>OY730187.1:22950945-24356966 GCA_963422495.1 Polyommatus iphigenia | reverse complement strand
AATTGTTTAGCTTATTTTTCCGGGTCATAGAAAGATTATTAATAATAATAATCATCATAGACAAATTTAGGTCTTTTAGCATCATTAATAAATAAGATGACAATTTATTAAACATTTATCAATTAAAAAATGAGATAGCAAAATTTAAGTAAGTACTTGTAAAGTTTATTCAGTAAGCTGATTTTTACGGCGTGGTTTACCAAAACGATCCGATGTAGTAGCGACTGACAGCTCGTATTTCGTATATTTATTTGAACTAAGCTGCGGGAAAGCAACCTGTTTGGTTAGTAAAAATTTAAAACGAAATATATCTTGAATGAAATTTTAAGCTATGTTACCACAAATGAGATTGTAGAAAAGTGCATTAAATTATATTTTATAATGGAAAGGCTGTCAAAAAGCAATACTATTTGAATAACTTATTTTATTTTACTAATAAATATCTAGTAGGTACTTTATAAAAGTTAGGAATACTATCATAAATGTCGCTAACGCAACAAACCAAAAATTTACGCTTAAAAATTCAAGCGCCAGTTTCCAAGTTCGCGCACAAGTCAATATGCATAAAACTCCGTCTTAAATAATAGGTTGTCGTTAATTAAAGAAACCATCGGAAGCCCTCCATTATGAGCGAGGTCGGGTTTATTTAAAACTTCATTATAACTTCACGGATGAGTACCCCAGAACGACTTAGCGCTGTATATGTCGCAGTCCACTGGTTAAAATAGCTGTTCGATCAAACGGCTAGCCCTTTGACTGAACAATGCCATTCAATCACACGGCTGTACGTTGTTTAGCCGACTTGTTGACTGCAACGTTCAACACTACAGCTAGACGACGCTTAGCTAACTGGTTAAATGGCAAATTAACTAAGCTGACCATTAGTTTAGTGTTATTATTACACTAAACTAATGGTCAGATTAATTAAGAATACATAATAAATTGTATTCTAACTCGTTTTGAACACAATAATTGCAATTAACACCTTGGTGATGCATTTCATAATCCCATAATTTTTCTTCGAATATTTGTTAAAATTTTGATTCACTCGTATGATGTCTGTCACTTTATTAACACTTGTAACGTATATTTATGAAAAATAGCTTAATACAATCACAAAACACCGACTAGTTGACGCCATATTGTAAACAAAACGCACCTAGCGCTGCGGTGGTGAGCGCTGAACTAATTCAATCAAACGTCTGCTTTTGAATCAGCTGTAGTGTTGAACGTTTCGAGCGACTGAAATATTCAATTAAAAAGCTAGCCATGAGATTTAATGGCGTTGTTCAGTCAAAGGGCTAGCTGTTTGATTGAACGGCTATTTTAACCAGTTGGCTGCGACATCTATATCGCACCAATTTACTATTCCAATCTAAAATAGTTGTAAATCAATATTAAAGTTTCGCGCCTTATTAAAAGTTTCGCTGTAACAAATTGCCTGATAATTGATATAACGCTGAGCTATCTTTGGATGTAATGCATACCTTTGCTTATTTAGTAATTCGGTAAATGCAATTTAATTTAAAAAGTTAGAATGTAATTTTAACAATACAATGGTCACATCTGCATCAATGGCCTCTTCGCGTTAGCCTATAATAATGGACAAACATAGGCGATCACGAACATCTAAAGGGGCCTATTCGTCGGATTTTTGTAGTTACCGTGGCTTAGATGGCCATACCTTTGACCAATACCTCAGCTGAGGTAGGGCCTCAGCCAAATGACCTTTCTCCACGGAGAAAGGTTTTCCAGACTGCAATTTACTATGAAAGAAATTGATTCATAGGCAGTGGACAGACCACCGTCATTTGGTCGGATCATTTCAATTCAATTTAAGGGTTGGACCTCATCTGGCAGCACGGAATCGCATTTGTTCCGCCTGTGCTACCACGTGCTGCAGTGTGCTGCCGCATGCGAACGCGCGCTGTCGCATTCCGCAGACAAAAAAGGCGATCGTGATCG
The DNA here is from genome assembly GCA_963422495.1 of Polyommatus iphigenia. Classification (NCBI taxonomy): domain Eukaryota; kingdom Metazoa; phylum Arthropoda; class Insecta; order Lepidoptera; family Lycaenidae; genus Polyommatus; species Polyommatus iphigenia. The sequence goes on along the minus strand of OY730187.1, from coordinate 24,355,001 downwards.
GCGGTGAAAGGATGCGTTAGCATGCTATCGCGCGCTTCAGCATTCCGGAGTCTCCATCTCTCATCATCTGCCGACCATTGCATTTTGTCCGTGATGCCGATCGCCTCGAATATTCCGCCGCGTGCTATCGCATTATGCTTTCTGTCTCGGTCTAGCAAATGGCAGTTCTAAGCGACAGAAAGAGAAAGGGTGACGGAAAAAGGCGATTCCGTGCTGCCAGATGAGGTCCAACCCTTAATCCCTCGATCGTGGATTCTTGGAAATCTATTGTTCACGCGGTCGAATTCGACCGCTTGGGAGTTGAAGCATAAATTGTGATTTGACGTAACGCGACAAACTACCTAGGTCCCCCGTCTGCCTAGGAATCAAATTCTCTGATAGTACATTCACATCATGGTAAAGATAATACCTTAGTTACATTTTTTACTGATTTTTTTAGTACTCGTATTATAATATCAATGTAGCAGGATAAAAACAATTAATCATTGTATTCCATTCGCCGCTCGTAAAGAGCTTATCTTTGTTTTTCGTTAAGCTTATGATCAATGGATATTCAACGGTACTTTATATGTAGTTACCGAACGCTAATATCGAAAAAATACGTATGCAGCTATGTGCAAAACTTAAACGTGTTCTGATTTTATTATTACTTACTAGGTATTTTACGGCAGCTTCGCTAGCATAAAATAGTATAATATAATTAATACCCTATAAGAAACAAATGAAGTCAGAGACTTTATGTTTGACATACATTGTCAAACATAAAGTCTCTGACTTGAAAAACATAAGACTGTCATACAAACTACCGACTCTCGTGTCCAGGGTGTGATTTCGTAAAATTCTGTTTAGTACTCCCAGTATCTTGAGTCTCACTGTAAATTTCTAGAAAGAACACTCATAGCCAAAATCAAAATATTAGTACGAGCTAGACATGGTAGTAATGGCCCATTAAGATAGACTCCAGACATGAAGCAACAAATAGCACCTTTTGTTTTTTCTTCAGTCAAAGATGAAAATTTCGCCCAAGTAAGATCTCTGTGCGCCTATTTTAATACAGCTAAAACAGCATCAACACTCGCGTAAGTGCGGAACCTTATGCTACCAGACTGAAATAGCTGAGATATTTACAAATGACTGAGTACCCTGTTAAGAACCCTACGCACTTAAGTAACAACCGCAGTGAATTAGACGCGAAGCCGCACGACTGAAACGCGAAGACGAATAAAAAAATAATCGGCCAAGTGCGAGTCGGACTCGCGCACGAAGGGTTCCGTACCGTTATAGAGCAAAAATAGGCCAATTATTGTGTTTTTTGTATGGGATGCCCTTAATTTTTTATTTTATTTAAATATTATTTCTAATTATTAAAGTACACATATATTTAAGGCCTTTGTGAAAATTTCAAGTGCCTACCTGTTGTCATCATTGATACTGAGCAAAAATGTTTGAAAAATCACGTTTGTTGTATGGGATGGGCCCCTTAAATATTTAATTTATTTTGTTTTTAGTATTTTTTATTATAGCGGCAACAGAAATACATAATCTGTGAAAATTTCAACTCTCTAGCTATTACCGTTCTTGAGTTCCAGCCTGGAGACAGACGGACAGACGGACAGATGGACAGACGGACAGACGGACAGACGGACAGACATCGAAGTCTCAGTAATAGGGTCCCGTTTTTACCCCCGGGTACGGAACCCTAAAAATGTACTATTTTAGATGCAGCTTTCTACGGAAACAACATTTTTAGCTATCTAACTTTTTAGTTTTTAAAATAGCCGTATGGAATTTTTTTCATGTTTTTTATTATACAAGATCATTATTGTCGACCAAGTAGAGTATAAAGACTTGCTTAGTTATATGAGTTAATCACTAAGTACGTTTTTCTTATAAATATGATCCATATATTATGATTCAAATATCAGACACAAAATTCAACTCAATGGGAATTATATTTGAGTCAAGTCTGTGACTGAGTCGAGGCGCTGTGCGGTGGTTATTGTAATGTAAAAGGGTCTTTAGACTCACGTGTAGTAATGAAACATCGGGATACACGTCTAAGCGCGTCTGCTCCAGCGACTCTCTTTACTGTTTAAACATAAAAAGCTTTTAATTTATCCCCATACAGCTTTGCGACTTGTATGTACACATATATTGTACTATGTACACTACTCGGTATTAATATAGGAGGTGTTCAAGTTTTTATTTTAAATATTTTTCAATATTTACCTGCTCATTTTAATATAGATTTTTGATGTTGTTTTTCTCATACTATCTAATCTAATATATAATAAGTCGGCTTTTCCTTCCTGACGCTATAACTCCAGAACGCACGAACCGATTTCCACGATTTTCCATTCGTTGGAAAGGCCTCAAACTCCGTGAGGTTTATAGAAAAAATAATTCAGAAAAAAAACTTCAAGAGAAAAGTACGCGGGCGGAGCCGCGGGTGACCGCTAGTCTCTATATAAAATTACGTCCCTATTGTGTATCAAAATTCAGTTTTTAAAATCAGTCGAGGAATTTCGTAGCATTTAAATGGCACACGAATCCTTTATGGGCAAAAAACGTAACGTACAAAATGAAATTTTAAAAGGGTCACAGCACCGAGTGTAACGTTTTATTTTATTTGAAGAAACATTAGCTGTAATGGCGGGCGATGACTATGGAAAATAAAGTGAACAAACGACCCATGCTCGTATAAAAAACTTGAAATATGTTACAGCTCGGCTATTAGAAAAGGTCGTTATGGGCCCGGAAATTACTGAATAAATTCGATTGAGTGCGGGGTGGCGTATTGGCTGATCGCCGATTTGCGTGCCCGACTTACTACCATGTTACTCAGGAGCATCTGTATTACATGCTAACTAAACTTCACAAATATGGGGTTAACTATGTGCTCGTAGTTTGTCTTTAGTTCTCAATGGATAAAGGTTGACTAAACTTCATAAACATGGGGTTTTAGCTATGCTTTAATATTGCTATTAATGTAGTTTGTATTCAATACTTCTCGAAATTTAAAGTGTTCAGTTCACAGAAATAAGCTGGTATTGTTAGCAAATGAATCGATTTAAAAATTACAAAAAAATATTTGGGTAATACCACTCGCCTATATAATAGTAATAAAAAATAAGTTAAATTAGCAATAAAATATTTTACAACCTGCCACAGTTAGAACCTAATTAAATAAAATTTCACTCTATATTTACCATAAACAAAGAAAAAAATGTAATTTATTTTTACGATCATAATATTTATAGACTTTAAAACCTTATCAAATGAAAACGCCATAATTTTTGTAGTCCGCATTAAAATTCTTACGATAAACTTATTTCAGCGATCTTTATTGTGAGGTATTAAATTATACGGAAGGTGGTTGCATGTGAATGTGCTTTTCTACAACCCTTTAGCTTAACTAGGCTCTGCAATTTCATTTTGCCCGTATTAAATCGCGCGCGTCTACCGAGTAATTTGTTACTTACAATTTAATGTCGTGAAATTGTTGAACGTTTTTATTTTTCAACCCAAGAGTCAGCGACAGCCAGACTTTCGTCATTTTATAAAAGCCGAAAGTTTGCCTATTTATGCCCCCTATAGAGAAGAACGACCAGCAACTATGGACTTTTGTACGCGGTAACTTTACTAGGTACTAGCTAGATGACGCCCGCAACTCCGTTGCACCAAAACACGTTTATCGCGAAGGGACCGTACATTTGTCCGGGACAAAAACCATCCTATGTCCTTTCCCGGGACTCAAAGTATCTCCATGCCAAATTTCATCAAAATCAGTTGAGTGGTTTGGGTGTGAAGAGGTAACAGACAGACAGACAGACTTTCGCATTTATAATATTAGTATGGAAGTATGGATTCAGTTCTGAAGGTCTACCTGACCTTTGATAAAGAGTAAAGCTAATTTTTTATCATATTTCCTTCTGGATAACTGTAGGCATCTGAGTTCTGACGGGACGAACCACTGCCAGACATTTTTTAAAGTTGCTTCCTACTGCCAGACACCCTAAGGCTTCTTAAAAGTAATAGATTTTATGGTGGTCTGGCAGTGGGAAGCGACGGTCAAATATTTCCGATAATAATAATTGGAATGAAGTTCCTTATCACGCGTTGCGAAAGGGGGCTAGAGTCTAGACGGAAAAAGTTGTAACGACATGACACAAAAGTGTCGGTATATTACAACTAAAGCAAAAATGCTATAGTTGTAAGCCGTGCAGTAGCGCGTGTTTCTCTCTGTCTCTCTCTCTCTGGTTTCTTTTAGTGTATACAAGTTTATTGTACATAAGAAATAACTTCGTTCCATCCAGGTGTCCCTTGACAACTCTCAAGTTTTTTTGTATCAATATCTCTATGATATATATTATACTCTGACAATAAACTTACCTTGTATGTGTATTATTTCCATAGAAAACAAATATAGGACAAACTAAAAACGAATACATTTTAATCATTTTCATTATCTAATGGAAATATAAAAATATTTATAATCAATAATATCCAATAATGTAATTGTACAAAGAAACATTTTGAGTCGCAGTTTGTGGTCGTCTCTACTGGAGTACTCACCTAGTTTTTGGAGAAAACCCAATTAACTCAGAATAATACACAATAAAATGAAGCTTTCATCTAAAAATAATTTAATCTCCAAAGAAATCATTTATTTATTTCTACCGTTGCATATTTTGGATTGTGCGTTTCTGTTGCCGAAATACAAAATGTCGTTCAGTGACATAAGACCTCTTGGAGTTTCTTTATCAGTTTTGTCTTATTGTGCTACTCTTGTGTATATTTCCATCACAGCTTACATAATCTTTATGGATTTATTTTCAAAAAAATCACTGGCTGAAAAAATTTACTTAATCTTCAATAGCACTTTCTACATTGTCGCTGCTTTTGCAACACTCCTAAACATAATTATTACCAAAAAAGTTAAAATAATTATAACCTTACAAAAAGTGCTAAACATTCTAAGAGTAGAAACTAAAACGTGGATTCCTGTTGTTACGTCAACTTGGTTGCGTATGTTCCTAACCTTTATTTTTCATTTAATTTCCATAACCTGTTTCTCCGATCAATCTTATGAATTTTTTGTGGACAGTTTTTTAATATTAGTTAATTTTATTTTGGAAATGACTCTAACTTACTTCAATACAATTATGAAAACTCTAAATTATGGGATGTCACGTTTGCTCGTTATTATTGAAGAGAACTTGGATGATACAGCTATGTGCATAAATAAGTTACATGCTTACAAGTGTATCTTGAAAGTTTATAACATCAATAACAGAATATCTCAACCCTATGTGAGTAATTTTTTATAGCTCAAGTAGATTTGTGTACCTTTTGTATGTTCTATTACGTGATCTTGATGAGCTTAAATAAAATTTTTACTTATTTCAGATGATGTTTTATGTGGCTGGTAATATTCTAGGCGCAGTGGTGGTTGTATATCATCTTCTCCATACAAATGTCGAATTTTCTCTATATTCTAATATGGATACGTTTTATGTTAGTAATGTCAGAGTAAACTAAATATTGTTTTATGAACACACCTACAGCGACGATGTGTAACATCCTTGATGGAATAGTTTACACAAAAACATGCTTATTGCCTACTCAGTGGTTCACCAGCAGAAAAAAATTAATTAATAATAAATATAATTATTAATTACAGTCGCAATTTAATTATTCGAGTGCACTATCAGAGTTTATTTACAGGCATTTTATGGCCGACATAATATTATATAGTTTGGTCGCATTATGTCAAGTCAATGTAATTCTTGATCTGTCGGTGGAGCTTGATACAGCCCGAACAAATTACGTTGGTCAGATCAGGTCACAAATAGCTAAAATTCAAAAATTCGACCAAATCCGACAAGTGCGTTAGCCGCCATATCGGTTTGAAGGTCCAATCTTTTTTTATCTATATCTCCTTTATTTTATATTCTTAAGAAAATGATAGGAATCAAATTGTCGCAAATTTGATTCTCTACAACTTTAGTTCTTATAATTTTTATTGTAAAATAAATATTTACGGAAATAAGTGCAAAAAACAAGTCAAAGTATAATTTTCACCTGTTCGACCTGTATCGCGATTATTGTCAAATACAGAAAAAAATACAGAAATAAATTTGTAGCTCATTAAATTAACCACAATTAAAATTAAGACTTCGCTGTCTGTCCGTCTGTCTGTCTCCAGGCTTCAAGAACGGCGATAGGTAGAGACTTGAAATTTTCAGATATTGTGTATATCTACTAAAAGTAAAAACATATAATATTTAATATTTGATGGGGCTTCCATATAACATGCAGGATTTTGGTGGCCTTTTTTGCTCTTTATCAAAAATAGCAGCACTAAGACAATGAAAATAAGCAAAAAATATTTAATTGTTATTGTACTTTAATAATTAATAATAAAATTTTAAAAAAATAAATATTTAGGGGGGGGGCTCCCATACAAAAAGCACAAATTTTTGTCTATCTTTGCCTTGTAATTTTACGGAACCCTTCATAAGCGAGTCCGACTCGTACTTGGCCAATTTTCTCATAATGATTCAGGTGTAGGTTGTGCCGTAATTGTTATAGGGTCTAATTCATGATCATTGATCAGTAATATTTAGTTTTATCCAGTCGCTTGGGTCCCGGTACATTTACCATAGGTGTAGGAGCTCAAAATATATTGATTTCTAAAAAAAGTCATAAGGATCAAATTTGTAGAAAATTTAATGATCTATCACCTACAACTTTGTTTCTACAATTACTTTCGCTAAATTCGATAATATTTGACATACAGGCGAAGCTATACTTTGACTTGTTTTTTGCATTTATCTCCGTAAATATTGATTTTACAATGAAAATTGTAACGATTAAAAATGTAGAAAATTAAATTTACAACAAATTTAGTCCTTATCATTTTCGTAAAAAAATAAAATAAAGGAGATATAGCTAAAAAAAAGATTGGACCTTCAAACAAATATGGCGGCTAACGCACTTGTCGGATTTGGTCGAATTTTTGAATTTTAGCTATTTGTGACCTCTTCTAAACACTGGTGCAAAAAAAATTCTGACTATTATTAATTTCAGCTTCCCATACAAGGCTGAACTAACCCTACCCTTTATTTCAATTTTAGATAAATTTTGATTACGGAATGATATTACATATTTTGTGGTCACTGACATATACTTTCTCTATATTTTTGAACACCAAAGAGTATCAAAAGTTCTACACCTTAATACGAGATATTGGCGTGGCATGTTTAATGAAATTGAATCATTATGATGACGTACCAGGTAAATAGAACATTTTCAAGTTAGTTTAAACATCAGAAACACTCATTGTCATGATATATATGAGTAATAACTAATAAGAAAGCGGCACCTTTCTGTTGCATAAAAATTGAAAATCTATTGTGTCCGCGATTCCCACGATCGAGGTATTAAATCAATCGTTACGTACGTTTGATTGTGATCTCGCGGTGCAACCGCCAAACTGGGCGATCGGGCTGACGCATATATTATATCCAGCCTTAATAATCCGACCCAAAATTCCGACATGTACTTACTGTATACGTCATTTCAGAATATTAAAAAAAAAATTGTCAAACGTAGAACAAAACTTTTCGTTTACTGTCCGTGCTGGTGTTGTCTGCGTGCAAACATTATGGGCACAAAAAAGTTTCAACTCTTCTTTTCTAATTGTACTCGTGTGAAATATTGTACCCCTGTAAAACCTAGTTGCAATGGTTGTACCATCTTCTACATAAGCTACGGAACTACTTTTTTGTGTCCATGGTTCCCGGTAGACTTTGTAGGTGGACAACCCGGAACACTGTTTTAAGTATGAATATCTTGGTAAAGTCTTCACGAATCTGGTAACAATTTATATTTCACATTTATTATTATTAGAGTCCAGACTATAACAACCTCATAATGTTTTCAGAGTGCTCTAGAAGAATGTGCAAGAGCATAATTCATCTGAACAGTGGTATAAGCCAGTTTGAAGTATACGGGCTATTCTCCGTTAACATGTTTCTTAATCTCAGCGTGCTCTCAGTGATCACCAGCTATGTCGTTGTGTTGCTGCAGTTTGTTTTACTGTGAGCAAAATTTTTGAGCAATAAGAGAAGCAAGAGTCAGTTCAAGGTCTGCGAGCTGCTCGTAAGCAGCACTGAACTCGTAAGCAGCACTGAGGGTCAAATCAGACCGCAACGCGACGCGCAGTTGCATTTCTCAATTTGTACTGAATTGACAGATTTCAATTGCGTGAGACATCTTGCAAATCTGTCAAATCCATACAAATTTAAAAATGTATCTACGCGTCGCTCTTGCGCTTGCGGTCTGAATTGACCCAAAGGCTGCGTTTCCACCAGAACTAAGATGCGTTGCAAATAAATGCAATGCGATGCGTGTCTTTAAGATCCAATAGAAGCGAAGCGTTAAGGGGGCGACTAACCCTAAATTGTCGATTTTATAATTCAATTTTATACTTGAAAATAAGCCCCGAATTGTTTCATTTTCTAAACATAGATACTAAATTATATTTCCGATGATCCGACCAAGTGAAAACACGATATATTAAAATTTTCTCGATAGAAAAAAATCACAAAGATGCATCTAATTTTCACGAATTTTTCATATATTGCCATAACCGTGCATAAAACTAAGTTAATATTTTAACACATTGTATAGAATTCTATCATTGAGAATCTGACTTAGCGGATTTTCGAAATGTTGTTTATTTATCGAGTTATTAAGAAAAAATTAACTTGGCGATGAATCCGCGTCGTCCTTTTTCACCTGGCATATGAAAGACGGGCGTGAGTGTGAAGAGAGAAGGACGATGTTTGATTTTTTGTGTTAGTCGCCCTCTTAAGCGGGGACAGGCAAATAAATTCACAGAACACATACCTCTCAACACGGCTCTTCAACTCTGGTGGAAACACAGCCTTACTCTCTGTGAACACTGATCGCTGGAATCTTCGATGTTTTGCAGCAGTTTGTGTGCTAAATTAGTCCCCTTAATTGCTGATTCGCGCTTTTGTTTTTGTTTGAAAGAATAATTACACTATCGAGGTCTGAAAATGTATTTCATTTACCGAAAATTTTAAGATAATTTGAAATCGTGTAAATAACTTAAATAAAGATAGGTGTACTCCTGTTGGTGTAAATAACGAGTACGGACTCGCTTCATTGCGTAATTGCTTTCGATTTTTTTTCATCATTACTTTTCAAATACCTGATTAAAAAATTAAGGATAGATAGACACCACAATATTCTCCTTATATTTTAATTACTCAACCTCAAAGTAATCACGTTGAGCCCAACTACATTGGCGGGAAATAAATGAATACACTCTGTCTCGTCCCAGCAGCCACTAAAAAATATTAGCCTTCAGTTAAAAATATTCCAGAGTTGCATTACACGAGTGTATTTAAATTAAATTCAAACGTGCAAAGCTATTTTTATGCTTCAACTTTTTAAAACTTTTTGTGTAATTACGGGTAAATGACCTCACTCTACACAGGTGCAAAGTTTTTACGTCTGCGCGCACTTTAGAATTACGAGAACGTAGGTAGTACCTACAACCTAGTGTACTATCAGTTGATTCATATAGGCAGAGGTTAACCTACGTTTTTGTTGCGTTATGTCAAACCCAACTGATAGATCACGGTTGGCAATGAATTGACATAATCCGAACAAATGGCGTAGGTCCGCCATCTGCCTATAAATCAATTTCTTTGATGGTACGTTTAATATAATATTATCAGATTGTACTCTTGAGCCTTCATCTAATACCTACGATTTCGGAGTTGAAATAATAATAATATCCCACCAAAAACATTTCATGTAAATCATATTATATCAGATATAATGTAGAGCCAAACTTCTGAATCTACGAGGCCTAACTTTACCGACCCTAACTTCAAATTCTACATATCAGTATGAATCTAAACCGCCATTAGCCACATTTCTCTAAAAAAGGTTACAAAGCAACAAAAACAATGCAAAATGTTGAAAAAACTTTTGGAATATGTTTCATTTCCAGTTGGTCGGCTCGATACGGTTAAGCTGAACTTGTGGCACTAAACTTCTTATCAGGAAACTTTTGTACAGTTTTTTTTAGTTTTACATGTATGCCGATAAAAAAACTACAAAGAAAAGTTTTTCAGGCTCTTACAATATGTTCTCAATATCAGAAAAACGCTTGAGATATTTTATTTCCAAGTCGAGAAGTTGATAGCCTAAAAATTTACTAAACGCTTTTAGATTTACGATAGTTTTTTTTCTACAGGTTAAGTTTATATTTTTGGGTTTAGAAATCTTATCATTTCGATTATATAGCACGTACAGATAAGGTACAATAAACCTACCACAAACCTTTTAATTCTACATGTATGTTAGTTAAAAGAGGTTTGTTTGTTTACATCAAATACTTCTAAGCTACTGGACCCCTAATTATGATGCAATTTTTCACAGATAAAGAGTCTAATCTAATCTAAATCTAAGTCTAGATAAAGAGTACTAACGTCAGGCCAGGGTCACCATTATTGTCCAAAAGTGTACGGTTCTGCGGGTACCAATCTGTGTACTGGGTACTACTGTTTAGTATATTGTGTACTAGCGACCCGCCCCGGCATCGCACGGGTATAAAATATAAAGCCACTGAAAAAATGATTAAAATCGATAGCCTATGATCCTTCACGTGGTCTACTTCTTATCTGTGCCAAATAACATAAAAAATGCTCCAGTAGTTCGCGAGATAAGCCCTTTCAAATAATTTCCCCCGTTTTTTCCACATTCTCCTATCAGTCTTAGCGTGATAAAATATAACCTATAGCCTTCCTCAATAAGTGGGCTATCTAACACTGAAAGAATTATCAAAATCCGTTGCGTAATTTTAAAGATTAAAGGGAACAAAGGGACATGAGGGAAAAAAAGGGACTTTGTTTTATATACTCGTATAGATTATACAGTTGACGTCGATCATGCACAATGATTATAAACGAATATGCCGTTTCTACTTCTAGACGTTCACACGTTCATAATAATCGCTTATATTGGACTACCGTTTGTACAGCATTAATTGGACAAAAGTTTGTCGCAGGAATAGTTCATACACTTTCCGGTTCGCCAGGGATTTACAGTTCATAAATTTGTACACCGCAAAAGTAATATTCAGAGTGGTTGTTATATTTTTAAATACAATATTGTGATTCGACTATTCACCTGGGATAGAAGTTTTCCAATAAGGCTAGAGAGATAAACGTCAGGCATATACTAAAATTCCTACTTCTTGAATAAAGAATACTTATTATGAAACGAGCTTTTGCCCGCGGCGTCGCTCGCGTTAAGAAGTATTATTATATACAAACTTTCATCCCCTATTATAACCCCTTGGGGTTGGAATTTATCAAATTCCTTTCTTAGCGGATGCCTACGTCGTAACATCTACCTGCATGCAAAATTTCACCCCGATCCATCTAGTGGTTTGGGCTGTGCGTTGATAGATCACCATGTCAGTCAGTCACCTTTGAGTTTTATATAAATTAATAAATAGGTATCGTAAGGTATTACGGAATAAATTATAGCTTTTTACATAATATATCGTTAATTTTGTGTGTTCTTCTTGTCTGATATAAGTAACACTTTGGGGTTGTAATTTACATTAACTTGAAATATTTATATACTCTATTGTATTATATCAATTTTGTATTTAACTGATAATACTATTGTTCTTTTACCTTTCAACAACTTTCAAATCAACTAACAATGGCTACAAGCTAATATTTAGATTCCGATCGATCGACTCCACAAATTGTTACACGCTGAAATAGAACTTCTAAAATAGCAATTACATTGAACGTTCGGTCAACCTTTATTTTTGTTGGCGAATAATTAAAAAAAGGGCTACATAATTTAGAATTGCCGTTTTAATCGCCAGATTGCGTGACACGCCTACAAGGCTGTGCTCTTTAGCTTCTTGATAAGAAAGCATGCGAGTGGCTTGAGTCGTTAAAGTGGTATTTTATGTTTTTAATCTACATTAAGAGGCACGGGTCCGTTCGCGATAATGACCGTTCCTGCCTTTTAAGTAAGAACTAGCCGTCTAGAACTACACTCCGATCTGGCGTTGAGGCGATTCGTTTTAATTATCTTCTAATTAATCGTATTAGGTTCAAAAGATTTTATCCATGACGTTTGATAATAATTAATTTAGGAACTTTAACTTTATTTAGAAATTACTTTTAGTACTAAGTCTTGTTAATGTTTTAGTTAGTCTTAAGAGTGCGTATACGAAATTTTGCCTATTTTGCCGAAATTGCAAAGGTTTGCTACAGAAATATTATTAGGTTTTTTCCCCTTATTAGACTTAAAAAAAGATATATTAATTATTAGATTTAAAATATATTAAGGCGCGGAAAGCCGACTCGAACTTGCGGCGAGTAATATAATGTGAGATTTAGGTTGTTTTGAATCGTGTTTTTTTAGCACAATTTGTGTTTTTTTTCTTTTTTCTCGAATTGGATAGAATTTTAATTATAGATTATTTCTGTCGTTTTATTTTTATGAATTACAGCTTCAAGTTGCCGAAATTAACAGCAATTCTTTGCCCATTTTCTCTAAAATTTTGCCGAGTTACATATTTTTTTACTCAACTATTTCATATTAAAGCGGTAAAAAGTAATTCCAACATTTTATAGACGACTTTCTCAACAGTACTTTGTATTTTTTTCATACCGTTAAGACGTCAATACAATCCATAAACAGATGATATTCTAAACCTTTTACAGCAAAAATCACAAAACAAAAAAACAAAAAAAGGGTTTGAGTTGGATTATTTAAAAATACTTAAAAAAATAAAAAATCTAGCCCCAACATTAGATTATAATTGAAATGATCTTACATGTTGTGCATTAAAACTTATAGAAATACTGTATTTTAACTGTTAAATCACGTCTGTAAAATCAGCGAAATCGGCAAATTTCGTATACGGACTCTTAAAGCTGACCATATTCGCGTTTGTATACAAACATATTTTTTTAAAATTATTCTCGTCAATTTAAAATTACTAAATATAATAATCATCAACCAACGTTTTATTAAGGTTTTGGTTATATCATAAGCGTGTTCTTGTCTAAATAAGTTACACGCGCCCTAAATAGATCTACGCCTGTTTAAAACAAAAGAACACTTTGAATCTTAAATCCTTTCATCTGAGTAGGCTTCAAAAGGCTGTTTTGTTTTAAAATTCTTTTCCATGTTATTTTATTTTGTATGTTATCCTGAGGGGCCGCTGCTTGTGGCCGCGTTAAGAGTTCGTTTTAATTGGTCGCTATTCATCACGTCATTCATTTCTTGAAAATAAATTAAAATCGTTTTATATCTTAAAAATAATAATCCTGATTTAGCTACGAATGTTTATATTTCTTGAGACGTCCTATTTATACCGCATTACATAGTGTCTAGGTCTACCTACGTGACCCCGATATAAGAGGTTCTTGTGACTTAATGATTCATTAATTATATATAATATAGGAAGGATAATTTTATTTTATATTTCTCATACACACCCTAAAGTATTATCACTTAGTTTTGTTACGCCTTGCATAACCTTCCTAACACTGACTTAGAAAAGGATAGATCAGAAAAGTTTTATGGCCACACAAAATTGGCGCTAAACAATTTTTTCGCGCAGAGTAGAGTCGCAGCAATTTCAACATTTTTTTTTTTCGATAAATGGAATGATCATATATAAGTTTTATAACAAACAAATTTTGTTTTTTTTTGTTTTTCGCAATAATTCAAAAGTTATTTCAAAATAAAAATAGTAAATACCGAAGACACGCCGACACTCCGGCACGAGCGCGTGTGACGTCATAATGTTATTCTTCACCAGTCACCACAGAACTTTAGCTACGTACAGGGCATAATATTATAGTTAGCGCAATCAATTTTGACCTCAATTTTTAACGAAATAAGGGTAATATTGCCGCATACTATTGAAATGTATTTAACATTTTAACGTCACATCTCAATCATGGCGCGTTTATAAGTCACGTGACTTTATTTAAATTTTTTTAACGTTTTTGCATTAAATATCAATATTATTAATAATAAGGTTTTAAAATACATTAAAAAAATCAATAATTATTTTTGGAGTTTACTCCTGAATCGATTTTCATATGTAAGGCGCCCGGTATGAGAAAAATCCGAGGGGTAAAACCTACTAACAAGTAACGAAAATGTGTTACGTTTTTGGTGCGCACCTTTAGTGCGCAACTTTCTAATTTGGCTGTGAGTGTATTAAGACCATAAAGGTAATATACCTATCGGAATATAATCCATATCCATACTAATATTATAAATGCGAAAGTGTGTCTGTCTGTCTGTCTGTCTGTTTGTCTGTCTGTCTGTTACCTCTTCACGCTCGAACCGCTGAACCGATTTTGCTGAAATTTGGCATGGACATACTTTGAGTAACGGGAAAGGACATAGGATACTTTTTATCCCGGTAAAATGTACGGTTCCCGCGCGATAAACGAATTTTGGCGCAACGGAGTTGCGGGCATCATCTAGTATAATATAAAATAATATAATAATATAATTTATATTATAATATAATTATATAATAATATAATATAATTATATTATATTATTATATAATTATATTATTATATTATTTTGTATAATATTATATTCTGATAGGTATATTAACTTTATGATTAAGACGTGCATATGGTATGCTGTATAGGCGACTATACCTATATACTATATGTTATTGGGCTTGTTTGTTTCTATCAGTGTCGATGTATTTATATTGCTATTTTTGTTATAAATATCAATAATTAATATTGTTATTGTGAAGTTATAATTTTTATCATTATACTGGATAAAGTGAACTAAAAGTATTTTGAAATAACTATGGCAGAAAGGGGTGTAGATAATATTGCCGGAACATCTGATTTCATATGATATTAATCTTTTTTCAGTTGAATAAACTCTTTTTGCGTATGGTTAGATACTCGTACTTAAGGAGTAAACTCCAGTCGTGCGTCGGAGCTGACACACTTTTTTATTGAAATACTCAATTGTGAACCAAAATTGATACCGAATCCGAATTTGAAAGATAATCCGAATCCGGACAGAAATCAAGCCCGAAATCGAAATCCCCATCTGTATCCGCAGATTTTAATCATAACTGTCAATTTTCCATCTTTTAAAAACGTCAAGTTGTTGAATTTTTCCACTTAAGAAGATTTTTTTAAAGTGAGAACTTCATTGGCACTACAATCACTGCAGAGAAAGGAAAGTAAAATTCTTAAATGCGTGTTAGGTTAGGTTTCATACGGCACAATCCTGTACGTTTCATGCACGTTTTTTTGCAGTACACGTCTTATCGAATAAACACTGGCGCATACAATGTATATAGAACCATTAACACGTCGATTGTACTACACGATTTGTTGTGTCATACATTGTATGCGCCTATGACGTAAACTGCAAGAAAACGTGCAGGATTTTGCCGTGTGAGACTAACCTTATAATATGAAAGTGGCAGCGAACAATTTTGATGGAAACTCTCTATATGAGTACCAACTACCAAGTACCAAATCAATTTGTCAATCGATAATACGAACTCATGTTGTATTTTTAAGAATCTGTCTATTTTATGAAATTAGTAGATGCAGTGATTTTTAAACACTTCTGTTCTGATATTTTATTCCTGCAACGTTTTCACGCTAGACGGCAGCACCAGGACAGACAGTAAACAAAAATTTGTGTTCGACGTTTGCCAAACTTTCTGTCAATATTCTGATATGACGTGTGTACATGTCGCCTGTCGGATTTTGCTCTGCTCCGACCTTTGCGTAATATTGCGCGATTTTCTCACAAGGTAGTTACCGAAAGGTTATCTATTAGATACATCCGCTAAGTCACCATGCAGCACCGCAGCAATAAACTTGTATTCGAATCAAAATCCTGGTTGTACGGGCCACGGATAACGGATAATCCAACAATAACTCTTAATTTGTAGACAAGCCTTAGCTTGTTAGTAGGGTACACGACATAAGAAAATGCAAGAAAATAGTGAAAAATATTTTACTTACTTCTTTTTAAATGTAAGTGGTTCTTTTATAAAATAAAGACTGGGTAGATTTTAGTACCAATTAAAACATTTTAAATACATTTTTTTGCCTCGATTCACCATTTACAACCATATACACGTAGGAAAAAAATGTACACTTGATTAAAAAATAACAGAAGCTTTGCCAAACGTTTTAAGTTTTTCATAGAATTGCCGATGTAAGGGCAAGCGGAAATGTATTATCCAATATTCTGAATTTTGGCCAGTCCAAAAAGAAATGCGTCATGCGTGATAAATTGTGAACGATGTCGAATCCGAAAAGTCGGATAGTTCGCTCGGATACTTTGCATACTCATTTGCTAAAAAAATGGGGTTCTCTCGCGAACCACAGCCATTGATCTGCTGTAAGTGCTTTTGCGACCCGCGCCGAGACTGATGCGAGCTACTTATTTATAAATTGACCTCACTATTCAGTACTTGTATCCGTACAGCTTATCCACATAAAACTGGAATCTTACCCCTACTTTATATAAATACGAGCTTTTGCCCGCGGCTTCGCTCGCGTTAAGAAGTATTATTATTTACAAACTTTCATCCCCTTTTTTAACCCCTTGGGGTTGGAATTTATCAAAATCCTTTCTAATGCTAAGTACTGACATACGGTTTTGCTCGATAGTTTTACTCCAAATCGAGCAATAACCACTGTGTGGACCGCCAAACCTGACAGCTCGAAGGCTCGCTTCGAGCCGGCTCGATGGAATTAAATATGTCATTTAATTCGATTGGAGTAAAACTATCGAGCAAAACCGTATGTGAGTACTTAGCATAAGCGGATGCCTACATCATAAGTCATAAAATCATGCAAAATTTCAGCCCGATCCGTCCAGTGGTTTGGGCTGTGCGTTGATAGATAGATAATTATAGATTTACTTCAATACTTTTTTACACCGTTTACTCAAACATGTGAGCCAAAATATTTTTAAAGTTTACTAAACACCTTATCAATTACTAACTAGATGACGCCCGCAACACCGTTGCGCCAAAATTCGGGCGGGAACTGTTCATTTTCACTTAGTATAAAAAGTATCCTATGTCCTTTCTTAGGACTCTTTCATACCAAATTTTAGCAAAATCGGTTCAGCCATTTGGGCGTGATGACTGAAGAGGCAAGAGACAGACACACTATCGCATTTCTAATATTAGTATGGATGACTGATGAATGATTTACTTAATATTTTGTTTATAAAATTCAAGAGTAGTCAAAAGTACTACGTTTACTGTCGGATTTTGCCTTGAGTGTCTCTACTCTATCTGTAGATCATTTTTATTTTAGACCGCCCTATCTCAAAAATGGTATTACTCTTCACTTAAAGTATAGAAAAGTGAATTGATCATCCAACAGCGTAATTTACATTATAAATAATTCAAGAAACCTCAATATCGGTCTGTCAATTACTATTTGTCTTTAAAGTGTCACCAGTTAATTATAACTGCCTTCGTCGCAAACTTCGGGTCCCATTGATAACTTGGAAAATCGAGTTAATGCATTTCACTATGATTTGGGTATTTCAAATTTTGTGTTCAATTTAAATTTATAGATTGAGGATTACATTTAATATACATTTATAGATTGTGTTGTCAATAGTTTTCAGTTTAGCTGCTTTATATTATGTTTTATATCAATATGTACTGATAGAATTTAAACTTAACCTTTTAAGCTTTTTTTCTCTTTTCTCGTGTAAGTACATGAAATTTACATATTCTTGAGATACAAAATAGTAATCCCAAGAAGATGTATCCATTACTTTATAATATTAGCGACCTTAAATAAATAAATGAAAAAAATATTAGTATGCCTTTTGCTACCATGCTACGCACTCTAGCATAGTCCGACTCGCCAATATAAACCTTTTTATAATATTTCACACATAAAAATATTCTGATTTCCGAGTAAAATGTAACACAACTAAAGGTGTGAAACATTGAATAATATGAGTTAACATAAAATTCCCGCTTCACCGCCGCGATACAACTGGAAAAATATTGAATTTTGTTACGTTGCACCGTGAGATTGATACTAAAAATGTTTTTATATGTGCCGGCACGATCCTGAATGGGCACACGTTGTTTTACTTCGTTTTCTGCTCTTGTACAACATATACAATTTGTCACAAAACATAGTGATAATAGTTTAAGGTGAGTATTATGTACCTTATAATATAGACTTCATTGTGAAAGTACCAGCTCTGAAAGAGTAAAAAGGTTTCGCCCCAGCGTCATGAATTTTCCCATACAAAAGTGAAAAAAGTTACTATTTCAGTGCTGCTTTTACAGTGAACTCTACACAGGGGACTGATACACTTTCTTAAGTATTATCACTTAGTTTTGTCACACCCTGTAGTTTTCGTATCTTTAATCTTATGCACTTTTGTGAAACGGTCATTGAATTGAAAGAAATTCGTTTATTGACTCGCTTTAACGCATGTGTTTCAACTTTCAATAGATATAAGCAGGTCAGTAATATTTCTCTGTCTGTCCGTCGATTTGTCACTTCTTCAAAATCGCGTGACTAGGTATGTACCATCGAGGAAATTGATTCCTATGCAGTTGGAAGACCAACGTTATTTGGTCGAATAATTGTCAATTCAATGTTAATTGTGATCTGTCGGCTGGATTTGACGTAACGCAACCAAACTACGTAGGTCCCCGATCTGCATAGGAATCAACTTCTCTGATAGTACATAGTCTCATGATTTCGTTAATTTCATGTAAATTTTGATATTAGAATCGTAGTTGGGACTCTGAAGAATTTACCACTTAACCTTAATTCAACAAAAAAAGTATGTGAAAGTAGACATTTAGTTAAATTATAAAGTTCGCAACTTATTGGAGCTTCATAACTTTAGTCACTATTTCATAGAACTTGTAAAATATATTAGCATTATAATGTAAAGTCCCATTGAACTTATTAAAAGACTCTCATAAAGTTGAAGTCTGAACAAAAAATATTTCCCAAGCGAAAATTTAATAATTCCCGAGGGTAGTTAAGATATGTTTCTCTTCTACCCTCGGGATCATGTACTATACATACAGTTTATCGTAAAAAGAATAATAAATATACTTAGATGAATATTGCGATTACAATAAAATGATCCTTGGTACTATAGTTATTAATTTGGATAATTTTAACTTAGGTTTTAACGAAACAAGACGCGACGAGACCCGGCGCAAGCATTACCGTAATCGATCCCACTTTAATAGTGGGATCGATTACGATCATTTAAGCTGTTTAGCTGAGCATTCTAGCGCATTCGCAAGCAGCCCCGTAGTGGGTAGTCTCTGTGTGAACAATGAACATACCCTAAGAGCGTTTTCACATTATCCGATCCGATATCGGTGTCGGACGCCGATCCGATACCGGGGTAAGTAAAATGTATGAACCCATATCCGATATCGGTCCGGACATGGTCCGGACAATAGTATGAAAGACAGGTACCGTTGAGGAAATTGATTCCTATGCATTCGAGAGACCAACGTCATTTGGTCGATCATGTCAATTCAATGTTAATTGTGATCTGTCGGCTGGGTTTGATGTAATGCGACCAAACTACGTAGGTCCCCCATCTGCATAGGAATCAACTTCTCTGATAGTACATATTTCATACATTTTACTCACCCCAATATCGGATCGGATAATGTGAAAACGCCCAAACTCTCACCGGCCCTGTACAACACCCAGCAACAGTGTATTTTCCTCGCTATATCATCAATGTTATTAATTAAGCGTACCCAATAACTGTTATACAGAAATAATTTCGGTTTTCTTATATCATGACCCGATATGATATATTAATTCGATAGGCAATTCCGTTTGAAAGGAAAGTAATTACTTTTCCATTTATTACTTTCCTGATATTTTTGCTTTTCACATTTTTGCTATCTAATTTGGCAGCGAGCGTCATTACGACTGACGAGCCGACTCAATCTATTAATCAATTCGCCTCGAATAAATTACTTCTGACAATATTAGACGGCGAACAGGTCGGCGAAAATATTATGTGTATAATGATCCATTAAAACTTTTTCAATTTTATTTGCTGCTGGACGTTTGGTGTGACTTTACGTGCTTGTAATTTTACGCCATTAGGAATGGTTTCGAAAATATTTGACATCATATATTATATTTATTTATTTCGTTATTTTTGTTACTAATATTTTATTTTTGGTAAGTCTTTCAAAACTTCTAATCTATAAATTTCGAATTCGAATGTTGTTAAACGTTTTTTGAAGTTATTAATGTTCTACTACAAATCTACTATTGGGTGAGTGACGTTCTTCTACACATCTGTGAGTATGATGAATTAAAAAAACCTCTTGCAAAAACCTCGTCAAGTGACGAAACGTATCGAAATGAAGAGAGCCTTAATAACGTTCACTGTATCATAAAATTAATTGCACTATATATTTTGTCGAAAACATTTATTAAAATAAACAAGGATCGTCAATTACAAAGCTCGAATTCATACAATGGAGCCTTAATTAAGCTTGTCCTGTCCTCTTGAACTGTCCGACGTCAGCTCACAGAACATCACTAGCGATGAAACTCGTATCATTTATCGATACTCGAATTTACTCGATACTCCCATTTACACGCTTGGCACAACACTCGAAGTTGGAATACAAGATAATATTATTTTGTTGGCGCTTTTTAAGTAATTTCGCGTGTGTTTTTTTGAAAATCAAAAATATTTGGACGTAAGACTCATGTCTACATTTAAAGAGCTTAACATTGATGGAAAAGTAGTACAACTTATGATCTAGTAATCTTAGAACCACAGCTGTTATCAAATTGCACTATTAATAGATATCAGGCTACATAACACAATCCGTTTGTGACAATTAAATTATAAAGCCTACTAATGTGATTGGGATAGCTGTAATTGTATAATATGTTGCGTCAACTATATTATCGAATTCAAAATACATTGATACCGCATGTATATAAATAAAAATGTTTGGTCATAAGAACTACTACAAAAGTTAATATTGCAAATAACATTGTTTTTATTTAACTGCAACAAAAAATAAAAAATCCAATCCAGCCAGTATATTTGATTTATTTCGCTCGAGAGGTTAATGAAAATCTTGATTTCAATGGGAAACGACGGTCGCATTTTACTCGGGAGTAAAAAAAAATCCTTCGTGAATTTTTAGGTAAACGAAAGATAAAATAGGTATTAAGTACTAGACTTACAGAGATGAGACTTACGAAATACTGAAATATGAAAATATTAATAGAATTATGAACCCCTATGAACCCCTTTATTCTCAGAATTCTTTTGCACTACATCTCATCTGAATCCGACCCGAACCCGAAATTCCCGGATGACGGAGAGAAGTGAGATATTCGAAGCTGGATTTAGTGCGGGTATTTAGTCAAATCACTATTATTATTATTATTATTTAATAATAATAGGAACAATCGTTTTACGTTAAGGAAATAGTTCTACGCCTAGTCTGGACTTTTTTGTCCGAGAACGGTTTACTACGTATGGTCAAAACTCTTTCTGTTAAGGGCGTTCCTTACTGAGATACCGTAATTTACCGTATTTCAAGCCCTATAAACTCATAATTTGAAAGCTACAAAGCTATAATAAAAATACAGCAATAATCTTCAGTATATCAACATTCCTATCCCCGTTTTAAATTTTCAATTTTTGTTTATTATACTAATGATATCTGCTTCCAAAGTAATACCAATTTATTAAAATTCAAGCATACATGAATGTATGCTTGAATTTTAGTAAAGTAATTTGTAAATCCTAAGGAGATGCTGAAGCATCTCCTTAGGATTTACAAATTACTTTTATTTAAAACTCACGCCAATAGATCGACAATATCATAAACTACATATTGCCCGTTTTAATTTTTTTTAGGACAATTTTGAACTGAGATAAGTAAAAGAAAATAGGATTTTGGCGCGATCTCGGCAACGCGGAAAATGTATGGCCAAGGTCATATGCTCGGGGGACGGCCTTAATGGTTAACACTTACCTTTTATTAACACAAAATATATGCCGCAAAATGTTTATCCAGCGAAATTGATAGTGCTACAAAATATAACTGTTTTGTGACACCCGAAATATTGTAATTGGAACGTTCATGAATGTTGACTTTTGACTTTGGAGTGAGTGGATTATTTAAACAGTTAAAACAAAGTTTCGGCTCGATATTTTAAAATTGAAAGGTGCTAAATGAAATAACACAACACTTGTTTTTCTTGATATAATTTAAAATAGATATTATTGTGTTATGTATGGTCACAGAATATAGATCCGGATAATATAAATTTTAACCATAATAAAAATTATCTTAGTCGTTACCACCGCATTTACATTTAAAAAGCCTCACTAAAATCCGATCCTTCATACATAAGTGAAACAAAAACATTAACAAAAGTAAAATATAGAAACTTTGTCGAACCTTTACTTTTACTCACATATCGCGTTAAGTCTTTATGCTTCTTAATTCTTGGCAATTCCTGCTTCTAAAATTATGCAACATAGTATTCATTTGCATACGAGTCTTAGCTAAAGTTACTTGAATTTTATGTATATTATTCAAAGCTACTATTTTTAAGAAAATCATATTATATCTGTCTTTATATTTTCTCAAATACAATTTATTCGGACAATCCGGTCAAAATATTATCTATAGCGGTCAATCATGGAGGTGAGCATGCGATTACAATAAGGCCGTGTTCAGACCAAACTGACTATACGCCGCTGAATGTGAGCAGGCTCACTGTGAGCCCCAGTGTGAACGTAAATGAACGTGAAAATATACGGTATCGAATGTCCGCGCCTACGCCTAGCGTAATGGCGTATAGTCAGTTAGGTGTGAACTAAAAAGTGAATTTGTATGGAAATACAATAAACTGCGTAACGTTCGCTCACATTCAGCGGCGTATAGTCAGTCTGGTGTGAACACGGCCTAATATAGCCCAGATGAATGTTTGGACCGGGTCCAGATTAAGTATGTAATGCATTAAACTGAGAAAATAAGTCCAAAAATAACGGGTTGACGTTATTTGACTCAAGATACCACTTTTACTTACCAGAGCTTAGTGATTTGTAGGAAGTTAATTTGTTAAGTGTTCAAATAACACGAGTTTTGTTTTATGGCTGGTTTACATTATTCCGTTCCAGTGCTTTATTTGCAAAATTGCATTCCAATTCATTCCAGTACCCGTCTAGATTATTCCAATAGTAATCTAGAGCTGGATTGGATCACTGGATTATAATAATGTTAACCCTCTATTAACCTTAGATCGTAGGTGTAGATAATGATTGAGACGAAATCCGATAAGTAATTAACAATTAACATTCTTGACGTATAAGACGGATATTACAGTTGAGTGCCACGGTCTTAATAACGTCACGTCATCCAATCAAGAGGGATCAATAGCGGGATAGCGGGATAGACATGGTGTTGAATCAAGAGACGATGTTGTCACTGAGACACCATGGTGTAAGGATTAGAGATTAACTACGATAACATAGCGCGCCCCTCCAAAATTCAAAACGTTTGAATTGCGTTGTCAAAACGTTTGAAGTGCGTTGTCTTGCGCGGTCAGCTAGTTTTGATTAGTTGACCAACAAATCTTGGTAATATGTGACATTAAGTGAAATATTACGAGTACTGGTTGTTTGGTTGAATATACTTACTACATACAAACTCTTTCATAAGGATGTGACTACACACATTGAAACAGTAATTTGGAGGGGCGCGCCATGTTATCGTAGTTTATCTTTACAAGATATGTTAACCTGTATCCCGATTCTAACGTTAATGCAAACGTTCGTTGTTCGATAAACAAGCTTGTTATGAAGGTAAAAATTGGTATTCTTATGTAAAACAAAACAGTGTTAGTTTGACGTAATACTCCTTTGCTGTTTAAGGCGAGGATCAACCCCAATTTGTTATTCCGCGACTCCCGGTTTACCTAGTTCCAATATAATAACGAAATGTAAAAAAATATGAGATATAAAGCACAATATTTAAAAGACTTTAAACCATAAACATTTTTATAAAACGTAATACTTTGGCTGTAATAAATTTACAAACTCACCTCCGACAAAAATCTAATTCATCGAAATATAAGTATTAACAAGGATAATTATACATTTTATTTGAATAAATTGTTAGTAAATCTATATTAAAATATTCTGAACTGAAAAATTTTGTTTCTTAATATTTATTTCCAAAGATATTTAAAAAAAACATGCAAAATAGAGAAGATCCGCCCCTAGTAACTACAATTTTATGCTAAGCTACAATGAATCTTATTGCGATGCGTATACGCTTGGTCTTTGGTTGTGTACAAGGTTATCGTTTTGGATTGAGATTAATCCCTGCCTTAATATAACCTTGTTAACTACGATTTGTGAAGAATTTCAATGGATGGAATAAATGATGCTTGAGGCGTCGTGTGCGCAGGACTTTTAGAAATCGTGGTACTCGGTACATTTTGCGATAGTAGCTAGTGAAAATAATAACAAACAGATAAAAAATAAGATTCTTACCACAAAAAACTAAACATCTGTTGAACAGTTGTTTTGAGACCATTTTGTACTGAATTTTTCTCTAATCAACTGTTCAACAGGTGCTTAAATCTTTTGTAGTAAGACCGTAAATATTTTCTTCCAACACAGAAGTATTTTATATAATATTTTTTCTGATTATGACTTTTTTTTAACTATGCGTAAACAAACAACGTCTAAATGCAGAGAGATTATCAGCTATCTCTGAACGTTGCTTGCGTCTTGTTGGCGCTTATTTGGGACAATAACAAGGCTTATAAGATAGCCAGACATAGTTTTATAATAAAATGTATTTATTAATATCATGTGGATAAGTTTTAATAATATCAAGACATACGCTCATTCGGTATTCACGGTAAAATGTTTGAAAGTTTAATAAGGACGACGCAGTATATTATATGGCGAAACACGCGTCGTGGCTGAGCCTGCCTTTAATGAATAATTAAGTGTAGATCTGAGTGGAACACTATTTATAGACGACGCCTGTTTATATTACCCCTGTAAGTAAATTCATTTGGGAGACATAATAAAGAAACTTACGTTATATACAGGGAAAAGGTGGTAACGTGGCCCCTGCACAATATATACTGGCTCCCTTCAATATTTTAATGTTTTAACAACGATATCCAGTATAATTTTGGTGGAACGGGATGCTCGTGGCATGCTACTAATTTAGCACCGTACAAATCCAACAGAGGCTGTCAAGTTCGATTGTCATTCGATCGAGTTTAAGCTTGCGACCGGCGAAACTTTTAAGTGTGTGTGATTTTATTTCGATAGTTGTTAAGAAACAGAAATATTTGGCTTTTGTGTTCAAACATCGGATACATCAAACTGTTCTCCTACGGAATTTAAAAGGTAAATATAAAATTATACATTTAGTAAATATTTTTGGTATGTTTGTTTAAATATTAGCAATAATTGTAATTTGGCCCCCTCACATATTGGTCGTAATGTGGTTCCAATGACAGAGCTGGAGAGCCATGGGTACGGTATCAAATTTTTGACTAATGGGCTACACAAATGTAATAGTCACCTTTGGAGCCTCCACAGGCTACATAGCCTGTGGAGGCTCCAAAGGTGACTATTACATTTGTGATTTTTGCCGTTAAGTTTCACTTGTGCAATACATTTAATGTGACATCCCCAGGGGTCACATTACCATCACTTGATCTCAAAATACCAAATGTGATTGATTAAGAATAATTAAAACTTTCGATTATCCTGCACGAAATTTATTTGTTCCCTAATAAGACATGTTTAAACAAATTAATAAGAAGTCCCATAATGTATTTTTTAGGTTTCTGACTCCTATATTTTTTAAATAATGCTTGATAAACAAAGTGGGGGCCACATTACCACCTTCTCCTATAATACTATAGTCCTTTATATTCCTATGCTAATTCTATTTTA
Source organism: Polyommatus iphigenia (assembly GCA_963422495.1). Lineage (NCBI taxonomy): Eukaryota > Metazoa > Arthropoda > Insecta > Lepidoptera > Lycaenidae > Polyommatus > Polyommatus iphigenia. Next base: position 24,328,889 of record OY730187.1, on the reverse strand, counting down.
TATTCCTAGACTTTCAATAATGCTGGTAGAGTTCACTTTAAAAAGACTGCGAAATTATCTAAACCTTTACTTTAAAAATTAGTTAGGGAGGCTTATACAATGTAATAAGTTATACGATATTTTTATCTTTTAAGAGACTTTTAAACACGTGTCAGACAAAGCCATTTAATATTTTTTACCTTTCGTTATTTTTTTTCCAAACCTATTTAATGCCTACACGACTCCAAAATTTCTTGTTCTCACAATGTTACTTATAATTTCTGATTCGTGAAGTTACAGATTACTTATTGGTGAATCTGAATTACTTAATTCTTATAATTTATGTTACTATACATAAATTTTAATTTCTGTAACGGACACTTCTGTTGCAGGTATTAAACTAATATCACAAATAGTAGTGACTAACAAAGGAAAATCTAATATAACATCAAAACCTCGTATCGTATAGGGAATGATATCTCGTTGCCTGATATGCATATTGGTCCTACTGATCTCGACGCACTACCGTTGCCAACTTGATTGAAGTGCTGCCAACATTTTTATTTTAACTCGCTATCCAATTAAATTTTATTTCGTAATCAATCTATGTTGCGACTGCATTTTTATACCCGCAATAATAATGTACGTGCTTTTGAATATTTTCTTAATTACTAATTATTTTTCGTTACTAATGAAGCGGGCAAGGTCCTCGCAGAGTTGCGAGGGTGCTAAGCTTGCCCGACTTTTGATTTGAAGGTGCAAAGGAAATAAATACGTACTCTATGGTCAAGCTGAATTAATATAATGACAAAATATATCAAAAAGTAAACAAGTTAAAAAATAATAAACATCGAGTATTAAATAATGAAGGTTTTATAAAAGAAGTTTAGCTATGTCACTACACTAATATAGCCGGAACTATGTTTATTACCAACTAATTACTGACTAATATAAAAATAATAATTCTTTTGTGTAGAAAATCCGTGATGAAAATTGTTCTTTGTCCTTTTACGCGACTCAAAATATCTTACTTAATTTCATCATTATCGATTCTGGGGTTTAAGTGTCAATAGATTGCAATTATTGTGTGACAGCTCTGAAAAATGTAGAGCGTATTTGGTATAAAACGTGTGTCTTATTCCACGAGGAGCTTGAATGGATATACGCAGTAAGTTTTCACTCCCTTCGGGCATTATCATAAGAACTCAGTAGATTTTTATTAATGCCTTTACTAAAAATGTATTAAAATTTATTGTGAAAAATTCTAGAGAAAATCCGTAAAAACTCTTAGACAGAAAGCACCCCACTCTCTCTTCGTCGGCGATAGAAATACTGTTAACTAGATATTATTCGTTTACTCAGACACAATTTCAATAATGTTAGAATTTATATGAAACATTAAAACATTTATTCATCTTAAATATCTGTTAATGTCGCTCTCAAGAATTTCGTAAAAACTTTGCTAATTTGTGAGATGTTTGTAAATTTAATATCAGAGCGCGCGGTGAAGAGGAAACAACAAGAACGAAAAATAATAAAGTAACGAAACTCACTTTCCAGAAATTCTAAATGGATCAGATATGATATGAAATTTTTCATAATTTCTCAATTCGGCGCTCAAAACATTAAACTTTGTAAATATCCGCATGATTAGAGCGATTCTACGTTCATTAAATAAGCAAAATCATAATGTGTATTCATTTTAAATCTACTTTTAAGTAGGAGAATAAAAATATATATGTTTGAGTTTTATTAAAGACTGTTCATCTTATGTCATTTACAACTAAAAATGCACTATAAAATTCACATATTATCTGAAGTAAAAATCTAGTCAGCAGCGCAAAATATAGTCTGCTTCTAAGCTAACTTCAATCGCAGTTTACGAAGACTAAACGTGCTGGTTAGTAGTTAGCTCTCCAATTTATCAAAGTAGTTAGTGATCCGTTAATTTGACCACTAATTTAATTTGCGTTAAGCATAACAAATAATATCAGGTTTAACCTATTAAATGTTGTATGGACTATAAGGACAGAAATAGACGTTAGACCAGTGATGGACCAATGGGCATCATGACAATTTTTTTTCTTATTGGTAATTGAAAGATCTGTCAAAACTAGAAACATCGGTGAAAGAATGACTCCGATAGGTTAAAAATTCACCAAGTTATGACAATTTAAAAATCTCATAAAATAGACCTGCCCGAAACGCTCCATACAAAATGCGACTCGATTATGACGTCACCTTAGAGTTACTTGTAGGCATCGAGGGAGAACTTTGTTCGATAGCTAGATTAATTATTGCGTTTATGAAAGTGGTTTCATAACAAAAGTTGCTTTAAATTACATAAGTTATCGAATGGTATACAAATATTAAGAAATTTAATTGAAAAAAAAATCGACTTGAAAATCCAAGTTTGAAGGCGCATAACAAAAAAAAAATACAAATTCTATCAAGCTGAAATTTTGGAAACACTTATTTTTTACCGTTATTTCTTTATTTTATTAACAAAATTCGCTAATCTTTGACCTTGTCATCATCCCAATTCTGTCCCATGGAGAAGTTGCATCTGGGTATCTGCGCCTATGTTGGAGATGATATCTCGCTGCCAGCGATCGTACGTGTGAAGCTGAGCAGCGAAAATTCCTGGAGAGCAGTCGCGACATTTGCCAAGAGGAGTTAAATCGTAGGCGCGAGGCGGAGTCACTCGACCTTCGGAGGAGGCCAATGCGTAGGCAAAGTGACATGGCCCAGACGTCCCGACTTAGCTGGGGAGCTCGTAGTGACGGCTAGGGGACGCCGTTGCCCAACATCACCGAGACCCCGAGTTGGCCGCGATGCGCTAAGTGTTCCGCGCATTGCGTCGTAGTATCAGTGTAGGCCTAACAGCCATGCCTTTTACATTCGCTGACAGGGTCGCGGGTGTGTATTCCGCGTATCCCGTTAGCTCCGCCGCGGAAGAGCAGAAACACCGTTGGGGTTTTAGTGGGTATGCCCGGGCGCGGCCCTCCGCCCCCAGGGAGTCCCACATACCCCGGTAGCTGTCCCCAGGCTGCCGGGGATGCGTAAACGCATTTCCCTAACGCAAAAAAAGGGTTTCTGCGCCTACGCTACATATGCATTATAAAGTTATAGCTTCTCATAAGAAAGTATTACGAGTATAGTAATACTAGATGACGCCTGCAACTCCGCGCAGCCCCGCGCGGAAACCGTACATTTTACGAGATAAAAGTATCCTATGTCCTTTCCCGGGACTCAAAGTATCTCCATACCGAATTTCAGCCAAATCGGTTCAGTCGAGTATCGAAATAGACACACTTTCGTATTTACAATTTTAAATATGGATACGCACCGCGTTAAATCTGTCTGAAATGTCTCTTTGCCAGTCGGTCCTCTGGCGAGACCCTAACGGCATCGTCTCTAATCCGTATCACATATCCCGATCGTGAAGGCCAGTGACGCAACACTGACGTATTATAGCCCGGCCGGTACAGCGCATGCATCAATCAACCAGCAGAAGTGGCCTTCCAAACGGGGCTTTTTGTAAATATATCAGAGTCGCTGCGAACATATATTTTGTTAGGTTTTATGTGTTATAAATTTTTATATGTTTACTGATAGTTTTGATATTTTTTGTCACATTACATGAGTGCATTGACGAATTAGGGTCAATTCAGACCGCAACGCGATGCATTTCTAAATTTGTATGGATTTGTCAGATTTGCAAGACGGCTCACGGCTCACACGATTGAAGTCTGTCAATTCAGTACAAATTTTGAAATGCATCTACGCGTCACGTTGCAGTCTGAATTGACCTTTAAGATGCAAGTTTCTTGACAAGGCATTGATATTATGTAGACTCACTTGCACAATATTATGTTTTACAAAATAACTGTTTCGTTGTAGGCAACAAAAAAGTTGTGTCAAAATAAATGTGTCGAAAAATTTGTATAGAGTTTGTAACGCAAAAAATTGAATTGACACAAACTCAAAACAACACACGACTGTTTAATTGTAACGAACTTGCTAACTATTGAGTTTGTACAAAAGTTGCAACAATAGGAAGTTTACAGGCCATTCGTAAAATGTGCAACCCTTAGTACCGTTACACACGATACGATAAAACTGCACAGTGTAGACTGTGCAGGTGACAGAAGAGACAAATATATGAAACGCTTGGTTTAACATACGCCGATTCTGGCGGCTAGTGTGAAAACTATAGTACTTTTTATTATATTCATCCCTATCCTTAGTCCTTACTAATATCACAAACACAAAAGTGTATCTATTTGTCTGCCTACCTCTTCAAGCTTAAACGGCTGAAGCTGAACTGATGTAGATAAAATTTGGCAGGAAAAATAGGAACTAAAGATAGTTTTCATTGCGGATGAAAAATGTGCAGTTTCCGGACGATAAACAGATTTCTGCGAAATGAAATGCATCTAGTTATTTTAAAATCTAAAACATTATCACACTACAAACATGTTATTTTAATAAATATCGCATAATATTTTAGTATGTTGTTATATTGTCTGAGTCCGAACTGTACAGTTATTTTGTTGCCGTCTGTAGCGGGCTTTACGTGGCTACCGTTGCCAATACATTGTTTTTCTACTTTTCTATTAAGCTGTACATGCATGAACAAACTTTCACGTTTCGGTTCATTCAAGCATTGTAAATGTGAGTAGGATTTGTTCGCTGCTCAAATTTTTCTCTGAAACGGGAAAGTATTTTTACATGAATAACAATAAAATCCGTACTAATATTACAAATTCAAATGTAGTGTATTTAAAGTCCACGTAACAAAAAGACGATACTTAATAACGCTTCTTTAATTTAAACATACTTTGTTTACAAAGTATGTTTAAATTAAAGAAGCGTTATGTTTAAATTATTACTCGTAAGATTTGCGAAATATTTTCATGTTTAGAACGAGGAAGTAATAAAATATGTTTTCAGCGAGTACTATCATTATAATTAAATAATTTCGGCGTGGTTAAGTTGTAGATGTCATCAGTTATATCTAATACAATTGCGGCAGATAAATGAAAGTAAGTTAATTAAAATTTTAATAAGATTCGCCCTAAGCACTTTCGCGAACAAAAGAGCACGATTTTAAATATGACGCTATTGTAAAACAAAGATGCTAATATAATTATCAAGATTTTATTCAACGAAATTACTTATTCTAAGTGTGATAATATTTAGTTATGAAAGCCCGCTAGACTTAAAAAATTATGTTCAATTTATAAGGAACGAATCTTTTTGGCCAGACGGATTCCAAATAATTTTTCTCTGAAACCTTAATTTAATTTTACTGTTGACTTTTGTCTCCTTCATAAACATTGTCATAGAGTGAGTAAAACATCAGTAACATTGGAGAATAAGCGCAATTACTTATTACTTTTTATCGAGGTCCCGTACCCAAAGTGTAAAAACAGGACCCTATTACTAACACTTTGATGTCTGTCCGTCTGTCTCCAGGCTATATCTCAGGAATCGCTACAACTAGACTTTTGAAATTTTCAAAGATTGTGTATTCTGTTAACAAACAAAAATTAATCTTATAACAAAATTAAATTAATATTTAAGGGGGCTTCCATACGAGAGACACATTTTTTCAGCTATTTTTGCTCTATAACGGTACGGAACCTTTCGTGCGCGATTTTTATTAATAATATTCGTGTTATCAGACGAACTAAGGCTTGGGTGAGCGCTCGCACTAAACGCAATAATTAATCATTACTTTTTATTAATTATCAGGCTAAACGTTAATGGGGCAAGTTCAGGGTAGGCATTTATATTAATAAAATATATTGTCATGATTGTTAGATAAAATCTTTGCTTACTGGAATATTTATAACCTTAAAGGTCAAAAGAACGAAAAGGTCGTACAAAGTAAATAAATAGCTACGTGATTAATCATCCAGCATGCGATTTGGCGATGAACCTCAGAGCTTTACGTACACTGATGTTAGTTGAATTATATTAAAACTACCTGGAAAATTAAAAAAAATCATCAAACCAATGATCGTAGCAAGCAATAGTTTTTTTTTTCAACCTTACGATTCTTGTGGTTTACGAGTCTTGTAATACCGATAGAATATGTACTGCTATAGTTTAAGCTATGTGTTTCCTTTTTGTAAATAAAAAATATAATATTGTACATAACGACCCGCGGAACTATTTATTCCTAAAAGCAATTATGTATTTAAGTTTTATGCAATGACGCTAATGATAAATATTATTTATTTTTATAAATCATGATTCATGCCTTAAAATGTCATCATTCCAAAATAATGCCATTTTTGACTCTTATTTAACCCATTTACCGCCGCTGTACTCAATTAGGTACACCTACAAAATTAAGGATGGTTCAAAATTCTGTGGTATCACATTGCAGTTTTTTATTTTATATATTGAATTACTTTTTTTAGCAAATTTATACGGGAAACCAATATTTTTAGTCATAAGGTAGGTTTAAAACTAACAGTTTTGCGACCTGCAGGAGTAAGCTCATAAATTCTCTCTTTATTTTAATCGCATAATATTCAACCACTTTATGTGTTTGTTTTTTTATTCAATACATTGTTATCTATATAATAAATAACAAGTTAGTGGTAGATTATTGAAATAGACGGAAAAATTGTGATTCAAACACTACTGTACCTAGTTGAGTACAATGGCCGAATCCACTAGCAAAATTTTCCTTTTTTCAGAATTTTTAAATATTGAGTTTGATTAATTTTAACATCTTATATCGTTATGAATACTAAGGAAAAGCTATTTTGTGCTCCTTTTGTAAATAAAAATTATTATATACATTCAGAAAACTCATAACATAGTGAAAATGTCCGTTCTCTTATACATTTCTGTGTCCTGAAATTACAGACGTTGTAGACAGAAAAACGCAGGTAAAATAGCAGCTTAAAGATTTGACAGTAGGTTTACCTTGTAAGAGGATTCTATCTTGTCAGTAAAAATGAAGCTAGTATCAACTAGAATAGATATTATAATATCTACAAAATTGTCATTTGCAAAGTGTTATGGTAACATAAGCTAATATAGATACTCCTTCGTAAGTAAGAAATATGACTCCTGAAATCACCCTGTATACTTTTTACTCCTTATACCTATTAGTGGATATCAAGAACGAAAGTTTACTAGCTTCAGCTACACTTTACTTTACTTACTTTACATCTCATAATTAGTAGTGGTATCTGTAGCTGACAGATACCACTACTAATTATGAGAAAAGACGGAACGCAAATCACCTCTTTGGGTAAAGATGATGATGGATTTTATTTTCTTATTTGAATTATGTTTTTTCTTTTGTGATTGGTAATGATTAGCGTTTGCATTGACCACTTACGACTCTTGATGATAGCATGGTTTATATTCTCTTTCAACGAAACATCGTAACATTTTACTTGTGTCAGAAAATAGAATGAAAAACGAGGTTATCCTCCTCGTCAGTCTCTAGTTTACCTGAAAATAGTATCGATCACTACCCCAAATATGTTTCTAAATAGTGTCAAAATGTAAAACATCATGCAGGAGTTCGTTGTCAGTGCAAAAAATGTAATAAAAAAGTATGTTTCAAAAAAATTAGTTCTAAACCTTATCACACCTAAGTACCACATAACACGCCGTTGTACCTATCTGAGTACACCCCCCTTAAGGGGAGGATTTTAATTTTTTTTTATTTTTCTTTAATTTTTCATTTATTTAACATATAAACTGCAGATAAATTCAAGTTTTGTTAAAAAAATACTATTGGTTTCATTTTGGCGGTTAATGGGTTAATTCTAAACTAATAAATCTTTATAAAATTGTACTCTCTTTAGATTTCAATTTTTAACAAGCAATATCTAGGTTACCCTAATTTTGGATTCATTAATTCGGATGTTATTATTACAAATTGAAAATTGAAATAAGTAAAATGTGTTTATTGTAAAGGACATTATTGCGAAATATGAAAAAAATTTCAACAGTTAATTTTAGCGACTGAGTATAAATACAAACAACGGTAGCCTAGTTGCAAATATTTATCCTGAAACCCTACGAATAATAAAAACTACTGAATCCTTTTATAATAATTGTAAAACTTTTGTTTGGCTGAAAAAATTATATTTTAAAAATTAATATAATTTTTTTAAAAGTAAGTAACATAGCAACATTTTTGATACAGAATTGCGATTTTAACTGTATTTTACAAAGCTTTATTTTTCTGATTTATTCATTTAATAGCCTGTATATTTAATATTGTGTTTATGCTTTAAAATTATTATTTAACATATTATGTCGATAAATAGTAATAATTTTGTAAAATTTTTCGTATATATTTAAATAATATTTTCAGTCGCCGTTTGCCGTTTTTACATTCCAATAAAATTTTTCAAAATTTGTTTTCCAAATAAATTCGATGCTCGAGGCAATTTTTGATTTGGAACCGGATCGAGCCAGTTTTTCAGCAGTTTTCTGTTATGCTATTGTACGAATATTTTTCACGGAACTAAAAGTAAGTGAGTCAATCGAGCACAAAAAGTTGGAACATATTAAAGCGGGACGATTGAATTTGTAAAGCCACGTTCGAAAACTCTTGTTTTGTGACTGCCAAAAAAGTACCCTACAGCGCGGCGTAGCCACTAAAACAGATGATTGACAATACCTGCATTTGAGATTTTTTGACGAAGTATTGACTAGCATTTGCTATGCTAAGGTAAACCTTGTGTTCATAAAGTCAAAGTCAAAGTCAAGTTCATTTATTTAAAATTGGTTGTTACAACACTTTTTGACGTCAAAGTACAATATTTACAATTAATTTATTACAATATTTATTACAATTTCAGATTTTAACATTATTATCATAATATAATATACCCGAAAATCATAGTTTTAATATAAATATTTATAAATTTGATTCCAAACCTAAGATTTCATAACTATTTATATAAATCTGAAAAATAATTTGCACACATTTTAAACGTTTGTTTTTAAGCATATCTACAAAAATAGTAGGTATGTTAAAAAAGTACAGTAACAGGTTACCCTCCTAAATATCTTGACTGAGGCTTAAAAAACTTAACATTTAATGTCGTAATTAAAGTGTGAGATCGTGTGATATCTTTATCTTGATAGTTCACGATTTCGTTAAGTTTATTTACGATATCATAAATTTCGTGAAAAAAACAATTGAGTATATTCCTTGACTAAGTATTGCTTTAATTTAGTACTAAATTGATCATATTGTATTACGTTAAGTGTACATGTAGGAAGTGATTTTATTATGTATATTGTGTACGGAGGAATGTAAAATTTGTCATCATAATATCATGTGGAGTTATAGGTCTGAAGTCTGAAATGAATTTTGGACTGAAAAAGCTTATATATTTTTGAAACTATTGTTTAAGTTGTAGACCGTACTGTCTACCTAAGTATGGACAGTACGCACTTCGTAGATAAATATAACCCTACGTCTGCTATCGAGTGAAAATGGTTCATTCTCGGCTCGTACCGTATTTTGTACGCCGCTTGTACACCAGCTCGTAAAAGTACGGACGGACAGATCCCGTTATAAAGAACGCTTTCAATTGCAAATGGCTTGTGAAGTAAAGAGACAAAATTTACGATACGAGGGAAATGGGAAGTTGTTTGTATTGAGAGAATGTTAGCGAAAATAACGTGGGTTACTGATATGTTGATAAGCGTCATATTTTTGATATTTGCGAAGCTTGCAATATTTTCGAATATTTTGTGGTGCAGATTGCGCCGTTGGAAAGTGTATCAGAGATTTGTTTTACTGCTGATTTTATATACTTTATATTGCCAACCAACCAACAATTACAGACCTACAAAGATTTAGGGCCTGTTTCACCACTTCCTGATAAGTGCCGAATAGGCTATCCACCACTTAACTTGACAGATGAAGTATGGAGAATCTGTCAAAAAAGTTGTGAAAAGCCTATTCGGCACTTTATCAGAATGTGGTGAAACAGTATTTTCTTCTGCAGTATTTCTATCCTCTAATAATGTCGTGTAAATATTAGTGGTTTTTACATGACATTATTAGAGGATAGAAAATAGCTGTCACAGAAAGTTACTCCAAGCCGGCGTAGGTTCTGATTTCGGCCATAGGCTAGTAACAATAATAATGATAATGATAATAATAATAATAATAATAATAATAATACCCCACGAACCCGAGTGCTCCCAGGGAAGCCCCTGTTCTCCATCTCCGGCTTGCCTTCACCGGCCGGCCAGAGTGAACACTGACGGAGAATCAGGCCCTACCTCTGCCTTGCCTTAACCGGCCGGTCAGAGTGGAGTCGCGAGAGCTTCGGCTCGGAGGGAGGATGTGAAGCGTAAGTGGCGAGTGGGCGACGTGATGGGACCCTCTGAGGGTGCACAAATGATCGGCGTTTAAAGTCCAGCGACACCTCTCCTGCCTCAAGCCGCTCTGTCAATGTTGCCGCCTCGGTGCACCGTGCGTGCGACTATTTTGAGGGGCCCATTCAAAGAGTTGGCGAGTCACCGTCTGCCAACTTTATGATACATAATACAACGTTGTATCGGCAGACGCCATAGTCCTTCCATAGTCCCAGTTACCCAGTCCACTAGCACCTCACCCCCATAGCCCGATATCATTTTAATTCCATTCTCTGCAATAGTCCTACACTGGCCGCTGGCTCTCCTTGGTCGTACTCCTATAGTGCGGACAGTGAGAGTCGTCGGCCGGTGTCACACAACAATTAGATTAAAATTGTGTAACGGGCCTCTACGTGTTGGCTTCGGCCCCACGCATGCCTTCCAAAGGTCCGGGATTTAATTGCCCGTGAGCAAGGAATACCTTACACAAATATAATAATAATAATAATCGGCGATCCAGGATCAGGTTATTGACACTAAAAATTACAGGAAATATATCATTCGATCATCAAACACAAATAGTGACCATTGCCGACACTGCCACAAACATCCCGAAACCATTCAACACATAACAGGCGCTTGTTCTTCCATAACACAGACAGACTACAAACACAGACACGACCAAGTAGCAGCAATCATACACCAGACACTCGCACTCAAACACAACCTCATTATAGATAGCACTCCATACTACAAGTACACACCACAAACTATACTAGAATCATCTGAATACAAGCTTTACTGGGACCGGACAATATTGACTGACAGGACCGTGCATCACAACAGACCAGACATAACACTCCACGACAAAATTAATAGAACAGTCTACCTCATAGACATTGCAATACCAAATACACATAATCTTACAACCACACACACAAACAAAGTTACCAAGTACACTGATCTTACTATAGAATTGAAGTCGCAATGGAAAGTAAATACCGTAAAAACCGTGCCCATCATCATCTCAAGTACTGGAGTCATCCCCAAGACAATTCATAATAGCCTGAAAATACTAAACATGCACCCACTCTCATACATCACCATGCAAAAAGCGGTAATCCTCAACACATGTCGAATCGTTAGAAAGTTTTTGTCTATTAACTAACACATTATAACCCTGAAGTTGTTTGGCCACAAGCCCGCAACTTTGGAACAAACCCTAACAAAGGAGAATAGAAAACTCTATACAATATCAATAATAATAATAATAATAATAATAATAATAATAATAATGATAATGATAATAATAATAATAATAATAATAAAGATACATGTTCATCAGTTCGCCGTTTCTTAAACCCATCCTCATCTTTCCCTACACTCCAATCATAATATATCATTAACATAAATCAGGATACTTGGTTTATGCCCGTACCTGAGTCATTTCTCCGGCAAACAGCCGAGACTATTATTTCTCTATATAATAATAATAATAATAATAATAATAATATGCTCAACATGTATCCACTTGAATTTCATATTAAATCTATACTTATTATAAAACAAAGTCGCTTTTTTTTCCCTCATATCTCGTTGTTCCCTTTAATCTTTAAAACTACGCAACGGATTTTGATGATTCTTTCAGTGTTAGATAGCCCATTTATCGAGGAAGGTTATAGGCTATATTTTATCACGCTAAGACTAATAGGAGCGAAGAAATAGAGGAAAATGTGGAAAAAACGGGGAAAATTATTTGAAAGGGCTAACTTAAATGCGCTAATGTCAAGAACTACTGGTCCGATTTGAAAAATTCTTTCAGTGTTAGATAGCCCATTTATTGAGGAAGGCTATAGGCATATTTTTTTCAGTGGCTATATATTTAATACCCGTGCGACGCCGGGGCGGGTCGCTAGTAATTAATATTTGAAAACATTTAATATACGTAGGTGTGTATTATTGAAGTACTTACGCATAATTACAAAAAAAATTGCAAGTGTCGCTTCATTTAATTATTAGGGTAGCATAATATTACTTTCCAACCATGATACATAATAATTCATTTCAGAAAAAAATCCTAACGCTAACATTGGCTTTCTGCATAGCACTTGCAACTCGTTTCAGCAAAATGGTAAAGTGGCGTCGGGTTTTCACTATCCACATCATTAATCTCCTGTAATGGCTGCGCGACGTATCTCTAATGGACAACGACAAAAATACGTCGCAGTAATTAATGAACTTACTCCTGGATACGGCAAAAAATACCCCACCGTATACTGCAGGGTTGACTCATAAATGTGGGTATTTATTAACATTTTTGATTTGGGGTTATGTTACATTTTGATCATCTACTTACCAAATCAAAATATGTACTTAAAATTAAATTATATAATTATTGAGAAGAGACGTCTTTTTTACAGGTATGTTAGCAAAATAATTATATGTCTACACTTTAAATAATACATTTCAACAGCAATTAAAAGTTTAACAAAATATGCACCTAAAAAGTATATTAAAACTATAGGTATTTAGGTAAAAAAAGTATTAAATATAATGCAGGGCAATTAAGGAGTTCACTGTGCACTGTGCAAAGTGCAGCGCAGAAAATATTTTGACTTCTATGAGAAGTGCCTTAGATAATAAAATAATATGTCAAAAAAAATTACTCATACAAAATCTAGAACTTTTATCACTCATTTATTTATTTTTTATAGAAATAAAAGTATAAATTAAAATAATCTACCTTTTATCCCAATTTTATACCCTGTAGATTGGAGTTTAAAGGGACTGATTGGTAGGCAGAATGATCTTCCCAACAGCTCTTTGAACCTTTGACCACCCAGTTCTGACTGTTTGTAATCAATTAGTAGACGTGAATCCAATTGCGATTTGCATTTACCACCTGAGGGAATGCCCTCCGATAGTTTATTTTAATCCTGTGATGAACTGGTCATACGAGTCTGAGTTGGTACTTTGCATATACTGAGCTGAGCCATTTGGAAGGTTCTAGACCCTAATCAAGTAAGAAATATTGTAGATTATTAATTTATAATACAAGTTTATAGTTTAAGTTTATTATAGCATCAATATTATCATTTTGTTATAACATAGTATATTCTCATTATCTATACAAATAAAAATTGATTTTAAATTTTATTAGTCTCGCTAAAACTTGGCTAATTTTATTCTTAAAATGTTTGTGGAAGTCCAGGGAAGGTTTATATTAGGAGGAAAGTGATACAAAGTTTACTGGGTAATCTACTTAGGTATTAATAATATGTAGAAGAAGCAATGTCTTATTAAAACAAATTCCAATAAGCCCAAAGTATTCAACCGATATCAATACATTTTTACAACTCGCGACGAGTTATGTTTCTTCTTAATAACTTTATGGAGAATGTTTTTGGCAGCGCGTTATCTCTTTGTAATAGGTAAACTTTATAACGACCCCGAGGGCCTTTATCGTGATAATTATTCCAAAATCGTACCTTAAAATTATACGCCACATTTTTATTAATAGCACTCAAATGAAAGTGATTTTTACAATGCTCCGATAAGATTTTATAGGTTATAAAACAGTGAAAATTTCAAGTTATAAAAATGTATTCGGGTAACTTTAATAATAAAATTATAAATCCTGAGTAAAATTTAAGTCAACAGACGCCCTTAGCGATTACAAGAGTCACGAGTGTGACCCTGATAAAATTACTTTAATTTTTGTTATTTGGTAAGTTGTATTAAAAGTTTCAGGTTACCTCTTATATCGGCGGTCATTATTTCTTGTAACTTTTTACTTTAATATTATTTTGCTAAAAATTGTAAGTTGTAGAGTGGTATCGAGTTTTTTTCTAACATCTACATTAGTGATTATATTCTCTTTGTACAATATTATTTCATAAAGAAAGAGGATTTGATTGTAAATACATTATTGTTTATTCGTTTGTATGGGAAAAATATTATATTGATGGTATGATTATTAATTTTGCCACAACTATGGAAAGAAAATCTTCTTTTTGTCCGGTAAAAGCTGTTTAGTTCTTTATTTTAATATATACTTTTTGCGTAAGACCTCCATGTTGAACTTTAAATGTTAATTAAAGTTTTGGTACGAGCCTTTGCTACTTATAATAATTTAAATGTTACATGACCTAACCGCCAAATAATAAAGTACGATGGCAATATTTTGGTTAACATAATAATTATTTTGTCTACTTATATTATATAGATCAAAAGGAATTAAAACAGAATAAAGGGTGAAACATTTAGAAAAACCACAATACCTGTGTGTCAGTTTCGCAGGGCCTTAATTACAATGCATACGCAAATCGTGCGATGTGCGTCGGTGTGAATGTGCGCTCATTAGGCGGCGTACAACGTACAGTCGACGCCCGAAATAGCAGATTAGAACCGCAGCCGCACGACTACGTAGCGCATAGAGGCCCAATTCTCATACTTCGATCGTCGCTGCGATCGTGTTTATCGCGCGTGAGATAGCATGTGTGCGAGCGGATAAGACAGACTGCGCTCGAAGCGACTCGAGTTATAGGAATTGGCACACAGACGCTAATCAACTTGTAGTACAATATTATACAGAACGACACTTCATGATACTAAGGGCCTGTTTCACCACTTCCTGATAGGTGAAGAATAGGCTATCCACCAATTAACTTGACAGATCAAGTATGGAGAATCTGTCAAAAAATTTGTGAATGGCCTATTCGGCACTTTATCAGAAAGTGGTGAAATAGGCCCTTATTGTAATATACTAATTTGACAATCAAACCGGATGATACTGGATTTTTCCGCACTTTACCAATCATTAGTTATTATTTTGCATGCTCAAACAAGAAATGGAGTTTTGTTTCAAAAGAATTCCTTTGTTTGGAGTCAAAATTAGTTTATGGTTAACCCTCTACACACACACTCACACGGTAGAACGTTCAAAATATAGACACACAGCTTTAAACCTTTTATCGTGCGCCACCAGTATGGCAAATACGACACTTAGCCATTGCATCGCAGATATTACGCCAAACAGTCATATTTGACTCGATTTATATTGGAATGTTAGTCTACTATTATGTGTGTTTAAATCCTACTCAAATATTTGCTCTAACGTAAGTTGATAGTATTTGTGTAGGGGAAATGTAGGCCTAAGGCTATCATAATATCAAACATGAAACAATTTCGATACCTTACAGCGATGCGCCTTCTACGAATACAGTATATTATATGAACACAACGTAATGTTCTGACATTTCAGTATAAAATAAATTGGACGGACAGACAGACAGACAGACAGACAGACATACAGACAAACACACTATTCCATATTAGTATGGATTACACTGAATTAGTAAAAAAATGAATTGAAATAGAATACAGTCCTTATTTATTATTCGTGGGTATTTTTAACCGACTTCCAAAAAGCGAGGAGGCTATATGTTCGGCTGTGGATTTTTTTTTTTTTTGAAGTGAAAACTTTTGTAGGATGGGTAAAAACTGTGAAACTCGCGTCAGATTCTCGCGCTGATCGAAAAACCGTAAGACGGTTGGAGAGTAGTGTTGTAACATCGAAATCGATTAATCGAACAATCGATTGTTTTTTTTCGATTGTCGATATTTTTTTATCGATTGTAAGGGTTTCGATTGATTAAAAAATCGATTTTTTAAAAATCGATTTTCATAAAAAAGGGGTTAAAAATTTAATCGATTGTAAGGGTTTCGATTAATTAAAAAATCGATTATTTAAAAATCGATTTTCATAAAAATGGGCAAAAAAAATTGTAAGGGTTTCGATTAATTAAAGAAATAGATTTTTTCAAAATCGATTTTTATAAAAAATGGTTAAGAAAAATAATGCGTAAATAATCAAGTTTTCACTTCTGCCGGCACTCCCGGAGTGCAACCCGTCTTTTTTTATTATTTTTTTTTTTTGTATGTTCCACGAGTACTCCGCCGTTTGTGAACCGATTTTCAAAATTTTTATTTTGTTACATTAAATTTCACTCCAATTTGGTACCATGTTCACAAAAGTGGTGACCTGATGATGGGATCCATGAGTAATCGAGGGAACTCTTCGAAATTCATATGAAAACATATGGTGATTTTGGTTTTATGAGAAGCATCCTAAGCATATGCTACCAAAACACAAGATTTTGCACCAAAGTATGCGATGGTTCCGAAGATACTAAGAGAACTCCGGATTCCTTATAGATACAAGTTTGGGGGCTTAGGCGCTGTTTTAAGAACTGAAAGCATATGCTACTATGCAAATTACATTCATCATCATCATCATCATCATTACCACGTCAGGTTCACCAATGTCACATGGTTGTATAATGTATATGAATAAATATAACCACAACACCGTAATTATACTATCATCACGACGATATGTCCTTATTATTGGTACTATTCATAGCGATTTTAATATAAATATAATGTTGTTTCAAAAAAAATTCAAGTTTTTAAAGCTTGTTTAGCCCTCAATTACACAACTTTACCCATAAACTATATTTTATCATTGATATGTTTAAAGTTACGTCACTGCGTAGATTATAGATAACTACTGAGTAGTCATTAGTTAATAGTTATATAATATAACAACGTGTAAAACAATAGAAAGAATCGAAAAACGTAAATTGAGATGGTAGCACCTCATATAGAAACACGCAAGAGCAAGCAATAGCGCGATCTAGACGACCTGTTAGCGCCATCTGTTACGAATTTTTGGAACTAACTTAATTTGACCAAATTAACGCATAAACACCCCCAAATTACAACCCCTTTTAGATTTGACATTTCGCACTGTAGTTAAAGTTATAGTTAAAGTAAGTTGGTGCAACCCACCCTTAACAAAATATACTATACGTAGAATATACGCGATGTTTTTTTAGTCACCTACTAGGTGACTAAAAAGAGTGAAATTATTATTTTTAACAAAAAATTTAAACCGACTTCCAAGGAAAAAACAATATGAACTAAAAAGCATTAAATAATTTTTCCTATCTAATAGTGCCTTTTCCGAATTCGGCTAAACCTCAACTATTTCTGTACTCAATCTTCATTATTTTGAAGTCGGTGCCAGTTTCAAAAGTTTCAAATATTCTGTCAGAGAACTGAAGATTCAGCTATCTGGTACCGACTTCAAAATAATGAAGATTGAGTTCAGAAATAGTTGAGGTTTAGCCGAATTCGGAAAAGGCACTATTAGATAGGAAAAATTATTTAATACTTTTTAGTTCATATTGTTTTTTCCTTGGAAGTCGGTTTTAATTTTTTGTTAAAAATAATGTGACGGAATATTGCATTAAAGTTATTCCATTACACTTTTATGTTTTCCCTTTTTCATGACCTTATTCATACAAAGGTCTTTACGCTCATCGGTAGTGTGACTGTACAGTGTACTGTACCTACTATATTATTGGCACGTACCATAACTTTGTGCCTTAGAGAGTTCGAGTCGAGACCGCCAGATTTATATTTAACTAACTGTACTAGCTTCGTCTTCGGAACTTCGGAATTTAATGTCTTTACTTGAGCGCTTTACCAGACCTATCTCATACCTTAAGTTCACTGACTGCATATAAATTGTATTGAATAACTCTCAATTGACTTAATATCATTAACCAAGCCGGGATTTTTTCAAAGAAATTTGTTAAATGTTAGCCAAAAAGGTGACAGAACTCATTTCCCATTAAAGTTAATTAAGTTCAACGAACTTATAGGGGGTTAACAACTTTGTTACCTCTATACTTTCAAATTTTGCGTGGCAAGTTCTATAACTTACCTGTATACTTAACCTATTCGATTTAAATTTGATAAAGAACCGAATGTGAATAATTTTACAATACGTACACGCAAATTATTAGCTGCGGTCGGCCGGTCGGCTGCAGCAGTGACGCCGAAAATACACACCATTTTAGAAACGGTCCACTATTCCCCCATTTGATAAATATGCATTATTGTGGTGAATAAATTACAACAATAAAATAGTATCGCTGTTGTTCGACAGCTTGTTGTATCAGTAATTACCTGGACTGTATTTTAAGGTAAATTTTGTGTATGTTTGAATATGCAAATAAACCTTTTTACTTACGTTTTTGCTGTAAAAAATATTTCTTTTTTTATTAATTTATTTTAGGTCGTTAAAGTCGGTATAAAAATCTTGTTTTATATGTTTTTACTGTATAATAATCATATATGTAATAAATAATAATATGTAATAAATAATAATATGCCTTTCCAAGTTATACTTTCCGCTGAATCCGTAGAGTTCACAAGGAGGTAGGTTTGAAAACCAATTTTTTTATTGTGGTGTAGTATAAGATAGCTAACATTTACTAATCTATATAACTAATCGGTCCCAAAGCTCTGTCATAGGCACATAATTTTTAAAATTCAAACATGATTTCATAAAAATATTATTGCATTCTCTTTTTGAATATTTGACTATTATTTTAAATAAATAATCGGCCAAATGCGAGTCGGACTCGCACACGAAGGGTTCCGTACCGTTATAGAGCAAAAATTGGCCAAAAAATGTGTTTCTTGTATGGGAGCCCACCTTATTTTTTTATTTTATTGAAATATTATTATTAATTATTAAAGTACAATTATATGTGAGGCCTGTGTGAAAGTCTCAAGTGCCTACCTCTTATCATTATTGATTACGAGCAAAAAAGGCCAAAAAATCAGGTTTGTTGTATGGGAGCCCTCCTTAAATATTAATTTTATTTTTATTTTAGTATTTGTTGTTATAGCGGCACCGGAAATACACAATCTGTGAAAATTTCAGAACTCTAGCTATAGCGTTTCTTGAGATACAGCCTGGAGACAGACAGACGGACAGACAGACGGACAGACAGACGGACAGACAGACGGACAGACAGACGGACAGACAGACGGACAGACAGACGGACGGACAGACGGACAGACAGACGGACAGACAGACGGACAGACAGACGGACAGACAGACATTGAAGTCTCATGAATAGGGTCCCGTTTTTACCCTTTGGGTACGGAACCCTAAAAAACAATCATTTACCACGATTTTTCACTATGGAGTGGACGTTAAAAGAAAACCGAATAGCTGTTTTAGCGTTGCAACGCTGTGGACGCACGCCGAGTACCATTTTCAAGTTGCTCAAAAAATTTAATGTTACGCTTAGGTTTGTGTATCGTACTATTGATAGGTACAATGAAGTCTCCAGTATTGAGGACAAGAAAAGAACTGGCCAGCCACGCTCCGCAAGAACACCAGCAGCGGTCAAATCTATCAAGGCGTGCATAGCAAGAAATCCAGTCCGAAAACAGAAGTTGATGGCGTTGCAGATGGGTGTCAGTAGAAAAACAGTAAAAAAGATTTTAAATGAAGACTTTTGTCTACGAGCATACAAAAAAAATAGTGGGCACTTACTTAATAGTCGTCTAAAAGCAATAAGGCTTAAAATATCCCGGGAGTTGTGAAGGCGGTACGCGAAAAACCGACACCGTGATATCCTCTTTACAAACGATTAAATAAAAATCGATATTGAAGAGAAGTATAACAAACAAAATGATAGAGTGTACGCTAAGAGCTCTGAAGAAGCAGCAAAAAAAGTTCCGCGGGTGTAACATGGCCATCATCTATCAGTGATGGTCTGGTTGGGCGTGGTCCTATTACGGCCCAACTGAGGTTCATTTTTGTGAAAAGAGGGTCAAAACCAGTGCACAAGTGTACCAAGAGACTGTTTTGGATAAGCTTGTCAAAAACCTGCCCAACGCGCTATTTTTCGGACATCAATTCGTGTTCCAGCAGGACTCTGCGCCTGCACACAAAGCCTCTTGCTCTTGCACACAATCCTGGTTTGAGCGTCAAAACATCGACTTCATTAGACACGAGGATTGGCCTTCCTCCAGCCCGGGCCTTAATCCTTAGGACTATAAAATTTAGCAGGTCTTAGAGGGGAAGGTCTGTCATAAACCCCACAAAATTTTGGAGACCCTGAAGGCATCATTACGAAAAACAGTCGCTGAAATCGACTTGAATATGGTGCGTGCTGCGATAGATGACTGACTGTGGCGATTGAGGGCCTGTATTCAAAATAAGAGAGAACATTCCGAATAATTTTAAGTTATTCTGGTTCCTTATTACATATTCTTTAAATTGATACATAATTCATCAAAATCTGAATAGTACTTTTGTTACTATCATTATTTTAATTTATGACAGAACTTTGGACGACTAGGTATATAAAACTCAAAAGTGACTGACTGACATGGTGATCTATCAACGCACAGCCCAAACCACTGGGCGGATCGGGCTGAAATTTGGCATGCAGGTAGATGTTATGACGTAGGCATCCGCTAAGAAAGGATTTTGATCAATTCTGCCCCCAAAGGGTTAAAATAGGGGATGAAAGTTTGTATATTATAATACTTCTTAACGCGAGCGAAGCCGCGGGCAAAAGCTCGTTTAAACTAAATCGTCATTTTTTTTAATTTCTCGAAATATTCGATCCTAGATGTTATTTACTATGAATAAAGCTCAAATTTGTATAGCACAAAATAATCCAGAATTAGAGACTGTGGCGGACTAATTATAATAGTGTCAGATGGCACTGAGCAAAACTGTAAATGAACTTATTTAACTATGCAATGTTATATTTAGCCGTGTCACTAGTTGTGTGGGGGGAAAACTTTTCTGGAGACAAACTTATATACCCGTTCTAACACCGGTTATACACAGCTTCAAATGTAAGTTTACGACTAACAAAATTCATAGTTAATTGAAAACAATGTAACTGAGAGATTGTTTAGTGGTAACAGTGCAAAATTAATACAGAAATAAGTTAAATCTGAGAAAATTGTCTTTGGGATTTGGCTTAACACGCCATCGAAGATTTGCTTCATTTTTTAAGTGTACCCATCAGGTTATCTAATTATTACATACCGTGGAATATATTCTTCAAATTGCATGTCATGGGTGATGAATATATTTTTCAAACTTTACGCCATGTCATAAAAATTAATAACGGCAAATTCGAATGGCAAGTAGAGGCGAACAAGTCTTATTGCGGCGTCACATTGAAGTTAGGTTGCCTGCACACACGGCCCGCCCAGAGACCAGACCGAGTTTTAAAGTGTCGCCGCACACGGGCCACACGCGGCAGCCACAAACGCCGCCACAACTCACAAGAAGCAAGACGACTGGACGATTGTAGCGTGTGGGGCGTCAACCGTGTGCGGTGAGTCCATATAAAATTTATGAAAACTGCAGGAAATACGAGTATGCCGGTGACGGCGTTTTGTGGTTGTGGCCGGTGGCCCGTGTGCGGGAGCCCTAATCCCCGGTAAAAGCGCTCGGAAAATACTAAGAAAGTATCCTAATGGAAAAACTGCCAATCCACATATTATTTTGTGGGGGCAATATCAACTGAATCTTGTTTTAGCGAGCGGTCAATATAAACTCTTGTTGATTTCAGTTCTTATAAAGTCACATATTATTATTATCATATATCACATATTATCTAGATAAGTAGATATAGGCTACTTACACTACACATTTCCGGTATCTACAACAGATTGGTGATTACCTGAATCAACATTTAAGGCCTCTTAAAATATAATATTAAACTTGTGGTTTTAACCAAGTATTAAAACCATTTAAACATAGAAATAAAAGTAATAAACCGGAAATTTTTAATCTAGGGTTGCAATACGAATCAGGTATACAACATAACATAGGCAACCACATTTCCATGCGTTTGCAATACAGCTGAGTATTACCGGCCTACTCTACCGATGCTCCATAACGGTGAATGGAGATAAAATTAATTAATCCATACAGCAAAAATATATTTCAATTAACATTCGGCACTTGTAGTTTTATTAAATCAATATGAAGTTACAGATGCGGTTGGTCGTTAACGAAAGGTCCGCCCTGAACATCCAATTACGATTTTCAGTCTACCCACTAATTTATCTGAGAATATTTAGAAGCGAATCGAATATAATAAACGTATAGTTATTATTTATTACTAATTATTAGTTTTGAGATATCAACGTTGTTTTCATAATGCATTATACTTGGGATATCACAAAGGTTTATATATACCTAGAGGAAAAAAGTATTATAATATTTTATTACTTTGTTCCTTTATGTCTCTGGATCGCCGATTTGAGATTTTAAACTGAGAATTAGGCCTCTTGTGGGAATATGAGTGGAGGCCGCAAAGGAAGATCGTTCGACCGAGGTGGTATGCTCGGTCAGGCCGAAGCCCGCATGGTTGATTTCAGCTGTCGTATATTATATACGACGCGCTTCGAAAACTTCGATAGCGCGATGCAGGAATGTAGCGCTAATTGTGTGTACCACCACACTCTAATCTAAATGCAAACCGGTTTTCAAATGAGTTTTCAAATGAATTGAATGGACAGTAATCGATGTTTTATGATCAATGAAAGCGGCGGGAATGTATAATGAAACAACACATAAACACCGAGAGAAATTGTCGCAAGTTAAGTCAGGGCCTGCGAAGTTTTAGGCGGTAAAAACTCGTTACGGCAAATCGACCACTAAAACTCGCGAAGCGAAAATTCTATCCAAGTTCAATTTACTTTTATTGTTCTTATTTCTTCTATTCGAAGGGAAACTTTCAGCGTCTTACATATTCTAAACACACTTTTCACACTAATTCTCACTAAAACGTTTCCGTTTTGGGTCCAGATAAAGAAATAAGAACAATTGATTTTATTTTACTGCAAGTTTATATGTTACCTTTGTACTTTTCAGAAAAATGGAGTTGCTGAAAGAAGCTCACATCTGTTATGTGCGTAAAAAGTTAGGTAGGTCGTCTTCTTTTTTATACAAGCTTCTTTACACAATATCACATCCGTACATTAATTCTCAAAGAACTACATAATTAGCAACAATTATTGACTAGACAACAAATAATACACATTATCACTTTTTAATTTAATATTATTATCCATAATAATTATGAATTTAATTCTTTTAAAATGATACTGTAAAATTATATAACTCCAACATAAACCCGTATAAAAGCAATCGCCTAGCCTAGTTATACCGACAGCATTATTCATTAAGTTTCCCAATTAAATTTATAATTAATAACAAGCTCGCTTGATGTTTGACTGCAATTAACGCCAAATAAATAATAATAATTGGTTAACTCTATCGGATTATAATGTTATTGAAGTGAGTTATTTTGTAGCCACCGAGAGAGAACAATAAACATGATACAAATGAGGAATCTTTATGATAATATGATTCAAATGGATTGATCATTGATAGATTAAAGGGAAAACTGGGGTTAGATTCTTATACGAGTTTCTTACGCCGGTTCTTATCACCGGGTTAGTTCCCGAACCAGTGGTATAGGCACCAGTAGTATCAACATTCTGAAAGCATTTTCTAAAAAAACTATTCAGAAATAAAACAATTTTTATTTATTTTATTCTAGTTACAGTACCATGCCACCTAAGGTACCTACCTACCTAAACCTTTTTAAAAGAAAAGTATTTTGTACAAGTATTTTTTCTAATTACCGTTTTAACCCTTTCGTAATTTAATATCCTAATCTGACTTGATCTATCAAATTAGTGCCGACAAAATTTACACCTGTAAAGTAATTATTGACTAAAATACTCATTAGCGGTTAAAAAGGCGCGCTCGTGTGCTAGCAACATTAATCATTCGATCCGACGTCCATTGATTACAGATTAAACATGCATTTAGTAATAATGGGCTAATCGTTCAATTGCGTGCTCACTCGATATTGTTCAAGTTATTTTTAATAACTCCGTGTCTTGTGGAGGGTTAAATTCAAAAATGTGAAAAAACTTTGCGATTTGCCAAATTAATGGCAAGTTGCGATACTTACTTAAAATACTCGTAATAGAGGTGAAATAAAAACTCTTGGTCGTTATCAGATGGATTGATATTTAAAAATATTGAAAAATATTGTATATTATTAGAGACATGTGCAATGTGCATCATAGCAAAACTCTATGACTTTCGATGAGTTGTTAACAAAGACCTTCTTATGTCAATGGTTGTTAACAACAGGATGCGCGAAAAAATGTTGGATGGTCCTAACCCTTCAGCTGTTCAGAGTTACTATTTACAGAAGCCATTCGGAACTTTTACTGAGCACGCTGCAAATTGGCGCAGATTACAATACCGATTGTTTGCCGTTGGCTGCGGAATCCCAAAAAGTTCGTCAAAATGGACGGTCGCAATCGACCGAAGTATTACGTAACAACTTACACACTAGGAAACGGAGTGGATTGAAAAAATTTAAAATATTGTTTTTTTCTCGATGACTAAAAATATTTTCATGTTAGGGAGTCACTCTCGGGCTGTACGATTTTTATCTAAAGAAAAATAAAGCTGCTTATAGCAGACGGAAAAATGTAACTGTAACCACCATACATTATATAATTATGTAACAAAAATAATTAGCCAAGATCACTAGGTAATCTCAAGAACAAAAATTGTTTATATTATTCTAGACTTTCCGCGTAAATTAGGTGTTTCACAGAATAAATATTTTCTCGAAAAAAAGCCACGTGGAAATAATTATCTTTCCACGTAGTGTACTCTATATATGTGCCAAATAACATTAAAATTTCTCCAGTAGTTTGTGAGTTAAGCACTTTTTAATAATCTTCCCCCTTTTTTCACATTCTCCTCTGTTTTTTCGCTCTCATTGGTCGCAGCGTGATGTTAAGTAGCCTTTCTCGATAAATGGGCTATCTAACACTGAAAGAATTTTTAAAATCGGACCAGTAGTTTCTGAGATTAGCGCGTTTAAACAAACAAACACTCCAGCTTTATAATATTTGTATAAATACACACTACACAGGAACTATGCCTAAGCGGGGAGTGGATCACCATGGGGTTTTAGTGGGTAGTTCCTCGGAGAGCCTCCTCCTCCACATACCCCGGCCGATGTCCCCAATCCGCCGGGGATGCGTAATGCATTTCCCCATGTAAAAAAAAGGTGATTAGATTTGTCCACATTGTGCCTTTTTTTTTGTTCAACAAGGGCATGCGTTACAGCGCAGTCAACAGCGAAGGTGTGGCATGCCCGTGACGCGCGTCAAAATCTACCCGCGTTGAAAGACGATTGAAAGATGATTTCAACGCGCGTTACGGGCATGCCTCACGTTCGCTGTTGACAGAGGCATGAGGCGTGAGGCGTTGAAGGCATGCCCTTGATGAACAGAAAAAGGCACAATGTGGACAAAGCTAATGTCGGCACTACATATAGGCGAACGCGTTGGCCGACGCGTTGGCCAACGCGTCGGCCCAATGTGTAGAACGGGCGACTCGCGCGTTGGCGGTAGGTATTTATACGTTGGCCGACGCGCTTTGTCGGCACTACATATAGGCAAACGCGTTGGCCGACGCGTTGGCCAACGCGTCGGCCAACGCGTTCGCCTATATGTATGTAGTGCTGACTTAATAAGCACCTACTGCAAAAATATGGTATCTCATACATGTTTGCTTTAGAACTTCTCGATAATTTATGTAATGCAGGTTATCTAAACCGGCAAATATTAACGATCATAAAAATCAATACGGAGATAAAATAAAAACAAAGATTGAAGCTGAGAACACAGAGCATAATCTGCCTTGCAAATCGCGCACTTGCGATTTCGTGTTTAAGTGCAAACTATTTGAGACTGTTTAAGCAGTAAGCATTTTGTATTAATTGGTGTTGCAGCGGATTTAGTATTTTATAGTGTTCAGTATTTATTCATTATACAGCATACAACTTTCTAAATAATGCACCATTATGTTTTCAAAAGTAGTTTACTTTGTTATGGAGATACTTTGAGTCGCGGAAAAAGACATTGAGTAGTTTTTAGTCCAGAAAAATGTATGGTTCCCGCGCGATAAAAACAATTTGTTTCATAAAAAAAATATTATGCATTATGATAGTAATATGTAAATTATAGAACGATAGCTTTCATGCATTGGATCAATACTCACTACCAACACTATAAATTGATGCAATGATATAGGGTCTTTTTAGGGTTCCGTACCCAAAGGGTGAAAACGGGACCCTATTCATGAGACTTCGATGTCCGTCCGTCTGTCTGTCTCCAGACTGTAACTCAAGAACCGCTATAGCTAGACTTCTGAAATTTTCACAGATTGTGTAGCATCTGTTGCCGCTATAACAAATACTAAAAATATAATAAAGTTAATATTTAAGGGGGGCTCCCATACAAGAAACGTGATTTTTTTGGCCTTTTTTGCTTGTAATCAATAATGGTAAAAGTTAGGCACTTGAAATTTTCACAAAATCCTTAATTATATTTGTACTTTAATAATTAATAATAAAATTAAATTAAAGTAAATATTTAAGGGGGGCTCCCATACAAAAAACACAATTTTTTATCTACGTTCACTTTATACCGGTACGGAACCCTTCGTGCTTGAGTCCGACTCGCACTTGGCCGATTTTTTGGATTATTTCTTAACCATCTACCCTCGTTAACTTTTTTCTCCCATAGTTTAGAGATTTTTCGTCATATAATATATTGTTAAACTTTTCAAACCCTTTCATTTGGTATACTTACGTCTCAAAGTGCTACATTACTGGGTACGATATGCCCCGCCTCCTTTACTGTTTTCAGGTTATATTTTAGGCAATAAGGTTCTTCAGGACCATTTCATGAGACGTGAAAAAAGGTCTCATATTTTCATAAAAGCCAGACTTTCTCAAGACGCGTTTTAAAGCCCCATCTAGAGTCGAGTAGGTGTTAGAGTGCGACACAGAGTTATAATATGTGGTGTCAAGATAGTCGCTTTTTGTGACCATTTCTCATGCTTGTCGCAATGAATTGCTAGGCGATTTTCAAATAAATTCTGTTTTAAAATGGTCAGTCATACCCATAGAGATATTGTTTCTGATATCTGTGGTCACAGCTAATTAACCGCGACGATGCCCATTTATGCCGATACCACACTTCGAGTTTTGAATTTTGTGTTGCTTTTAATGCATCATTCTAATACTAGGCAGCTAGTGATGAATGTTTGAAATATTTCACGTGTAAGTTACTATATGTATTCGGTTAGGTAGCGAGAGCCCGATTTGGCTCAATTTGCCCACCGCGTCGAGTAGCGGTATACGGGGGTATGACGCCGCCTGAAATTTTAATGACAAGAGACCGTGCCACGTCAATGTTGGAATATTATATGGTATGGAAATATCTGTATATTTATAGCTCTGGCTGTACCCTGGTCGAAATGTTTTGTTTATTTGAATTGTTTTAAAGCTATTGCGTAGTTTTTATCCCGGATTGAGCGCTTTGTTGTTTCTTACTTTATACTAAACGATAAGTAAAAGATAAAATACTAGATGACGCCCGCAACTCCGTTGCGCCAAATTTCGTTTATCGCGAAGAAACCGTACATTTTCCCTCATCCCGGGAAAGGACATAGGATACTTTTTATCCTGGAATTTTACCTCTTCACGTACAAACCACTGAACGAAATTTGCTAAGTATGTAGATACTTTGAGAAGTCAACATACTCAGAAAATTTCGTTCAGTGGTTTGTACGTGAAGAGGTAACAGACAGACACACTTTCGCATTTATAATATTAAGTAAGGATCCTTTAATTATTGTTAACTTACAAGGCGATCAAGACACAGGATACGTAGTTAAATCACATTCAAAAGTTTTTCAGAAGCCATGACTTTTGTACGTCATTTTTTTTTCCTACGCTTTCGAAATTGATTTTCTCCCAAATAAGTTTTTCATTACGTTTACGTTTATTAAATTGTCTCTTAATCAAACTACTTCAGTATTCACATGCGACACCTATTTAATTAGTGTTGTCTCAGGTTTACTCGATATCTTATTAATTTAGTCTAGTCTGCTACGAAAATGTTTCTGTGTCTCACTTCACAAAATTACTTGTAGCCCGATGATGTAGCAGTATGAAAACTTATTACAGTTCTCAGAATGTTGTCTAGTTATGCTCTAGGTATTATTATACTCGTATTATGTGTTATAATGTAGTATTATTATTTGTGGAAGTTAAAAAAGTATAATAATATATATTTTTTTAACTTTCGCAAATAATTATCTCTATATATAATTATTTTTTAACAAAAAACTGAACCCAACTTCCAAGAAAAAAAAACAATATTTTTAAAATAACCTAAAAAGTATGAAATAATTCTTATTCTTCATTAGTGCCTTTTTCAAAATTCGACTAAATCTCAACAAATTCTGTACTCAATTTCATTCGTTTGAAGTCGGTACCAGCCCAGAACTGAGATACTTGACATAGAACTTAGCCTATACCGACTTCAAAAGAATGAAAATTGAGTACAGAATTTGTTGAGATTTAGTTGAATTTTGAAAAATGCACTAATGAAGAATAAGAATTATTTCATACTTTTTAGGTTATTTTAAGAATATTGTTTTTTCCTTGGAAGTCGGGTTCAATTTTTTGTTAAAAAATAATAATTTTACTCTTTTTAGTTATCTACAAGACAAGGCTTTTTGCGTAGATAATCACTACAAAATATTGTAACTATCCATATTATATTACTGTAAGCGAAATTGTGGCAAATGCTTGGAGTTATCTAAGCAATGCTGCAATTTTCAAACTTTTATCTTCAAAGGTTCAGGAGTTCTGTTCAGTGCCCTTGGACCAAAAGACACCTTCGTATGAAATTTCTCTTATTCGTACCATACGTTTAAGTTACTAGAAACAACATTTTAACCACTATGAGTGTTTTGATAAATTTCAAGGATTTCCCTCGATTGCCCATAGATCCAACCATCAGCTCACCACTTTCGTGATTGTTATAAAAAATTAAGATTATGTTCTATATGGCAACATAAGAATTTTGAAAATCGGTCCACAAACAGCGAAATAATCATCAAAAACATCTGCTTCGATGCAAAATATCACGAAAAGTACCAATAATTGGGTCATAGTGTGATGACCCGTGGTATAATTATGGTTGTGATGATGATGATCAATCAAATTGATGTGTTGGCTTATGCTTTCAGTTGTTTAAACAACGCCGAAATCCCCGAACCTGTACCTATAAGCATTCAAAAGTTCTGCTCGGTACCTTCGGATCCAGGCTCGTATAACCTGGTGCGAAGTCTTACTTTTTGGTAGCATTTACCTCGAATTCTTCAGAAAAAAATCAAAATCACTATATGTTTCCATACAAATTTCAAGGAGTCCCCTCGATTCCTCATGGATCCCATCATCAGATCACCACTTTTGTGAACATGGTACCAACCTCGGATTCAACCCTGTACAACAACAAAATAATCTTGAAAATCGGTCCCGAAACGGCGAAGTTATGGTTGAACATACAAAAAAAAATATAAACAGACGAACATATAACCTCCTCCTTTTTGGAAGTCGGTTAAAAATGAATCCATATTCGCGAAGTCACGACATCACGCGTAAACGGCTGGCCCGATTTTGCTGAAATTTGGCATAGAGATACTTTGAGTCCCGAAGACCAACTTTGGATACATTTTGTCCTGGAAAAAATATTGTACGGTTACTGCACAATACTTTTATGATTTGCGCGTAAACTATTCAGTCTATTTTGCTAAAATTTGGTATGGAGATACTTTGAGTCTCGGGAAAGGACAAGCGATACTTTTTATCCCGGAAAATGTATGGTTCCCGCACAATAAACTTTTATGATTTTCGCCTAAAATATTTAATTTAATTTGATGGGCATGGAGAAATAAAAAAAATAGATAAAATTAGTATTAATTTCATCTATTTTTGACCGACTGCCAAAAATTATGAGGTAATACGTTCGGCTGTATGTATCTTTTTTTTTTGTATGTTCATCGATTACTCAGCCGTTTGTGGTCCGATTATCAAAATAATTTTTGTGTTGTATAGGGTTTAACTCGAATTTGGTACCATGTTCACAAAAGTGGCGATCGATGATGATGGGATCCTTGAGGAATCGAAGGGACTCCTTGAAATTTGTATGGAAACATATAGTGATTTTAATTTTTTCTGTAGCATTCAAGGTAGATGCTACCAAAAAGTAAGACTTCGCACCAGGTTGTACCCTGGATCCGAAGGTACCGTACAGAACTTTTGAATGGTTATAGGTACAGGTTCGTCAATTTCGGCGTTGTTTAAATAACTGAAAGCATAAGCCAGCACATCAATTTGATTGATCATCATCATCACAACTAAAATTATACCATGGGTCATCACACTATGACCCAATTATTGGTACCTTTCGTGATATTTTGCATCTAAGCAGATGTTTTTGATGATGATTTCGCTGTTTGTGGACCGATTTTCAAAATTCTCGTGTTGCTGTATGGGATATAATCTTAATTTTGTATAACAATTACGACAGTGGTGAGCTGGTGATGGGATCTATGAGCAATCGAGGGAAATCCTTGAAATTTATTAAAACACTCATAGTGGTTAAGATGTTGTTTCTAGTAAGTTAAACATATGTTACGAATAAGAGAAATTTCATACGAAGGTGTCTCTTGGTCCAAAGGCACTGAACAGAACTCCTAAACCTTTAAATATAAAAGTTTGGAAATTGCAGCATCGCTTAGATAACTGCAAGCATTTACCACAATTTCGCTTACAGTAAAATAATGTGAATAGTTAACATATTTCGTATTGGTTATTTATGCATAGAGCCTTATTTTGCTGACAACTAAAAAGAGTGAAATTATTATTTTTAACAAAAAAATTAAAACCGACTTCCAAGGTAAAAACAATAGTAATATGAACTAAAAAGAATTAAATAACTCTTACTCTTTAATAGTTCCTTTTTCAGAATTCGTCGAAATCTCAACTATTTCTGTACATACTACGGTCTTCACTACTTTGAAGTCGGTACCAGTCCTAAAAGTTTCAGATATTCTGACATTACTGAACTCACGCTTAAATTAGCTGGTACCGACTTCAAAGTAATGAATACCGTAGTATGTACAGAAATAGTTGAGATTTCGACGAATTCTGAAAAAGGCACTATTAAAGAGTAAGGGTTATTTAATTCTCTTTAGTTCATATTAATATTGTTTTTACCTTGGAAGTCGGTTTTAATTTTTTTGTTATTTTCTTAATTATACCAATTCGAATTAAATAATCATTATTTAGACAGGACAACATCTGTCGGGTCAGCTAGTAACCAATATAATAATAGGTTGATAGTATAATATTGCAATATCAATTCTACTCCCACTTCAGTCTAATTAGAAATAATACTACTACATCCTAATTAGCAGTTGTACAACAATCAGCTTGTTTAATTTTATCTGGTGTTTAAGGGCATTTGGCGTAATTCAGAATTTTACTCGTATAATACTACATCAATATATTTCTACACAACAGCTAATGTACATACTTTTAGAGTCCTTGAGATTCCGCCTTCCTTCCATCGTTATTCTCCATTTCCCTGAAAATTATTAGACATCTTGATATTTTTAAAATAGCCATGATAGTTATTAATTTATTATAATAGCTATTAGCTTTGTCCACACTGTGCCTTTTTTTCCATCAAGGGCATACGTTATAGCGCATTCAACAGCGAACGTAAGGCATGCCCGCGACGCATGCCCTCTGACCGTAACCAAAACTGTCGCTTTGTACTTTAATGACAATGTTCGCGTTGCGTTCGTTGACGCATTCGACAATACGAAAGTTGAATGAAAGAAGATGACGAAAATTGAAGACGAAAGTGCACAGTGTGGACATAGCTATTGTACTACATCTAAGAATCACATTACATTAGAGTGCCGGTACTAAGTGTGTGGCCTTTGTGTTAACAATCACTTTAGAGGCTAATTGCTTCTTTCATGGTCCAGGAACAAGAAAATGTTGTTAAGAATTCTCTATATTGTTCCCTAATTGAAGTGCAGCCGCAGACTGTAGCGGCTAGGAGCAAACCCAATAATTAATGATAATATAATTAAAAGGAAACCCGTCCTTTGAAACTTCCGATATCTTCGTTTTGTCGTACAAAATGTGTAGCGCTTTTCATATTTTCTTTCATGGTTTAATATTGAAAGTATCGTCATTTCTGTGGCATATATTATATTTTTACTCTACCGTAGAAAGTTCTTAAATAATAATTATGTGAATTTTACAAATAAATCATTAATATTCTCGATCCCCGTTAATCAAATCATCGCTCGGAGGCTGGAATGGTAAATTATATGTATCAAATTCTGACGGGACTTTTTAAAACTGTAAACGTGGTCTAATAACGGAACAATATTATGACGTCACGGAACAAAGGCCGCAAAGATAACAAGGCAGGGTGAAAGGCGCATTAATTTCACAACGGTATAAGGTTTGTTCTGACAGTGTTCATTAGGGCACAAAAGCGAAGTCTATCAGTGAGTTTCCGTAGCTCAAATAAAGCCGTGATGCCGGACCTCGGACAATACTCGCTACTAACCACTAATGTACCAGTCATTGCGACGTGCCCCGACTCGCTAACGTCTTCGTTAACCGACGATATAGTTTTAATTTGCTTCAGCTGATTGGCGGTGGAAGCGTTAAAATGACAGAGCTGCAGTTTTAGTGCTGATGTTATTTGCTTTATTCTTTCAGGATTACTCGTAGAGCATCCTGAACATTAATCAAAGTCGTTGGAATACTGAACATCTCATTTCCCTCTTCCGAACAAAAAATACTTTTACGTGTTAACTATAATAATGTTTCCTTATAATTTCATTTAGCATAGGACAGCATTACACTTTAATAGTGAAGGGAAAAGAATACAAAGAACCAGGTAAAGGAGGGCAGAACAGCTGTCAGTGGAAATTTACGAGCGCTTCCTTAATC
The DNA here is from genome assembly GCA_963422495.1 of Polyommatus iphigenia. NCBI lineage: Eukaryota > Metazoa > Arthropoda > Insecta > Lepidoptera > Lycaenidae > Polyommatus > Polyommatus iphigenia. The sequence continues at coordinate 24,295,698 of OY730187.1, read as the reverse complement.
CTTGTAATGCTGTCCTGTTAATGAGACAGGGGAGGAAAGGATTAATATTCATTTTCTCGTAGTTTCACGCCTTTTTCTTGTTGTTAAAAGGTAACTAATGCTTACTTTGTTATAAATTGATTCAACAGAAGTATGTTGTCCCTTTGCTGAGTAAGACCTTTTTTCTTCTGTTTACTAAGTCTAAAATGCTATTAAATACCGAGTAGCCGTTTCATTTGTCTGTAAAAACTTTTGTAATAAAATTATTTCCAGTTTCCAAATTTTCTATTGAAATAACAATATGTAATAGGATTAAATACAAAATTCAAAGCTTATAGAAAAAGTACATAATATAAAAACTAGTGTTATTAACAATAGGGATATAATATCCCAGTGAGCTACATGTTGGAATATATGTACAGCTATTATTATTGCTGCTACCTTCAATAATCGGTTTATGAAGGTATGTAGCATGGGATCGGTCCTAACTTAGAGAGGCTTAAATGTGTGCTATGTAAGTAATAACAGGAGTCCCAAAGCCTTATTTGATCCACGAATTGAAAGCATTCTCGTTGAAGCCGAAATAAAATTGCTAATAAGTGATAAGGTTGCCATCTTATTTTTTCCTGCCGAAGCTGCATTTACGAGTATTATCATGAGGTATATATAAGAAGGTATTTATTATACTAAAACAATTTATTATACTAAACAAACTTATACTTCGACTCAATTCTCGTAATATTACACTCTTAACTAAGAAACTAAGTAATAAAATATAACGGTATGTCCACATCTCCACGTTACGACGTCGTACAATGTTGCTACATCGATACGTGCATTTTAATGTTACTTTGACGTAAATTTTCACGTCACGACAACGTACCGTGCTACGTTACCGCACCGTTTCACATTGACGACGTCGTAACGTGGACATGTGGACAGGCCCTTTAACCCTAGATAGCTAACATCCGTCGAATCGACGGGCAGCGCAAACTAATATCGCCATATTTTCTTAATGTCGCGTCCGAATATTTTGTTTCGTCTATTTAACTCATTTGCCGGTGAGGTCGTTACAGTGGCACACTCGTCGTACAGGTAAGTGCCATAGTTTTCGGTATATGCAGACTTTGCCCGTCGTTTCGACGGGTGGTTAGCTTTACCGTAAGTTTTTCTACTGAAATGCGTGTATTTATTTTTGACGTAAGCTGTGTTTTTTTTTTAGATTTTTAACCACGTTTTCGTTAATTTAAGATGCAATAAATAATTTACTAAACCAAGAGCTTAGTAAAATAAATATTTAGAAGCGTTCTTTCTAAACAGCCATCGACTATAGTGCGCAGAGCAGTTGTCGTCAGGCCAAGCTTCTATGGAGGGAATAGAGAACGAAGAAGAGTCTTTTCCAAATTCTTCAAGACAAAAACGGAAAAGAAAAACATGTGGGAAATGCTACTACTAGAAAAGCGCATGACAAAAAGTATATTTTGCTATAATTGTAAAAAAAAAATTTTGTATCACATATGCTAAAGAAAGTAGTTTATTTTATTTTTTATTCCGTTTTATATTTCTATGTGCCATATAATGCCAACAAAACTGATTGTTTTGTTTTGAGTATTATTTTTTTGTTTCAGAAAAGTTTGAAAATGTTCCGATTTTTTAGAGGTCTAAGAAAAAATTTTTAAGTTTCAAAAGTAAATAAAAAAATGTAAATATGCAAAGTGTTGTTTTATTGCTAAGCTCATCATATATCTGTAAAAAAAAACCAGGTCCAGAAAGTGGTAAAATCTCAATAAAAATACTCATTTTTTAATACCCGTCGTTTCGACGGATGGTTAGCTTAAACAGTGTCTCCCAGAAGGTTAGCTATCTAGGGTTAAGCGTAACAACCCTGCAGGCAAATAAAGTAAAAAAAACTTTAATAAAACAATCATTTCCATTAAAAAAAATACATGACTTTTATTCAGCATGATAGGCTCCGCTGAAGAGAGGCATTCCTTGGTGTTTAATGTAGAAGAGATAGGGGTGGTCAGCCTTGAATATGTATTGTTGCAACGGCACATAGGCGCTCAAGTAGGTGACTTGGAATGCTGAAAAGATAAGAACACTATTTTAATGCATGCGAAAAAGAAGATATAATATTATAATATTATGTTATACTGGATATAAAAGATAATAATATAGTAGATATAAAAGAGAATATTTAAACTGGTTATTTAGAGCTTCTATCTTCTAGAACAGGGGTCATCAAATGGCAGACCGCGGTCCGCATACGGACCGCCGACCCATTGTGTGCGGACCAAGCACTCTCGAACATGAACTTCGTTAAAAATAAATTTCGGTCTTGACTTACTGTCGAACATCTCCAGGATTTAATGTCAAAAGCTTGCACCAATTTCACTCCAAACAAGCAACAAAAATTGTCACTTTTCTCATTGATATTGTAAATAAATATTTTTTTTACAAAATATGTGGACCGCGAAGGTCATTTCATTTTTTAAAATGGACCCCGAGCAAAACTAATTGGTGACCCCTGTTCTAGAATCCAGAGGTTATAGTACCTCGTTGGGTTTTTTGACATCAAAATCGATATAACTTAGTCTTAAATACAGTATAAGTTACAGTATAAGTGATAGTAAAAGTAATAATAAAATTATTATTTTTTAACAAAAAATTGAACCCGACTTCATTGGTAAAAACAAATATTCCTAAAATGATCAAAAAAGTATGAAATAATTCTTATTCTTAATGAGTGCCTTTTTCAAAATTCGACTAAACCTCAACTTATTCTGTACCAAATTTTCATTCTTTTGAAGTCGGTACCGACCAAATTCTATGTCAATTATCTCAGTTGTATGTACCGACTTTAAAAGAACGAAAATTTGGTACAGAATAAGTTGAGGTTTAGTCGAATTTTGAAAAAGGCACTCATTAAGAATAAGAATTATTTCATACTTTTTTGATCATTTTAAGAATATTTGTTTTTGTCTTGGAAGTCGGGTTCAATTTTTTGTTAAAAAATAATAATTTTACTCTTTTTGGTTATCTACACGACCAAGACTTTATGCGTAGTAGTGGTTATCTACGCATTATATATTTCACATTATACCTATAACTGTAAGCGAAATTGTGGTAAATGCTTGCAATTATCTAAACGATGCTGAAATTTCCAAGTTTTTATGTTTAAAGGTTCAGGAGTTTTGTTCAGTAACTTTGGATCCAGAGACACCTTCGTATGAAATTTCACTTATTTATAACATATGCTTGAGTTACTAGAAACAATCTCTTAACCACCATGTGTGTTTTATCAAGAATTTCCCTCGATTGCCTATAGATCCCATCATCACTTTCGTAATAATTATAATATCAAATTCGGATGATACCCTGTACAACAACAAAAGAATTTTCGAAATCTGTCCACAAACAGCGGAATAATGATCAAAGATATTTGTTTCGATGTAAAGACTATGAAAAACACTAATAATACTAATAATAGAGTCATAGTGTGATGTTGCAAGATGTAAGGGTAGAGACGATGATGATGATTAATATAATGTACCATTAGCATATGCCTTCAATTCTTAAAACAACGTTGAAACCCCCAAACACGTATCTATAAGGAGGCCGGAGATCTGATCACCACCTTTGAACCATGGTATATCTTGGTGCAAAATCTGACTTTCTGGTAAGATTTACTTGGAATACTTCATTATTTATCCAAAATCACTATAAGTTACCATTTTTACGGATTTATTACGGATCGAAATCACAATTATATCATCCAGATAAATGGGGTTTTGGTAAAAATAGCGAAGAATTCCCTCGATTACTTATGGACCCCATCATCAAGTTACCTTTTTTATGAACATGGTACCAAATTTGGGTTAAACCTGATACAATAGCGAAAAAACCTTGAAAATCGCTCCACAAACGGCGAAGTTATCGTTGAACATACAAAAAACATATACAACACAATATATAAAGAACATATAACCTCCTCCTTTTTGGAAGTCGGTTAAGTTACAGTATAAGTGATAGTAAAAGTAATAAAAAGACACGTAGTAGATAGGTACTAAAGTATTTCGAGAAAAAATAACCTTCTATACTTTTTAATAATTTAGTTCGACGTTTGACAACGTTTCTGTTGATCAAGGTTCTGTTATGACGTATGCAAAATGTAGGATTTTGGTCGGATTATTTACTGTATGTACTATAAGCGCCCTCTGCCCCGACCTGTGCGTAATATTGATTATCGTCTAAAATTAAAAGGCACTTAAACATAATAACCGCTGAAAATAGTTTCGAGACCCTGAGCGTATTTCTAGACTCTAGACTCTAGAAGCACTTGGACTGATCAACTTTCTAAGTTTTATTAAGAAATAGTTAAGAACTATATAGAAGTGTTAATGCAAAATTTAGTTTTCAGCCATTTTTGATCAATGCATTAAAAAAAATGCCTGGACTCTTTTGTTCTTGGCGTTAGGAATCATTTGTTGCTAAATATCAGAGCCAAATAATGACTCATAATATTGTAACTTCTATTACAATAAATGTAGCATACAAATGGAAAAAATATTTTAGATAATATTATATATATTTGACATCAATAATAATAATCAAATTGGCGTCCAATAATTAGACGGATATTTCTTGGAGGCATACCGTAATTAACCAAGTATAATAATTATTGTTTTAAAAATGTGTTCATTTTTTAAGTTTATTAATCACTTTATTATTATTTGTTAATAATTAGTATTTCATTAAAGTCAATATTTTGGACTCACTTAGAGTTCCAATACCCATAATAATTGATATTACGTCATATTACGTAGATATCTACAGATTTTCCTTTTTTCGAAAGGGTCTAAGCTACTGGCCTGGTTAAGACCTAGGTAGTTTAATCGGGGCTATAGCTAGTCTGTTGCAGCTGTTTGCTGTTTACAGGTTGCAGCATTGCAGGATTCAAGCTATGGGTGCTATTAGAGAAACAAAAAAACAGCAAACTTATACTTCGACTCAATTCTCGTAATATTACACTCTTAACTAAGAAAGTAAATATTTAATAAAATATAACGGCCTGTCCACATCTCCACGTCACGACGTCGTACAATGTTGCTACATCGTTACGTACATTTTTATGTTTCGTTGACGTAAATTTTCACGTCACGACAACGTACGTTGTACATACGTTGACGACGTAGTAACGTGGACAGACCCTTTTAAGCATAATAACCCTGCAGGCAAATAAAGTAAAAAAAAAACATTTAATAAAACAATCATTTCCATTTTATATAAAACACATGACTTTTATTCCGCATGATAGGCTCCGCTGAAGAGAGGCATTCCTTGGTGTTTAATGTAGAAGAGATAGGGGTGGTCAGCCTTGAATATGTACTGTTTCAATGGTACAGAGACACTCAAGCTGTAGGTGACTTGGAATGCTGAAAAGATAAGAATATTATTTTAATGCGTGCGGAAAAGACGATATAATATAGTTTAATATTTATACTAGATATAAAAGGTAATATAATATGTATAAAAGAGGATATTTAAGGCGATATATCGAAAATAAATTATACTGCAAGGGCAATTTTATATTTAATTTGTATGATTTTAAAGTCGTGAATACGCTGCGGCCATAAGCTATCGGCTCGCTCGGAAAACATGCGACAAAACGTAATTATAATTATTTAAAAAATAACTAGGAGCATTTAAGCAAAATGCTTCTATACGATTTTGAGTTGCAAAGGTCTATTCTAAGGTCTATTAATTAGACTTATTTCCTACAATGTTTTCGTTTAAAAATAATCTTCAAAGAGGTCATTTTGAAAATTAAATGTATCGAGGCAAAATACATTAATCGTGTTTCTAGTTCTTCTCAAACCTAGATAAGGCTATGAAGATAATATGTATATCTCATTACGAGATTTGTTACATTTCTGATAGTCTGATTAACAAGTGCCATTTTCCTCGAAACCTGATCTCATGCACCGAAAATTATGATTTTGGTCTCATTCGAATCGGAATACTATCTAGAACATTCTATCAAAATTCCAAGAGGGGCTGAAAAAAATTGCAAAAGTTATAAACAATAAAGTAAACAAAAAAAGAAGGGTTTGGTTTTTTTTTATATTTCATAAACTATTTTAGATTATATTAGAAAATTTGAAAATAGATCCTTAAAGAACAGGAAATTTCCTAAAACAAATCCTAACTTTTGGAACTTTATCAATAATACTTATAACTTTAATTGAGCGGCGAAAGTAACGAAAAAAACGCATAGTTCGCGTTTCACGTGATTTGCCGCAATCTGCCACGTGAACTAAAAACATATTTTAACTGATTAAATATTAATATTAAGGAATAAAAAAAAATTGGTACTAATTAGACATACCAATAAACAAGAATCCGTCAACAAAAATAAATTATCACGATTTGTTTAATTGTTATGCTTTTCTTAATTTGTTAATAGTCACTATTTTAATGTTAACATAAATTGGCTGATTTTTTTCAAAATAAGAAATATAGATTTTTTTTATTCTTTTGAGCTAATCTTAAAAGGGCTTAGAAGGGATCCCCGTAAGAAAAATTGAAAAATTTTGAATTTTACTTTTTTATGAACAATCAAAGGCATTCAAGAATTTTTCATGTAAATAAAGTAATTATGGTTTTTACATAAATAAAAATTATTATTTAAATTTTATTAGTTATAAATAAAAATATAAATATTATTTTCTGGCTTCTAACAATACCAAAACAAAATAGAAACAATTATTGGACATATAAATACCGTAATGGCTTTTATTTACATGAATAATTTTTGAATGCCTTTGAATGTTAATAAAAAAGTGTTAACTCAAAATTCTTGAATTTTTTCGACGGAGATCTCTTCTAAACTCTTTTAAGATTAGCTCAAAAAATAAAAAAAAATCTAAATTTATTGTTTTGAAAAAATTCAGCGTTTTTATGTTAACATTAAAATGGTGACTATGAACAAATTAAGAAAAGCATAACAATTAAACAAATGGTGATAATTTATTTTTGTTGACGGATTCTTGTTTATTGATATGTCTACTTAGTACAATTTTTTTTTATTCCTTTACATTAATATTTAATCAGTTAAGATATGTTTTTAGTTCACGTGGCAGATTGCGGCAAATCACGCGAAACGCGAACTATGCGTTTTTCCCGTTACTTTCGCCGCTCAATTAAAGTTCTAAGTATTGTTGATAAAGTTCCAAAAGTTAAGATTTATTTTAGGAAATTTTCTGCTCTTTAAGGAAATTTATGATTTTAGTCTCATTCGGTTCGGAATAGCATCTAGAACATTCTATCAAAATTCCAAGAGGGGCTGAAAAAAAAATGCAAAAGTTATAAACAATAAAGTAAACAAAAAAAGAAGGGTTTGGTTTTTTTTTAATATTTCATAAACTATTTGAGATAGTCAAATTTTAAAAATAGATTTTAAAATTTGACTATCTCAAATAGTTTATGAAATATTAAAAAAAAACCAAACCCTTCTTTTTTTGTTTACTTTATTGTTTATAACTTTTGCATTTTTTTTCAGCCCCTCTTGGAATTTTGATAGAATGTTCTAGATGCTATTCCGAACCGAATGAGACTAAAATCATAAATTTCGGTGCATGAGATCAGGTTTCGAGGAAAATGGCACTTGTTAACCAGAGTATGAGGGTCCTATAGAATTACGTCAAAAAGGACAGTTTTTTCAATATAGCGCCTTAAACTGGTTATTGAGAGCTTGAACTATATTCTAGAAGTATAGTACTTCGTTGGGCTTTTTGACATCAAAATTAATATAACTCAGTCTTACATAGTATAAGTGATAATAAAAGTAATAAAAAGACACGTAGAAGATAGGTACAAAAGTATTTCGAGAAGAGTTATTCTTTTATACTTTTTAAATCATATAATATTAAAGAATCGGAATCAGTAATATCAAAATAGTCAATAATAAAACTAATCCAGCGCAGATAAGACCAACTTAGTAGGTACAATATTGAGGTTCAGAAACTTTTTTATTAAAGTCAAACTGAGTTGTAAGTTGTGACCAAGGGCACTCTCGAAGACATCTCCAAATATTTCGTAAAATATTGATATCACTGAGATTTTGTGAAGTTTGACAATAAGGTGAACTTTATAAAATAATAATTTCAAGAGTCTGGAACGTCGGGGTCAAATAAAATTCGGGATAAGTGTAAGCAAACTTTTGCCCTCAAATATAATTATTAGCAACGCAATGCAAAATAATTGTTTTGAACACGCGCAGAAAGATACATAGAACTGTAATATTATTCGAATATAAAAGAGAGAGTGAGATTCCTGAATAATTTTATATTGGGCTTTGGCATTTAAGAACAATATTAATACAAGACTTAGAACCTGTTTCACCACTTCCTGATAAAGTGCCGGATAGGCTATCCACAACATATTTGACAGATTCTCCATACTCTGTCAAGTTAATTAGTGGATAGCCGACAGTTTTAGCCTGTCCCTCGGGGTCCCTGAGATCATATGAAAGGGTTTTCGTGGTTGGATACCGCTGTCGATCCTTTCAACACAGGAGATACAGTGGTGGGAAAGTGTGGTGGGCCAAAGCCCGTTTAAAAAAAGTGGATAGCCTATTCGGCACTTATCAGGAAGTGGTGAAACAGGCCCAGAAAAAATTAGTAGTAGTTTGTACCCTCACAATTCAGAAGCTATCGTTTAATTATTTATTTTTTTAAATTAATACTAGCAACATTATTTGTAACTATTTACCTGGCAATTTCAGGGATAATAATTATAAGGTCTTAGCTAAGGTTTACGGGATAATCTTCTGCTTAAAAACTTTGATAAAAATAGACCGAAGCGATTAATCCGTGCATCACGCCTGCGTAGCGCTGCTACGCTTTCGTAGTATGTTAGAGTGGTTCTAAAATATAATTTGTTTTAACTTATTTTAAAACTATCTTATTCCTAAAGCCTGCGTAACTATCTTAATAAAAAGTTGCCTATGTTTTTATGCTTACTCCAAACTACCATCCCCAATTTCGTCTAAGTTCATTTAGAATTTTGCGCGTAAATAAAATAAATATAATCTAACGCTACAACTACATCGTTAAAACGGATAATGTGGTAATAGTAAAAAAATGTAAGGGGTTTTAATAAAAAAAAGTTTATAGTTTTTAAGTATAATTATATAAAAAAACACTCGTGAGTATTACAAAATATCAATGTTCAGATTTATAAGTACAAATGACTGTTAACAATTCTCTTTTCTACGTTAATTCTTCCTCCTAAGAATGATAGACTCCACTAAAGATAGAGACCCCTTTGTGTCTTATGTAGAAGAGATAGGGATGATTAGCTCTGAAGGTGATCGGTACTGAAGGTGGCAGGGCGGCTATGTACACCACTCCGAATGCTGAGAAATAAAAAAACTACGTCAATGTCATACCCCAATTATAACAATAATCATTGTCAAATATAAATTAATGTTTTCATGCCACAGGCTGCACCTGCATTATACTGTTTATGACTATACTGTAGTTGGCGAAACATGGCGGTGGCGGTCATTGACTCCCTGACAAAAACTACTTAAAACTTATATAAACCGCGATTGACAATGAAGTGTCAGATGTTGTCAATCGCGGCTTTGTATAGAAAATGACAAGTTTTTGACAGGGAGTCAATGACTGCTACCGCCATGTTTCGCCGAGTACAGTATAGTTTATGATAAACACTTTAAACAGTTCGATGTTTGACAACGTTTCTGTCAATACTATGATGTGCTCCGACCTTTACGTAATATTGATCATTATCATCTAAAATTAAAAGGCACTTAAACATAATAACCGCTGAAAATAGTTTTCAAACCCTGAGCGGCTGTCTAGGGGCGCTCGAATCGATCAACTTTCTAAATTTTATCATACAAGTAAACATTCATGAAACACAATTTTCTTGCACTATTTCCATAAATTTATTTTTATTAATAACAATTTTAGCATATTATACAACCGTGTGTGTGAAGAAAAGTCTATTGAATATGAATAACTATACAGGAATGTTCATGCAAAATTTAGTCTTCCGCCATTTTTTATCAATGCATTAAAAAAAATGCCTGGACTCTTTTGTTCTTAGCGTTAGGAATCATTTGTTGCTAAATATCAGAGTCAAATAATGACTCATAATATTGTAACTTCTATATCAATAAATGTAGCATACAAATGGAAAAAATATTTTAGATAATATATATTTGACATCAATAATAATAATCAAATTGGCGTCCAATAATAACGTCCAATAAAGACGGGTATTTCTTGGAGGCATACCGTAATAAATTATTAACCAAGTATAATAATTATTGTTCTAAAAATGTGTACAGTTTTTAAGTTTATTAATCCCTTTATTATTAATTATTATTTGTTAATAATTAGTATTTCATTAAAGTCAATATTTTGGACTCATTTACAGTTCCAATACCCATAATAATTGATATTACGTCATATTACGTTGATATCTACAGGTTTTCCTTTTTTCGAAAGGGTCTAAGCTACTAGCCTGGTTAAGACCTAGGTAGTTTAATTGGGGCTATAACTAGTCTGTTGCTAGTTGGTTTGATGACAAATTTACAGGTTGCAACATTGCAGGATTCAAGCTATGGGTGCTATTAGAGAACCATGAAAAAAAAACTGCCGCGCTACGCTTTCGTACTTCGTAGCACTACTACGTTCGTAGCGTAGCGTGGGCATTACATTGCTACATAAATTAAGAATTATTTTATTATTGTTATGAAATATTTATTTACTTTGCTCAAGTTCGATTTATATCAAATTTTTTTCATAACTATTTAAATTATACTTTATTAAATACAAACTTTACTATAAAAAAATCTAAGTTTTTGAAGAAAATGGATTCGTAGTAGATAACTCAAGTGATTGTATCGAGCGGTTTTGATGGAAAATTAAAAGAAGTTTTAGTACAAAAGTATGTATTTGAAATCTTCATAATATGAGGTACAAATAGGTATAATTCGATAATAATATCAAACTTTTTAACGACTTGAATAAACTCCGCTAAATAAAGGCAGTGTCTTCATTGTTATGAGGAAAAAGAACGGATGATTTGCTTTGAAATTTGTACCGGGCAGAGGCGCACTTGGCGGTATTATTTGAAATTCTGAAAGGAAATAATTTTGAATAAAGCTTCCAATATAACATATTAATTATCTTTAACATTTTGTTTATTACATTATTTCAATTTTAAGGTGTATAAAGGTGCTCCCAGATAGAAGCTATATAACGTTAGATAAAAAATTTTAACAAATTATAACAAAAGACACGTTTATTTTTTGACATGTTGTAGCATATGTTACACGATGTTATAAAATGTTACCGTGTTACACAATGTTTTATAACGTTATATAAATTCTGTCTGGGAGCACCTTAAGGTGAAGTTTAAAAAACTGTAACACTTGCAAGTAAACAAGTGTATGAATGGAGAAAGAACTAATTATTTCAAGTATCTACTAAAATTGCAAGAATTCATGAATTAAATGAAAGCTACAATTATTCATGAAACTATTCTAAAGAGAATATTCACAAAACTTTAAGGTTTCTATTCTAATTCCATGATAAGGCTTATCGTAATCTTTCAAATGATGTTTTAATGGATTAATTATTAAATACTAGATGACGCCCGCAACTCCGTTGCGCCACAACTCGTTTATCGCGTGGGAACCGTACATTTTTCCGGGTTAAAAAGTATCCTATGACCTTTCCCGGGACTCAAAGTATCTCTTTACCAAATTTCAGCAAAATCGATTCAGCGGTTTGAGCGTGAAGAGGTAACAGACAGACAGACAGACAGACAGACGGACAGACAGACAGACACACTTTCGTATTTATAATATTAGTATGGATTAGTATGGATTTATTTAAATACCTAAGCTTTGTAGACGCCATTGAACAAAACTCTACCGCCGATATGCAAATAGAATAAGAAGGGGTGGTCGGCCCTGACCACGGCTCTGTCTCTGTTTATTAGCGATAGGCGATTTATTTGGAACTCTGCAAACATTTTTAATATTAAATACAGAAATTACATACAGAAATGAAAACTCATTCCGGGCCTTGCTCTTTCATATTATTATACCTCTAAGTAACTTTTTCTGTGACTTTCCTAGATGAAATTTAATGTTTCATTCAAAAGTAAACATACATGAAACACACTTTTCTTGCACTATTTCCATAAATTTATTTTTATTAATACGAGTAAGTAATAACAATTTTAGCATATATACAACAGTGTGTGTGAAGAAAAGTCTGTTTCATTAATGTTGAATATGAATTCCCACCAAGAACCCACGGTACAATCAATTTCATAGGTACATCAAACAAAAGTTATAAGAATGCTATGAGACTGCTGCTGTTGTTGTTATATAAAAAGATGCTTATATGAGTGTGTTCTTTCTGTAATGTTTCGAAACGGAATAAAATGCTCGGGGCATACGTGATTTTATAGCTTGCTTACTTACTATTTTAAGTATTAAATTAATTTGTTTCTTTATTAAAATTCTTAGAAGAACTAATGCTTAGTACTCACATACGGTTTTGCTCGATCGAGCAATAACGTCGAGCAAAACCCGCGGCTCGGGATTTCGCCCACACATTCAGCATTGCTCGATAGTTTTATTTCAAATCTTTATATTTCATTCCATCAATCCGGCTCGATCCGGTTTCATTAATCCTTCGAGCGGCTCGAAGCGAGCCTTCGAGCCTTCAGTTTTGCGGTCCACACAGTAATTATTACTCAATTTGGAGTAAAACTATCGAGCAAAACCGTATGTGAGTACTTAGCATAAGACACTAAAATCTTAAATTGTTTTTCCACCACCAGAAACTTTCATTGAATTTTTACATTGGTATATTATCTAATATAGGTTTAATAATTTGTAACGGTAATTGTGTTCAGAAAAAATCGTTTTAGAAATAACTATAACGTTATTATTGTCATCAGCCCAAACGATTTACATACAATATTTAATATCATATAATTAAATTAATTAACAAAGGATTGTCTGAGATAACAGTAGCAAAAACCATCGATTTTAAAGTTAAAAAAAGAAAGCATACAAATTACCAAATCTAAATGCGTTTTAATTCAATCACAATATAATACATAAATATACCCGTAATCGTTTTTTTGTATAATATATGAATAATACAAAGGAGATAGACATTAATCGTTTTTAACTCCGCTAAAAAGAGTTAGTTCGTTCAGTCGTATGAGGAAGTAATACGGACGATCAACTCTAAAGACCAACGGCTGAGGTCTCCATTGGGCGTTGGCTACTTGTACTCCATAAAATACTGTAATAAGGTTAACCTTTTCGTTAGTCTATTATTATACTTAATATAGATTACTCTATTTTTATTTAGGTTTGCTACATACTATTTTAACTGAGGAGAAGCCTGATAAAAAAATGGAGAACAGCAGCGGCGTGCACAAGATTTTGACACTGGTAATGCAGCGATATCGGTTCAGTAGTTTTGGTGTGAAAGCAAAACAGACAGACAAACGGACAAAAAGAGATATTTTCGCATAAATTATAATAATAGTGTGGATTTAAATTAAAAACTATGTTTTCTAAACTATTAGTATAATTACGTTCTGTTATGAAGAAATATAAAAAAACGCCATCTGTTGTCACGCGTTGGAACTACAATGAGAGTTTATTTCATCGAAACCCATGGAAATATGCCAATTACCATACAACATAATATTGTGCGCTAAGCTAAAATAAATAAAAACGCCATCTATTGTTACGTATTAGAAATACAATGTGAATTTATTTTCATCGATATTTCCATGGAAATTAGATAATATATTTTTGCCTCATCAAAATGTAGCCTATGGCTCTCTCAGGCTCTAGACTAATTGTGTACAAAATTTTATTACAATCGGTTCATTAGTTTTGGCGTGAAACAAAACAAAATATTTTTTTTTCTTTTACAACTTTTTCATTTTTATATCTAGTATATTTTAAGTACTCACCTAATCAGCTTAACTTTTGTCTTTTCACATAATCAAGGTTCCGGTTACTTGAGATCCGATCCATAATCCGAATAAATGCAAAATTTTGGCCACCACAAATTATCTTATCCAAGTGAGTGATAGTTATGAATGTACGCAATTATTAATGTTAAACTGTTAAATATTATACAAACTTTCAAATATTAAAATCTAAAATATTCTTAGAAAACTATAAAACCAAAAATAATAATATAATATAGTACTAACAGTGCTCGATCACATGAAAAAAGCAAATGGCCTCCCAAAACACAAAAAATTTCAGCTATGTAAAATGTAAACAAATATTATAAACCTCACAAAACAAAAATGCATAATGTACATATTATACGTAATTAGTTAAATTTGCGTCTATTCATTTTACTCGGATTATATTCGATTGTTCACGACTATTCACGAGTAGTTTAAATTTCAACCAGAACTCCCCAACTATTATTTAAATATATTATTTATTACTTGGGGTACTTTCCACTGAGAGATCAAAACGCTGAAAATACTACTTCAGCCGACCGCAATTATTGTTTGCGGCAAAAACGTCACTCATGATGTCATTATTTATATAAAAACAGTAATAAAAACCAAATAAATATACATTTTTGCTTAAAAAATTTCACGCCCATGAATATAATATAATATTTTTACTCCCTAAAATACGCACTATATATTTAATTTTTCCCTACTAAAAGTGGGATATAGTTGGCAACACTGCTGGGGTCTGCCGCAGAGCTTGCAGTACTAATCGCATTCGATATTCATGGTTGTGTGCGTTTTCGGCTGTGCACGGACACACTCACACATACGCGCAAGGCAGGCACCTCAACACTGAGCCTATCTTGACCTCTCGTGAACCCGTTCGCGCGTGTACCTGATTACATGTTGCTATTTTATAAATTGAGGCGTTTTAAATGTGTATTATTTATTTTTTTACTATATTTTTTACTATTATTATTAAAAAATTAACGTCATGAGTCATTTAAAAAGTACGAAAGTTAAATTAAAATATCTGTTATCTGTGAATGGCAAGCACTGCCTTTTTGCCTACAAAGACTGCACGCCCATGGAGAACAGCTAACAAGCTTAACTTTGCACCACAAAAGATTTGTGCATTATTGTCTACTAGACGACTTAAATACGACACACCGCGCTTGAGAATGGGGAGTGTGGAAATCAAGTTCTACAATGAGATAAAGATTCTGGGCCTTATCATTGACAAAAGCTTGACGTTTAACGCCCACGTTAGCAGCGTTTGCAAAAAGGCAATCACGCGCTACAAGCAGCTTGCCAAGGTCGCTAGAGTAGGTTGGCGGCTTAACCCCCAAGTAGTTAAGATTATTTATACGGCGGTCATAGAACCAACTATTTTGTATGCATCGACAGCGTGGAAAAGATGGGGGTCCAAAAAAGGCTCAACTCCGTTCAACGGGGTTTTGCCCTGAAGATCTGCAAAGCATATCAGACCGTCTCCCTGAACTCTGCGCTGCTGTTGGCTGGGATACTCCCTCTTGATCTCAGAATACTCGAAGCATCGAGACTTTATGAGATCAAGAAGGGAGTGTCATAACTCATACCCGGCAGTGAGGGACAGGGAGGTGGAACGAATGGCTTCTGCGATTGAGGACCCACCTCCGGCAGAGCAGGTAGAGCTGAGGTTCGGGTTGGTAGATGAGGACTTGTATGCTGATGTGGTTAGGCCACATCCATAGGATCTATACGGATGGCAGCAAGATTGAGGGTCGAGTCGGAGCCGCACTCTCCGTATGGAAGGGTGAAGCCGAGACTAAGGCCGTCAAGCTTGCTTTGTCGCCGTATTGCACCGTCTACCAAGCCGAACTTCTAGCGCTCCAAAGAGCAGTAAGTATAGCCTGCAAGAGTGGAATGGCAAAGGTCGGTATCCTTAGCGATTCCAGATCGGCTCTCCAGGCTGTCACCCTTAGTTCCCCTCATCCCCTGGCAGTGCAAACAAGGGCGGCCCTCCGAAAAGCTGCCTTGCAGAGGCGGGAGGTTTCCCTGTTTTGGATTAAGGCGCACGCAGGGTTAAGAGGGAATGAGAGGGTTGACGAACTAGCCAAGGAGGCCGCGCTGGGATTGAGAAGGAAACCTGACTACGATCTGTGTCCTGTTTCATTCGTCAAGCGTATCTTGAGAGAGGATACGATTGAGGAATGGGACAGGAGATATGAAGTAGGAGGGACGGCCGGAGTCACGAAGCTCTTTTTCCTAAGCGCTGCTGCTGCATACAAGATAGTCAAAAAGATAGACATCACACACCACGCCACACAGATTCTGACTGGACACGGTGGATTCGCCTTCTACTTGTACAGATTCAAGTTGAAGGAGGATCCGTCGTGCTTGTGTCAGCCAGGAGTTGAGGAGACGGTTCCTCACCTGTTACTCGAGTGTCCAATTTTTGCTAGCAATAGATATGATATTGAGCAAAGATTGGGCACATCGGTGACGGGTGAGAATCTGCCTGCCATCCTGGTAGAGGGATTTGTTTCTCTTTTTTGTAAGAGAATAGTGTGTGATACTAATACAGGAAATTCGAGTAGGTTATTGTGATTCTTAAGCTGTGATATTAGGGTAGTTAAATGTTGTGCTGTATTTTTATTAATTTTAATTTTTACATTGATAATTATTTTTAATCGGAATGTTATTCATTTGAATTGTTAATTATTAATTGTTAGTTAGTTTGATTGGAATAATTTTATAAGAATTTAATATTTGAATGTAATGTACTTAATTTTTAATGTAAATTGATTGTTATGTTGCATACAAAACTTAATTGTTAACAATAAGCCCTGACGCCGTTAAGGGGGATGAGTATTAATAAAAAAAACCGAGGACTTCTCCTCAGTTTTTTTTTAAATTAATACTAATCCCCCATAACGGCGTCATGGCTTTTTGTTAACAATTAAGTTTTGTATGCAGAAGGCATTATTTTGATCTCATAGTAGTATAATTATGTTGGTTTCATCGTACTGATTCGATTTTGATAAAGAATTTGTAATTATTTGTAATAATTAATAGGCCGGATAAAATAGTACTATTTGAGTTGTTGATTGTAACATCAATATAAGAAATCACTAATTAATTACTAAGCTCTAGGTCCTAAGCGTAGGAACCCTGCTAAGTTTGAAATCTTGAGTACCAAATTTTTTTCTTACGTTTTTAAAATACTGCTAAATGCAATCTATACTTATTATAAAACAAAGTCACTTTTTTTTCCCTCATGTCCCTTTGTTCCCTTTAATCTTTAAAACTACGTAACAGATTTTGATGATTCTTTCAGTGTTTGATAGCCTATTTATCGAGGATGGTTATAAGGCTATATTTTATCACGTTAAGACTAATAAGAGCGAAGAAATAGAGGAAAATGTGGAAAAAACGGGGAAAATCATTTGAAAGGCCTAACTTGAACGCGCTAATCTCAGGAACTACTGGTCCGATTTGAAAAATTCTTTCAGTGTTAGATAGCCCATTTATTGAGGAAGGCTATAAGCTATTTTTTATCACGCTAAGACTAATAGGAGAATGTGGAAAAAACTGGGGAAATTATTTGAAAGGTCTTATCTCGCGAAGTACTGGAGCAATTTTTGTTATTTGGCACAGATAAGAAGTAGACTACGTCAAGGATCATAGGCTTTCGATTTTAATAATTTTTTCAGTGGCTTTATATTTTATACCCGTGCGACGCCGGGGCGGGTCGCTAGTGTAGAATAAATTGAACGTTGATAATATAAATATAATTTCATCATTAGTAAGTTGGTAGTTTAGATTGTGAAACACATTATAAAAATAGTAGTTAAAAAAACTAAAAAACATGTTTATTAAATTTATGTTTTCAAGAATTTTAACAAATTATTGCATTGTCATTGGCTCTTAATGCGTATGCAAAGTTACAAATGAAATAGACTACTGGAGAATGGAGATAGGTTAAAAATTCTGTCGATATTCTGATATGACGTGTACAACTGTACACTGTACAAGATGTCGGATTTTGGTCGGATTATTTACTGTATTGTGGCGGTACCCACAATTCGCCTAACATTCCTGCATCGCGCTATCGAAGTTTTCTGAGCGCGTCGGTATATATACGACAGCTGAAATGTATCACGTCGGGGTCACCAATGTGGGAATATGTATGGCCGCCACAAAGGAAGATCTTCCGACCGAGCGAGGTGGTATGCCCGGTCAGGCCGAAGCCCCACGTGATACATTTCAGCTGTCGTATATATACCGACGCGCTCAGAAAACTTCGATAGCGCGATGCAGGAATGTTAGGCGAATTGTGGGTACCGCCACAGTATATACTATAAGCGCCCTCTGCTCCGAACTTTGCGTAATATTTATTATCATCTAAAATTAAAAGGCACTTAAACGTAATAACCGCTGAAAATAGTTTCGAAACCCCGAGCGTCTTTCTAGTGGCTCTCGCGTCGATCAACTTTCTAAGTTTTATTACCAAATAGTGAAGAACAATAAAGGAATATTTATGCAAAAATGTAGCTTTCCGCCATTTTTGATCATTTCATTAAAAACATATTGTCTGGTTTCTTTTGTTCTTGGCGTTAAGAATATTATCATATAATAATAATTGTTATTCGTAAAATGTTTAATTTTTTTTTAATGTATTTGTTAATAATAATTAGTATTCATCAAAGTCAATATTGTGTGACTCACATGGAGTTCAAATACTTATAATCATTGATATTACGTCATAATATCACATTGATTTCTACAGGTGTTGCAGGATTCAAGCTGTAGGTGGTATTAGGGAACCATGAAAACAGAAAACTTAGACGCGCTACGCCTTCGTAGCACTACTACGTTCGTAGCGTGGCGTAGCTATAGGCATTACATTGCTGTTAAATATTCATTTTGCTTGAAATATTGTTCAATTTAAAAGGGGTTTGGGTAATATTGGCATCATTTTTAAATCTTGCAGCCCTTTAAAGTATTCGAATACTTCACTCAAAAATTTAATAATGATAAATTTATTAAAAATAATTAGTATACTTTATCCAAAGAAACTTAGTTACCAAAAATATTTAATTCGAAGAAAATGGTTTCGTAATAGATAACTTAAGTGATTGTATCAGTCGGTTTTGACGGAAAATTAAAAGAAGTTTTAGTACAAAAGTATGTATTTGAAATCTTCATAATATGAGGTACAAGTAGGTATAATTCGATAATAATCTCAAACTTTTTAACGACTTGAATAAACTCCGCTAAATAAAGGCAGTGTCTTCATTGTTATGAGGAAAAAGAACGGATGATTTGCTTTGAAATTTGTACCGGACAGAGGCGCACTTGGCGGTATTATTTGAAATTCTGAAAGAAAATAATTTTGAATAAAGCTTCGTTAGATAACATTTTTGTATAACATTTTTTAACAAATTATAACAAAAGACACGTTTATTTTTTGACATGTTGTAGCGTATGTTACACGATGTTATACAATGTTATCGTGTTACACAATGTTTTATAACGTTATATAACTTCTGTCTGGGAGCACCTTAACACCTTCAGTGCGATAAAATACCTGTTGCATAATTTTTCTGCCGTGCGGCTTGAGAAACCTATTGCTTTCTCATGGTGCGGCATTTATTTATAAAGGAAATCCTAGTGTAAGAGTGTGACAAATATATTGACTATCATCATATTATTAAATAGTAGGTATACACATAAAAAAAAAGTATCGGGTCTTTTAGACCTTACACGGCCTGGAAAGGTTTTATTACCTTTCTGTGCGTTTATCAGGTCCGTAACACCTGATACCCGATGACCCGATAAAAGCACTTAAATTACAAGTCAGTTTACTAGTGATGTGCATTGATGAATGACGTCGCGTTGTGTCATTAATACAAACACAAATAAAACACAATTTTACGTGCACTTTTTCAACTATATTAATTAATTATCATAAATTTTAGCTTTAAACACGACTGGTTTCGAAATAATTCATCATCAGGTCCGATCCGGTCAAGTCATTTCGAAACTGGTGTTTTTAGCTAAATTTTTTAATAATTAATGAATATAGTGAAAAAAGTGCACGTAAAATTGTGTTTTATTTGTATTTAAAATGAATTTCCACGAAGAACCGAGAGTACAATCAATTACATATTATAATTAATACAAAGCCAGGTGACAGATTGAATGTGATACAAAATAAATATAAAATGCACGGATTGTTGATACTAAGCAATTTTGTACTATGGGACACTCTGTTTATAATACTAAAATAAATTAAGGTAATATTTCAGTTATCGATGTTTTATTTACAACACTAGCCTCTCTATACATTCTATGCTGATATCAGGTGCTTCTAATCTTACATTTAAAATCAATTTTTTTTATACAACAATCTCGGGCCGAATGAAATAGTATAATATTTAACTCAATAAGAAACTATTTAAGTAATAAAATTTCTGTCAAGTTATATAATTTATGATATATTTACCTTCAAAGTTAAAAGGTAGTACAGGTCTTTGCCACCCGATAACGCACATGAATGAATTTGATCAACAGGTGTGATCGGCCCCATAAAGGCCAAACTGAAAGTACGAAGAAGAGGGCACCGCACTGAAGGTGTTAAGGTGAAGTTTAAAAAACTGTAACACTTGCAAGTAAACAAGTGTATATATGAATAGAAAAACAAACTAGTTTTTCAAGTATCTACTAATATTTCAAGAATCCATAAATTAAATGAAAGCTACAATTATTCATGAAACTTTTCTAAAGAGAATATTCACAAAACTTTTAAGGTTTCTATTCTAATTCCATGATAAGGCTTATCGTAATCTTTCAAATGATGTTTTAATGGAATAATTATTAAATAGTTATTTAAATACCTAAGCTTTGTAGACGCCATTGAACAAAACCCTGCCGCCGAGGTGCAAATAGAATAAGAATGGGTGGTCGGCTCTGACTCTGTTTATTAGCGATATGCGGTTTACTTGGAAATCTGCAAACATTTTTAATATTATATACAGAAATTATATACAGAAATGAATACTCATTCCGGGCCTAGATCTTTCATAATGAATATGTCACCGTTAGAATACAGAATACGTTAACGTGCACATTACCTAGGTAATCTGCAGATTCCCTGATACTATCCGTTAAAGTGTGAAATTATTAAATAAACAAAGCTTATTTTTGCACTTAACCTAGATAATTTGCATTCTCTTCCTTCGTAAAAGTCCTAAAAACTTTGACTTTACTTTGACTTTGATTTACACTCATAATATAAATAACTTTTTCTGTAACTTTCCAAGGTGAAATCTACTATTTCATACAAAAGTAAACATTAATGAAACATACTTTTCTTGCCTTATTTCCACAATATTTTCTTTAATTTATTTTGATTAATAACAATTTTAGCATATTATACAACAGTGTGTGTATAGTGCAAGAAAAGTGTGTTTCATTAATGTTGAATATGAATTACCACCAGGAACCCAGGGTACAATCAATTACATACATCAAACAAAAGTGATAAGAATGCTATGAGACTGCTGCGGTTGTTGTTATATAAAAAGTTGCTTATATGAGTGTGTTCTTTCTGTAAAGTTTCGAAACGGAATAAATGTTCACCCTAGTAAGTAAAATGTTCACCCTACTAAGTAAAATGCTCGGGGCATACGTGATTTTTATAGCTTGCTTACTTACTATTTTAAGTATTAGATTAATTTGTTTCGTTATTAAAATTCTTAGAAGAACAAAGGCACTAAAATCTAAAATTGTTTTTACCACCACCAGAAACTTTCATGGAATTATTACATTGTGCATGGGTATATCTAATATAGGTTTAATAATTTGTAACGGTTGTGTTCAGAAAAATCGTTTTAGAAATAACTTTAACGTTATTATATTCATCAGCCCAAACGCTTAGGATAATATATTTAATATCATATAATTAAATTAATTGACAAAGGATTGTCTGAGATAACAGTAGCAAAACCATCGATTTTATAGTTAAAAAAAGAAAGCATACCAAATCTAAATCTAAATTCAATCACAATATAATGCATAAATATACCCGTTATCGTTTTTTTTTTTTTTTTATAATACATGAATTAACGCCTCCGTGGTCTAGTGGTAGAGAGCGCGGCTCTGGACTCAGAGGTCATGGGTTCGATTCCCGCGTTGGAAGCATGTTATTTCCAAGTTAGGTTAGGACGCATGTAAAAAGTCGGTCCTGCGCCTGATCTCTCGCCGGTCGTGTCGGTCTTCCGTCCCACTGGGTTATGAGAGTAATCAGTAAAGGAATAGAGAGTGCTCTTGTGTACTGCACACACACTTGGGCACTATAAAATTACTCCTGCGTAGCTGGCCTGGTTTCAATGAAACCGGCCACCGTCGCCGAAACCGGTGTGGGAGCTATTATTATTATTATACATGAATAATACAAAGGAGATAGACATTAATCGTTTTTAACTCCGCTAAAAAGCGTTAGTTTGTTCAGTTGTATGAGGAAGTAATACGGAAGATCAACTCTAAAGACCAACGGCTGAGGTCTCCATTGGGCGCTGGCTGCTTGTACTCCATAAACTACTGTAATAAGGTTAACCTATTCGTTAGTCTATTATTATACCTAAAGGTTAGTCTATTTTTGTTTAGGTCTGCTACATACTTTTTGAACTGAGGAGAATCCAGAAGGCATTATTTTGGTTTCATCGTACTGATTCGATTTTGATAAAGAATTTGTAATTATTAGTAAAAATTAATAGTCCGGATAATGTAGGCAGGACTACTTGAGTTGTTGATGATAGTAACATAAATATAAGAAACCGCTTAAATACTAAGCTCTAGGTCCTAAGCGTAGGAACCCTTTTTTTTTTTCTTTTTTTTTTTTTAACGCAGAGAAATGCATTACGCATTCGACGCAGGGGATGGGGACTCCCGCTGCGGATATGTGGGGCTCATCGCGGCGAAGATGGTATGTGCCGCGATCCTACCCACTAAAACTCTGCGACGCTCCTCTCGCCAACCAAAAGCGTAGGAACCCTGCTAAGTTTGAAATCTTGAGTACAAAATTTTTTTCTTACGTTTTTAAAATACTGCTAAATGCAATGTAGAATAATTTGAACGTTGATAGTATAAATATAATTTCAAAATTAGCAAGTTGATAGTTAAGATTGTCAAACATATATAAACATAGTAGTATAAAAAAAACAATAAAACATGTTTTTTTTTTTTTCAAGAATTTTAACAAATGATTGCATTATCATTGGCTCTTAATGCGTATGCAAAGTTACAAATGAATTAGACTACTGAAGATAGGTAAATATCGTGCTCAAAAAAGTTACATACATACAGCCCAAGCTAATAAAAGCGTGTTTAATGAAATCACATTCAAGATCCCTTCCACGTACATACCTAAATAACTAGTAATATAGTGAAAGCGCGAGAAATAAAAGAAAATAGAGAATGTATGGAATTTATTTGTTCTTCACTTATAAAGATGGACGGGACACATTTCATATGATGATGTCATCGTTGCCCTTGATTCCGTTAAAGAGGGTAAGTCCCTTTACTTTGATGGCGAAAAAGAAGGGACGGTCGGCCTTAAACACTGGTGTTGGTGTCGGGTTGATGATCAGACTGGTAGCAACTATATCGAACACTGAAATTAAAATAATAACGTGTTTTAATGTATACTAAAAGGACCTAAAACTATATTTCAAAGATAATGTTAATTATGAATAGTTATTAAAGATGACAAAATTGTATATTTTAGTATCACATAACGTAGACTCTTTGAACGTGTTGTTATTTGTTAAAAATAAAAAATATATTATCTGACATATCTTTATTAAAGTGTGAAGTGTGTGGAAATATATATATATATATATATATATATATATATATATATATATATATATATATATATATATATATATATATATATATATATATATATATATATTTTATAATATCACTCTGATATATATATATATATATATATATATATATATATATATATGTATATATATATATATATATATATATATATATATATATATATATATATATATATATATATATATATATATATATATATATATATATATATATATATATATATATATATATATATATATATATATATATATATATATATATATATATATATATATATATATATATATATATATATATATATATATATATATACATATATATATATATATATATATATATATATATATATATATATATCAGAGTGATATTATAAAAAATATATATATATATATATATATATATATATATATATATATATATATATATATATATATATATATATATATATATATATATATATATATATATATTTTATAATATCACTCTGATATATATATATATATATATATATATATATATATATATATATATATATATGTATATATATATATATATATATATATATATATATATATATATATATATATATATATATATATATATATATATATATATATATATATATATATATATATATATATATATATATATATATATATATATATATATATATATATATATATATATATATATATATATCAGAGTGATATTATAAAATAAGCAACGTGTAATATTAAAAATATCACTTACTGTTTTCCTCCACCAAACTATGCAACTATTTCATATATTATTTTAAGTTAAATGTGAATCATAATGAGTTAGTTTGATTATAATTTTTGTTAGAAAATGACAATAGTAGGTACATTACGCACAAAATAAGAAATGTCTCAGATCACAATATGTAAAAGATGTGATCTGAAGCTTTCTTATTTACTACCCATGGTGCGTATACTATTTTTCTCCTTGAGGCGGAAAACGGCAACATCGGTAAGCGCAGCGGGAAGAAAGTTAAGGTTTTCCGCACGGAGATTAGAAATAGTACATTACGCACCTAGGGCAGAAAAATAAGAAATGTCTCAGATCACAGCTTCGCTTCGGCCAACAAACATGTGATCTGAGGCTTTCTTATTTACTGCCCATGGTGCGTTTACCATTTTTCTCATCGACGGAAGTGAGAAAAATACATTAAGCACCTAGCGGTCATTATTCACACTGATAACACAAATCTTATCAAAATCAGAACGTACGTTATTCGGTAACTTTGACACCAGAGAATAAGGGGATAGAACGACTTTTTATGATAAAGTAGAACGGTCTATCTGCCTTAAATACTGGTTTTGGGACTAACGAGTTACCAGATTGGGCATAATTTTCGAATCCTGAAACGAGAAATAGGTTCATGTTAATAACTCAAACTAAAAGAGCGTCTGTACTGACCACTGACTACTTTTGTTAAAATTAAAAATTCTGTCAAAAATCGTGATGGTGCAGCGGCGTCGTGACGCAATATTATTAATTATTATTATTTCGACGTTCTTTTTTAATATGCAACATAAAATTTCACTAGTTTTCATTTCCCCCACTATGTTACTAAAATTTAATAATTGGTATAGTAAAACATTTTTGAAATATCGTAAAAAGTATTTTATTAATTATTAAAAAAAATACAACAACAATAACAAAGAAGCAATAGATTAAGGGTTGATTCAGAACGCAACGCGACGCGAAAAAGCATTTCAAAATTTATATGGATTTGACAGATACGCAAGACGTCTCACGCAATTGAAATCTGTCAAATCCATACAAATTTATGCCGCGCCGCGCCTCGACTCGTCGCGTTGCGGTCTGAATTGACCCTAAGTGAGCAAATAGTTCAACAATTATTCAAAGTGAGCATATACTCAGAAATTGTTAATTTCTTTTTACACCAGAAAACAGAGTTTTTGAGTTATATTTTATAGCAAAGTAAAAAGGTCTATCCGCTTTAAATACTGGAGTTGGCACGGAAGAAACGAGGAGGGAGTAGCCGACAATTGCGAATTCTGAAACGAGAATTACTTATCAGTTTATTTTCTTTGTTACTCAGAGTTAGCCTAATGGAAACGACTTGTAACGAAGGATTTTTAATCAAATTAAATTTGGAACGTAAGGATTTTGAATTTTAAAACAATTAAAACTAGAGACAGAGATCAAAAATTTGAATATTTAAGTCGATATTTTTTCTCTGGAAAATGTACAACCTTCATAATTATCATACATAGACTGTCTCTCAAACACAAACTGTCCCTTTCTCGCCCACATAAAGATATATTTTTTTCAAGTATGATAAATAAATTGATAACAGCTGTATGGTGGTTCAAGGTGTAATCAATTTAAATTATTTTTTATCCACAGAATTGCGCATTTGTAATTTTAGAAAAATATATATTTGGTTATCAGCTCTATGAGTATTGTTTAATTTTTCAATAATGTGTTTCCCCCGCACTTAATTACTTTTAGTTCCAGTAAACAGTGGTACTGAATTCACTTTCAAAACGAAATAAAATGGGTGATCAGCTATAAACTGTCTTGCTAAACTCATTGGCACAAAGTTTAGAACTGGAATAGAAAAATGAAAGTCATAAATAAAAATTAATTAACAGGATAGGTCATTGAAGACACCAATGAGGTAAATACTATTGGAGGTATAAATGTAAGGTATATTTTGACAGTTGATAATGTTACTCTTTCTTACTAACGATGCAGTAAGTTGAGTGAAAGAGAAAGCTCATATCGGTGTATAAACGTCAAAAGTTTGTAATGTTATGTCCCACCTAATAGGACATAACAAAGGAGTCGGTCTGCAATATTTCATGTTTAAAAAGTGCTAATAAAAGTGTTTAGTGAACGTTAAATGCAATATCTTGTTGGGTTTTGTGGTTCCGCTATATAATAAACCATAAAAACGGCCAAGGAATGCCTCAAACACGTGGATTTGACATAACATACGTAAGTTTTCAACAACGTTTTTTGGGCTTATCAATCGGTGTTTTTATAAGCTAAAAAGAAAATTTATAAGTTTAATAATCCCATAATCATGCTATATAAGGCATTAGTGATAAAAATGTCACATCAAGTAATAATTTGGCTTCAAATATTGCATAGCTTTTTACGTATACTTTAGGGATGCACTTTACTTGAAGTATAGTTTATCGATAAAAATATTGTCATGGACTAAATGATTTTGTTTTCAGGATTTGAAAATGCTTCAAAATAGACGACGAACAGAAATATTTAGACGCAAGTTTCATGCAAGTTTTTAATTCTTACTCCCTCATGAAGGCATCACAATGTTGGGATTATCATTTCAAACGTAAGTTTGAAACAATGATTTTATTGAAATAAAAAAGTTCTAACGGAGAGCAAAATAATTGCATGATCAACAGCTCTCACACCTCCCCCCTGTAAGTACTCAGTTCGTTACTTAGATCTACTTTATGAAATTTTATCCTGGTATTACTCTTTTTTAATAAGTAAAATGTAAAAATTTAATAAGGCTAAAGTCATAATCATTTAATAAAATAAATTTAATACCTCGAACATCGAATTCCAGACACAATAGATATTCAGTTGTTATGCGGCACCTGGGTTTCGATGGGTTAAGCATGGAAAAGTTACATAAAGCATATTGCCCCGTATATAATATAATATGTACAAACATATTTTATAGTATTAAGTACCTACAGTTAATGACACTAAACCAACTATTTTTTTAGGTTATTGGAATGCTCCTAAAGAACAGTTCAATATGGTGGTGACTGAGAGACCTATAATGAAGATAATATTATTTTTATGTTTAGATTATAACCGAGTATTCTGGTGGTGAGATGGAGTGAGGAGGGATGGTTTAAGTGAGGAAAATCCCCCCCCTTATCACTACCACCTTCAGCCACCTTCAGGAGACCCCCCCCCCCCCCCCGTTAAGGAGATGTTGTCAACTGTTTTGAGTGTTTGAATATTTTTCATTTAAGAGGCCGGGTGCCATCGAAATTCTCATACATACGTAATACCATAATCATTTTCTCATACGAAAATATTAAACATGTTTGAGTTATTTTTCAGCTTAAAAAATAGTAATCACCTGAGTTCCTGCACAAAAATTTACTACAAAATATTTAAACTCTAAAAATATTTTTTACTTTTTAAATATTTTGTAGTAAATTTACTATATATATATATATACTGTGTTACTATATTTTGAGTGTTTTAATATTTAGTAGTAAATTTACTACAAAATATTTAAACACTTAAAAAATATTTTTAGTGTTTAAATATTTTGTAGTAAATTTTTGTGCAGGAACCTAGGTAATTACTATTTCTTAAGCTGGAAAATAACTCAAACATGTTAAATATTTTCGCAAGATAAAATGATTTTGGTATTACGTATGTATGAGAATTTCGATGGCACCCGGCCCCTTAATTTCTAATTTTTAATATGTGTGTAAAATTATACAATGTGTCCTAACACCGGTGTCCAATCCTTACATGTTATGATGTATGGCATAGGTATTTTATTGACTGAAGGATCGGCCACTGGTGTTGGGACAGTGGACACATTATATTATTATGTGTCCCGTCACCAGTATCCAATGCTTTAACGTCTTTATTTCTTCGATAATACATAAAAATGTTATTTTACAAAATTGTTGTATAATAGTTAAGTATAATAAAGTATATTTGATCTTCTGTTGTTTTTTATAAAACCTGATGATTTTATTGATATTACACTCCGGTCAAGCCTTCGTGGCTTATGGAGTATACATAATTATTATATTTTTAACTATTTGTGTAATTATATACTTAAATATTTTATTTACATTTATTTATTAAGTATTTTCATAAACTTAAATAAATATAAAATAATATCTTTTCACCAAATTGAAAGCGACTTCTAATTTAATGATCATAATTTATTATATCCTAAATTGAACATGCGGGTCGAATTGATAACCTCCTTTTTTTGAAGTCGTTTAGTAAAAATCTATAACATAAAATTATGGTCGACTATTGGTCGATAGCTGTAGTCTAATTTTATATTTTTATCAATATATACAAGCAGATCGCCCATCCCTACACGCACACTACGGCAATTGCACACAAGCATAAAATGGCCACGCGCTGGCGAGCTAAGAAGCCATCTACCTATCCTTAATCTGTGGAAGACACTGTCTGTTTATACTACGTCTGTGAAGCATAATAGTTCTGAAAAAAATGATGGAGTAACGTGCTACACTTCTACATAATATAGATCTTCTAATATCCTAAAAGGAAGTTACTCAAACCAATTATTGTGATTTAGTTGTGAACACAATATGCACCATAATATATTAATTTACTATCTGAGAAATTGATCAAAATTTCCTAAAATTTGATACAAAACAACAATTTAAAAAGTATAATAAAATTATGTACAAGTTTGATTGCAGCTGAACCAAATTGCCGGTTACTATATTTATAAAAGTTCTATGCCTTATTAGTATTCAGTGATTTTGATATTTTCGAAAAAACATCTTATCGCTACCTGCCAGTAGTTACATTGTGCCTAGGTACTATTAGGCACAAATCACATGCTGATATTTAGAAATTTCGATATAAAACAAAATTTATATTATGTATCACTTCCCGGCTCAATTAACTTTGTTATCTTTACCGCAGAACGTATAATATAATACAATAATATGAATTTTTATCGGAAAAATTAAAAAATGCAATATTTTCTAAGCAATGATTATATTTAACTTTTGAAGTAAGATACTATCTCATATTGTAGGTTTCTCCACATTTAATTGCTTTTAATTCCAGTAAACAGTGTTAGTGACTTCACTGTAATCGAGAAATAAAATGGATGATCTACTTTAAGTATTTTTTTCTTGGGCTTATAGCTTGAATAAAATACTAGAAAATCTGGAATAAAAACGTGAACCTGATTAATATAAATTAAACAATAAGAAACTGCTAAGTGTAATTCATTTTATAGTCCGCGCGGAACTAGTTTGCCGCGCCTGAGGTATGTGAGCGGTGGGACGGAGAGGCAGGGGCGCTTCGCACAAGAGATTGCAATAGCAAGATGAGTCCGCCGATAAAAAGACAATCTAAGGAAATAATATTTAAAGTGCATACGTTTTTTAAAAAACGGAAAGCCGATGTCAATAGTTTAGAACAGAGGTCCCCAACATTTTTTTCATGCGGGCCACAAACATGTTTTGGTCTTGATGTCGCGACTCGCGGGCCGCAACAAAAATTTTTTAGGGTTAAAAAATAACTTTCTTCAAAATTAAAGATTTACGGTCTTATTCATAAAAAAAGCTTATAAAACGTTTATAATGTTTAATAGTTAAAGTGCTCTATAGGCTTATGAAACGTTCGATAAAATTGTCTATTTATTACAATTCTGCCCTGTTACGCACAAGCATGCTATTTTAAAATAGACGGGTTACGCCTAACCACTGCAAAATAGTCTTAATCAGTACGGTCTGTATGGCACTAAAGACAATTTCAAAAAAATAATATTTATCGGTGAGCCAGAAACTTATATGACAAATTCGTTTAACTTTATTTTTATTGTTTCAGTTAGGCCTTACTCATTCAATTTAAGTTAATACATATGGGCAGCATTTATCAATAAATTCTGTAACTCAATCTGTGTGTTTCTAATTGCACGCAACTCTTCTAACTTAAATTATCACACGACGCGTAACCACGTTTGTATGAAGTGATGGTTATTCATAACTCGTTTAACTCTATTTAAATATTAAGTTTTACAGATATTTAAAAAATATGATAATATTATGTTCTAGAAACATTCAAGAAACTCAATCAAACAGTTTAAAGTTTATAGCACATTTTATTAATACAATACAAGCAAATGTTTATTTAAAACTTTTGAGCCGTTTTTCTCAAATTTGCGGTTTTTGAGATAGCTGACTTGTGCGTGACACGGCAGAATTCTATAAACCTTCTATAACTAAAAATTGTCTATAAGCAAAAATGTTGCCACTAGTAGGAAGTTGGCAAACAAGTTTGACGAACATATTGAATTGATCATAGATAATATGTATCGATTGTCAAAATACGTCTGATCATAGACAAGATGACGGCTTAAAACTATAATTTGTTGTCTACGACTCTACGCCATACGAATCACGAAACGTCAAGTAGCGTCAGGTGTGTTACGTAGTATACAGTTTACATCCTCTTTGGTCAGGTGCTTTCAAGTTGTTAACGATCAAATTATCGTATTTTGGATTATTTTTGTATTAAACCTAATAATTACCTAGCTTTATTATAAAAGTATGGCATCGCAATCGACCTCGGTTGTTAAAAGGCAGAGAAGTGAAAACTGGTTGGAGGAAGATAAGGTTAGTACTGAATACCGATACACCTAAAATCGGACCATAGCATTAGCATTCTATATAGTTTGTGGACCATAGTAAGGAACATTCTTACACTTGAATGCTTCTATTTATTAGATGATATTGAAGGAATTGATAAGGGTTTCGATAATCGAAAATAAAAACACAGACGCCAACACGAACGCGAAAAAGGTGGCGGCTTGGAGTAATTTACGTATCAGGTACCAAATTCGATATATTTTGAATAATTTAATGAAGTATTTTATGCAAGTAGCTTATAACTCAGCATTTCGTGTTTCAGTTTTAATAATATGGCCCACACTCCGAGGACACTGCAACAAATTAAAGCGCAGTGGGGCATTATAAAAATGACAGAAAAAAAGAAGAAGTGCCTGGAACGGAAAAGAATTCTCCAAACAGGTGGTGGTCCACCACCTGTTACTGACACACCAACTGGTGATGACATTTCAGTGTGGCTTCCTCATGAGTTCACTGTAGACTCAAATGAGTTTGATTCAGATACACTGGTAAATAAATAAATTCATTTGCAGTAAAGAAACATCTATGTTCATTATAACATTACAATATTAATTCTTGTTTCAGACATTAACTGACAATAAGCTCGACAAACAAGAAACACCAATATTTATTAGTCTCAGTGAGAATGCAACTCAACCAGAAATACAAATGGTATGTGTGATATACAGCTGTAAATAAGTATTAACCCATCAAGCCCCGTAAGGCCAATATGGGCCGCGACAACAGAAGATTTCCTGGAATTGGTGATGGACGGATTAATAGCCAAATGCTATCACCAATTATATTATTTATTATGATAATAGTAATGTATACATTTATGTAATTTTAAACCGACTAAAAAAACGATAATCAATAATTTAATACCTCGGTTGTGGAAATAGCAGACACAATAGATTTTCAATTGTTATGCGGCAGCCGGGTGCCACTTGGGGATTGATGGGTTAAAATATTGTAGGATATTGTTGGGGCTGGTACCAACTTCAAATTTAAGAAAAATTAAGATTGAGAAATTTTGGCGAAAAAAAGGGGAATTATTAAGAAAATAAGTTTTATTTCATACTTTTTTGTGTATTTTTACTTTGGAAGTCGGTTTAATTTTTTGTATGTAATAATAATTACATTATTTTAGATGTCACAACCAGGAACATCCACAAATCCGGAACTCAACACACCAACAATTCATTCATTGGTAAATATGACATGTGTTCAAACTTCATTAGCATCCTTTAAGTTTTATTTCATACCTTTTTGTGTATTTTCTTTGGAAGTTGGTTTAATTTTTTAATATAAGTCACAGTAGACTTCTTGAAGCGATAACGCTTCCGAAAGTCTTCGTCGTCCAGAGAAAACGGATCAACTCTACTTCTGTACACTTTTCTTCGACGCGTACTGTTTTCTAGTCGTTCAATGACATCAATTGAGTGTAAAGCTTGCATTATTACAAAAAATTGGAAAAAATATATTATAACCAAGAAGCTTATATTGATAAAGATTCTTGTATAGTTTGTCGATTCTTGATGAACAACTATTTACATTGACAAAATATTTGTGACAAATGTCAGTTTTGAGTTATCAGCTGTTATGAGTTCGGCCATCTTGTATAGTACTGTTAAAGTAGGGTTCTGGCCTCTATAACTTTATGATAGGTTTATAGAACTCTTTGATGTTATATTGCTATTATGAATACAATTTTTTGCGAATCTTCTTATAGCGATCATAAAGGACACTTTAGGTGTTCTATAAGTTTTTATGAATAAGACCGTTAAAATTGAAAAATTTAACGACTATCACGTAGACTTTACGTTATTTTACGTGAATTTCAAAATTGTTTAACATCACGCGGGCCACAAATAATGTCCCGGCGGGCCGCATGCGGCCCGCGGGCCGCGGGTTGAGGATAGCGGGCTTAGAATATAAAACTGATCAATTGTCTAATGTCTTTAATTTATTCTTTCCAATAATTAAATAATATTATTATTCACGATATCGCGAGATTGGTCGTCACTGTCTAATCTCATGTGCATTGCGAGCAGCAAGCAACCCGCCCCCTCACCCCCGTCCCTACCTAAGGCGCGGCCAACTAGTTCCGCGCGGACTATAGTCAAGTGTCGGAGCTCATAGCCCATTATTGTAGCTGTTAATAATTATGTAGAAGTAGTTTGAGCAAATAATACATTTACCATCATAAATAAGTGTTAGTTGTGCAAAGACACACAAAGAAACATAGTCAGAGAAATTTTTATTCCCATTTTACCTACAACTCGAGCAGGAATAGTGAAAGTACTATAGAACATTGTGCTTGTACACTTGTAGTCATCGCTGAACTACTTTTAGAAAACAATCATTTAAAAAATCTATACAATATTTACATTACTAACATAATTTATAAGCCTTTAGTAACAAGTGAGTCTATGTAACTCAATTTAATAAACTATTTCATTTCATTACACTTTTTAGACATAGTTTATATTAAGGTAAATGCTTTGAATGGTATTATAATTTATCTGTTTCATAAATCGTTATTTCAAACTTTTAAAATATTTTTCATTATTATATAATTAGTATTGTGAACGAAAGAGCCAAGAATAGTTAAGCTTCAGTATTCATGCACCAATTACTACCATAATATTACCGATTAAGTATAGAAACATTAAGATTAAGTATAGAAACATACAAATTAAACATTTACCTATTGCATTTTTACGCCAGAGAACAAAGTCAAAGACTTGTTTTTTATAAGGAAGTAGAAAGGCCTATCTGCCTTAAATACGGGTGTTGGAACAGCAGGGAAATATGCCGTCTCAGTTATCAAGAAAGCTGAAACGTGTGTAAAAGAAAAAATATGTAATACTTAGAACCTAAAGATTTAAGGAATAAGGCGATAGTAGCGGCATTAGGGGGGCGACGCTAGGCGACCCCTTAGCCGGGCGCCGGATAAAGAGAGCGCCGCGTGCACCCCCTTTTTAGCAGTACCAGCACCCAGGGAACCGAGGAAATATCGCCCAGGGCGGTGGTAGTGCTGAAACCGGCACTGGCGATAGGATGAGCAAGATATACCGCTTTTTGTAGATTTGATAATGAACAGAACAATAACTTCAATTAAAATATACAGGGTGTAACAAAACTAAGTGATAATACTTTAAGGCGTGTACGTGTTCCGCGTAGAGAGTCTACTGTAAAAGTAGCAGCGCTGAAAGACCAAATTATTTTTTCACTTTTGCACGGGGAAACTTGTGACGCTGGGTCGCTTGCCTATACAAAAGTAAAAAAAAATTTGGTCTTTCAGCGCTGCTACTTTTACAGTGAATTCTTTACGAGGAACATGTTCCATCCCTAAAGTATTATCACTTAGTTTTGTTACACCCTGTATATTCTTTTAAGAAAAATATTGTACTTATAACATATTAAAAAGTAGTTATGACGGTAAAGTAAAGAAGACTAAGTAATTTAAGAAGAGCGAAACTTTGTTTACTACATTTTATACCTTTATATTGTTTCAGATGAAAGTATTAAAACATATTAAATATTAATATTCCATAGTTTGTGTTTTAAATGTAAGTATAATATTATAATATATCGTGTGGTAGACTTTACTCTATTTATGTAATTTAATTGAATGAATGGATTATTTTAGGGAATATAATAATATGTGTAAATAAATATTCTCTCATAAAATAATATAGTTACATAGGTATACAATATGTCTCACGAACATTTGTGAGACAATATTATGCTCATCATACTCGTAAAATAATATTTATATGTTCTATAACAAAATAGTAGTAAAACGACGATACTGCATAACTTTTCTATGGTGAGAAAAATATTCTTATGTTTAGAAGACTCAAAAATACAACATTTTATACGCATTACGCAATATAATGTATAGTTGTTGGGCTGATGATAATAAAATTACGAATTTAAAGAAAAGTAAAATTAATATACTGTTACGAAAACCTATACTCTACTAAGGTCCAATTTCACCAACGTCTGTTAGTTTTAATGGCTTGTTAAAATGTCATGTCTGCTCTTTCATCAGTATGAAAAACGAAAGAGATAACGTGATAATAGTTCGAGCAATAACTTTTACAGACGTTGGTGAAATTGTCCCTAAACCTTTTTTGGTAATTTCGTCAAATATCTAAGAAATATTATGTAAAGAATGAACATACCGTTGGCGGCAGCGGCCTCAGCACCTTCCTCATTGACCTCAATGAAAGCCTTTTGGATGGCGTCGCTGACGTATAGATTACTCTTTCCTTTCAGTAAGTTATCTAACCTGGCAGCGCCAGAGAACAGTTTTTTGATGTTCATCTATAACAAAAAAACAAGAAAATTAATAGAATAATTAAAAACACGTTTTTTTTCGATATCTAGATACTGTGTGTCGGCCAAGTTCAAGCTCAAAGAAGATAATAATTATAGATAACCTCTTTATAATGTCATAGCTATCCTTGAACTTAGCTCTCATTTCACATTTATGTTCTTGATAAAGCATACAGTAACTTTTACACGTACAGATTGTAACAAAACTGTGATAATACTCGTAATTTAGGGTGTGCATGTAATTGTATGCCTTGTAAAGAGTTCACTGTGAAAGTAGCAGTTCTGAAAGAGCAAAATTGTTTTTGTGGTTTGTATGAGCAACTGCGTTATGAATTTTTCCATACAGAGGTGAAAAAAATACTCTTTAACGCTGCCACTTTCACAGAAAACTCTATATAGGAGACACCCTAAAGTATTATCATTTAGTTTTGTTACAACCTGTATAAGAACTCACGTTTGACAAAATTTCCTTCAGGTTGGTTGTGGTTTCAATCTTGAACTTGGGCAGGTAGAGTTCAACTTCCCTCTCATACATCTTCTTGGTGACTTCCTCCAAGATAGACGGGTCCTTGAGTTTCTCCTCCAACTGCTTGATGCCATCGACTTCCTTGGGCAGCACAATCAGCATGGAGGCCTCGTCACCGTTGTATGGGATTTCGATAACCTTAAAAGTTAAAAGGAACATTTTTAGTTGGTTAGAACGTTTTAAAAAACCAAGACGGTACGCTTGAAGATGATAGCAAAAAAAATAACAATCCTAGAGATTCTATTATTAGGGTTTTACTAGTACTAGTTTACTAGGAATGCCAGTGTTTGCGTTATTCTATCATTTAACGCAGATAGCAGAAGAATAAAGAAACATTTTATTTGCTTGCTACATTTGTTTATTACAATTTTTTATGTGTTCTTTTTTAGTTAAATTATTTATTTTTAAATTACCTGGGCGTTCAATTCCTTGCTTTCGGCGTATTTGTAGTCTTCCTTGTTGTACATCATCTGTACTTTGACTGTCTTTTCCTTGCTGACGTGGAAATCGTCTTCCTTTGTGGCCTCCTTCGTGAAAGGATACTTCCAGGAACCCTAAGGAAAATTCAAATTTTTATATAATATTGAATGTACTGTAACTTGTTGGTGGAAATTCATATTTCACTGTAACAATATACACTTATCATTCATTCATTCCACTTTTATTAATTATTTTTATTACAATTACGTTTCACACGATCGGTTTCGATAAAATCGTCATTAGGTGTAGTTTAAAATTTTTGTATTATAAAAATCAGAAAATTATGATTAGACGTATAACTAAAATTAATTTCTACTTAACTTCCAAAAAGAACGTGTTTAAAATTAAGATCAAAAGTTTAGTATTTTAGACCATTTTTATTGGACTATATGCATAAAACTATGTACTTATTAAAAGACTAATGTAACTTACCTTGAAATAAATAGCGTTCACCAAAACGGCCTCTGTGTCCGCTCCCAGTGAGCTAGGGTCTACCAGATCCTTGATGCGGTGGTTTGTCTGGTCTTCAACCTGGACAATATTAAATATATCATTATTTCCGCCACCCTTGTTTAATTATAGAACATTGTTATAATAGGATTAAAGTAAACAATCGATAAGTCTGTGAGAGCCAGTGTACACCAAAACAAAACGAAAACTTAAAATTCCAAACGGCTTCACGTTTATGGATCTTTCGATTTTGTTTTCTTTTTGCATCGCTATGTCGCTCTACGTAAAGGAGCTTCTCCACAATGGTCCATGCTGATTGCTGGCCCTCTATAACAGGCCATCGACATTGTGTAGACGGGGTATTATTATGATGGCGGATGATGTAAACACCAAGTGATCGTGGTCTACAGTTGAGTTGACGATGGCCTGCAGTGGGCCATTGTGTACTGGGGGCTTAACGTTTCGTTTTGATGTGACCTGACGATTCTGGACTTTAAGCCAGCTATCGGCAACCTTTTGGCAAAACAAACTAAAGGCGGGCCGCAGACCTCATACTCATATTAACCGTAGAAGCTCAATATACCTACATAATGAAAGGAAATAAGTTTTTATTAAAAATGGCACAAACAGTTACTTAAGTGGCGATAACTACTGGCAGTATTAGAAAACATTGTTTTTAATACACATAACTTATTCACAAAACATTCATGGCCCGCAAGTAAGACGTTCGCGGGCCGCGTGTTGCCGACCGCTGCTTTAAGCCATACATTTGGAACATACCCATGAGTTGATTTCAGCAGCACTCTCGGTGTTCTTCACAAAGTCAATGTTCTTGACTTCCGAGTTGAAGACGTCTCTGGAGATGACGGCGAAGTCGCTGTTTAGCTCGTAGCTCTTGGCTACGTAGATCTTGCTGGCCATCCTCAGGTCGATGTCCTTGGAGGACCTCAGTCTGCTGTTTAGTTGAGAGAACGTGGATTTGGTCTGGAATTGTGCAGACACGTTATTATAATGCTCAAAATATAAGGGTTTGTTCCTGTCTTTGAACTTTGATACAGTGATTCGTACAAAAATCAATTATTTTTTTTATTTTTCTAGTGAACACACAGTATTCCCGTTCTTGTATATTAGCTTTGTCCACACTGGGCCTTCTTTTGTTCATCAAGGGCATGCGTTATAGCGCAGTCAACAGCGAACGTGAGGCATGCCCGTGACGCGCGTTGAAATCGTAGCGCTCGCTATAGCTTTGTCCACATTGTGCCATTTTTCTGTTCAACAAGGGCATGCGTTATAGCGCTGTCAACAGTGAACGTGTGGCATGCCCGTGACGCGCGTCAAAATCCACCCGCGTTGAAAGAAAAGTGTCATAGCGCGCGTTACGATTTCAAAGCTTATGACACTTTTCTTTCAACGCGGGTGGATTTAGACGCATTCATTTATTGAATATGCCAAACGAAAGTTGAATAAAAAGAAGATGACGAAAATTGAAGACGAAATTGCATAATGTGGACATAGCTATTCGAATACTAACCGCACGATTATTATTACTGGTTAGCCGGACGTTCATCAGACTTCTATTACGGAATTGTTAATCGGTCGCTGTTTTACATTTCATTATTAACCCGCAAAAAAATGGTGTTCAGTTATGAATGCAGTCTTGTTCTCTCAACACCAAAAGTGGGTTAATGCTTAATAGCCACCAATTAGGCCCCAGAATGCGTCGATAAATATCTAATTACACAGTGTATAAGGTATCTGCTACCAACCAGATATTATTACGAAAAAAAAAATTACAATAAACTCTACTTACCACATTGTCATTTGGCATGCCAATGTTGGATAGGAGCTCGTCGTGCGATTCGCCAACTGAAGCCAGCGCGAGCTGAGCAAGAGGGGGCATCACGGAGAACGCAGACAAAACAACACTCTGGTCAGGCTTCTCTTTCACGATTTCCTGTAACAAATATTAGATAGTTAAGGGCCTGTTTAGTTGCGGGCCCATGTTGGATGCGAGTAGCAGGAGATCGGTCATCTTGGCGTTCGTTAAGAGAGGCCTATGTCCAGCAGTGGACGAATATAGGCTGATATGATGATGATGATGAAGGGCCTGTTTCACTACTTACGGATGAGTGCCGGATAGGCATCCACAACTTATCTGACAGATAGAGTTTGGAGTATCTGTCAGATAAGTTGTGGATAGCCTATCATCAAGTGGTGAAACAGGCCCTAAGGATAATCCTTAGTCGGTTTTTAAACTTGCTATTTTTTCCATGGGATAAACTGCAGTTATAGTCTCTTCACGTTGTTTAAAGCAGTAACTTTGAGTTAATTAAAATAATAATGGTAGTTAGATTTTTCATCTAATTAATTCATCAATTGTAATTATTTTTAATTCTAAATTACTAGCACTTTGTGCGTAATAATTGTTTCGTCCCCAGGTGCCGGTAATTTTATCACACGATTAAACTAAGTGGCGCATTGAAAACAAATAAATTAATGTCATTAGTAACAAAACAATACAATATGTCTACATAGTTAACAATTCCATTATGTGCTCTGTTTATAAATTATTTTTGTCCTTAAAAAATATTTATAATGCTCGTAGTAATCAATCTTTATAAAACAGACTAAAGTTTATTTTATTTTATTTTACACTCTATGTACAATGTACAATGGCGGACTTAATGCCATAGGGCATTTTCTACCAGTCAACCATTGGGTGGTAGCAGAGACAAAATTAAAAAAACACAGGTGCTTTCTATTTAGAAAAAAATAACAGACATTCAAGAAATAAATAATGAAATATATAAAATAAATACTGATAAAGACAATAACAAATACTAGGCATACTAATATAATATACAAATCAAGTTCCACATATATTTACATACTAATACTACTATGGCGATTGATATGATATATAAGCTATACTATACAATATATACATATTATACATATTATATACATAAGTTTATACATACATTCAGATAAAACACTGAGTAAAGTTCATGGTGATCTAAATAGGTATAATAATTAGAAAAAATGTTCATCTATACAGTATTGAAATAAAATGTGAATATAAAATGGAAAAAAAATGCCAAAAAAAACATCACATGATTAATGGACGGCCCCTAAGTGACATAGGCTCATAGACATAGGCTATAAAATATTTGGCTTTTTCCGTTCGTCACATGCCACTTGCAACAATAGCATAATATTTATCTTCTAATTCCCTTATCTGTTTTACTTCTAATGTTGACTATGCCAAAAAAACCTAAGAAGTGCAAATATATTTTAGGCACTATCAAGATGACCACCTTGTCACAATAATATTTACGCATTATCAAGGAAAAGTACAACATTTCATATTTTGTACTTTTCCTACGGTTCAAAACGTACCCCTTAAATAATAATTATTAATGAAGTTGGGAAAAACCGATTAGATTTTCTTTAAGGAAATAATAAAATAACTTAGCTTATTTTTTTTTGTATCGCTTTTTAAGTAAATGTAAATAATAAATATAATAGTAAATAATAATAGAATGTAGTTACCTCCAAAAAATTAAAATTTTTTGGAGGTACATTCGATAGGCCTGACAATTTTTTTATCTACTTTTTGTATTGATACTATAGAAATAATTTATGGCAAAACAACGTTTGCCGTGTCAGCTAGTTTCGTATATTATAATAATGAATTGTGAACTTACGGAGAACATGCGAGCCGTGAACTGGTTGGTGGCTGTCGTGAGCAGCTCACTCTCCTCCGCCATGGTGGCCACCGCTACGGTACATACTGTCAAACAAAACATCATTAGCACTGTTGAAAGAAAAAAAAAAAAGAAAACAGTTGTAAGAAGAAGAAAAGTACATGTCATCAGGGTTAGTATTTAAGGTTAATTCAGACCACAACGCGACGCATAGATGCACTTCATAATTTGTACTGAATTGACAGATTTCATGAGCGTGAGACGTCTTGCAAATCTGTCAAGTCCATACAATGTGATGCGATTCGCGACGCGTAGATGCATTTCTGTATGCATTTGACAGATTGGCAAGACGTCTCACGCACTAGAAATCTGTCAAATCCATACAAATTTAGAAATGCATCTACGCGACGCTTTGCGGTCTGAATTGACCCTTAGGCTGAGTGCGACATAATATTATAGCTACAAAATATATAGGGGACGTAATCCAAATATGAAAACGATATAAATATGACATATTTATATAACATGTTCAAAGTTATCCATTATTTCCTATTGAGGCAAAATGTACGGATCCCCTATGATAATCGCGTACATTTTAATTTTAAGATAGCGAAGGAAATTCTATGATAAATAATTAAAACATTGCTAAGAATTCTTGCTCATGTTGACAAGAGTCAAGACATGGACAAGACCTGTTATCGCATTTGTTGTTGTCAAGACTCTTAGTATAATTTTGTGGTGGTAATTAAGTTTATCAAGTTATTAAGATATTAAAAATACAACCGATTACACATTATTTTACTTCGTTATTCTCCTTTTTAGTTGATCTTGTTGTCTTTTTCTATCAAGAGACTTTTCCGATGTGTCAGGCAAAGACAGGCAAACCTGGCATTGTTAGTACTTAGAGAATTCGATATTGTAATTCCTAGCTTCATTGAACAAATTGATTTCGGTTAGGTACTGTCTAAAAGTCAAAAACATGTTTTGAAACTAAAGAACACAATATTATATGCAATGTGTGTGTGAATCATCACCATTAAACTGAAGTAAGTTTGATGGTGATGATTCACTTAATCTTTTACGCATAGGTACTACTTAGCCTTGCCCTTGAATGTAACTTGCTTACATACATTTTAACCATAAATTTAATGCCGGTGACACATAAGGGTGAACGCACATTTGGCCGCACCGCACGCACCGCAGTCGCCGCATTTGCAATTCTTCATATAAAGGTGAACGCAGATTTGACCGCACCGCACGCACTGCAGTCGCCGCATTCGCAATTCTTCATATAAAGGTGAACGCAGATTTGGCCGCACCGCACGCACCGCAGTCGCCGCATTTCGGTTTCTTCATATAAAGAATGTAGAAATTGCGAAGACTGCGGCGCGGGTAGGTATGCGAGCTTGCCTATAACTTCATATAAAGAATTCGAAATGCGGCGACTGCGGTGCGTGCGGTGCGGCCAAATCTGCGTTCACCTTTATTATGAAGTTGCGAAGACTGCGGCGCGGGTAGGTAGGTATGCGAGCTTGCCTATAACTTCATATAAAGAATTCGAATGCGGCGACTGCGGTGCGTGCGGTGCGGCCCAAATCTGCGTTCATCTTTTTACTTGATTATTTTCTGCATCGAGATATCAGGGTCAGCAGTATTGCTTGGATATTTTGATAATTTTCACAACGAAGTTAGAAATAAAATTACGTTTAATTTTACTGTTGAAATTATCCAACTCACTTAACTAGGCAAAGAAGACCAACAAATCACGCAAATAACTGATTAATTGTTATTATCAGATGTGAGCACAAACAAGACTAGATACCAAAATGATTATCCTACCTTTGAATAAAAAAACTACCAGCACGACGTGAGCATACTATTAAATATAACATTAAGTATGTATGTATGTAAAACGTGACTACAATTTTTTGTAATCAAACGCCATCTACATTGAATGCCAAACAGGAATGACTAGATATAAAAAGTAAATAAAAATATAGCCCCAGGGAGCATCGCCGGTATGAACAATAAAATTAATAGAAACCAGTTGAATGACTCTGTTATTAATAGTCGAGAATAATTCCATTTAATTTAATATTCGATAAAGTTATTTATTGATAAAGTTTTAATATTTTTGTATTTCAATATTATTTTTATAGCATGTGAAGTGTTGTTATTTCTTAATAACGAACTCGGAGAGTCCTGCGCTTTGCTTGCAAAGAAAAAACCCCAAAATTAATAACGAACTGGGAGACTGCGCTTTGCTTGCAAAGAAAGAGAAAAAACTCAAAAATACCCGGTTTCTCACGAATCAGACCTACATAGTATTTTTTCTCTTGCAAAATCACAACCTTTACCGAGAAACAAATTACTATTATTTACAAGATATTCTCGATTATATTATAGGTACAAGTACGTATAAGAAACAATTTTCAATTTTCCTCATGTAGCAATTATACCTTTATAGAAATCGCACGTTATTATTACAGATTGGTGCTAACAGATAACGAAGCACTCTAACCACTAACGGCCTATAGAGACAGACAAACAAAGAGATATATAAATAAACTTTTGACATAGGCACTTGTCCACCGGCGCGGTGCCGTCACCGGAACGTCACCGACAAAAATTCAAATAAAATGCCACTTTAGGACCTAGGCCATAGGTTTCATTTTGCTCTAGGCTAGGCTGTCGACCCATGCCGCCGCTGCTTTGTAGTGGCGTAGAGCAAAATGAAACCTATAGCGTATGTCATAAAGTGACATTTTATTTGTATTTTTAAAGTACCGGTTATGGCGGTTGTGGACAAACGACCTTATTCGTGTGACAACAGTGATGTAATTCGATTGAACTTATAGAAGTTCAAGGAGATAAAAACCTGTTTAGTATGCAAGAAGAACAAGTGAGTGAATTGTGACTTGACAAATAAGTTAGTTCGATAAACATTTTTTGTAATCGTATACTTGTCTTTATTTTGACCTTAAGCACAAAATAGATAATAGTACAACTTTAAGATTTAATATGGACAAAACTTAATATCACAGAATCTATACATATAATAAAACTGTAGAAATGAGAATTCTGTACATTAAAGATATTTAAAAAATTTCTTTAATGTACGCGCGGCGCGGCGCGGGGTGTCACTGCATCGCTATAGAAGCCAAAACTGTGGTTAGTTTTTTTGTCTGTCTGTCTGTCTGTCTGTATGTTTGTTCCAGCATCACACGAAAACTACTGATCCGATTTGAATGCGGTTTTCGCAGATGTAATTGTCTTCTTCCAACTTAACATCTGGTGTATAAAAATATTTCCCCCCACCCCTCTAAGGGGACAGAAGAGGGGGTCAGATTTTGTATCAAATTTTTTCTTTAACACGAAAACTACTGATCCGATTTGCATACGGTTTTCGCAGATATATTTGTATTCTTCCAACTCAATATATGGTGTATAAAAATCCCCCCCACCCCTCTAAGGGGACCAAATAGGGGGTCAGATTTTGTATCAATTTTTTTTTCTTTAATGGACTTACTTCATAATATTATTAACTGTGTTTTTTAATTTAACATCTGGTGCATAAAATTTTTCCCCCCACCCCTATTAGGGGACAAAAGAAGGGGTAAGATTTTGTATCAACTGATGAAGTAGAAATACTTTAAATGGCAAAACAACGTTTGCCGGGACAGCTAGTACTTTATAAAGTTTCGTCAACCGTATCTTAATTCATTTTTGCTGAGATGACCAGTACGATCAACAAGAACAACAGACAGAAATGTATGAAAAAAAACTTTATATAAATGATAGCATTCATACAAAAATTTTATAAATTTAACAAAATCAATAACACAACTAGCACATCCTGCTTACCGCAAAGGCTAACAACTCAATTCGGAGGCGTTTTCGCAGCTCAACCCTTTTAAATCTTTTGGTTTCTTTAAGATTTCAGGTACATCCGAAAAATAGTCTTCTGATTTTCCGTATTTTATGGTTGAAATTTTCGTCTTTTTTGTTAGTTGACAAATAAAATAAATAGAAAGTAAAGAAATAGTACATAATGACATGGCTGTTGAATAACAA
The DNA here is from genome assembly GCA_963422495.1 of Polyommatus iphigenia. Classification (NCBI taxonomy): domain Eukaryota; kingdom Metazoa; phylum Arthropoda; class Insecta; order Lepidoptera; family Lycaenidae; genus Polyommatus; species Polyommatus iphigenia. The sequence continues at coordinate 24,250,774 of OY730187.1, read as the reverse complement.
ACGTCTCATTCATCTTAACTGTTCAATGAACAATGTTGTTTTATCAACTGTACTTAACAGTTTCTTATTAATACACACAATCGTAAAACTAAGGTTTTCATTCAATTGTTATTACATAGCAGAACTAATCTAAAAATTACTTATGTGTCAAAACATTACCTCGTTTCTTATATGTAAATCATTTATAGCTTCACGGAAGGACAATTCAATTATACAGCGATTACCTTATCACCATTGTTTCCATCGATTGATTAAAAAAATTACTTAAGCAATAGCCGAGAGAAGAAGAGCAGCTGACTTTGCTGCATTGTTCAGTTTTTGTGTGAAAAAAGTAACTCTATCCTCACTAGATCTACTATTTTTATTACAGTATGAGGAGGAACTTTATGTTTTGTGTGATTCTTCATTTCCTTACAAAGTTAGTAGTTTCAATTTACATAGTTCATCTTATATCTTTAAACGAGCAATTCTTGTATATAAATATATAATTGGAATCTCGGAATCGGCTCCAACTTACCTACCCTACTACCCCCTATATACAAAATTTAGTATATTTTCGGTTTCGGGGGCGATAAATCGATCTAGCTAGGAATCATTTTCTTAAAATGTCATTTTATGTGTTTTTTTTTTTAATTTTTGAATACCGAGCGAGGCTCGGTCATATAGCTAGTTAATCATTAAGTTTAGTATCCATACTTCCATATTTCACTTACTAATATTATAAATGCGATAGTGTGTCAATCTGTCTGTCTGTCCGTCTGTTACCTCTTGACGCTCAAACCACTGAACCGATTTTGCTGAAATTTGGTATGGAGATACTTTGAGTCCCGAGAAACGACATAGGATTATTTTTCTCCAGGAAAATGTACGGTTCCCGCGCGATAAACGAATTTAAGCGCAACGGAGTTGCGGGCGTCATCTAGTAGCTAATATTTTAATATTAGATGTGGTAAGATGTGCCTAGTACTGCAGGATGCAATGCCGGCAACTTTGAGTCCGAAATCTATACATATAATAAAATAATTATAATATAACATTATTTTACAATTTATGTAGCAGGTAGCAAAACATTACTTTTTCGATAACTTATGAGATAAGACACGGTGTTAACATAGGTCAGTTATCGCAATCTGACCTCAAAGAACTACAGTGTATATAAGTTATTACTTGGATAATATTATAATACCGATTTTGATAAAATAAACTTTTCGATAAAGAGTTTAGACTACCAAAAATTATAAAATGAGAGTCCCAAAATAATTCCTACTTCTTTTGCCTTTGCTGTAGTTAATAAATACATTTTTTCGACGCATCTAACGTGGTTTCTGTTTCATGGATCTTAAAAAACGAATGTTGTGGAACAAACAAACCCATTTTCGGCAAAACGAAAAGTATTAAAAATTTTCTCAGAAGAACGTTCATAATATTTTTGAAGTTGGCGATATGATTCATGAAACAAAGACAATTTACTTCCGCAGGCTTTTAGGTTATGAAAATTCGCAATGTAACATTGAAACATTGACGACCGCACTTAAAAACATATTTTAATGATTAATTAACTTAATTGAATTAAGAATCTGACATAAAATTTATGAAGTTTATGTCAAAATCTTCACTAAATTAAAGATGAGTAAATGTTTCATGTCTCCAGGTGCGGTCTTAAGATTAAATAAGTATAAACAAACTTACAAAGAAGTAGTCTTAGCATGTTGTCAGCTCAGTTCGACTGCCGGTGTCCAACTAACCAGTTTCCGTGGCTGCCGCTAAATAAATTCATATCGTATGCTCCAGCGTAGATTACACTTAATTTGACCTTCGATTAGATAAATTATTATACCTAAATGTTATTCGGTCTGCTTCGTGGAAACCTAGGGTTTATTTTTAGGGTCCTGTAGCCAAAGGGTAAAAACGGGACCATAGTACTGAGACTTTGACGTCTGTCCGTCTGTCTGTCTGCCTCCAGGCTGTAACTCAAGACCCGCTATAGCTAGACTTTTGAAATTTTCACAGATTATATGTATTTCTGGTGCCGCTATAACAACAAATATTAAAAAGTTAATATTTAAGGGGGGAGGGGCATACAACAAACAAAAAAATATATATAAAATAAATAATTGAGGGGGGCTCCCATACAAAAAAATACAATTTTTCCCTATTTTCGCTCTATAACGGTACGGAACCCTTCGTGCGCGAGTCCGACTTCGCACTTGGACAATTTTTTTAACAAGAACTTTGTCTGTTTCTTGTATAGTTAATGTTACACGTTTTACTGGCCATTTTACACGACTATGAATTATGATAGAATAAAGGTTATGTTTTCATGATAATGTAATATGTATAAATTAACACTACCTAGATATATACAATACTTTGTTTATTGCTTGGAACGCTCTGCAGCCTGAACTGTTAGTTTTAGCTCAGAAGGTTTCGTTATATTCGCGTGACTATATCAAATCTTAAATAACGGATTAATTTATTTAATAATATAATTTAACAGTCAATAAAAAACAGTCAGATTTGTCTATTTTTTTTTTTTGCTTTTATGTACTACTGAAAGCTTTACATAAATTAATGTTCCAAAACAGTACACATAATGTTATAAGTTATAACTATGACAGCGCGTTAAGTGTCTAAACACACTATGCCGAATTTCCGCGGCGGAAGTTCGGCTTGATTCCGTCCGCAATGTATTTTGCAGGCGGAATCAAGCCGAACTTCTGATGTATTTTGCGTTATATTGTAAGTACGACAGCAATGTCAAACGCATACGCGACGGAATTTCGGGATGGTGTGTCATCGGTAATTTAAAATACATTGCAGGCGGAATCAAGCCGAACTTCCGCCGCGGAAATTCGGCATAGTGTGTTTAGACCACATATTTGTTTAGACATAAAGTAAGGTATCATTTCTATATTAATGGAACACGCTGTATTTGTTACGTCTTTTCTTCGATATAACTTTTAATTTTCATAGTAATAACTAATAACTAATATATAATTTTCATAGTAATAACTAATAACTAATAAACTTTTACTAAGCTGTTTTGTGTTATATTAGTGTCAATTCCATTATAATAATATAAGACTAATAAAAATAAACAAGATAATTTGTGTTTTAGGGTTCCGTAGTCAACAAGGAACCCTTATAGTTTGGGTCGGACGGACAGCCGTCCGTCAGTCCGTCTGTCCATCCATCCGTTTGTATGTCCGCGGTTTTGCTCAGAGACTATAGGACTTACAAAGCTGTAATTTGACATGAATGCACATATTAATGGTGCCGACAAAATGGTAGGTAAGTATACAAAATCTTAAAATTATTATTTTTTCTATGATACCTTCCCTAAACATCAAGCGGGGATGATTATTTTTTCGCGTCCACCCCATCGTGTGGATAGGACGTTGGATAGGTTTTTTTAAATATTATGAGTACATCTATTCATAGATCATTCTTCGATTTAGGTATCCATTTGTGAAATATTAAGTTTTAAAGTGGAAAAAATCGTTAGAGTCCAGTGTCCCCCCCTTCTACCAGCTAAACAGTTGCTTCTAGAAGTGTAAAAAAATTCACGGGAGTAGGAAATATGCTAAAAAAAGGAAAACTATCACGGTTAAGAAGACTTCATAAGTATTTGAGTTATAGTCGACCAACTTAAAAAATTACTTCGCCGAATACATTTTGTTTACTTTTCGTTCAAATTCCTTTGAACGTAACTGAGATGATGTTGTTATTAGTGTAAAACACGTTATAAATGTACAGTCATTGGACCATTGGTCAATATTAAAATACAATTTAGGCCCGTTTTAATAAAACGCTCTCACCGCTAATCTCAAGATCATTTTTGAGATACAATCTTATCAAGGGGCCATTCTGAACAACTTTTGTTCTACGACTTTTGGAAATTCGCGAAAAAGAAATTCCTTTTCCATAGTAAAAAAGTCACGTGACCGACAAAGTTTTCATGGAGAATCTATATTTTTTTTCGTGAATTTCCAAAAGTCATAGAACAAAAGTTGTTCAGAATGACCGCCTGAGTCACCCCCTTTTGGCTTAGTATATTTGAAACACTCTCATAAATCGTATAGAATTATTTTACTTTAGTCTAACACCACTGATAACATCTGCTTACAGCTACTTGGTATTTCTAATTTTAAAGTTATGTAATTGTAAACAAGACGTTTGACATATTATCTTCAACATAAATGAGAATCAGGGATTTCCCTTGCACATTATTAACATTGGTCATTGAGTATACTTAAACAAGCAACAATGATAACATTTCTTCGTAAAAATCGAGGCAAATATACGACTAGCAAATATTAAAGTACATACAACATACTTGAGTATTTACTAGCCGTATGTTTTCCTCATTTGAATTTGAATAACCAAAAACTTAAACGGAATAAAAAAAAAATTAAGGAATGTATATCTGTTCTGTAACAAAAACAAATAATCGGCCAAGTACGAGTCGGACTCGCGCACGAAGGGTTCCGTACCGTTATAGAGCAAAAATAGGCCAAAAATTGTGTTTTTTGTATGGGAGCCCCCCTTAAATATTAACTTTATTTAAATTTTATTATTAAGTACAAATATAATTAAGGATTTTGTGAAACTTTTATTGCCTAACTGTTACCATTATTGATTACGAGCAAAAAGAGCCAAAAAAATGACGTTTCTTGTATGGGAGCCCCCCTTAAATATTAACTTTATTTTATTTTCAGTATTTGTTGTTATAGCGGCAACAGATATACACAATCTGTGAAAATTTCAGAAGTCTAGCTATAGCGGTTCTTGAGTTACAGCCTGGAGACAGACAGACGGACAGACATCGAAGTCTCATGAATAGGGTCCCGTTTTTACCCTTTGGGTACGGAACCCTAAAAAACGATTTTAAACAATGAATGCGCATTTGTATCTTGCTTTATTTTGCGGTAAATGCATAACGTTTTTTTAAATTGATTGCATTATAGTGGCCCATTGAAACGGCATACCTTTTTTCTGTTACTGTAAGCTCAGGAAAAGATTTTTCATCTTTGAAATAAATATGGAAGGTAGAACTGTCCTGTAGTTAAAATATGGAAATCGCACTGTAGTATTCAAATTGGTCTTTGTATATTTAAATGTGAATAAGTAGGTTCTTTAATTGGTACTTAATAATTTTAATGCAACCATTTAGGAGAAAATTATGTTTCCATACCAAATAACAGCAAAATCAGTTCAGCGGTTTGGGCGTGAAGAGGTAGCAGACAGACAGATACACATAAGCATTTGCAAAAATAGTATGGATAATATGAACATTATATTAAGGCGACGCCTTGATAATTTGGCTGTAGCGATGCCGATTTTTCTCAGCAATGACTAAAGCTAAGAAATTGAAGTTCATTGTCAGTATTCATCATGTCTTTGTCTTTGAATTGCCCATAGCATAACACGATTGGACAACTTTTATAGCACAGAATAATCAATCGAAAAGACCTCTGTAAAAAAAGGGATTTCTATTTTTCCAACAGAGGAGAGTGATTTAAGGTTCCAAAATTGGTTCAAGCATGCACTTTAATTTGTGCATAGCTTATATGAAATGTATTTATGGTTTTTAAATTATGCGACAAAAACCATTTTGTCGCTTACGCCCTTTCCATTTTTTGCTGTTCCATTGCTTGTTTTCTTTGAGAGGCCGGGCCGGCCTCTTATAGAAAACAAGCAATCTAAAACATATCCAACACGGTTTTTTACTTTAACGCTGCGTCACCTTAAGTTACAATCGCATAGATGATTTACTTTTTTTTTTTTAGTAAGTACACAATAATTTTAGTAGAGGTTAATACAACCAATACTAATCTACAAAATTGTCACAACTCACAGCAGTTTTACAATTCTGGATTCTGCATGATTCTTCGGTATCGTAAATAATTAAATAACTTGTTAATATTTTGCAATTTGCATTGCTTAGGTTCCGAAAGTTTTGAAATTCGCCAAAGATAGGAAACGTAGAGAAGAATTGCCGTGATACGGTTACCGGGAGATCGCAGACGGCACACTTTTTGTGTGATCGAGTCTGCGGCGCACATACATTCTGCGTTGCGCGGCCAAGCAGAATGTATGTGCGCCGCAGACTCGATCACACAAAAAGTGTGCCGTCTGCGATCTCCCTACATCTATAAAATAAATTGTATTTTATAGTGGTATATTATAATTTTTATATATATTTATTATATATTTACGACTATCCTCCCCGATAAAATATTTTAAGCGTGCATACTGCATACAAAGCTTCCTCACATTTTTGTAATTTTATCAAAAAGCGATACATCTTCGAATTTCGGAACAAGTTTTGTCAAATTTGTGGTAAAGTTTTATAACAAAGGGCCACTACTTGATAGATGAACATATTTTAATGAAAATATTAAGGTAGAAAAGAAAATTTCTTATAGTTTTTGCCAGATGTGATGCTAAACTTTGTATAAGGGCTTAAATTCTGATAAAATGTACATGTCTGTCTGCCTGTTACCTCTTCCCGCCCAAATCGCTGAATCGATTTGGCATGGAAATACTTTGAGTCCCGGGAAAGGACTTTTTATCCCGGAAAAAAGTATGGTTTCCACTCGATATACTAATTTTGGCGCAACGGAGTTGCGGGCTTCATCTATAGTCTATACTGTACTCGGCGAAACATGGCGGTAGCGGTCATTGACTCCCTATCAAAATCTTGTCAGTTTCTATACAAAGCCGCGATTGGCAACATCTGACACTTCATTTATTATTTTTTTTATGAAATAAGGGGGCAAACGAGCAAACGGGTCACCTGATGGAAAGCAACTTCCATCGCCCATGGACACTCGCCGCATCAGAAGAGCTGCAGGTGCGTTGCCGGCCTTTTAAGAGGGAAAAGGGTAATAGGGGAGGGTAGGTATGGGAAGGGAAATGAATAGGGGAGGGTAGAGAAGGGAATAGGGTAGGGCATTGGGCCTCCGGTAAACTCACTCACTCGGCGAAACACAGCGCAAGCGCTGTTTCACGCCGGTTTTCTGTGAGAACGTGGTATTTCTCCGGTCGAACCGGCCCATTCGTACCGAAGCATGGCTCTCCCACGTATTCATTGTCAATCGCTGCTTATATAGAAAATGACTAGTTTTTTACAGGGAGTCAATAACCGCTACCGCCATGTTTCGCCGAGGACAGTATAGTAACATTACACGTATAAAAAATTATTCGATATTCAAACGCAAAAGCTTTAATTAATGTTTAATAAACAAATGGCTATTGACTCGATAATGGCGTAATGTGTTCTCAGATTCTTTCACAAGCATTTTAAACATCAATTTCGAAAGGGTTCCGATCGACCCCTTAGCCCGGGTTTTAATGAATTCGCAAATTTTTAAAATAATCTTCCACCAATTGAAGGTCCCGTATACTGAAATACTTGAAATTTCGTGAGACCCTTAGATTGTTTTCGAGGGATCACTAATTTAAATATTGTCCTTCTCGACTTTCAATCGACTTTCGGGGCTCGTGATCCTTGTATAAACAATAAATATTAACGAAAATAAACACCGTCTTTTCTGAAACACTTTCTGAACATTGATATCTATTGTTCGAAATTGAAAATCTTTTGACCTTCGTAACTAATTGAGTTTCCTTTACGTTATTTAGGTACTTATATCTATTATACGTTGGTTAGCTAACCTAATTAACATTTATTAATATTTTTGCCATCCATACTTAATATTTTAAATGCGAAAGTGTGTCTGTCTCTATGTTTGTCTGTTACCTCTTCACGCTTAAACCGCTGAACCGAATTTGCTGAAATTTGTTACAGAGATACTTTGAGTCCCGTGAAAGGACATAGGATACTTTGATCGCGGAAAAATGTACGGTTTCCACGCGATAAACTAATTTTTGCGCAACGGAGTTGCGGGCATCATCTAGTAATGTATAGGTTTAAAGCTACGATTAATAAAAACTATTAAAGTAATCTGACCTTTTAAGTGGGAAAAATATCAATGATTATACTATGCTGCCTGAAAAAAAATGTGTCACGCGGGAACCGTAAAATTTTCCGAGATAAAAAGTATTCCTTGTCCCTAACCAGGACTCGAAGTCTCTCCTTACCAAATTTTATCCAAATAGATTAAGTGGTTTAAGCGTGAAGAGGAAACAGACAAACAAACTTTTGGGTTTATGACATTATATTAGTATGGACTAATATGGATTTGTAGGGTAACAATAATTATTCCTCCAAAAATGTAAGCGTTCTCTTCCCATTGAGGGAATCAATGCACTTAGAATGTTTATAATCTAGAATCAGAATAAAATACACCCATCCATGCAGAAGAACTGATATTATACTGGTCTTTGGTGAACCGGTCTCTAGATTGTTATTTTTGCACACTTTTTATTTGCTACTAAACTAGCAAGATTGCTTTGTTAGTTGTCACTCCGGTATGTTTTAATACTATAATTTATTGATGTACCGTCTCTAATTGTTCATCTTTATTATAATATTATGCGAGATACAAATATGCGACTGGGTACAGTGCTAGCAACTTCATTGCATCTGAATTCGTTAAACGTAGGTAGCGTATATTTTGCTACAATAAATAGTATATTATACGCACCTACGGCAGGAAAATAAGAAATATCTCAGATCACATGTAATTATTGGCCAAGGCGAAGCCGAGGTCAACAAACATATTGTGATCTGAGGCTTTCTTATTTACTGCCCGTGGTGCGTATACTATTTTTCTCATCGACGGGGGCGGAAAACGGCAACATCGGTAAGCGCAGCGGGAAGAAAGTTGACGCTTTCCGCCCGGAGGTGAGAAAAATACGTTTCGCTCTCGGGGACTGCCGCAGTATTCGGTAAAGCTATTGCATAGCATATTTATCAACTTATGAAATTATAATTCGCATACTAGTCTATTCTCATACACACAAACACCATGCCGAAGTCTAGCAATGCCTGCACAGTGCACGTGCAAAGGTGAGCCGCGGCACAGCGTTGCACGTTGCCGGTTGGAGTGAGGTGTGTTAGGTTTTTTCGTTACGGAATTTCTTGATTCCTATTGAAATTGGCTCAGCGCGGTGGTTTAAAAAAGCGGTGCATTTATGACATTAGCGGCTTTATTAATATTAGCATTAATAATAATAATGTGGATACTGTGGATAGTATAATGTACACTGTATACCTAACTCTTAGTTAATCTTTATTACGTTATTAGTTTTTCATATTTTAATATTCATTTTAGATGGTCAAAACTCTTAACTCAGTGTTAAGCATTTGTGCCTTAACCGACAAACTTTTTTTTGTCGAATTATGAATGCAATCTTGTTCTAAATGATCTAATATAAAGAACATGACTGCATTCATACCTCAATAAGTAATTTTTTGTGGTATTAAACACAAATGCTTAACAGCGTCCAGATATACGTACATTATACCTCTACCTACATAATATTTACCATTTATAAACACAATATAAACACGTGCGCGGCAAAAGACCGATTCTACACGTGCGGAAGTGCCGGAAGCGTTTAGAACAGAGGTTCCCAAACTCATTTGTATCGTGGCCCACTTTTAAGGTTTTGGTGCATACTGCGGACCCCCTGTTACACCCCCCCTATAATACTAATCCATGAAACTTGCTATTATAAGTAACAGTCGCTGTGCTTTTCTTAATGGCACATCTATGACATCACTTGAGTAATTATTCAGAAAAGTGGCGTTTTCACGATATAGCTTTGAGTTCTAGCACGTAGTTCCCGCGTAGCTAGCAAGGCTATAGGCGAGTCTTGACTCTTGACACACTATTTCTGAATAATATGGAATATAAATTATAATGCAAGTTCTTACAAAAACAATTTCTGAGCTTCTTATGATATTGGCTGCCCATATTCATGTTACAAGTAGTCAATTCGGGTCACGATATACATTTTTATAGACCCCCGTTAACGACTTGTGGACCCCCATTTTTTTCCACGCAAGCGTAGACCCCTGTCGGGCTCCCGTGGACCCCTGAGGGTCCACCTGGACCACTTTGGAAATCAATGGTTTAAAAGATCCGCCTGCAAAATTTCCGCTTTTTATCCGATTGCGCCATATAATAGAAGAGGTTTTGATTTGATGTATACTTATCTATTAACCCTCCGTGTACTAGGTGACTAATCTCACCATGCTGTACTAGGTGGGGTGTGACATACCCCAACAATAAAAGGCAGTTAAATCCAAAAAATTGTTCCTAGTGATTGTAAATTAATACGTAATATATATAAATATCTAATAATGAATTGGTTTAGGTAAAATAAATTTAATTTTACATTATAAAATACATTTAATAAGCAAAAGTACAAAAACTTGGGGGGCGATTTCCGGTTACCTCCACGAATACTTCTCCAATCTCTCGGTGCCACCTGACTAACGGATCAAATCTGTACGTCGGTGGTATTCTGGATTCTGGTGAAGTAATCGTGACGGTGTCCCCGGGCAACGCTCGCTTGAAACATCTAGCGGATGTGGCAAGCGGGCGGCTGATCGACCGGCGGACTGGCTGACCTCGGACCTGACTGTGGCGTCGCCGCCGTTCAGGGGGGGGAGGCGAGCTAGGCTCACCCTATCGGGGCTGGCTGTGTAAACAGCCAAGTCGTGGGCAGTCTGGTGCGTCTCCTCCCTCGGACGGCGGCGATAAGCTGTTGTCAGATTCGGGATCAGTCGGTCTGGGTTGGGTTGAGGTCTGGTCTGTGTTTGGGCTCTAATGCCCTGATCCAGACCAGAATTCAACTCGACAGCAAAAACTCAATCCAATCGGTGTCATCCGACCCGTGCCGAAGGATGCGTGGCTGGGGGAAGTCAGCCGTGAACGGAGGACCCTCGATACCAGGCGACCTCGAGGTGTAAATAGCCTTACCCTTGCAAGCGGGGCTCTGTGGGGGTGGACCTTTTATTTCCCTAGCTTCTGGTGGGAATTCTATGGATTCTGATAAAGACCAGGATATTATAGTGGCCGAACTGGAAGCTCTATGCTCCACGGAGGCGATGGAAGTCGGCGCAGCCGAGGACCATTTATTGGCTGGGTCTGTCGGGGCAGAGGACACTACCGTGTCTGGCACCCCTTCCGACCCCGCAACAACTAGCGCTTCCGCACCTTCCTCTTCTCAGGCCGGGGCTGGCGCTTCCGCTAACGCCCCTAAGAGAAGAAGAAGGCAACTCAGTGGGGCGGCCAAGAGACGCATTGAATGGTGGATGGCGAGGGGTAAGAGCCTCGAAGAGGCGAAGACCCTTTGTCAGAAATCACTCAGTGAGTTTCCTGAGTATGCCGAGGAGTTGGAGAAGCGTACGAGCTCCAAACGGCAGCTCTCTGACACCGCCAACTCACAAGAAAGACCGACGAAGGCAGCCAAGCACAATAGTGCTCAGGCGCCCAAGCCGAGTTTCAGTGAGGCGGCGAGTGCAATTCGTGTGGGCATCCTCGATGCTGGGGGCCCTCTGTCGCAGGAGAACGCCGAGGAGTTGAAGAAATGCATTCTTCGAGTCATCGACGATCAGCCGGAGGGAGAGGGGCCACAGTTGATAGGATGCGCCCACAGATCTGGTGGACTTGTCTTCACCTGCGTCGACGCTGCCTCTAAGCAGTGGCTGGCGCAGTTGATAGACATGATCCATCCCTGGGATGGAGCAGTCCTCCGTGTCGTTGAAGAGGCGGAACTGCCCAAGCCCCGTCACGCTACGGCGTGGGTCCCTGATCTTGAGGTTGACGAGGTAGGAATCCTCAAGCGACTGATCTCGCAGAATGGAGGCATGGGAATCCCGCGATGGAGAGTAGTCAGCAGGAAAGTCGATGGAAAGGGGCAAACCTTCACCTTTTCCTTCGACGAATCTGCGATTAAGCTACTCTCCGAGCGGAACTTCCAGCTCTGCTTCGGCTTTAACCGAGTTCAGCTTCGCCTGAAGGGACCAAAACCGGCGCTCTTACCAGACCCTGCAGGGTCTGCAAGAGCAACGGCTACACCCCTCACCTCACAAAAGGGACGACAACCAGCGCCTCTCCTCAACCCGATAGGATATGGAGGAACGGTGCCACCACAAGCTGGCAGCAGCGGCATGTCATCTGCCACTCACACTGCCCAGCTCAACAATCCACACGTGCAAACACCGCACATGCACGCACACACCAGCAGGGGAGGCGGGCGCCCGGCTGCGCAGACTAATCCCAGACCTCAGGTTCCCCGGCAAGGGGCAACCATGAGTAGGGGTAAGCCTGGGCAGTCCCGTGGCGGACTTGGACGCGGCGGCACTAGAAGCGCCTGCGCGGTGAGGAAGCCAGCTCAGCTACCCTCACTAGCTCTGGAGCACTCCAGTCGCAAAGCAGCGCGAAACCCCCTGCTCCGTCTACCCAACATACACCACTCAACCTAAACACACACACAACACATAAACACACAGTTTGCAGCACACTCCACAACTACACTCCACAGTTACACTACATAAAAAAAAAATGATTAAAGTAATACAAGTCAACTTATGACACGCGAAGGCTGCCACCGATGTGCTCTGTCAGAAGTTCATTCGCGAGGCGCTCGATATTGCTTTAATCCAAGAACCGTGGGTCAACGGGAACACGGTGATGGGCCTTGGACTGGCAGGTAACGTACTTTATTTTCAGCAGGGCCAGAGGCCCAGATCCTGCATCCTCTTTAGGAAGAGGATGAAATTTTTGTGTGTCTCTTGCTTATGTACAGATGACACAGTAGCTGCGTATATCGAGGAGCCCGGCGGGACTGCAGGCAGACTGATGGTTTGCTCCGCTTATCTTCCTGGAGACACTCAGGACCCCACAACGCAGCTATCACCGGTAATAGACTACGTCGGGAATCAGCGCATTCAACTTATCCTGGGAAGCGATTGCAACTCACACCACATAAGTTGGGGCAGCACCGACGTAAACTCTAGAGGTGAGAAACTATTTGACTTCTTGCTTACTAACAACCTCCACACCTTGAATCAGGGTACTAAACCAACGTTTATCAACCCACTGAGACAGGAGGTCCTTGACATTACAGTTTGTACAGGCTCTATACGGCATCGCGCCTGCAACTGGCATGTATCGGACGACAACTCACTGTCCGATCACTGTTACATCAGGTTTGATATACACAACAGTATGCCTGGTGAAGAGATGACTTATAGGAACCCAAAGGCCACAAACTGGAGTGTATTCAGAGAGGAGTTGCAGATAAACCTCGCAACTGTCAACAAAGATGTCAAGACCGTAGAACAACTGGAACTAACGGTGGGAGAGCTGGAGCATAGCTTGAATGATGCTTACCTCAGAAGCTGTCCTGTTAAGAACACGTCAAGCAAACGCAACGTACCTTGGTAGAACGGTACTCTGGCGCAACTCAGGAAAGAGACCCGAGCTCTGTTTAACAGAGCCAAAAGAGACGGGAACTGGGACGCATACAGAACCGCTCTGACGACGTTTAATAGGGAGCTAAGGAAGGCCAAAAGACGCTCTTGGGCAAGGTTCTGTGAGGAAGTGAATAACACCTCGCAAACCTCCAGACTATATAAAGTCATATCTAAGGCCCCTAGCTCACATCCCAGCACTCTGAAGAGGCCAGATGGTACTTATCCTAAAACGGCGGAAGAAACGCTAAGATTACTAGCTGAAGTCCACTTCCCCAACAGTATCCATCTCGAAAATCACGAAGCCCTCTCTCATACGATTGTTAAAACGAGACCATCAGTTGACGATTGGAGAAGAGCTTCCGTGATCTTTAAGCCTGACCGAGTCACATGGGCAATTGACAGTTTCAAGCCTTACAAGACCGGCGGCGAGGATAATATATTTCCGGCCCTCCTACAGCAGGGCAAGGATATTATCCTTTCTCTGCTACTGAAAATATTCAGAGCAAGTTTCGCGTGGGGCTACATCCCATTGGCATGGACAAAGGTAAGGGTGTCCTACATACCCAAGAGTGGGGACAGGGACAAAGCTCTACCAAAGTCATACAGACCAATTAGCCTCACCTCTTTCATGCTTAAAACAATGGAGAAGGTGGTCAACCTACACATAAGGGACACCTATCTCACTAAAATGCCGCTGCATGAAAGACAACATGCCTAACAAAAAGGCAAATCTACCGAGACGGCCCTAATGGACTTGGTAGATCGGATTGATAGAGCAATTGAAGATAAAGAGATTGCGTTGTGTGTCTTCCTTGATATTGAAGGCGCATTCGACAACACTTCAACCAGCTCTATCAAAATTGATACCTTTCACCAAAAAGAGGAAGTTAGAGGGACTAAGACCCCCAACACTCTTCGGGAAAACTATTAAGTTTGCGGGTGATGTCAAATATCTAGGAATAATCCTAGACAAAGGACTCACTTGGAATAAGCACATCGAATATATTACGAAAAAGGCTAGATGTGCTCTGGGTTCCTGTTGGAAGATTGTCAGCTCTAAATGGGGTATTCGGCCGAAGGCAATGCTATGGCTATATACAGCCGTAGTGAGACCGGTTACCACATATGGCTGCGTAGTGTGGCATAAAAAGGCTGAACAAGTAAACTGTAATAAAAGTCTAAACAGCGTACAGAGACTGGCATGTCTAATAATCACGGGTGCACTCTCGTCAACACCCACCGCTTCCCTCGAGGCCCTGATTAACTTAACTCCTCTTCCTATGCTTGTTCAGATGGAGGCCAAAAAGGTGGCTCTCAGGGCCAGGACGGCGGGCAGGACGAATTGGGCCTCCACCCCATTTCGACAGCTGAAACAGTCTCTCAGTGAATCACCTGTCATGGCCATGCCATCAGATGCCATGATCAAGGTGCATAGCTTTTCGAAGCGATACCAGGTTTTTATACCTTCCAGGGAGGACTGGGAAAGAAAAATCCCAATCGATGTCCGCCCTAGCGACATAGTTTGGTTCACGGATGGATCAAGGAAAGACAACCGTGCGGGAGCCGGATTCTACGGAGGCAGGCCACCGAAAGGCAAATACGCCTGTTTGGGGGAGTTTGCGACCGTGTTTCAGGCTGAAGTCTTCGCTATCCTCGGTTGTTCACTAGAAAGCCTGGAGATGGCCCTAGTTAATAAAAACGTTTTTATCTTCTTCGATAGTCAAGCTGCACTTAAAGCACTGACTGCCGCAGAAGTCTCGTCCAAATTAGTTCTGGAATGCATTGAGACGTTAAACATGCTGGGAAGGAACAACAACATCCGCCTAGTATGGGTCCCGGGCCACAGTAACGTCCCCGGAAATGAAACCGCTGACGAACTGGCTAGGCTCGGGGCCGAGAGTCTCATATATGGCCCAGAACCAGTCTGTGGTATAACTCCCAGTACCACAAAGCAAGTGCTCAAGGAATGGGGTCACAGACTATGCAGGAAGCAATGGGCTGAGACCCCTGGCCTTGAACACTCCAAGGCACTAATTCCTGGCTTCAACAAAAAACTATCAGAATTAGTGCTCACCTTGGGTAGGAACCAATTAAGAATCCTTACCAGAAGCCTAACTGGGCACTGCAAGTGGTATTTGTAGCATAACGACTTGCAGATTCTGTGAGGAGGAGGATGAAACACCTATTCACCTTCTCCTCGACTGTCCTGCTCTACTACAGAGCAGTAACAGGCACCTTGGTCGCCACGAATACCCATCCACAGAGGAAATTCGTGGCACCAACCCCAACCATATCGTTCAATTTATGAACAGTATTGGGTTGGATTGGCATTGCGAAGGAGTCACAATAGATCCTCATGGGTCGCAGTGACGTCAGGGCTATAGAAACCAGCCTTCTTTAAAAAAAAAAAAAAAAAAACTTGACTTTTTCTTCAAACTATAAACTATGAAATCTTTTCTTCAGTACAAAAATCAAATGGCAACTATTACAATAAAATTCTTCTCAATTTCTAAGACTATAGTATATCTGGTTTTAACCTATTTATAATATCAATTTAAAATAAACACTATGAAATAGATCTTGGGCACATAAGTTTCCGTAATATTGACAGTTATTTGACACAAAAATTAGTATGTAAAATACATAATATGGACATATTATATTTTTTGCAAATGTGCCCAGTATTCTTATATATTAGTATAGGCCATATCCGGTATCACTGATTTGATCTTCATTACTTTACATTCTTGTTCGGAATAATTCATAAGCTCAGTGTCACAATCATCATCTTCTTCAGTCAGTGCTCGTAAAATATATTTTTTTCAACAACCGAGACTTTTTAGCAAAACTTATACCAGAAAATAATATTTCATCAAGTTAATCACAAAATTAAACATATAAATAAATAAAAGCAAAAGAAGTTACACTTTCCTTTTTAGCTACGTGCTGTACTAGATGGGGTATGTGATACCCAGACGCACTTTAAGCACATAATATAACAGAATAGGTGATAGACATAGGACTGAATATTTGGTAGGAATTAAAGCAGCAACGTCTCATTTGCAGCTATTGAGGAAACCAACTTGCATACTTTTTTCGTTTAAAAATGCTATCATTTTTTTTAGCGCTGGGGTATGTCATACGGCATACCCCACCTCGTACACGGAGGGTTAAGCTATGTCGCCTCCGTGGTCCAGTGGTTTAAAGCGCGGCTCTTGACTCAGAGGTCGTGGGTTCGATTCCCACGTTGGAAACATGTTATCTCCAAGTTTGGTTAGGACAATGCAGGCCGATCACCTGATTGTCTGACAAGTAAGATGATCCATGCGTCGGATGGGCATGTAAAAAGTCGGTCCTGCGCCTGATCTCTCGCCAGTCGTGTCGGTCATCCGTCCCACTGGGTTATGAGAGTAAAGGAATAGAGTGTGCTCTTGTGTACTGCGCACACACTTAGGCACTATAAAATTACTCCTTCGTAACTGGCCTGGTTTCGATGAAACCGGCCACCGTCACCGAAACGGGTTCGGGAGTTATTATTAAGCTATAATATAATTTTGTTACATTTGAGCTAGAGAGGTAACAATACAATAATCGTATTCATTATGCAATATTTTAACGCTAGAGGGCACCACCAGCATAAACAGTAAACAAAAAGTTTTGTTTGACGTTTGACAACCTTTCTGTCAATATTCTGATATGACGTGTGCAAATAGTCATGACATGTCATCGCAATGTATGACGGATTATCTACCGGATTATATTATTTTGCCGTATGTGCCAGGTGCGCCCTCTGCTCCGATCTTTACATAATATTATTTATTGCTAAACTACACTAAGTGGCCTAGTTATAGAAACCAGGTTTTTTAATGTCCAGGTTCGACAGGCAACTATAAATAACCCAGGTGTCAGATTAAGATTAGCGTGCCAAGTTTGAAACCAAGTGCGCGTCTGACTGATCCTTAGCTGTTTGTGGACTCCACAACTTGCGCCTTAACTCAAACTATTCGACAACTATAATAATACAGGTACAACACAGACCGGTCTAGTCTTTGGTCGGCTTAATATTGTAATCTAGAATTGCAACGAAGTATCAAAATAATAGCCTCTAGCAAAGAGCGTTTCTAGCATTATTCCATATCGCGATATTAATGTAAACGGTAAAAATCAATATAGCTAACAGCCTGAAAAAGAACCGCCTTTTTAACACCGGATCCATTTCTGTCACCATCAGTACAGTTTTATCATTAGAAGGCAATCTAACCGGTTCACGCGAAACTGAGCTTTCACGACCGAGCTTAAAGCTCAAATTGCGCGAGAAGCGAATAATGTACAGATATGTTGTGAAATTAGCTTTATGCATCGTCGGCTTAATTGCGTACCTCGACAGCAGTCGGAAAAACAAGAGATCGAAAGTGCTTACTGAGGTTTAAAATTGGAATCGCGTTCATCAGATACCGGAAATTATTGGTTTTGTGCCGCGGCTCGTGTGGCTGATGGTTTGCGTAATCTCATTATTATATCACTTGACACATGCGATCCTTTAGTATTTAATAAACCCGTATTCCCCAGCGAGTTTTCATGAACCTTTACTGTAAAGCTACGTTCGCATGTGTGCACCGTGATTATAACACAATTATTATACGTTAAAGTTAACGTTCAATGTGATTCTGAATATTGTGTGGCATAGTAGTAAATGATAAAAAAAGTAAAGTTAACAAGCTCCTTAAGAGGTAAGTTAGGGTCTCTTTACTTTTAATACTTACAATTAAGGCAAGTATTTTATATTATATTTTAAACGCAATAGAATTATATTAAATCTTTCACGAATAAAATATAACAATGCCACAACAAAATTACAATGTTCTTTCACTCACAAAGTATGACAAAGCCGATAGCTTAGAATCAAATAGAAAAGGGTGCGGAACGGATTTTTTTCAATCTATTTGTAGATAAAGAGGTCACGACAAATCTTACAGCGAATGGATAGTTTCAAATGGGATACATTTTGAACGTGAAACGTGCTGATAACGGGGTATCAGTCAACAGCTTTACAATGTGGCGGTATACAACACTTTACTGAATTAGATGTCTGAAAATGTCATCTTGCGATATTTGTTACACTGGGTGCGATAGCATTCCGTTAGGGTAAAAATCTAGTAGCTTATCAGTTAAAAATGGGGCTTTGAATAAAATGACATATTTTTAACATTCGGAACTTAACATAGAATTTTTTTGCGGTAAAAATGGCTACAACGTGATAACGTAAGCACTACGTATCACAAGAATTATTCTGAAAATCCTAATTCTTTCAAGAGTTTAGTTTCTAAATCCTAGTAATTTACAAAGTATCCGTTTCGAGAAATTTCGTCAGCTTGCAACACAGAAAATATAAGAGCTTGCAATCCTCTTTTAGTGCTCGCCTACGTTGTAACAAGGATTCCTGCTTAATATTTCAAACCTTCAGATGGAATAGATTAGTCTGCGTTAATTATTTATTTCACTCTTGATTAATTTAATTAATTTATTGTCCTTAACTGTTTGATTTTGGTACAATTTTTTATTCTAGTGTTATAGAAAGCCGCCTTCATAGAGCTGCAGTTAAATACCCACGTTACCCAAGCCAGCTACACCAAGTTATTATTATGAATTATGAAGCCATCATTTTCCGTATATAAGAAAGAAAAAAAAATAAGACAAACGATTAGCCCAGATTGGCGCAAATGACCCTTTAAACCTGCATAGATATTTTATACAAAACGCTATACTTGTATAATTGTGTTATACTTGCATAAATATATCAAAACGAGCTGGATGAATTTGTCTGTCGGCGAAACAAACATCCCACGATTCCCTTCATTTGTCTAGTCCAGAGATAATGAATCTTAATCACGGAGTGCGCGACAGCCGCGGTGAGTAACGGGAGTGGTAGGCAATAACATCACTGTCACTGACATCTGTTCGTGTTCTGTGGTAGCAAACACCAAGCAGATACAGAGGGGTTTATGCTTATTTTGTTTAAGATAGACATAGATAATAATTTATTTATTTTATTTTTATTGTTAAAGGGTTAAGTTAGTTTAAATTTTAAATCTAATATATATAAATCTCCTGTCACGATGTTTGTCCGCGATGGATTCCTAAACTACTTAACCGATTTTAATGTTTTTTTTTTAATTGTGTGCTTTTTTCCAACTTGAGAGATAGGATAGCTTAGATCTTTAATTATAGTCGCAATTTTATTTTATTGCAAATTATTTGTCTATAAAGAGCGACCATTGTTTATGCGACGCGGGTCACGGGATAGCGATGGACGTTGCCATGGTGACATACTTATTTAGTCACTAATTCAATAAAATAATACGGGCGATATACTTTATATAATAATAATATGGCAAAGAAACGTTTGCCGGGACAGCTAGTCATATTATAATTTTTTCGTCTGCTTGATTATAATAAAAATTGGTTATGAGAGCAATATTAGATGACAACAATAATAATAATTGTTCTCATCTTATTGCTGTTGAAGACGTGAGTGGAAGAACACAATAACTAACAGTAAAAAAATTGCCGTTTTTGCATAATTAGAGATGATTTGAAATAAAAAAATGCATTTTATGTGTAGCCAGATACATTTAAAGCCAGGTGATGGAGTAGATAAGTCATAAAGTTAAGTTTTTCAAGTTATGAGAGAAAAAATGAGTAAACGTACGGACGTTTACTAATTTTTTACACAACATACGGATGTTACAAAGTTATTAATAATGAATACCTATTAATTGCATTCAAATATGAACATAATGAATCAAACCATTAATACTATGTAATCTTATCAAATTGCTAATGTAATAATCGCTTTGCACTAATAGAGCCATAAAAAAACTAGCCAGAAATAGCTTTACCCTCAGAATATATTTTTATTTTGTTGTCATGGTAATTTAGTACAAAGGTAATAGATTTTAATAGGAAATTGTTTGATAAGCGTTTATATTATGAGAAAATTGTTTTGGGCTTTTCAGAAAGCTTAAATGTTTAAATCCAAGTTCTTAACAAAGAATAAATAACTAGTTTCTTAGGCCTAACAAAGGGAAATTTACTTTTGATGTAAACTATTGCTTCCCCAACTTCAAAGTAATGAAACTTTTAACATAGTTCGTGTTTAAATTGTGGTGACTTTTGGACTTTATTTATTAAAGTTTGATACTATTTATGGAAGGAAATTTTTAACTGGAAAATAGAATTCCAATTTTCCGTTCAATAGAAATAATATAACTACTTTAACTAGGTATAAAGATATACCTACTGCAAAAACAGAAGTTGGAGGTTGTCTTGCTCGTTATTTAAAATCTATTGAAATTAAAAATACGTTGCAACCTCTTTACAAACACAGCTCGAAAACTCTCATTTAGAATACAAACATTAATATATTTTCGAATACATTCGTCGCCTCTGTTTGTGCATACTCTTTTTGTTGTCAAAATGACTTGAATGCATGTGAGTGACCCGCGCTGGCTGTGATGTGTATCTGCAGTTTATGACTCTTTGTCTTTGCACTAGTCGAATTACGTCTGCCATACAAACAACTATAAACTACAGCGAATCTTGAATAAGATCTCAGTTTGAATGTAAGTACTCGTAAAACTTAATTTTTTATACAAATTAGTTACAATAATAATGATACTGAAGTTTTTCGTTGAGAGTCAAACTTTAACATTTCTTACAGTATTTTTTTTTGGTCCTTGAATATAGTCTGTAAATTATAGACATGTACGACATGATATTCAAAATTTAATATTATTATTTATGATGCTACACAAAATATGTTTAGGTAAGTAATTCAAGCGTTCTAAAAATACTTGACTATTTTCAAGTTTAAATCTTTTGATAAGTTATTCATAACTTAAAAGCTAAAATAAATAAACGAGTAAATAAATAAACGTAGCAATTTTATAAGTAAGTATATTTTGGGATATTATTAATTTAGAAATTATACGACCTTGCTGGTTGACCTGAGTTTAGTTATTATGTCTGTCTAGATGTAGCAAAAACATCGCAATAAATAATTTATATTTCATGTTTTTAAAGAATTAATCTGGATTATGGCTATATTTTTATACTAGATGACGCCCGCAACTTCGTTGCGCCAAAACTCGTTTATTGCGCGGGAACCTTACATTTTTCCGGGATAAAAAGTATCCTATGTCCTTTCCCAGGACTCAAGTATCTCCATACGAAATTTCAGCAAAATCGGTTTAGCGGTTTAGGCGTGAAGAGGTAACAGACAGACAGACACACTTTCGGATTTATAATATTAGTATGGAAGTATGGATTGGTATTCAAGGCAGCAGCTGTTATATATAACATACGAGGGCTGCTATTTATGTATCCGGAACTGGCCACTTACAAGAACAATATTTAAAAAGTAATTACAACATTTGAAAATAGAACTCTTTGGTTGAAGAATACATTTTGTTTCATGTGACTGTCAATTATTTTTCCATTGTGGCGTCATTTTGAAAATTGCGTGTCTTCATTTGCCATGGATTTAACGCGTGAACATTTTCGTGCAATGATTTACTACGATTTTCGGCGTGGGCTAAATCAACAACAGTGCTTTATTCAACTCACCGTAACTTTTGGAGATGAAGCACCATCAAAAACCACTGTTTATCACTGGTACAGTGAGTTTAATCGTGGGCGGTCTATGCTCACGGATGAAAATAAAGAAGGTCGCCCAAAAACAGCTGTTGTCCCACAAAATATAGATGCTGTGCGGGAACTAATAATGCGTGATCGTCATGTTACATATCGCGAGATAGAGGCGTCCTTAGGCATAAGTATGACGAGCATACATAAGATATTACACGAACATTTGGCTGTAAAAAAAATATGTTCGCGTTGGATTTCGCACAACTTGACAATCGATCAAAAACAGGCTCGTGTCGATTGGTGCAAAAAAATGATAAAAAAATACAACCGTGGTACGTCAAAAGCCGTTTATAATATCTACACAGGTGATGAATCTTGGATCTATGCATATGACCCCGAAACTAAACAACAGTCAACGGTGTGGGTGTTCCAAGATGAGCCGAAACCAACAAAAGTTACTCGTGCAAAAAGTACTTTGAAGCAAATGGTCGCCTGTTTTTTTGGAATTAATGGACATGTGGCTACAGTGCCATTAGAGAATCGTAAAACGGTTAATTCTGAATGGTATACGACCATTTGTTTACCAGAAGTCTTTGAAGAAATAAGAAAGGACAACCGACAACGCAGAATCATATTACACCACGACAATGCTAGCTGTCACACCTCAGCTGAAACAACTCAGTTTTTGGAGGGTCAAAAGATCGAATTGACTGGTCATCCGCCGTACAGCCCTGATTTGGCACCTAACGATTTCTTTTTATTTCCATACGCGAAGAACAAATTACATGGTCAACGTTTTTCGAGCCGCGAAGAGGCTGTTGATGCGTTCAAAATGCACGTTTTGGAGATACCTCAATCAGAATGGAAAAAGTGCTATGAAAATTGGTTCCAGCGTATGCAAAAGTGTGTCGATCATCGCGGCGAATATTTTGAAAAGCAATAAAACCATATTAAATGATATATGTTTGTTTCTTTTTTTAATTCCGGATACATAAATAGCAGCCCTCGTATTATGATATAGAAAATAGTAATACACAATGTGAACATGACCTGCTTCAAGAATGCAAATATTCTCTGTATCTTAGTAATAATAATATATCCTAACATTTGTGGTGTAAGTTTAGTACGAATACGTTATGACGAAACTTGCAGAAGACAAATCTTGGAAGTTCTTAAGCAGAAAATACTACTATTGTCACAGAAATTGATGCTAGACAAGTAAAGTTACTAAGCTCCGGCGTAATTGCTAACAGCGGCTTAAAATTTCTACTTCCGAGTGAAGTTGATCTTAGTATGATTCCCTGTAGGTTGACACCGGAAGATGCTTACAAATTACAACTATAACCTATATTAATTTGTACTTAGGTAATGATAAATACTCTCAATCGCAACGCAACTCTGCCTTAAGCGATGAGTGGAGCACCATGGGATTTTAGTGGGTAGACTACGCAGGAGTCCCACATAACCCGGCCGATATCCCCAACTTGCCGGGGATGCGTAAAGCATTTCCCCATGTTAAAAAAAGGTAATGATACATAATTAATAAAACAACTTGAAGGCTACCTGGGGTTTTAGTGGGCTAGCATCTCCCATTACCTGGCTAGAACCTGGCTCTCATATTTTAAATTTCGCCCACAGAAACATTAATAATATGTTGTTATTTCCAGATTCCAGCGAGAGTCAAAACTCACTTAACGCCCAATTTTTTTAACCGACTTCCAAAAAGGAGGAGGTTATATGTTCGTATGTTTATATATATATATATATATATATATATTTGTATGTTCAACCATAACTTCGCCGTTTATTTTACTCATGCTATTAATCCTTATCAAAATAAATTATTTCATCTCTAAGTACAGTTTATGTAGATAAAATTTGGTCTTTGAATGATTAAAATTGGACGTTTGGTTTTGAAATTATGGCGAAATTTAATGACTGCGTCCGCATCGTCGATATCAGTGTCGGAGTCTGTGAATTGACCTGGGAATCATTTAGCTGACCAAGCCTTTCCTGGGTAGGCTTTTTGCAGCCGTAGGTAACCTACATCCACGCCGCGGGCGGAGCCGCGGGTGACCGCTAGTAATATTATGTACAACTCTAAGACAACAAGCTATAATATAGCCTTGTCGTCTCATATGACATAAGTAAACAGGGTAAAATTATTATTTTTTAACAAAAAATTAAAACCGACTTCCAAGGTAAAAACAAAAGTAATACTAATTCATAATCTAAAAAGAATCAAATAACTCTTATTCCTTATTATAGTGGCGTCTTCAGACTTCGCCTAAACCTCAACTATTTCTGTACTCAATCTTCATGCTTTTGAAGTCGGTACCAGCTTACCTTAGCGTAATTGCTATGTCAAGGATCTCAGAACTTTTCCGGGCTGGTACCGACTTCAAAAGTACGAAGATTGAGTACAGAAATAGTTGAGGTTTAGGTTAGGTTAGGTTAGTTATTTTTTTAAATCTAAACGTGAAACGTCCGTGAAGATAAGAAGTAGATCATTTACCCAAATATCCCTAATTAATTTTACTAAACATTATATTAAGTTACAATAAATAAGTTTCAAAATGTTATTATTTAAAAGATAATTATTGTTTGTCCTGCTGAAAATTATTATTCAGCTTCCTGTTTTTGTATTTTGAGTAGAAGCTAAGCATTATTATTATAGTTATTACTCGTATTGACTTATATTTTACCCTACATTGAAAATAACTTTATCAAAGTTTTCTATTATTTCAGTTTCCTCTTGGGCAAGATACGTCGATAAGGCTCCGCTATATTAACCTATCAAGCCCCATAACAGCACCGGTGATCGCGACAACAATAGAATAACAATAGATTTCCAAGAATCCCCAATCGAAGGATTAATTAATAGTTTTAAATATCGCTGCCACCACCATTTCTAGACACTTTTTTTGGAAAATATTATTACAATAGCTCGTAGTAATTTTAGGATGATACATAGCTATTGTATAGGCTAAGAACTTCAGTAAATTGTATAAATTTCAATAGTAACTGCCTACATAATATAACATTGATTTTACAACGTTTAAAACAAACGGAAAAAAGAAATCTCCCGGTTGAAACGCTCCGCCATTCAAACCTCCCGGGACCGGAGCGTTGAATATAAAATTCTTTTGGTGTTTTAAATAAAAAGCTAAGAGTTCATGAGCGATTACGTCATAAAGGATGAAAAATGAGTGAAAATCCGGCCACCACTCCGCGGCACCTCGCCGCACTCAAGATGAATTGTTGAAAATTGACGTGAATGATCTCCCGTAAAGCGGCCATTTACAATTTCCACCCAACTTTAATGACGTGAGAATTATGAACGTTATGCCGCGGAGTCAACGGTGTAATATAGCCAATGTATTGTTAACAATGGAAATCTTTCTCGTCAAATAAACTTGGTTGTGAGATTGTAAATTGTTTTAATATACATGGTTCGAAAGATAATAGATTTTTGTGTGCTAAAGGCAATATAATATTACTAGTTAATGCTCGCAACTCCGTTGCGCCAAAATTAGTTTATCGCGGGGGAACCATACCTTTTTTCGGGATAAAAAGTATCCTATGTCCTTTCCCGGGACTCAAAGTATCTCCATACCAAATTTCAGCAAAATCGGTTCAGCGGTTTGGGCGTGAAGAGGTAACAGACAGATATACAGACAGATAGACAGACAGACAGATAGACAGACACACTTTCGCATTTATAATATTAGTATGGATATGGAAGTATGGATGCTCTATAGTCTATAATATGATAAATAAAATATCCTAGGATCCGGTTAGGTTAGGCGGCAAAAGGTAGAAACAAGGATATTATTTTTACTACATCGCGCTGGATTTCTCCTCTCCCGCCATGTTACGAATGCTCAATCATGTCATCTCCCGACGCGAGTAAATTTTTACCCATCCCAAAAATATTAGCACAACGCCGCGGGCCACCAAGAAAACTTCAAAAACTTCAAAACTATTAGAAACTACTCTGTTACCATACACATGTTCAGTCACGTGAACGGGCTATTGCTGTGTTATATACAACAGGCTATTGCTGTGTCATATACCAACAGTATAGGGTTAATGTAATTGTAGCTGTGGAGGCAGTCTGTCTGCGGCTACTATCACATTCTCCAGTCATTAGCGAGCACACAAATCATTAATGGACATCCAACATTTGTCACCCCGACCCGATAACAGATACCACAAGACAAATTACACCTAATATAAAGTACAAGTATTTCTGTGTGTGTAAAAATCATAGACTTATAATATATACTGGTCGTATAGACCACCTGACAACCTGAAAATTCGTGACGATTTTTGATCTGTCAATGTGTGCGTGTGCTAGTGATGTATATTTTACTATCGATAGTATAATAGTCCGTTCGAGTTATTTTACCTGCGTTTCTATGAGAAATAAATTATATGCAATTTTGACAGATTTTGTAATTCAAATTAGGTATCATATATTTTATTTGGCAGAAAAAAGGTGACGATTGAAAAGTAGATACACATTTTCGTTTGGGGTGATTTTTCATCGTCGGATATGTTATGACATGAGGTTCTTATAAGGGTAAATAATATACACATTATAAAGTTACTTATAACTCAGGTAAAAGCTAACTGACAAATCAGCCCTTACATTAATAGAAATGCAAATATAAAGTTGAAAATAAACGACTCACATAGTGTATTATTTATTCTTAAATTTAATACATATCATAGTACCCTTACACCCCCATTACATTTTTAGATTCGTTTTATGTTAATGTTAAATACCGATAAGCATATCGATAAATTTTATTCAAGCCCTAGCGTATATGTAAGCAATTTTGGTGAAAAATTTTTCTTCAAAAATTGTGTAATTTAAGAACAATAGTACCTTTAATTACGCAAAATATGAAAGTAAAAGGGAGGATTGACAATATTTTATTTTAAATAGAGAACTAAAGACAGAATATAGCGAAAATAAACACATCGTAGCAATTAGGACATGAAGATTAATTACCTGTGAAATGTATATTTTTCAGGATTATTCCTATGATTTACACTGCTATCACTCACAGAACAAGTTATCATTGTTATATGTAATAGTATTTGTTGAAAATAATAAAGGATTTAAACAATAAATTGCAAATACCGAAAGGGCATAAAAACGAGTGACGACTTGGTGACGACCTGTCAAATAAAGGTGGTTACAATTTACATTAGACTGCCTCTCTCTTTTCATCTTGTTATAATTCCATAAAGGATTTTCTTCTCTCTCGCACTCTTTGTTGGTCTTTAGCATTATAGGTTTATGGTAAAAATAAATACATAATAAATAGATCCTTATTTTTTGGTAGTTAGTTAAAAACCGGCCATGTGCATTGTGCAAGTCACACCTGCACACGAGTGGTTTCGTGCATTTATCAACAAACGAACTTTAATGAATGAATTATTTATCTTGAATATCAGCTTACTGAAATACACTTTTTCTCATAAATTATAAGTAAAATGAAAACATTTAGTTAATTAATTGTTACTTTTAAATAGATAATAATTGATCAATTGAAATACAAATACACAAATACAACTAAATTATTGTATTTGTAATATTAGGTGCGGATTAGCAACGGATTGATTTTCAGCTTCATTTAATTAGAACTAATGTAGATATTATTATTGTTATAATGCCATTGTTAATAGAATATTATGTTAGTCCGTGTAGATAAAGATTCACTACTAGTTAATATATTATATAAAATATGCAAAATTATATTTAAATATTCGAAGACCACACAAAATAACCAGAATATAACATATAAAACAAATTGAGTGGCGTTCTAAAGATGCAGCGATAGAGACTCGGGCTTCAGAATTTTATAAAGGCTGCTTATATTTATGAAATATTGGTCCAAGAACTTAATATATTTTTTAATAATATTTTGATGTCACTCTTGCTTCTTCTCGTACTTAAATCGTACATTTTGCGGTAATATAAGATTAACCTAAGTTGTTCTTTCACGTGATTCAAACATATAAAAGCTTTCATCCGAACTTATTTCGTAGCATAAGCTCGAAAACAGACAGACACAATTTTAAATTTATAATATTTAATAAGGAATGCTGAAGGCTTTAAAAAATGAGAGGCTTAAAGTAGAAGCCACAAGGTGAGACCTCGGAGTTTCTGAAAGGATCAAAATTATGTTTTTGTGGATTATACGCAAAATATACTATGTCAAATAGAAATTATATCACATAACGCATATTTAATTATCAAAACACAGTAAAGTTTAGTGTAAAGTGGTTTAGTTATGATTATATTATACGCTGACCGTCAATTTACATAGAAACGTATTTAACATGTAACGCTAATCTGCGCTAACAATTTCAGGACAGGGCCTGAATAAATTATTTCATTTAAACAGAATAATAAAGTAACGACATTCAAATCGCTTGCTCAAAATACTTTCAAGAAAAAACCACGAAACAAAAGATAAAACTAGACGAATTAAACGGCCTCATTCTTTTACTGCTCACGATTTATGGGCTCGATGATGATGACTATTCAGAAACGAAATTAAATAATAAAGTATACAATTGTTTTGTTTCCATTTCGCCGGGTCTTGACGTATATTTTATTTGTTTTATTAAAACTCGTTTATAAGGAAGCCCGCAAGATATTATGGTTTATGAAAATCCCTTTTCTGATTTCGCTGAAATGTAAAAATAATGAATAATAAACTTTGTTATTATTTCCTTATAGAAACCGTACTTTTAAATACGTTTAAGAAAATTACATTACATTTTTAATAAAGTACAGATGAAATGCTAACATTTCGACGAGTAAAAATATAATGACTAAAGAAATACAATATCAAATACGCCGAGAAAAGTTTGCTTTGACTATTTTCGCGGACAGATGGTACATTTCTACCGATTAAAATAAAAGTTAGTTATTAATACATCTTTATATTTATTTACATTGAATGTTCACATGGATGGTTCAGATGAGTTTTTTTAGAGTTGCCTTTTTCTTTGTAATATAATAAGTACAGGGAAAAGGTGGTAATGTGGCCCCTGCATATATATTGGCCCCCTTCAATATTTTAATGTTTTAACAACGCTATCCAGTATAATTTTGGTGGAACGGGATGCTCGTGGATGTGATTGATTAAGAATAATTAAAACTTTCGATTATCCTGCACGAGTTTTTTTTATTCCCTAATAAGACATGTTTAAACAAATGAATAAGAAGTCCCATAATGTATTTTTTAGGTTTCTGACTCCTATATTTTTTAAATAATGCTTGATAAACAAAGTGGGGGGGCCACATTACCACTTTCTCCTATAATAATTAGAATCATGGAATATTTCGTGTTTTATATTAACATGTAGCTAATACCTAGGACCACGATATCTACACATATCTACATCGCAAAACTTCATTATAGTATGTCATCATAGTACATATTTACATCTATATAGTCACTCACATCACATCACTCTAGCGGCTAGCCGCTAAATTACGTAAAACTTTAGTTCAGATTTCGATATTAATTTTACTGGCGAGTTGTATTTGCTTTCTTAGCGAGTCTTGCTTCAACTAGCTAAAGCTTACCAAAGGATTAAGGAAGCTTATAGTATAATGTTGTAAATGTATATTCTATTAATGTATAATATCAAGGTGATAAGTGAATCAAGGATAAAGTAACATTGCAGAAGTGCTAAAGAAGTTTAGCTTATTCTCAAAAGGATAAAAATAATAGATATTAAGAATATAATATCTTAATCACATAAAAGCTACGAAAAAATAAATCGTATTTATTATTCGTAGCATAAAAGACATTTTGTGAAAAAGACACATTACACTCAGAGTTGAAAAATATACAAGCTTTGAATATACCAAACGAAGAAGGTATAATTTCTAATAAACAATAAATTGAGAGTTCTCATATAGCGGGGAATAAACCCTGTGTAGTAACATCTCCCACGTTTATGTGACAAGGAAAATCAAGATATTAATGCCTTAAGGGGTTTTTATTTCGCGAGCTTTACATAACATTAGGGGAAGCGAGTTCCAAGTAATGGTATAAGAGATAAGACATACGTATGCTCACAATAAAACTCAACAACAATTTATATTCTGTCCATCCTTGTTATTATATTAAAATAAAGTTAGAGCGGTATTAAAATGTATAAAAAAATCTTATTAATTTTAACAAAAATGTATGTGCGTCTAGAGATAAATCGGAGAATCGATATTCTTGGCAGTAAAGGTAAATATAACAAACTGTGTCTATACTGATCACCTGACAACGTCTGACATTAATACGCTAATCTCCTAAAGTTATGCAGATTATAGAGTGATGAGCCTGCGATGGTCAGACCTTCCTCCGGTTCGTAAAGCTGAAGGTTTACCTGTTTGTCGCGGTTACTTTAGGAGTTATCCAGTTCTGAAGGTCTACCTGACCTTCCAGAAAGAGTAAAGCTCAATTACAGCTCATTTGCTTATATTCTTCGCGGTAAGTGGGGGAATCTTGTCTTCCAGTGCCCGACATTTTTGACAGCTGCCAGACACCCTTAAACTATCTTAAAGTATTAGACTTTGAGGGTGTCTAGCATTGGGAAGCAACTGTCGAGAATATCCGGCATTGGAAGACGAGACTTACCGCGAACAATAGAAGCTATGAAATTGAGCTTTACTTCTTCTGGAAGGTCAGGTAGACCTTTAGAACTGGATACCTCCTAAAGAAACCGCTCAAAATATCAACGGTATTAATTGATTAATGTCCAGCTTTTATGGGTTTTAACTTTTAACTTATCTACTAACTAACATTTTTGATTAGCTGACTCCAAAATATTAACCAATCAACAACACTATTTATACCGGGCAATAGAAATTCTGAACCGGCTGTTCTCAGTGCTAGTGCTCCTTAGAGTGCTGTTGATAGGGGCACTCTAGGGAGCACTAGTCTAGGTACTCCCTAGAAGCATCCCAAGTGGTCAAAAAGTTCCCCGTTTCTTAAGAACCACTGCATAAACGTGCCATTATGACTTTGTGCCAAAAGTTTTTCCTTTAAAGTCTAAAATATGAACGCCGCCGATCGTAAATAAATCAAACGATTAGACTGAGCTTCACACAATGGCCGCTGAAAATTGTACCGGTGTCGCCGGTCACTCACAAGTCAAAACTCATAATAATTTATGGCACGCTACATCGCGGCTGCGTGAAAAACCTCGTTTTTCTACATTCATCAGGTTGTAACTTTGTAGCTCCAACATTATGCTAGAGCCTTTACTACGTTTTCATTTTGAGTCTATGTTTTTTGTTGACTGTAAATACATCTACAAATTAAAATATTAAAACGAAAGTTTCCTTTTAATAGAACTTGCTCTTATATGTGAAGTTTACCTATATATTATCTTTATCCATTTTTACTTTTTGTAATCAGATTAGATATTTTTAGATATCAATAATACCTTAATAATTTCAATATCAAGTATACTTTTATGGCTTCGTGTCTATTAAATTATACCAGTCGACCGCCGCGAACAATCAACGTTTTATTACGTTACAAAGACGCTTACGTGAAGTCTTACAAATTGCAACACCTTTAATATCTATAAAGTAATTTTAAGTGGAGTTCGCGAGGAAATAATTTTAGAGCAGACGAGCAAGAGGAAAATGAATAAAGCGGGAAAATTTTATACCTCAGGACCTTTACCGGGTTATAATTTTTATTATCTTATTAAACTGTCAGAAAGGTAAAGATTGCGAGGTTCCCGCGTATAATGCCGGCCGCCATGATTTACGTGACAAAGCTTTATTATGTTAGTGGAGTTTGGGCGGGCAGCTGTTTTACACTTGATATTGACTTTCATTGTCTTTTATGTGTTTTATGTTTTACATTGTTTTGCGGTTAAAGTGTAAATATAATAAAAACCTTTAAACAATACATTTACATTGCTTATTGTAATAAAAATATTGATGCATGTATTTTGTAAAATGTACTAAAATAATAAAGTTTTGACACACGTATAGAAAGATTATTATTCGCTTAAATTGCCTATAATTAACTTAGATTATCATTATAATTTAATAATTATTATTACACCAATTGTACAACACACACAAGCTATTCGAAACGGGTAGCTTCATTATTAAGTCAATAATATGGTAATTAACAATAATTATTACAAATTGGGTCTTAATTATATTTAAATTAAAACTCATTATTTGAGTGTAAAATTATGGCTGCCAGTAATTCAAAATTTAAATATCTTAGACACTAATGCCCGTTTTCACCAACTACACCTAAAATTTAGGTGTCCCCTAAGCCAATATTCCAAGTTTTGTTCTTGATGAATTGACAACCCCGTAACTCTTAGGTGACGTATATCTCTACATAGTATAAAACAAAGTCGCTTTTTCTGTCCTCATGTCCCTTTGTTCCCTTTAATTGCGGTTTTCTTTAATATACAGAGTGATTAAAGAGGAAGGTTTGTGATAAATATGTATATTAATTATGTGAATTCGCTATTTTACAAGTAAAATATCAGACGGCCATTCTATAACAGATTCATTGTCAAGGCAACCGTCGTCGTCGCCACATACGTCATCTAAGTGTACGGGGTCGTCAATCCATCCCGTAAATTATAAACGTCACCTAATGGTTTGATGGATGAATCGCATAACAGGTTGTTTTATTTCAAATAAACGTCACCTAAGAGTTACGGGGTTGTCAATTCATCAAGAACAAAACTTGGAATATTGGCTTAAGGGACACCTAAATTTTAGGTGTTGTTGGTGAAAACGGGCATTAGTATATATAAAATATCATGCCGTAAAATTGCAAAGCTAGATATTATTGTTATCGGCAACTCAATTCGTTTATCACCGTGAATTAATGTACATTAAGGAAAATTTTGTCACAGTGTACGCAGGTTTTATCAACAACCGTAAACAAGTTTTATCAAAATCAGTTCAACGGTTTAATTGTATTAAGGCGACAAACAGACACACAAACGAACACACTTTCTCATTTATCGTACGAATATAGAAATATCGCAATAGCCATCCTCACTCTTGCGAATTTTACAGGAAATTTTAATACACGGGAGGAATTCCATCGGCAGTTTTATTTAAATTTGTTGCGATTTTAATCTTTCATCAAGTCGTTTTTATTGCGGCACGAACATCCAATTAAATGCTAAAGGTCGTAAATTTGGGCGGGAAAACCTGCGGACCTCCGATCCCCTTTCATTAAATCGATTATGGTGTCTGTTTGTACCTCCTTTATAGGTGAGGACTTTGATCACGGGATCGCTTTAAAAGCAACAAATTAACCCTTGCACATACGCTAAACACGCGAGACAAATATTGGATCAACGACCATCTAACCCTAAAATAACCATTTTATTGGATAATGACTTTTACTTGCTGTTGTTACTTGTTTTGGGTTTTATGGCTTACACGGTGTTATGAACGCCGTATGAGTTATTTTTATTTTAACCCCGTAATGTACTTTGTAATGCACCCGGACCAGAATTAAATTATGTTGCTTGTTGCTAATTGACGTAGCTCTATGTCTGTAAAATACTAAAACATCACTTCTGAGTTTAATCCTTCGATCGGGGATTCTCGGAAATGCTATTGTATTCTATTGTTGTCGCGATCACCGGTACTCGTACGGGGCTTGTGGGTTAAAGTATGAATTTCTGCATTACTTATATTTTCAATCAATAATTAAAAACCATAATATTAATACGTAAAATTATAAATAAGATATTAACGTATAAATTATGAATAATTGGTAGCCGAATTTATACCGTCGTATAATTATTTCAGTTTAATTGCCGAATAATTTACTCACATAATATCGATATAATTAATTTATTGTGTTTAAGCCTCTTATGCCAGTAATAATTTTCACGGGTATTTCCTGTACGTCCCTTAACGAAGACTGAACCCTCCGTGAGATCATATTTCTAACAAGAAATGATTAGAAAATACAAGGTGTAACAAAACTAAGTGATAATGCTTTAGGATTATCACTTAGTTTTGTTACACCTCCACCACTGTGAAAGTGGCAGTGCTGAAAGACCAATTTTTTTTCACTTTTGTATGGGCAAGCGCCCCAGCGTCACGAGCTTCCCCATACGAAAGTGAAAAAAAATTTTGGTCTTTCAGCGCTGCCACATTCACAGTGAACTCTCTACAAGGAACACATACACACCCTAAAGTATTGTCACTTAGTTTTGTTACAGCCTGTATATCCTTAATACATTTGATCTAAATTCCATCAAGTTTGAGTGGTGGAAATTTTACAATTTGCTATATTATAACTATACTGTACTCAGCAAAACATGGCGGTAGCGGTCATTGACTCCCTATCAAAAACTTGTAATTTTCTATATAAACCGCGATTGACAATGAAGTGTCAGATGTTGTCAATCGTGGCTTTGTATTATGTATAGAAAATGACAAGTTTTTGACACTGAGTTAATGACCGCTACCGCCATGTTTCGCCGAGTACAGTATAATGGTCAGACTCGAATTAAAATTATATAATATTTATTAGTTTCGGCAGCAACTCCGTTGCACCGAAATTGGTTAATCGCTCGAAAATTTTACATTTTTTTACAAACTATCCTATGTCCTTTTCCGTCTTTCAAAGTATCTCCATAGCAAATTTTATCTTAATCGGCTCGGCCGTTTCAGCATGAAGAGGTATCAAACAGACAGATACTATCACATTTATATTATTAAAATAAAAACGGTAAAAATATAAAGCTTTTATTTAATGAAGCAGTGACTTCGGTATTTTACCTTTACGTTTAAAACCTCCGATCCTCCGGGCGCTAATTTAAATAAACATTCGTAGTAAAAGATACAAGTTACGCCTACGGCCACACACTAATTAGATAGCTCTAGTGGAAATCCCGGAATCCCGGAATATCCGTAAAATATTCAGATATATCCAGGGAGAGAATATCAAAAGAAATTCTTAGCATTTAAAACATACAGGTGGATATTCGCGGGCCCCATTTACTCCTTGTACATTATTCATGACGTCGGTGTCGCCGTAACGAGTCGGCTCGAGACTGAACCCGCTGTCGATAATGAACTAAAGTTTTTATTGAAACATCATCTTCCTTTCTTTACTCCACTCTAATTTGTAATTGGATGAATCGGAACGTGGTTTAGTATTTTCATATTTAAATTTTTTAACGCCTCCGTGGTCTAGTGGTAAAGAGCGCGGCTCTTGACTCAGAGGTCGTGGGTTCGATTCCCGCGTTGGAAACATGTTATTTCCAAGTTTGGTTAGGACAGTGCAGGCTGAGCACATGATTGTCTGACAAGTAAGATGATCCATGCGTCGGATGGGCATGTAAAAAGTCGGTCCTGCGCCTGATCTCTCGCCAGTCGTGTCGGTCTTCCGTCCCACTGGGTTATGAGAGTGAAAGGAATAGAGAGTGCTCTTGTGTACTGCGCACACACTTGGGCACTATAAAATGACTCCTGCGTAGCTGGCATGGTTTCAAGGAAAGCGGCCACCGTCACCGAATCCGGTGTGGGAGCTATTAATATTATTATCATTTAAGTTTATTATGTATTTATTGGATTGTTTTGGGATGTATTATTTGGTGATGTAAAACGGAATTTAAATACTTAATTGCGCTAAACTTATCACGACGAGCTTACTAAAATTATTTTCCATAGTATCTTCCAATTATCAAGGACAGAAAAAACAATTTTCCTGCTGAAAACCTTAAACGAAAAATGGTAGGCGATGGAGCGTATTGTCTTATATTTAAATTATTATAAATGAACATAAAGCTAATCTCTGGGCGGATATGAGATGGCGGCGGTTTAGACCTCGAGCCCTACTTCCAAAACTGATACGATTCCGATTTACGTGTCCGATTCGATGTCGCTCTTGATTCGCTTCAATCTTGATCCGTACTCTAGGTCTAGACAAACTCGAGTCGAAATCGTAAAATTTAGTTTGTTATTATTTCCATCAATATTTCGCGAAATAAACCTCAACCTTTGAGTAAATGAGTGAGTGTACGCATAGGCATGCGTACAGCACCTCCCTCCTCTCCCACGTTGCCTATGCATACACTCGCATGCAAGAACCTGCAAACACCACCACCACACAAGCAATACACACACGTTTTAGTAAGCTCGTCGTGATAAGTTTAGCGCAATTAAGTATTTAAATTCCGTTTTTACATCACCAAATAATACATCCCAAAACAATCCAATAAATACATAATAAACTTAAATGATAATAATATTAATAGCTCCCACACCGGATTCGGTGACGGTGGCCGCTTTCCTTGAAACCATGCCAGCTACGCAGGAGTAATTTTATAGTGCCCAAGTGTGTGTTGGCAAATCCGTGCAAGGCCCCTCACCACCATGTAGGTGCTACTATTACTATCCCCACTACCCTCACCGGTAGCGGGGCTCGATAGTGTATAAGTACACTACACGATCGTGCGCTAGTGTAGATGCCGGGAGTTCCAAAAGCAACTAAGATCGAGTTGATTCGTTTCTCGATTGTGTCGGGAGTAAGGGGGCTTGTGGCGCTGATCGACCTCTGACTGTCAGTTGCGGCTTCACCTGACCCCATATTTACCGTAAGGGATATAAAGTGCTTAACTCCATTCAAAATCATTGTTTACTAAGCTCATTAATTATTGTTGACATTGCTAGAAATATAATACCTTGCTCTTTATCATCTGATATATGAGCGAGAGAGATAGCATGGAATTGAATTTAGAATCAATTTTTAATTTGACTTAGAATGGTACAGGTGAATTAGCCTTTTTTAATCTTTTAATTTAATGTTGACGTTTAAATAAAATTAAATCTGAACGGAGAATTCTTAATTAATGTTTTGCATAAAACCTTTAAAATTATAGCAGTAAAAATTCATAGCAGCAGAAAATTTAAAAGTAAAACTATCAGAGATGGAGTAAGTAGGCTTTACATGTTAATGAGAAATGAATCCTACATTGTCCGCTGCTGACTTTTAAATGCACGTATTTTTGTCTTGGTTGAGATTTTTTCAAATTTCTTTTGAAGGAGAAAATTAATGTTTAGTAAAATTAGCATGGCAGTATAATATAATAAATTATATTTCGTCAAAAGATTTTGGCAGAAGATGACCGCTGTGACAATGCCGTTACGTCTTTTATTTCTACGAATTTTTTTCTGGCAAATGAATCAATTTCCTCGGATATACAGCTGATGTATGTCCGAGGAAATTGAGAGTTGTATGGTATCCGTGAGTTTTAAATTCTTAGGGCCTGTTTCACCACTTCCTGATATGTGACGAATATGCTATCCATCAATTAACTTGACAGATCA
The DNA here is from genome assembly GCA_963422495.1 of Polyommatus iphigenia. Classification (NCBI taxonomy): domain Eukaryota; kingdom Metazoa; phylum Arthropoda; class Insecta; order Lepidoptera; family Lycaenidae; genus Polyommatus; species Polyommatus iphigenia. The sequence continues at coordinate 24,213,350 of OY730187.1, read as the reverse complement.
AGTATGGAGAATCGTCAAAAAAGTTGTGGATAGCCTATCCGACACTTATCAGGAAGTGGTGAAACAGGCCATTAGTATAATATCATTATATGTTTTGTTTATGGTTAAAAATATATAAAACAGAAACTCTATTTTAATAATAATAATATGTAAATGATTATTTAAATAAACGGTGCTCATTTCTCTTTGGCGTCGACTTACAAAGGGCCAAATTGCAACCTACTAATTAATTAAACAATAGGCACATGAAAGGTTACGGGCATCGGCTTAAAACCGTAAGGGCCCTTCCACGTTTTAAATGAAGGCATATAATTCAAGAGGGTTTTCTGTCGTCTCAAATTAATAACGTTCTCCTAAGCTTGACCCTGGGCGTATTGCACCTGGAACTTAAATGTTAATATTGAGCATCCGTACACCCGAGCCAGAGCAAATTTTATTCGTACACAACCAAAGAAATATAACACGTATGACGACGCGACACGGCTCGCATTACCGTGCATTATTTACTTTATTGCGTGATTAATTTCGTTTACCCGAACACATTTTACAACGTCTACTTTGCGTAATAAATTCTCATTACATGGGAAAGTCATTAGTTTGAGGCGCGTCCTTATAAATCTAATTATTTATGACTTTTCGCGTTATCGCTGCTAATATTGAAAGCATTTTCTGTTTCACTCAATTCTAATTAAATTAGCGTTACATCCACTTTCTTTGTTTGTGTAAAGGTCTGTTCATATTGCGACGTGATTTACGACGCAATGCATTTTTAACCAACTTCCAAAAAAAAGGAGGAGGTTATAATATGTTCGTCTGTTTATATTTTTGAAATTTGAAAATGCATTGGGCTGACATTGACAGGAGTGTACAACCGCTGTCATAATCACCACATTGTAAAATGTCATAAAATATTTCCAATTTCACCTTTAAAAGATGCATTCCTAATAATTAGGCTTAATTATTAAGATGACACATTTAATGTGTCATCTTAAGGTGCTCCCGGACAGAAGTTATATAACGTTATAAAACATTGTGTAACACTATAACATTTTACAACATCGTGTAACATACCTTACAACATGTCAAAAAATAAACGTGTCTTTTGTTATAATTTGTTTAAAAATGTTATTTAACGTTATATTATATAACTTCTGTCTGGGAGCACCTTTAATTAGGAATGGTGGTATTCCTAAAGCGAGAGGCAAGTCTGTCTATTCAATGTGCATCATCTTAAAAGTTCTTAATATAATATTATATCAAATAAAGTTCAGCGGTGCTAAAATGGTCACATTTAGCAATTCCTCTCAATCAATTCACAAAATGAATTGTCAAAACTGTGAAACTCACGAATGTCAAATTAGTACGAATTTAGACATCTGAATTGCAAACAGTGTCAATTTTGCGATTTAAAAAAAATGAATCATATAATTCACACTAATATGATTCTCCAAAGCGACTACCATTTTAGCCCCGCGGTTTTGATACCTCATATTTTAAAAATGCATTACAACACATTGTTTCGTCACTTTATAATGTGAACGGATCCTAAAATTTTCCTTGGTTGTCATTTTTACTTACTAACCAAGACATAATATTTTTATTTAATCACGATTCACGTCTAACAGGCGATGACAATTAGATCCACTGCCACCCAGGAACACCTGCGATACTAATAGAATTAAAGCTGTGATTCTATAGAGGAGTTAAGTACCATTGAAGAAATTCGTTCATAGGGAAATTTCGGACCTGTGGGCCGCGTTTTGTCAAACCCAGCCAGCAGATGAATTGACATAACCCGACCAAATGGCGTAAGTCCGCCATCTTCCTACTCCTCCTATTTTCTTCTGATTAATTTCTTTGCGGGTCCCAAGACAGCTTTAGCATGTCCCTCGGGCTCCCTGAGATCATATCAAAGGGTTTTCGTGGTTGGATACCGCTGTCGATCCTGGCGACACAGGAGATACAGTGATAAGAATGTGTGGTGGGCCCTTTGGCCCACCACACATTCTTAACACACAACTTCAAAACACACCATTAAAAAAAAAAGTCCGCCTATGAATCAATTTATTCGATCGGTACGTAGAAATCTTCTGCGTCATAACTCATAAGTCATAACATGGCAGTTGTGACGGAAATTACACAGTGATGTGAACTATAAAACGTACAATAAATTCTCTCCCAACACACGTCTAGACGAGGAACGTGACGTTGTCTGTCTGTCTGTCTGTCTGTCAGTATCGAGGCAATTTAATACCTATGAAAGTTAAACGCATGTCAAGTGTCAGCTTGACGTTTACTTTTATTATAGCCCTAAAATAGAATATTTTTTGCTGAAGGTTGGCGCAATGACAAATCGCACGAGTCGTATTATACGACTCGTGCGATTTGTGCAGGCTTATAATAAGCCTGCAAGGTTGTCTTGGTGTGTGGAAGTCATGGGGGTCGGGATGCGATGCAACTGTCATTCGAAATGATGAAAGCGTGAGTTTTTGTTTCGGCCTACATATTACAGGGATGACATTAACAGGAGTGTAAAACCGCTATCAAAATCGCCACATTGTAAAATGTCTTAAAAGATTAGATATTTTGCTTAAGGTGTAAAAAGTGACATTTGTGGCTTATGTCACTTTTTATAAAAAAATCAATAAAAATGTGACTTCTGTGTGAAATAAAGTATTTTAAATATATTTCGCGGGAATGGTATTGCAAAATAAATAGATGTGCATATAAATTTATGTAGTAATAGTCTGAAATTAGCTAATTAATGTCGATTGTTTTTTTGTATGGGAAACGAACCACCTTAACAATGATTTTTCAGTTTTCAGCCACGTGTCAAAAGAGTCTCGAGGAATTATACACTAAAGATCTCTATTTTTCAGTCGCATCCCTTCTTAAAATGTAACTCATAATAATAATTATAAAGTTGTTACTTAAAAGTGTGTAGTTAAGACCCTGAGATAAAGCAGAAACCTCCTTTTTATCGTACATTGGGCTATTATAATATTCGGTTTAAAGATCTTTATTTCCCATTACATGAACGTAGAAAAAATAATACATTTGGTCACTTGTATGAGAACAATAAAATATTTACAGCATTTTAAATTTATAACATTTTAAAATTGACAAAGCGAGGATATTCCGTAAATTATGCATATTTAAAGTTTAGACTATGACCGGCAGTTCTTCGCTGCATTTACTGTATATTCTAAAGCCCTTGGGCTAGCCAAATAAAAAACTTAAAAACCAAAACACAATGCGGAACGAAACAGATTTTTCCAAAATAATTGTACACGGTACGTGAATCTAGATCCGGCTCATACAATCAGTCATTCCGGAAAAAGTAGAGCTCCAATCAAGTTCCAGTAAATTTTCAGTCGATAGATTCAATTCTGCTGAATGTTGGTGCCACTTCAATATCGCCGCGCCGTTCGCATACACAGTTCACGCTGAGAAGTGAAGTTATCTTATACCGTAAGGTACTATTATGTATTCTGTGATATTACTATGTTTATTGAGTGTGATCAACATAAGGCTAGTCGCAATGTTTAATACAGTGAATGGAGTGTGTGACTCTTCTTGTAATGTGTGGTAGTTGTAGCTGATATTGATGTTTATTGCTTATTGTCTGTATAAAGGAAGATGTTTTTAGTGTGTCAATTATTTTTCTGCCTAAACAAGGAGATGATGTCTGTATTGCAGCGACATTATGACTGTTAAAAAGTTCAAAATATATTCAGCGATTTTAGAAACTGACTGTGTTTGCTTTAATTTACCAATTGTCTAATTTAATTTATGCGCTTAATTTATATCAAAACAATTCGCAAAGCATTGTTAGCCACTTTATAAATATTAAACTGGATCATTAGCTACGGTTCATTTGGGACCAAAATTGAATAACGTTTAAAATATACACGTTATTCCATTACATTATTAGTTTTACAATACATTATGGTAATTAGATGCAATTATTATTTAATGTAAAACGTAATAGCTGCAATACCCATATTTAATAGAGGAAAACTAACAGTTGTACAGTACGAATCGTTGTTTTTAAAAAATAAAAAATCATATTATCTTTATTACACATTATATCAGATACATAACACAGCCAAAGTAAAAGACTTTAAAAAATTAAATTATGCAACAAAATTTTTAAAAAATCATTTTATTTTCATTGAGTGTTTTTTCATAAACCAGCAGTAGAAAAATCAATTGCCGAGCGTTCCCATTCCTAGTATTTTGGCAAAAAAATATGTTACTAATATAAAAATTTTGGAAATATAAATCAAAATCAGCAAGTAACTCTAACAAACTAAATAACGTTACACAGTATACAGGTAACTGCAACGATCGAAGATTTTAAAGCTTTTTTGTAAAAAGATACCGCTGTCTAATGGATAGACTCAATCTAAATTTAATTCCCGGCTAAGCGTCCCGTACTTTCCTTAATAGACTTTCCCGTCGGGTTCTTTTCCGCAACGTTCCGACTCAAAGAAGTAATCTTCGGCTCACGCACTCGACACCGAGCGAATAATTAAAGCTGTAATTTACAAGTATTTACACTTAGCTAACCAACTTACAATTTCGAGTTTATTTTTAACGGAAAATTGCGTTGTTGCTGAAGTTTGTTTCTAGCAATTACGAAGTTTATTTCTTTATTTCAATTTAAAATTTACGTTTTTTGATTTAAGAAAACCTGGGTTCTTTGCGCTCGTTTTGGTAAATTTAGTAGCAAAGTCAGAATTCAAAAATTTATGGTGTTTCCAGTTGTCAATACACAAGGGTTTTTGAATGGTGTTAAATGGTTTTTGAAAGCGCTTGTGATAAACTCCTTTCAAAAACTTCAAAAACCCTGGACTAGTGACGATGTTTTCAAAATTTAAGTAGATATAATATTAAAATCACCCATTTAAATTGTATCTTATTAAATACTGTGATATAATACATAATATTAATAAGAGTCTGAAAAATACCTGCGATTACAGCTGAAAATTGTAATTCCAATTATACAGCATAGATGGCAATCATAATAACCTTTTTATATTTGTCTCGTGAAAATACAAGCATAGAACAAGTAAGTGAGAGACATTTTAGTGACGTAGTATGGTTATATAATATGAAGGAGAAAATAATAACTTGTCGCGTCTTTGTGATTCGCCTGACGTGTACTCGGCGAGACACAGCGGGGAATTTTATTTTTATGATAACATCTAGAATACTCGTGACTTCTAAAACTTTATTTGACATCTCGTCCACAGCTTAGTGGGCGCCTAGATGATAAATGTTATTGTGCAATATCATTGAACAATATTATTAAACAATTTATTTGACAATAAGATAAAAAGGCGGGCGCGTTCAATATAAATCCTTAGATCGCGGATTCTTGGAAATGCTATTGTATTCTATTGTTGTCGCGATCACCGGTGCTCTTATGGGGCTTGAAGGATTAACCCAGACGGTCAATAATATTGCACAATACGTGATATTGCGCAATAAAATTGATCGTCTAAGGGCCCGCTAGTAATTTATTAATAACATAATAAAGGAATTAAAAAACTAAGTTTTCCAGCAGTGAGCAGGATACTCTTGATCATACTAGAATACTCGATCATCGATCGTTTATCTCTTCTCTGTTGCGAAAGGTTCACGTGTATGCTACTGGCTACAAGTGATATCAAAGTGAGAAGATATAATGTTACAGCGTCCCACCCTAATTTTATAGAGGTTCAATGTTGATACTAAACATGTACATACAATATTTCTCAGATAATTTTATATCATCAGTGTTTTCCTATAATTAAACGTCTCTGTGCCCTTCTTCTTGATGCTCCTAAACAGACAAACGATTTAGTCGTTAAAAAACACTAAAGTACCTATTGCAATAATTTAATCATAAGTTCGCGACTTAGAAATTCAGGTTACTTATTTCCGTTTCATTCCATCATTATTAGCAGTCCATTAGAATTAACAATTACAGTGCACGGTGTAACAAACATCGAGCGAGCCGTGGAGTTGACAAGATTAAACTGTTGTACAAAGGCCCGGGTCCCGGACACGATTATCTTGTTACTCCACTTTGTTTTCTCTAGATGCTTTAAAAAATTAACTTCCCATCGCTAAACGTTTTAAAAAATTAGTTAAGCGTGTTCCGGGTAGCCTTCCGTTCAACATTTAGCTTGAGTGTTTGTTGATGAAACATTTTATTTCCTTGCGTATTAATTTTAACATAAGAACGACGTTATTTTAAACCTTGTATAAAATTTGACTCATTAAGATCTCTTCTTTCACAAATTTAAATTTATTGTGAATTCTTATAAATTATGTTGTTTTGCTTATCTCTGAATTTTAACATTTAGCAGGCTTTGTTTATTTATAGGCGCCAACATCTAAATATAATTCTCTTGTCCCCGTGTTGCCGAACTCCTCCGAAATGGCTGGACTGGTTTGATAAAGTTTTAATGTGCTTATCGGGTAGTTTCTAGAATAGGCTAACATCAATTCTTCTTACCCGAAATAACGCAAGTATATGGCAAAGCAACATTTTCAGAGTCAAATAGTGTAGACTGTAGTTATATAAAGTACACAATACCACCTTTTCATAGGGCAATGTCAAAAAGACCCGTGTAGAAACTTGTTCATAAAATGTTCCGGTCATATAATACCGAAGGGAAAGTGCAAAATCAAGTAAAGTGTCACACCTAACTTAAATGAATAGCCGACAGCGAGTCCGATGCAAAAAATTAATTCAGCGAAGACAATTTTACCATTAAATGCGAACTTCTCAACTTTGCTGGGATTCATTTAATATACCTACTTATTATATTTTTTTCATAATTGACACAAAATGTTAAAACTGTGTAATAAAAATTATATCATAATATTAAGGTCTAGAAGAATAATCGGCCAAGTGCGAGTCAGACTCGCGAACGAAGGGTTCCGTACCATTTTAGAGCAAAATTAGGTCAAAAATTGTGTTTTTGTATGGTAGCCCCCCTTAATTTTTTACTTTATTTTAATATTATTATTAAATATTAAAGGACACATATAACTAAGGATTTTGTGAAAAAGTTAAGTACCTACCTGTTGCCATTATTGATATAGAGCAAAAAAGGCCAAAAAAAACACGTTTGTTGTATGGGAGCCCCCCTTAAATATTAATTTTATTTTGTTTTTAGTATTTGTTGTTATAGCGGCAACAGCTGTTATACACATTCTGTGAAAATTTCAACTCTCTAGCTATTACCATTCTCGAGTTACAGCCTGGTGACAGACAGACGGACAGACGGACAGACGGACAGACAACGAAGTCTTAGTAATAGGGTCCCGTTTTTACCCTTTGGGTACGGAACCCTAAAAAGCAGATATTATATTGAAACACTTGAATTAGTCCCCTTAATTATTATTATCATGAAGCGCCAACTTATTTTTTGTGGAAAACTTGAGCTTGAGGGCTTGCTTATTTTCTATATATATAATAAATCTGTAGAAATGACAATTCTGTATATTAAAGATATTCAAAAAATAATAAGCGGAGGGTGTCACAACATCGCTTTAGAAGCCGAAAAGTTAGTTAGTTTTTTTGTCTGTCTGTCTGTCTGTCTGTCTGTCTGTCTGTATGTTTGTTCCACTATCACACGAAAACTACTGATCTGATTTGAATGCGGTTTTCGCAGATATATTTGTCTTCTTCCAACTTAACATCTGGTGTATAAAAAATTTCCCCCCACCCCTCTAAAGGGGCGAAAGAGGGGGTCAGATTTTGTATAAGACTTTTGCTTTAACACGAAAACTACTGATCCGATTTGCATACGGTTTTCGCAGATATATTTGTCTTCTTCCAACTCAACATCTGGTGTATAAAAATCACCCCCCCCCCCCCCCACCCCTCTAAGGGGACTAAAGAGGGGGTCAGATTTTGTATCGAACTTTTTTCTTTAATGGACTTACTTCATATTATGAACTGTTTTTTCCAACTTAACATCTGGTGTATAAAATTTTACCCCCACCCCTCTTAGGGGACAAAAGAGGGGGTAAGATTTTGTAGCAACTGATGAAGTAGAAATACTTTAAATAGCAAAACAACGTTTGCCGGGACAGCTAGTAAAATAATAAAATTACTAAGCAAAGCACTAATGAGCCACTCATTAACAAATAATTCAACAGAAAACAATATATTCTTATCTTTTTAATAACCCTCGACAAACCCATGAATAATGAGGGCGCGAAATTAAAAAAGTGAAATATAGGCAAGTTAAAAAACCAACACCTAGCAAAAGTGAAACGCGGTGAATATTTTTAAGCTTTTTGAAATATAGCTTTAATAAAATTTATGTTACCGTATCAAATAATGTACTTACCGTGGCAACACTTAATTCACTTAACGCTTACGGAATGAAAAAACCGTGAAAACATTCCGGTAAACTGCGGGATACGGAATAACATAATTACCGCTGAACTGTGCCGGGCTCGTGACGTCACAATTGTCTACCCTTTTATTACTACACTTAGGGTAATGCGGATTGTGCGGATTTCAAGGTTTAACATTGGTGTTTGGTGTTATGCGGTGAGCAATACAAGTGTCATTAAACAATATGGTAACGGCCTAGTTACTCGTACTTGAAGCAAGACATCGTGACCTTTTATAAAACTTATGTACGGTAAGTACAGTAAGTATAATATTATATAATATCTATGGACGCTTCACACCACGTCAGTCTGGCCCCGTGCTAAGTACCTAAAGGACTTGTGTTACGGCCGTACCAGACAACGGAAATATATTTAACCCATCAAGCCCCATACGAGCACCGGTGATCGCGACAACAATAGAATACTTTTTAATACTTTTATACTATACATATATTTAAGATTTTTATTATATCAAACACATATTTAATACACATCCATGACCCAGGAACATTGAAAATTTTTTGTTCCGTCGTTGGCGGGATTTGAAATAAATTGAATAAAATGGTTAAGAGTGTGTGCAGCTCAAGCCGGGATGCTTGAGCTGCCACACACTCTTAACCATTGAGCCACAGAGGAAAAGGAAAAAAAATAACGTATTCTACTAACGTTTAAGTTATAGATATAATTTTTATTCAAATAATATCATGATTGTGCTTCAAATACCCAATTTTTAACTTAAACGGCTATCTTTCTACGACATTTACTTTGCAGATTTCACTTCACAAATATATCCTGCAAAAAGTACAAAAGCATGGAAACTTTTTAATTTAAGTAATGAGAAGTTCTTATCAATATTCCATCGTCTTTGTCTTTAAGCGAGTAACCGACGACGTTTCCTTTTCATCAATATTAATTAACGAATTCAAAATCTAAAGGTTTTTTGAAAGGCGAGCTTCATTATCGTCGGACTAGACGCGATGTTGTCGTGTTGTGTCGCTCCGACGGCGACGGCAATAAATTCCGAACACTGCAGTAGGGATGAGCGATGCTGACGAAAAAAGTTACCGATAAGGATGTCCGGTATTATCGAGACATCGACTGAAAAGTCGATTTTTATTAATACTGAATATTAAACGCTATTTCAGAGACTTCGTAGCAGTGAAAACAGCATTCTGAAGGTCATTAGCCGCGTACTGACCAAGCGAGCAGCCTCGCAAGGCAGTTGCTCGGTCGGTCAGGACGTGCCTCGCTCGAGATAAACGCACGCGCTGCCTCGCCCGAGCGTGCCGCGGCCCGAGCCGAGCGTTGTCGGTTTTTGTCAATGCTCAAAGGCGCCTCGGTACGTTTGCCGCGCTCACTAGCCACTTCCTGACCGTCCGAGCAATTGCCGCGCGAGGCTGCCTCGCGAGGCAGCTCGCTTGGTCCGTACGCGAATATTGCCTCTAAATTAGACTGTTCCATTCAAATACACTGGATAGAGATAGGGATAGGGTTGATATCGTAAAATACTCGTATACTGGTTACTACTAACACTACTAACATACTTACATAAGCCAATTGTTACTAACTGTCACTAACAAATAATATGGATAAATTAGTCTGAAATAAAGTTTTATTTATTTATTTAAGCTCTGTGTATTTCCAATAATGGAAAATGTATTAAACCGATCCTTAGACTCAAACAATACTAGCTCCAATTATAAAGGAAATATAATAACTTGGTAATTTTTTTTTTTTTTTTTATTTTTTTTAATTTATTGATACACAAAAATGAATAAACAGTTAACAAATATCAGTGTTAAAAAGCCCATACCGGGCTTGTGCTAACACAGCTTCACGGGATATAAATATAAGTATCGCTACAATGGAAAATTAAGTAACCTACAACTAAAATATTATCTTCTAGTATAATTGTTAATTATTTTATTAAATAAGCATTCGCCTGTTTATCACACTGCATTGTCATTCAAAATACTTTACTAAATTTAATTTTCCCCATTCATACAACGCGTGCGCACGCTATGCGCCCGCAGAACGAGTGTGCAGCTACGCGTTGCAATTTGCAATAGCTACTGCCTGTAAACAAGTCTCAACTCTCGTCGGTGTTGCGCTCGCCTATACAGGGCGATAGTAAATGTTACACATTATTATTTTATATATTGGCTGTATGAATTTAAAAATGGATTTTCAAATGTGTTAGTCGCGCTAAAACTCGAAAACGGCTGAATGGATTGGGCTGATTTTAGTCTTAAAATATTCTTAGAAGTCCAGGGAAGGTTTTAAAGTGACACGAAGTTCACCGGGACAGCTAGTTTTTACATAAATAATCTACGTAAACACTCGTAATAAAGAGCTATAGTATAGAATTAATTTCGGTAACATTTTATTATGATAAATTATTTTTTTGTAGATTCCTACAAACGCCTATTTTATTTCCCATTTCTTAGTATATAGTGCTAGAAAGCTGGACTTAATTATAAATTAAAATTAGCAATCAATAATCACAAAATAATATGTATATCGAATAACTAAGTCGAAGTTCTTTTAATTGTTATAAAAGTGAGTAAAATATCGAATCCTAGACGAACATCACTAGGCTGCAGTCGAGTTTAGGCACTATGATCATAGATTACCTAATAACGTACAACATCAATCTTTTAAGGTAACACGTTGCAAAAAGTGTACGTCGTGCTAACGTCAGTACTGGATTGTTTACGGCTCTCTAGTCAACATAAAACCTTTAGGGTCATTTTCCGTTGCAGCGTGACAAGGCGTTGCGTTGTGAAGCAGTTTTAAACGAGGCATTCAAAACTGAACTTTATTTACGAAACAAGAATATACTCGTACACATAATTGACAGACTTGCCACCCGCGGTGTTGAGCTTCCAATTTTAATTTTGAATCACTATAAAAAAAATTTAAATCGGTCCTCCTTTTTGGAAGTCGGTTAAAAATGCATCGCTTCATCACGTGTGCAATGTGAACTGACCCTTAGTTGAATCTTTATCACGTTACTTCTCGGTTTAATACGAATTGCCAGGTGAAGCGAAACCAATCTTTTTTATGTCACTAATCTCATTAAAACCCGACTGATATTCTTAAAAAACCACTCAGTTTTTTCTATGCATTAAAGATTATAATCGGTAAAGAGGAAATATAATATTCTGAGTATCATCTACATATTTAACTATCGTTCAGCTGAGTACTCATGCGATGAAGGATCAAAGGTATTCCTAGAGCATGCATCTTTAACGATTGTCTCGAAACAAACTGATATTTAACATTCCGGACGACGAGATATAAAGAAAATCATACACTTGTGACTTAAGTCTCTCACCTCCCTCCCGTCCCTCTCAAAATCCAGGTAATTATTATGTATTTTTTTATTTTGGCTTAACTATTGCACTTTTTACTATCTGTAGCCCCCCAAAACTGCTTTTTCTATATCTATACATATTATAAAACAAAGTCGCTTTTTTCCCTCATGTCCCTTTGTTCCCTTTAATCTTTAAAACTACGCAACGGATTTTGATGATTCTTTCAGTGTTAGATAGCCCATTTATCGAGGAAGGCTATAGGCTATATTTTATCACGCTAATACTAATAGGAGCGAAGAAATAGAGGAAAATGTGGAAAAAACGGGGAAAATTATTTGAAAGGGCTAACTTGAACGCGCTAATCTCAGGAACTACTGGTCCGATTTGAAAAATTGTTTCAGTGTTAGATAGCCCATTTATTGAGAAAGGCTATAGGCTATATTTTATCACGCTAAGACTAATAGGAGAATATGGAAAAACGGGGGAAATTATTTGAAAGGGCTTAACTCGCGAACTACTGCAGCAATTTTTATGTTATTTGGCACTGATAAGAAGTAGACCACGAGAAGGATCATAGGCTATCGATTTTAATCATTTTTTCAGGGGCTATATATTTTATACCCGTGCGACGCCGGGGCGGGTCGCTAGTACATAGTATAAACATCGTTAATACTGTAAATAAAATGTAAATAAAAAATGTAGAACCCCTATGATTTAACCCTTAAATTATAGTGGCACCTATCGCAACAATACTTTCTACAAATAAATTATTCTTATTCTTAAAACGATTGCACGTGTGTATGGCCCCTTAGATATTGGACTAAATCAATAGCTGTCTCAGCCCCGGCTGGTATTACTTCTTGAGAGGGAAACATTTGCATTTTAACGTTCCGCCGATGACGTGCAATATTCGGCATAGAGATAAAGTATCACGAACTTATCGAGTATTACGGGGTATTTTTTGATGGACGGAATTTTTTCGATTATAAAAACGCTTAAACGAAATTTCTTCTTGTATGAAGTATAGGATTTTAAGCTAACTTACGATAACTTAAGCACAATCTTCACAAATTAATATGTTAAAAAACGTACATTACATTAATATATTTAACTAGATGACGCCCGCAACTCCGTTGCGCCAAAACTCGTTTATCGCGCGGGAACCGTACATTTTACTGTGACAAAAAGTATCCTATGTCCTTTCCCGGGACTCAAAGTATCTCCATGCCAAATTTCAGCAAAATCGGTCCAGTGGTTTGGGCGTGAAGAGGAAACAGACAGACAGACATACAGGCACAATTTCGCAATTATAATATTAGTAAAGTATGGATAAATCAATGTATTTAATATCTATACAACATCGATAAGTACACTTTAAAAAGTTCTTAGTTTTACAAGTTTTAAGTAAACACTCGTAGCTAAGTGTTACGGTCTTCGTAGAGGAGCTACGCGGGGCTACGCGCTACGCCGTAAAGCGCTTGCTGATTTGAATTTTATCAATATTATAATTTAATAAGTACTAGCTTTTCCCTCGCGTTAAGAATTATTATTATTAATCAGGTATCAAAGTCTCAGCCCGATCGGTTGAAATTGACAAAGTTTCATACAAAATTTCCCCTATTTTATTCCTTTGGGGGTAGAATTGATCAAAATCCTTTCTTAGCGGATGCCTACATCATAATATCTACCTGCATACCATTCAGCCCGTTCCGTCCAGTGGTTTGGGCTGTGCGTTGATAAATAAGTATTTCGATGCCAATAAAAAACTCAGTCCACTTAACATAATATTTTCATTCGCCCACAGCGTATAAGTTCTAAAATATTTCAAGCTACATACTCGTGCTAGCCTTTCGACTGTCGATATCATATTCATTACGCGATTTCAACTCGACGAAGCACGGCTTTAAAAATTTAAGCATCAATCACACTATCAGTGTGTACGGAACTTTTTTGAAAATCAAACTAGCCACGTAATAAATTAGGTTTATATTCGTGTGCATGTAGTTTTCCTGCATGCTGGTGCAGTGTAAAAGCCTTTTTATTCCTTATCACTGACATACTGATGGTACGAGAAAATCTATAAATAAAGCATTCAATAAAATAAACAGATAACCCAAATGAACCTATTGTAACTGAATTCGTTTACCCAATAACGATTTCAATTCGACTTCGTTATAGCATTACCTTTGTTAATGAATTGGTTTGTACTGTTTATAAAACGGTAAATATCATGTTGGAAAAATATTAATAAAAATAAAATTAGTTACTGCTCTTACCTATCAACCCCCATAAGGACACCGGCGACTGCGACAACAATTATAGAATAACAACAGATTTCCAAGAATCCGCGATATAAGGATTTAAGAAGAATAGGCTAGCTTTAATATTATTTTTTTATTAAATGGTAGGTTCCTCCCAATGTAGTTTATTACTGTTTATCAGGGAAGGTCCGTCAATAAGGAATACAGGTGACAATAAGCGTACTCGTACCTTAAAACATAAAATACTTATTGATAACGCAACGTTGCACTAAAATTCATTTACCGCGCCAGAAGCGTACATTTTTGCGGGATAAAAAGTATCCTATGTCCTTTTCTGGGATTCATAGTATCTTCATACCAACTTTCAGCAAAATCGGTTCAGCTGTTAGGGCGTAAAGAGGTAACAGACAGACACACTTTCACATTTATAATATTAGTATGGAAAGGTAATAGGGATGATGACAAGGTCAAAGATAAGCGAATTTTGTTAATAAAATAAAGAAATCACGGTAAAAAATAAGTGTTCCCAAAATTTCAGCTCGATAGCATTTGCATTTTTTTTTTGTTATGCGCCTTCAAAGTTGGATAATCAAGTCGATTTTTTTTTCAATTAAATTTCTTAATATTTGTATACCATTCGATAACTTATGCAATTAAAAGCAACTTTTGTTATGAAACCACTTTCATAAACGCAATATTTAATATACCTATCGAACAAAGTTCTCTCCCGATCCGTACAAACTACGAAAGAGTGACGTCAGTCTTTTGTAGCACTTTGTATGGAGCGTTTCGGGCAGGTCTATTTTATGAGATGTTTGAATTGTCATATCTTGGTGAGTTTTTAAGCTATCAGAGTCATTCTTTCAGCGATGTTTCTATTTTTAAGGGTCTTTCAATTACCAATAAGAAAAAAAATAATCATCAAGCCTATTATTGCTACCTTATCAAAAAGATACTTACGAAAGCATCTGGCAGGCATTTCATCTTTAACGCTGGTGCAGTTTACAACTAATTATACCATTCATGCCAGCATAATAAATAATAAAAAAAACGATTAAAAGATTGATGAAAAAGTACAAATGACGTAATTTTGCGGCGCCGGCGACACGACACGCGCGACGTCCACGGCATAGCAAATTAATGCGCTGACCTCAATTGTATGTTGTATATGCTGACCGAAATGCAATAAATAATAAGGGTTATATAACCTACATACGTGCATAACTCCACTATGGACTTATGTCCATAGTCATTATATGTCCAACGTTCATAGTGGAATTCTGTTGTACGTATACGAGGCTGCTATTTATGTATCCGGAATTAAAAAAAGAAACAAACATATATCATTTAATATGGTTTTATTGCTTTTCAAAATATTCGCCGCGATGATCGACACACTTTTGCATACGCTGGAACCGGTCATTGCAACTTTGTGCTGTCTCCCGCTTTTATGGGGAGGGAAATTGGATTCTTCCTACTCCTCCTATTTTCTTCTGATTAATTTCGTTGCGGGTCCCAAGACAGTATTAGCATGTCCCTCGGGCTCCCTGAGATCATATCAAAGGGTTTTCGTGGTTGGATGCCGCTGTCGATCCTGGCGACACAGGAGATACAGTGGTGGGAATGTGTGGTGGGCCAAAGCCCGTTAAAAAAAAAAATACGCTGGAACCAATTTTCATAGCACTTTTTCCATTCTGATTGAGGTATCTCCAAAACGTGCATTTTGAACGCATCAACAGCCTCTTCGCGGCTCGAAAAACGTTGACCACGTAATTTGTTCTTCGCGTATGGAAATAAAAAGAAATCGATAGCTGCCAAATCAGGGCTGCACGGCGGATGACCAGTCAATTCGATCTTTTGACCCTCCAAAAACTGAGTTGTTTCAGCTGAGGTGTGACAGCTAGCATTGTCGTGATGTAATATGATTCTGCGTTGTCGGTTGTCCTTTCTTATTTCTTCAAAGACTTCTGGTAAACAAATGGTCGTATACCATTCAGAATTAACCGTTTTACGATTCTCTAATGGCACTGTAGCCACATGTCCATTAATTCCAAAAAAACAGGCGACCATTTGCTTCAAAGTACTTTTTGCACGAGTAACTTTTGTTGGTTTCGTCTCATCTTGGAACACCCACACCGTTGACTGTTGTTTAGTTTCGGGGTCATATGCATAGATCCAAGATTTATCACCTGTGTAGATATTATAAACGGCTTTTGACGTACCACGGTTGTATTTTTTTATCATTTTTTTGCACCAATCGACACGAGCCCGTTTTTGATCGATTGTCAAGTTGTGCGGAATCCAACGCGAACATATTTTTTTTACAGCCAAATGTTCGTGTAATATCTTATGTATGCTCGTCATACTTATGCCTAAGGACGCCTCTATCTCGCGATATGTAACATGACGATCACGCATTATTAGTTCCCGCACAGCACCTATATTTTGTGGGACAACAGCTGTTTTTGGGCGACCTTCTTTATTTTCATCCGTGAGCATAGACCGCCCACGATTAAACTCACTGTACCAGTGATAAACAGTGGTTTTTGATGGTGCTTCATCTCCAAAAGTTGCGGTGAGTTGAATAAAGCACTGTTGTTGATTTAGCCCACGCCGAAAATCGTAGTAAATCATTGCACGAAAATGTTCACGCGTTAAATCCATGGCAAATGAAGACACGCAATTTTCAAAATGACGCCACAATGGAAAAATAATTGACAGTCACATGAAACAAAATGTATTCTTCAACCAAAGAGTTCTATTTTTAAATGTTGTAATTACTTTTTAAATATTGTTCTTGTAAGTGGCCAGTTCCGGATACATAAATAGCAGCCTATGTATTTGCATTGAATGGCGTAAATATTATACGTAGTTGATTGATTTGGATGGGCATGACATGGACATTTAAATAGAATAATCTGTAAAGCAAAGGAAAATAGAAAGGCTACCTTTTAAAAGTTTTTGTGGATATAATTTAAATGAAACAAAGTTTCGAATAAATAAAAACATTTGTATAATAACACCCTTAAACATTTTAAAGCATTTAACCCTCTATTGCATGAATTATGATAGAATGAATAAAAAAAAATAATTAACTGGCTAATAATGCTTTATAAGGGGTAATTAAGAAAACTATTAGGAAAAAAAATGTTTAGTACCTTATTAAAGAAAATAATTTTAGAAGCCATAAATGGCTTCGTATGTATAACAAGTAAATAATTTAGCTTTGTAAAACTTAAAAGTCTTTGAA
Source organism: Polyommatus iphigenia (assembly GCA_963422495.1). Lineage (NCBI taxonomy): Eukaryota > Metazoa > Arthropoda > Insecta > Lepidoptera > Lycaenidae > Polyommatus > Polyommatus iphigenia. The sequence goes on along the minus strand of OY730187.1, from coordinate 24,196,116 downwards.
GCAGTTTATTTTCTCGTTTAGGCGTAACAATTTTTACATTTTATATGCGATCGAAACATATTTTTTAATTTTGATGAAGTAGGAGCATTTTTATCGAGGGCGTAAAGGAAGACCTTCCGACTGAGCAAGGGTGTTTTTTCAGTCTGGTCGAAGTGATATAATATGTAAGGATACTATAATATTATCCGACTCGTTTAGAAAACTTCGATAGTGCGATGCAGAATTCTAGCGCTAGTTGGTCCTCCACATATCACCACAATAAACATGATTTTATTGTTTTTGAATAAGAGAAAGTTAGAAAAAGGTAATTTATCATCATTGGAGTCAGATTCTGACTTATCACTTTTAATTCACTAATGAAATCATCACCAGGGATAGTTTTTGTGAACTTATTGGTACCATAAAACCGTGGGAGTAAGATCGGTTAATGCATACGAAGCCGTAAGTGGCTCTCGCGGAAAATTGAGAAAATATAGCAGAAAAACCAAGCCTATATTAAAACAAATATTACGGAAAATAAAAAGAGCCTCTGAACATTATATTCAAATTTTTTACACACGAATATCTTACTTTTTTTCAATAATATACGTCGTTTAAGTCACATAAAATTTTACTTTGTCTGTTTCATGCGCCCGCGCCGCTAAAAAGTGAAATTACATTCGCAGATGACGTTTTGACATCAGCAAAAAATATGTTTCGATCCACGGAGAAGTAGTTGACATAGGAGTGAAAATATATAATCCATGCTCATGATAATAAAGGCGGGAAAAAATGTTTGATCTGAAAAGGCATAAATGGCTTCATATGCAGTAAAGGGTTAAGTACTTTGTTTTTATTGGAGCGTCTGTAAAATAAAGTTGATCCTACCGTAAAAAAAATCAACTGATGACTTATACCTCCAAACATGCCGTAAATAAATATAAAAACTTGAAATATTCAATTAACAATAATAATATTTGATACATTTTTAAAATTTCATAGTATATTATACACACATCTTTTAAACAAAATTCTTAAATCCTTTCGCATAGAACAGCAATCAAACTTAAAGACTCGAGCAGCAATATGCAGAGAGCACTTTATCTTAGAACAGCTGCAACACAGCAATTTTAATCCCACTTTGAAAGGAACCCGGTACATCGAACATACAAGCCCCCAGATTATATCTTGATATGGAGCGAGCAGACGAGCGACTGATTACACGCTTCTGAAATACAATTTTCTAGTCACGATTTTACGTAGACGGCTACATAGCGAGTATATTATGTAAAATGTTTAAAAGCTACAGCTAGCAGTCGCTAGTTGCGATCGCTGTCGCCCGTCTACGCCCAGTCTTAATCTTACTCGGGTCCATACAACTTGGATTCAATAGCTTTTGTCCGCGACTTCGACATGTTTTTAACATTTTAAAACCATTTTGTAATTGTTTTTTTTTTTTAGTAAACCTGGACTTCCTTCCAAGTTTGTTTCTCACATATTGTTTCATATGGGAGAAAATCCTTTTAGATATGACCTGTATCTTTAGTAATTTTCTCCATTATAAGAGATGACGCCAAAATTTCTTATTAGTTTGTTGTGCAGGAAAAAAAAATATGGTGCATTTTTCCGGGATAAAATCCTATGTCCTTTCCCGGTACTCAAAGTATCCCCATACCAAATTTCAGCAAAATCGGTTAAGAGGTTTGGACGTAAAGAGGTAACAGACAGAACATACACACTTTTGCATTGATAATAATATTATAGAATGGATGATAACGTAGGAGCCGGGATCAAGTAAATTGAAGGCTCTGAAAGAAGGTCCTTTGCCTAGCAGTGGGACAGCTCAGGCTAACAAAACAGTAGGTAATAAAAAATAAAGAGATTATCTCTTGGAACTTCGGAAAACTACCACAAAATTTTCCTGTGACCATTCGAGCAATCACGTAGCGAAAATAAAATTTCCGAAATTGCGACTGTCGAAACGTTTGGCCGCGGTTTATCACATTCGTCATCATCATCATTTCTTGGGTAAATATACGTTATTATTATTAGAGTTAAAGTTATACAATACGTAACTATATCTCGGGAATAAAAAATAATCACTTAATAAGTATATATTTATTCTTCTACACAATATTTAATCAGTCATAATTCATCGCGAAGGTGTGGCTGTAGTCTTTTCTTTTGCCTATCTAACAACTTCTTCTGATAAAATTGCAGACATACTTTGTCTGTCTACAAATTATATACATTTTATTCCGGAAAAATATACGAAAAATTAATATCTGGGCAAGGAAATTATGGGAAATATCTAGTTTTATTTGCGTAGCTCGCATAACTAGAATTCTTCAATTAAAAATCAAGAAAAGCTTTTGGTATTTTCTATATATATCTTGTCGTGCAAAATTAGCTTTCAACTTAAAAGAATTGAATTGAGTTCGCTTCATTGAGCACATAGAGATTATTGAGAGCCGTAGAGCTAAATTAATCGTTCAAAATAAATTGGAAAACACGGATCTTCCGACTCGCTCATACGAGCGATTTAATTAACCCATCAGTCGTGGCAAAACGAGACACAATAGCTTTTTCATTGTTATCGCGGCCGGATGTGGCCGCTTGGGGCTTCATGAATTAACACCGCTTAAAGATACGAAATAACGATTCACTGCTGCGTCGTCGGTAACACGCTCAAAACATGCACGTTATCTTCAATGATTAATGTAAGAATTATAATATTGTATTTTTTTTATTATGTTTATTAGATGACCTGGTGAACTTCGTATCACTTTTCTACTAATATATACTTGGACTATCTTCCTGGACGTCCAAGAATATTTCCAAACTAAAATTGGCTAAATCAGTTCAGCTGTTCTCTAGTTTTAGCGAGACTAACAAACTTTGAAATTCAGTTTTATTTAGATATTATGGAAAATCTTTGTGAAGCTATTTTATGAAATAGTTCATATGCATGCCGCTTAGGTTTTCTCTCAACTTCTCGTTAACTCATCACTTGATGTTTCCCACAACTTCGTTGCGCAGAAAATTTGTTCATCGCTCCGGAACCATTAAATTTTTCGAGATTAAAGTTATCTTATGTATCTACAAACCAAGTTTCATCAAAATCGATCCACCGGTTAAAATGTATTATTGTGACGAATACACTTTCGCATTTACACTAAAAGTACGAATTACTCTGTCTGACTTCCACTCAAAGATGGGTATAATCCAAAAGGATAGATGATAAGCAAATAAATCGATCGAAATAAAACGTTGAAAAGCCGATATCCACCGTCCAACCAGCTAGAAACGGATAGCCCTATTTGTAATAAAACATGCGAATGTGAGGAATTCGTATTTATCTTTTGATGTTACGTCATATTGATACCCATATAAAATTACCGAATGTATTTGTACATAAAATATATTAGAAACGTTACGAAAATATTATTTTCATAATATATTTAATAAATATAAGAGAAACGTTACGAAAATTTTGTGGCTTTCATTAAATGAGCTTATTTAAAATAACTCCTAACTAAACTAACCTTCTAATAAAATGCTTCACAGTTTATTTAGTCGTTGTAGTCATCCTTTTTTCCCTTTGTCTGATATGTAACAGAAATAGTTAAACAAACAAAGTCAAAATATTAAATAACTATAACGTTTGTATAATAGCGCCATCAGGGTCCAGTTTCTAAGAGCGTGACTTTTGACTCGGAGGTTGTGGGTTACCAAAAATTATCAACATACCATCGGCATCTAAATAATTGAAGCTTTAATGAATCAAAATTATTCGTGTATATGTTATAAAAATAATTTCATACTCGTATCTATTTCGAGTAAAATTTTAACCAACACATTTATCTGTAGCGGTTACCATTGAATAAATGAAATCTAATTCTAAACCCAGTAAGCGCTTCCGTTTTGGTGTAAATATCCATCCTTATAGTTTGGAGAGCAGTCAATATTTTACGGACTCAGCCATAAATAGAGGCGGAACCGTGGCAGCATCTGGACGTAGATTTAAAACTCTATAAGCAGTCAGAGCTATCTGTATGTTTCGGCGAGATTTAGGATTATAGCTGCCACGAGAATATCCGAGTTCCCACACATAACTGCGAATTCGCATCGCATCGCAAATATCTGCGACAAAATTCATAGTAAAAATTACATTACGATGCGATGCGAATTAGTTTTGTGTGGGAGCCCATAGACGTAAAGCAATATTGCTCCGTTGCTTTGCAGTTCGCCGCAGAGTTGACGTGACGCACATTTTATGTGGGTCTTGTGTTATCGTGCGTCGCTGCAACGTAGCTATGTGACGAACAATGCGTTGTTCTGTTCCGGTGACGTAACGCAAAAAAGTTGCAAGTGCTTAGTCGCATGAGCGCGTCGTGACTCGTGAGGCAGAGCATTAAAAATTAAGTAATCTGGCTTCGCCATAGTTTACGCATACATAATTATTTCATGTGGCAATTGGACCCCATCTTTTTTAACTTAATGCAATAGTGTCTAGTACGAGTATATCTGCTAAGTTATTTCTGTCTTAATTTTTTCTCATACTTATGGCACTAATTATAGGTACATTCAGAATATTTAATAATTCCAGTCGAATATCGACACATGGATCCCTAGTTTGTAAAAATATGGAATTCTATTTTCGTCCAGTCTGATGCCAATACGTATTGATGGGTTTTGGCACTATTTCCGTACTTTGTAGGTCATCTAAGATAGGTGGCGATAAGTGTTACATGACATGTATCTGTTTACATCGCTTATTCGAGATTTGTTCTCAATAGATTATTACTGAAACATTTTTGAGCTCAAAAAATATCTTAAAACTATCCTACAGAAATCACAGTAGTATTATTCATTTTGTTTGTTTTTTCTTTTACGCAAAAGATGCAGAACGGATTTTGATCATAATAAATTAGGTTCTACAATTTTAAACGAATACGTGGAAATATGTTAAAGTCCAGAAAAAGTACACTATTCCAGTGGGATACTGTATTAATAGACTACAGGCCCACGTCGAAAATGGATGGGTCATATGAACCACCTGGGGACGTATATAGGACGATATTAAAGCATAAAATAATAAGATTTAGCACTATGCCGTCACTTGTAAGCTGTCCAACTGAGTGCTGGTGAGAATTCAAAAGTGCATGTAGGGTGAGTACATTTTGGTCATATGATCCTGTACGGCATTTTTACCATCGATAGACACATGAAAAATAATAAGAAAGCCCGCAGTGCCGTACAAAAATGATGCGCCAACAAGTTGGTTTTTTTTTATTTTAAGCCAATTTCAATGGTAAATCTGGTCATTTGATTTGAACATTATTTTAGCACTCAAAAGTACTATTAAAAATAATGCCGTCAAAAAATGTTTGTCCATTATAATAATAAACTTAATTACATGGTATACTTGATTTTTTAAGCTGTAAAATTATTTGATTCTGTACGGCGACTTTATTTTTAATATGATATTGTAAAATACAATTGTTATAGAGTATTGCCGTTCAAAAGAAACTGTTCTAAAAAAAAATAAACAGAAATACAAAATCTGAAATTTTAAATATTCATAGATTAATAAAATCCCAACAAAACATTAAATGTAAAAGGAGCCAAGCAAAATATTGCATAGCTATGATCACATTCAAGCCAAGCCTTCAACTTATTTTGTAATTGAAATCAACTTTCAGTGAATGTGTCAATAGTTTTCTTTATTTTAAAATTATTATAGTGGCTCGGCAATGAGCACATAATTATTAGGAAACATAAACTAAATATTTGGAGGAGTTGGAATAAAACTGCATATTTGGAGGAGTTCATACTTACACAGAAGGCAGGCGTAAAGTGTTTTTTAGTTTATCGTAACGACGCATCTGGTCGATGCAGGTACCCATATAAAGATGATTTGATTTGATATAAATCCAATTAATCGCTTATTATTTCTCTAGTGCTCATTGCCAAGCCACTATAATAATTTTAAAATAAAGAAAACTATTGACACATTCACTGAAAGTTGATTTCAATTACAAAATAAGTTGAAGGCTTGGCTTGAATGTGATCTGAAAACTTTTTACGACAGAAGTATTGCATAGCTATGCAATATTTTGCTTGGCTCCTTTTACATTTAATGTTTTGTTGGGATTTCATTTCTTTTTTTAAGGTTTTTTCTTTTCAGGTCTCGTTAAAACTATTCTACCATATTAACAAAGACTTAAGACTTCGCTGTCTGTCTGTCACCAGGCTGGATCTCGAGAACCGCAATAGCTAGATAGTTGAATTTTTCACAAATTATGTATTTTTGCTGTCGCTATAAAATAGAATAGTCCTATTAATATAAAATAATTTAGGAATGGCGGGTCTCGTACCACAAACACGATTTTTTTACTTTTTTTGCTCTATCTTCATAATGGTAACAGTAAGGTTTTTGGAAATTTCAGAAAATACTCAATTGTATTTCAACTTTAATAATAAATAATAAAAATTAAGTAAACCTTTTATTTGAGGGGGGCTCCCATACAAATTTACGGTACAGAACCCTATCTACGCCAGTCCGACTCGAACTTGGCTGGTTTCATAATTTTTCCTCTCATTGTGAATAAAGACCTATCCGGGTACCAAATTTCAAGGTTCTAAGTCTGCTAGAAGTACCTTAGAATTTTGATGATCTGTCAGTCAGTGACAAAACGTAGTAACTTTGACCATCCGTAACTAGTAAACTATTGATCAGAATATAATGTAATTTGGAGGTTAAGCTAGTTTCAATACTTGCTCCTAGTCATCGAAATTCTAAATCTCTAGCTTTGTTAACATCGAAGATAAGGAGGGTGTGAAATAGTCGCGAACCGCTTCGAGAAAAGTATGGTACGGCCGTGCCTTTGCTAAAAAGCTTGGCTGGGGCACTGCCGCAATAAAGCAATTATCTACATTTTTCCTTCTTCTTAAATAGTATTAAGATAAATAAATTAGGAAAAAATTATGCCGTACATGTTAATGCAGAGTAAGTAAAGTTCCGTACCATTATAGAGCAAAATTGTGTTTTTTTTTTTTGTATGGGATTAATTATTTAATTATTTAATTATTAATAATTATTTCTTTTTTTTTAAATGTTACTATTGATTTTTTTATTTAAAAATAAAATTGAGTATTTTGTGAACATTTCAGGTGTCTACCAGTTGCCATTATTGATATCGAGCAAAAAATTTAAAAAAAATCACGTTTGTTATATGGGAGCCCCCCTTAAATATTTATTTTATTTTGTTTTTAGTATTTTTTGTTATAGCGGCGACAGAAATACATAATCTCTGAAAATTTCAAATCTCAAGAGTTCTTGAGTTACAGCCTGAAGATAAACAGACATCGAAGTCTTAGTAAAAGGTATCCGTTTTCACCCTTTGGGTACGGAACCCTAATAAAACAACTATTTTTTAGAAAAAAAATCGATATATTTCGTTGTATGGACTTTTCTTACATTTCGTTCTATGGATATTTGCTTGAGTTTTTTTTTCTCCTACAAATTTTTGGACTAACGAAAATGTACGGCATGTAAAAAAATATTATCTATGCATAAGATACTTTCAAAATTAATTAATTTTATGTTGATTCAAATCACCCCCCCCCCCCCCCCTCCGGACAACTGGAAAAGAGGGGGTTGTAACCCTCAATTTTTTTTCATTATCGCATTATTTTTGTACGGCGTTGTGGAATAATTGATTCGAAGCTGTATTTAAACAGTATGAAACTTATGCCGTATTGAATCAAATGACCAAATTTACCATGGAAATTGTCAGAAAATAAAATAAAAATACCGACTTAGTGGCGCATCATTTTTGTACGGCACTCCGGGCTTTCTTATTATTTTTCATGTGTCTATCGATGGTAAAAATGCCGTACAGGATCATATGATCAAAATGTACTCACCCTACATGCACTTTTGAATTCTCACCAGCACTCAGTTGGACAGCTTACAAGTGACGGCATAGTGCTAAATCTTATTATTTTGTGCTCTAATATCGTCCTATATACGTCCCCAGCTGGTTCATATGACCCATCCATTTTCGACGTGGGCCTGTAGTCTATAACAAGTCATTGCCTATAGCCCGTTGCGTTTAAATGCTAGTTTCAAAATAAACCACCACTTTCAAGCAACGAGCATAGTGATGTACAGTGATGTACAAAAACTATCGATTGTTTCGATCGCCAATAACATATTAAACGAGTTTCAGGGGAATTGCGTCGTTAGGAATTCACAAGCCATTTCTCAACGTCAAGCAACTTTTATTATTTCATTTTTGAAATTTTCCAACAATAACCTGATAATCGCTGCACTGTCGAAGATATTACTAAATCACGACAATGCAAAAAACTTTTATAATCGGTTTTTTATCAAAGGAACCTTATTAATATGTTTAATCAAATTACCTTTGTCTAGTTGTATTGATTGGTGCTAGTACGTGTGCAGTATTACGAATCTATTACGTAAGTGTCTAAACACACCATGCAGAAGATACGCGGCCGAAGTTCGGCAAGATTATGCCCGCAATGTATTTTAAATTGCCAATGACACACCATGCCGAAATTACGTCGCGTTATAGAGTACAACCGAACTTCGGTCGAGCGTAAATTCGAATTTCGACAGCGATTCGGCGGTAATGTTTTTTTTTCGGCGTCAATTCGGCGTCGTTCGAGACACTGAATACTCGGACCCGCCGCGTAATTTCGGCTCTTATCGTGTGTCATATCAGCCGAATGCGGCGGAACGTAATAGTGGCCACGGAACTTCGGCCGCGTATCTTCGGCATGGTGTGTTTAGACACTAAGTGTCTAAACATACCATGCCGAAGATACGCGGCGGAACGAATGGCGGCGGAATGATTACGTCAGCAAAGTCAAACGCATACATTATAACGCGTTACGCGACGTAATTTCGGCATGGTATGACATCGGTAATTAAAAATACCTTGTAGGCGGAATCATGTCGAACTTCCGCCGCTGCAGAACTTCGGCATGGTGTGTTTAGACACAGAATGGTTATATTAATGCGTTGCATGACATCGTAGCTGTATAATAAATAATTGCCACAGATTAGACATGCGTTGATATAGTTACAATGAAATAAAATGTATCAAAGTATATTAGGAGCCTATTTAATGCAAATAAAAAAATCAACCTAAATGCGAAAAACCCTTTGAATTTTACCTTTTCGCCTTTTCGTAGCGTTTAACGATTGTGCGTCCGAAGGTAAAAAGGTATAAGTGAAGCATTATCAGGTTTGAGTAGCGAAAAGGATTGGTTATCATATTCAGCTGTAAATTCAGCGGACGTAAAGCGCTTACTCGCGCACGGCTAAAGCTACTTCCGCTTTACATACACAAATAACAAATATTCCATTTTCGAAATATAAGATTTATGTGGACAAAAATACCTGTTTATTTTTTTAAACGTTACGCCTTTGTTTTTGTGTTGTTACATCCCGTGAGATTTCAATATATTATTTCAGCTCTAATATTATGTTAAAATACTTTTAACAAATTAGCATATGACCCTAACAATTGTCCAAACCTTGATGGAGTAGTTACAAAATTTTATATAATATTGTGATATTATAAAATAATATGAAATTATACACCATAGTAGGTACCATACCATAGTTCTTTCCCATTATTAAACCTAAGTTATTAAACTAGTAAATATACCATCATGTGAAACAAGCAGGAAACAATTGAACATTTTTCTATTCCACAAGAGAGTTTAATTACATTATATTGGAGTATAAAAGACGGGAATAAAACTCCACCTCGATGCGGTCTGCTCCAATACGTGTAGGCGTGTGTGGATAATTTATTCATCGGCGGTATCTCGGCTCTCTGAAGGTGAATTTACTGCAAGGACCGCTTTTAAATTTTCAAGACCAGCCCGAGAACAAAGGACTTTATCTGACGCTAAAGAGAGTAAAATGTGTCCATTGCAGCGGCGCATAGAACGCTGTTTATAGCTTTCATCGGCCGCAGCCACCTGCCTGCTTTACTGTATCGCCTTGCAGCCAATAATGTGGTTTAGTTTATTAAGACCGTTATTTTCTGTCCCCGGTCGGACAATAATAATAAATTAGAATGAAAATTCGATCCCCCGTATTTACAGAATGGATTGTTGAGATAGTTTTATTCTCAGCCTCGTAATATCGTGTGATAAAGAAGTTAAGGTGACGCAGCGTTAAAGTTAGAAACCGTGTTGGATATGTTTTAGATTGCTTGTTTTAGAAAACAAGTAATGGAACAGCAAAAAATGGAAAGGGCGTGAGCGACAAAATGGTTTTTGTCGCATAATTTAAAAACCATAAATACATTTCATATAAGCTATGCACAAATTAAAGTGCATGCTTGAACCAATTTATGTACAAATTTTGGAACCTTAAATCACTCTCCTCTGTTGGAAAAATAGGAATCCCTTTTTTTACAGAGGTCTTTTCGATTGATTATTTTGTGCTATAAAAGTTGTCCAATCGTGTTATGCTATGGGCAATTCAAAGACAAAGACATGATGAATACTGACAATGAACTTCAATTTCTTAGCTTTAGTCATTGCTGAGAAAAATCGGCATCGCTACAGCCAAATTATCAAGGCGTCGCCTTAAGCATTCTTTTGTCTCTGTGCGATACGTCGGAAAGGGACTTTAGAGGCAAGGACTACGTTTTATTACTATTGTACTTCAGATTAGTGTTTATTTAAATTCAGTACAGAACAAATTATTATCATTACTATTATTATGACTTTTTGTATAAGAGATAGATACACCACCATGTCTATGACACTACTACAATCTTTCGGTGGCCACCCACCTGTGTGTATCTCTGTGACCACCCACCAATTTTGTTTGGTATGGACAATGGACATACTTTGATTCCCGGAAAAGGACATAGGATAATTTTTATATAAAATGGCGCAATGCAATTGCGGGCGTCATCTAGTATAACCAGACCTGTCCCACTCGCGCAAATAGGCATCGAACTGTAAGTACCACCCGCGGGTGGCAAATCAGTAGGGACTCACAAGCGAGCGGTGACGCACGCGCACGAGTTGTTCGTTGCATACCTGCGTATTGCGTAACTTATTCGATCGCTATCACAGAATTGATATTAATCTCACAATGGACAATAAAAAGAAAAGGGCAAAGAAATATTGCGCGATGCGTACTATTCGAAACCTCTTTGTTTACAAAAATAACTAAGTTATACAAACACTTTAAGTAGGTAATATAAGACCGGTTTCAATAATTAAGATACGGTACCTATCGAATCTAAGTACGCGTAACTAACTAACTAGTTACACGCGAATTTATGATAATTAAATCTACATAGTACTAAGACATAATATCTTAGATTATTTCGAGTTAAATAAAATGTAGTTAATTAAATATAAAGATTATAATATTATTTTTAAAAAGAGACAACCCTGATTTCTTCATAAAAGCTACGAGTTATGCGATAGAAAGAGAGCGGAGATGTAGGCAAATATAATTGTAGGCACCTAGCACTGCGCGGTCGGAATTTGAACTTTATAGTATCTTAGCATGAGTCGTTAATTCTTTAAACGGGTTTCGTTAGTGGGAATTCTGTTGGTACAACTAATATATATTCTGTGGTATAACTATATATAAAATCGTGTTAAATACTTAATTCATTAGGTACCACAACTTTCATTAAGTCTTTTTGTATTCGATACGAAATAGCAACAAGGAATTTCACTCACACGACACTTAAAATCTGTACAGAAATACCGAAGCACTAAAACGATCAAGAGCAATTTATATTTCCTCCAATTTTCCGTTAAACTTTAGAGTGACAAAGTGCAGCTCACATTTTTTCGTGCCTCTTTCCGATTGATCGTACATCAGTTTATATACAGACAAAAAAGACAGTGTAACTAAAGTAAAATAAACAACATACGTTAAATAACGTTCAATAATATTAACCCATCAAGTCCCATACGAGCACCGATGATCTCGACAACAATAGAATAATTCCAAGAATCCCCGATAGAAGGATTAATATTAAAAATAATATTGTTATGTCGGTAGGAGATAAAAATATTACTTTCTATAACTTTAAATGGTGGCTTTATATTTTATGATCGTAACAACATTAAATGCTATATGATTCGCGGTTCGGGTTCTATCAGGCCTTAGTAGTTGCCGCGGAAAGGTATCTTATCGTCAATTATTATCATACTCCAAGACATCATTTATTTTTGAGCTATTCCATAAAGATTTCCAAAAAGCGAGCTTTGGGCGTGGAGAACGAATCAAGAAATTCTGTAACGAAAAAAAACCTAACAAACCCCCCCCCCCCCCCTCGGTCGGTGCGGCGTGTGGCACGACGTTTGTGTGCGTGCGACTAGAGTCTAGACGTATGCGATTTACAATTGCATAAGTTGATAAAAAATGCTATGCAATATTTACTGAACTATGATAACCTACCAGTTACCACGTTATAAACATTAAGTAGCGTCTAACACTACACACTACGACTGGTACATTGAGAATACGAATCACTTACGTTAGCACTTGATCAATCAGCGGCGATCTCGTTCAGCTACTAGATTTTTCCATGTTTTAGTGGTTAAACCGTAAGCCCGCAACAAAAAGAAGCGAGTAATCGACTTATCTTCCCAGTACCAGTATTGGTGCATTCAGGGCCGTCTCTAGCCCATGTGGCGCCCGTGTGCTAATATATGTATTACCCTAGCGCCCCCTAGCAAGCGCGCGGTCAAAATGAAATGGGTACAGAGTACATTGTATAGTTTGTCCGGCCGCTTGAGGGTGAAGACCAGTTCTTGTCCTAGTCAAATTTTCAGGTGGTGCGAAAAACTAAAAGTGGCGCCATTCTAAATAAAAAAAAAGACGGGTTGCACTCCGGGAGTGCCAGCAGAAGTGAAAACTTGATTATTAACGTTGAGCTTTTTTTTAACCCATTTTTTATGAAAATCGATTATTAAAAAATCGATTTTTTTAATTTATCGAAACCCTTACAATCGATTAATTTTTTAACCCATTTTTTATGAAAATCGATTTTTTTAAAATCGATTTTTTTTAATTAATCGAAACCCTTACAATTCGAGTTCGAGTTCGAGTTTTCGAGTTCGAGTTTTCGAGTTTTCGAGTTTTCGAATTTTCGAGTTTTTGAGTTTTCGAGTTTTGGAGTTTTCGAGTTCGAGTTCGAGTTCGACACAAAACACTACTCTCCAACCGTCTTACGGTTTTCGAGTTTTCGAGTTTTCGACATTTCGAGATTTCGAGTTTTCGAGTTTTCGAGTTTTCGAGTTTTCGAGTTTTCGAGTTTTCGAGTATTCGAGTTTTCGAGTTTTCGAGTTTTCGAGTTCGAGTTCGACACAAAACACTACTCTCCAACCGTCTTACGGTTTTTCTATGGTTTTTCGATCAACACGAAAATCTGACGCGAGTTTCACAGTTTTTACCCATCCCACAAAAGTGCTCAACGCCGCTAAAGAAGTTTTCACTTCAAAAATCAGTCAAACGCGAGTCGGACTCGCGCACGAAGGGTTTCATCTATACTTATTATAAAACAAAGTCGTTTTTTTTTCCCTCATGTCCCTTTGTTCCCTTTAATCTTTTAAAACTACGCAACGGATTTTGATGATTCTTTCAGTGTTAGATAGCCCATTCATCGAGGAAGGTTATAGGCTATATTTTATCACGCTAAAATTAATAGAAGCGAAGAAATAGAGGAAAATGTGGAAAAAACGGGGAAAATTATTTGAAACGGCTAACTTGAACGCGCTAATCTCAGGAACTACTGGTCCGATTTGAAAAATTCTTTCAGTGTTAGATAGCCCATTTATTGAGAAAGGCTATAGGCTATATTTTATCACGCTAAGACTAATAGGAGAATGTGGAAAAAACGGGGGAAATTATTTGAAAGGGTTTATTTCGCAAACTATTGGAGCAATTTTTATGTTATTTGGCACAGATAAGAAGTAGACCACATGAAGGATCGTGATAGGCCATCTATTTTAATCATTTTTTCAGTGGCTATATATTTTATACCCGTGCGATGCCGGGGCGAGTCGCTAGTACGATTATAAAGCAAAGATAGACGAAAAATTATGTTTTTTTTGGGAGCCTGAGTTTCAGGTTTTGGCACTTATAGAAGCGTTGGGGATGCGAGTCGCAGTCGAAAAGACGTAGGCCATGTTTTTCTATGGGCCCCGGAAGAACCACCCCCGCGGAATCATCACTGCGCATTGCAGAAATGTGGAGGTGAGTGTGCCGATAGGCGCTGAAATGCAGTACGACCGGAATAGACAGCTTCTTGGAAGTCCGCAGCATGCTTTAGCGCTGCGGATACTACGCTGCTATCGAACCGTGAGCTTGCGAAACGGCGTTGGCGCTGACAGGGTGCCTTCCGTGGGATCTGGAGGCTCGCATGTTGCCAGAGGGGGTATTAACATTTAGCACTCAGCTGATTAAATAGCGAGGAGAGCGGGTGCTACCAGACCTGGTAACCCGATGGCGCCACCAGGCGCCGTATGTCATTATAATACGCACCTGGCAAGACCAAATGGCGTCCCCAACTGCCAGCTGCCGAACTGTGAAAGCGATCCGGGATCCATTCAAGGGGTGCCCTTACCTTCGGTCATTACCTGGACCGATAGGAGGAGGGACAGGAGGAAACCATTGCCTAGGTGCCACCACAGCCTGAGAAAGACGATACGGCGCAGCATACGCTCATTTAATGCTCTGCTTGGGCTAATCAACGGGCTTAGTTTTGCGCTGTTGTTAGATTGGACCTTACTACTTATTGGGAGGCAGTAGCATTATACCCTCTGCAAAACTGTTATGTCGCAAACGGAGGCTGCAAACAGAGAGCGGGAAGCAAATTAACCGCAAGGGCGCCGTCAGGAGTACATTTGCTTGTGATCTTATAGTTTAGCGGCGAAACCGCGCTTACGCACGGAATCATAATTACATATTATATTAAATCCAGCCTGACGTGAGTCACGCGGCTCTCATTTTGGCGCCCATCTTGACGACAAATATAATTTTCATTTATGTGCTTTAAGGTTCATTTCCCGTTGAAAAATAAAGTTTATATTTATATTGCAAAAGCCGAGCCGTTCGTGGCCCGTGGCGCACCTTGCTTTGCTGTAATTCGACAAAGAGCACCAGATGCTACACAAAATGCTATGCAAATGGAGTAAAAAGAACTCCATTAAAGCGCGGCGGCCGGCGGCCGGCCAACATGGGCGCGCCCCGAGTGGGGCTCTGTTGCGAGCGGCGCTCGGCGCCCCTAGGACCGCGGCGCCCGTGTGCAACGCACACCCTGCACCTAAGGGAAAGACGCCCCTGGGTGCATTGTGTATACTAAAGCCGAGGTAAGCCGGATATTTCGGACCGCTCTCTTTAATAACCGCTGTCCATTTTTTATTGTTGCGTGTAAAATTTACGACTCTAATGCTCACAGATTTGTGCTTAATCCGCTTAAGCGTAGCGCGAAAACGCTAAAAATAAAACATTCTAGAATATTATCATAGTATTTTAGAAATATTTTATGAAGTTTTAATAACACTAGTATCAACCAAAGATATTTTATCTAGCCATGTCAATTTCAAAGCATTAATTATTATTATTGCAATGCAGCATAAAATCACATAAAAGTGGGAGTTGAAGTTAAAGTAAAATACCTTTTAAACATTTTAGTAACAAAACAGTACAAAAACCTATTTCCATTTCGAAAATCAAAGCAAATCAACAAAAATATGTCAGTCCAATACAGTTCATTTAACTTCGGATGTGCTCAGGGAAAATATTTTTCAAAAAATATCAATTGTCTATCACAAAGCAGGGACATGGAAAATTGTTGCCGAATGAAAAACTGCAACTTTGTGTTGTTTTGAAATGTAACTATAATATTAACCGGTAATTCTCAAACATTTAGATTTCTCTAAGAAATAATAAATTTCGATGGTTTACAAAATATCCAAAATCCTAATAGTGTTTGTGATATAGGATATTTATTACGTACTTCGAAACAGACTTCCATGACCACCCCGTTAAGTGAAAAGAGATGTTAGAATTCAGCGGAAACGGAAGTGACGCATTTCCTTTAACCTGTACCTCTTGGAGAAAATATTATAGGTGTTTTACTGTAGAGCTTGTCTAATTTGAAATGACGCGCCCCACCACTTCACTAGTTGATACAAATGACACAATTTTGTACTGGGAATACGAGGGAGGGGCGCGTCATTTTAAGTTAGACAAGCTCTACATACTTATTACTTTACAATGTCATGTAAATTGTAATGTATATTGTACAACATGGAATTTTATCCATGTAACACTAAAATAGATGAAACCATGTTGGTTGGACAATGGACAAACATAAAAAAAATACGGGTTTCACTCCGGGAGTGCCGGCAGAAGTGAAAACTTGATTATTAACGTTGTGCATTATTTTTTTAACCCATTTTTTATGAAAATCGATTTAAAAAAATTAATAATAATAAAAAAAAAATTAAATAAATAAACGATCGTTTTAATTAATTAATCGAAACCCTTACAATCGATTAAATTTTTAACCCATTTTTTATGAAAATCGATTTTTTAAAAATCGATTTTTTTAATTAATCGAAACCCTTACAATCGATTTAAAAATATCGACAATCGAAAAAAAACAATCGATTGTTCGATTAATCGATTTCGATGTTACAATACTACTCTCCAACCTTCCTACGTTTTTTCCTTGGTTTTTCGATCAGCATGAGAATCTGACGCGAGTTTCACAGTTTTTACCCATCCCACAAAAGTGTTCAACGCCGCTAAAGAAGTTTTCACTTCAATAAGTACATGAATCTACGTCATAAAGTAACTAATCTTTTGACCTGCTTCCTGTGCTTATTACATACAAAGTTAGGTAAGTGATCTAGCGGCATCGTTCCACTAGATGACCACACCATAAACTGAAACTTTTCGAATCGCAGCAATCAAAAGTGCTGTAAAAAGTTGCCGCGCACCAAATCTTAGTTGGAGCCATAGAAAAGCACTTGTTGTTACGAAGTACACGCTGTAAGCTATAAGCTATCTAACTTTGCTGGTCGCAAGCCGAACACACATCAGCCCACACGTTTTCGCTTATAAAATCAATGCAGACTTAACAAGTTCGCTAGTTAATGGGTCGGAAGTTCGCGTGCTACCGACTTGGCTCGATATTATGCCTTCTTATAATATAAGAAATATTCAGTGACTTTAAACAAAATTCTTTGTTGGATAAAATAGTTTCGAGCGTGTTTCGCTCGAGCTGTTCTATTATGCTAAGTTTGTCTTAGCAGATTGTTAGGTGTCTTAAGTTTAAATACTTTGACGCTTCAATCGAGTTAATGAAGAAAATACTTTGTATCCAACGTACAGTGTTTAGCAGATGAAATAAACGATAGTCAAAGTTACGAGCATTCATTTTGACAGTATACTTTGCGTCGAGCTTATAAGAGGACCGGTTACCAAAATCTTCTTATTGAAGGGATCGGTGACTAATTGATTTTAATTAACAAGACCGACACCTCCATTTTTCCCACTGACTTATTTCGCGGCTTTTTAATGTGGACGCTCCGAAGTAGGAGGTTCATTCAGAAAGTTTGAAATCGAATTAAATTCGCCCCTTTAACTAAACTCAATTTTCTTTCACGACTTCATTAAGCGCAGCCATTCCGGTGAGCCTCAGTAATGACCTCAAACGGCGTTAAATCAAGATCCTCGAGGAAGATAAAAGTAACTGAAATTTAATACTTTTATCAAATATCGGTCTTTTGTCTCTAATCTCCTTTTAACATAAAGGAATCGAATCTACAAATGCCGGCGTCTCCGCGGCCCGCTCGGGGGAAAATGAAACGTCTCCGGGAAATAATTAACGACACACAAATTGAGATGTAGGCTTATTCACTTTCGAAACTCATTCGTTTGTTTTACTGAAACCCGGGGAAATAGCCATTTCCCAAGTCAAGTAGCCACTTAGCTTAAAATATTATTGGAAACCGCTAGTTACTAGTACAACTTACACATTTGTTAGGTTTTGTCTATCCGTAAATGAATATAATGCGATATAATATTATGCGTTTCTATCATATTTTTACAAATTTTTATCTTAGTTTGGCCACCACTTACGTAAAGTTGCATACATTAATATTTTTATATCGGTTCATACAATTAAACATCAGCACATACCAATTAAATATGAATAAATAATGGTCTTCTAGCTTATTCTAACAACGTTCTACGACGGTGCTACGAACTTACCGAGCGAGCTACGAGGGTAGTATTCACACTTTTCCTTTGTAGTTGCTCGTCAATCTCACCGAGATCGAATCTCAGATTAATTTTCCAAATATACGAGATATTTGGACTACTAGCCTACGTTTTTCATATTCAGCCAACAACAAAAAACAAAACAACCTATCTTTTTAGCAGGGCGACCTCACCAGGCCGGAATCATACGGCGCTTAGCAATTTTTTTACCGGAAAATACATGGTAAAGTTTCATCCTCCGATCACAAATAATAATTTGGTCATGAAAACGCTTTGATTGCGTATTGTGGGGCCGCGTTACTTCATTATACTCAATTCGTAGCCGCGGAGCCTTCAATTTGAGAATCATCTTAAAAGGCCTGTTGAATAATTCAAATCTTGAATTTTTGACGAGAATCTACATTCACCGTGTCTAAAAGAGAATTTATGGAAATACGTCTCACTCAATAACTCTAATGGCTTCTAAATTTCAATATTTTCTTGGCGGGTCTCAAAGGCGATCAGGTTGTGGGTTTTGTTGTGACGACGAGGTTGCTATTGTAGTGACGAAGTTTGTTCCAATATTTGTTACTTAACAATTAGCTTTACAATTCAACAGACAGCTGCTTCTTGTAATACAAGTAGAGATTCTTGTCCAATACAAAGGTTACACCACGGCTAGATAATAATAATTGCTTGCAGATAATAAAAACATGGTTTCAATTGAGTACCCACAGCACATAATGTGATCAAAACCTAAGTGAAAAGACCTTTTTATGCTACTCTACAATCTTTTAATGTTGCATCCTAAGTATTAAGGCTAGAATTATATGATATATTGCCACGGGCGATTTAAATTTAGATAAGTTGAAAGTATTTTATCTGCCCGGGAGTGGAGTTTAAAGAGTACTTAAACTAAAGTTAGGGGGTGCAGGTGTACATTATGACGTTAACTTTATACACTCATAAACAAGTTTTTGATACGACGAGATTGAAACGGCCCTGCTGTGAAACTGTTAAAACTATATTTTTATACATTTTGTGGCACAAAGTGTCCCCAATTTTAAAACTGGGGTGACGGCTCGTTTTGAAATTGCTTTTACACATACATCAAAGTATGTAGCTTAAAGTTAAATGGGTCATTCTGAGCTATCATAAATATGGCTACATATACTGTAACAGAGATCGCGGAAGAAAATAAGTGTTCTTCTGTATTTACAATAATTATTATTGTAACAGTGCTATAAGTTGTTACATAAAAAACTTACTCTCGAGCGTAATTTTCGCTCGAGTGGTTTCATTTTGACTATGATGAAGTGCAAACAAGCTGTATATTTTTGTAACAAAATAAAAAACAATATGTAAGACCGAATTCAACAGAAGCGTGTATCGGTGAAAACAAACAATACGGGCCGAAGTAACGGACACCTCGCGTAGTACAATATGAAAATGTATGCATGAATTCCATTTAAAACGGACACTCAACAAATATATTTATGAATTCACGTATTAATACAACGCCATAATGCATGTGCTTAACTTCACTATATTCGGTTATAGCCACCACGATATCGCTGACACAGATTTATCACAAGTAGTTTTAATTGATGTAAAATTTATGAAAAAGAAATTATAACTTACATCAATATAATAGTTAGACATTCAAGTACTTATCCGGTCATTTTCTTATCCAGTGTGACGAAAGTTACATGGTTGATGGTACTATACAAACAGGTAGACACCATGGGCGCCGGCAGGGGTCCCAGGTGGTGCACTTGCACCCCTTGGGAATCTCTTACGTTTTTTCCGAGAAGTATAATATCATTATGCTTCCATACTAATATTATAAATGTGATAGTGTGTATGTCTGTCTGTCTGTTATCTCATCACGCATAAACCACTGAACAGATTTTGCTGAAAAATGGTATGAAGACACATTGAGTATCGGGAAAGGACATCGGATACTTTTTATTCCGGAAAAATGTACGGCTTCCGTGCGATAAACAAATTTGGACGCAACGGAGTTGCGGGCATTATCTAGTTAATAATAAACATCACACATTATTACACTCCGTTTTTAGTTAAGGTCTTCCCAGGCTAACTGCTTAGGCACTTACTAAGAAATATATCCATAATGTGTACTCTAAATGTAAGAAAGAAATTATTGTAAATGTAATAATAGAAAGATGTATTAAAAAACAAATCATAATGTAAAGATACAGTTATAAGACAGTTAAATGTAACTATAAAATAGAAATGTGTGAGAAAAAAGTTAAGAAAAATTGTTATAATAATCAATATATAGTAATAGATAGAATATGAATAGTAAAAATATGTAATGTTAAGAAATAAGAAAGGAGAATTGTTAATAAAAAACAAATAACTTACAAAGTTGTTCATTTCCATATAAGAATATGGAAATGAACAAAATGTAAAATAAAGTAGATATCGTAAAACGATAAAACAGAAATTGAATGTAATAGCGTATTAAAATAAGTAAATGATAAAGTAGAAATAGATTTATAGTGATAGTAAAAATTGTTAGTAAATAACTGACAACCAATGGAAAATGTAATAATTTAAAAAAGCAAATAATTGTCCCTTTTTCCTGAAGGGGGAACAAGAGGTCCCAGATTAAAAGAAATAAAAAAAGTTAAAGAACTGCTTAGGCACTATATTAAAAAACTTTATTTCGTGCACAAATTCTTTCTAATATTAAAATTATAACTTCCAATATTGAATAAACATCGCAAAAAAGAAATTTAATAACCAAAAAATAGCAAAAGACAAAAATGTTTGCAAAATAACGTTAACATAAATTACGAAACAATGCAAGTTCAAAGCGACCCATATGTCGCCTGCCCCGTAAACAATGTTCCTTTGTAAAACTCGCGACATTATGCCACCAGGACTCCCATTCCTTTGTCACAACTATACGGATAAATGTCATACGCAGCCCTGCCCCTGGCCCTATTCACACAATTAATTAGATAGTATTCATGCTAGTTTTATATGAGTTATGATTTTGAATCGGACACAGTGCGCACTTTTGAGTAGCGATACGAAATCTAAATTGTGCCGTTTTGTCCCACTTTACACGCGATCCTAACTGTAGACCATTTTCATACTAGACTGCGTAATAAGCATTTGGGCCCGTTTAGTTTAGGTTATTATTTAGTAAGATACCGTACCCTAACCGCTCGTACAGACGTGCGCGTTTTCGCGTGTTTTCCCAAACGCTATAGCATTTTGAGCTATGCTAATTACATTTTAAGCTTATTTTATACATTTCTATAAATACCGCGTACGCGTACCGCAATTAATTGCATAATATAATATAGAGCCAACTACCATATCGTTAGCCGTCATCCTATTTTTAACACCTTTGAAAATTCTAGATATCTAATAACAGGAGTTTCTGTAATATGAACTCTTGTGGTGCCCAAGGGCGTCGCCAAGGGGGGCAGGGAGGGGCAGCTGTCCCCCCCCCCCAGGGATTCTAAAGAAGTTGCCAAATATAATGCAACCAAAGTCCTAAGTCTTTGAGTTGAATTGCTTCAAGTTCCAGCCTTGAACAGTAATTCCCGTACGTCGAAACTCGAATGAATTCACCAATTCCACTCTAATTCATTGAGAATAAGAAAAGTATGTATTGTAGTAGGTAAAGTCAACTTGCCCCCCCCTGCGCTATCGGCTGGCGACGCCCTTGGTGGTGCCAATAATATAATTGGATGTTTGGAGATAAATCGCTTATTCTCCCAACTAACATCCAAGGAAATCTCATCCGAGTGAATGTTTAGCGGCAACGCTCGCCCGAGCGCTCCTCACAACATATCCGAGCCAAACGGTAAATTCCACGCACTAAATACATTTGCCTACCGAGTACATTCATAATGAGAAGTCAGCAACCGGAGGCGTTAAGCCGAATGTAAAGGTCTCCCCAGGACGAGGAATGTCAAATATTATTGTATCCACTTTACAATTAAACCTACTAATTCCAAGAAAATACAATTCAGTTCCAGGAGAAATATACATAGATCAAATTTGAAACTAAATCCTAACAACAAAACTACTCGTACTAAGGTATCTAAAAAGATGCAGTGAGTAACTAAAAAATTCATCTGAAAATATATTGTTGATGAACAAAACGGAAGCTTTCTCTCGGAGATTTTTTTAATAGTTGTATCTCAACAGTCAATAACTGTTAGTACATAGGCTGCTATTTATGTATCCGGAACTGGCCACTTACAAGAACAATATTTAAAAAAGTAATTACAACATTTGAAAATAGAACTCTTTGGTTGAAGAATACATTTTGTTTCATGTGACTGTCAATTATTTTTCCATTGTGGCGTCATTTTGAAAATTGCGTGTCTTCATTTGCCATGGATTTAACGCGTGAACATTTTCGTGCAATGATTTACTACGATTTTCGGCGTGGGCTAAATCAACAACAGTGTTTTATTCAACTCACCGCAACTTTTGGAGATGAAGCACCATCAAAAACCACTGTTTATCACTGGTACAGTGAGTTTAATCGTGGGCGATCTATGCTCACGGATGAAAATAAAGAAGGTCGCCCAAAAACAGCTGTTGTCCCACAAAATATAGATGCTGTGCGGGAACTAATAATGCGTGATCGTCATGTTACATATCGCGAGATACGCCTCTATCTCTATCCTTAGGCATAAGTATGACGAGCATACATAAGATATTACACGAACATTTGGCTGTAAAAAAATATGTTCGCGTTGGATTCCGCACAACTTGACAATCGATCAAAAACGGGCTCGTGTCGATTGGTGCAAAAAAATGATAAAAAAATACAACCGTGGTACGTCAAAAGCCGTTTATAATATCTACACAGGTGATGAATCTTGGATATATGCATATGACCCCGAAACTAAACAACAGTCAACGGTGTGGGTGTTCCAAGATGAGCCGAAACCAACAAAAGTTACTCGTGCAAAAAGTACTTTGAAGCAAATGGTCGCCTGTTTTTTTTGGAATTAATGGACATGTGGCTACAGTGCCATTAGAGAATCGTAAAACGGTTAATTCTGAATGGTATACGACCATTTGTTTACCAGAAGTCTTTGAAGAAATAAGAAAGGACAACCGACAACGCAGAATCATATTACATCACGACAATGCTAGCTGTCACACCTCAGCTGAAACAACTCAGTTTTTGGAGGGTCAAAAGATCGAATTGACTGGTCATCCGCCGTACAGCCCTGATTTGGCACCTAACGATTTCTTTTTATTTCCATACGTGAAGAACAAACTACGTGGTCAACGTTTTTCGAGCCGCGAAGAGGCTGTTGATGCGTTCAAAATGCACGTTTTGGAGATACCTCAATCAGAATGGAAAAAGTGCTATGAAAATTGGTTCCAGCGTATGCAAAAGTGTGTCGATCATCGCGGCGAATATTTTGAAAAGCAATAAAATCATATGAAATGATATATGTTTGTTTCTTTTTTTAATTCCGGATACATAAATAGCAGCCCTCGTATGTCAATAATTGCTATGATTAATATGCTATAATAAATGATCAAACGAACTTACCAAGTGAAGTTCGGTCATTATTATAATATGAGTCGCTTCATTCGAAGATATATAATTAACCAAAAGTAGTAACCTTTGCTTATCTGCTAGGCAATCGCGTTTTTTTAAAGACGTATGTGGGTACTTCGAAAAGTCACCCGCTCGCTCGCTCGATAACTCGACGTTCCGGCGTGCTTCATTATGTTTAGAGAGAAGTAATGCAAAAAATATTTCTTTCTTTCTTTGGGTACTGCAGCAAACATATTTTCGTGCAGACTGGGTGGGAGGGAGATTATATCTTCGAATGAAGCGACTCATATAATAATGATCGAACTTTACTTGGTAAGTTCGTTTGATCATTTATTATATTTCTTCGCTTCATTCTTCGATATATAATTAACCAAAAGTAGATTTTCAGAGTAACGAAAGAAAGATTATTTTTTACAAAATACAATAGATTACATTATGAATAGTAATCATTATATATATTCAAGAAATAATTTAACATTATGCCCATAAATTTAATAATAGTCAGTAGAGACGAAACGTGAGAGACCTCTATGGTTTGTGATTCATATTATGATAACATACTTGGATCATGGTGATTATTTGACTGATTCAGCGAAACTTTATTCGTCGATAAAGTTATGGTTAAGGAAAATAGCGAAAGTATTGGAATCGCTAGTCCTGAGTCCTGACTCCTGCATGTCGACTGTCTTCTTACTAATAGTGTCCAGTATCAATCCCTGTGTCGACGCTCGTGTCGACGCCGCGCCGTTCTCACACAGCACCTGCTTTATCCAGCGGCTAACTGACCGACTGGGAGGTGGCTGTTCTGTGTAGAGCGTTAAGCGTTAGCAATAATAACCCGCACTGTAGCATTATCCTATTTAATATAACCTTGAATAACCATCGCAGGGCGTAATAACTTAAATATTATATCCTCTTCTTGTTTTTTTTTTTTTAAAGTTAACATCCGATCACGCCCGGGAGTTTATGTCTTTGTAATATAAATTTCGATACCGCTATTTAAAACCGTATTTTTTTATTTTATTTTGCCGAGTTTTATTAGGCAGAAAGTTTTAAGTCAATGATCAGTATTCAGCTGTAGGTACAGAGTGCAAGATAAAACAAATAATTTATAAGTGGATCCCGGGTTCTACACTACTCAGGTATGGGCTAGGATTTTTACAGGAAAGCTTCTTTCAAAAGGCGCTTCAGACATTCATCTGAGCCAATGTCACCAACAATTAATAATGTCAACATTGTTCATAAACAATGACTGTGCACAGTGATGGCTGTAGAAGATATCGTATTACAGCCATTATCAAATTGTTTGGCTAAGGTTCCGATGGAGCGGACGAAGATCTCTGTAATAAATCTAGTAACTAATAAGATTGAAGAGAGCATTTATCTAAAATTTAAGTCGAAGTAAAGTATTTTAGAATAAATTTTAAGGAGTCTACTTCCTTAACTGTGTAGTGCGTCCGGCTCTGTGGTCGACTTTCAATCATATTAATATGATTGAAAGTCGAGAATATTGTGTTCTCGGTCCACCAAGCTGAATATTTTGACAATTATTATTCAAGAATAAGTGTGATTCTGTTATCGTATTTATCATTGCATATTTTATTTAGTACTAGCGACCCGCCCCGGCTTCGCACGGGTATAAAATATATAGCTACAGAAAAAATGATTAAAATCGATTCGGCAGTTTTGACTTGTATTCATTATTACTACCCGTGGCCCGCATTGGTCGGTACCGCCGCAAAAGCTACGTCTCATAGGGAATTAGAGCCTTTTGCAGGGTATAGGCAAATCAGCTGTAGGGATCATTGGTATTCTTGGTATATGCAACGGGTATATGAGCTAATTCACCAGCTGCAGGGCCGGTCATAATCTTCGTTACTACGCACCCCCGCTTTGGTAGCGCCCACTTCGAAACGGGCGTAATGCAATTTTTAATTTCGCCATAACTTCTAAACTAAACGTCCAATTTTAATCATTCAGGTACCAAATATTATCTATACAAACTGTACTTAGTGATGAAATAATTTATTTTGATAAGGATTATCAGCATGAGTAAAATAAATGCGTTTAAATGTAGTCCAAAAAAAATCAAGATTTTTAAATAAAAAAATGGTTGTTGTGCCTCACTTGCCATAGATAGGTATAGTGTGTCGTGGACATTTTTGTAGATATTTATAAGATCTACATTTACTTAGAACATTGTATGGTTCTATCTTTTATAGTTTAGGCAGCGTACGCAAAATAAGTAACTTTTCTGGTTGATTTTTTTCACCTTGTGTCAGAAAAACCCAAATATCTTACGGAACCCTATATTTTCCAAAATGAAAAGTAGCCTATGTTACACGTAAATAATGTAGCTTTCGAACGGTGAAAGAATTTTTAAAATCGGTCCAGCAGTTTTTGAGCCTATTCATTACAATTAAACAAACAAACAAACAAAGTTTACCTCTTTATAATATTAGTATAGAAGTATAGATTAAATAATATTTTATTCGCTGAAAACCAGTTGCATTCCGCGGTGGGAGTCAGGAATCAGGATGTGAAGGTGTCAAAACACCTATCAGTTGAGCTAGCTCACGAATAGTATACTGATTTAACTGTTCTATATTATTCCGTTTTTAATAGGCATATATTATTATAAAATAATATATCTAATTTATAAAATTCTCGTTTCACGATGTGCATGGTTGAACTACTCTGAAACGGCTCGCCCGATTTTCGTGAATCGTAGCGAGCATATCGGCTAGGGTTGAGAATCGGACAAAATCTACTCCTCTATCTTTATATTGATGAGTGTATTAATTTATTGAATAAATAATAGCAAATTGTTACAACTCGAGACTGAAGGCGACCATTGTTTGTGCGACGGGATAGCAATCATGGACTTTGCCATGGTGACATACTTATTTAGTCACTTCAATAAAATAATAATATGGGCGAAATACTTTATATGGCAAAACAACGTTTGCCGGCACAGCTAGTTATGTTATAATAATAATACATATTATAAACGCTAAGACTTAAATATTTACGTATTTGTTGTGATTTAATACACCCATGGCACTATTAACCATAAAACGTTAACAAAAAAGGGGCGCCTGAGGCTGAAGAATTCCCGCCTAGAACACTGATATTGTTAAAGCGTGGTAAGTCTAGTAGTTGAGTACTAGTTATAAAGCCTACACCTGGTCTAGTTTCCTTCTTTATATTTTTTGTGAAAAAAATATGTTAGCGCATCTGATAGTCTGTACGTCAAGACTTAAGGCTCTTAATTCGTAAATTAAAATCTTTCGATCGACTAGTGAGTTACTAGGAACCAAAAAGTAGGCTCTTAAAACTATTTAGATATCCACTTTTAGATATTGGCTTGGAAGCCTTAAAGGTTAATTTTCCAAATAAACATGTAATTTCGAAATAAACTTACGAAGTGGTTTCAAATTTAAAATAATTCAAAATTGTATTTAAAATATAATACAATATTTTCCGCCGCTTTGTTATGGGAAAAGAAAATCTTTGAAATAAGGTAACCTTCGGTGGGGGTACACGAAGATATAGTTTTAAATTCTAATAATTTATTGATGTCATGATGTATAATATATTAAGCCAGTGGTCCCCAACCTGTTTTTATTTGGAACGAAGTTCCCTAATTTTTTTATTTTTTATTTTTCATGCGGGCCGCATACATTTTTGGTGTTGCTGTCACGGACCGCAACAAACATTTTTAGGTTTAAAAAATAACGTTATTCAAAATTAACGATTTACAAGTGAAAATACTTTCACGTTTACTGTATAATATTTTGCCCGTGGGCGTGAATTTCAAAATGGTTTAACATCACGCGGGCTACAACTAAAGTCCCGGTGCCCCGCATGTGGCCCGCGGGCCGCGGGTTGGGGATAGCTGTATAAAGCCCACAATAATTATAATAGTAACATCTATAAAATATATATAAAAATACCTGTCAGCACTACTGCTGCGGTGTTGAGCGTTTAGTCGTCTCAACGCTCTTCAAACTCGAATGAGGTTGATTGTAGCGGCACAGTGCTAGCGGCGCCAGCCGACGGTTACCAGCTCTCCCCTCCCCCCCTTGCCGGGTAGTGGGAAGGGTTTGCCAGAGCCCAAAAGGTACCCGATTGATTGGGATGTACTAATTTGTCTCTGAGATACTGGAATTATCCAGCGAAACAATAATAATCTTGGTCTGATATTGAGACAAGACTTATCGAGTCTGAGTGTTATAGGTTTCCGTTACGAAGTTGTCTTGTCTGATAATATATTATCTGATAAGTTTGATAATAATTTATATCGAGATAAGTCAGATACTGTTGATAAGTCTGATAATATCGAGACTTTGTCAGGTGAAATCTATATTGATAATAATCGATCGAAATGGAATCGATCTGCAACACTTATTATCAGGAACGTTTTATAAGCAGTAGCTTATCTTAATCGTTTTTGGGATCATTTAAAACCATAACCAACGAGGGTTCACCTAACGTCAGTAGGAGCCCTGGATCTATCCGGATCTGGTCCGGCCGGTACTCAGAATCGACCGTTGGCACCTGGTTTAGGAGTGGGAAAGCTACGGGTTCATTCGTAACCTGATCGACCCGTATATTGGTCACTTTTAGTGATATTTCCCCAATTTTCTGGTCTTAGTGACTTAAAAAATTAATATTGGGGTAGCTCGTTATAATCGACTTATTTGTCGATAAAATATGTTACAAAAAATATTGAGGGTAGTAACTATCACGTTACGTAGATATTAAGTTTCGTTATACACTCGCGGTGTATCCCGAGTCCCAACATTGGTAAAAGTTTTATTTAATAATAATAATTATATACCGGCAGACATAGTAAATAATAATCGTAGTTCTATATTTAGAACAAAAGGATCGCGCGGGACGCGCATATGTTGTTAACTGATGAGACTCACAGTCAATCTAGTTATTAGCTCGAAATAGCTGTTCTCTATAAAACGGCAAAGATATTATAATAATAATTATGTAGTTCTATTTATAGAACAAAAAGAGCGCGGGAAAACCCGCGGCAGTTGCTAATATTTATTTTTAAACATTGTCGGAGACTCGTAGTCAATCCATACATTATGTTGATTTAAAAAATATCAATATATTTTAAATTTAAATATTAATGAACTCGCAGTTAATCCTCTCAAACCAGCCAACGTATAGTTATATTTATAGAACAGATAAAACATCGTCAGAGACTCGCAGTCAATTCCGATGCATATAAATTGTGTTTAGGGACCCGCGGTCAATCCACACATTATGGCGGTTTATAAAATAACTTAATATATTGAAACGCTTGTAGTAATTAACTTGCAGTTATTTCCCCCAATCGGGCAAACGTATAGTTCTTTTTATAGAATAGGTAAAACATCGTCAGAGATCCGCAATCAATTCCGATGCATATAGAATATAGATTGTGTAAAAGGACTCGCGGTCCAAACACACTGTACTTATTGACTCACAGTCGCAGTACATGCCGGTTAATTAAATGATTGCAGTAAAAAAAGAAAAAAATACATTACTTCAAAAGATTACGCATCAAAATTTACAAAATATCGTAAATATTTAAGCAAAAATCTTCATTTATCTGTCATTCCAAAATGGCGCGCGCGCTGCCGCTGGGACACGAGAGCTTCGCAGGGCGTCCTGTGGGTTATTGATGCATCGGAATTGACTGCGGGTCTCTGACGATGCTTTATCTAAAAATAGAAGTATAATATGTTGGCTGGTTTGAGAGGATTAACTGCGAGTTCATTAATATTTAAATTTAAAATATATTGATATTTTTTTAAATCAACATAATGTATGGATTGACTACGAGTCTCCGACAATGTTTAAAAATAAATATTAGCAACTGCCGCGTGTTTTCCCGCGCTCTTTGTTCTATAAATAGAACTACATAATAATTATTATAATATTAACATCTTTGCCGTTGTTACGTGCTAGGGTTCGAGGATTCGGAGAGAAAGACCTGGTGACTCTCTTGAAGACTTTATTCACAAACACTAGGTCACACTAATCACTAAGTCCAAACACTAAGCACTAAGTCCAAACACTAAGCACTATCACTGTCACTCACTATTGATCACTTGTTCTCACTTCGAAGTCGCCTCGAAGATCGCTCAGATAAAACTGAATTGCCGGCTGCAGTCTGCGACTATTTATACGGGCCGGATCGAATCTCAGAAAATTCCGGAACATCCCAGAGCAAACCCGATATGCGTAAACAAGTATGAGATATCTCTATAAATTACTCGTAGGAACTTACTCCTAGCGCCATCTAGTATCGAGTAGGGGATTTATGTTGCCTGTGTTCCCTTGGTCAGTTCGCTGGTCCGACGCTAGATGGCACCACGTGTCCGTATCCGTAACACTACTCCCCTCCTAGCGATGCTCGTCCCGAGCATCGTTGTTACTGCCATGGTAACGCGCCAGACGGTCTATGTGTACCACTTTGAATGTCCCTCTTGGTTGCTTTTGAATCTTGTAAGTCACATCATTCAATCGGGTAATCACTTTGTAAGGGCCGTCCCACTTGGTCTGCAACTTTGGAGATTTCCCTTTTCGGCGAGTTGGGCTATGCAGCCACACCAGTGTCCCTTCTTCGAAGCCGCTCGTGTTCGATTTCCGGTCGTATCTGGTCTTCATGTTCTCACTTGACTGTAACCCATTTTCCCGAACCATGGCGTGTATATAGCGCATTTTTTCCCTTAAATCGCAGACATAGTCTTGTACGGTCTTCGGTTTCTCCGGTGACCCTCCTGCTAAGAGGTCTACTGGTACTCGCAGTTCTCTACCGTAATTGACATACGCCGGGGTAGCTTTTATGCTCTCATGCTCGGCGGTACGGTACGACAGAAGGAAGAGCGGTATATACTTGTCCCAATCCTTTTGTTTGTCATCTACCAATTTCGCCAAATGCCTCTCAAGGGTCTGGTTAAATCTCTCAACCATTCCATCAGACTGTGGATGGTACGCGGTGGTCCTCGTTTTATGCATTCCCAAAATTCTGCACACTTCCTGGAAGATCTGCGATTCAAAATTCCTGCCCTGATCGGAATGGATTTCTAGAGGCACACCAAAGCGAGATATCACTTCCTCGACCAGCTTAGAAGCAACTGTTGTAGCTTCCTGGTTTGGTATGGCGAACACTTCGGGCCATTTGGTAAAGTAATCCATGACAACCATAAAATACTTGTTCCCCGATTCCGTTACAGGAAATGGCCCAGCTACGTCAACTGCAATTCGTTCCCACGGTGCGCCAACGTTATACAAGCGCATATTCCCACGGCTCCTTGTTTGAGGTCCCGTCACTGCAGCGCAAGTAGTACATTTGCGGCACCAATCCTGCACATCATCTCGACAATGCAACCAGTAGAATCGTTCTCGCACTTTTGTTAACGTCCTCTTGACACCTAGATGACCTCCTGATACACCATCGTATATTTCACGGAGTACATCTGGTACTCTCGTTCTTGGGACAACTATCTGAAGATGGAACTCTCTGCCGTTAGTCTTTTCCCATTTCCGGTAGAGTATTCCGTTTTCAAAAATCAGACTATCCCATTGCGCCCAGTACGCCTTAGTGACAGCGCCAGTGGATGCAACCTCACTCCAGATTGGTTTTACGTCACCCCGTTTCTTCCATGTGATGATGTGCCGAAGGTCGTCATCTCTTTCTTGAGCCTCCCTCATAGCATCATTCTCCCATGGACCCAAAGGACTTGTTTTCGTTAACTTTAATGTAATTTCATTAGATTCATGCTTAACACAATGTTTGCAGTCTTCTGAACACGGCCTTCGTGAAAGTATGTCATGTCTTACATAGTCAAAAGCTTTGGAAATATCCATGTAAAGGGATGTAACTGGTATCTTTTTGTCAATAGCTGAAACAATTGTATTTAAAAAATTATATATTGCTAAATTTATACTCATATTTTTTCTAAAACCCTTTTGTTCTTCTGCAAATAATCTATATTTTTCGAAATATGAATATAACGCTTTGTATATTACTTTTTCTATTATTTTTGACAGAACAGATATTATTGCGATTGGACGATAACACGATAAATCTTCTCTATCACCCTTTTTAAGCAGCGGCTTTATTATAGATGTTTTGAGCTCATTCGGAAATATACCATCTTTAATGCAGAGATTTTGAATATAGCTAAGGGGTTGAGATATTATTTCAGCCACGTACTTTGTGACTGGCGTAGATATATCATCTATACCAACAGTCTTAGTGTTTTTTAATGAGTTAATGACTACCTTAATGTCATGTGGAGATACGTAGTTAAAGAATAAAGAAGAGAAGACATTACATGTCAAAGTTCTGTTCAAGCTTAGGCTATCGTCATTATCCAGTATTCGTACTTGGTCAACAAAATAGTCATTAAATGATTCTGCTATAAATTTGGGATGTGATATAATCTTATTGTCAATTTTTATTTGTCGTATTTGTTCCTTAGGCAAGTTATTTTTATATCTGTTAATAATGTCCCAAGTTGCTTTTGATTTATTTTTAGCAACGCTAATATAATAGAGATTTTGAGCCCTTTGTGTTAGGTTGATAATCTTTTCAAATATTCTTTATTGTGCACACAATACAGAGAGAATACAAACAAATATAAACAAGAAATTACATAAGTGTCACAATGGCGGCCTTATTACTAGGTAGCAATCTCTTCCAGGCAACCACGAGCGAAGGTGAAATAATTGTAGTAGAGATAAGCGTGCATGTGCAAACAAAAGAATACAAATCTATATTGATGATTATATGAATAAATATACATATAATATATATAATATATAATAATACTATACATAAATACTAAATGTATCATAAAATAATACTATATTTATATAAATAAGTAGGTAATAATGACATTGAACAACACGGACATCCTAATAATTTTAAGTGTAACTCATAACATAATACTTAATCATGAATAATTTTTACAAATATTTAAGTAGTGTAACTTGACTAGACTTTTAAATGCATTTAATGTTTTTGCAAGTTTTATATGCTTAGGCAAGGAATTCCAGAGCTTAATACCGGTAACAACAAACGAGGAACCGTAGTATTCGGTTTGATGCACAGGCATTTCCAGATGAAAATTTGACGCAGATCGTAACTCCTTTACAGTGGCTTGGCGAAATAAAAAAATTTCTTTGAGGTATAAAGGTAAATTAGGGTCATATATGATACAGTAAACAAGTGATAGAATACGGGCATCTCGACGAAAACGAATGGGCAACCACTTCAGACGTGTTCGAAATTCTGACACATGATCGAATTTCTTTAACCCGAAGATAAATCTTATTGCAAGATTCTGAAGTCGCTCGAGCTTATTTAATTGAACCTCGGTGATATTAGTCAAACAAGCATCTGCGTAATCCAGAATAGATAGGAATAGAGATTCAGCAATCTTTATCTTGGTTGGGATAGGTAAGAGGTAACGTAGGCGACAGACAGAGAACCAGGTTGCATAAATCTTTTTGCTAATTTCTTTTAAGTGATGATACCAAGATAATGTGTCGTCAAAATAAACACCTAAATTTTTTACGCACTTACTAAAAGGAATCACTACATTATTTAAGCGTACGGAAGGCAAGCTGTTCCAGTCAATCCTAGACACAAGGCCAGGGCTGCCAATAATAATTAACTGAGTTTTCATAGGATTAACTACCAGGCCGTGACACCTGCTCCAGTCATATATTAACTCTAATTCCCTGTTAAAAGAACCAATAGTACCACGTAGATTGAGCAGTGAGGTATGGGTATAAACTTGAAAATCATCAGCATACAAATGTGATCGTAAAGAAGTGGAAGCTGTAATCGAATTTATAAAAATTGCAAAAAGAAGTGGGGACAAGACCCCTCCATGTGGCACACCAGCAGAGATAAAGTCCCAATCAGAAAAAGAATCGTCCAACTTAACTCTCTGACGTCGACCTACTACTACTACTACTAGCTACGGATTAAGCAAACAACGGCAGGTGATATATTGATAGACCTTAGCAAACTCAGCAAAATGTCATGGTTGACTGAGTTAAATGCATTGCTAAAGTCTAACAACGCCAACATAGTAGTTTGTTGTCCATACCATAGCGAATGTCGTCAGAGACTTTTATTAATGCCGTAGTGGTACTGTGCCCCCGACGGAAACCTGATTGAAAGGTGCTTAGAATGTTATTCTCAGTTACAAAGTTGGTAAGCTGATGGCTGATCAACCGTTCCAAAACTTTAGAGAGGAAAGGTAAGACTGAGATGGGACGGAAGTCAGACACCAACTTTGACCTAGAGGTCTTTGGTAAAGTTTTTCAGTTTCTTTGTATAATTTTTAAAACTAGCCTTGTTATCCGAGTTAGGGTTTTTACGGTAAGTCCACAATAATTTACGTTTACGTTTGCAATACAATTTTATCCCTTTGGTAATCCATTTATGTTTCTTACTACTTGAAATTTTAATACGGATGATAGGAAAACAAAGGTCACAGAATAATTTAAATTCGTTAAAAAATTCACTAAAAGCTTTGTCTCCCGTAGTGCTTGTATACACTTCCGTGAATCTAAGGTTCTCTAAATAATACTTAAATTTATTTAAATTTTCATCGGAAATATCGCGTTTGTATTTAAACCAATATTTTAAAGAGCATGCCGTCTTTACTGGAAAAGTAATTATTTGAGCATTATGGTCTGAGAGCCCTATGTCTAAATTAAGACTTTTTCTTTTATGTAAATTGTGTAAAATATTGT
This sequence comes from Polyommatus iphigenia, assembly GCA_963422495.1. NCBI lineage: Eukaryota > Metazoa > Arthropoda > Insecta > Lepidoptera > Lycaenidae > Polyommatus > Polyommatus iphigenia. Next base: position 24,161,473 of record OY730187.1, on the reverse strand, counting down.
CAATGCATGACCTGCTGCTTAATCGAGTTGGATTTTTAAACTCTATCTTTAAATTAAAACTCTGAACTGTGTGAATGAATTGTCGCGTATATTTATCGTTTTTACAGATATTTATGTTAAAATCACCAGTAATGACTGTCTTTTTAAAGCTGTTTTTACAAGTAATACTTAAAACTTTCTATACTATGTAAATATTTTACATTACTGCTTATATACTGTTTTAGATTACTATTAGTGTTAGTTTTATATTCATAATTGTTACTAGATTTAAGTTTTGGATGTTTATATGCAAATTCCGGTGCTAAAGTATCCGAAGTTGACGCTAAAGGTTCTCGAAAATGGGCAAAACGAGACTGCACAGTTTCGTAATTCCTACACAAAGTTCTCAATTGATCAATATCTTCGATATCAGTAGCAGAAGCTAACGTGCTTGCGTAACAAGGGCGTATATTGTGCAGAACAATCTCAAGCTTGTCCTCCCTCGACAAAGGTTTTGAAAGTCAAGAAAACATTCCTGATAAAATCGATAGATAAATTGTAATATTTTCTGTCTCGCGAATCTCAGATAATAGGCGATAATCATAATCAGGCTTATCGAAATCCTGCTTTAAAAGGGAAACAAGGTCATCCCAGGATGATACCTGGTCTTTTATACTTCGAAACCAATGTAAAGCGTCATCTATAAATATTTCAGTAGCAAATGAAATTAATTTTGAGTCAGAAATGTTTCGAGCTTCACTGAACTCTGTAACGCGTTGAATAAAAGAACGAACGCAAGATTTGCCATCGAATTTTAATTTACCTAGCTCAGCGGTAATACTGTTACGGATACGGACACGTGGTGCCATCTAGCGTCGGACCAGCAAACTGACCAAGGGAACACAGGCAACATAAATCCCCTACTCGATACTAGATGGCGCTAGGAGTAAGTTCCTACGAGTAATTTCTAGAGATATCTCATACTTGTTTACGCATATCGGGTTTACTCTGGGATGTTCCGGAATTTTCTGAGATTCGATCCGGCCCGTTAAAATAGTCGCAGACTGCAGCCGGCAATTCAGTTTTATCTGAGCGATCTTCGAGGCGACTTCGAAGTGAGAACAGGTGATCAATAGTGAGTGACAGTGATAGTGCTCAGTGTTTGGACTTAGTGCTTAGTGTTTGGACTTAGTGATTAGTGTGACCTAGTCTTTGTGAATAAAGTCTTCAAGAGAGTCACCAGGTCTTTCTCTCCGAATCCTCGAACCCTAGCACGTAACAACTGGTGCCAGAAGTGGGATTTGGAGATGCCATTGACTCCGAGAGAGGACTTCAAGGGGAGTATCAGAACAAGGGCTCAGTGAGCTGCTGCCATTGACTTCGAGAGAGGAGTTGGAGGTGGGGCTGCGGAGGCCACACCCACTGGGGACCAAGCTCCGCCCACTGCGGGGCAGGCCCCACCCGCTGGCCCCGCCCACCAGGCTCCGCCCACTGACCACGCCCCTCAGGCTCAACCCACTTCGGATGGAGCCACGCCCACTGGCTCCCCCCACCGGGACCCGCCCACTGTCCACGCCCCCCAGGCCCCGCCCACTCTGGACATGGCCACGCCCACTGGCTCCACCCACCCGGCCACGCCCACTCAGGTCACGCCCACTGGCCCCGCCCACTGGGCCCCGCCTGCTCAGGCCCCGTCGACTAGCTCCATCCATCCTGCCACGCCCATAGTTTCTACGGCCCCTCAAATGGCTCCTCAATTGGAAAGCATAATTGGGTTAATTCAGGCTTTGCAGGAGTCACAAGACCGCAAGCTCGGGGCGTTGCAAGATTCTCCAAGGGCACAAGACCGTAAGCTCGACGCTTTGCAAGAGTCACAAGAGCAACAAAAGGACCTTCAAGAAAAGGCGCTTCTGGCTATAAAGGATGTCAGTGACACGGTGACAAAGCTTCGTAAAGATGTCGACGTAATGGACGAATGAGTTACCGGGTTAGGATTGGATGTAGAAAATGTGAAAACCGGCCTCACTGAACTTCAGAAGAAAGTAGTGCGCCTGGAAACCACAGGAGTGGCGGCGTCTAGTGGAACTACTGGAGTGGTGAAAGTGGTACAAGGACCAAGAGTTAAAGTACCACCATACGACGGTACTACTTCTTGGAACGCTTATCGTCAGCAATTCCAGACGGTTGCTTCTGCCAACGGATGGACTGACGAACAATGCCTGACCGCTCTCACTGTTGCGCTCAGAGGGCAAGCTTTGTCGGTCCTAGAAGCACATACAGGGAATGGGTTCCAAGACCTGATGGAGGCACTTGAATCCAGATACGGGGAGCGACACCTGGAGCACGTGTTCCGTTCCAACTGCGTGACAGAGTCCAACGCTCAGGAGAAGGACTACAACAATGGGCGTTGGAAATTGAGAAACTCGTCAAGAAGGCACACCCAGGAGTCGACACCAAGATGGTTGACATGAACATTGTTCAAGCGTTTGTCGATCCGTCGACAAATGCTTGAACAATGATTCCGATCAGGGACCTGGAAGTCAGAGCTGCAGTAAGGCTACGTCACCACACCTCTCTAAAGGAAGCATTGGCACATGCTTTAGAGGTCGAGGCTGTTCGGCGTGATATACGGCAGACCCATAAGATCCACGAGGTCTCTGAGGAAGTTAAGGAGGTCAAGGCTCCCACGAAGAGAAGTTTTGGAGCCATGTGCTACAAGTGCGGCGAGAGGGGCCATATTCAGCTCAACTGCCCGCAGAAGGTGACTCAGATGGCAAGAATGAAAAGACTCGAGGAACGCATTGAACAAATAGAGGAGCTGAAGAAGCAAGGAACTTCGTTCCCTGCCCGGGATCAGGGAAACGAATAAAAGCCAGGAATGGGGGGCGAGTACTGGCTGACGCGGAGGAAGCCCCCATAATGGTTATCTCCCAAGCATGCAGCGGGAATAGTCTTGTGATTCAGGGGACTATTAACAAGACGGATTGCAAAATGACTCTAGACACAGGAGCCTCTAGAACGATAGTGAACCCAAATCTGGTAAAAGCCGCAAGAAGACACAAGAGGAGAATTAACTGTCGGCTCCTTACTGCCTCCGGTCAGCCAATACCCGTCCTGGGGGAAATGTCAGTTACGATTAATGTAGGGGGTTACTCATACCCTCATGACGTTATCGTGGCTGAGATTATGGATTGCATCTTGGGTTTGGATTTCATGAAGAAGCACAACTGCAGAACTAATGTCGCTGACGGAGTTTTCAAGTGTGGCGAAGAAGAAATTTTCATCCTTGGAGGCGCCTGCGGGAAAGTCGCATGTGTAAAGGAAGTCATTATACCTGGACGAGCGGAAGCTAGAGTGCTGGTGAAACTACCGCCAGCTGGAAAGAAGAAGTCAAACAGATGCGTGTTGATCGAAGACACACCTACCAAGACATCAGCGCAAAAACTGATGACGGCGAGAACCCTTGTTAGTGGAAGCAGTAACGCTGTGGTCAGGGTTTTGAATCTTGGTGATCACGAGATCTGCTTGAACAAAGGTGACGTCATTGGAAAGTGCGAGGAAGTTGTCTGGATGAGAAAATGTAGTTCGATCACAGGCTCAGACTCAGCAAACAGCAGCAACTATGGAATAGTGACCGAGCTACTCGATGACTGCAAGAGTAATCTGACTTATTCGCAGAGCATGAAAGCTAAGAAGTTTTTACAACGCCACGCGAACATCTTCTCCAGTCAGGAAGGCGACCTTGGAAGAACGTCGATGGTTCAGCACAGGATAGATACCGGAAGCGAGAACCCAATTCGTCAACGAGCAAGACGGATACCCATTGCAAAGGAAAAAGAAGTTGAAGGCCTTTTGGAGGACATGAGAAGACATAAGATTATTGAACCGTCTGCAAGTCCGTGGTGCTCACCTGCTGTGTTAGTGAAAAAGAAAGATGGCAGCACAAGATGTGGACTACAGGCGTCTCAATGATGTCACTAAGAAGGACAGCTATCCATTACCTCGAATCGACGACACTCTGGATACCTTGAGTGGCATGAAATGGTTCTCGACCCTGGACCTGAAATCGGGATACTGGCAGGTGGAAATTCATCCAAAAGACAAGGAGAATACAGCTTTTTCCACCGGTAAAGGTTTATGGCAGTTTAACGTCATGCCCTTTGGATTGTGCAACGCACCTGCCACATTCGAGCGACTCATGGAGTGTGTACTGGCAGGCTTAGTTGGAGAGGCTTGCTTAGTCTACTTGGACGACGTCATCATTGTTGGCCGCGACTTCGAGGACCATTTGCGAAACTTAGAACGAGTTTTCGCCAAAATAGAGGGGGCCAAGTTAAAGTTGAATCCGAAAAAGTGTCGTTTATTCAGGAGTAAGGTCAATTATCTCGGCCATGTTATCTCCAGTGATGGAATCCAGACGGACCCGGAGAAACTGGAAGCAGTTCAAAATTGGCCAACCCCTAAGAATAAAACTGAAGTGCGGGCATTTCTCGGCCTATGCTCCTACTACAGGCGTTTTGTTAAGGGATTCTCGGAGATAGCCAAGCCATTACATCGGCTGACAGAAGATAAACGACAGTTTATTTGGGACGAGACTTCTGAAGATTTTTTTCAGAAACTGAAGAAACATCTGTGTGAAACACCAATCCTGGGGTATCCACAACCTGAAGGTCAGTTTATAGTCGACACGGACGCAAGCAACACGGCCATTGGAGGGGTGTTATCTCAAAAACAGGGTGAAAGCGAAGTTGTAATTGCATATTTCAGCAAATCTTTATCTAAGCCCGAGAGAAACTACTGTGTGACAAGAAAAGAACTCTTGGCTGTTGTAAAGACGCTACAACATTTCAGCAAATATCTCATCGGCAGACAGTTTTTATTGCGAACTGATCACGCAGTCTTGAAGTGGTTACTGCAATTCAAGAACCCAGAAGGCCAAGTAGCTCGATGGATTGAACAACTCCAAGAGTATGACTTCAAGACGGAACACCGCAGCGGAAAGGCGCATGGGAATGCCGACGCACTTTCACGAAGGCCGTGTTCAGAAGACTGCAAACATTGTGTTAAGCAGGAATCTAATGAAATTACATTAAAGTTAACGAAAACAAGTCCTTTGGGTCCATGGGAGAATGATGCTATGAGGGAGGCTCAAGAAAGAGATGACGACCTTCGGCACATCATCACATGGAAGAAACGGGGTGACGTAAAACCAATCTGGAGTGAGGTTGCATCCACTGGCGCTGTCACTAAGGCGTACTGGGCGCAATGGGACAGTCTGATTCTTCAAAACGGAATACTCTACCGGAAATGGGAGAAGACTAACGGCAGAGAGTTCCATCTTCAGATAGTTGTCCCAAGAACGAGAGTACCAGATGTTCTCCGTGAAATACACGATGGCGTATCAGGAGGTCATCTAGGTGTCCAGAGGACGTTAACAAAAGTGCAAGAACGATTCCACTGGTTGCATTGTCGAGATAATGTGCAGGATTGGTGCCGCAAATGTACTACTTGCGCTGCAGTGAAGGGACCTCAAACAAGGAGCCGTGGGAATCTGCGCTTGTATAACGTTGGCGCACCGTGGGAACGAATTGCAGTTGACTAGCTGGGCTATTTCCTGTAACGGAATCGGGGAACAAGTATTTTATGGTTGTCATGGATTACTTCACCAAATGGCCCGAAGTGTTCGCCATACCAAACCAGGAAGCTACAACAGTAGCTTCTAAGCTGGTCGAGGAAGTGATATCTCGCTTTGGTGTGCCTCTAGAAATCCATTCCGATCAGGGCAGGAATTTCGAATCGCAGGTCTTCCAGGAAGTGTGCAGAATTTTGGGAATGCATAAAACGAGGACCACCGCGTACCATCCACAGTCTGATGGAATGGTTGAGAGATTTAACCAGACCCTTGAGAGGCATTTGGCGAAATTGGTAGATGACAAACAAAAGGATTGGGACAAGTATATACCGCTCTTCCTTCTGTCGTACCGTACCGCCGAGCATGAGAGCATAAAAGCTACCCCGGCGTATGTCAATTACGGTAGAGAACTGCGAGTACCAGTAGACCTCTTAACAAGAGGGTCACCGGAGGAACCGAAGACCGTACAAGACTATGTCTGCGATTTAATGGAAAAAATGCGCTATATACACGCCATGGTTCGGGAAAATGGGTTACAGTCAAGTGAGAACATGAAGACCAGATACGACCGGAAATCGAACACGAGCGGCTTCGAAGAAGGGACACTGGTGTGGCTGCATAACCCAACTCGCCGAAAAGGGAAATCTCCAAAGATGCAGACCAAGTGGGACGGCCCTTACAAAGTGATTACCCGATTGAATGATGTGACTTACAGGATTCAAAAGCAACCAAGAGGGACATTCAAAGTGGTACACATAGACCGTCTGGTGCGTTACCATGGCAGTAACAACGATGCTCGGGACGAGCATCGCTAGGAGGGGAGTAGTGTTATGGATACGGACACGTGGTGCCATCTAGCGTCGGACCAGCGAACTGACCAAGGGAACACAGGCAACATAAATCCCCTACTCGATACTAGATGGCGCTAGGAGTAAGTACCTACGAGTAATTTCTAGAGATATCTCATACTTGTTTACGCATATCGGGCTTACTCTGGGATGTTCCGGAATTTTCTGAGATTCGATCCGGCCCGTATAAATAGTCGCAGACTGCAGCCGGCAATTCAGTTTTATCTGAGCGATCTTCGAGGCGACTTCGAAGTGAGAACAAGTGATCAATAGTGAGTGACAATGATTGTGCTTAGTGTTTGGACTTAGTGCTTAGTGTTTGGACTTAGTGATTAGTGTGACCTAGTGTTTGTGAATAGTCTTCAAGAGAGTCACCAGGTCTTTCTCTCCGAATCCTCGAACCCTAGCACGTAACAATACTTTTGTCACATGTAACTGCAACGTTAATTGGGGGCTGACAACTAGAATTACTACAACCGGAAAACACTGCGTTTTCCGGTTGCTGAGTTTGAAGATTCTACTTTAAGTGGGTCAATTAATTTGTTAAGATTTTTAAGGTAGGACTCGTAACAATTTCTATAAAGAGTAACGCAAGCCGCATGTGTATATTTTATGTCGCTTGAGTCTATTCTGTTCATCCTATGATAGACGTGATGGAGAATATTTTCTGTGCGCGAAAGTGATCCTTTATCACATGGGCCTGACTCGAGAGCGCAATTAACTTTATTTAATATCTCTGTCACGGACAGAAGGTCCTAATAAGTAAGGTAAATTTTAAGAGCACACCAATAATACAAAGTATACAGTATATTATATGAGAAAATGTAAAAATAATTAAAATTTAACTCAACTCAACTTGACTGTACTTTAAGAAATATAAAATTGTAATAAATTTACTCCTTTTAAACAACAGATTCTCGGTACAAATTATGAAAGGTATTAAAACAATTTAAGTTATAAATTTGTATTCCTTCTCAAAAACACACAGTTTACAAAGACACAAAAAAACAGACGTGACGACAATTTTCACATTTAAACACAAATAACAGACAAAATCACAAAATTTTACACAACAAAACACATAGACATACACACAACAATCCGCTACTACTCCAAAATGACAAAACAAGTCAACCACGTTTATGGGCGCCAGTGAAGCACCTACCGTTCAGGATAATGAAATACAGTGTTCAGTTAATAATTTACTATAATATAATACAACTATGATATTATGCCCGGTAGGTGAGTCACAAATTTATAAAACGTGGTACAGTGCCTACTTGCTCGTCACTAAGGAATGTAGGGCTACTCCCCTGGTACAACCGTAGAAAGGGGGGGGGAAGGAGATCCAGAGCTGCCAGCTAGGGCGCTGGAGGGACTCTGCTTCCACACGGTGACGACGGAGACAACAGCAGAATGGACTCCCGAAGACGGACGGTCACCCGCAGCGGAGACGAGGAACCAAACTCGGGGCAGGGTGGTTCCACTCGGAGCAGGGAACCCTGGAATTGATCGAGTCTCCGTCTTCAAGCTTCTGGCGGCCTATCCAAGATTCCCCGAGAGGAGCGCCCACTACCTACAGTGGCAGCGGTATTGTCGTGGTAGGCCGTCAGGAAATAACAATTTACACAAAAAAATGACCAAACAAGATATATTATTATATAATTTAAATATTACAATGTATTTTCAAGGATTTCATCAAATAGGAACAAAGAAATTTACATTTAAGTACAAATAACGTCGGTAGGCTACGAATAATAAAAAACTAAGGAAGAGTAACTCCGTCAAAAAACATGCTCCAAAATACTTGTCAAAAAAGTGTACCTTAGGTTCACTTTTCATACATTTGCAATATTTAGGTGACCTTGAGCGGTACAAAGGCTGACGTTACATGACAGTTCGAATGGAACCAAATTTAAAACTGTATTAGTATGGGAGTTACGTTTCCTGGTTTTATTATTCGTAGTCGGTAGGTGAATAAACTTTTTATCAACTAAATTTGGAAAATTTGTAAAAATATCTTTTTAATTCATGAAGCCCCAAGCGGCCACATCCGGCCGCGATAACAATGAAAAAGCTATTGTGTCTCGTTTTGCCACGACTGATGTGACTGACCAATAGTTAATTACGATTAAGAATAATTAAACATATCTAATTACTTTTAAAGCTACTTATATATTGTGTGCAAACAAAACTTACCCTAAGACGGGGATTTATCCGGCTTATATATGAAGCTGGTACAATTTGACCTAGTACTGGTCGATTACTTTATTATGGTTTACTTAGTATGTTAATTTTCAAATTTTAGGCAAATAAAAGTATCGGCAGCGACGCGAGTATACTGCTAATTATTGTACACGTCTAGCCCGGCCTGTAGTCTAGCGCAGAATGGCGGAGCGAGGTGACAACGGCGCTCGAGTCGTTAATGACCGCCTATTGTTCTAGAATCGAAGCACAGTCGAGAACAGAACTGTCAGTAATAAATAATTAAAAATATATTATTTTTTATATGGAAATTTATAAAATATAAGTGCAATGGCAAATCGATTGTTCGCTTTGTTTTAAACCTATTGTAATATTTAATAGTTAACTTAGACTACGTAAAAATGACTTACTAAAACGCAAGTCATGTAACGTTCCGTTACATTGTCGATCTCTAGTTTGGTTAGGCTCTTGTACAGGCACAGGTACTGCAGGTACTCCAGCTCTTCGATTATCCTAGTTTTTACGATACCGGGTAAGGGTTAGTCTGTCTGTCTGTCTCCAGGCTAGACGAGCCGCGCCAGCTCGAGCGACGCATTTGTTTCACTCCCACTAGTGCCCGTGTCACGTGTGGGAACTAGAGCGAGCGAGAGAAATGAGTGGCTCGATTTTTATTCGGCGGTATCCGCGTTTCTGACATTTCACTAGATTTAGTTTAGTGAAATGACATATCACTAGATATTTTTAGTAAGAAGACGTAACAAACAAGAATATTCGGCATCTACCGGGAGTTCGTGATATCCCTAGGGATATCGTGAAATCCCTAATATCCTCCTTTTCCTGCGACATATATACGACAGCTGAAATGTATCACGTGGGCTTCGGCCTGACCGGGCATACCACCTCGCTCGGTCGGAAGATCTTCCTTTGGCCACGCATTATTCCCACATTGGTGACCCTCGACAGAACACGCCTCCTTCATCATCATCACTCCCCGCCCCTCCGCACCGCGTCAGCCAGCATCGCCTCATCGGGTACCTCGTCCACTAGCCGCTATGTACCGCGGCCTGGGCGACTCCGCATCGGCATCATCGGGCTTTCTCACTACACCGACCGGTCAGCAAGCAGAGCACATCTCTCCTGGTTAGCACGTAGCATCGGCCCCGCACGGCAGCTATCCGACTCACTGGATCCCGTGCAGCAGCTTATAGTTCCGACTCACTGGGATTCACTGCAACAGTTCCTACTCACTGGAACTCTCTGGCACTGGCGACTCAAGCGACAAGACTTCAAGATTCGACCTCCGGTCTTCGGGTGGGAGTGATATGGCGGTACCCACAATTTGCCTAACATTCCTGCATCGCGCTATCGAAGTTTTCTGAGCGCGTCGGTATATATACGACAGCTGAAATGTATCACGTGGGCTTCGGCCTGACCGGGCATACCACCTCGCTCGGTCGGAAGATCTTCCTTTGGCCACGCATTATTCCCACACCTCTATTATCCGAACACCTCTATAAACCGAATACGTGTCTTTAATCCGAATACCTCTATAATCCGAACACCTCTATAATCTGAACACCTCTATAATTATTACCTCCTTTCCCCCGCACAAATTACTCCCGCAGCCGCGCCACCCCATTCTAGTGCCGAGTTAGACGTCACGCATTTGCATTCCCTGTATGATCGACGCGCTCGATTCCCGACGCGTTCGATTAACGCCCACGCGTTTGGGCCGCCAGTGCGAGCGCTATGACCATCATTATCCTTTTTGCCTTTACGTAATTAGACCCCTGTAGAACCGCCATCCTGGTACAAATGACCAAGAATTTTGTGTCACCATCTCCCGGTCTATGACCGAAGGTAAGGGCGCCAGTCGCCACAAAATACTTAATTGTATTTGTACTTAAATAAACATTTAAGGGGCTGCCATAAAAAAAACATAATTTTTTGCCTATCTTTGCTTTATAATCTTACGGACCCCTTGGCCTTGGCCGCACTTGGCCGATTTTTTTTTATTTAGAAGGGCGCTAATTTTGGGGCCGGACAAACTGTACTTGTACTCTGTACCCATTTCATTTTGACCGCGCGCTTCCTAGGGGGCGCTAGGGTAATACATATATTAGCACACGGGCGCCACATGGGCTAGAGACGGCCCTGAGTAAATCTTAATTATTAATTACCTTAATGAACTATTAGACAAAACAGATGGGTACATAACATAGTTAAGATAGTAATAATTGAATACTAACCTACTTATTTTTATTTTTTTTCATACAACATCTCTGAATTCGCCGGCATATTCGTGCCGAATCATGGCTCTCCCACGGTTAATACCACTGTTATTATTATAACTTATAAGCATTAAGCAGCCTGCAGTGTCCCAACTCCCACTGCTGGGCAATACCACTTTAATAATTTTTAATAATATTTAAAAAATATAATAAAGGGGGCCTTCAATACCAAAAACACAATTTCTGGCCTGTTTTTGCTCTATAACAGTACGGAACCCCTCGTGCGTGAGTCCGACTCGCACTTGGCCGTTTTTTTTTTCAACATACACCGTGCCATTAACGTCAATCAATCTAAGATTTACCAACTATATGGCGGTAAAAGTTCGTATCGCAAACCTTTTCGGACATTTACCATTACGAATTGAAAAAATTTAAAAAAAATTAAAAAAATTAAAAAAAAAAAATAATGATAAATAAATAAATAATTTATTTAAAAAAAATAATAAAAAAAATAAATAAAAAAAATAAACGAAAAAAAAAACGAACGATTAAATTTTTAACCCATTTTTTATGAAAATCGATTTAAAAAAAAAATCGATTTTTTGACGTGATAACGTCTTACAATTCGATATGGGCTGCGCGCCCGAAAAACATGACAGTTCATGTGGCGTTACCTCGCTGACAGCTCTGAGGCGTTCCATTTACACTCTCAAGTCTCTCAACAACCGTAAGGCCCACCTGGGCCGCGCTCTTTGTTTCGATTATATTACGTATTTCGATGACTTAGAGAATACTTTTGTATGAAGAAGTTTGGTTAGTTATGACCTTTGATACATTGACCACACTCTGAATGAAAAATAAATAAACAATCTGTGAGCTATTAGTATTATTTCGGCTATTCAAAATTGTGCTCTATTTCCTACGTGTCAAGGTATGACTTAATATATGAAGAATAAAGTATTCGTTTATTTCTTCTGAACAAGTCACTAATTATAGTTTCGAAAGTTTATAATTCAGAAACTAATATCACATCGGACTAAATACTATATTATGATGGCTTGATAGATAGAAAATTTAACATATATGTATTATAATGTAGTTCACACAAACATAAAATATGGATTATATGTAAGGATATTTCATATTACATTAATTTTACAAAGAGGGTAGGCCGGGCGCCATTTTTTTTGCACATTGACCTGCCAACTTTTTTACATAGATTTTTCCCGGAACTGAGGGGTTAAGGCTATGACGTTGTCACGTTCAACTATCGTCAGTAAACCGACTTTACAGACAACCTATTTTTTAATTAATCGAAACCCTTACAATCGATTAAAAAATATCGACAATCGAAACAAAACAATCGATTGTTCGATTCATCGATTTCGATGTTACAACACTACTCTCCAACCGTCCTACGTTTTTTCCTTGGTTTTTCGATCAGCATGAGAATCTGACGCGAGTTTCACAGTTTTTAGCCATCCCACAAAAGTGCTCAACGCCGCTAAAGAAGTTTTCACTTCAAAAATTTACGGTTCCTACGCGATACACATTTCGGCACGAAGGAAGTTGCGGGCAACATCTAGATTCTAGAATCTAGAATATTCTATATTTAAAAAAGCTCTATCTATCCAGGTTTTCTCTATCTATTTTTAATATTTCATGAACAGTGTTCTTAATATAAAAAATATTTACACCTCCATGGCGTAATATTTTCAGCATAGAGGATTAATAGTTGCGCCTCGATGCGTCCACAAAGGCCTGCAGCCTTTTTATACAGCTTTCATACCGCACGCCATTGTACTGTGATTTCAACCGCATTGTGTTAAATAATAAAAAAATCTTCCCTGGAACTTTAAATAAAAGAATGAGTATGGTGGACGGCGCATGCATAATTCAGAAACGCGGGCTGTTGGACTACCTATTACTTAGTATAATCAAAGAGCTTGGATCGTCATTCATCGCATTTGATCGTGTTTTAATTTGAACTTCATTACGAGTATATCTTTTATGAGGATGTTAACGTTGATTTATATTGTAGATGTAGTTATAAGTTTTTGTTTAAAGGCTACACAATTAGTAATTTTCGAATCCTCCTTTTTAAAACTATTTTTTAATTTTCAAAATATCTTTAAGAACAGCCTTAATCGATATAGCCTAGGATCCCTTCATAGAAGGACCTTCACCGAGCTGTTTACTGGATGAAAAGTATTTTATATTCAATTACGTATGTCAACAAATTAATTGCAAGTGGGTTGCCTAAAAAATTTCAGTCCAGAATAAAAAAATAAAAAAAAAACAAAAAACACTTTTTTTTTACATTTTTCTGGTTTGGTTAATAGACAAATTCCATACCAATCGAAAGTATGAAGCCCATAGAATATGCATTAAGCATTAACCAGACCGGTACCGATTAGTAGTAGTATCGATTTACCTGCCTACCCAAGAGTTGTGACGGGAAAAAAATAGACAACCTAACGTTTTCATACTCTACGGGCTCCATACTTTCGATTGGTATAGAATTTGTCTATTAACCAAACCAGCGAAATGTTAAAAAAAAGTTTTAATTTTTTTTCTATTTTTTTTTTATTCTGGACTGAAATTTTTTAGGCAACCCACCTGCAATTAATTTGTTGACATACGAAATTGAATATAAAATACTTTTCATCCAGTAAACAGCTCGGTGAAGGTCCTTCTATGAAGGGATCCTAGGCTAATAGGAAAGAGAACCAATGCGGTTTTCACACAATTTCACAATTAAACGATTTGTCTCGTTCGCTGAAAGACTGAAACAAGCAATTACGTACGACTCGTACAAACGAGCAATTTTAAGAGACTGGAAAATATACCTTAAGGCCGCGTCCCCATCAGACACGGCGCGGCGCCGGCACCGTGTTACGGCACGACGCCGCCACCGTGATACGGTCCGGCGCCGCACCGTGTCACGGTGCCGCGTACGGTGCGTCCCTATTCAGTCGATATTTTCGCTCGGACGAGATTGCTTGTCTGCATATGGATCGCGAAAGAATTATTCTCTTGTTGTTACTAAAACGAAGATTGAAAAAGAAACAGAAACAGAGGAAATTTTGGGTAAATATTACTTACAAACTTTATAATTAAGGGGGCTCCCATACAAAAAACATAATTTTTTGGTTATTTTTCTTTATAATAATGGTACGGAAGTCGGAACCCTTCGTGCGCGAACCTAAGTCGTACTTGGCCGATTTTTATGTGTTCCAAATAAGTGCCTCGTTTAAGTTTGGACAACATTTTTGTTCGGAAGTTTCACCCAGAATAGGGGCGCGCGGTGCACCGTACGCGGCACCGTGTTACGGTACGGCGCCGTACCGTGTCACGGTGGCGGCGTCGTGCCGTAACACGGTGACGGCGCCGTGCCGTGTCTGATGGGGACGCAGCCTTTGTCAACTGACAGAATTTGTCTCGCCATTACAAAGTATTAAAGGAGCTCGGGAGGTTTAGAAAACAAAGGACTTAGCCCCGGGAGGAACGACAAAGTGTTTGTAGATTTTGTACCCGCTGTGGACGTTTTGGTGTGGACTCTGGTAAACAGGCATTTGTGAATTTAGAATAGTGCATTGTAGACGCAAGCTTCTTTTGTGTCTCGTTTCTAAAGTGTTTTATCTTTTCAGTGGCAAATGATTAGTTAACTTTTTAAGCTTTATATATAATTAAAAGGCTCGTATTAAGATGTAGATGCAAAGATGTATGTCAAAAGATCTCAGAAACTGAACATTAGGTTAGGTTTTTACTTTGTAAGTAATCTAATGACATCGCAACATGACTAAAGCTACGGTTGGCAGCGGGCGACATGAAGCGGCGGCAGACGACGTGTCGTCGCGACTCGCCACACTAGCACTACTGGTTTCTATGTATTTCTATGAAAAGTGTCGCTAGCTGCGGAGGGTATTTCATAGAAATACATAGAAAGCAGTAGTGTCGGAACGAGTAACGACACGTCGTCTGCTTCCGCTTCATGTAGCCGGCTTCTAACTTGTACTTTAAGGCGACGGACGCCTTGATAATTTGGCTGTAGCGATATCGATTTTTCTCAGCAATGACTAAAGCTAAGAAATTAAAGTTCATTGTCAGTATTCATCGTGTCTTTGTCTTTGAATTACCCATAGCATAACACGATTGGTCAACTTTTATAACACAGAATAATCAATCAAAAACACCTCTGTAAAAAAAGGGATTTCTATTTTGCCAACAGAGGCTCTCCTCTGTTGGCTGGTTTAAGCTTGGCTCAAGCATACACTTTAATTTTCCCATAGCTTATATATATGAAATGTTTTTTGGTTTTTAAATTACGCGACAAAAACCATTTTGTCGCTACGCCCTTTCCATTTTTTGCTGTTCCATTGCTTGTTTTCTATGAGAGGCTGGCCCGGCCTCTCATAGAACACAAGCAATCTAAAACATATCCAACACGGTTTTTTACTTTAACGCGGCGTCACCTTAATTATTTATAGTATGCCCACAGAATAACAGTATTCTGCAAAACATTAACGAAATATAAAACGTAATATTAAAGGAAATTCCTAAGTCAAGGAATTAAAAAATAGACCACGCAAAGTACATAACTTCTACGTATAACGACACTTACCTATAAACTATCTCTGGGCCTTAGCATAGAAATAGTTGGTGAGCTTCGGAACGCATATGCTGATACAATCTTTAATCATCGCACCTTTTACGGGCCACCTACATACATAATGTCAAGTGCGCTTTGTGAGCTGAAATGAGACCGGAGATAAGGATCTCGTCAGGGGCGTAGCTACCGCCGAATCTGTCTCATTTATTATGCAGGGAACCCAGGCCACGGGGGCCCCAAAAATGCGTAAGCAAAAATTATTTAAAACGTTTAAAAAAAAATTCTTTCAGAAATTACATAGATACAAAAAATATCAATTTCATTCTTTCCCAGGTAAAGGGTGCTTCGAAAAGTTTGTAGCAACTAGCACCCTATGCAAATATGTTCCTTTTGTGAGAAATCTTTACCCTGCCAAGCAGGGCCCCCGCTACCATATGTGCAATGTGTGCAATGCACACGGGCGCCATCCTCTAGGGGCACCAAATCGCCATCTTTAGGGGCGCCAAAACCAAGGACCCAAAAAATTTGCCTACAAGGGCGCAAAAATCCTTTTTTTGCACACAGGCGCCAGTAGCCTTTACGGGGGCCCTGCTGCCAAGGGCCTCCAAACAAATTGTTAGAGGCCCCACCAAGGCACGCTACGCTTCTGGACCTCAGAGTCGTCTCGGGGATCTATTGCACTTTTAATTATGTGAGTTACGAGCCCGACCCTCGTGTTTAAGCGTTTTCTACATTTCGAACATTGTTCCTCACTTGTACCCTGTTACGTTATGAATAGGTGTGCAATTTGTAAAGTTCTACGCGGTTTTGTGTTGCGACTTATTCTCTGAGTGAAACAGAATGAGAAAAATAATTTTAGTATAGTTATAATACAATACGTTTTTTATTTGTTTTATAGTCAAATTTATTTACGAGTAACTACATTATGCCTTAAAATTTTGATTAAATTACCTACATCCATAGGTACTAATATTATAAATGCGAAAGTGTCTGTCTGTCTGTCCGTCTGTTTTTGTCTGTCTGTCTGTTAAGACTCTTCACGCCCAAACCGCTGAAATCTGGCATGGAGATTGGAGATACTTTGAGTCCCGGGGAAGGACATAGGATAGTTTTTATCCCGGAAAAATTAACGGTTCCCGTGCGATAAACGAATTTTGGCGCAACGCAGTTGCGGGCGTTATCTAGTAACTTAAATATACTAATTTAACCATGTTTCATCGCATGAATTTTAAGAGCGAGCTGTCAAATTTTGCTGTGTTTTCTAATAAGTATTACGATCCCGGAAGACGATTGACTTAAATGAAATTGAGATTTATTTAATCATTGTATATTTGTCTGATACTAGCCTAACGGAACACGATTCACTTATTTTGACTCGATAGTTTTATTTTTCGAAATTATGAATATTTCTGGGCTTTTCAACAAATATCTGTTACACTTATGCCCGTTTTCACCAACTACACCTAAAATTTAGGGGTCCCCTAAGCCAATATTCCAAGTTTTTTTCTTGATGAATTGACAACCCTGTGTATTGTTACGCGATATTGTTCACTACTAGCTGCGGCTCAAAGTACAATTCATGCGGGCACGATTCATGGAATCATTATATCACGATTGGAGGATAGCGGGGAATGTAGGCGGGGCTAGTGTGTTTTGATATTTTTGGCAACCCGGTCTTAAGGTCAACTACCTATAAATTTCGTCTATTTCTAATTTAGTCCCAACTTTAACACTAGCTGTTAAAAATGAAACAGCAAGTTAAACACGCTTTGATGTGGGCAGCGGGCGACCCGCGGGCCGCGAAAGGCGACAACTCAGGTGTCAACACTGACCCTAAAGGTCCATTCATACTGGCACAGTGGAAACGCAATGAAGCTAAATTCTGAATATAGAAACGACCATTATGGCCATACCATAAGGTACATAATTTGTATGTGGCAAATCAAGGCTTTGGTTATAGATCATTATTATTATTACTGTGTTTTTTATTTTGTCAGAATATTTTAATACAGGTATAGCACATGACGTCACAGTGCTAAAACACAGACACTTTCTTTCATGAGAAAAACGTGGTTTTTGTATTGAAGTCCACTTTAAATATTTAGTTTGTTTTATTATTTATTGTTATAGCGGTAACAGAAATATGTATTTGACTGCTATATTATAATAACAACAAAATACATGATGACAGACGGACGGATGGACCGACAGAGCGGTCATAATAGCCAATAGGGTCTGGTCCCTACTCTTTGAGGACGGAAGTAATTTACTGTTCAAACTTTACTAAAGTTGTAATTTACCGATGTGTCGATCAACAGCATTATTTATTACCTCGGCCATAAAAATCTAATATTTCATTTTGTATAAGTACTAAAAAAAACGTTTCCCATGAGAACAAAGGGGAAAAAATAGAACTCCTTTACTATGACTTCGTTGTATAGAACACACGTATCGTCTATCTGTTTGTGTCTGTCACTACTCTTTATCTCATGAACAATGATAGGATCTACATCTTATGTTATATATAAAATTCTCATGTCACAATGTTAGCGAACTCCTCCGAAATGGCTTTACTGATTTTTACCAAATTTTATATGCATATTCAGTAGGTCTGAGAATCGGCTACTGGGTACTTTATATATTGATAAGTGCATTTGTTGAATAAATAATAGTAAATTATTACAACCTGAGACTGACGGCGACCATTGTGTGTGCGACGGGATAGCGATCGACGTTGCCATGGCGACATACTCATTTAGTCACTTCAATAAAATAATAAAACTTGAGAGGTGTCAAAGGACACCCGAATGGAACGAAGTTATTTCTAAAGATACAATTCCGTGCATCGCGATCGATCGCGGTCGTGCACGACCTACGACTGTCGTCGGACGCTCGCGACCATAGTCAACGTATGAAAATGTATGGCACCGCTTCCGAGGCCCGCGACTGACGCGCGCGGCCTACGACTGTCGTAAGCCGCGCGCGATCGTGCCATATAACTTTGACACGGTCGCGCGGGGCCTACGACTGTCGTCGGTCGTGCGCGACTGTCATAACTTCAAGACACCTTTACCAGTGCCATACCTTTTCATACGTTGACTATATGGTCGCGAGCGTCCGACGACAGTCGTAGGTCGTGCACGACCGCGATCGATCGCGATGCACGGAATTGTATCTTTATGTTCAAAAAACAGTATTATTAAAAAACGCCATCTATTGACGCCCAGGAATACTAACAACGCGTAAATAAACAATTAAAAAAACGCCATCTAGTTGACGCTTAGGAATACTTACTATCAACACCCTCTGTCCCTACCAAGCAGGTACTAATAAAAAAGTGTCGAGGTCAAATCAAGGTCAAATGTCGATCCGTCTAGCCCCGCTATCCCCAACCCGCGGCCCGCGGGCCGCATGCGGCCCGCCGGGGCTTTATGTGTGGCGTGATGTTAAACTCAAACTCAAATTCACGCCCACTGACAAAATAATGTGGTCGTGAAGTACGTGAAATTTTTTTCACTTTTAAATCGTTAATTTTAAAGAATGTTATTTTTTTACCCTAAAAAAAATTTGTTGTGGCCCGCATGAAAAAAGGTTGGGGACCACTGGTCTAGCCAGTAGCCTTCAAGATTTACGCCGAACGCGAGATAAGGAACTTCGTTCCAATATAATATGCGAAATACTTTATATTATGGCAAAGCAACGTTGCCAGGTCAGCTAGTATATGTACAGTGCAACCTTAACATAACGAACCTCAATATAACGACTTCCTCGATTTAACGAATTTTTCGTAATCCCCTTGAATTGTCCATAAGAGTCAATATAAAATATACCTTTACATTGCGAACATTTTTTGTGAACACCTCTATATAACGAATTTTCAACTATCAAGAAAAAGTATAAATACCTCTAATTAACGAATTTTGTCACCCCAAAACCTTTATATAAAATTTCCACCAATGTTATATGACTCTCATAGTGCGTGATTCATGTCGCGACATGTTTCGTACACGCATATTTTGGTCGTAAAACAATCATTGTTGATTTTTGTTGTTGTTTAGAGAGTTGATTAGAGAAAAAATCAGTACAAAATGGTCTCAAAACAACTGTTCAACAGATGTTTAGTTTTTTGTGGTAAGACCGTTAGGCTCGTCAGTATTGTTAAAGATTTAAGTAATTTAAACGTCAGTATTGTTAAAGATTTAAGTTAAGATGGTTGAGAAACGTAAAAGGTGTTCCTTATCGGTTGCAGAAAAGCGAAACATTATTAATTACGTTGACAAAAATCCTACGACGAAAAAATGCTAATAAGTTCGGAATTTCGGCAAGTACGTTGGCTACAATTTTAAAATTTAAAGATGAAGAAATGTGTTATCATTTATTAGTAAAAGTTAATCGCTTTATCAAAATGAGTACGTAATGTTGAGGTAAATTAAACTATTTTTTTTCACCTCTTTATTACGAATTTTGGACTAACCTAACCTCAATATAACAAACCTCAGTTCAACGAATTACTTGTGGTGATGACTTGCAAAATTTTGACTATTTTGGAGAGAAAATAAAACGACTGGTCCAGGCGATGAATTGGCGTATATTGAAATAATGTTCGTTGTGAGAGGGGTGCGGGGACGGTGCCGTGAAGTTGCAGAGATTGCGCGGGGCCCTCCCGCGCGATGTTCACGATGCGGTGTCGCGTAGGTGTTGTGCCGTGGCTCCGCTGGCGCTGTAGTCGCGGAGTTCGCAGCCTGTAGCTGCGCTCCCTTGGAAGTACGCAGGCTGCTGCAGCTGCAGGACTTCCAAAATGAATCAGCCAAATTTTTTGGTTCACTAGGCTTCTGAAACAAGGGGACAAATTTTTGAAAATGCTCGATTTATCAAGCCGTTGGCCGTGCGAATTTTTGCCACTCGCACGACGTCGTCTTTTCCCTTGTAGACGTCTTCAACTCTGCCCAGCCGCCATCTCAACGGCGGTTGATTGTCCTCCTTGATAAGGACTAGGGTATCCTTGGTTAGTGTGTCCGGGCTGGCCTTTTTCCATTTTGTGCGCGTCTGTAGCTCCGAGACATATTCCTTGGACCACTGCTCCCAGAAGTGCTGCCGCAGCTGCTCCAGTCGGTCGAAGCGAGGCAGGCGATGAACAGGCACCGACGTCAGGTCGTCAGATGCTGGTGAGGTCTGCCTATGAGGAAGTGGGCTGGGGTAAGAGGTAAAAGGTCATCTGCATCTGCGGACATAGGAGAAATTGGACGGGAATTCAGGACGGCCTCAATCTGTATCAATACCGTGCTGAATCCCTCGTAAGTTAAGTGTGCATTACCTACGACCCGGTTTAAATGAAATTTACACGATTTCACCCCTGCTTCCCATAGACCTCCAAAATGTGGTGAGCGAGGTGGTATGAATTTAAATTTAATATTGTTGTCGTGCGCATGTTCTAATATAGTTGAGGAATGTGAATCAAAAAACCTTTTTAATTCTTTCATGGCCCCCACAAAATTTGTTGCGTTATCAGAATGAATTTCTAAGGTTTTACCCCGGCGAGAGATTAATCTTTTGAGAGCAAGTAAGTATCCTTCTGTGGTAAGACTAGTGACTAACTCTAAATGCACAGCGCGTGTAATAAAACATACAAACAAACAAATATAACACTTCTCCAACCGTGCACCTCGGCCACGGCGATTTAAAATTAAAAATGGGCCACCATAGTCCACCCCACACTTTAAAAACGGAAACCCAGCTTCTACTCGTTCCTGGGGCAGGTTACCCATGATAGGTGTAAGTGTTTTACCTTTAAAGCGAGTGCAAAGTACACATTTACGTACAGTTTGTCGTGCTAAATTTCTACCATTTAATGGCCACCAATCTTCTCTGATACTATATAAAAGTAATTGGGGTCCTGCGTGAAAGAGTTTTAAATGTTCGAATGAAAATAAAAGACGAGTAAAATGATGCTTACCGTCGAGTAAATAAAGATGTTTTTTATTGTAACTGTAATTATTACAATTCGCAAGTCTACCGCCCACACGTAATAATTTATTTTCATCTAAAAATATGTTTAATCCTACTATATTTTTCGATGTCTTCAATGGTAACTTGTTATTTAAACTGTTGTATTCATTAGGAAAGGATTCTATTTGCGCGAGACGAGTAATTAGTACGAGCGACGCGTTCAACTCGTTTAGTACGTCTAGCACGAATCACTGTCGAAAAAACATTCGTATCGTTAACGTAAGCCTTTTGTATGGAAACTTGAACAGCGCCTCTGGTGTGCGTAAATTAAACTAATTTCTAGAGCACGAACACTTAAGTTTCGTATCGTTATCGTATCGAATACGTAACGCAACTTGAGCCGTTTGTATGAAGATAGCTAGCACGAAGGCATAAAATGACGTATAGTATCGTAATTGTCGAAGGCTGGCTTGCGAGTTTCACGAATGTTTATTCACTTTAAAAATTTCAGTGAGAAAACTTTCGTCAGGGTAAATTTAGAGAATAAAATAGAAATTTGAGTGATTGTGTTGATTATATTGGTGAGAAAATGCTTAGATTAAGACGAAGCACCTCACGACGACGTAGTACATTGTACTATTATCTTGCGGCGCGATGGATTGTTGAAAGTAGAAATGTACAAAGAGAAACAGGGTGAGTCATGCAATTTAGAACGTTCTTTTAGAACTTATTATTTTTTGAAATAAAAAAAACTACGAATTTAATTTACTATAACAATTACAGGGAAATCTCAAGGAGAGCTCGTCTCAGAAAAAATATGGCAAATGATATTCAAAACCTAAGTGACACGGAATTTAAAAATAGGTTTCGTCTCAGTAAGGAAGCCTTTTTTTACTTATGTCGTGTATTAAAAGAAAAATCCAGTCTGAGATCAACTGAAAAGATCAGCCTGGAACATAAAGTAAGTTGAATAAGTAAGCTTCTTATGTACCTCCCATTCTAAGAAAAATATTTTTATTGATATCCATAATGGGTACATAATTAATACAAACTATGTGAGCATAATATGCAGTTACAGTGAAACTATTAACTCTTTATTATTTTCATTTCTAGGTGCTGTGTGCTTTATCATTTTATGCTACAGGCTCCTACCAAAGAATAGTTGGAATGGCTAAATATTTAGGGCAAACTACTGTGAGCAAATATGTGAGGCAGGTTACTGATGCTCTTGTTACCCCTTCCATATTAAATACTTTTATAAAATTACCAGCAACACGAGAGCTCCGAAATATTGTTAAAAATAAGTAAGTAATCATTTTAGTAAATATATATGTATAAGATAAAAACTAGAAAAAAGTACAAACAATGCTTTATTTACAGATTTTATACAAAGTTTGGCATCCCTGGAGTAATAGGGTGCATTGATGGGTCTCATTTTCATATATTCACCCCAAAAAGAGAGATAGAACATTTGTTTTACTGCAGGAAGCATTTCTACTCACTAAATGTGCAAATGGTGAGATATATTGCTTTACAAATTTATACTAATAAAAATAATGTTAACTCTATACCATACTTATCTATATTCTTACAATATTTTAAGATTACAGTTACTATGTTATACAGTTGTACATTTTGTATGTTTTTACATTGTAGATATGTGACAGTGAATGCAGAATTTTGAATGTTAATGCCAAATATGGAGGGGCTACCCATGACGCTTTTATTTGGGAGAATAGTCAAGCCAATAGGTATATCCAAGACTTGAACCAAAATAATGAACAAGTGTGGTTTCTAGGTAATGATTTGTTTACATTTAGGTTGCTTTCTTTAAAAAACTAAAGTTTTAAAATATTGTAAAGTTTCACTGTTAACTCAGTGTAGATATTTTGTTATGTTACTAAATGAATAAGTAATATATAATATATATTTGCAGGTGATTCTGGATATCCACAGAGGCCTTGGTTAATGACACCAATCACGGATGCCGCTGAAGGTACTCCAGAGGCAAAATATACTGCCATCCATGGGAAGGCCAGAGTTGCAATCGAAAATACTTTTGGGAGACTCAAAAATAGGTGGAGATGCCTTTGTACCGCACATTACATTACACCCCTGAGAGGTGTGCAACTATTATATTGGCATGTAGCGTTTTACACAACCTCGCATTGGATTTTATGGTGCCCGATCCTGAAGAGGATTTCATAAATACTAATTCATCATCACTTTCTTTACCAGAAGAAGTTTTTCGGGAGCATGGTTCTAGAGATGACTTAATTCGCGGTAGGGCCATAAGGGACATGTTAGTACATAGGATTGATAGACTACATAATATTTAAAGTAATTAATTTCGGTTTTTATGTGAGCAATTAAAATCCAAATAAAGGTATCATTAAAGTTTTTTTTTTATTCATATTTAAGCACAATAAATTTAATTTAAACATGAAATTCATCTTTTCTTTAGAAAAAGAAGTGATAGGTGATGTGTATTGATGAAGCTAAATAAATAAATTATTATTTATTTATTTATTTATTTATTTATTTATTTATTTATTCACCAAATAAAACATATACAATTATAAAAGCTTAACTTAAACAGCATTTAAAACCAATGAGGTTTGTACAATGCTGCGATATTAAAACAAGCACTACTCACTTCTTCTCTCCAAATAAGTTCTTAATACTTTCAAAGCCTCTTTCATAAACTCTAACCACTGAGCTTGTAAATGGAGCTCTACATCACGCTGTCGAATCCTCTCTCTTTCTAATTCATACACAATTCGGTCACGCTCCCTTTCATACTCCCTTGCAGTCTCCTCAAACTCCTTAAATATTAAAGCTGGGTCTTCGGACTTTTTCTTTTTTTTTGGTGGTTGCCACTGGGTTTCCCCTGGAGCTGCTGGTTGTTTAGGTGCTGGTGGTTGTGGAGGAAGAGGCGGCGGAGCGACTGTAGGTTGACTGATTTTTTATCTGTAAAAATTTTGATACAATGTTGATACTATTCTGTAAGGTTTAGTTCTCAAGATCTTATTTTTGATGAATGTGCTTTGCTGGATACCTACTTGACTAGTTTTTGTATAAGATATTTTTAAAATATTTTACTATAAGTACTTAATAAAACTAGTAGTTATTTCAAACTAAAGAGTAATGTGTTATATTATTATAGTAAGGATCTAAAGTAAATGAAAGATAAATTTAAAAAATACGAACCTTCAAGAATTGGAGTATATTCATAAGGAACATCGTTGACAGTCAATTCATCTGCAGTTTCGGTGGCTGCAACTTGCAGATGAGTACCTGACAAGCTATCTTCCTCCTCACCAACAACCTATTTCAATCAGAACAATACATAAGTATATTAGTGCTTACTTAAAATTTGGATGTGAATACCATATTGTATACTACTATTTAGTATACTATATTTGCCTTATACCAAAATACTTTCTTCTCTAGAGATTACGTACGAAAAGTATGTTGTATAAAATGTATTTTACCAAAAATCATAATTGATGGATAAAGATGGCTAAAAATAGAAAGCAAGAAAGGTACTCAAACACCATCCAGTCATCGACACAAGAATTTAAGTGTCACAACCTTCGATCACTAATATACCACAGTATTAACAAAAAACTCAAGTGCTGACCCTTTTTTATTACTTAGCATAAGGAGTAGGTAGGCAAGTTGTAAACAAGAAACACTTGGCCAAATTCTACCACGAGGGCCACCGCTGGGTTTAGATAAGTCTCCATACCTTAAATAAATTTGACATTAGTTAAAGGACTGTATCTTCCAGAAGTCATTCTTAATATAGGTATGTTACCTTCCCTTTTTTAACCTTTCTTTATTGACAAAAATAAGTTTATATTTTTCACTCAACTTTGTTTTAAAAAAAATTAAGCATAATATTATGGCAAGCCTAATATTTTATTTGACTTGAGTAAGTATACTTATTTAAAAAACTATAACTCTCCAAAGTTTAAAAATTTACAGAAATATTATGTTCGAAATATCCTATTGAAAGATATTATTAATAAAATCAATAAGTATTATATTATACTTAAAACAATAAATGAAATGTACTTACTTTTCCATAAATTCTACCATAATTGTGTATTGCGGGTGGCTGGTTCTCATTTCAGCAGAATGTTTAAGAAGTTAAACTTTTAAATAATTCCAAAACTTTCACACAACATTCACAACACAAGTTCACTTCAAAACAAAGTGTAACTTTGAATGAGCTTCGACTTTCGAGTTACCAAAAATGTCAAGTGTTTCACGTCCTTCGTTTAGGAATACAGTCTCACCAAACATCGCTTTAGTAATAAATTGTATTATTAAATACCATTTATCTTTATGAATATAAACTTTTACTACAATTTCTTCATATTGCGTCATAATTTGAACACATTTATGTTTTAAGTGCCCTCAAATCACAAAGTTTTTAATTAATTAAATACGTATCTAGTTTTTGAACGAAATGTTCATTAAATTTTACGACCATTCATTCTATTTTTCTCACTCATATTTACGTTGGTGTGACGTCATCTAACGTTATCGTATCGAAGTCTCGATAGTATTTCGAAAGTGCTTCGTGCTTCCGACTTAGATTGTATAACGTTATCGTATCGACAACTCGATACGTTTGCGATACGAAACCTACAATAGTTCGTGCTAGGACTAGATCCTCACTAGGGAGAATGCTACGTAAGTTTAATATTGTTATTTGTTTTTAACTAAACAGTAAACACTACCTTGTGTGCCTTGTGTAACGGTACACAAGGCAGTGTTTACTGTGTGCTTTGTGTATGGTATATATGGTATATATATGGTATAATATATATTCTAAGAATAGGTGTCTAAACACCTAAGGCCGAAAAAATGCGGCCGAAGTTCGGCATGATTACGCTTGCAATGTATTTTAAATTACCGATGACACACCATGCTGAAATCACGTCCCGTTATATTGTAAGCGTAGCGCATTGCTGGCGTAATCATGCTGAACTTCGGCCGCGTATTTTCGGCCTATTGTGCTTAGACACTAAAACATTATATTTGATAGCTAGTTACTCTAACAAAGTCATATTTTTTATGTTCCCGATATAACAACAAATAGTGCAATAAAATTTATATTTAAGGAAGACTTTCATACAACTGACGAGTTTTTTTTTAACTTGGTATGGAACATATACGATATTAACTCTCGATTTAAAATCTAGGTATATAGGCAGACAACATCTAGATGTTACTGAATATCTGACAAAACCGTGAGACGAGACACAAATCTTCGTATTGACACACTATACATACAAAGTTCCATTACAGGTATTGTGGTTTTGGATGTAGTGTTTAATACGCTTATTTTTTGTACGTAGGGCTCCTGTGAAAGGCCTGCACTGCGTGTTTGACGAGAAAAACGCTGAGCTGCGTATAAACTGGCTCGCTAACTGTGACGTCATACGAGACCCCGTCACCTATATGGTAAGTCATTACTCATTAGTAAGTTAATAAAGTTATTGTGTGTATAAATTCCGAATGGACTACACATTTACTTGTCCGAGGCGTTCAATTCTTTCTCTTTTCTTTATCATATTAATAACCTGTATATTTAATTACTTGTGTTTTTCCTACCTTCGATAACTTGAAAATTTCCCCCAGAAGTTCTGGGCCAGAACACGCTTATTCCTAACAAATCTACTATAAAATATAATATAGTGACAATATTTTGCCTGTGATTTTACCCAAATTTCTCATATTCACCAAAGCTTTCGAGTTTTTTAAATTGCAAACCATTTAGGATTAATAAAAGTGGAAATCATTTATATAGTAATCATTATTTTAAACTTCATTTACAGGTAGAAGTGACGGAGTTGACGAAGGACGAAGTGAGTCGTTACGAGCTGAAAGCAACCACCAACGTCACGCTGATACACGTTTTCGAGAAAGTTCCCGTTGGCGGCCGATACAACATCTGTGTTTATGTGAGTTGTGATAATATTACAAAAGAACTATCGTTTAATATTTAGATATAAAATAAATATTTTGTAGTTGAACGTGAGAAAGAAATAAACATAGGCATAGAGCTAGTTAGATGTAGTTGTAGAAGCATGTAGATGCACAAAGTGTCCCTATTTAAACTTGTTGTTTTACAGTTACGTTAGTTGTTACAAGCTTATTAAATCTAAAATTTTGTTCGATTTTCAATATTAACCTATCAAGCCCCATTACCAGTGACCGCGATAACAATAGAATAACAATAGGTTTCCAAGAATCCGCGATCGAAGGATTAAACCTTGAGAGAGACTCAGTGCGTTCATTGACATGACTGATTTTAAAAATTAACAAGACAGGCAACACTACTTCACCTTATCTATGAAAGACCTTATAGCGCGTCCCCATTACTGTGACACGATGCACCGCGCGCCCCTATTCAGGGTGAAATTCCGAACAAAAATGCGTTCCAATCTTAAACGAGGTATATGAAAAGACCTATCAAAGTTGCGTAATGCAAATATTGTCAGATTTCAATTATTATTATTAAACTGAATAGGGGCACCGTTTGCGGCACCGTGGCACGGTGCAGCGCCGCTCCGGTGGCGGCGTCGTGTCGTGGCACGGTGACGACGCCTCGCCTTGTTCGATGCGGACGCGGCCTTAGACAGTGTATTTCATAGTCCACCATTTTGTATACAGACGTCAGCCCCGGGCGCGGGCCGCACGTGTCAGCTGGTGCGGTCCGGCGCGGTGGAGGTGCCGCGCGGCGTGATGGCCTGGTAGGCGCCCGACGGCCGGCTGCTCGTGTCCTAACTGCACGAGGACGACAACAACTCGCAGTCCAAGTTAGTTGTTACACTACTGCTCTTACACTTATAAACGAATTCGAAACCGTATTTCTAACAGCTTCCTAGCATGGAACTGCCAACAAAGGCTAAGTTACTCTTAGGTCTAAGGCCAGAAAGGTACAGGAAAAGGCAAAGAATAGACAATGAAAGATATGCTTTGGAAATATGTCATTTTATCCTTAAATCTGTCTCTCGCATTTCAACATTATTGGTACGCGGTACAGTTTGTATAAGCTTTCTCCTGTCATAGATTACTTTATATGTAATATAGTAACTAAATAATATGTAATATAGTATCGGACAAGGAGATGCCTGAAGAACTCCTCCAACTCACGGAAGACATGGAGGTGGTTGAGGCGGAGTTCTCGCCGCTGGCCGTGGCGGCGACGCGCACGGGGCGGGCGTACGTCGGCGTGCGCGCACGCAACACGCGCGGCTACTACAGCGACCTCAGCGAGGTGCATGCGCTGACTGTGCAAGGTGAGTGACTTCTAAAGCCTTATAGAGAGTAGTTAAGCTATGTGCGAATACTAACACGCGGTAATATTGATCTTCAAAAGATTCCCTCTCTTGAAATTGCCTATTTTCATCCTGATCGGTACTTAATTCCTCGATTTGAGTTTGCAAAATCTCAAAATCATTAAACATATTAGATATGGCCTGCACGCGTAACTTAATTTCACACTTTTGTTGAGAGTTTAACGACAAATTTTCAAATTTAGTAACAAATTTTTCGAAATTTGTAAGCCTAGCCTTTAGAGCACCCCTTTTCCTTATTAAGTATGTTTTTCGGTACTCGGGGGCTCTTAATCATGCTAGATTCACCCTGAACTATTCCATCACCCACCATTTTGAATTTCTATAAAAAACAAGGGTACTCACAGTTAAACTGCACTGCTTCTGCACTGCCTGCAGCGGTCGCGAATCTATAAAAAACAGCACGATATTAATAAAAAGATTGAGGAGATGGGATTTGGAACGATGGAAGCCAGACCTGTACCAAATCTTCCTTTTTTGTTGCGAATGTAGCCTTTTCTCGTCGTTTTCTTGCGTATATTCCGCTCAATCGCTGCTTCCTTGGTTGGATATCCGGCTCGAAGGACCAATTTGATAGTGATGACTTGCAAAATTTTGACTATTTTGGAGAGGAAATAAAACGACTGGTCCAGGCGATGAATTGGCGTATATTGAAATAATGTTCGTTGTGAGAGGGTTGCGGGGACGGTGCCGTGAAGTTGCAGAGATTGCGCGGGGCCCTCCCGCGCGATGTTCACGATGCCGCTGTCGCGTAGGTGTTGTGCCGTGGCTCCGCTGGCGCTGTAGTCGCGGAGTTCGCAGCCTGTAGCTGCGCAGGCGCCCGCATAGATGGCGCCGACAACTTGATATAACGAATATTTTCTTATTCCCCTCAGATTTGCTATATCGAGGTTACACTGTATATAAGTTTATAAACCAAATGGTGCTTCATTTATTGGCTTCTCAGACAAGCCATAAAATCGGCAGTATAAGCCTTTCTTCCTTCCTTAACATAACATAAATATCTAATATTAACTTATATTTGCGAATTAAACCACAATATGTTGTATAATAATATATTTATTGTAAAGAAACTACTAAAGTACAGATAGTAATAAGTCGCTCAGGCGCTTAACAAACTTTCATACGATCCTTTCTTGAGTCCCTTTCACGCTCTTCTTCAACACCTGAGCCGAAAATACGTGTTCGAAATATCAACAAGAAACTGTGCATATCATACAAGCAGTGTTACAAGCGTTAGGTGAACGACGTGAAGTTGGTACACTTGTCGCTACGTTTGGGCCGAAGTTAGCTGCGGTACGTATTTAAAAAAATGTCAATGTCAAAAATGGACTGATCCATGTATCAAGAGGTTATCTTTTTCACATAGAGCTCTAATTAATCTAGATTCTAGGTAAAATAAATATGTAGCTAGCTTCAGGCCGTTGCGACAAAAGTACGTACAAACGTCGTCGGTATACAATATGTCCTACGTTAACACAGAGAAGATACAAGGTTTGGTGTTGATCCTTACATGTTGCCGTGATGGCGGTATCTACGAAACTAAACTATACAAGTGGGAGTCGCCAACTAAACCGCTACAAATTTAGCTCACTACGTAGATTTGTTCACTAATTACATGTATAATCTAGTAATATCTAATCATAATATCGTCAAAACATATAAGCCAATGGCGAAGCGAACGGTTAGGGTAAATTCACAGCTCGACGTATATTACTGACTAGCTAGGATTCGAACCCGTCAGTTGTGTACTCTCGATCAACAATTATAGATTCTTTTTACAACAGTCAGATGCTCAAACTACTGAACGCGTCAGGTTTTCTTCGGAAAACCTGTCAGTAGCCCATCCGACGACCGTAATCGCGACCCGGGGCGAACGAAATCGATATTTACAACACATAATATGCAAACGAGACAACAACGAGAATTATATCGATACTACGGCTACGTAATAAATAAATAATTTATCTAAATAAAATTACTAATTAATAAAGAGAAGATATTAAATACTGAGAGTAATTAAATTCTGAAGTGGATTTCGTTAGCTACTTTTCGATTAAGAATTAGCGTGGTCTACGTTAGGTGTAATTAAATAGATGTTAATATTCGAAGGTCGTTTATAAGACGCAGAACTCGTCCAAGAGGTTCTTCAGCTCCTTGGTGTGAGCGGCCTTTGAGCCGGTGGCGGGGGAGGCCGCCGTCGCGCGCCCGTTGTAGCTGAAAACGACACATGCATAAGTGAAGAACATGTAACTTGTACTTACAATGAAAGTGACACGTAAAGTAACAGTAAAAATAAACATAATATGTCTATCGGCCGGCGCGCGCCGTACCATACAAACTAACTATTTTTAACAAATATAATATAGCTAGTATAAAAAGTAGCAATATTTGTTTTCTATTTTGTAACTTTGTAGCTAGTGTTGTCTTAAAAATCTTGCCAGTACCTAATTGTTATTTTTGTTTTGTTTATATCAAAGACTCTGTTACGTTATTTACAGAGCATAACTTCTTTGCTATGTCACGATTATTTGGCGGAAAGCCAAAGCCTACAATAACATTATGCCAAATTATATGAAACTATGAGGACATAATATTTTTAAAACGGTCGTTACTATACGAGATATGTACAAATATTGCATCCACGACACGTCAAAAGAAGTTTTTAAGTTTTATTTTATATTGATTCAAAAAGAAAAGAAGGAAGATTTCAATCTAATGAGAATAATGTGACTGACAAAAACAATGATATAATCCAGTCATAATATTATTGTATTGTAAATTAACACATAATACAACAGACTCAAATAATATGTGTACCAAGTATTACCAGTGACCGTATTCATAAATTATAGATATTAAAATATAACAATTATATACTATTTAGCTCTTTTAAATAGTGCTAAATATTAGCGAACAAACAGACAGAAGCCAACATAGAATTAATGTGCTTTTTGATAAAATGTGCTGTGAGCATCAGGGACATGGGGATACTAGGGGGCGTCCACAAATTACGTGAGGTGTTTAAGGGGGTCCCCCCTTAAACACCTCACGTTGACTCGAGTCAAATCTCACCAATCTCACGTTGGAGAGGGGGGCTCGGCAAATCTCACGTATTTTTTTTCTCATTGTGACAAAAAAAACTATTTTGGTTTTCATCCAGATTGTACGTATCACGTATGCTTAAGATTTAATCGTAAGCGTTATCGTAATACGATTTAATCGTTCACTAATTTGTTCGAAAGAAAATTTTCATTCATACTTTAACGTTATACATCTACTGAGTGTCAAACAATCCAACGCGTTTACGTAAGAAACCCAACATTTTGCAAAATCTCTCGTGACAGTGGGGGGTGGGGGGAGGGGTTTGAATAAATTATCACGAAATCTCACCAGGAGGGGAGGGAGGGTCAGAAAATTTTAAAAAACACCTCACGTAATTTGTGGACACCCCCTTATAATAATAAAATATTTAAAACGGCCATTGAATTGCCATTACCAACACCCAATATTAAAGATAATATACAAAATAAACTTGAGATAAACCCTCTAGAGGTAACAAAATGTAATATACATACTGCATAGATATTGTATTAGAAACTTAAGCTATTTTCGCGCATTCTCACCTAATAGTGCGCGGCGTTTCTGACTGTTTGTCGGCACTGTCAGTTTGTGCGGCGTTGGAGCTGCCGAATAGTCGACTAAACCAACCCCCCTTTTCGGACTTAGGCCTGCAACCAATGGCCGATGTTATGTTGTATGTGGGACGTTAGTCACGGAGGGTTAACATACAAATGAAAATTTTGAAACAATGGCTGAACCGATTTGACTAATTTTGACCTTCTGGTTATTATATTAGTTTACGAAAGTGGAGTAGAAATATTGCAGGGGTAATATTACCACTATTGACGACCTCCGTGGCTCAATGGTTAGAGTGTGTGGCAACTCAAGCCGGGGGTCGCGGGTTCGAATCCCGCCGACGGAACAAAAAGTTTTTCAATGTTCCTGGGTCATGGATGTGTATTAAATATGTGTATGATATAATAAAAATCTTAAATATATGTATAGTATAAAAGTATTAAATATATTTCCGTTGTCTGGTACCTGTAGGCTGACACAAGTCCTTCAGGTACTTAGCACGGGGCCAGACTGACGTGGTGTGAAGCGTCCATAGATATTATTACTATTATTATTATTTTAGGTATGACAGAACATGACTGCATCGTCACAGATTGTTGAAGATAAATTATAAAACTGGAGTTATGTAGCAAGATAAATAATAAACTAATAGATCATCATGGATGGATTATATGATTCTTCTTGTCAGTCACTGTTGTAATATTACACTGTAATATGTTTCAATGTATTGACACTGAAATTGTGAATAGGTTTCGTCTCAGTCGTTATTTAGTTTTGCGTTACATACGATTCTATAATATTATTTGAAGGTCGTATGTTATTAAACCATTTATTTTTTCTTTAGATTAATAAAGGTTGCGAGCCTCTGACAGTTTCCTTTACTTCATTTCGTGATTTTATGGTAATATACCGGATACCCGTTACCTGACTATATAGACACGCAGAAAAGTTCACGCATCGGATATTTTAATATAGGCTGTACAGTGTACAATGTACATGAAGGCCCGTTAAACTGGCTTAAAAATAAGCAAAGTTAATTATCTAGATAACGTATGAGCTTAGCTAATTTCCAGTTCAGGCACGGGCGATTCCGACTCTAAGGTTTAAGATTAGCCTCCAGTGTGAAAGCCCCTAACGCTAAGTACTAATTCAGAGAAGTTGATTCCTATGCGGATGGAGGACTCAAGAGCTAGTCGTGGCAGCAGCGCCCAGCGCACACATGACGGACAGCAGCCCCGGAGACGAAGCAGGAGGGGGGACGAAGGGGGTGTTGACGTTAAGACTGCTTCGTAATAACGTTGCGATGACGCAGCGCTCGTGTGGCCGGCTATGCGTCAAACACCAGCGCTGCGTCGACGCAAAGCAGACGCAACGCGCCGTGTGGACTCTCATTTCGTCGCGTTACGTTAAACCCACCCGACCGATCACACTTCACAGCTAACATTGATTTGACATAAGTCGACCAAATGACGTAGGTCCATCATCTGCCTAGGAATCAATATCTCTGATAGTATATTGAGGTAGTACTCACCAGATGGCCTTCTGTCCCTGCAGCAGCGTGCGGAATCGCGGCTCGACGTAGCTCCACGCGCCCATGTTCTTGTGCTCCTCCTGCGACCACACGAGCTGCGCGTTCGGGTACTTGGCGATCTCCGCCTTGAGAAGATCGTACGGGAACGGCGACATCTGCTCCACTCTGGAACCGGCATTATATAAATTAGGTAAGTTCCATTATAATATAAACCAGCTTTTGCCCGCGGCTTCGCTCGCATTAAGGGTCTATACAGACGGACCGCATTTCAACTGCAATCCAACCGCAAATTGCAGTTCAAGTGCAGTTTGAATGTAGTTGACACGACTGCAATAGAACTGCAAACCAAACGCGCAGTCGGATTGCAGTTCAGTTGCAGTTGGCGTGCAGTTGTGTGAACTGCATACCGGTGGGATGGTGCAATTTGGATGCAGTCAGTATGCAGTTCACACGATCCGACTGCGCGTTTGGTTTGCAGTTCTATTGCAGTCGTGTCAACTACATTCAAACTGCACTTGAACTGCAATTTGCGGTTGGATTGCAGTTGAAATGCGGTCCGTCTGTATAGACCCTAAGAAGTATTATAATATACAATCTTTCATTTCCTATTTTATCTCCTTAGGGGTGGAATTTATCAAAATTCTTAGCGGATGCCTACGTCATAATATCTACCTGCATGCCAAATTTCAGCCCGATCCGTCCAGTCGTTTGGGCTGTGCGTTGATAGATCACTATGTCAGTCAGTCAGTCAGTCTCGTTTGAGTTATATCTATACTTATTATAAAACAAAGTCGCTTTTTTTTCCCTCATGTCCCTTTGTTCCCTTTAATCTTTAAAACTACGCAACGGATTTTGATGATTCTTTCAGTGTTAGATAGCCCATTTATCGAGGAAGGTTATAAGCTATATTTTATCACGCTAAGATTAATAGAAGCGAAGAAATAGAGGAAAATGTGGAAAAAACGGGGAAAATTATTTGAAAGGGCTAGCTTGAACGCGCTAATCTCAGGAACTACTGGTCCGATTTGAAAAATTCTTTCAGTGTTAAATAGCCCATTTATTGAGGAAGGCTATAGGCTATATTTTATCACGCTAAGACTAATAGGAGAATGTGGAAAAAGCGGGGGAAATTATTTGAAAGGGTTTATCTCGCGAACTACTGGAGCAATTTTTATATTATTTGGCACAGATAAGAAGTAGACCACATGAAGGATCGTGATAGGCTATCGATTTTAATAATTTTTTCAGTGGCTATATGTTTTATACCCGTGCGACGCCGGGGCGGGTCGCTAGTTATATATATAATGCAAAAAAATTATAAACAGTACACAAAAGTTCTGGATACCATACTCCAGCAACGCAGACATATTGTGATGTTACTATAGATTATCTAAAATACATCTAATGTGTGCGATGGTAATGATGGTACGGTAGATTACGTTCGGTATTAATCTCTATCCTACCACTTTCTTGCGTAAAGAGGAAGGATAGAGTTAGCACTTAGCATGCAAAGATTTGACACGCGAAGGTCTTTCTTTAGAATTTTCCTAACTCGTCATGGAAAAAAAATAACTTATTTAACGTAGTACTAAAGTATTGAATCCATTTGAATGTGCTTGAGGCTTTAGAACGCTATGCCACCGTAAGGGCCCTTCCACACGACGTCTTTTTACGCTCATTTGTATCGATACAAACGCAAATTGAACGCTCAGCGAACGCAAGGAAGCCAACACGTTTTAAACTTTATATCTGCCAAAACGCGATGAAAACACGTAGAAGACGAGCGCATCAAAAACGCGCGTCGTCAGTGCGCAAAAAATACGTCATGTGGAAAGGCCCCTAAGTGTAAGTTGAAACATTTTAGGAATAACACGTTTATGCTATCTATCTCTTTCCCTCTCTCTCACCTGACAATAGCGATGTCCTTCTCTAGACCACGTTCGCGGCGCTCCTTGAGCAGGTCGTAGTACACGCGGCCGGAGCAGAACGCCAGCTTGCGGACGTTCTGAGCATTCTGAGCCGCAGGGCCGTTGTCGGGAATCACTCTGAGGAACAAAATCATAATTTAATTCATTTATTTTAAATTACATAAAACTAACGTCGCAATACGTTATGTTATCCGACTACAGAATATTCACCTCTATTGTTCTATTATTTAAGTACAAATTCCTGCTATGAAAATGTGCTAGCGTGCGTCGACGCGCGTGTCCATGCAAAACGCGCGCGACAACGCTTCGACTCTGGGCCAGTGTGAGTTAAGCCTTATAATAGTTTTGAAAATTAAAGAAAAAGTGGCCGATAATGTATTAAAAAAAAGACTATTAAACCGAATAGCAAGATGGCCGCGCTGTTAAATGAAACTTGTTGGAACGAAGTTCCTTATCATGCGTTGCGACTTGCGATAGGAGGCTAGACGGAACGGCACTTGACCTCGACATTTTTTTTTTGTGCCTGCGAAGTAGAGGCAGATGGCGTTGATAAATATATTAAGTGGTACTTAGTATTCCTGCGCGTCAACTAGATGGCGTTTTTGAGAATAAACAGCGACATCTACCGGACGTGTAAATAAATTTTATTACAATTCCACAAAAGTGTCGTTGTTAGTATTCATGGGCGGCAATAGATGGCGTGTTTTTTATATCTTCGTTCCATCCGGGTGTCCCTCACCTCTCAAATTTTTATATTAAAGTCTAGTGCTCACCTCTTGAAGGTGGTGCCTTCGCACATCTCGTCAAACGTGGACTTGCACTCGGGGTGGCGCAGCAGCGACTTGGGCGTCATGAGGATGAGCGGCTTGCGGAACGGCAGCGCGATTTGACGCCGCAGAATGTGGAATAGGGACGCGGGAGTCGAGCAGTTCGCCACTATCCAGTTGCAGTCGTGGAGCTGGCGGACTGGAAAACGAAACGTTCTTTTTAATTGCATGTTTGTATAAATCTTATTAGAACTAAGCGTAAAGCCATACGAGCGTAATTTGTGAGTTGTGAGTCGCAGAATTTCGGTCGCGTAAAATATATCTTTTCATACTAATCATGACTACGCTCGTGTGAATCAAACAGGACTTTTGTATGAAACTGAATGCAGCAGAATTTCTGCCAGCCGAAATTTTGCGACTCACAACTCACAAATTACGCTCGTTTGGCTTCACCCTAAGTGTCTAAACACACTAGGCTGAATCACGCCGGCGTAAATTCCACCGCAAATGTCAAACGCATACAAATACGCGACGGAATAGTGTGTCGTCTCTCGCGTTCCGCCCGTATTTTGTATGACTTTGAAACGCGGCGTAAACGCGGCGGAATTTACGCCGGCGTAATTCAGCCTAGTGTGTTTAGAGCCAAAGTGTTAAAGGTTTTTGATAGAAAATCATTCATGTTTAGTTGCAATTTTACACAGATTTAGTCCAATTCTTATATTATAATTTAACTTCTTACAAGAAACATTCAAATAACGCACTTTTAGCGATTTTATATCTTTTACATTTATCTTTTATATGTCACATTGAAAAAGATAATACTTTACAAATTACAAAGCCGGTACTTATCGAACATTCTTTTGTAATATGGATATGCATTATTAGGATTAGGCCGCGTTTCCACTGACGCGGAGCGGTGCGGCGAGGAGCTTAGCGGTACAGAATTGTCCAATTACCATGCTCGAAATCTTCGCTCCGCTTCGCTGTCATTCCGCTGGAATAGCACGATTGGTCAATTCGGGCACCGCTAAGCTCCGCTCCGCTTCAGTGGAAATGCACCCTTAAGCGGTTAAGATAAGTTACCTTCATAGTCGGGGCTCTCAGGGGGCATGTAGTCGGGATCGTCGGAGCTCATCTGCAGGAATCGCTCCAGGCGGGCGGACGAGTGTTCAGGTCCCTAAAATTATAGTGTAAAACACCCAATTATTATTAGCACTATTAGAATTCACACTACAGAATGTCCTTGTTTTGGCATTCAATATTGTGATGATTGCATAAATCTTTAGGTTATAGATTTTTAAACCATGTCGTTATATTATTTTATAATTAAATCGTCTTTACCATAACCACAATATTGTTTATGGTCATGTTATTTATAAAACACGCATACATCTTATAAAGTAATTTCAAGCAAAAATATAAGGTGCCAATAATGGTATGACTACCAACGATGGTTTAGGCTGTGTTTCCACTGAAGCGGAGCGGAGCTTAGTGGTGCCGAATTGACCAATCAACATGCTCGAAATCTTCGCTCCGCTTCGCTGTCATTCCGCTGGAATAGCACGATTGGTCAATTCGGGCACCGCTAAGCTCCACTCCGCTTCAGTGGAAACGAAACCTTAAATTGCCCTACATAACACTCATTCAACTGTAACAAACTATTAAGTGGTACTCACCATACCCTCCATACCATGCGGCTGGAGGAGCACGATACCGGACTGGCGCACCCACTTGGCCTGCCCGCTCGATATGAACTGGTCGATGATGCACTGCGCCACGTTGTTGAAGTCACCGAACTGCGCCTCCCACAGCACCAG
The DNA here is from genome assembly GCA_963422495.1 of Polyommatus iphigenia. Lineage (NCBI taxonomy): Eukaryota > Metazoa > Arthropoda > Insecta > Lepidoptera > Lycaenidae > Polyommatus > Polyommatus iphigenia. The sequence goes on along the minus strand of OY730187.1, from coordinate 24,122,962 downwards.
CGCGTTGGGGTTGGTCACGGAGTAGCCGACCTCGAAGCCGAGCACACCTTGAAACAAATAACATAATAATAATTCTAATATTTGCGTTGTATAACGGTGCAGAAATGTCCTTTTTCGAGACTCAGTATCTACTAAATTCGATCTGGAGACCTACTACGAAACCGTTTTCAGACTCAAACAATCGAACGTGAATGCCGCGTCCTTTTTTTTTATAAAATAAAAAAAAAGGAAACGAGCAAACGGGTCACCTGATGGAAAGGAACTACCGTCGCCCATGGACACTCGCAACATCAGAAGAGCTGCAGGTGCGTTGCCGGCCTTTTAAAAGGGAACACGCTCTCTTCTTGAAGGTTTGCAGGTCGTATAGGTCCGGAAAAACTGCTGGTGACAGTTCGTTCCAGAGTTTTACAGTGCGCGGCAGAAAGTTACGCGAGAAACGCACCGTGGAAGACTGCCACTCATCAAGGTGATGAGGATAGTATATTTTTCGCGTGGGACGATGGCGAAAAGTTGCAGGTGGTATGATTCTGAACAATTCCTCAGAGCACTCCCCGTGATACAACCGGTAGAGGATGCAGAGTGAAGCTACATCTCGGCGTAATTCCAAGGGGTCCAAGCTGTTTGAAACACTATGGCAGTCAACAATTCGAGCGGCCCTTCGTTGGATACGATCCAGAGGGAGCAGTTGGTATTTTGGCGCTCCTGCCTAGAGATGAGAACAATATTCCATATGAGGCCGAACCTGCGCCTTGTAAAGTTGTAGGCGTTGCACTATGGAAAATGGTAGAACTAGAGCATATCATAAATGGTTTTTAAAAATATCACAATTTGAATGAAATATTTATAAGTTTAAACACTTACGGATTTTGTCGCGGAGCACTTTTATTAATCCCGACGTTTCGGCTACTTTACAGCGGCCGTGGTCACTGGCAAAAGAAGCACGATACCGCCCACGAATGATACGCGAGGCCATAGAAATTAAAAAACACCCTAATTTCAACCGCGAAGATGGTTGGGTGCTGCCATCTAGTTGGGATCCAGTGATAAACAAACTAAAGCACAAATCTATGATACCTCGGCTTCAAGACACTGTGAGTTCGTTCTGCGTAGATCGGAACGCAAACAAATATTGATGAGCCGTCGGGTAGTTGGATAACTTCAAGAAATTGGACACCTGTCACCTCAGTCCGCCCGTGACCACGGCCGCTGTAAAGTAGCCGAAACGTCGGGATTAATAAAAGTGCTCCGCGACAAAATCCGTAAGTGTTTAAACTTATAATATCATGAGTGATACTCGCGAAAACTTAAGAAATCATTATGAAATATTTATTGCATTCGATACTCTAATAACCAAATAATCCTAATCAGACATTTTTTTGTACTAAAACTGCATAAATATATTTTTTTCATAGGTTGAAGTAAGTTGAAGTAGCGGATGGCTCATTCAAATGTTTGCAAACACATAATTCAAATGAATATTGTGACAAAAGTATTTAACACATGCATGCGGTTATATACATTTTTAAAAAGGATATTTTATGTTCTTAATAATGAGCTATTAACTTTTTTTAATATGCTTTTTACTTTTGAGTAAGTACTTAAAAATTGACATACCCTATTTTTCACTTTTCTTTTTTTTCGTCGAAGGTTTTCACATTTACCGACGTCTCCCGACGCGCAACTTTATGTGTTATTTGATAGCCTAACTATTCATAAATGAAAAATTAAAAAAATTAAATGCGGAAGTTTGCGACCCTGGAAGTTATGGGAAAAAATGTGATAGAGGTCGGAGTAGATAATTCGGTATCTTTTGCGGTTACTGCTGGATTATCCACATTGCATGCCTGGATTCGCAGCATGGAAATGGTATTACACATTTGCTACAATCTTGACTTTAAGACTTGGTCTGCTACAACAGAAGAAAAAAAGAAATTGAAGAAATAAAAGAAGGAATTTGTTCAAAAACGTTTCAGGGAAGAGCTAGGATTAATTATCGACAAACCTCGTCAATTAAGTGGAAACTCAAGTGATGGAAATACAGCACGAAGGTCCTTTTACAATTACACTTGCTCGGCGAACATAACAGGTGTTGATGAAACATTGATTAAACGCTTGTATATTATTTTACAAGCTCTATCTTCTGGAATGATGATCGATCCCGAAAAATTTGGAGTTTATGCCTTAGAAACTGCGCGAATTTATGTTAGTAACTATGATTGGTACTACATGCCATCCTCCGTGCAAAAATTACTTATACACGGAGAAAACGTGATCAAACATTTTTCTGTTCTTCCTATTGGGCAACTGTTGGAAGATGCACCAGAGTCGCGCAATAAAGACTACAGAAATATGCGCCTGCACCATGCCAGAAAATGTTCCCGTATAGCTACAAATGAAGACGTATTTAAAACGCTTCTATATACGTCAGATCCATACATTTCAAGTTTAAGAAAACGTTATGTGAGAAATGTGAAGGATCTTGATGAAGGGGCACTAAGTCTTTTGAAGGTGGTACCTGAAGGTGATCCTACATTTACACCGGAAGTAATTTTAGTTAGGTATAGCGAGGATAATAACAATTAGATATAACATTATAAGTAACTAAAACCAATAATATTATAAGATTTGTCTAATCTGAGATAAATTAGTTTGGTGTGAGGCATAGATAGGTACTATACGATTTATAATTTTATGTACTTATTTTATTATGCTTGTGTGATAAGTAATTGTTTAAGTTTTCTTAATTTTACTCATATTAGTACTTATTTATAAAAAATAAACATATAACTACTCGTATTACTTTTTTTCTTTTTTTTTTTAACCTAAAATAAATATGTATACATTGAAAAAAAAATACAAAAATTGATTATTTTTTAAATCTTTGTATATCACTGTATACATGTGCCAAATCTCAATACAATACGATGAAAAACCTTGAAGTTACAGATTTTTGATCCGATACGGACCCAAATTTTCCACTGTGCGTTGGTCCGGACTGAAGTACTGTCTCGCTCTGTTAAGAACACCAAGCTTCTTCGAGGCTAACTTGGCCTTACCCTCTAGATGATATCGGAACTGGACTTCGCTCGATATGTTAACGCCAAGATAACATATCGAGCGAATATTTAGTTAATATTTAGTTAGTTATTTCAATGCTAGAGGAGATGGTTAAAGATGTGCCCTCAAAACGAGGATATACGACCATAGGCGACTTTTTAGCGGTGAACGCGCAGACTTGTGTCTTGGCGGGGTTGAATTGGACTAAGTTACGTCTGCCCCATTCAGAAACTTTCTCCAATGAATTCTCTATTTTAGACACAAGTTCGTTTCGACTCTCAATGACATTTAGCCGAGAAATATTGGGGGAGCCGGTATATACAGCATCACCTGTACTATCATCTGCATAGCAATGAATGCCGTTGGTCTGTAACGTGCTACGAATAATAAAAACTAAGGAAGAGTAACTCCGTCAAAAAAAGTGCACCAAAAGGCTACAAAATGTGACCCGAATACATGGATATTTTATGCATGTGTTCGGTACACATTTTTCGTGTACATATTTCGTGTACTCGAGTGACATTCAACCAGGTTGACATGATAATAATTTATTATTGTCAAACTCATTTCACAATTTGTCTACTTACTTTTTACGTAGCTTTTTACATAGCATTTTGTTGTTAAAATGCCTATTTAGGCTTTACTATTTAGTAAATACCCTGTGAAATGATGTAGAAGTCATACAGATACGAATATTATTGTAAAAGTGCAATAATCAAAAAATAATATAATTACAACATTTAATTACAAAATCGCCATGGACAGTGTTATGCAAGATGTAACAATTTAATCATAAACGAAATTTTAGGGTCTGGCTGACATTAGTATGAAGTATTTTATTTTGACAGATTTCCTAAGAATGCAATCCAACGAAAAAAGTGGATAACTGCCGTTCGTTTAAAAAGAAACGAACCGAATTGGATGCCGAGACAGATTACTTGTTTACGTAGCATACACTTTAATCGTCATGATATTTGTATGAGTAATGACCGAAAATTAAAGAGATTACGAAAATCTGCATTTGCACCGTAAGTTTTTTTTTTATTTCAATTCTGTAATAATTTAGCACATAGATTTTTGTAGTTTGAAAACGTCTTCTCTAGGTGCTCTGGACAGTTTTAGATTCGTCAGAGTCGTACAAGGTTTGTTCAAAATAATTATTATATATTTTATTATCGATGACTTAAGGACCAGCGAAAAATGTTTGATTATAAAATAATAATTAATATGTGCCCCTTAATTTCTTCGTGATAGTAGATGTGCTTGGTGTATACTGCATAATACTATCCGCTTTTGACAATTATTGTCCACGGCTTTGTTTCATAACTATGACAATGACAATAATCGCGCAGAATGTCGTCCGGCGCACAATATTATGATACGTTACCTAGGATACGACCTTGGCGAAAATCTGAATTGTCATATTTTAGTGTACAAAAAGGAGCCAAATTTAAAACGGTTGAAGTATGGGAGTTACGTTTCCTTAGTTTTCATTATTCGTAGGTAACATGCCATTGATATGCAGTATGAATAAGGTAGGCGATAGCACACAGCCCTGAGGGACACCAGCATCAACAGACTGAGTTTCCGAGCATTCGCCGTCAACTACGACCTTTATGCTTCTATCTGCTAAGAAACTTGTGACCCACTTGCATAATTTCTCGGGCAGCCCGTATGATGGAAGCTTTGAAAGCAGCGCTTTATGCCAAACCCGATCAAAGGCCTTCATCACCAGCCGAGCGACCCTTACGGAACCCGTATTGTTTGTCGCTTAGTAATCCCTGGCCGTCCAAGCATCGAAGAAGCTGGCTATTGATAATTGATTCCATTATTTTCGAGAAGAGAGAGGTTATGGGGAGGTAATCGCATTTGTTCCGCCTGTGCTACCACGTGCTGCAGTGTGCTGCCGCATGCGAACGCGCGCTGTCGCATTTCGCAGACAAAAAGATAGCAAGTGATCGGCGGTGAAAGGATGCGTTAGCATGCTATCGCGCGCTTCAGCGTTCCGGAGTCTCCCTGCCGACCATTGCATTTTGTCCGTGATGCCGATCGCCTCGAGGATTCCGCCGCGTGCTATCGCATTATGCTTTCTGTCTCGGTCTAACAAATGGCAGTTCTAAGCGACAGAAAGAGAAAGGGCGACGGAAAAAGGCGATTCCGTGCTGCCAGATGAGGTCCAACCCTATAGCGATTGGTCTATAGTTGGAAGGATTTGAGCGATCACCTTTTTTTGGGATCGGGTGCACCAAGGCTGTCTTCCAAGAAGCCGGGACGATGCCAGAGGAATAGGAGAGCCGAAAAAGACGCGTCAAGACCGGAGCCAACTCTGGAGCACACTTTTTCAACACAATAGGAGGGATTCCGTCAGGCCCACTCGACTTTTGGATATCAAGAGAACGGAGGGCTTTTCGCACTGATCGCTGATGAAACCGAATATCCGACATGATGCTCGTGCATCGCAGTATGGTCGGCGGTTTCTGCCCCCCGTCATCTAGGGTCGAGTCGTCCTACTCTAACAACGTCATTTCACGTTTCTTAGAGTAGGAGTTAGGACGCGGCATTCTCGTTCGATTGTTTGAGTCTCAAAACGGTTTCGTGGTACAGCCCCTGAATCGTCTTACAGTCGTGAATCGTGATACAGTGACATTCTCGTAGAGAGAAAATGTCACTTTATAAAACAAGTATGAATTCTGAGCCTAATTGAATTCTTGTTGCCTATGAGCAGATCAACAGTGACGGTTAGCGCCATAACAATGTAACACGATTTTATTTTGAGTTTATTATTCTATATAAAGCAACTTTTTTTCGATGCATTATCAAATACAGCAACATAGATAAGCGCAATATTTAAATGGAATATAGAGATCAGTATTTTAATTAATTTTAGCATCTAAAAAACATTCTACTCCAGTGTTTGAAGCTTACCGTATTCAGACAGTGAACTGTTGCAGACGGTGTATGGCGCTTGGTCGGGGTAGAGGTGAGCCAGCGGGCAGTATGTCGCCTTGTCCACCTTCTGGTGATGTAGCACGTGATGTCTGAAATACAATTACTATTAATATATTTTGTCTCTATCACTCTGTAAAAAGTTAACAGCGACGACAGATATAAGAATTTAAAAAAAATTACATTAAGCGCTTTTGAATCCCTATCAAAATCAAATACTGAAATAATTAATACGTACAATTTCTCATTGCTAAGCTATGAAATAATTTAATAATGAGTTAAAGTGTTTTTTTTCGCTTTCGTTTTTATGCTTTTAGAGGCCAAAGGCAAATCACAAACCTGTGCGAGAAAGTCCCTCTCTCCACGTCTTCACCAGACAATCGCACGTGAATTCCCTCCTTGAGCAGGGAGCCGAAAGCCATGGCCTCAGCCAGGGCCCAGTCCACGGTCCTGTTCTCTACCATCTCCATACGAGACTTAAGGATACGGAGCAGACCCTTGTGGATCTCGAACTCGGCCGCGTTGGGCGGTGGGGACGAGAAACGCTTGCCGATGTGCACCAGTGTCTCTTCTACCACTCCGGTCGGGGCCATCTGAGTTAAAAGTTGCGTTAGTTACATGTGGAATTCTAATAATAATAATAATAAATAAATAAATAATTTATTTCCTTATTTCACAATTTTGTTACATATACAAAAGAGATGAGATCCACCTAGTAAGTGTCTTGAGACACTTGTGTCAGGTGAACTCGCCCTTCCATAACTATTTTAGTGTAAAATACATTTCAGGAAAGAAAGATATAGATTTACAAAAAAAAACAAGTTATAACAATACTAAATTTTATGTGTGTTTCGAGTGTGTGTGTGTGAGTGATTGTGTAAAAAAAGAGAGTTAATTGAGAAAAAATTAGATTACCAGGTATTTGAGTAGTGCTTCAGTTTCTTTATACGTTTTAGTAATTAGCCATGTCTGTACTATTTTTTTACAGGTTTGATAGGAGACCAAATAGATGTCAAGAATTTTATTTACTTTATTGTATATGTGGACCGAGATTGATTTATACTGTCTTTGAGCAAAGGTTGTGTTTGTCTTAATCGTAGCTGCCACTTTTCTTTTTTTTTCGTCGTGTGGTATTGGTTGTGGATTCAAGAGGTAAGTATTTATGACATCTAAGAACTAGAGATAGCACGTAGAGTTTTCTAACAGACAAAAGTTTGCACAAGGAGTAGAGTTCTTCAGTAGGGAAACGATACGGCTTACGATACATTATTTTTAACAAGCAACGTTGGCTTCTTTCGATGTTTATGAATTTATCGTTACTAGCACCGCCCCATGCTGTAATACAGTATCCAATTATTGACTGCCCCAAAGAAAGATAAATTTGATTTAATAGTTGTCTGTTTGTGACGTATCGTAGTTTTTTAAATATCCAATTAACCCATCAGTCGTGGCAAAACGAGACACAATAGCTTTTTCATTGTTATCGCGGCCGGATGTGGCCGCTTGGGGCTTCATGAATTAAGTTTCCTAATACGACTACAGGTATACTCAATATGAAAATTCCATCGTAGAGACTGATCCAGCATAACTCCAAGATATTTTACAAACTTGACTCTCGCTACTCTACTGCAAGTACAGTAATTATTTAAATAGTTAGTTTGTCCGCAATGATGAATGGCTAGGGATAAGTTAAGCTTTGGTTGGGATTTTTCAGTTATGCTAAAACATATGTAATTTGTTTTTGAAATGTTTAGTGTGAGAAGATTGAGACGCAACCAATTAGCTACTCTGGACAGACCAACACTAGCGGCCTCAAATGTTGATTCCCAAGAAGCACCAGTAAAGACCAGTGCTGTGTCGTCCGCATATGAGACAATACGCCCATTTCTCAAATTCATGTTGGTTAGGGAATTAATATAAATTAGGAAGAGGGTAGGCCCTAAGACGCTGCCCTGCGGTACGCCATACGTAACATCAGCTTCATTACTAACATGGTTGTCAATTTTTACCATCTGTATGCGGTCCTGTAAGTAGTTGGCCAGCAATTTAAGACTAGTACCTCGTATGCCGATAGCCTCTAGTTTTTTTACGAGGATAGGTACGGAAACAGTATCAAATGCTTTTTTTAAGTCAAGGAATACTGTAAGGCATTTTAAATTGTTATCTAGTTGTTCAGAGATAAAGGAAGTTAAAGATAATACAGCATCCTCTGTAGATTTGTTACGTCTAAAGCCAAACTGCGAACTAGAGATAATGTTAAATTCGTCAAGGTAATTAAGTATACGGTTATATATAAGTTTTTCAATTACCTTAGATATACTTGGCAGAACCGAAATAGGCCTATAATTCTCGACGTCATCCCTTTTCCCGTTCTTATACACTGAAGTTATGAGAGCTTTTTTAAGAGGACGAGGGAAGACACCTTCTTTAAAACATAGATTTGCGAGATGGCTGATAATAGGAGAAAGAGTGGGTAAACATTCTTTTAATAATTTAGTTGTAATGTTGTCGCAGCCCGGTGCGCTGTCGGATTTTAAACTAAGTATCGTTTGTCTAACTTCATCAGGGTCAGTATCGAGCAGCACAAATGAAGAAGAGTGGGAGCAAGAGAGTGGTATGTAATTATGGGCTACGTCTATCTTTTCTGCTAATTTTCTTCCTATACTTGCAAAATATTCGTTAACGTAGTCTACTGATTCGTTAGCCGAGTGTTTTATATTTAGTAGGTCTATATTGGGTGTCTTATTAGAGTTTAGATTAGTTACGTCTTTTATTATGTTCCAAAGTTTCTTAGTATTTTTGATATTATCATTAATTTTGTTTTTATCATATTTATTTTTCAGATTCTTAATTAATTTGTTGCAAAAATTACGATATCTTAAAAAAGTTATTTTTAACATTTCATTAGTAGGATCTTGTTTTAATTTTAATTGCATTTTGTTGCGAGTTTTTATACAGCGAAGGATCCCTGAGGTTATCCAAGGCTTGATATTGCGTAGTTTTCTAGGTTTATTCTTAATTACTGTGCCTTTATCAATACATTCATTGAGTAACAGAATTAGTCGATCAGTAAGGATATTTGGGTCATTCAGAGTAAGTAATTGTTCAATATTTTTAGTACGTAAGATATTAGCTACTAATTCGTAATCAATTTTTTTAGTTGTATTTGGAGTTTTTTTACTGTCTTTTTTGTTAGATAAGCCGAGAAATATTGTATAGTGATCTGTGATAGACGTTTCTAATATCGCGATTTTGGCTGGTGGATATTGAGGAGCCATCTTGAGCATGACATGGTCCAGGCAGCTTGTTTGCCTCGTTGGAATACAATGACCAGGAAGTATGCCATGAGACGAAAGCATATTCAAGTAGTCAGTTCTATTGTTGCTATCATTGGAGGTTTCATTTGGCCCTGGGATGAGGTTGATATTTAGGTCTCCGGTTATTATTGTGTTACGGCTCGTTCTTATGGTGTCTAGATACTGATTAAGTGAATTAGTAAAAGTGCTAGCATTTGAATGTGAAGGAGACCTGTAAACGCACAATATAGTGTAATCAAAAAGACATATTTCTATGCAGGTAGCTTGTGATATTTTGATTTCTTTAAATTGGAATTGTAAATTGTTTTTTATATAAACTGCAACACCATCACTTTTATTACTATTATATTTAGTTGAAATATGAGCACTCGGTAAGTATCAGTATATCAACATCAATCCCTAACAGAGTGAGAGAAACTTGTCATCAAAATTGCGATAGATGCTCCTAATATTTTTAACTATTATAGAGATACTATTACCTTTTATAATATTTGATAAATCTTGTAAGTTGCAGTCAATTATTTGGGCGAACTCAGTACGGTCAATTTCATTTATGGTTTTGAGTGTATTATCCATTTGAAAGTATGATAATATAAAGAATGTGGCATGACGTGTTACAATTACTGTATAAAATAATAACGTTTAATTTAATTATGAAATTCCTGGTTTCTAATAAAGTATTAATAATGATTTTATATATTTTATGTCTATTTACTAATGTTATTTTATATGGATTTATTGTATGTGGAGTGTGCGTTATGTATAATAGTGTGATGCATGTTTTAGTGTTAGACTTATACAATACACAATTAAAAACAATAAAAAACTTTAAATTATTACATGCAGACTTAAATAGTCATTTTTCATTTAGCAAGTGTTGCATCTGTGCTTCATTAGTTATTAATATAATTTTGGAGTGATCTTCCTTTCTGATATAGACTTTTCCATATGAAGTCCAGCAAAATTTATATGAGCGTGTCTTAACCAAGTCTCGAGCCAAGAAGTAGAGCCTAGAAGCTTTTGGTGTGAGCTGTTCTGATACAAAAATCGGTTTATCTATTTCAGTGTTGCATCCTAAATGTTTAGCGCAGAGTTTGTTTTTATTTTTAATATTAAAGGTCTTTGCCATTTTTAAAACTTGCGTTTTTAATAGAGTTGAGGAAGTTTCTACTATTATGGGGGAGTTGGGTTTGTCATCTCGTTTAGTGGCAACTCTATAAATGTCCTTTATGTCCGCCTTGTTAGCATCACATCCAATAGTCTTAGATAGGTGTAGAAACATATCGACGAGATCATCCTTATTTTCTCCAGTCCTTTTTGGAACGTTTTTCAGCTCAATGTTCATCTTGCGGCTATTCCTTTGCATATCCTCTATTTTGTCCTCAAGAACGGTAATGTATTTTTTGTCCTCCTTGATTTGTTGTTCCAATTGAAATATCTTATCTTGAAATTCTTTATTTTGTGTTGTTAGGAATGCAACTGAATTTTCAATATTTTGATTTGTTTTTTGAATATTCTTTAAGGTAGTTTCAAATCTTTGGAAATCCCGATTCTGTGACGATAATAAGGATGCAAACATGCTTTTCATCTCTTCTCTCAAACCAGAAACCTCGGCGCTGAAGTCCAGTTCCATTTTCTTATTACGCCTAGTAGTCATAGTAGTCATGGAAAGAACTACCATTATAGTAATTCTATAATGGTAGTTCTTTCCAAGTTATGTAGAGCGTTTACTTTTAAGAGATATAAAACAGCTTTTCATATTTTTTTAAAAACTTTGATGTTCGGAAGCCTACATCCAAACAAACAAACATTTTCGTTTTATATCCATATGCATTCTAATATTATAAATAAGAAAGTCTGTCTGTTACCTCTTTACACTAAAACCACTGAACCGATTTTAATGCTTGTTATGCAGATAATTTTAGTCCCGGGAAAGGACAAAGGATAGTAGTTCCCGCTCGATAAATTGGCGTAACTTACGGGCGTCATCTAGTAATTACTACAAATTGTGTTCTTTCTTTCAAAAAAACCTCAAAATTACCTTCAGCGGGTCCTTGCCCTCGAAGAAGCCTGACCAGGGCGAGTCGAGCCAGTCCTTGTACTTGATGTGCGTCTCCTGCTTGGCCTGGTTGTACACCTCCTCGCATATTCATTCTCTCTAACATCAACTCACCTTGAGCGGGTCCTTGCCCTCGAAGAAGCCTGACCAGGGCGAGTCGAGCCAGTCCTTGTACTTGATGTGCGTCTCCTGCTTGGCCTGGTTGTACACCTCCTCGCATATTCATTCTCTCTAACATCAACTCACCTTGAGCGGGTCCTTGCCCTCGAAGAAGCCTGACCAGGGCGAGTCGAGCCAGTCCTTGTACTTGATGTGCGTCTCCTGCTTGGCCTGGTTGTACACCTTCTCGCATATTCATTCTCTCTAACATCAACTCACCTTGAGCGGGTCCTTGCCCTCGAAGAAGCCTGACCAGGGCGAGTCGAGCCAGTCCTTGTACTTGATGTGCGTCTCCTGCTTGGCCTGGTTGTACACCTCCTCGCATATTCATTCTCTCTAACATCAACTCACCTTGAGCGGGTCCTTGCCCTCGAAGAAGCCTGACCAGGGCGAGTCGAGCCAGTCCTTGTACTTGATGTGCGTCTCCTGCTTGGCCTGGTTGTACGCCTCCTCGCAGATCTTCTCGTATTTGTCCTTCACGTCTTTCACCTCTTCCGCCGTGACTACGCCTTCAGCGATCAGCTGGTCGGCGTACTTCTCCAATACTGAAATCATATGAATAATCGTTTATTTTCATAAAATATTACTTATATATATAAGATATTTAACTGGGTTTAGAGCGAAACATTTTGATTAATGAAGTAAATGTAATTTTCACGTAATAAATAAATTATAATTAATTGAACCTGAATCGTGAGAGTAAAACTCTCATAGGGCTGTGTTATTTTACACGTATTAATTATTCTTATAGGCGTGTCCGCGCGTATATTATTGTGTAATGTATATTTTTTTGTTTTATTCTAATAACACGGCAAAAGTTGCTGCAAAATTAATGTAGTTTCCATCCAGTCAGTTTTGTAGCACACTACGTTCTCTCTTCTTCTCTCACCTAATGTGAATGTCATTGGTGTGACATCAATAATTCCTGAGAACACCATTTTGTAGTTTGATAGGAAAAGGTGGCTAAAAGCAATCATCGCCTTTTTGGTTTTGCCAGGCCTGTCTCACTTCCATACAAACGGCGCGGAATCGCCGAGATATTTACCTACTATTCTGGAAAACAACCTAATTTCAATCTTTTGCATAGCGTTTAGCGTTCATAGTACAATAACTGTCTGCCGTCTCGCTCCAATCTGCCAGGGCTGTCAAGCGAGCGGCGCGGCGGCGCGGGGCCGGGTACTATTACTTTTGTTTCGCGGATGCGTGCGCTGCGTATGCGACAAGTCGAGCGAGTGCCAGCCTATCGAGACTAGTCCGGTGACCGGACGCTTGCGTTTATCATACCTAAACTCGGGAGTGAGACTTCTGTACCGTAAGGTACTATTATGTATTCTGTGGTTTTGCCATAGTCTTTGATTTTTTCTTTGTTAATTTTTTTGAGTCGCAAAAAACTATCCATACTAATATTATAAATGCGAAAGTGTGTCTGTCTGTCTGTCTGTTACCTCTTCACGCCCCAACCGCTGAACCGATTTTGCTGAAATTTGGTATGGTAATACTTTGAGTTCCGGGAAAGGACATAGGATACTTTTTATCCCGGAAAAATGTACGGTTCCCGCGCGATAAACGAGTTTTGGCGCAACGGAGTTGCGGGCGTCATCTAGTAATATCATACCTGGCTTGGTCTTGCGGATCTTCTGGTACATGAGCGGCTGCGTGAACATGGGTTCATCGACCTCGTTGTGTCCGTTGCGGCGGTAGCTGACGATATCGATGACGACGTCCTTGTGGAACGTCGCGCGCCACTCCGCCGCAACGTTGCACACGTGCATCACCGCCTCGGGGTTGTCGCTGTTCACGTGGAAGATGGGTGCGTTCACGACGCGGGCCACGTCTGAAATATTGTAGTTATTACTTGTAAAATAATATTATAAGGCTGAAGAGTTTGAACGCCCTAATCTTACGAAATAGTAGACCGATTTTAATTTAATTTAGCACAGACATAATGTTAGTAGGACCATTGGGAAGGATACATAAAATTAAATGATATGGTAGTCTATTATCAATAACCATATAAGGAAACATTTATAACCTAAAATGATCAGTGATCACTGTAATATTTTTTTTAAGAGACTAGACAGTAACAGATAATGTTCATCTAAAAAATTTCGGCAGTAATACCCGTCAGTATTCCTATTCTTTTGCACTTCTACATGATAAGCCTGCTCCAGTATCTACAATCTCCTTGGTTGTTGGCGACGATGTGTATCGTGCCGTGCGTCGTGTACGCCGGCAGGTCCGGTCGGACAGATGCAATATTGAGTCTTGACCGATGTCAATATTTCTATTATGTTGAACTTCATGCTAAAGCTGAACGCACATTTGTCAGCACCGTATACGCCGCCGTATACGTCGACCGCACCGATACACGAAATTACCGCATAGTACATAAAATGCGGCGCGTTCGGCGCGTGCGTGCTGATAAATGTGCGATCATCTCAACCCACGCTATATCTCCTTACCGGTACAATAAGCGGACGATCGCGAGTGACGCGGGTCAGTGGTGAATCCGATCTGGTTGTTGGCAACGATGTGTATCGTGCCGTGCGTCGTGTACGCCGGCAGGTCGGACAGATGCATCGTCTCGAACACCACACCCTGGCCGGCGAACGCCGCGTCACCGTGGAGGAGCATTGACATCACCTGGACAAATAACGAAGTTTTATTATGAAGATAAACAAGCTTCATGAATAAATTTCTCTAAAACACAAGGTTTTAGATTTCAGTTTAAGAAGCTTCTTATCAAAAATGACCAGCGCCTTGATGTAGTTTTTTCCTTTTGGCGTTTAGGTGTTAAAAAAAATACCTATCGGTATCTTTCTTTTGCGCACTAACTCCCACAGGGGCGATAGAATTGCAATAAAATAGTGGGAAAGTGAAAGAAACAAGCGTACCTCATACTACATATAGATGTACCTATAGAGGTCAATATACGAATGTCTACGTGATTCGTGACCGGTCTTTATTGCTATGCTATTCCAGCGGAACGACAGCGAAGATTTCGAGCACGGTGATTGGTCAATTCAGTACCGCTAAGCTCCGCTCCGCGTCAGTGGAAACGCAGCCTTAGCAGGCGTTTGGAAAGAAATTAAAAAAAAACGAGTGTGCAGAGTACACGTGTCATAAGACGCCGTCGAAGTTATTGTTAAATATCTAGTACCTTCTTGCCCTCATTGTCACCGCGGTAGAACTGTTCAGCGCGCGTCTTGCCCTGCACCACGGGGTCAACGGCCTCCAAGTGAGACGGGTTGGCGCAGACGGCGAGACGGATGTTCTTGTTCGTCACGCGGTTCAGACGCTCGATGTATGTACCCAAATGGTATTTCACGTCACCTGAGCCCTGTAAAAATATATAAGCTATAAAACAAGTGGTAATATTATTGAAACACTTATTTAAGCTTCAACAAACTAACATTACAACGAATTGATTATAAAAAGACTTTACATATGTTTTGATGACAAATACTTTTTAAGAAAGCCGACAAGTCTTGTTGACTACATGGTTATTGACTATGTATGTAAATTATGTTACAAACAGTGAGGTCACTTTAAATAGCTTTACTATATTTTTTGAATAAGGATTATTACTTCATTCGCAAGTAAATATAAAGTTTTGTATTATTTTTGTTTAACCCTTAATCAGGCATAGTATGATTTATCGACCACCTAGGTAATAGTAGGTAATAGGAGTTTTATATAACAGTGATCTTTGTCTTTGTTTAAATTCATAAAACCTTTTTTTGATTACCAATATTTATATCTTTCGCATGAAGCTAAAATTTTTTTACTATACAATTCATTTTGGGAAAAATTATTATTCAAAGTAAGTTGTAATTATGTGCCCCGTGCCAGTCGACCACTTAGTTTGTCTTAATTTTAATATTTTTTTAAAAACAGTTCTTAGGAATACATTCTACAGATAAAAATTAAGACCAGACCATATTTAAAAATTATTTTTAATGCCAGTGCACATGGGGCCTGATTTAGAGTTAAAGTTAAAAAAGAATAAATAAATAGTACTCACATCATCTTCGGCCTCAAGACCAGCAAACTGTGTGAACAGTTGGTGGAGAGGTTTGCGGCACACATTCGCCAACACGTTCAGACGACCTGAAACGACCAACAATATGAAATCAAAATCACCGTCGATAAGGTTATATTTCAATAATAGTAACACAAAAATTTTGTTATTTGCAAAAATGTTTTACGAACGAAGTTAAAAGGAATCAATCCTTTTAATAATATCTATGGACGCTTCACACCACGTCAGTCTGGCCCAGTGCTAAGTACCTGAAGGACTTGTGTTACAGGTACCAGACAACGGAAATATATTTGATTTAATACTTTTATACTATACATATATTTAAGATTTTTATTATATCATACACATATTTAATACACATCCATGACCCAGGAACATTGAAAAACTTTTTGTTCCGTCGGCGGGATTCGAACCCGCGAGTTCTCTCCACTCTAACCATTGAGCCACGGAGGACGTTTTAACTTTATTTTGTCACATGTGTTCATTTGCGTCTTCACAAGAAATTATATCATAATCGGTTTAGCGGTTGAAGTTAACAAAACAAGCAGACATACAATCTATAAAAGTAGTAGGGATAAGCAATTAACATTTTAATATTAACATACCAATTTCTCTAAGAAAATAGACTTATGTTTAGGCCCTGTCTATAAAGCGACTTTTCCAATGTATCAAAAAAATTACTAAGGGAGTACGAATATATCAGGTGTAACAATACAGTGATAATACTTTAGGGTGTGTATGAGTGTGTGTGTATGGGCGTATTGCGCCCATACAAATGTATGGGCGAATTCATGACGCTGGGGCGCTTGCCTATACAAATCACAAAAAATTTGCTCTTTCAGCGCTGCTACATTCACGGTGAACTCTGTATAAGGAACACGTACACACCCTAAACTATTATCACTATGTTTTGTTTTACCTTGTATAAAGCGACTTTTCTGTGGGGTTGTGGTATAATAATGGTGTAAGGTGGCACGAATATAAAATGACTGACCTCTGTGAGGCATTCCCATGATTATAGACTCAACGCCGAGCCTGGTGGAAGTGTCAATGACCTGCTTCATCGCCGGGATCAGGATCTCGCACCCCTCCAGGCCGAAACGTTTCTCCGACGACCATTTCTTTGCCAGGAAGTTCTCAAATCTGTAATATACAATGTAATGTATAAATGTTGGTGGGTAGAGCAAAAATTTTACACCGCAAACCGCGAAGAAGCTTAAAGAAAGCCACAGAGCAAAACTCCATTGAGTTTGACGTGTGAGAAAGTGGATTCGATCAGCTGCTTTTTGCGGCTTGCAGCGTCGACGAACTAACGGCGAAAAGACTATAAAAGAATCACATTATTGAGATTATTGTCTTTTTTGCTATAAAAATTAAGGAACATAATATAGATCATTGTATTTTTTAAGTATGAATATTGCACAATCATCTATTTCACAATAATGCTCGAGTCATATGAATGTCACAACAAAGATAGTATAAATTGGTGTTATCTCAGAGATAAGACAGAATTTTCAAGTCATAGTATGTATTTCCTTATGCAGTAATGATGACACCTGTTAAAATGGAGAATGTTCACTAGTTTCGTTTAAGACTTATCTCATAAAATGTGTGTAAAAATTATTTCGATATGTCACTTAGGGTCAATTTATACTAGCGCAGAGTCGAAGCGCATCGAAGCGAATTACAAAAACTGAACATAACAAATTCAACCTTAACTCCAATACGTTAACGCACACATTACTTCTGAGAATTTAAAAAATAAAAAGACGCGCGCATTCGCGCAAATGCGCGTGATCAACGCTGATTGGTTTCGCAGAAGTAATGTGTGCGTTACTCTCTGGTAAGAATAAATGTTAAGAACGCGTTATGGTCTTTTTGTGATTTCCAGAACGCGTCGTGGCCGTTTTCATAAAAGCCACAACGCGAATTTCGTGTTGGGGCTGTTTTACTGTGACCACAACGCGTTGTGAGCTATTTTTCCACCCAATGAGCGTTTTAGGTCTTTGAGCGTAACATATATACCGACGCACTTAGAAAACTTCGATAGCGCGATGCAACAATGCGGCGCTAATTGTGGGTACCGCCAACTCTTACCCGGTAGATCTAGTGAGACGGGCCAGGATCAATCTCTTCTGGTCGTTGCTCATTTTGGTGACGTTGGGTGGTTCCATCCTCTGTCTGATCCAGTTGCATTGCTCCAGGGAGTTGATGAACATAAACTCTATGCCGATGTTGTTACAATACGCCTCCTCTAGCCTGTTCAGGATTTCTCTGAAATTTAAAAAATGATTTTTTTTATGACAAGGAAACAGAAGGAAGTTGCCGTACTTTTTGAGGGCCTGAGCTTAAGCTAATCGTGGATTAAGTATAATAATTATTGTTATCTCTGTCGTTACTAACTTTTTTGAAACAAAACGCAAGTTTTTCAAAACTAATTACCCAAACAGCGGGTTTAACGGCCGGTATTTGGGCCATTGATCCCCTCTCTCTCTGAGAGGTGATGGTGACTTAACTTTAATTATATGAATATTTTAATAATAAATTATAAAATAATATATTTTAACATACATTTTTTTAGTCAAACTTTTTCTTAAATTAAAGTTACTTACAGTAAAACATCTCTGAGTACGGCCGTGAATATTAAAATGCAACATACTTATCTCAGAATTAATTATTCAAAGCAGTAACATATTTACCTCAACGGCAAGGCCTTTTCCTTTTCACCGATAAACGTCGTCGATGGCAATTTGAAAACTCTATCCATGTCAGCTTCATCTAAAAAGCAGAGTGACAAATAAGAGTATGATCATTCAAACCACGATGGCCCCCTTGTGAATTTACCATCACAGTATTATGACCCATCAAATCAACGTAAAGAAGCAATTTGAGTACTTATATGATATAATATGAATGTAATGGATATTATAATATGGTTGTATGAATATAATGAAATCATATCCCTTTACTAGCATGTATTTCGAACTGTGAAACCCGGGTGAACCAACCAAGTCTGTGAATTAATTACTTTGTGAGAACTGATAATAATTTGAGAAAATTAGATCATAGATAGATTTGCGGGTTAACTCTATAGTTTCATTATCTACTTGCTGTTGTGGTTAGTAAAATAATAAGTAATAGTGAGTTTTGTGCTCAGTAATATTTTAACCTTATTTACAATCTTGATGTTCTGTAGAAAAATTATGGAAATACCACAGAGCTCTTTTCTCTAGCTGTCTCAAAACATAATCTATTTTCCCATTCAAAAATAATCAGATAACACATTCCCGCCAACGAAAGTAACAATTGGCTGGTATCCAAAACCAACGTAGAAAATATATCAAGGTCGTTTTTCATTTATAGCCGCAACAACATTACATAAATCCATAGATCATATAGAACCATATCATGCAATCGATGCACGTGCGTGGGGTGCATGCTACAACACATTGTGAGGTCTAGAGGGTAGTTATGACGTCCAGTATAAAAAAAAAACTAAAAGAAGCTTGCAACTGAAAGTGACAGGGGACTGTATCGCCATAACTACGCATGAGCAGTACCGACACGGTGCTAGTTGCATCTCCTTACCAAACCTATAGCTGCTGTGTATCACCTCCCTTGGATTTTTATCAGCGCAATTGAAGTTCGCTATGTCCAATGGGTCGAGTTTCGCTATATGATGTCCTCGAATCTGTTCGTTTATCATTCGTTAACTATGCATACAACTACACATGGTTAGCTAACTATTAAATGAAATTAGTAACAAGCTAAATAAATTAAACATAAATAAACTTATTTTTTAAACATGAACTTTAGTACGTTTAGAAAATATTATGCAGTTTCGGTCTGAATACATACATGTTTATATTCTATTTTAGTTTATGTAAATTGTAATGACACGATAAGTACAATTACAGTATGTTATGTTAAATTATACACACTTAAATACGAGAATAATATAATTACTGCAATGAAATTCAACTTAACTATTCTCATAAAAAATACATATTTTTATACTTACTACAAAGACTAAAAGAAACTCTAAGTATGTGTTAAACATTGTACAGTGTAGTGTAAAAGTAATGGATTATATAAAGTTTAACAAAATTGCAACCATTTAAATAACTTTTTGTTAAATATTTATAACATATCTTAATTTAGTTCATACTTCACTTTATTTTGAAATTTAAATCCTCTTATTTGGATTCATCATAGAAAAACCGTTCTCTCCTATTTTGAAATCTAGTAAAGGAATATGATGAGTTAGTAGATTATGGAAAAAATTGAACATTTTGACCGGATGTCAAAAAGCTAGTCTCAAATTATTTTTGTGTTTATAGTCGTACATAATATAATAAAGATTATTAGTATTATTTAAGTATAAAAAGCCGTTGGTGTTATTTATAATAGAAATTTTATACGAATTTTGTCTTATTATTATGCGCAAAAAGCTTTGGTCGAGTGCCCATTAATTGCAATAGTTATTATTATAAGTGTAAATAAAATGTAGGTAGGCTACTTTACCTTCACCACTATCCACAGAAATTCCCCAAATAACTTAGAAAGTTATAATACAAATGTTGTAAAATATACAAATTCCAAAAAAAAGAATTTTCTGAGTTTCAAGTCATTATATGAAAGGAAAATCCTAATACTAGTCTAATTACAAGACGAAAATAGATTCCCATTCCCCCAAAGATTCAAATAGATAATAAGCTCATACAAAGCAATTCAAGTACCTACGCCCCAATAGATTAGTTAAGCTCATACCATAATATAAAGATTCACTACCTAAAGGTCCAACCAGGACTCATGCCGTCCTTATCTTTCTGCCCAGCAGAGACAAGGACAGCATGAGACGTAAAGACCTTTTTAGTAGCGTTTCAGTATTGGCCGTGCACCGTTACCGTAATGGCTCATAATGGCTCATACCGAATCGTACGTGCTGTCTTATGACCGCTTCGCTAGCGAAAGCACGGAGGCCGCCGTGCCAATCGCCGCTCGATATGGGGTCGCCAGTTGTTATGCCCAGTGGGTCCAGATTGGCCACCAGATGACCACGCGACTAGTGAATAACCGAACATTAACCGAATAGTCACATAATAGAAGTCCTGTTAGTTACAATTTAGAATTTCAAACATAGAGACAGAATGATATTTTTTACAGCTTAATATCCCTCATACCAATGATGTATAAAAAACCTATACTTGAGACTAGCAGTTCTCATCGGTTCTGGAGTTAGTTGAAGACTTTTTAATAAGGAATGATACGTGTTAATCGATAGGTACTGAAAAAAACTTCTTATTATTTTGCAGAACACTACGCCAACATAATATTCTACTGATGATCGCAATTATCACATACCTACATGCAGAATTTAAAATCGTAGGCAAATAAAATCAAGAAAATGATGGTGCGATTAGTAAGCAATAAATTATTGCAAGAAATAAAACGATATAACGATTACTGAAAACAATCACTGCGGGGTAATTGACGCACTAAAGCCTTTCGTGCGAACACAGGGATGTCCTGAGTTACTTCCATAAGGATCGAAAACACTAAGGCCATTTTATAAAATTCAATTCTACAATCGTACAAAATTTCAAGTGTTAAAAACTACCAACATTATTTCTACTAAGTATTAATATGCTTAATAGCTATAGACAATGATAGGAAGATGATTTACTAATGACGTGTCATGCGCGGTTGTTTTGCGTCGCATTCGTACTTTGCGTACAAGATTGCGTATAAGACCGCAAAGTTTGCCGCATTGCGACGCTATTAATATAAACTCCTTCTAATCTATTTATTTACGTTTCTTTTTTTATTTTCGTTTTAAATAAATGACTCAGAACATCACTGTATGCATTGGCTAGGACAAACAATATGAACCATATCTCACCGGGACGCCATCGCGACGTGGCCAGTGACGTTACCATGACAACGTCCAAGCAACGTCTGGCGTCTCTACGCCGCCGCCGCCGTAAAGCGGTGTTTTTAAACTTCACATTAAGAAAAACACCGCTTTGCAGCGACGTAGAGACGCCAGACGTTGCCATGGTTACGTCACTGGCCACGTCGCGATGGCGGCCCGGTGAAGTATGGCCCTAAGACAAAAGTGATTGCTTCCAAATTGCAGCGATAGAGCTGCGTACCGAAGTTGAAATATTTCCTCATGATGAGCTCGGAGCGGGGCGCGCGCATGCCCAGTTCGGGCAGGTTCGCCGTGGTGATGCCAAGCGGGTCTACGTCCGCCGCCAAGTGACCGCGAGCCTGTGCCCCACCCACTCACGTTATTTTTTTTTATTTACTGGTTGTAGGTTAAGACATTCGCTTACAAATGCTTTACATTATGTACCTGATGTAAAAATAACTATAATGCTTGTTTTTTTTTACTGGTATTAATATTGTAGGGTTTACATTTACTTAATTTCTTGGCTTTAAATTTTTTTTGTATAGATGTATTTGTTATCCTGCAATCTCACAATTCAATGAGACAAGAAATCTAGATGAAATCCACAGAAATCAGTTCCTGCTTCAAACATTACTAGATAAGATAGAAATCCTTATCATTAACATTCGGAGACGGATTTTATTAAATATAATGCTGACCTAGCTTTTAAGATCACATATCAAAAATTATTATGACATAGTCTTCCTTTTTTAGTCTCTTATAACATTTAGGAATTCAAATCTAAGTAATATTTATTTTAACAACTTTAATCTGTAAAAAGAGTTTTATCTAATAAATTGAAAAATTGCTTTTTAGACCTTGTTTGTCCAATTAAAGTCGAGAGCTTTGTATTTGATAAATGGAAATATGTATCAATGCAATAAAGTACTTTTCCGACGGTCGATAAGTGTGAGCTACATGTGACGTGGTTGAGACAATATTTAAATGTGCCGTATAGATTGTATCGTGTTCATTATGAGCCTACCTATTACTTCGTTTTCTATAGTTTAACATTATATTACAAAGTTTATAAACATTTGACACAATATTGTATGCAGTTATATTTACAAATAAGATCTTACGTTTACTATTACAACAGTGGTTCTTGTCATGTCCTATTGAAAACGTCTTTTATCAATAAGTAGACTTTTTTAACATTTTTTGTACAATCACAGAAATTGATTCATAATCATGGCTAACCCGACAAAAATGGTCTGTCATCTGCTTTTGAATTTTCTCTGATGGTACAATCAATGTCCCATTTAAAATATAAAATTCTTATTACATAAATTGGTAAGCTATGACGTTCAAATAAATATTTGCTCAAATGTGAAAATGATGATAAATAATGTGCAAACAAAATGAACATATAAAATGAACGGATCAGTCATTCACCTGGTAACTCCTAATGATGGCCTGCACCGCCAGATGGTCGTCAATGATTTTCTCATTGATCGGGGAACCTAAAAAATTACAAGATAGTTAAAATAAACTAGTATTAAATATTAATATACCTTGACAGTTGACACATTGAATATTAAGGACGCCAATCAAATCAATCGTTGTTGAAATATCTGTAATGTATGTTTAAATGTTATTGCTTATTGACTCGTTCTTCGTTTGCGCAAAAGAAATGACAAGATTTTTTAACAAATTATTAAAATTAGGGTAGGGCTTGTCTAACTTAAAATGGCGCGCCACTCCCTCGTATTCACAATACAAAATTTTTCATTTATATCAACTAGTGAAGTGGTGGGGCGCGTCATTTCAAATTAGACAAGCTCTACTTAGGTTTTGTACATTAGAATAGAATAATTACCCGAAGAAATAGACGTGCTGCCGCCGATAGCTGGTACTAGCGAGGTGAGGGGGACTTCGTTCTTGTTGTAGGGCGCTAGGTTGGGGGGCGACGTGTAGGCGACTCCGGGCTGAGCCCCCGCCGTTGCGTTCCGGAAGAAAGCGTCCCATGACTGAAACAAGAGTCACATTAGATCAGGTCAAATTAAATGAAAATATGAAAGAAAATTGGTTAACTAACACTTTCGGAATGTCCCACGTAGTACCCGGTGAGCAAACCCGATGTAAGAAACTATTATTGGCAGTTTAAAGAGCTCTCATATACTCCATAAAACTCCATTATTGGCATTATTCCTAGTATTTTCAAAGTGCCAATATGATAGGATGACTGCCAGCTTTTGAAGAAAAATATATCAGAAAGCCACTTCTAACAGTCTAGATTAAATTCTACAGTGGATTAATCCTTCGATCGCGGATTCTTGGAAATGTTGTCTTCTATTGTTATCGCGATCACTGGTGCTCTTATGGGGCTTGAATGGGCTTGAAGGATCAAATAATATCTTGCAATGTTTTTTAAAATAATAATTAAAGAATGATATTTTAAAGAACTGATTGGCATTCACCGAGGTTGACGCAAGTCAGTCTATGTGAGAGATTTTCAGGGGTAACGAGTAGCGTTAAAATTATAAAATTAAAAAAGACGCACAGACAAAGCATTGTGATTTGTAAAGCAATAGTAATTTTAATCGTTTTAAATTGACTCCATTACTCAATACCTATTTATGTCTATTGAAGCTGCGAGCCGTAGTATGTCGTAAAAATTCAAGGTTACGTATACTGGCCACAAACACCGCAGCATTTGTGACTGCCGTAACTCATAATAATGGCTCCAATTACAATGACCGGCCTACCCGCCCATTATTACTGGGAACATTCTATGGTACTAATACCAATTGTCAGCAATTACGTAACACAAGATTTTGAATCTCATCACTACGTATTGTTTCAAAGATACAATTTCCCGCGACGTATAATCTTATACTACGTAATAGTCGAAGATAAGACTGCAGCAGTTATGGAAAATTCAAGATGAAGAGTATTTAGAGTATTTCAAGAAAATTCCAAGACATAATATAACTCGGACTGTCTGACGAATTTCAAGCCATAAACAAGCATGTAATTAAAGAGTTATTTTATTGCGAGTCCTGCGATTAAATACTTAATTGAAATTACACAAAAAACCTTGATTAATCTCCCGTAGTCGTATATTTTTACGTGCATAGGTAAAGGTTTTTGTCTTCCAATTTTATGACAAAACATTGGAAAGATTAATGTACCTTTAACATTAATACGATTGCCAAAAAAGTAAAAAAACTAGTTCGATAACTCGCCAATCAAGGAAGGAAAAATCATAATATTTATCGAACAAGAGTCAAGACGTGCCCACTTAAACGGTGCATTCATTTTTATTTAAATGTATTAACGTTTAAACTTTAAAGGGATTCCCCAGACCACTTAAATATGTTATTGTTTGCCTTGTCAGTAATACATTTTAATTTGCAATTTTTAAAACCGTTTATTTTAAATGCGTTTTAACCGAGAAGGTAAATGTCATAATATTTTGCTTAGTATTTGATTTTTTCATGTAGGAATATATTAAAGCGAAATATGTAAATGTTTGAGTTAGTCATTAATTGCGTATAACAAAATGTGACTGATAAGGAGACGCCGCAAGATAATATTATCGTTAATTGCTCTATCAAACGATTACTTTCTTATTTGAGCGAGTAAAGAAAATGAGCCTTAAAGGCTTTGAAGGTTGAGCCTTACATAGTCCATACTCCGCAGATATAGTTTACACTTCGCTGTAGTTAGTACTTTTTGATACTATACTGTAGACTCTACAATTTCCCCTTTATTAATAAAAAGATCTGCGGTGCTAAAATGGTCGCTTTGGAGAATCAAAATATGATTCATTTTTTAAAAATCGCAATATGGTCACTCTGCTTGCAATTCATGTCTAAATTCGCACAATTCGTGCTAATTTGACATTGTCGACAATTCATTTGCTGAATTGATTGAGCGGAATTGCTAATGTGATCATTTTAGCCCCGCTGCATTTATAAGAGCGTATACAATTTTATGTTTTTATATCTCAACTAGATGATGCCCGCAACTCCGTTGCGCCAAAATTCGTTTATCGCGCGGGAGCGGTACATTTTTCCGGGATAAAAAGTATCCTATGTCCTTTCCCGGGACTCAAAGTATCTCCATACCAAATTTCAGCAAAATCCGTTCAGCGGTTTGGGCGTGAAGAGGTAACAGACAGACAGACAGACAGACAGACAGACAGACAGACAGACAGACACACTTTCGAATTTATAATATTAGTATGGAAGTATGGATTGTCAAGTGATTTATCTAACAAATCACTAGGACACAATCTTTATTAGTAAGGGGGTCTATCTATAGCTAAGTCCAAAGTATAACCGAGAGACTGGGCCTTTGCGAGTTGCATAATCAATTAATCACATTGGTGCACGGAATGATAAGAAAAGTATACAACAAGATCATTAGATCAAGGGCAGGCAGCCGTGTCGCAACGACACGATTTTTTATTACAGAGGGCTTTTTGTTTACTACATTAATGAATAAATTATGCATAGTTATAAATAACATACGCAATAAAATTCGATACAATAAGCTATATGCTTATTGTATCGAATTTTATAGCATATGATATACCATCTTTCTTAGAACATCGTGTTTAAATCGAAAGTAATAAAAACAAGGAAAATGTCGCTCCGTCTTTAGTAATTTTTATTAAATGTCCTCAAAGCTACCAGGTAAAAAACTAATAGACGCAAGAATATGTGATATTTTTTACACGTCCTAATATAATGCATTCACTAAGAAAGAATTTCCAGAAAGTGGATTTCTGGAGATTATTTCTAAGTGAATGCAAATAGGGAATTTAATAGTCGATCAAAATTTATACGCCAGTAATTTTACGCGAGCAAATCCACACCCAAATATAGTTTGGAATAAAGTGGGCTAAATTGGTAATCCACATAAATCCAGATGAGAACGGTTAAGTGTTAACTAAATCTTGTTAGAGCAGACAAATTGACCTTGCACGCATTCACAATTTCACATCACGACGTATGTCCACGTTGTATGGTTATGCAACGTGAAACGTCTCTACGTTTTGTAAGAATTCTATGACAAAATACTTGTACGCGACATTTTAAATGTTATTGCGGGAAATAAAAAGAGCGTAATAATTTTGGGTGAATATGTGCATCTTTGTTTCCCAGTAGCTCCTAAACCAGGGGTTCCCAAACTTATTTTGTCTACTGCACACTTTGAAAACAAATTATGTTTTAGCGCCCCCTGCATTGTGTCAATTTTTAAATGCATCCAGATGAAATAAATCACCCCCCAAGCCTCTACACAACGCCCACATTTTTTTCTGTGTCCCACTGCCCACCCCACAGCACCCTTTAGACCTTCAGCACCCACAAGGGGCCGTTATGGCCCACTTTGGGAAAGATTGTCCCAAACGATTTATTTCAATAAATCAAAGAATTATTAAAATAATTATTTACATCAATAGCTATATTTTAATTTAAAGTTTATTAAATTATCTTATTACTAGCGACCCGCCCCGGCGTCGCACGGGTATAAAATATATAGCCACTGAAAAAATGATTAAAATCGATAGCCTATGATCCTTCACGTAGTCCACTTCTTATCTGTGCCAAATAACATAAAAATTGCTCCAGTAGTTCGCGAGATAAGCCCTTTCAAATAATTTCCCCCGTTTTTTCCACATTCTCCTATTAGTCTTAGCGTAAAAAAATATAGCCTAAAGCCTTCCTCAATAAATAGGCTTTCTAACACTGAAAGAATATTTCAAATCGGACCAGTAGTTCCTGAGATAAGCGCGTTCAAGTTAGCCCTTTCAAATAATTTTCCCCGTTTTTTCCGCATTTTCCTCTATTTCTTCGCTCCTATTAGTCCTAGCGTGATAAAATATAGCCTATAACCTTCCTCGATAAATGGGCTACCTAACACTGAAAGAATCATCAAAATCCGTTGCGTAGTTTTAAAGATTAAAGGGAACAAAGGGACATGAGGGAAAAAAAGCGACTTTGTTTTATAATAAGTATAGATTTACATCAATAACTATATTTTAATTTAAAGTTTATTAAATTATCTTATTAAGTTAATTATAAGAAGATACTTATAAGCGTCTTATCAGCAAGCAATTATTGTTAATGATTTCTAATCAGACTGGAGCTAGACAACTGATTTTCTTACCAGAATAAACTGTTTATACATGATGTTCATTTATTATCATAATGAGTGATGTATAATATTATTAATAATACAGTATCTGGCAGTTAGCACTATAATATAATTTCATATTTGACAATGTTACCATACCTACAAATTAAATTAAAAGTTAAATAATGAACTAAAAACTATTTATAGTTTGTATTTTGGACTGTATTTAATCCAGGAACAAGTCATCCAAGCCGAGAGTCATCCTTATTTTAGAATTATTGCCATATAAAAAAAATGTGTATATTGTAAGGGCCTATAAGATGCACAAGTTAACCTTGTTGTAAAGAAACTTTAGGGAAGCAAGGAAACTTATGATTGTTGTAATAAACAATTGACAACATTTCATTTAATTAATCATCAAAAATAACAAATACCATTTCCTTGTTTTTATTTCCGAAGTCCAAAAAAAAAATTACAGATTTTTTTAATCACTAATTTCCGAGAAAAAAAATTAAAACGAAAAATCCACTTGTGACGTCATTGGTACGGCAGAATACGATACGATACACACCTTTGCTTGTAGGAACGAAAATAATGCAGATCTAAACACAATAACAAATTCAATAACCTCAAAGTACCACAAAGTCAGTGACAGTACTGACAGTTTTTTTTAAGAAATCAGATATGACGTGCAAAGATATTTTGTTGTTCAACCGTACCAATGACGTCATTTGGCGCTAAGTCATTTTAGAATGATCAGAATTAAAAACGAAGTTTTATAAATGAAAATGACCACATTTTCAAAAATAAAAAAATATGGGTCCCCTAATTTAACCCCTACTTTTATATTACGTCATAAAACAAGTACAAAAAATATTTGAAATGTTGTCAATACTTACCGCATGTACAGAATTAGGATCGGACAACCAGGCATTGTACATTGTTTCCACATAAGCCGAGCTGGATCCATTTAAAAATGGCTCTGCTGCTGCAGAACTCTTCAGCCTGTTGGCGTTTACTGCTACAGCAGCAGTCTGTGACAAAGAGAAAAAATAGTATACAATCAACCAAATTTTTTTTCATAACTTAGTTTTGTTATAAAAAAAGTTTAAGGGCCTGTTTCACCACTTCCTGATAAGGCTATCCACCACTTAACTTGACAGATAGAGTATGGAGAATCTGTCAAATAAGCCTATCTGGCACTTTATCAGGAAGTGGTGAAACAGGCCCTTGGTATTATTATTATAAGGGCCTGTTTTACCACTTCCTGATAGGTGCCAAATAGGCTATCCACCACAAAACTTGACAGATAAGGTATGGAGAATCTGTCAAAAAAGTTGTGAATAGCCTATTCGGCACTTTATCAGAAAGTGGCGAAACAGGCCCCAAGTGTTTTATGACATCCTGTATTAAAATTTAATATGATCATAATAATATGAAATGAGATCACTAATATTCACATGATAACAGAGTTTATCAATTCAAAGGGGCTTGCCTCCTGATAATGCTTTAATTTAAAAGTGTTTGTATAACATACAAAAACATAATAAATGCTTTATTATGTTTTTGTATGTTATACAAACACTTGAATAGGTTTCTGCAGTGTTTATGACCTATGAATAAAAAAAAACAATACATAATTATACATATTATATTATTCAGCAATGAATAAATATATTTATTGAGTGTTTGTTATTACTTTTAAATTTCGTTAATATTATTACTATAGTTTATATGGAAAGTATAGTATAATAAGTAAATAATATTGAGGTAGGTATATAAATGCTTGATTTTAAATTCATTCAAATATTTAGGTTATAAAGTTTTCTGGTTTTCGGAAGATTTTATAACAAATTATATTCTTTGTCAAGTTTAGTTGCTAGATAAAAATTTTAAGTATCACATTTTATCAGATATGGTTTTTATCTTTGGTAACAATGTCATGGAAAACACACAATATAATATGTTTGTTTACTTTTTTTAAAGTATGTAGAGCAACTGTGAAGCAAAAATAACAGGTTTTCTGTGTATTTCATATTTATAAATCCAACAAAAAAATATGTGTACACTTTAGGGATTGGGAATTGATGTAACAATTTAATTCAGATATTTAAAATGTTTGTTTATAATTAAATTATTAAAATATTCTTACCTGTGGTTTGTTTAGGAGCCATGATGCGAACCTTTCGGACCCCCGTAACTTATTTGAAGCTTGAAACACTGCTCTTGCTCTATGCATTTTGAAATTTACTCTTCACTATAATTTTAGTCCCTGTGTAAATACACTTACTTTAGTACATTTTAAGAACAGTTTTGATAAGAAATTATAAATTTACACCAGAATAAACACAATGATAACAGAAAAGTTGCAGAAAGTAGGTTATTCTGACTAACACAATGTCGAGGAAATTGGCACATTGACAAATTCTGTTTATATATTGCTTTCTACTTATTATATACATTATGTATTTTTATTTTCAACGATTAAACAAAATTTTTATTATGTCCCATAGGGATGACATGTGAGTCATAAAATTTGAGGATAATGCAGTACTATTGACTTGTTACATAAGGACACTTTTCAAACAAAAAGAATAGGAATTATCTGCGGTTATATTATGATGACCAACCAATAAAACCAGTACCTTCTAGATTCTAGAAGGACAATTTCGATTGGAATAAAATATGTAATTTACATAAAGTTTAAGGTTATAATTTTTTTCATTTTGTTATTTCGACAAGAATATTCAAAAAACAGCTAATATAGTAAATAATTTAGCTATGTAAAAACATAAGGAGTCGTCAGCCAACGAGAGACTCGTTCAAGAACACTGTATCACATTCGTATGACGTTGATAGCGATCAGTTGGTGACTGGTGGAAGATCTTATTGATTACTTGATTTATATTTTAGTAATTACTAAATAATACAAAAAAGATTAAAACTGGAAACCTGTGATTCAAGGTTACATAACACGAATCTTTCAATAGCGCTATTTATTAGAACGTTGGACGGATCACCGATGTTGTTCCTACTTATGAGGTTTACTGAGGAAAATGTTTAAAAAGAATGTAATTTATTTTACCTTCGGTACAAACACTATTTATTTTATATATTTTTGTCTTTTTGAGCTATAAATTTGGATTTTGGGATGAATTTAAAAAAATAATTTTAACATATTTGCGCCAGTCTCAGCTCGGACTTTTGATTTTTCCACAGAATGACAAGTGAACAAGTCACAAACTTCAAATTTCAAATTCTCGTGCAGAGATAAGTGTTGCCATAATAAAAAAATAATAGTTTGGTACCAAAGTCTATGGTTGGTACTAATTGCCTACTTGGTACCAAAGTCCATTAAAGATGAACCATTAACCAAAGCTAGTTAGTAATATAAAATAAGTTCAATATAAGCTCCAACTTATCTTGAACTTGGAATGGAAACTCCGTCAATAACTCAAGATAAATGTAATAAAGTACATATATAAATTATAATAGATAGAACTTAAGGGTTAAAATTAAGGGCTATCATGAGCCTATATCATACAGTATATGACTAGATATATTTTATACTCTGTTTCGTTTGGAATCGGTAAAAGAACTTATCTTCCTCATGGAGGCACTTCACATGGCTATTTGTATTTGCTATTGGCTATTTGTTGCATTTGACAAAATTATTAACGTATACACAAACAAGCAATTAAAGGCAAATACGGCCTTCCACACATGGACGTCAAATACAAAACTTTTATGGAGGCACTTCATATGGCTATTTGTATTTGCGTATTTTATGTATTCGCCAAACAATCACCATGTGTAGACGGTATGTTTGACAAATATTGGCCTTATTTGCCTATTTGACAAATATGACCAATACACGCACATGAACATCAAAGGAGTCAAATAGGCAAGTAAAGAAAATCAAGTAAAAGTTTGGTATTTGAAGTCAATGTGTGGAAGGCCGTATTTGCCTTTATTTGCTTGTTTGTGTATACGTCTATAATTTTGCCAAATGCAACAAATAGCCAATAGCAAATACAAATAGCCATGTGAAGTGCCTCCATTACTTGATTTTGTTTACTTGCCTATTTGACTCTTTTGATGTGCGTCGAAAACCGACAAAGGTACGGATACGTGTTGATATTGGTAATGTTTGTCAAAATATAGGAAAAAAGGCCAATATATTTTGTCAAACATAATGTCTACACACAGTGGCGGGGCAAGACCAAAATTTTATGTGGGCAGGATATATCTTGCGAGGCCCCCTGATAGATGACGCAAGAATAAATCCTTTAAAAAAAACCTCGTGGTCCAAGGGGCGCGAGGCCCCTTAGACCGTGAGGCCGTGGGCGGTCGCCCACACCGCCCACGCCTTGCGCCGCCTCTGTCTACACATGGTGATCGTTTGGCGAATACATCAAATACGCAAATACAAATAGCCATGTGAAGTACCTCCATAATACCTATTGGCGCTATTGCCCTTATTGGCTATTCAACGTGTTTATTGATTACTAGCTGTTGCCCGCGACTTCGTCCGCGTTAGCATAGTTGATCACATGACACATCCCAAGTATTATTTATTGTACAAAAATATTCAATGTACAGAATTGACTTTCCTCTATGATATAATATTATAATACGATTTTATTATATACTAAAAGATGTTCCGCGTGGCTTCGCTTGCGTAATTTATGAATTTCACGCAACCGTACATTTTTCCGGAAAAAATAGCCTATGGTACATAAGCTATTTTTTCTGTATTCGTTTCACGTGGTCTATTCTTCATGTTTGCCAAATAACATAAAAATTGCTCCAGTAGTTCTTAAGATAATAAGCAATTTCATATAATTTCTCCTATTAGTTTTAGCGTGATAAAATATAGCCTATAGCCTTCCTCAATAAATGAGCTATTTAACACCGAAAGAATTTTTCAAATCGAACCAGTAGTTCCTGAGATTAGCGCGTTCAAATAAGCTCTTTCAAATAATCTCCCCCGTTTTTTCCACATTTTTCTCTATTTCTTCGCTCCCATAGGTCTTAGCATGATAAAATATAACCTATAGCCTTTCTCAATAAATGGGCTATGTAATACTGAAAGAATTTTTCAAACCGGACCAGTAGTTCCTGAGATTAGCGCGTTCAAATAAGCCCTTTCACATAATTTCCCCCGTTTTTTCCACATTTTCCTCTATTTCTTAGCTCTTATAAGTCTTAGCGTAATAAAATATAACCTATAGCCTTTCTCAATAAATGGGCTATCTAACACTGAAAAAATTTTTCAAATCGGACCAGTAGTTCCTGAGATTAGCGCGTTCAAATAAGCTCTTTCAAATAATCTCCCCCGTTTTTTCCACATTTTTCTCTATTTCTTCGCTCCCATAGGTCTTAGCATGATAAAATATAACCTATAGCCTTTCTCAATAAATGGACTATGTAATACTGAAAGAATTTTTCAAATCGGACCAGTAGTTCTTGAGATTAGCGCGTTCAAACTATTACTAAATAAGCATTTCATATAATTTTCCCCGTTTTTTCCACATTTTCCTCTATTTCTTCGCTCCTTTTAATCTTAGCGTGATAAAATATATTCTATAGCTTTCTTCGATAAATGGGCTATCTAACACTGAAAGAATTTTTCAAATCGGACCAGTAGTTCCTGAGATTAGCGCGATCAAACAAACAAACTTACAAACTCTTCCGCTTTATAATATTAGTATAGATTTATTTTTTCTTTCCCCCTTTTGAGTTTTGCCATTGACTCTGTTTCGTTTGATAAAAAAAAAAGTTAAACTGTCAAACTTGGTTTGTTGATTGACATTTGACGCTTGACACTGATAAGTGGCAGCTGTGTATGACATACATGTCATCAGATTTTCGGCAATATTTCTAAAGATTTGAAAATTGAAATTAAAATAATTAATACAAATATTTGATTATTATTTATTGAAAGATAATTACAGCAGACCATTATGTAAACAAAATCAAAGTTTAAGTATTGTATCAATAAGTTTCTCTGAGAAACAGCATAGTGATTGGTATTGTATTTTCGTTTTCATTACCCATTGGAGATCATTATTTTGGGTAATCATGTACAAAATATACTCAAGATTTTTAAAAATACCGAAGGAAGTTATAGGAATAAAGAGACATCAAATACTTGGAAAACAATATGAAATTGAGGAAATACCTTATCGGATTCAGATATTTCGATCACAGCACAATACTACCACAGAAATCAGTAGTAGTTATGAGAGATATAAAAAGTGTTTCTTGTATTCTGTGTTTTTCGGTACTACTTTATTTACATCATACAAAATTTGGTAAGTCAAATCGAATATTTATCATACAGAGAGACCTAGCTATAAAAAGGGTTGCCAGGTCGCTAAACCAAAAGCCGGACAAAGCAGTCAGCTTCGCCTGACATTAGTACTAAAAAGAGTTGCTATCGAGTACTTAGAATCTATTTAATATAGAAACGCGTTCGGCAGCTCGTGTACATCATACAAATTTTCTGTTTTATTAAAACACTCTAACATCTAATAGCTAAACAATTTTACATCTCATTAGGTGTAAAACCGTCTAAAATTTGTGTTTTGAGGCTCTACAAAGGCCGGACTCCCTTTGATTTTGGCCGGACACGCAAGCAAAAAGCCTGACTGCGTCCGGCTTTATCCGGACGCCTGGCAATCTTAACTATAAATGTAAGTTTTTGTACCATACACTACCTCACTGAATTATTGACTGTGTTTTATAGGCTCAACTATAAAGTTCTTCCCTCAATAAATGCGGCCGAAGAAATAACAGAAAATGATTCTGAAAGTGAGGGTGATAAGCAAAAAAAGAGATATAGAAAAGAAAAAATTGGCTTCCGAGACAGAAAGGTATGATTTTTTGCTTTTAAAGAAGTCAAATAAAAACATGTTTTTTTTCTTTCATCTTATCTGAAAATACTTGTGTTTATTTACGATATTACTTTATACAGAGTGCAATTAAACCTTCCTGCCAAATTTTGATATATTGATCCTTGTTAAAAATAAAAATACACATATTTTTTCTTTTATAATCACTCAGTACTAAAATGTTGAGAAATAGCTTCCGAAAGTTACCCTAAAAAACACTATAATTAATGGACACGATGCGTCGGCCGCGCGCGCCTCACCCCGCGTCACCGCCTTTCATTCCCCCGCGCCGTGAGTGACCATTCTGCAACGATTTTAAATGGGATAAAATGTCATTGAAAAAAATAACACCCAATTTTTTTTTGTTAAATGGACTCTCCTAATGATACCTAAGCCCAGGAAAAAAATTGGCAGGAAGGTTTAATTGCACCCTGTATTAAGTAAAACAGGCGAAACAAAGTACATACAATACAAAAGTGAAATGTAAACTTTATTTTGTTTTTTATGGTGCTTTGTTGAAAAAAATTTTTATGAATATAATTTATGTATTATTTACATTTTTTTAAATTTAATTATTTTGGAAACAATGTGTTTAGGAGTACAAAAAGAATTTCTAATAATATATCACTAAATCAGAATGCAATCTTGTCGGAATGCAACTTACAGCTTTTGATTTGTATTTTTTTTACTTCAGATTATTGAATATGAAAATCGTATGAGAGCATACTCGACACCAGATAAGATCTTTAGGTATTTCGCAACGATAAAAATAACATTTGGGGAGAATACAGAAGTTTATATGACACCTGATGATTTCTTGAGAGCTATCACTCCTAATATGAAACAACCTGATGGTATTTTATGTTATTTTTTATTATTATTTACTATTAAGTTTATGTTTTATTAAGTCTTAAATTATTTTGAAGTACAAAAAGAACATTATTGTCTATTTTGTTAATGTCTAAGACACGATTTAAAAATGGTGCAGACAAAACCTTTGGCTATATTGAAACAAGAACACTGACTAAGACTTTTTTATGACATTATGTTCACAAATTCTGCTTTTTTAATCTGGACTGGATTGAAACTAGGTACTAGTACAGTCCCATATCCTATGAATCAGAAAAATTGTAATTTAATTTCTGAACAAATGCAGATTTTTGTAGTGTGAACTTATTAGAATGTGTTTTTGTCATTTGTTTGACATGAGAATACCATTTTGTATTCTTATAATACTGAGAGTCGAGACTCTATCAATACTGTATTACTGCAAGATTTACCGCCGTACTCAGAGACATTTAATTATGATTACCTGACCTTTAATTATTTAACCCATCAATCGTGGCAAAACGAGACACAATAGCTTTTTCATTGTTATCGTGGCCGGATGTGGCCGCTTGGGGCTTGATGAATTAATTAAGTGTTTGACAGATAATGTATGGTTCTTATGTCAAAATCTTGAATTAATTTTAAGTAATTACTGTTCAACTATGAGTACGGCAGTAAGTAGCAGAATTTGTGCGCTGAGATTTATTTTTAAAACTTTACCTGGACGCTGCCTGGTAGATCATTGAATATGAGAACCGTATGAGACAGTACTCTACACCAGACAAAGTGTTCAGATACTTTGCGACACTTCAGGCCCAACATCATGATCAGCATGAGGTGTTTATGACACCTGATGATTTTCTAAGGTCAATGACACCGGGAGTGAAACAACCAGACGGTAATATTTAAGTAGTCATGTAACGTAGTTTGTAGATTTGGAAAATTTATGTGTATATTTGTTATGTTTGGTTCAACCTCTGCACAAAAAATATAATCAAATCAGTGTTCTATGCAGTGCTCGAAAACGTTATTTTAAATAACGGTTTTGATTCGTTCGGAACGGTTCATTGCAATAACGTTTTTGGGAACAAAAACATATTTGAGAACGTTTTGAAAACCGAAATAAAACGGTTAAATCCACACAGCAGGACATGGGGCAGTCAGTAAAGGTTTTCACCACCGATTTTGTTGAACCTCAATCGATTTTCTTTGGTGAGTATAAGAGCAAAGATTTTGCGTGAGAAAAATACTTATTGTCTTAAATTTTTTTTCATAATTAACTAAAAAACTGTTAGTTTTTACGAAAAATAATATGTTATTACTTATTAGTATTACCAAAGAAGTCAATAAAAAAAAACAAATTACTACTCTGAAATACCTTCTAATATTATTTCAAATTAGTGAGAGGTGAATACGTATTTTGTTTTTAGACAAGTAATTAAATCTAAGTATTCAAACTTAAATAACGGTAAACCGATGCATTTTATGACATGTACTTCCTGAACACTTTTTAAAGTGCTCAGAAATACCTTTCGAATGAGCAATATAGAAAGTTGATAGCATGAAAATTGTGCAAGTTATGGTAAAAATAAGATGATACCTTGGATTTTTTTGGCAAAAACAAAAAATAAAACCTTTACTATTCCTACAATAATTCTAATTTATGGTTATCATCAATTAGTCTCCCTCTTAGTTTAAAAAAAGAAATTATTCCCTTATTATCATTTTGTTTTGAAAATAACTTCATAAACGTTGAATAGGTATTCGTTAAAAATGACTAAGGGAGTTTGAGTTCTTTTTCTGAAAAATATTTTGTTTTCTTTTTTATTTCTAAAGGATAAAAAATAACCAAGGTAGAGCCTGACTACTGCGAGAACCATGCAACCGGGACATCTAAAATTAAAAAAAATAGGGGCTTTTAAAATATTTTTCAAAACGTTCTAAAAGCTCGTAAAATTATAACTTTTGACATGCTTTTTGAATGAACCCGATAACTTCAAAATTAACAGAGCTTAATTGTGATAAAACGAGTTTTTTTTTTAATTTTGAAGGAGAGATCTGGGATGCAAATATTGTAATGCAATAATTATTCTTATTTATGTTTGACAAGAAAAAATGTCTGTTACTTTTTCTTTTAACATAAGTTATGACCTCAA
The DNA here is from genome assembly GCA_963422495.1 of Polyommatus iphigenia. NCBI lineage: Eukaryota > Metazoa > Arthropoda > Insecta > Lepidoptera > Lycaenidae > Polyommatus > Polyommatus iphigenia. The sequence goes on along the minus strand of OY730187.1, from coordinate 24,085,462 downwards.
AAATTTTCCCTGGTTTAGAATGCTTAGTTTTTTTAAAAAGACATGTAATAAAATAACTTATTCAAATTTTCCTAAATATCATTTTGTTTTGAAAATAACTACAAAAATATAAATATTCGTAAAAAATGATTAAGAAAGAAATTTGAAATCTTTTTCTGAACAATATTTTGGTTTCTTTTTTATATCTATAAGATAAAAAATAACCAAGGTAGAGCCTGACTTTTACTGCGAGAACCATGCAACCGGGACCTTTTGAACCCGTTTCTTTTATAAAGTAAGGGCTTTAAAAATATTTTTTAAAACAATCTGGCACTTGAAATACCTTTGAAATGCTTTTCAAAAGAACCCGATAACTTAAAAATTATTAGAGCCATTGTGATAAAACGATTTTTTTTATATTTGAAGCAGAGAATTGGGATGCAAATATTGTAGCAAAACGTGTCAATACGTTTTCTAATATAATATTATAAATGCGAAGGTGTTTATTTTGTATTGTATCTCTTACCTCTTCACACCCAAACAACTCTACTGGTTTACTGAGTATGAAGATACTTTTGAGGCTCGGGAAAGAACATATTAGGATACTTTTTATCCCGAAAAAATGTACGGGCGTCATCTAGTCCTTAGTAAATAATAAATACACGTCATGTATGTGTCTTTAAAATTGAGAAAATAAACGGAAGTTAAAAATTGAAAGTGAATTTAAGAGTAGCATTGTCCTACAAATAGAACAATCCATAATCTAGGACCATCAAATTAAAGTATGAATTCCTTTCTATCTCTGTTAGCTACCATTATCAAGATTTTTCGCAAATAAAAATGTTGTTCGTCTTATCAAAATGAGGCTGCTCACAAAAATTTGCTTGATAGTAATAAAAAATGTTCTAACTTCTAGGGAACCCTAACGGCTTTACTGATTTTTTACCTATGTGCACATATTTTTGTATATGCATATTAATTAAAATGTAAAAATCAGTAAAGCCGTTACAGTTTAAAATAGATAGCAGCCGATTCTTAGACCTACTGGTCTGAGCATTGGCTACTATCTATTTTTCATACCCCTTAGTGGTAAGGGTTGTTCAGTGTTCACACTTAACATTTATTTTTTATTTTTGGTCAATTTTTATTTTTTTTATAAACAACCCTTCATTTTACAAAATGTACATATATTAATATACAGAAAAATTGGCAAAGTGCAAGCAGAACTCGTGCACGAAGGGTTCCGAGTTCCGTACCATTAGGTACAGAGCAAAAATAGGCCAAAAATTGTGTTTTGTGTATGGGAATCCCCCTAAAATATTTATGTTATTTTAATTTTAAATGTTTTTCACTCTACTTCGATAAAAAATTTCCTGAGCTTTTTTTATAAAAATAAGTTTTTTATTTATATTAAAAAAAATTATTCGTGATCACTGATAAAGTAGTTCAAACACTTTATATGGCAAAACAACATATTTTGTCGAGAAAGCTAGTAGTTACACAATTCGTTTTTAATGCAAATATTAAAAACCTTTTTTTTACCTAACTAAACACAATTAGTTAAGCCAGAATGGTTAAATCTGCATTTTTAGGAAAAGGAGTAAAAAAAATTTAAAAACAAGGGGGGTAAAAAATCCATCCCTAAAAGCGCAATTACGTAGTATGACAATTTTAAATTAAAGGGTAAAACGTAATCGATCCCAAATTTTTATTTAAATCTATGCTGTACCTGATTTTTAGGGTTCCGTACCCAAAGGGTAAAATCGGGACCCTATTACTGAGATATAGCTGGACTTGATTTGATTGTGTATATCTGTTGCCGCTATAACAAAAAATACTAAAAAAAAGATATATTTCATATATTTTAAGTGGGGCTCCCATACAACAACCGTAATTTTTTGACCTTTTTTGCTCGATATCAATAACGATAATAGGTAGGCTCTTGAAATTTTCATAGAGTCCTTGACTATATGAGTTCTTTATTAATGAATAAAACTAATAAAAAATTAATAAAATTAATCCCATACAAAAAACACTAATAATTATTGACCTTATTTTGCTCTGTAACGGTACGGAACCCTCCATGAGCGAGTCCGACTCGCACTTGGCCTATTATTGCCTCGCCGTGTTCGCCGCAAACGAATGCCCGAAAAATAATAGTTTTTGTTATTATATTTAACTTTTCATCGAGGAAACGGGAAAAAAACGTTTAAAACCGTTTTAACGATCAAAAACGAAAAAAATCATTACGTTCTCAAAAAATGTTCCGAATAGCGTTCCGTTCCGAACGAAACCGAAATGAAACGTTCTTTAGGTATTTGAGGCGATAACGTTTCGAAAAATATAACGTTTTTCGAGCCCTGGTTCTATGTTATGTTATGTTATGTTATGTGTGATTAAAAACTAGGCCTTTGCATCCATTGTGGATATGGATAAGGGAGATCGCACACGTCACACTTTTTGTGTGATCGAGTCTGCGGCTTACATACAATCTGCATGGCGTGCGCCGTCAGACTATATGGAAGCCGCAGACTCAATCACACAAAAAGTGTGACGTGTGCGATCTCCCTAAACAGCATTTTCAGAGCGAAGTAACCACTCTTCAAATACCATAGTGCCTGGAACAAGATTTTAAATGCCTGTATGGTTGCCCAAGCACATACGGCATTCTCGCAACGTCATAGTCGGCCTAGTCCAGAGGAAAGAACTAGTCAATACGTCTGGGACCAACCATGTGCGGGTTTCCTCACGATGTTTTCCTTCACCGTACGAGCGTCCGTATTATGTACTTGAGATCAGAAAATGTCTCATTGGTACACGCCTCCACCCGGGATCGAACCTGCACCCTCTGCGAGTGCGAACCAAAGGTCCACCCAATAGGCCACGGATGCTCTTATATTGTGTGATTAAACTTAACAAAACTCGACCTAATATATTTTTCTGGTTTTAGGTTTGGGATTGGATCAGTACAAAAGATATGACCCTAAAGTGAGTATTAATATTTTTATCATTTCTACACAAACTTATTAAAATTTAATTCTATTATAATATTTTTAACCTTTTATAATATCAAAATCTTTTATAATATCAGAACTTTAAAACAGACATTTTAGAGTTAGGTAGCACACAAGAATTGAAGCAACGATTTTTCATGCCAGCTTAGCACTCAGCATATAAAATGCGAACCTAATAATGCATACTTTCCACTCTTCACTAATTGATTTAAAAACAGATTGCATACTTAATTACCACATTAACTTAATATCTACTAATATTTTAACCTACTTTTAAAATTGTATTCTTTATGTCCACATTTAAAAGCTAGTGGTTATGATAAGGTAAAAAAAAAACCATTTTAATATTCTGCAAGTATTATATTTATTTATTTGTAAATAAAATGTCTTCATGCTTATTATTTTTCAAATATTATGTGAAAAGATTGAACATTTTATAACTTAGTTTTATAAAAAAAGTAAATTATTTTATTATTAAGTATTTGAAATTGAAATACAAGTTTCAGATAATATTATTTTTATAATATCACATAGAGGTGATGGGTACAAACAAATCTTAGAAATTATTGTTAGTTCGTTTTTTACATTTTTAAGAAAATATATTTTATGTTGAGCAGTAGACAGTCAAAGTATACAAGATAGAAAAAAAAATAGACAGAAATAGAAGTATAGAAATATAGAGTTTAGTAAAAAAAATAACACAATTATAGCAAGACCTATTATAGCTTACACTGTAGGATGTAGACATGTACAAAAAACTAGTACATTTATTTTTATTAGATTAATACTGATTTTTGTGAACATAGTATGCAACAGACAAATAGTAAATTTAGAGCTATTCAAGTCTACATATACCCCCCTTCTATTAAAAATATTTACTCAGTGTATAACTGTTTAAGGGTGAAGCCAAACGAGCGTAATTTGTGAGTTGTGAGTCGCAGAATTTCTGCCGCGTAAATATCTTTTCATACAAATCATGACCCACAAAATTACGCTCGTGTGAATCAACAGGAAAACAACAGGACTTTTGTATGAAACTGAATGCAGCAGAATTCTGCCGAACCGAAATTCTGCGACTCACAACTCACAAATTACGCTCGTTTGGCTTCGCCCTAAGGTCCAGGGGCCGTACCACGAAACTGTTTTAAGACTCAAACAATCGAACGAAAATGCCGCGTCCTACTCTATCAAACGTGAAATGACGTTAGAGCAGGACGCAGCATTCTCTTTCGATTGTTTGAGTCTTAAAACGGTTTCGTAGTAGGCCTACAGGATGTTTGTCTGTCATGTGATATTTTCAATATGCCAGACAAAGCAAACGTTGTACTACTCGACCAAGCCAACTAGACGACTGTCAAATCATGCTCTCTCGCACTTATGCATTGCTAGCGACGTGCGTAAGTGCGAGAGAGCAAGCTTTGACATTCGTCTAGTTGGCTTGGTCGAGTAGTTCAGTTGTTCGCTGTGTAAATATTTTATAAGGGGAAAACCTTTCTCTATTTCTACCCCGTACATACACAAAAATAAGTTTTTCTCTTTTATATTAAATTCTTTTTCTTTTTCCCGCATTTGCGTCTTCCTATTTCTGCGGCACTATCTTCGAAGCTACTCACACCACTTTTATCTTTTCAGAACATCGATGAGGTACTGTTTTTCTCCTCTTCAACTCTTTTCCCTTTCTTCACTTTGTAATAACTATGCACAGTTTTTTTCCCCACTCTTAGACCAAACAAAAAAGTAAAGACAGCTTTGTCAAACGAACACTGAGGCCGGTAGGCCTACTACGAAACCGTTTTGAGACTCAAACAATCGAACGAAAATGCCGCGTCCTGCTCTAACAACGTCATTTCTCGTTTGCTAGAGTAGGACGCGGCATTCTCGTACGATTTTTTGAGTCTCAAAACGGTTTCGTGGTATGGCCCCAGTTTTCATGTATGTAAAGCGATATCGACATTACATGCTCATATACTCACACACCGTTAAATTTCGACTGTGCTAAGGTAAGGCATTTTCAAGGCAAGTTTCGTTATATGTGTGTGCGTGACTCTGTAATGTAATTACAATGGCGAGGCGTAGTTTTCGCCGGTCTTAGTGTGTGGTTTGCAGTAGGTACTCTGTCTTCACTTTTAATTGATCTGAGATTCCACTGTGCTAATCACTAGCACTCTAGTGGCTAAGTACCAGATAGCTTTAACATTAGTATTAGGTACTTCATTCTTCTCCTATATTTGTTTCATGTTACATAGATTTTTTGTTTCGAGCTAGAAAAAACGCCTCTTCTGCGACATAGCATTGCATGAATTTAGAATTTGTTTTGCAAGTACACCTACAACACCTTAGAAAAGCCGATGTAGCGGCGTTTTTTACTTGAATACACAAAAGAACATAATATTTAGTACGACTATAGGTTTGCTTACGATTCATATAAAGAAAGTTTTAGAACATAGTCGAAAGTAAATTAGGACGTTTTTTTCGGCTTCACATTAAGTACGATCACAGTAACATTAGAATCTAAAATATAGAACATTTTGAATGTTTTTTGTACAGACGATCAGCCAGCGCCTCAACCTGGACCTGGACGAGGACTCGATATTCTACAAGCTCGGCTCGTCCGGCCTCATCACATTCAGCGACTACATCTTCCTGCTGACCGTGCTATCGAGTGAGTCCATTATATTCTAATTAACACATATTTTACTTCCTTACGTAGAGCCGATAAACATCCGAGTCGTAGCCGAACATCTCGAAGTCTGTGCCGTAGATCTCTAGAAGTTTGTCCAGCATTGGCTCGTCGAGTTGGCCGAAGTAGTGCTTCAAGAGTGCCGAAGTATTTTTTCCGTCACGTGACTTGTTCATGACGGTTCGGAGGCGGATCCGTCGGTTTATTTCCTTTCGGCCGAGCACGTGGCCTAAACCCAATTGCTGGACCACGAACGACGAGTCCTTGGCTAGGGTTTCCACTTTGGCTATGACGCTGAAGTTCAGCGCGCACGGCGAACAGAACTTGTAGTATGGTGCCCAGTGCTCGTCGAATGTTGCAGCGTTCGAGCGGTGTTGCGCGGTCAAGTACGCGACGAACTCGTAGAACGTCGGGCCGAAGGATTTTATGGGTCCCAAAACTTTGGTCGCTTCCTCTCTGTGCTTTGACACGATCTCTCGAGCTAGTTTTCTGTAGTACGGTGGGGATATGTTCTCCAGTTTGTCCCTGTAGGCAGACAGAAGTCTCACGAACGGTTCGCGAACCACCAGCAACGAAACCACTCCCGGAGTATTGACGGCGTCCTCGAGTTCCTCAATGCTCGGTCTGGGAAACTTTTTCCGCGCCAAAGTCAATGGGGTATGCCTGGTTCGCGCCAAAAACTTTTTGTCGTAACCACCTGGAAATAAAATTTGTATTAAATATATTTTAAGATAAGTACTCGTTCTCTGCTTGAGCATTAGTACCTACTGGACATACATGGGTAATTTTGCACAAAGTAGAGTTCTGAATTGGACTCTATTGTAAAATAGTAAGGTCTTATTTTAAAAGTTTAATTGTTTACCTAAAATATTAAAATTATACAGCCACGAAGAGCTCGCCGCTTTAAATATATTGCACCAGACGAGATTGTGCGCGTGGTCTATGAAGAACTCTTTGTTGTTGATCGTTTGCTTCTCGAGGGCTTTGGAACGGCAAACTTTTTTGACGTTGTCCAACCTTTTTTCTAGTTCGATCATAGTTTCGTTGTCTGGCTCCTGCCATTCCTCTATCGTGTTTGAGTCTTTGTCATCACCAAGAACTGGTCCATTAAGCTAAAACAAAATTCAACATGGATTATTATGATTATTATTCAATTCCCTTTGAAATTTTTAGATATTCCACTTTTAAATACGTTAGATCCACTAAAAAATGTTAAAGGAAAACCGCGTAGGTACACAATAAATTTTGGATGTAGGTAAAACAATTAATTACTAAACAATGTAAAAATCCTATGTAATAAACACAAGACAAGAATATAAAAACGTAACTTCTCACAATAATTATAAATAATATACTTAAATTATAATGAGGTAAACAGTTTGTCTTTAGTATTCAACAGTCTACAAACTGTTGCGCGCTTGTAATTTCTGTAAAATCTCACAAATTCGTTGCAGTGCCTATTTCATATTTCTATACTTTTACTCTCATAAAATACCGTAAACTATAAAACAAAAAATACTAAAATAAACCACCACATATTTAGCAAATAATAAAGAAGTCTCTCCTTATTTGAACTTTCAGAATTTCACCCCTAAAGTTAACAACATAAGGGTCACTCAACGCCCTAGGCACACAGATAAATCCAAGTATTTACCAGCCACTTGGTGTAGTTGTCAGGTACCGCCGACCAGTCCTTCGCCGGGACTGTCCCACTGCTCTTGAACACAGTCATCTTCATAACAACCATATAGAGCGTGGCCCAAAACAAGAATGTTATTGTTTTCGCCCCACATCTTAGACAAGGATACGTCTTCGACTTCGCGCGCGTCTGCATACGTTTCAAAGAATACACCATTTTTTAGCGTCATGTGGTTGAAATTTTGGAGAGAAAACGGGTTTGGTTGAAGGAAACCGAGATTGTTTTGGGACGATATTTGTGTCCAGCATCCCGCGCGAACGGAGCATGAGCGAACTTAATGATTTTGCGAGATGTTTGACGTCGTTGTAAGAAGCCTTTATTTGCGAGTGTGCAAGAATGCAATGTTGATAGTAATATAGCATATTTAATTAGAATAAAACTCATGTTTATTTAAATTTGTTTTTAATTAGGGACAAATTTACCAATGCATGTTAAAATAAATTGTTGATTTAATTTCGTGTTATGTAGCTCGTTCTTCGTAGAAATTAAATAATAGGGGCGGGAGGTATGCACGGTTACACACGGCATTGTGGCCACAGTGATTTATCTCGAGATATCTCAAGATAAATCTTCGTGTTATTGTTTAGGTGAATGATTATAATTGTTTGAGTCATTCACATGATTGATTATAATTGTTTGAGTCATTCACATGATTGATTATAATTGTTTGAGTCATTCACATTTGCCACACTCACGTGTGGCAAATAATAGACTGATTCTATATTTATTTTTATTATATACTTATTATTTTTATATAAGTATACACAATTAATTAAGCAACTATGTTAGAAAAAAAAAGATGGGTTGCACTCCGGGAGTGCCGGCAGAAGTGAAAACTTGATTATTAACGTTGTGCATTTTTTTAACCCATATTTTAAGATTTTTTTTAATTAATCGAAACCCTTACACTCGATTAAGAAAAAAAACAATCGATTGTTCGATTAATCAATTTCGATGTTACAACACTACTCTCCAACCGTCTTACGGTTTTTCGATCAGCACGAAAATCTGACGCGAGTTTCACAGTTTTTACCCATCCCACAATAGTGCTCAACGCCGCTAAAGAAGTTTTCACTTCAAAAATACTAAATATTAAGCACTAAAACTAAAATTAATATCTAAAAAAGTTGTTTAAGATTAACATTATCGTCGTTCATTTAGTCATTCTTCATCGGAATCATATTCAGATTCTGAGTTTCTTCCGATAGTAATTGTATAATGAACGTACGCACGCAGTCACGCACGCACGCACGAAATTAGCAAAAATTATAAATACCAACAAATAAACAACAAATGACATAATATAGAAAACTTAATAAATAATAATCACCTGACGAAGACGCCAATTCCAATTTCTTTCTTTGAAAATAATTCGCTACATTCAATAGCATTATCTTTGCTTGACTTTTTAACTTTTTATTACGTAGACTTGATAATTCTATATTTATTGTTGGATGTAACTAAGTAAAATAATCGCATGTGTAGCGGGCACAATGCTTCAACTGCGCGAGCTCTTTGCTGATTGGTTGAGCGCTACCCGCCCCGGCGCGGCGTCCCGCGGACCATCGGGAGGGTCGACTTTACAGCGGTCAAGCTATAGGCCAAAAATTGTGTTTTTTGTATGGGAGTCCTCCTTAATATTTTATTTTATTTTAATATTATTATTAAATATTAAGGTACACATACATACCTATAGGCTATAACTAAAGATTTTGTGAAAAAGTGAAGTACTTAACTGTTGCCATTAGTGATATAGAGCAAAAAAGGCCAAAAAAAATCACGTTTGTTGTATGGGAGCCCCCCTTAAATATTAATTTTATTTTGTTTTTAGTATTTGTTGTTATAGTGGCAACAGATATACACAATCTGTGAAAATTTCAACTCTCTAGCTATTACCGTTCTCGAGTTACAGCCTGCTGACAGACAGACAGGAGACAGGGTCCCGTTTTTACCCTTTGGGTACGGAACCCTAAAAAGAGAAGCCACAATATTATTTGAACATAATAGAAGACATAATAGTAGAAAATAACAGGCGTTGGTGAAATCGGAACTTAGTACGGGTTTTCGTAATATATTAAAGTTTATAGATATTCTATGACCTACTGCGAACTATCAACTATGGTCATTATCAGTCCAACGACCTTTACCATAATGCATTCGAGCACTTTTTAGTAAATACAAAAATTACACACCTAAAAAAGGAAAGATACTTATTCTTACAATACAATGTAATCTTTTTTTATCTTTGTTTTCTTCCGTATAATAGGAAAAAGAGTAGATTACACGTCTCTTTAAGATGTCTGTATACTCCCTATTGAGTTAATACTTATTACGTCTGTCGCTATACGGAAATTAAGTTTTAAATAGGTAGTTCCGTTCAAGATTCAGTTGCTAGAGTAGGCTGGTATAATTAATAGTCAGTACTTAAGATGCGACCCGGTCTCAAGATGCGGTTCGGCTCTGTGATTGGTCCAAACTTTGACAGCCAACATCACAGAGCTTGAACCGTGTCTTGAGACCGAGATGCATCTTGAGTACTGACTATTTATACCAGCCTTAGAGTTGGTTAGGTGTCTAATAAATATGCAGCGTCCACCGTAAAATGTTGTATTCATTTAAAAAGTTCTAGTAAATGTCGGCAACGCTACGCAACTCTAAATGAAAAAAAATTAGGTGACTAATTCTTTCTGTCATCTTTATGGCGGCTGTACAGTGTACACACTCGTCGAGACAGGCAGAGCGCGAGTGTGTACAGAACGCTCTCGTCCTCGACTCGTTGGCTCTCGCAAGGAAAACCAGAGCAAGCATGTACGGCCGAGGATCTCGGCGAGAGGCTCTCGTCGAGTGTGTACAGCCGCCATCACGTGACCGTTCCTGATTGACGACCTCTGTGGCTCAATGGTTAGGAGTGAGAGCTCAAGCCGGGGGTCGCGTATTCGAATCCCGCTGATGGAACAAAAAGTTTTCAATGTTCCTTATAATTATATATTATATCATACACAATATAAATATATTGTGTATGATATAATAAAAATCCTAAATATAATATGTATAGCATAAACGTGTTAAATTTATATTTCCGTTGTCTGGTACCTGTAACACAATTCCTTCAGGTACAAGTACCACGGGGCCAGACTGACGTGGTGTGAAGCGTCCATAGATATTATTATTATTTCTTGAGTTTTTAAATGTGATATTCCAGCGTCCCGACGCCACTTCGAGATAGCGTTCCGCATGTTCGACCTGAACGGCGACGGCGACGTGGACTGCGAGGAGTTCGAGAAGGTCGCCGCGCTCATCCGCCAGCAGAGCAGCATCGGCTCCCGGCACCGCGACCACGCCAACACCGGCAACACTTTCAAGGTATAGACCACAACCTTAAGAGCGTTTAGGGACCACCCATAAAGTATGTCACTCGATTTTATCTTTAAACCCCCCTCACCCTTGACACTGGTGGTTTTTGAGCCCCCCCCCCCCCCCCCCCCCCTCCCTATATTTTATAAAACTTAAGAGTCCTTAGTTTTGTGATGTCACAAAACTAAGGACTCTCTTCCCCTCTATGTCATACTTTGTCGACCACCTCCCTCCCCCATTATGTGTGACAAACTATGGATTAACTCTTCCTGCCATGCGTGTTACAGCCCCCGCGCGGATGCTGCCTTAACTCCCGACGGAATCAGAATCAAATCGAATCAGCTCGATCTCAATGCTTATATTATACTAATTACTAGAGCGAAATGGTGCTGCGGCTTAATTTGGAACTAATTCGATCTCTATGACTTTTCCCACTCCTACTACTAGCGCACGATTGTGCTGCGGCTCAATTTAAAACTAATTAGACTCGTAAATCATAATTGTATCAGTTTTGGTAATAAGGCAACTGCTGGCCGATGGCTGTATCGTACATTTGTGAGTTAATCACTGAGTTAGTAACGAAACGGAGGAGTGAGCAACGGAAAGTCTCACTTTTGTATGCAAGTGAATACAAAAAGTGACACTTTCCGTTACTCACTCCTCGGTTTCGTTACTAACTCAGTTATTAATTCACAAATGTACGATACAGAATCGGCCAGCTGGTCTGCATGTAAGTTGCCCACGTCCTATCATTGCATAGATGTTTTTCCTGGCATGCGGGCAACACGCGTGTGACCAGGAGTACGTTGACACCCGCATGCGGACCAAATCCGCAGGTTATAATATGCATGACAGGAAAAGTACCTCTAATAATTATTATTATCAGTTTCTGAGTTTATTCATAAGAGTTTTTTGCAGCGCAGGACAGCTCTAAATTCGATCTCTTGAAGTTAAATACTTAATAGAATCAGACGGTATATCTATAATTTGCGGAATTAGGGAGTGCCTCCGCTGCCGGCGCCGGTTGCCGAAATGGCTGCCGGCGCCGGTTGCTGAAATGGCTGCCGGCGCCGTTTTCCGAACTCCGAAAATGCCGAACTCACGCGATGTTTGCCGAATAGGCTGCCGGCGCCTATTTGGCAAACATCGCTTGTCAAATGACAGAATAATGATCAAAAACATCAGTCTTGAGCTAAAGGACTATGAAAAGTACAAATAATAAGGTCATAAATAGTCATATTATTGTAAGGATGCATATTTGAATCCTTCGATCGGGGATTCTTAGAAATGCTATTGTATTCTATTGTTGTCGCGATCACCGGTGCTCGTATGGGGCTTGAATCTTGATGGGTTAATTAATGGTGGTGATGATGATGCTGATAAATGTGATCTGCATAGTAGCATAATACAATATCTTTGCTTCTTTAAACAACGCTGAAACTCTCTAACATGTATAAGGAATCTGAAGTTCTGTTCAGTACCTTCGGAAGTATACCACGGGCTTTATAACTGTAGCTGTGGTGCAAAATCTTACTTTGTGGTAGCTGAAAAAAGGTAGCTAAGGTAAAGCTAAGCTCAGAAAATGCATCACAAAAAACTAAAATATCCACAGCCGAACAAATAGGTACCTAACCTTCACCTTTGGAAGTCGGTAAAGTCGAATATATTTGAGATTATAATTATTTCTTTTTAAAATGTGTGTATCGGGAGTGGAACCTAGCGCTTTACGCATTATCACCGGCTCCCATTTTGAGTGCCAGCGCCGGCAGCCGTTGTTTTATATCTCGGCTGCCGGCAGTATACTTACCGCCTGTTCCCATTATTTATAATTTTTTGGAGCCGGCGCCGGCAGCGGAGGCACTCCCATATTATTATTTTTAGCAATATTCCACGAAATAAACCTCAACCTGTAAGTAAATTAGTGAGTGTAAGCGTAGGCATTTGTTACAGCACCTCCCTCCTTTCCCACGCTGCCAATGCGTACACTCGCATGCAAGAACGTGCAAACACCACCAACACAAGCAATAATGTTAGCAACAACCCTGCAAATATTTATCATTTTGAAGTTCAATGAGGCGTTTTCTTTTTTACTTTTAATTTTAGGTTCCAGAATTACTAACAGAGGACGAAATGGTGGTGAGTTGTGGGCAGAGACTAGTCACAGTATTATCTATGATTTTGTCTGTCGTAGTCGTTTAGGGCAGAGACTATAATGATCTGGTTCGAGGTTTATTAAACAGTTCACCTGACTGAAAGCTTACTATTTGTTTTATTTTATTTATCTTATCTTTTCTTTATATGGCTTATTTCGAGTGTTATGATATAAATCAAAATACGTTCTTTGTATGTCTGGGCATCATTATATCGAATATAATTGATTTTTTTTCTTTGGTTGTGGGTATCAACTAGAAAACTCTTCACTATCGCCATCTAGTCTTCTAGACTACAATGAAAACAGTCCTTTATCAGCTAGAAAATAAGGTCAGGAATACCATACCTGTCTGAAATCGCAGCACCACGATTCGTCTTTTGAGGCGGACCGAAGGCTAATTGCCTGTACCTTCACTGTTTAGTAATTACATGCAAAATCTTGTTTTAACAGACGTGCTGTCTCGTTTCCACACTCATTTTAAGCGTTTGTATGGTTGAGTCAACAAAAAATAAGTTTATGTTTTCACTGAGTAAAATGTTTCACTGTTTTTCAGGGAATAAATTCAGCTTTAACAACATACTTCTTCGGTCCCACATTGAAGGAGAAATTGACGATCGAGAAGTTTCTAGACTTCCAACACCAACTGCAAAAGGAAATCTTGTCTCTTGAATTCCAAAGGAAGCAGCCAGGTGAAGCAAATAATATTATTTAATCTAATGAAATAGTTGTATTTTTGTTACATTATTGGGTTAACTAATGTTACACATTTCTTAACATTTTCTAAATTATTTTCAGATGAAAATGGTCGCATTACTGAAGCAGACTTCGCCGAATTATTGCTGGCATACGCCGGCTATCCGGCCAAGAAGAAGGCTAGAATGTTAAAGAGAGTGAAGAAAGCGTAAGTAGATAAAAATGTTTGCGAACAAATAATATAAGTGGATAAAGACTTGAGAAGTAAGTTGCATTAAAGCATTGCAATTACGGTGCGTCGCTGCACCGTGAGCGTTGCGTCATTTTACAAATATTAGCGAATCCTTCGCCAAATATACTATTGGTAACTTTTATATCTGGGACACATACACACCCTAAAGTATTATCACTGTTTTTTGTTGCACCCTGTATAAATAAATTATTTTTATTTATAGTTTCCGAGATCACGGCGTGGGTATCACCAAAGAGGACTATCTATCGTTCTTCCATCTACTGAACAACATCAACGACGTGGACACCGCGCTCACGTTCTACCACATCGCGGGCGCGTCCATCGACCAGCCCACGTTACGTCACGTCGCCCGCACCGTCGCCCACGTCGACCTGCACCCGCACCTCGTCAACGTCGTGTTCACTATATTCGACGAAAACAGTGAGTTATCTGTAATACATCGTGCCCACGTCCATCGACCAGCCCACGTTGCGTCACGTCGCCCGCACCGTCGCCCACGTCGACCTGCACCCGCATCTCGTCAACGTCGTGTTCACTATATTCAACGAAAACAGTGAGTTATCTGTAATACACTTACATCGCGGGCGCGTCCATCGACCAGCCCAAGTTGCGTCACGTCGCCCGCACCGTCGCCCACGTCGACCTGCACCCGCATCTCGTCAACGTCGTGTTCACTATATTCAACGAGAACAGTAAGTTATCTGTAATACATCGCGGGCGCGTCCATCGACCAGCCCACGTTGCGTCACGTTGCCCGCACCGTTGCCCACGTCGACCTGCACCCGCATCTCGTCAACGTCGTGTTCACTATATTCGACGAAAACAGTGAGTTATCTGTAATACACTTACATCGCGGGCGCGTCCATCGACCAGCCACGTTGCGTCACGTCGCCCGCACCGTCGCCCACGTCGACCTGCACCCGCATCTCGTCAACGTCGTGTTCACTATATTCGACGAAAACAGTGAGTTTAATCTGTAATATACTTATATCGCGGGCTTGTCCATCGACGCCCTCTTGTGGGCGCTGAATGTCTGAAGGGGGGGGGGGGGGACCCAGAAAAAATTGGGGGCTTTGGGGGTGATTTGTAATTTCATTTCACCTGGATGCATTTTAAATTACCACATTAATTTTAATAAATATTTAGTTTTAGTAATAATATTTTGTGAAACAAAAATCCCGGGATTCCGGGATTGGAGAAAATTCGGAAATGCTAATCAAGTCGGTGTTAATGGTAAAAATATAGTTTGAAAACGGAGCATTTTGCAATTACGCTTATCCGTACTTTTAATAATACCAATAACTTAATATTATACAATTTCCATTGCAGTGGACGGGCAACTCAGCAACCGGGAATTCGTGGCGGTGATGAAGAACCGTCTGCTGCGCGGCCTCGAGAAGCCCAAGGACACGGGGTTCGTCAAACTCATGTATTCGCTCATCAAGTGCGCACGGGACACCAAACCCGCGCTACTCGACTTCTAAGTCAACGTTAACCATAAAGGTGAGACCGCACTAAGGTTGAAGCCAAACGAGCGTAATTTGTGAGTTGTGAGTCGCAGAATTTCGGTTGCGTAAATATATTTTCAAACAAATCATGACTCACAAAATTACGCTCGTGTGAATCAAACAGGACTTTTGTATGAAACTGAATGCAGCAGAATTCTGCCGAACCGAAATTCTGCGACTCACAACTCACAAATTACGCTCGTTTGGCTTCACCCTAAGGCTTCAGTCCTAAAATCAGCGGACAGCGAGGCGGGAGCGGTGGCAGCGTTATCAGTCTAGTACGCCGCGCGCCTAGGAAAAAAAACGAAGGAAGAGTAACTGTGTCAAAAAGTTTGGTCCCCGAGTCTACAAAATGAGACCCGAATACATGAATACTTTATGCATGTATTCGGTACACAATTTTGTGTAATTATGGAAGTGACAATTATTGTCAACGGCTTTCTTTCGAAAATTTGAGTGTTAGTGTTTCGTAGCTATTGGTATTGTCATATTATTTTAGTGTGCCAAAAGGAACCAAATTCAAAACGGTTGATGTATGGGAATTACGTTTCCTTAGTTTTTATTATTCGTAGCCAGGTCCATATAAATGTAAACATTGGAACGCGCGGCTCCCGCGCTGCCCCGCTGCCCGCTAATTTCGAGACTGAAGCCTAAGCGACACTACGCTGCAGCGGACACGTGTGACTGCAGCTGCTGCGTGTGACACTTCACGTTCCATAGTACTGACGCTTGATGTCGCGTAGCTTCGTTGACGCGTAGTGCGGTCTAGCTCATAAGCTTTGTCCACACTGGGCCTTTTTTTGTTCATCAAGGGCATGCGTTACAGCGCAGTCAACAGCGAACGTGAGGCATGTCCGTGACTCGCGCTGAAATCGTAGCGCTCGCTATGACACTTTTCTTTCAACGCGGGTGGATTTTGACGCATTCAATTATTGAATATGCCAAACGAGAGTTGAATAAAAAGAAAATGACGAAAATTGAAGATGAAATTGCATAATGTGGACACAGCTATATGATTTCATACAAAGAATATTTGGCCGTGCCGTGTCGCTCCGCTGCAGCGTTATGTCGCCTAATGCGGTTTCACCTTAATCCATAGCGACTTACTAATAAAAATATTTACACAGCGAATAACTACAAGGCGTTCTTGTCTTTGACTGATAGATAAAAGTCACATGACAAAAAAGACAGCGAATCTCAAATCGTTTCTGCGTCAATATTATTGAAGTGAAAACTTCTTTAGCGGCGTTGAGCACTTTTGTGGGATGGGTAAAAACTGTGAAACTCGCGTCAGATTCTCGTGCTGATCGAAAAACCTTGGAAAAACCGTAAGACGGTTGGAGAGTAGTGTTGTAACATCGAAATTGATTAATCGACCAATCGATTGTATTTTTTTCGATTGTCGATATTTTTTTTTCGATTGTCGATATATTTTTTTTATCGATTGTAAGGGTTTCGATTAATTAAAAAAATCGATTTTTTAATAATTGATTTTCATAAAAAAATGGGTTAAAAAAAATGCACAACGTTAATAATCAAGTTTTCACTTCTGCCGGCACTCCCGGAGTGCAACCCGTCTTTTTTTTTATTAGTAAGTGGTTAGGCCGCGTCCCCATCAGACACGACGCGGCGCCGCCGCCGTGTTACGGCACGACGCCGCACCGTGACACGGTGCCGCGTACGGTGCAATGCGCGTCCCTATTCTGGGTGAAACTTCACAACAAAAATTGTGTCGAAACTTAAACGAGGCACTTATTTGGAAAAAAAAAATCAGCCAAGTGCGAATCGGCTCGCGCACGAAGGGTTCCGTACCATTATTATAGAGAAAAATAACCAGAAAATTATGTTTTTTGTATGGGAGCCCCCTTAAATTTTAAATTTTGTTTCATTTTTTAAAGTATAAATATATAATTAAGTAGTTAGTAAACATTTCAAGTGCCTATCTGTTGTAATTATTGGTACAGAGCAAAAAATAGCAAAAATCAATTTAATGTTTCTGTTTCTTTTTCAATCTTCGTCTTAGTAACAACAAGAGAATAATTCTTTCGCGATCTTTATCCAGACAAGCACTTTCGTTCGAGCGCAAATATCGAATGAATTATGGGACACGGGTCGGCGCACCGTACACGGCACCGTGTCACGGTGCGGCGCCGTACCGTATCACGGTGGCGGCGTCTGATGGGGACACGGCCTTAAGGTTTTTACTGCGGTAACGCACATCTTTACTACAACCCATTGTACAAGAAATATAATATTATTATGTAATATGTATATTTCGCGGAATCTTAAAGAGATCTGATTTCGAGGTCAGTATATTATTATACTAAAACACAGGAAATGAGTATAGTAACTGAACTAAAAGAGGGAAGAGCGTAGTTACATTCTTCGGTGCGTTACGGTGCGTCGCCGCAACGTATAAATGTATTGCTGAATTGCCACGTTGCTTCGTCAAATATGGTGTTTTGACGAAACGACGGTCACTGACAATGAAGGCTTCTTAACGGTGCGTCCACATTTGTATCATTTGCGCGATCAGATCTCCGTCGCGATCATCGCGCCGTATCAAGTATGCGTGTCATAGTGTGGACGCCTATTAGATCATTCTGCCGATCATGCGAGTATTTGATACGGCATGTATTAGATACGCGGTTAATAGCGATCGGGGCGTATCATGATACGCGTATCATTTTGACACGCTTCGATAATACGCGACGGAGATCTGATCGGGGATCTGATCGCGCAAATGATACAAATGTGGACGCACCCTTACAGACGAACGGCACGCATCGACGGCAGCCGTCAACTGTCGACGACAAGTGCCGTTGGTCAGTAGAGATCAACTACGATAACATGGCGCGCCCCTCCAAAATTCAAAACGTTTGAAGTGCGTTGTCAAAACGTTTGAAGTGCGTTGTCTTGCGCGGTCGGCAGTTGACCAACAAATCTTGGTAATAAGTGACATTAAGTGAAATATTACGTGTACTGTGATTGGTTGAATACTTACTACATACAAACTCTTTCATAAGGATGTGGCTACACACATTGAAACAGTAATTTGGAGGGGCGCGCCATGTTATCGTAGTTGATCTCTAAGCACTCTAAGTTGAACGACGCGCTGTCACCGTATTATATTTTTCTGCCGTGACTCGGCGCAAAGCAGATGTGGCATACTACGTCGTATTCCGTTTTGACAAAACGCAAAGGAGCATGTGACTTTGCTTAAAGCTGGAATATTTATTAAGCTGCTGGTTAATTAATTGTGCCTAAAATATACAAAAAAATTTAATAAATTAATAAGGTACAAAATATAGCACATCTAAGCAGTTCGAAGCACACACTAGTAAATGAAATAAAAATTGTATTATTCATATACGAAATAAATTAAATTTCATTATTCATACAATTTATGGTTATTTTGCTAAATGCGTTAAGACGCATTGAGCAAAATAACCATAAACTTTTAAGAAAGTTTGCCGACCTAAATAGCTTGCCATAAAGTAAAAAATATTAACGCAATTTTTTTAAATAATGACACTATATGATTCACGGGCCTGTAACATATTATGTCTGTATATTTTTAATTTTAATTAAAGTAAAAATATTTTTGAATATATTTGTTTTATAGTGTTCTAGCTAGTTATCATTTTGAAATAAACAAGCTTTTATGGTTTATCGTACAAACTAGAAAAGTTTATGTGTGTAATTTAGAGAATTATTTTTGTTAATTTGAAGTGAAGCGTCCATAGATATATTATATTATAATTATTTTTGTTAATAATAATAATTGTGCCATTTCAGTAATTTACTTTAGTAATCAAATTGCAGACCCGTAAAATATTATTTACTAAAATTTTCTAACGTAATTTAGAAATATATTATATAAGTAATTCTCAATTCTACTAGTCCAATATTTAATAATAATATAGAGATGATGATCTAGACCTAATTTAAAAATTGACTGACTAAAAAAGTTTACAAACATTTCTTTTGATCTAATATAGATTTATGTTATTTTTGCGTGACTACCTTTAATCCTTCGATCGTGGATTCTTGAAAATCTAGTGTTATTCTATTGTGTCTCGCTCACCGGTGAGCTTAAGGGGCTTGATGGGTTAATCTCTACGAATAATAAAAAAGTTAATCTAAATAAAAATGTAGAAAATATTAACTGATTTCTTACTAAAAAATTGGAGCAAAAAGTTTTAATATAATAAGGCACATTTATAATATAATCTGTAATCAATTAATAGTAAGTTTGTTGTAACACCACTTGTATTATTTGAAGAGTATTGTAATATTAATTATTTAATATACTTTTTATCCTATATTTAAATAAAATAAAGAGGCTAAAGGGCTAAAGGTGCATTAAACAAAACTAATTACTATCGTACATTCGTCGAAAATAATTCGTACGTCAGCACGAATTATTTTCAGAATATTCAGCCATTATAATATGCCATTATCCGAAGGTAATTATAACGAACAAACTACAATATTTCTCTACGATATAAACTATAGGTCTACCAGAATCTGATGGCAAATTTGGATGGCAAATTTTCAAAAAATATCCTTGATCATTGGATAATTGTTTATATTTGCATGTTTCACACACAGAATCAACCGTTATAAGAAAAAAAAGTATCAAAATGTTTTATTTCATTACCCCCCCCCATTTTTTTCTCACTTTTTGCCATCAAATTCTGGTAGACCTATATAATATTGCATCGCCTACAGCTACTGAACGAAACAATAGACATAATTATTATCAACTATCGAGGTTTCTTTTGTATGATTTCTTAAAGTCTTTGCCAAGATAAATACGAGTAGGTAATTATGATTTGACCGTCTATCTAAGCGTAATAAATAGCTAATATATTATTATTGGTTATGTATTTTTAATTAAATAATAAATAAGTATTGAAGTTTTTATTAAATTTTATTTTTAAAATGTTTGTGCTCGTTTATTTTAAATGTTTGTGTAAAATAAACTGTTAATAAATAAAGCCGTATTTTTAATATTTGTTTTAAGTCCCCGGAGAGATGTAACATAAGGTTTAAGTTGTATCTACCGGTTACCACTTATTAACCAAGCAAAAGGCCATGCAAAATTAAAATCTTTAAACTTCAAAAGTTCCTTCAACAATTTTCCTAACCATAACTCTTTTAAATATCGATATTTTGAAACAATCAATATCTTTTAAACTAAACATATACAATGACAAATAAAATAGGATTGGTAGCACCCTGTATAAAATATACTTGTCATCAGCTGTTTGTGTCATTGCATAGTAACTAAGCGACACATTTGGCACCCCGCTCGGAATACATGGTCACTCACAATAAAAGCGATTTCGCCCATTTATCATGGAATATTTAAAATTCGAATATTGCATCAGGATCGTTGAACCGAGTTTTAAATCGGGTTTAGCGGGGGTTCTTGGTCAATATATTAACATTGTAAATCACTAGCAGAGAGGACTCCGTCTGGCGTACACGCGAAAAATAGACTCCTAACTGAGTTCAGTCTTATCCAGTACTGCATGAAGCGCGTCCGACGCTCGGTGAGTTTTGGAACTTTATCGTTGCATTATCTCATGATTTATGCAATACTTTCATGCCAAACACCTACACATTCGCCCTCGGAAAAGTTAATAAACAGTATTCGCTGACTACCCAATCGAATGGTACTGTCTGATTTATTGCTGCAATTTATTAAAAAAAAAAAAAAAGTTGAATAAAGTGACGTAAAGTTTTTTTTTTTTTTTTGTAGTAAAGGAAAATAGCGTATAGGCAAAGTGCAAGATGCCGATGTATGAGAGGCCACCGTTTTGGCGGATGCCGCTCACCCGGTCTGACCCTGAACAGGAGAGAAGGGAACACAGGAGATCTAACCACCACGTAAGTGTTTAAACTTCATCTTAATTTAAAACTTAAGTGTTTTTTGAATCAAAAGCTATTTAATTTTAATAAAAAGGTGAAAGGTAAAAGTTAGTCAATATGAATTTAAACGGCGCTGTTTAAAGTTAGGATTAACTAAAGTAGCACCCTGTATAAACCGTTATGTTAAAATAAATAATGTTATTTTAATATAACGGTTTTATACAGGGTGCTACTTTATTACAAAAATAATAATCTTATTTTTATACTTTCGTCAAATTACGTTCGTCACAAATCACAATGTTTTTATAATTATTTAACTTCATTTAGGTGGCATAAAATATAACTTAAAAATATAACGACTTATTTATTTTATAAACTGTTAAAACTAATAAAATGTTATAAATCCAACATGGTCATAATATTATCGAGATAAGCACCTCTACTTTTCATATTTGAAATATTCATTCGCGAGGTTTTTAATGAAACATGAAAATAATTAGCGGCGGGTTTTATTTACGTCTCATCAAAGATGACCTAAATCACATTGACCGTAAAGCGGCAACCGAGTATTCTGGTCGTTTGGCGGCCGAATGAAGGTTGGAATGCTGATTTATACGTAATTGTAAAATAAACTTATATATCGGAGCCGTTAAAACCGAATAATGACCGCCATATCCTAATGTCAAAGCAATAACTCGCGGTTTATTTTTGTTTATGAAATCGCTTCAGACGACGTTGGGTATTTAAATAGTAAATAAAATCATGAATCCTACTCGATCCTATATAACGACCGCACTCAGACTTTAATGATTACTTGAGGAGTTACTTAATAAAGGTTTTTTCTCATTTTCACTCCAACTTCATCAACTACTTAAATAATCATCAAATGTTCCTGAATATTTATATGGCCGTAAGTCATGTAGGTAAGGCCGTGTTTCCACCTACAAGCAAACTCGCGGAAGTCTTGCGTGAGTTTCTTGCAATATTGTTTACATTTCATACTAATTCCTGAAATTTATTGCTGCAATAAATGTCGTGCGAGAAGCTCGCGGATAAATGCCATACGAAACTAGACCGTATAGCTGCGGTGACCCGCAGCGAGATCTGTCGCGAGTCCTCGCAGACATGTTTAGACTTGCTGTCGCAACTACTCGCAGGAAGCGCTTGACAAATTGTCGCAACAGCACTTGCTACGGGGTTTACACTTGCAAGCTGCTGTCAGACAGACTGTCAGACACTTCTCGCGACAGTTGTCTTGCAGGTGGAAACACGGCCTAAGCCTGCTAGGTTAACTCATCGTCTATTAATGGAAATCTCGAGTCGCTCTCAAACATCTATTTCAAGTTTTACGACTTGATTACAAACATTGCCTATTGGAATTGTGCTCTAAAGACCTAATGCTGGATGTAGAGTTCTAACTTCTTAGAAGAGATATACAACAATATCAAAAGATCTATATTTTACAATAACACCTACGTGTGGCATTCGAGGACTGCCGCGGTAAAGTATCTGATACACGGTCGTCAACGGCGGTTGACGACCACGCAAAATCTATTCAACACTGTGGTTGACAACACGTTGACAACAGTATGGCTGGCAACGCGCATACCCGTTTTTGCTATTGACAACCGCCGTTGACGACCGTGTATCAGATACTTTAAGCTATTGCATAGCATTTTTATCAACTTATCTGATTATAATTCACATACATCTAGTCTAGTCGCACGTGCACAAACACCGTGCCGAAGTTGGACAACGCCGCACCGCTGCCGCGCTGTGCCGGTCGGAGTGGACGGGGATGTTAGGTTTTTTCGTTAAGTACGTATAAAATACGAATGAACATAGACACTCCTTTATTTTAAAATTGATTATAATTTATAACTGTAACAGGTCTACACACCATGACTGAAAATGTTAGTTTAGTTAGTAGTTCATGCAGATGTTTTAAATTACATAAGTAGAGTTGCTAAGTTCTTTAGCGACTGAATACTTATGTTTTTGTTGTATATTCTTGATTGTGTCTGCATTCTTGTATACTTTCTTTCATATTATGCGACTGTCTTATGAGATTACAAAGGTTTCCATAATACGTGTGACATGTCGACGACTCTACTTTGAAGGTCGACTTTGCTATTACCGGTTAGGTACTAAAATAGGTAATAATTCCTATTTAGATCATTCAATTTGAAAATATTTTTGAGCAAATTTATTATAGCTAAAACTAAATTGATACGTGAGATTTACGATTTATGTGATGATGAAATGGATTATCCGGTAGGAAATATTTTCTGGGTTTTCCACATCATTCCGACGCTGCCAAAAATAAAACCACAACAGCGGGACTTTCAGCTCGCATCAAAGGCGTTCGAGGAAGCGTCGATAACAAAAACATGGCCATGCAGCTTCCGATAGTAGATATAGGTCGCGCGGGGCGGGGATAGGACGGGGTGCGTTTTGCGTTCAGATTTAGCACACGTTGACGCACCGGCGCGCAAGTAGGCCGCGCGCGCGCATCATGGGCCGACTGCACACGTTCGTCGTGACGCTGCGCCGAGACTCCCGGGATACCAACTGGGGTTTGCGGCTGGTGGGCGGAGCGGACCTCGCCACGCCACTAATCGTGACAAGGGTACGGATTTTGTTGTTTCAGTGTTTGTTTATGTTGATGACATACCGGTGTGCATGTCCCTCGTCACGTTCGGTTATGTTGGTTGCCATCAAAATTGCCGTATCGACGTCGATCAACTTTAGTCTATGATGATAATCATGATTCCGCAACCTACAGTAAACACAATCGTCGACGATGGACAATCATAGACGACACACTCATTACCGTGGATTTGTCCATCATTGGCCCAATGCAGAGGCCGAACTTTTTACGAGGGATCAAAAGTTGTACCGGCTTGTTGGCTACATCGACAATACAATTATATCCGAGGCTGCTCTTTTTATGCAATGTTTTCAAGAGTTCTGTAAGGAGACATTTTGAATACAGTATCTACTTATGTCACCGCGTACTTAGGTATTTGAATACAACATTAGTCAAGAATAGGCTATAACTGTGTTTTATAAACTGAGTTTCCTCCAAACTTTTTATCGTTGATGTTATTGAATATCGTTGAAGCGCAGACGGCTGCGTTTTAAAAATAGAAATGCATTAGGCAATGATGACATCGGTTTTGTTGATCTAAACTTTCATGGTTTTATTATCACGATAGAAGAATATACGCATACGAAATTGTATACATTAGGAGTGTGTTTCATAGTCAGTAGTTGTTACAAAAATAAGGTATAACAAAACTCTAAGAAAACTATTAAATACTCTTAAGAATATTGTAAAAAGGCAAGCCATAAGTTATTAGGTTCTTTGATGCATTCATAGTTTTGTTTACATTTTCCAAGGACAAGCTATTTTGTTTACAAGCTTTAAAAACTTTGTTTGCTTTTTTTTCCGAAAATAATTGTTTACCAAAGGTACATTTAAGAAAAGCTTAATTTGTTTAAGTAGTAATTAGTATTTATTTACGGCACGTCTATTTAAACTAATAAATAGAATTTTCGCTGGTAAAGTGAAAGAATCTTCCAGTGTTTTACTTGCTATTATTAATTAAAGGGCTTAACTTTTATTTTAATGGTTAAATTTAATATTTAACCATCAAAATAAAATATTTTGTTTTGTCTCCTGACGAAGCTAGACTTACTTCCAATTATTTTTCATTAAAGGTTTTATACCTTCACTAAACGCTGTACACATAGGAAATTTACAGAAATTTCCATACATACATTACATAAATTATTGGTATCAAAGCATTTTATTTTCACAGTTTATATTTAGCGCTCTTAACAAAAAAGTGTTAATAGTTCCTGGCGTTAAACATAAACCACATTTACCGAAGAGTTACGTTCTATTGTAAACAGTTTATACGTGTTGCAAGTGTTTAGGTGCTGTCTAGCTTTTGTTTTTATTCGACTGCGAAGGTTATGTTTGCTGATAGTATGTTGTTTGTTTAGTAAGCTCTAGACTAAAACCTTGCTTGTCGGATTTAGGGAGATCGCAGACGACAGACTATCCGTGACGCACTTTTTATTCTGTGGAAATAGAACCTACGCAATTATAAGCAGTAACCAGCGGCGTGCACAAGATTTTGACACTGGTAATGCAGCGATATCGATTCAGTAGTTTTGGTGTGAAAGCAAAACAGACAGACAAACGGACAAAAAGAGATATTTTCGCATAAATTATAATAATAGTGTGGATATAAATTAAAAACTATGTTTTCTAAACTATTAGTATAATTACGTTCTGTTATGAAGAAATAAAAAAAAACGCCATCTGTTGTCACGCGTTGGAACTACAATGAGAGTTTATTTCATCGAAACCCATGGAAATATACCAATTACCATACAACATAATATTGTGCGCTAAGCTAAAATAAATAAAAACGCCATCTATTGTTACGTATTAGAAATACAATGTGAATTTATTTTCATCGATATTTCCATGGAAATTAGATAATATATTTTTGCCTCATCAAAATGTAGCCTATGGCTCTCTCAGGCTCTAGATTAACTGTGTACAAAATTTTATTACAATCGGTTCATTAGTTTTGGCATGAAACAGAACAAAACAAAAACTTTTTATTTTACAACTTTTTCATTTTTATATCTAGTATATTTTAAGTACTCACCTAATCAGCTTAACTTTTGTCTTTTCACATAATCAAGGTTAAATAAATGCAAAATTTTGGCCACCACAAATTATCTTATCCAAGTGAGTGATAGTTATGAATGTACGCAATTATTAATGTTAAACTGTTAAATATTATACAAACTTTCAAATATTAAAATCTAAAATATTCTTAGAAAACTATAAAACCAAAAATAATAATATAATATAGTACTAACAGTGCTCGATCACATGAAAAAAGCAAATGGCCTCCCAAAACACAAAAAAATTCAGCTATGTAAAAACCTCACAAAACAAAAATGCATAATGTACATATTATACGTAATTAGTTAGATTTGCGTCTATTCATTTTACTCGGATTATATCCGATTGCTCACGACTATTCACGAGTAGTTCCGATCGCCGTCGGCATGGATGGCGCGGGCGCCCGCGCCGGCCGCGGCGCCAGTGATGTCATTGAATTTCAACCAGAACTCCCCAACTATTATTTAAATTTATTATTTATTACTTGGGGTACTTTCCACTGAGAGATCAAAACGCTGAAAATACTACTTCAGCCGACCGCAATTATTGTTTGCGGCAAAAACGTCACTCATGATGTCATTATTTATATAAAAACAGTAATAAAAACCAAATAAATATACATTTTTGCTTAAAAAATTTCACGCCCATGAATATAATATAATATTTTTACTCCCTAAAATACCCACTATATATTTAATTTTTCCCTACTAAAATTGGGATATCCCCATAGTTGGCAACACTGCTGGGGTCTTCCGCAGAGCTTGCAGTACAATAATCGCATTCGATATTCATGGTTGTGTGCGTTTTCGGCTGTGCACGGACACACTCACACATACGCGCAAGGCAGGCACCTCAACACTGAGCCTATCTTGACCTCTCGTGAACCCGTTCGCGCGTGTACCCGATTACATGATGCTATTTCATAAATTGAGGCGTTTAAAATGTGTATTATTTATTTTTTTACTATATTTTTTACTATTATTATTAAAAAAATAACGTCATGAGTCATTTAAAAAGTACGAAAGTTAAATTAAAATATCTGTTATCTGTGAATGGCAAGCACTGCCTTTTTGCCTATAAAGACTGCACGCCTATGGCAGTAACGCACATGACGCGCAATAAGTCCGACGCACAAAAATTCTGGCAGACCGCATCGCGCCGCTTCGCGCCGCATCGCACAAAAAGTGTGCGAAAAAAATAGAACGTTTGCTTCAACACGCGCTAACGCAGACGGCGCATACTTTTAGTCTACAATCTGCATTTGTAGTGACGTAACGTACGCGATCTATTTTAACATGGCACCAGATATCGATATAACGATGTTAATTCATGAAGTACAAAACAGACCGGTAATTTATGATACTTCTAAGGCAGAATATCATAATAGACATTTGAAAAGAAAATTGTGGGAAGAAGTGTGCTGTAATGTATATTCAGCTCCAGTTTGGACATCATTGACGTCTAAAGAAAAAACAAAATACGGTAAGTTTAGTTTTTATCAAGTTAATATAGGTACCTAGCCGAATAGAGCAACAATCTCGAGCTGTCAAACCAAACCGAAATTGGTTTAAGTACGGTACATTAGGGTGCGTCCACATTTGTATCATTTGCGCGATCAGATCTCCGATCAGATCTCCGTCGCGATCATCGCGCCGTATCAAGTATGCGTGTCATAGTGTGGACGCCTATTAGATCATTCTGCCGATCATGCGAGTATTTGATACGGCATGTATTAGATACGCGGTTAATAGCGATCGGGGCGTATCATGATACGCGTATCATTTTGACACGCTTCGATGATACGCGACGGAGATCTGATCGGGGATCTGATCGCGCAAATGATACAAATGTGGACGCACCCTTAATTGTGTGTAAAAATATGTGTACAATGTACATACACTTAGGGCCTGGATATAAACCAACAGCTTGTCATGCGGTTAGGGGGCGTCCACGAATTACGTGAGGTGTTTTTTAAATCCCCCTGGTGAGATTTTATGAGATTTTATTCAACCCAACCCAACACAAAATGTGGGTTTCTTACTTAAACTTTTGGTTTGACAGTCAGTAGATTTTCTTTCGAACGAAGATCTTAATCGTAATAACGAATAAGCATACGTACAATCTGGATAAATGGACCAAAATAGCATTTATTTTTTTGTTGAGAAAAAAATTACATGAAATTTTCCGAGACCCCCCTCTCCCCAACGTGAGATTATATGAGAGTTGACTCGACCCCCTCCCCCCTTAAACACCTCACGTAATTTGTGGACGCCCCCTTAGTAGTATTGCGTCAGCAAAGGTGTGTCGTCCCGATATCGGCACGACAATTGTCGGCGACGATATCGTTGACTGCAACGACACAGTGTGAAAGCGTTTAGTAGTGATTGTATGAAACTACCAGTCCGACGATATCGTGTCGTGTCGTTATCGTTGCAGTATGAAAACGCCCATTGTCACCTTGCACATTTTTATCTCGAATTAATAAAGTTCTCATATTATTTATTTCATTTAAAAAATTTCCCGCCTGTCATGACTTTCTTGACAGACTATAGGTACATTAAATGAGAAACGTCAAACAGGTGTCATGTTAATTCGCCCGGGGAGTTTTGGCGGGCATGTGAAGAGTGCTGTTGTGTTTTTGTATTATTTTCCTAAAATTGTGTTAGCTGGGTTTTTAATGTGTAATATTGGTAGAATATTAACCATTAGATATTCGTGTTCATGCACAAGTGTAGGAAAGTGATGTAATATCCAGAAACGTGCTATTTTGTGTTCCCTCCAAAACTCCATTAAAAGTTTCAGTAAAGCGTCTACCACTTTACTGAATCGACCGACTTGACTCCTGTGACTGTATTGACTTTTACTTAGACTTTGACTAGACTTTAGACCTGACGATACATGAAAACGATGATGAAAATTATAATAGGAGGAATATGGTTTTCCCGCCATATTCCTTACCTTTTTACCTTGTCTGTGGCACAACATACACATCCTTTGTGTCAAGTTGCCAAAAAAGAAGAAAAAAAAAATTCGCCTGAGTTAAAGATATTTTTAGTGAGAAGACGTAATAAACAAGAATATTCGACATCTACCGGGATTTCGTGATATCCCTAGGGATTTCGTGAAATCCCTGATATCCTCATTTCCCTGCGATATATTATATGTATAATATTATTCACTTACCTGAGTGTCACAGACAGCCTTTCTTCTGGACCAATGCACTTCCTCATTGTTGTTTCTGAATGAGTCAAAGCAGGTCTTAAAATAAATAGCAATTCATTAAATGTGGTAACAGACATTTTATAAAATTTGAAAAATTTATCCGGATATTGTTTCAGAATTGAATGTTTAATATGGAACTATCCCTTCAATAATCTGTCCGAAATTATAGGATGTACCCAACATTTTCTATTTTTTCTTCTTTTTCTATACTTCAAGTACAAAATAATACTTAGCGATCTTTGCACGATTTCCATAGCGTCTACGTCCCTACAGTTCAGCGGACAGAATGATCGAAGATGTGCGTCGTGTGCGTTAAGTCTGTGAAAAATCCGCGAACAACATTTGTGCGCCATTTGTGCGCCGCTGACTCGATCACACAAAAAGTGTGACATGTGCGATCTCCCTTAAGCTTAATCCTTCAAGCCCCATAATTATATATTTTATAAATTTTTTTCACATTTTCGCACGCGCGGCCATGCAGATTGTATGTGCGCCGCAGACTCGACCACACAAAAATGTGCCGTCTGCGATCTCCCGAGCACCGGTGATCGCGACAGCAATAGAATACAATAGCATTTCAAAGAATCCGCGATCGTAGGATTAAGAAGTAATATAATAGTTGAGATTATCTTATTCTTTAGTATAATTTACACAGAGCCAGTACTGGCTGCCAATAAGACTGGCAGCCAGTATTGGCTTAAGTATAATTTACACAGAGCCAGTACTGGCTGCCAATAAGACTGGCAGCCAGTATTGGCTTAGTATATGCCGCGTGTGAACAGTTTTTCAAGCCAGGCCAAACTGTGTTCCAACCAAGCCGTCTGCGGGCGAGGATAAAATATCGAATATTATGATAAAACAAGCGTGCTTGGCGGCCAATTCATCGATTCTACATGTTTACAACAGATGTATCGCAGAAGGTATATTTCCAAAAATTTGGCGCACCGGTTGCTTAAAATTAATACCTAAAGCGGGAAACAAACCTCCAGACGACCCAAAATCTTACCGTCCGATAACGTTACTGCCTTGCTTAGGTAAATTACTAGAACGTCTCATCGTACCTCGCCTGCTACCCGGTGGCCCTAAATTTCATAGTCATCAGTTCGGTTTCACCGCCGGGAAATCGACTGTTGACGCGGCTATGGAAGTTAGAAAAATAGTAAATCTTTCGGAATCGAAATACGTGGTCGCCATTTCATTAGATATCTCCGGCGCGTTCGATCATGCTTGGTGGCCGATATTATTATTAAAACTAAAAAATCGAGGTTGCTACTCTAATATTTATGCCATAATACGTTCTTACTTTTTTAATGGTCAAACTAAGCTTCGACTTGGCCATTGTACACACGCCAAAGATTTAACTTGCGGCTGCCCTCAGGGCTCTGTTATCTCGCCAAAACTATGGAATTTCGGATTTGATGATTTATTAAGTCTTCCTCTACCACCGCTGTGCGTACTAGTTGGCTACGCCGATGACGGTTTTCTCATCGTTCAAGCAAATTCACGTTCCGAAATTGAATCTAAAGCCAATGATAGTCTTAATTTAATATCGAGCTGGGGTAAACGTAATCGCCTGAAATTCGCCGCGCATAAAACTTACCAAATTCTTTTAAAAGGTTCCCTTATATCTTCCCCTAGCATTAAACTTGACAAACGTTAAACGCAAACAGTCGCTCTGTTATCTTGGTTTTTACTTGGAAAATAAATTTACTTTTTTAGAACATATAATTCAAACCGGTGAGAAAGCGAAGCGCAATTTTTACTCCTTTACCAAAATATCTACGTCGACATGGGGCCTCTCTTTCAAAACCCTAAAATTAATTTACACCGCTACTTACCTAGGCAGCATTTGCTACGGGGCCCCCGTGTGGGCCGACAGAGCAACAATCGGCGCGGCTCGTCGCAAGTTGCTACAAAGCCAACGTCTTGCTCTTATATTCTTATGCAAAGCTTACAGGACCACAAGCACCGAAGCCTTGCCTGTGTTAGCCGGAGTTTTACCCGTTGACCTTGAGATTCAGCGTCGTGCGACAATGTATTATCATAACAAAAACATTGACAACCCGTTCTTTTTAAGCGCTCGCGATAAAATTAAAATAGCAAGATTGTTTGAACCTTTAGAAAACTCTGTGCAAAGCCTAATCTCCGAATGGCAGTCGCGATGGGACTGTTCCACCAAAGGGCGACATCTTTATAATTTTTTCCCAAATATTCGTGAACGGCTATCCAAACATTGGATGGATATTGATCACTGCGTTTCTCAATTCCTGGCCGGTCATGGAAATTTTAAGGCCAAACTTTACGGATTTAAACTAGTAGCATCACCCATGTGCGAGTGCTCGACCGAAGGCAACATGTTTGAACAAACCGCTCATCATGTTCTCTGGGAGTGCAGTCTCTGGCAGGACGAAAGAACTACTATGCTAAACAACCTATTCTGTACATCTGGAGTCGCATACTACGGTGATCTCGTGGACAGCGCTAGGAACTTCCGTGCCTTCAAGCGTTTTTGTCACAATTATTATCGGCAACAGTTAAACACAATAAACTCCATTATTAACTTAGCTTTAGCTTAGGAGTCACAATTATTAACCTTATTTCCGTGGTGCTCCCCCTTAAGTTCTTTGACTTTCGGTCATTGCAACTTTGTGCTGTCTCCCGCTTTTATGGGGAGGGAAATTGGAATCTTCCTACTCCTCCTATTTTCTTCTGATTAATTTCGTTGCGGGTCCCAAGACAGTTTTAGCATGTCCCTCGGGCTCCCTGAGATCATATCGAAGGGTTTTCGTGGTTGGATACCGCTGTCGATCCTGGCGACACAGGAGATACACTGGTGGGTATGTGTGGTGGGCCAAAGCCCGTTTAAAAAAAAATGCCAGTCTTATTGGCAGCCACTACTGGCTCTGTGTAAATTATACATTAGTATATGTCGCGAGTGAACAGGTTTTCAAGCCAGGCCAAACTGTTCACACACGGCATATGCCAAGCCAATACTAGCTGCCAGTATTATTGGCAGCCAGTACTGGCTCTGTATAAATTATACTTTTACTTTAAGTATAATTTACACAGAGCCAGTACTGGCAGCCAGTATTGGCTTGGTATATGCCGCGTGTGAACAGTTTTTCAAGCCAGGCCAAACTGTTCACACGCGTTCACACAAGATTATACTTAATTGTTTACGCCAGAATGACATTAAATTGAGTGTTTACCTAGGTCATAACTTCATAAGTAGGTATAATAATAAAAAAAATATTTATTTATTTATTAATATATACTCGTACCAAGAGCGAAACCATTGTATAGTCCGGATATTTTTTTTTAAATAATTCAGAGAAAGTGCAAACTTTTAAATTGGAAGATCGTAAGGGTGAAGCCAAAAGAGCGTAATTTGTGAGTTATGACTTATGAGTCGCAGAACTTCGGCTGGCAGAAATTCTGCTGCAAATTCTGCTGCATTCAGTTTCATACAAAAGTCCTATTTGATTCACGCGAGCGTAATTTTGTAAGTCACGATTTGTATGTAAAGATATTTACGCAACCGAAATTCTGCGTCTCACAACACACAAATTACGCTCGTTTGGCTTCACCCTTAATAATTATAACGCCGCCCATAGACGCTTGTTACACGGTGTTACAAATGCTTTAAGATTTCTAACACCTCTCACTCGCCTCGTTTCAATTTTAGTGAATTGCGATATCAATGTAGCCTTGTACCTAAACAGGGTGTCACAAAACTAAGTGATAATACTTTAGGGAGCTTACTGTGAAAGTTGCAGCGCTGAAATAATAACTTTTTCTTAACTTTTGTATGGAGAAAATTCATGATTCTCGCGCTTGCCCATACAAATCACATTTTTTTGTTATTTTAGCACTGCTACTGTCACAGTGAACTCTATGTGAGAGACACATACAAACCCTGAACTCTAAAGTATTGTCACTTAGTTTTGTTACAACACCCTGTAAGTATACGAGTACTTTTTTAACCTCAGATGATTTATGTCGAGTAAATATATTTGATCGGCTGTCTCGTAACATTTACATGACGTTACGTGAGTCAGCCGCAGTAAGTTCGTGTTTATTTATAACGAAAGCCGACCTGATGATGGCTAGTACAGCAGGGCACAATCTGCACCAACATCCATACTGATATTATAAATGAGTAAGTGTGTCTGTCTGTTTGTCTGTAACCTCTTTCAATTCAATTTAATCTATTTATTTGCATGAATGCACCATCGAAGAAACTGATTCATAGGCAGATGGGGACCTTCGTCATTTGGTCGCATTATGTCAATTCAATGATAATCGTGTTCTGACTGTTGGCCGGGTTTGACGCATAGCGACCAAATAGCGTAGGTCCGCGATCTGCCTATAAATCAACTTCTCTAATAGTAAATGTCTTAATACCTCGATCGTGGGAATCGCAGACACAATAGATTGAGAATTGTTATGCGGCAGCCGGGTGCCGCTTGGGGATTGATGGGTTGGAAGTAGTGTTGGGTAGGACTTACAAAAGGCATTACAATTGTCCGTGACAAGACGGCAAAATGTAAGAGCAGCTCAGCATTATAACATGTACCGCTTCAAAATGATCGTCGCGGTGGTCTGAATTTTTTAGGGGTATTTTCAGGGATATTTTGACTCTTTAATTTTTTAAATTTATTGTCCGATTTACATTAAATCGAAATGATGGATCTTGTGTAACATTAAATCCATCCAATAAAATGTTAAATTTATTCAATGTCAACATGTACCTATGATTTCAAAAAATCTGAATCTTTAGATGAAGACGAAATAATATTAACTTTTAATAAAAGGATTTTGAAACATATTATATTACAGTATATTATTTCTAAATCATTATGAATTTATATTTATATATTTTTAGGGGGAAAATATATAAGTAAATACATACCTATAAATTCACGCCTCAAGACGGCTCACATGTCGCGGCACATCAAACGTACTGCTACAATTCAAACGCCTCGCCTCTTTTGAAGTGGGACACTGTACCGGCTCAGTACCAAAAAGTGGCACCTCTTACACCTTCGTATAAAATTCATGTCCTACCCAACACTAATTGGAAGTAATAACATCTTCATGCGGTCACTGAAATAAATTAGATGTCTGGTTGAGAACAGATTTGTGAAGAGATCAGCTTATAGAAAGCTGTCAATTTTGAATTCACTGTTACCAGCATACAGTATGCACACAACTTTACTTTTACTAAGCAATAGGTACAATTGGTGGACGGTGGACCTACGTATTTTGGTCGCTTTTTACCCAGCCCAGCCGACAAAGACGACTTACATTAAGTTGATATAATCCAACCAAATCACGGAGGTCCGTCAACTGCCTATGAATCAATTTCTTCGATAGTACATGATAACGCCGCAATAGGAGTTTATTACATGTGCATATTACATGTATGTTGTTTCCGTGTACAATGCATTGAAAAAAAATTCAATGGAAAAACTCTCACGACCAAGTTAAACCAAAGGAATAAATGAATAAAAAATCCAAATAATAAATCTATCCCAGAGTCAAATCCTGCAAGACATTTAGGTTGTAGAGCTTTTAGAAAAATATACATACACAAAAACACAAGTGTCGTTATAATATACCAATGTTAATATACCAATCGTTAATAGTTAATGAAAGAGACAAACATCAATAGGTCAATGGACGAATTGTGTCTATCGTACGACCATTCCAAGTAATTCTTTAACATTAATGTTCATACCTAGTACATACGTAAGTACTAGTTACGCAATATACGTTTCTAGACCGAAAAGCGGAACATACTGCGTCTTTTATTAGCTCCAGTGACTCACGGGCAATATGGCCGAGGAAATTCGGCGCAATCAAAGTCCTTAATGGCAAATGTAAAATGGTCCAAAGCTACATAAAATTAGTTCATAATTTACAACCTTTCGGTTTTAAAACATAAAGATAAGATTGTACCCATGAGTAATGGAATATCGGTTTGTGTTGTAACGACTAATGGAAAGTTGAGTGTTCTTGCTCGGTGTGAGGAATATATCCAAGAAGTATCACTATTGATGGAAGTGAATTTGTTGTTACTATTGAAAAAAATTAATAACTAATAAGACAACGTGTGCCAATTTGAAGAAAAGATATAGATTTAGAGAAAAGGGATAGTAAATTATCTTCATCGATGGATTAAGGCCCAGTGTGGACAAAGCTATTAGCTTTGTCCGCACTGGGCCTTTTTCTGTTCGTCAAGGGCATGAGTTATAGCGCAGTCAACAGCGAACGTGAGGCATGCCCGTGACGCGCGTTGAAATCGTAGCGCTCGCAGCTTTGTCCACATTGTGCCTTTTTCTATTCATCAAGGGCATGCCTTATAGCGCTGTCAACAGCGAACGTGAGGCATGCCCGTAACGCGCGTTGAAATCGTAGCGCGCGCTATGACACTTTTCTTTCAACGCGGGTGGATTTTGACGCGCGTCACGGGCATGCCACACCTTCGCTGTTGACTGCGCTATAACGCATGCCCTTGTTGAACAAAAAAAGGGCACAATGTGGACAAAGCTGACACTTTTCTTTCAACGCGGGTGGATTTTGACGCATTCAATTATTGAATATGCCAAACGAAAGTTGAATAAAAAGAAGATGACGAAAATTGAAGATGAAATTGCATAATGTGGACATAACTTATATCGGCAGCTCACCATTGTCAAACCATTCATGTATCAACATATCATTGTTTATTACATGGAACTCTTTCTACTATTAGAAAGCGTCTTCTCCATTGGTCTTCTCTGAACATGTTTAGCTTAGTGAAAACATTTGGCGTTTTGTGTAAGTAACTAAAAATCTGTCGCAAACATTTTAATACAAGTTTATCTTGCATAGCTTCAAAGTTCTGGTAAAATACGGTCAACTTCCGTCTTGAGAAAATTGCCTTTTTTATACTTAAGGGAAAGCAAGAATTTCGAGGAGCTTTAGCAACATGGTTGTAGACTTCAACAGCTTATAATATACTCTCAAGAGTCAATGTACAGAATGTGCGAAATTTTAAACATTTCACCAGCTGCTTCTCTTTTTTGATTAAACTTTTAAATAGTATATGATTGTTATAAATAAATTCTGTATATTTTCGTAGCTAACAACTTGCGTATTAAATTCGCGACATTCTTAAATTATTGCTAACGCTGTTCAATGAACTCTAAAAATTTTATTTTGATCACATTTGTAATTGGCCACTTGGCTTCATCAATCTGGCTAGCGATGCTTTCTATTTGACGTTCTAAAACATGAGAGAGGTTTTTGTTTTTACTGTTAATACCAGAATAATGAGTCATTTGTGTATAATTTATTGCAGAATTTTGATTTAGAAAACTTGCTTTTTATTACGATTAATGTTTTTCATCCTGTAAGAGTTTTTATGCTCCTCATGATAAGAACACCCTTTTAAAATTCAGAAATCAAACGTACAAGATAATTATTATAGCTTAGGTACTTTCCATCTCCATGGTTTCCAAATTCGAACGCACTATTTGCGTCTATGACGTCATTTGTCGGTACACTTGTAAGCTAATTATCGGCTCGGTGACGCGATAATGAACGTGTTGAAAGGCACACCTGCTTTCCGATCAGCTGATTGACGGGTGACGTCAGCGATTGTCATGTCATGTTGAGTCATGACGCGATGGCTGCGGAACCCACGCGCGTCCTCGCCATTGACTAGGGAAGCGGTGGATTTGCGCAGATCAGATATGCCGACCTCCATAGGGTTTGACGGTTGTTTTCAATAAAAATGTCGGCGCTGGCACGGCGACGCCGCGGCCGCAATTAGCCTGGCCCCCGGCCAACGCGGTGCATAGCGGCCCGTCCTGCCCCCGGCTTGAGGCAAGGTCGACACGATTGATTACCCCCGAGCCTTTACTTCGAATTATAAGTGACGAGTTCCAAATATGAATGGGCGTGACAGGTCAGCCATGTTGCATTCATGCATTGCATCAGGGCTACTTGACAGAAACAATATAAGAGCCAGAAACTTGGCGCTCAATCCAATGTCATAGCCAAGTTAAAAACGGTTTACATTAATCCGCAAATTAAAAAGTCGGCCAAGTGCGAGTCGGGCTCGCTCATGAAGGGTTCCGTACCGTTACAGGGTTCCGTACCGATCAGAAAGTATGAAAAAATGTGTTTTTTTTGGATGGGAGTCCACTTTAAATATTTATTTTATTTAAATTTTATTATTAATAATTAAAAAACAAATATAGCTAAGGATTTTTTGAAAATTTGAAGTGTTTAGATATTGCCATTATTGATTACGAGCAAAAAAAGGCAAAAAAATCACGTTTGTTGTATGGGAGCCCCCCTTGAATATTAATTTTATTTTGATTTTAGTATTTGTTGTTATAGCGGCACCGGAAATACACAATCCGTGAAAATTTCAGAACTCTAGCTATAGCGGTTCTTGAGATACCGCCTGGAGACAGACAGACGGACAGACAGACATCGAAGTCTCATGAATAGGGTCCCGTTTTTACCCTTTGGGTACGGAGCCCTAAAAATGACTTCGATACATAGGGCGTAATTCATAAAAATGTAAAATTTTGTCATAAGTCATAACACTGTAAACCCGTAAAGGGTCTACGCGGCTACGCAGGGTGCTACACGGTTAAGGTTTCGTAGCATGCGCTACGAATTTTAAATGATCGCCTATAACTACAATATTCTCGTGTCACTGTGTTTGTGCGCGAACTGCTCCAAAACGGCTCAACCGATTTTAATGAAATTTTGTATGTACATTCGTTAGGCCTGAGAATAGGTTTCTATCTACTTCTTATAATGATACTAGAAATAATTTATATGTCAAAACTACGCTTGTCGGGTCAGCAAGTGTTACTTGTAATATTTACTGTTGGTTTGGTTAAAATGATGTTTTTTGTAATAAATAAATAATATAACTTGCAGGTGACTCCAGGCGCACCTGCGGGTCAGAGCCTGCTGCGCGGCGACATTATCGCCAAGATCGACGACTACGACGCGCGCGACCTGCGACACGAGGACGCGCAGAACCTGTTCCGGAACGCGCCCAAACAGATCAAACTGGTGGTCCAGAGGTAACGTTGAATAGGGAATATCACGCAAAGGTCGCAACAGAGGGTGCTACAAGCGCATACAGTAAATTATTGCCCACATCATATTAGAATGATACGTTGTCAAACGTCGAAAAAAGTTTTAGTTTACTGTCTATGCTGGTGCTGCACTCTGGCGTTAAAACATTGCAGTAATAAATCCTATAGAAAGGAAATGACAATAAGATAAAGGAAGATGGGCAAAGTCTCCACTTTAGTATTGTTCTGAGTAGGAGTATTCACAACAATATTACTAGAGAATTCAGTATCGCTGACTTTCCGACATCAGATAAAAGGAGAATTAACAAGAAATATTCCTGTTATACATAGTGTAAAAAAGAAAACAATGTAATAATACTGTAGGGTGCGTATGTGTCCGATACATCGAGTCCACTGTGAAAATAGCAACATTGAAAGAATTACTTTTTAGGGTTCCGTGCCCAAAGGGTAAAAACGGGGCCCTATTACTGAGACTTCAATGTCTGTCCGTCTATCTGTCTGTCCGTCTGTCTGTCTTCAAGCTATAACTCAAGAACAGATATAGCTACACTTCTGAAATTTTCAAAGATTGTGTATTTCTATTGCCGCTATAACAACAAATACTAAAAACAAAATAAACATGATATTTAACAAACAAATACAACAAACATGATTTTTGCAACCTTTTTTGCTCGTAACCAATAATAACAGCAGGTAGGCATTTGAAATACCACAAAATCCTTTATTACATTAATTTGTACTTTAATATAATCAATCATAAAATTAAAGTAAAATAAATATTTAAACCATACAAAAAACACAATTTTTTGTCAATTTTTGCAGTATAATGGTACGGAACCCTTCATGCGCGAGTGCAACTCGCACTTGGCTGATATTATTTTTACTTTTTGCGAAGGCAAAGTCATGACGATAAGCGTTTCTCACAGAAACATGGAAGTCATAAGTAAGTCTTTCAGCGCTGCTACTTTCACAGTGAACTCTATATAAGGAAAAAATAAACGCCTTTAAGTATTATCACTTTTTTTTGTCACACATTGTAATAGTTTATGCGTGGAAGATGGACAAAGTAGACTATCCACAACAATTTAATTAAAAATAATATCGTTGACTTTCCATCCAGAGCTATGGGAGGAAAAGAATGTACTATCGAGGAAATTGATTCCTAGGCAGTTGACGGATGGTTGGGTTATGGCAATTCAATACTAGTCGTATCTCGTGATCTGATTGCTAGGTTTGACGTAACCGTCCCGACCAAATTATGTAGGTCCGCTATCTGCCTATGAATCACCTTCTCTACGAGTAATATTACATGAAATAATGCCCGTTAGAGAAATTTTAATGCATGTGCTGTAACTCACGTTACATGGCTTACCAACCGCAAGGTATATTGTTTTGTTCCAAGTTGCTTCTTATCATAAATGGTGGCTGTTGAGCATCTGTGTGTTAAGCCATTTTATTTGTTGAATTATGGATGCAATCTTGTTCTAAATGATCTAAAGAACATAACTGGCTGACTGCATTCATAACTCGATACGTAATTTTTTCGTGGGAAAATACACAAATGCTTAACAGCATCCATAATAAGCGTTCATAGTGTGGGCTTATAAAGATGATTTGATACGGCTTATAAATTGATTTTCGTCAGATTGCGAATACATGTTGATCACAAATCCTTGGACTAATTCGACGTTCGTGCCCCAGTTGCGAATGATTTACTGTAAATACACAACTCATGGCTACTAAAACTGCTTTCAACATTATTTAGGTAAATTACCGGGGCATATTTAATTTCCTCTGGCACTCGAAACGGATACGAGCTTGGAGTTTAATTCAGGTCTTTAAAATCTAGACGAGAGATTCTCTCTCTTTATAATTCCTTCTCGCTGTTTCGTAGAGTCTCAGAAGACACAACGAATATTATGTAATGATATGAAGACACGACGGAACGCAAGCATTTTAGATGCATTGGATTTTTCCTGGAGAATCCGAGTAGTATATTTTATATTCAGATACTGTACATACGTCCGTGTTAATATTTATTTTGATAAGATGGTACTAAGACGTAACGGATTACATTTTATAGAGCATACATCAAATTTTGCATTATCTTTATTAAGTAATTTCATATTTTTAATTTTTATCAACTTTAAAATTAGAGGTATAACTTGAATGAATAATAATAACTGTAAACCTCTTGCCCACTAAGCAACACTGGCGTGAGACATATAGTCAAACATTGTTGTCTGGTGTACACGTGGCTTTATAATCCCAATGCAGGGGCGGATCAAGTCCTCATCTGTATACGCTGCCCAGCTCGCCCGGCAGTTTCGTGGGCCGAGTGCCCACTCCCACCTTCTATCATGAGCTGGCCGAGTAAGACCCACCTAGGTGTCGTATATAGGTGTTACCCGTGCCTCACTATCGCATGAGTAACGCGTCAGCTGATGCGTATAAGGCCAGATGGGGTAAGAGAAATCTACGCATATGGGGCAAGAGAACCATGCTATATTTATTTTTGGGGTAAGAGGAACAAGTAACTGAGCCGGTTCTCTTTCCCTACATGCAAACTTACCCCATCTGACAATAACAATTGTATATTGCGATAAGCACGTAAATATTGTGTGCGATTGATGCCCCTAAATATTTGCCCTTGCCAATATACACGGAAAGGATTGCATGGAGACGATGCAGCCTAAAAACATTGAACTAAAACTTTAACTTCTTAAAATTGATGATAAAACCTAATGATTCTGAATTGCCGCTTTTACCATAACAGCATTTTTCATTGAAGCTTTTTTCATGCATTCATTAACATGGCTTTGTCATTTCCCATTTTCTACTTACCTGACCAATTAAACGCATCTTAACTAATTTCTCTGAACGATAAAATGATAATTTATTCAACCAAACTTATATCTTTTTGGTGTTATATATTTTTCTCTGTTATGAAACTCGCTAGATGTCATTTGCATATTGGAGAATGTCACACTCACAGTCGGCCATGTTTAGGGACGTGAACGATGAGTTGCCCCGGGGGACGCCCATCGCCCCGCGGTCACCTGTCCCGACATCATATCCGCCACCGTACAGGTAATCATACATAATATCTATTAGATGTAGAAAAATCAGCTATGGTTATTTTGGGCATATTATGATTACTATCATATTATGCACAAACAAAAAAACACTTAAATTTTAAACGTTATAAATTCTTAAACATTAAAATAAATACATACCTTGTGTAATGTGTTTGTTTTCATTATGTGTTTTTGTCAAATTCGTTCGGCATCATTTTCGACCATCAGTACCTCAGTTTTTAACCGACTTCCAAAAAACGAGGAGGTTATATGTTCGGCTGTGGATTTTTTTTTTTTCGTATGTTCAACGATTACTCCGCCGTTTGTGAACCGATTTTCGAAATTTTTGTTTTGTTGTATTAGGTTTCACTCCAATTTTATCAGTCGAGACTCCAGACTTTAGGGACTTATTCTCCATCTTACATGTTTTTTACATACATTACAATAATATTATAAACTACCTTACAACTTTAGCACTTCTGAAAACTGAAGAATTGTTTAATTATACTTAAGTAAATATTATTAACTAGCTGTCCCAGCAAACGTTGTTTTGCCATATAAAGTATTTCGCCCATTTCATCAAAATAAATTGAATAGTTTAAGCGAAAATCATAAAAGTTTATTGTGCGGGAACCGTACATTTTAAGGGGCAAAAAATTTCCCTTGTCCTTTCCCGAGACTCAAAGTATCTCCATACCAAAATTTATCAAGATCGATTGAATAGTTTACGCGCAAATCATAAAAGTATATTGTGCAGTAACCGAGTAATACATTTTTCTGGGACAAAATGTATCCAAGTTTCGTCTTCGGGACTCAATGAATCTCTATGCCAAATTTCAGCAAAATCGGTCCAGCCGTTTACGCGTGATGTCGTGACCACGCGAAAATGGATTCATTTTTATATATATAGATTAACAATAAACAAGTGAAATAATTAAATTAACAAAACTCATCAAAATTTCTTCACCAGGCAACCCAGTCCAAACCCGGCGGTGCTAAAGGGTCCGGACTCACTTCCCCGCAGCACGCCGCGGCTGCAGAGCGCTCAGTCCGACTACCAGTTCCCCATGCAACAGGAGGGAGAGTACAGGAGCTTCCTGCTGTCCCCCTCCTCTGTGCGGACGGACGACACTGTCGATGAGTCTATCAATAGCCAGGTGAGTTTACGAAATTTAGAAGAAGTTAAGAATAAGAAGAATTTATGTGTCAAACAAACGTGCCGCAATCGGTTTCAATATGTGTGTGAGCGCAGAGTGCCTATACATACTCTGAGCTAACGCGTCACAATCGGTTTGAATGGGTGCGTGAGCGCACCACGGGATCGCAATTCACACCTCGGGTAACGAAATGTAAAGCGAAAGCGTGGTTCTTGGCCGAGTCTACGTGCGCTCGGCGCGCACGCACACATTCAAACCGAGCA
Source organism: Polyommatus iphigenia (assembly GCA_963422495.1). Taxonomy (NCBI): domain Eukaryota; kingdom Metazoa; phylum Arthropoda; class Insecta; order Lepidoptera; family Lycaenidae; genus Polyommatus; species Polyommatus iphigenia. The sequence goes on along the minus strand of OY730187.1, from coordinate 24,042,710 downwards.
TGGTGTACTATCAGAGAAGTTGATTCCTATGCAGATGGGGGACCTACGTAGTTTGGTCGCGTTACGTCAAACCCAGCCGACAGATCACAATTAACATTGAATTGACAATATGATCAGACCAAATGACGTTGGTCTGTCAACTACCTAGGAATCAATTTCCTCGATGGTACATGAAGATGTTAAACTGTGCTTATACAATAGCTACAGAAAGATGTTGAGTCATGATGGACAGTTACAGACTGCGCCTTGATTGCAATCACGCAGCATTCTAGTTTCAGCAATCAACCCCGATAGTGGTTTCCGCCTTTAATTATTGTCTACCATGGTCCAAGTTGCAGAGGCACAGTTAGTCGAAGATAGAATGTGAAAGTGCTCTACAGTCCATTCGTTAATAATGGAGATCTTTCAACAGAATATTACAAAACAAAGTGGTTCAGGATATGTTTGTGTCTTGTGTCCCATAAAGTTCACTGTGAAATTCAGCGGTGATACGAAAAATGCTTATTGTCTACCTATGAATGTTTATATTCCACATGACTTAAGCCTGCTACCGATTGTCATATGATTGCCAAATTTTCATAAATCGCTCCTTGCCCTCAGAATGTAGTTGCGAAGACTGCGGCGCGGGTAGGTATGCGAGCTTGCCTATAACTTCATATAAAGAATTCGAAATGCGGCGACTGCGGTGCGTGCGGTGCGGCCAAATCTGCGTTCACCTTTAATCCTGCTACCGATTGTCATGTGATTGCCAAATTTTCATAAATCGCTCCTTGCTCTCTTATCGCACAGGTATCGGTGCCAAAACAGTAAACATGTTTATAACGATGTCACACAATATTTATTGCTGCCTCATTATTCAGTAAATTCAGCATTTGAACCTTAAAATTTGGTTGAATCATAACACTGCTGAATCCGAAAATAATACAGTGAATTTGCCAAAAACTAAATTTATTATTTTAAAATGAAATGTTACATACAATAAATTTCATTGATATTTGAGATAATATTGTGAAAATCGATGAATAACTCAAATATGTGCCAATAAAACATAACTTAAATCGAGAACTGCTTAGCAATGATTTAGATCTTATAGCGTCTACGCGTACCATCAATATTGCTAAGCCGCTAACAAAATATTTAAATAAAGACCACTTTTTAACTCGCGCTTTTAACCTGGCGCTCTTCCAGAACTACTTTTGATAATATTAATTAGATACAGCAAGTAATTGATAATGTGGCTCCGGAGATTATAGATGTGTTCTGGATCGTTCTAATGTCTAGCATGTGGACTGTGTAAGAATTTGGCGATGTCACAGCGTTGACAGTTATTGAGGATGTATTGGCTACATGGCAATTAATTATGTATTGAATGGACGCTACGGAGTGGGAGATTTCATGTTTGTAATACATCTTCTTAAGTCGTCAGCCTTAACAAATTGACAACGGATAGTCTAGGAATTGTCTCATACTCGTAGCAGTAGTGAAAGTCAGTTATTATTTTGGTTTTTGCACCTACAACTTTCTCTTAAAAAATTTATTACTTATGAACATCCAAATTTAATATTATGTTGACTGTTTGGCAATCACAATTAAATTCCAATACATAAATCAATAGCTACATCACAATAGTATGCGCGTGGACACAAGGCTGTTGGAGGTTTTCGCCTACGTCCGATTTCCCGTCATATTTCCAAAATAGAATGCATTGAAATTTGTCGGGTATAGCGACTGGAGTCAGTCCGCGACCGCTCGCTCTACGAAACGCTAGTAACTATAGTGACAGTGCACCATGGCGCTCAATCCCAACTTCTTCCCCAACGGTTACCAGGATCCGAAGCATCCTGATGAGGAGCAGGTCACCAACTGGGTGCGTTTTTTGGATATACTTAAATGTGACGTATCGTGAGTTCAGTGATTCTCGAATGTTCGATTAGAATCGAGTGTGCAATTGTGACGTAAAAATTTCGTGAAACTCAAGTATCGGATATATTAAATTTTATAGCTGCTTCGTTATATCCTGGACATAGCGCTATCGTTACTCTTAGTCTGATAGCCATGTGGACGAATGGGCTCATGATGGCAAATACATCTCATGCACGTGTAGAGATATTCATCTTTAACGCTTCAACTCCCAAGCGGCCACATCACACATGTGGCCACGAGAACAATACATAGATTTCCAAGAATCCGCGATCGAAGGATTAATTGCTTATGATCGATCTCGATTATGTAAAATAATGGTGGCAAGCATAACCTACCTATAAGATAGGCCTTTAAGTTCTTATCTATTGGAATCTTAACGCCACGAATCATACAGTTTTAGATTAAAACTCTCATATTCTAATAGTTTACAACCCAGAATATTAACTGTAGAGTATAAAATTGAATAGAGAAATTATATCTAATGTACAATACAGTTAATGTAATCTTGTTGCCAACATTTTGGCGTTTTATGTGCAAATAACTTGCACTCTAAATAAATGTGGATCGTAGAAACGTTAGATTGAACGAAATTAATGTTTTAGATGAAGTAACTACCTACATTAACGTGAAACATACTACATAGTATTAATTTATTAAATACATTATCTAGTTCTCACAGATAAGTAATATCGTTATTTTACATTTCCCTCAATCTTATTACTTGTTATGTTTTTATATAAAATCCACTCTCTAGTATAAGTAGAGTTTCTTTATGTTGAAATTGTATACTTACCATGTCTAATTTCAAGTAGCTTTATCGTTCATTTTACTGAAATATGCGACCTTCACGTCGGTAATTTCGTAACGATTAGTAAATACGCGGCTAGGAATGCTGAGATTTCAAACAGATTATGAATTGGAAATTTTCTGTAATCTAGAGCTGAAGAATTGCGTCAGTAGCCAAAGCTCGGACTTTGTAAACACCCAGTGGACGAAAATAAACATTGAGATTTTGTTGTTCGCCCATTGGCTCGCACTATCCTTGCCTATTGCCTCCGTAATGCCTATTACCCGAATATTTTTGGCAGTTACATGCGATGTATCGCTGATAGTCTGGCTCTTTACGAAATACGAAAAGATCCTATTACATCGACGCGCCAGCGCTAAAAATAAGAATTAATAACGAGCGATGCGTGAAAATTGCCTGTTTTCCATTAAATGTTACACAACATGTTAGTACACAACATTTTAGATACATAGTCATAATGATGCGTATAATGTGGGTAGAGACAGTAGAAATTTAAAGATTAAAAAAATTGCAGATGCTGCTGTTAATATCTGAAAACGAAGGTGTTTTAAAAGCTTACTCTAATTAAACAACACAAATTCTGCAAAGCTATTTTTATGACGTCATAGACTGTAGACTATAGAGTACTAGACAGTACTCTATGTCGTCATAAAAATAGTTAAGTAAAATATCCATGGTAAAACTACCATGGATATTTTGTCAATTTTATATGTGTGCAGGTCGCAATCCCTGTGCTGTGCAGGTTCAATCTGTGATAGTTCAGTGGGTCTCCTTTTTGAAGGCTTAAAAGTCGTAAACTATAGAACTGCAGTTTGCGTCTGGTCATGTTTCCAAACAAATGTTTTGTCGTTTGTTTACCTGTCGATGGTATTTATTATGCACTAGATGTCACCTGTAATGTAAATTCGTTTATTGGTTTTTATTTTCATAAGACATACATAATATGTATATTATAATAACCGAAGATGCTATTACTAGAACTCCTCATAAACCACGATGGTTTTTCCGGAAATATCGTGTTCTTTCTTGGTACTCAAAATATACCAGATATATCAAACCAGTATACTAATATACCCATCCAAATCGATTTAACGGTTTAAAGCATGAAGAGGTTGCTTAGGAGGCTCGTTATATAAGGCAAATATACACTTTTACATACATATAAACTTCGTACAATACAGGTCATAACATAATATTAATCAACTAACATTAATCAAGCGAAAGTTTCATGTTGCTTAGTTATAGTTAGAGTCGAAAGTTGTTCGTTGCACCACCACACTGAATCTGTCTTCAAGTGTACATGCAATTTTACATTCCAAACTGATCCTGACCCATTTGGAACGGAATATTATCAGAAATATAACGGAACGATGTCAGCACTCATATCGCACAACCTCGACTAAATATAGTGCACGCGATCACGGCTGCGGCTAGATCTTGGTGTTTAATTCTCACTGAAATTAAAACTTACAGAGCCCCTAGCCAAGACGTTTTCTTCGCTTCTTTATAGAATCGCCGACTAAAATATATGGAATTGACATTACACGAGTCGAACGTCAACTTCATATTATCGAACGCTTATGTCAATTCCATACATTATGATCGGCGATTCTACAAAGAAGCTATAAAGAAAACGTCTTGGCCTAACTAGCCCTTCTAATAACTTTGGGCACTATAATTGACGTCGGCTGAGTGCATAAGGGGGGGGGGGGAGGGTTAGACCTCATCTGGCAGCACGGAATCGCCTTTTTCCGTCGCCCTTTCTCTTTCTGTCGCTTAGAACTGCCATTTGCTAGACCGAGACAGAAAGAATAATGCGATAGCCTCGAGGATTCCGCCGCGTGCTATCGCATTATGCTTTCTGTCTCGGTCTAGCAAATGGCAGTTCTAAGCGACAGAAAGAGAAAAGGCGATCCCGTGCTGCCAGATGAGGTCTAACCCTAATAATTCAAATTCAAATTCTTTATTAAGCATACAATAATATACAATAGTATAAAAACTAAAGTCTCTTTCGGCGACGTGATGCGCGCTTCGTTCGGGAGCCTCCCCCGGAACCTCGGGTAAACTACACCGGCGGGCCAGAACTCCTCCACCTCGAAGATGGATAAAACTTAAGTCGGCATTCTCACCACAAAGGAACTGAAATTCACTTTGTGGCGAGAGTGCAGACAACGTCGTTGACGGCGATCATCAGCAATTATAGAGGAAAATACCCCTTTACATTATTTCGTAATCGCCTGTATTGTCTGTCGGGACTCGGGAGCCAATGTAGAGAAGATGTTTAAGTACACCTACATCATCTACTTAACAAAAAATAAGTTAACTGTTGGTAGTAGTTTAAAGTAGTTTATACAAGGTGTAACCAAACAAAGTGATTTAATACTTTAGTGTGTGTAAGTGTCCCTTATATTGAGTTACTTTGAAAGTAGCAGCACTGAAAAAAGCAATTTTTGTGATTTGTAGGCAAGCGCCCCAGTAACATGAATTTGCCCATCCAAAAGTTTAAAAAAGTTTTTTCAGCGATACTACTTTCACACTGAATTCTATACTGGAGACTCAATACACACCTTAAAGTTTTATCACTTTATACTGTTAGGGCCCACCACACGATGTTTTTTTATACTCGTTTGTATATTGATTCAAACGCAAGTTGAACGCCGAGCAAACGGAAGGAAGCCGACACGTTTTAAACTTTATATCTGCCAAAATGCGATGAAATCGCGCAGAAGACGAGCGCATCAAAAACGTGCGTCGTCAGTGCGCAAAAAATACGTCGTGTGGAAAGGCCCTTACAGCCTGTATATTTTACGAGCTTTTGCCCACGGCTTCGCTGGCGTTAAGAAGTATTATTATATACAAACTTTCATCCTCTATTTTAACCTCTTGGGGTTGGAATTCATCAAAATCCTTTCTTAGCGGATGCGTACATCATAACATCTACCTGCATGCCAAATTTCAGCCCAATCCATCCAGTGGTTTGGGCTGTGCGTTGATAGATCACCATGTCAGTCAGTCACCTTTGAGTTTTATATATGTAGATAGATTATACCGGATATTTATTTATTTATTTATTTAACTATTCCTTTCAGCCATACCGCACAACGCCCCTGGTGCTCCCAGGCGCGAAGGTCCGCCGCGAGCCCGGACCCACAGAGAGCTACCTCCGACACCACCCCAACCCCGCCATGCGCGCACCCCCACACCACGACTACAGGGACACGCTGATGAGGCAAAAGGTACGGTTAAAATGGGAGACAACAACACATAGACATATTAATCACACGACAAGGACTTAGGACACATGTCCTCAAATATCTTCTTGTCATAGTAGTGACACTTCATCGTTATCGTTGATTTTACAATTGAATAGGTAAGGCTATGTTCACATCTGTATCATGATCGCGTATCAGATCTCCGTCGCGTAGCATCGAAGCGTATCATGATCGCTAGTGTGGACGCAAAATAATCGCGATCATCGCGTACATTTCTAGCGATCATGATACGCTTCGATGCTACGCGACGGAGATCTGATACGCGATCATGATACAGATGTGACCAAACCTAATAATCACATGATCCGGATCAGTTGTATATTTAAAGTGATCCCAAATTTATCAGCACACACAATTTACAAATTCGTTTTATAAAATGATGTGAAACCTCGCACATTCGCCCGCATTGTACTCGCTATCATTTCGTGTACTATGCGATGCGTTCGACGCGTACCTACGGCACGTACGATGCTGACAAAATATGTGTGATCAGATTTAGAGATATAAATAGCAAAAATCTTTATTTTTTTGTTAAAATACACAAATAATATAGTATCTTGATATATATATATATATATATATATATATATATATATATATATATATATATATATATATATATATATATATATATATATATCAAGTTAGTTAGTTTCGCAAACTACTCTCTTATTTCTGTAAAAAGGTACTTGTCTATAACAAAGTTAAACTATAAAAAATATGTACATAAAACTCAAATTGTTGTAATGTTGTACTGTATGTAGATGCACACTGACAATGCACATAACACCTTGTACCTATGCACGAAATATCAACTAACATTAAACGATGATTTAATGTGAGGAAAGCAAGATGCCTGAATATTTCAGATATTTTCCTCAAAAGGAAATCAATGTTTATGAGGACTTTTAATTCATCATAAACATCGTCATTTTGAAAAAAAATACTTACAACAATACTTAATGAACACATTGTTAAATTAATTTGACAACACATTTGTACTTTTAGAGAAAATTGCTTCGTAGGCAGATCTACATTATTGGGTCGTGTTTTAACGTGTCAATGTTAGCCGTGATCTATTGACTGGCTTGATATAACCTATCTAAATAACAACGGTCCTCCATCTGCCTTTGAAGAAATTTCTCAGATAGTACACACAAGTAGATTTCCACCAAACATTTAACTGCCACACGAACACTGTAGACACAGCACAAGTAACATGTAGTTTGTGACGTCAGGTGGCCGAGTCGGTGTTGCAGAGAGTCGGCGAAGACCCTAATAAGGTTATGACGCGTGAGCTTCCAGCATGGCCAACATCGTAACGCTTCACTGACTGACGATGCACTGATATGCTTAAAAGAAAATGCTTAGTTAAATTGCGATCCAAGAAACTGTATCAGTGGCCTTAATTTGCGGGTTTGGCGTATTTAAGTCTAGGCTATGGATTCCTAAAACCTATAATGTAATACCCATTATTCGGAGGTGGGCCCAGACCATTCTGCGGTAGACCCCCCGGTAAATACGCCTATGGGGTAACAGATTACAAAAACATTAAAATAGCTATATTAGCTTATGCTATAGATGTAGAGTATGAAACTCTACCGACTACCATAATTGATGATATCGAATATATTTTACGATTAAAAATATGTAAAGGCATATCCTCTGCTAAGGAAGTATATAAAGGTAAAGTTCCTTAGCGAAATTAATTTTCTTATATGCTTTTTGGCCAAGTAATAATTAATCAGTGTATCGTCAGCCAGTTTCATTGTTGTATATTTCATGTCATTATCGTTGTATAGTGCTCGAGAAATTACCACCATACTCGTCGCTTCATCAGATTTTCGTCGTATATATATTGTCATGTAAATGAGCACCATCTATTTTGATCGTATCATTTTCATACCATGCAGCCTATATCAGTTTAAAAAAAGTTGAGGTTTTTTGGCTAAATTAAACATAAAACCTTTGTGACGGGTGCAAATGTTTTCAGGGTATTTCAATATTCACTTTTGCTCTATGAATGTAAAGTTTCATGAATCGTTTTTGATAAAGTTATCAATCGTCCAGTAATACTTCGATGTGGAACTGACAATATTTTGACACTTGCAGGTGGTCCACAAGCAATTCAACTCACCGATCAACCTATACTCCGAACAGAACATTGCCAACTCAATAAGGCAACAGACTTCTCCTCTTCCGTAAGTATCATTTGACAGTGGAAATTAAATAATATCTTAAGATTTGATAAATAGATAGGAATATAGTATAGTAGTGTCACAGGATTGGTCATTGGTGTTACGTAGAGTAGACTGGTTTGCATTTAAAATGAAACCACTTTCAGTAGTCAATTAGCTAATAGTGTAGGTACACAAAACATACGAAAAAGTTAATAATTTTTTATTTTATTAGGAAAATTAAAAATAATTCGCACAAACGAATTGTGCTAAATTTAACTGGACTTAATTAACTAAGGCCATACCTAGTAGCTCTTCTTTTAACGACACAGCATTGAATCGTAAATAATTAATTGATATAGCTATTTTGTTTATGAACCCATGACTATAAACAGTTGAAGGTTGCTAGAGCTGATTTTAAAACTGACTTTCAAGAGCATGGCCGATTGCCAAGCGAAAATACCTGACATTCTAAATATTCCTAATTATAGGACGCGCAGTAATAACTCAAGATAATAACAAATATTTCATAATACTCACCGTTACACAATACTAGTCTATGTTCGTGACATTGGGATGAAAAAGTGTAAAATAAAGACTATAAATATTAATTAGTCAACACAAACACAACATTCATTTCATGATAAGTAGGTGTACCACGTAGGAATAGGTCTAAATTTAGTAGTGTGTATTGGCACTAGATTAAATAAAGATGATATTTATTTGGTACTGTACCTGTTTTAGAAAAATGACTTAAATGTACCGTTTTCTGCCCAACTAGCTCTAACGGCTATTACGGGCGACCGAATAACGTGGTCAGGAGGCAAGTGTTCTATTAAACGTCGCCCAACTCGACGCCATCTTGTCGCATTAATGCTTATTTATGTTTATTTCACTTTCTCGTCTCTATAACCGAGGAGTAAAAGTTTCACTCTTGTCGTCACTTCATTAGATTAAGCTATACTCTACTAGATTCTATTTAATATTTATTTAGCGTAAGAAACGTAGCTAGGACTTATTCTACACGATTAATGTTAGTATTTTTATTGACCTCACCTTCCTTAAAAACAAACACTAAATTCAACATTACTAATACACCCGGGGCCGCGGGGTCTGTTTTCTACTATTATTTGCGCCCGCTAACTGACTAAAAACTAACTCCCGCCCCGCCCCCACTGCCCGTGCCGTTGCCACTGCTGCCGTTGCTGCCGTTGCCGCTGCCGTTGCCGCTGCCGTTGCTGCCACTACCGCTGCCGTTGCTGCCACTACCGCTACCGTTGCTGCCACTGCAGACACAAGCCGACGCTAGTGTACGATCCGGCCAAGTCGGAGACGTACCGCGCGCTGCAGGAAGATAATCTCGGAGACGTGGTGCAGGAGGGCACGCCGGTACAGACCAAGGTCTTCACAGCGCCCACTACTAAGGTGAGGGATTTCAATTGTTTTTATAGTAAGGTTGATTGCGTGAGGATTTGCTTACAAATTCGTTATCTTAACTATATAAAACCTTCGATGACTGTATTTACCTTAATTTTCCATTATTATTTTTCATCCTAGAAAAATAGGAAATATTAAAATATTTGTTTGCCACATTATAATTACTGCCACAACAAATATTAAAATGTTTGTTGTGGCAACTTTATAGTACGTAGCGTAGCTGAATTAGGCCTTGCCCCAGTCTAAACTACTCAGCAAAAATTCTATAAATAATCAGTTTAGCTAAATTGCTTAGTACAAATATTAACCCATCAAGCTCCATAAGCTCACCGGTAAGCGAGACACAATAGAATAACAATAAATTTCCAAGAATCCACGATCGAAGGGTTAATACAGTATTGGCAATTAAGCAAGACTGACTAATTTACCCAATTTTATTAAAAACAATAGACATATTAAATGTACATTTATTTTTTCAGAAGCAGGCGCCGACTTCACGACCAAGGAAACCGGAAGTTCAACAACAACAGAAACCGAAACAGACTACCTTCGTAAGCGGTTTTACTTATCATTCTCAAACTAATGCTCGAATTCTCTAACCGCGATTGGTGAAAATAGGCATAATTTTTTCAGACATTTAATTTTTGCAAGAGCGCTCTTAACTTTGATTAGAGACTTTGATACCTCAGTGTTTTGAATACCGTTATAAGTAAAAATTTTACATTTTACATCAAATAAGAACCTTGCCATTATACCTACGAATAATAAAATCTACTTACAACTAGCCTTATACTATAGTATTTTGAGTTTTCCGTACAAGACGAGTAAAAATTTTAACCTCCCTTTTAGTTGAAACGTAGAAACTATAAGCAGTTTCAAGTAGCGAAATTCTCAGAAGAGATATTCGGTTCAAACTGCTACCAAACCTGACCCATTAATCACTAAGAAAGGTTTTAAACATAGTACATAATATATGTATTTATCTAAAAAAGTATATATCTTATGTAACATATCGCGGGCTTCAAGCCAGAAGGCGTATAAAAAAGTAGGTTTTTTTAAAGAAGAAAATAGATGTGAATGCAATATTGGGAGTTTTGGAATATTTAAAATACAAAAGATTATTTCACGATTTAAGGAAGTACTTTCATAGACACGTGCAAATTTTTTGATCGTAGAGATATATTTTCTTCTTAAAAAAAACTTTTTTTAAGAAGAAAATATATCGCATGAAGCCAACAATATACAAAAACCTTTGAAAATAACATTCACAATATTATTAATTGTTGCAGGTGAATTCCTTACAGGAGGAGCACATTCAGCAGTCGAACTCGTTCAAGCGGCTCATGTACCACGTGCTCGGCGAGACGGAGTTCTAACGTGACGTCTCACGTCACATGCATGACGTCACACGTCACGTCGCACGCGTGACGTCACACAGTATGACGACATAAGCGATGACTTCTGCCGATACTTCTCGATTAAAAAAAAATATCGACTGATACAATAAGCGGACAGCGGATAGCGGGCAGTCCCTAACGATAAAGACTAACATAGGATGCACTTGTATAACTCCTGCGGTGTTTCGGTGATCTAATACTCGAGTATTAGTGTATAAGTAGCGAACTCTAAGTGATTATTTGTTGTTGACAATGTACAGAGATTTTTGTTTAAATATTTATGAATATGTTGAGTGTAATGTCTAGTCACTGCGACCCGAGCTCCGGTCGGTCATTTCGAAAATTATTTAAATAAAATATTTATTTTTAACGTTTCGTTTGTTTTATTCATAAACCTAAATCTATTTAAATAAATAATTTAATAACAAGTAAACATAATAATATCAAACTAAAAATGACCTGACTTTTGACAATAAAATAACTTTAGTGTGACAAAATCTCGATTAACATTCAAAGCATTTCAAAGATGTCCTATTAATTTATATTCTATAAAAATGTGCTTAAAGAACTTTAAAAAAAAGTAACATTCCATAAAATCCTCAACATCGTAGCTCGTAGAGCCTCTACGCTGTAGCTCGTAGATCCTCTACGCTGTAGCTCGTAGAGCCTCTACGTCGTAGCTCGCAGAGTCTACATCGTAGCTTGTAGAGCCTCTACGTCGTAGCTCGCAGAGTCTATACGCCGTAGCTCGTAGATTCTCTACGCCGTAGCTCGTTAATCCTCTACGCCGTAGCTAGTAGCGCCTCTACGCCGTAGCTCGTAGATCCTCTACGCTGTAGCTCGTAGAGCCCCTACGTCGTAGCTCGTAGAGCCTCTACGTCATAGCTTGTAGAGTCTCTACGCCGTAGCTCGTAGATTATCTACGCCGTATCTCGTTAATCCTCTACGCCATAGCTAGTAGATCGTCTACGCCGTAGCTCGTAGATTCTCTACGCCGTAGCTCGTTAATCCTCTACGCCGTAGCTAGTAGAGCCTCTACGCCGTAGCTCGTAGATCCTCTACGCTGTAGCTCGTAGAGCCTCTACGTCGTAGCTTGTAGAGCCTCTACGCCTTGGTAGTTGGTAGTAATTCTACAAATATTTAATTTTACAGTAGCAATTAGTAAATTAACAATACGTAGATAAACTTTCTTGCAACGTTTACCCAGATTTAAGCTTCCGCAGCTCATAGCTAAGTCTACTTTTAAAATATAGACAATTCCTGATAAAGTTAGTGTCACAATACGCCCAATAAACATGAATAATATGCATTATGCACGAATATGTAATCAGAATAATTATTGTGTGACACCTAAAACAACATTATGTAGCTATGGTGATCGGTAAAGGCAGTTGTCTATTTCTACGTAGCAGTTCTACGTCGACGTAGCAGTATCGCGTAGACAACCAAGATTTTGCTGTGAAACCAGAACAAGAAAACATTTAAAAAAACTCGGTTTACATGAAGATTGTATAAAAATTATTGTATTTATTGTAGAACGGTATGGTAATAAAAAACAAGGTCGTAAGTCTCAAAATAACTATATTTTAACCCAGAAATAACAATTTCGTGTAACAAATTAAATACAGTCTTACGAATTTTATAAGTACACGGATCAATTAAGTAAGAACAATTTTGAGCAAAAACTGAAAAAAAAATCACATTCGCAATATACAGACACGGTCGCTATGTATGTTTGTACGTGCAATGAAAAATCCGTAAAATAAACGCTAAATAAGGCACTACTTACAGTACAATAAACATAACGCTTTGGATCTATTTTACAAAAAAAAATGTATATTCAATATTACGTACAAGTAAAATATTTTACACGGTATGTATACACTTAATAAGAAGCTTTATTTACAAATTACACACTTATAAGTTTAAATAGCGTAAAACCTACGTATTTATTGAGTGATAGCATTCGACGAAATACACAAAAACGACTGCTGTTATGTGCCTCTAAACCAGATCACACTGAAAAGAAGACATCAATATTCAATACACTTTCTTTCTTAGTAAAATAAATATTTACGGAGCGTAATAACTATGCAAAGTTTATTTCCTTCGCCACGTGATTTTTCCAACGTGCCTTAGATTTGTCTGGCACGTTGGAAAAGTCACGCAGACAAGAGAAGAAGAACTTGTATAATGCACACTAACGCTGCGTAAACATATCGCTTAGTAAGAGTAAGGGGTAAAATTCGAAGTATTAATTGTGGTGTAAGTAAATTGAGTGATAGACACATTAATCCATAGAAAATATACAATGGAGACTAAATTAATTCGAAATAGAAGTAATTCGGATAAGCCTATCTACATCGTACTTGCATCGTTGAATGGATTATGGAGCATTAATTCATCTTTTTAATGGACGCATGAATGCCCTAGTTTTCTAGAAAAGTCAAAATGTTGAGGAATATTATTACCACTGGCCTCGCAAATCTACGCGCACTAGAATTTTAAAGTGCATGAGATCATATAACTTTATCGAACAAAAAAGGAACCAATAGTTGCATCACTCATCAATTTCCATAACTCGATGTTATTAGTCAAAGATAAGCCAAATAACGTTATAAAAATTGTAAATAAATTTAAATCTTTACAGTCAATAATTTTAAACTTAGAAATATTACGTACAATGCACATGTAACAGACCAATTTTATCAATTGATCAACTTTGTAACTTATTGCACTGGTATCAGTCCTTACATTTTTAATAGCCAAAATTGTTTTTATCATTTTTTAGAACTTTTAATAAATAGCAAGGGCCAGCAGGTGATCTTTGGAATAATTTCAGTCTCTTGCGAGCTTATAGCAAATTGTAGTTTTAACTCGATGTTACAATAATGTGATTGGGGTAATTTCTTAATATTAAGGATAATAATTTTATATAATAAAATGTCACTTTTAGTCCAGCTTTACGTGTCTTTAGTTAGTTTAATTAAACGTCAAATATTAAAAGCAACTTTCCAAAATAATTTACAATTCTGTAATTCTCCTCTAAAGTACCCCGCAAACGATCAAATTTGTTTGACAAACATGTTTGATGTAATTTACGTTTTCATCAAACAGCAGCGCAGACGAACAAACGTGCATCAAACAAGTTTATCAAACAATTAGCTAGAATCGGTATGAGATCATGACATCTTGTTTGACAAATACAGCGGAACACGTTCAAACACGTTTGTCAAACGCTACGCAAATCCAAATTTTCTTCAAACAGGTCAAACACGTAGTTTGTTTGACAAACGCTTCAAACAAAGCTGTGCACTATCAAACTGTTTGACAAACACGTAAAATTTGACAAACAAATTGATCGTTTGCGGGCTACTTTAGCCTCTTTGCATTCGATTTCCAACCAAAAACACTCAACAAGTTATAGAACATGACTAGTTGGGTTATGACAATATCCAAACCAGATTCGGCTTACTGTGAAATCAGCACTGGTAACCGTAATTATTATCATTCGATGTTAAGCACTGTTTTGATCACGAACTTATAGGGTTGACCCAGGGTAAGTTACCGCCCCAAAGAATAAAAAAAAACTACTTTAGAAGTAACAAATAGTAATGCTAAATAGGGGAGTTAAATTAGGTTGGGGCAGCTAAGGTTCACAGCATAATAGCTCTAACACTAATTACACTATTATGCTCCGATCCTGAAGTAAGTTGCTTCACCCAAAATTAATTAAATTCAAAGATAGGACCAACGTAAAAGTGACATTTATATAAGTACTCAATTCGCTACGTTGAGTCCGATTGGTTAGGCCCGGTTTTTGAAGTTTTTGACATGTTTACACCTCTAGTACACTGACGCTGCGAAATGCGAAACAACGGCGAACCGCTGGGGTATCACGTAAAAATATCGATCAACAATCCACTAGCAATAATCGCGCGAGCGATTGCTGGGTGTCATGAATGTCACAAACAATGGTATCACGTATAGTGATCGATTGCAATCGTATTATTTTGGCTGATACGTGATACGAAATTGCGATT
Source organism: Polyommatus iphigenia (assembly GCA_963422495.1). Lineage (NCBI taxonomy): Eukaryota > Metazoa > Arthropoda > Insecta > Lepidoptera > Lycaenidae > Polyommatus > Polyommatus iphigenia. The sequence goes on along the minus strand of OY730187.1, from coordinate 24,027,653 downwards.
TTGGAGCAATTATCGCGCAATAATTGCTATCGCATTGCTCTCGCAAGATACGTGATACGGGGCTGATTTGCCGTCTCACTCGCCACACGGCAAAGCGTTATACGGCTAGTCCTGTTTCGCAGATATTTCGCGTTTCTCAGCGTCGGTGTACTAGAGGCGTTAAACTATTTACTAGCGTCTTTGATTGGCTAACGAGCGCTAACCAATCAGAAACGGTATTAAAAAGATTTTTTTTTTTCAAAATGAACCTCAGAAACCGGCCATCAGACGCGTAACTATGGAGGGTAGATGGAGGATAACTATCTTATATGGGGGATATTTGAAAGTGTCCAGCTGTACGCAGTAAATAACAGTTGAAAAATCCTCCTAGAGTGGCGCTAGCTGCAGCAAAGGGTATGGAATGAATGTAGCCGTTGGTGACAAAATATAAATTGAAGTTAGCCGAATAGCCGAGTCACAGAATTACTGGGTTAATACCAATATATTTTGAAAAATATAACCTAAAATAGCTAAAATAAAAGCTGCTAAATGATTTAAAATTTACCCTGTTGCTACTGTAGCGCCACCCTAATGTAACGCATTTCAGCGGACACTTTTTACATACAGAGATAGTTCTCCTCCATCTACACTCCATACGCGTAACGAAGAAAGCCTTAATATTTTAGCACCAAATGTCAAAACTATTTTACCTATCTAATTTACAATTAAGATTACTATCTAAACGCTGGCTACATTATCGATAGTACAAACGAAACGAGGATCTAGTACAAACATGATACTGTGAATTTAATGCTATTGAATAATATTGTCAAGTTTCATCATTTACACGTTAGTTAATATTGCACATCGACACAGAACTAAACATCACAACACTACAGCACGCGTGACCACCGTATGGGCTTTGTCTGAGAAAAAATAATAGTAACAAGCTATTATACATTTCACATTTACAAAATCATTTTAGGAGATTGTTCATAATACTATATAGCAAAAAAACTGCTGTACCACAATAAGCGGTGACCTTTACAATGAGAATATTTCATAACAGAATTTTATTATACTTTTTTCCGCCGTTTTGCATTTCATATGCACTTAATCATGTGCCCAAAGGCTGATGAAATGTGTAATTGATTTTGCGAAATATCAATAAAAATCAGTTTTTTAATGGTTCCTTATTTAATACATGCGGTGGTCATTTACGCATGCAGGCCTATATTAATAACGCTCAAGTATGGTCTTGATTCTTGGTGTTACTCCTTAAAATAATAAGAAAAGGCTTATATTATAAATTCGTGACTGAAACACATCAATTAATAAAAGACTGGAAGATACGAGATGGACACATACAATATAATGTTAAATAAAGTAGATTATACTCTAGTTTTAATTTTAACATAAACAAAAGTAGGCTACTCGAAATTTTTGAAAACACCCAAACAATTCATTTTTAAAATTAAGAGTTGAGACTAAGAAATTTCTCTTTGTGTTTTAGTATTATCTATTTATATTTAACCACAAAGAAACACATACAGAAATGTGGATTTTAAAACAATCTATAGTTATACACTGTACAACATAAAAAATTCAAGTAGCCTACAATCGCGATTTCTTGACTTGTTTCTATTCAGAACATAATTTTCGTATAACCGTTTCTTAACAATTCAAAACAGAAATATACGAAATTCCATATATTTCATACATAACCGTTTAGCCAAACTCTGGACCATACCCATTATATCTATTTTATTGCATACGTATTTTAAAGGTGTGATGCTGGGAAAAAAAATAATCATACAATTAATGTTCATTTTCATTTTAGAGGACATTAAATACCTAAAGTGTAGAATGTTAGAAAAAAGAAAGGTATTTAGAGGATGTCGACAGTTATAACATATTTTTAATAAAGGTACAAGTTGGAAGCCGACTACATGAAGCGGCAGCAGACGACGTGTCGTCGCGACACTTCTAGTTTCTATGTATTTCTATGAATAAGAGTCGCTAGCTGCTTTCATAGAAATACATACAAGCCAGTAGTATCGCTGCGACATGTCGTCTGCGGTTGCTTCGTGTCGCCCGCTGCCAACCGGCACCTTAAGTAATAAAAATGTAGTCAAGTAATAAAAATGGTTGATGGAATTAAGTTTACAACATACATATTTAAATAACAACTTCATAATGTGGATGTAAAAGAAATGCATGCAAAAGTAAAGAAGCATTAAAAAAACCATACATGACAAATTAGAAAGAAATTAATTAATGGAGAGAGCTACTTTGCAACTAGGAAGAGAGATTATGAGATTCTACTACTAGCTTATCTAATTAAGCTACTTTTGTAACTGGCGTTTACTATAGGTATGTGTTAAGTAAATATAGGTCTGTGTTTGTAATTTAACCTCACAGAAATGCCATCGAAAAAAGACCCATGCAAATTGCATATTTTGACACTTAAGAAGTAAATAGATGCATAGTTTATATATCTTATAACGATACTCCTATATACTGACTATTTGTATCTTTCTCTGCTCTAATAGGCGGTTACTCCTCACGAAATTGGGTAAATAAAAGCTATGAATATTATGACAGTGAAATAATGCTACTTTTTCACGAAAAATAGCAGCTATAATGAAAAAAATAATTTGACGAGGACGGATTTTGAGCAGGAACGTTCGCAAATGTGTCTTTGTAACTAAAACCTGTACTAAAACAAAACATCAGATCTTTTAAAAATGAGTGTTAGTTAAGTAATATTTTTATCACCTACTTTAAATTCATTTGGGAAATTAATATTTACTTTAGTATCTACTCTATTTTATAATTGCCGATGGTTCTAAAAGCAGCAAAGCCATAGAGATGGCTATCGTCAGAGTATGATAATATTATCTAGGCCAGAAACTATATTAGTTAGAGATCAACTACGATAACATGGCGCGCCCCTCCAAATTACTGTTTCAATGTGTGTAGTCATATCCTTATGAAAGAGTTTGTATGTAGTAAGTATTCAACCAATCACAGTACACGTAATATTTCACTTAATGTCACTTATTACCAAGATTTGTTGGTCAACTGCCGACCGCGCGAGACAACGCACTTCAAACGTTTTGACAACGCACTTCAAACGTTTTGACAACGCACTTCAAACGTTTTGAATTTTGGAGGGGCGCGCCATGTTATCGTAGTTGATCTCTAATCTGGTTTATAGCAATTTGGGAGTCCATCATTTTAACTCTATTAGCTGATATAGATTTTTTACAGCGACACTAACATATTATATACAATGTAATTTACAAATATGGTGATGTGACATAATTAAAATATTTATTTCTTACGTAGAGGCATTATTAACTAGCGATAAAGCGGCCTTGCAAATCATTGCTAGAGTGCATTTTAATAACAAAATATGTAAAGATATAGAAGCTGCGTAAGAATCCCTTAGGTTTTGCCAGACAATGACACATAATATATACAGGATGTAACAAAACTAAGTGATAATACTTTAAGGTGTGTATGTGTTCCTTGTAGAGAGTTCACTGTGAAAGTAGCAGCGCTGAAAGACCAATTTTTTTTCTCACTTTTGTATAGGGAAACTCGTTAGTTGTGACGCTGGGACGCTTGCTCATACAAAAGTGAAAAAAAAATTGTATTTAAGCGCTGCTACTTTCACAGTGAACTCTCTACAAGGAACACATACAAACCCGAAAGTATTATCACTTTTTAGTTACACCCTGTATATTATTTATTTTTTATTTTATGAACCGACAGCAATACAATAAAGGAATAGTCTTTTTTTCCTCCTGTATTTAACATAATATTATTATTGACTCATTCATGAAACTCTACATTAAAAGCTTTGACTTTATTAGGGACAGTATTGATGCTTCGATCGTGGATTCTTGGAAATCTATTGTTATTCTATAGTGTCTCGCTCACCGGTAAGCTTATGGGGCTTGATGGCTTAATGACTTACAAGTTATAATCATGTTACATTGTATCAGTAGCTACCATGTGTGTAAATATATAATTTTATATTCTTTGATGTGTAGGTATGCAACTTAATTTATTAAAAATATAATATCTGATTATTAAGCATATTTTTAATAGTAAACTTTTGAACTACCAAATCAATGTGTGCCTAGAAAAATAGGAAAACAATTTTACAGAAGCTCTCAGCTATTGATAAATGATTTTTGAAAATGTTCCACTTTAAATTGCTTTAAAAACAACAAAAGAAGAATAATAAAGGAAAATGATATGAAAAGCTAATCATCATAAACATAATCCATTGTAAGAATTGAAAAGAAATAAAGCAAACAATATCACATTTCACAACTAGGAAAAAAAACAACCATTGAAATAAAGAAATTCTCTTCTAGTAATAATATTATATTAATAAGGTGTAACCTTTAAAATTATTATGAGATTTAAAATTGATTAAAATAATTATTATGTTGTTTTATGCAAACTATACAGAAAAAAGGTTGCTGAAAAATACAGAAAATTGGAGAACGAGAAAAGAAGCAAGCCTAGATAGAAATAAAAATATGCATGTTTTAGATTGTCATCTTTTAGCGAAATATACTTTTCAATGAGTACAATAATTTTTAAAATGATTGTAATGAATGTATTATATGACTAATTGTTTTGAATATCAGCTACAACTCGGACGCTAACAGTTCCAATGTCCGCAGGTAAAGTAAATGGCAGATTAGACTAGACTTTAATTCAATGCAATGTTGTATATTTCTCTGTTCAGTATAAATATATGATTGTATACCTAGGGGAAGCTTCACTCGTAATTGAATAATTATTTTAGCACTTATTTTAATTCATCGAGCTACATATAAAGCACTGCGAGGAGTCGCGCCCTATAAATTCATATTTATGGAATGAATTTTAAAAATTGGTGTAAATTTTATTGACATTGATATGGTCGTATAGTCGTTTAAAGCTGCGTATAACCTTAAGACGGTAGCTCTATGCGCTTACGGTGTGCATTGAAGATAATATGTCCATCTTCCAATTTTAACATTTCAATCTGTGAGCAACTTTGCATTGAGCTGGAATACTAGTTTTACAACGGTTGACGACTATCGTATGCAGGCTGCTGCAACTGTCTATTGTAAAATTATTATATCAGCGCAATCGCAACGACGTTAATAGATTGAAATTTGAAACTCAATGGAATACGGATGTACCATCAACGCACACCCTTACAATCGCCGAACGTACGTCCCGACGATTGTGAACATGAGAATGACATGACCAAAAAAATCGATTCGAGAGGGATCTCACTTCTCACCCGTCGAGTCCGATCACAGCACTACAATCTCCGTAAACTAGCGGGGGTAGTCCGATCGCGGCACTATATCGTCCATCACTAGCATCACTATACAGCACTAGCGGGGGCGGGAGTCCGATCACAGCACTATCGCACATCACTAGTAGAGCGTGTCGTCCGGGTACAGCACTAGCGGGGGCCCTCAGGAGGGGGGCGGGGGCGGCGGCGCGGGGAGGAGCGTCTCGCGCGAGGCCCGCAGGTTGGGCAGCGAGCGGGCCGCACGTCTCGCCTCCAGCGCTAACAGCGACTGTATGTCAGCCTCCAGCGGATCGACGCTGATGTGGTACACACCGCCCTGGAACAACACATGAAAATGAAATGAAAAATGCAAAAAATCCTTATTCAATAGCTAACATTTTTTTATACACTAGGCTAGGGTTCCCTTTAAGTGTCTAAACACACTAGAAAAACGCAGCCGAAGTTCCGCATTCCGCATGATTACGCCTGCAATGTATTTTAAATTACCGATAACACACCATGCCGAAATTATATTCCCCGCGATCCACTTGACGTTAAAACGATTAAAACGCTTCATTACGTTAAACACCAAAGCTAAACAAGTTCATTAATATTTACAACGAAACTTACCGGCCTGTCATTAACAACGTTTAAGGTAAGTACACAAGATATGTGCTGCATGCCACATCGATCGGACGGAGTATAATAGAAATCGTACACAACAGCTATAATATAAAAATATACATTATAGCTGTTGTGTGTGGTCTCCTGACGATTTCTATAGAAAGATGTATCGAGATGTATCGTGCTATAATATACATATTTACATTACCTGCTTTGTCTGTGACAGCCTTAAATCCTTCTTCCTATTCATCATTCCAACAACACTACGACTTACATTGTAATCAACTCCAAGATCAAATATAAGGTCAATAATAATCTTTACTATTACTAAAACTTAAGGCTCAGACGCCCAACTATGACTAGAGCACATGAACAAGAAACACCTTTCTTGGGATTTCTGAGATGTCACGTTAAACTTAACTTATTATTTTCGTATGTGATGAGTAGATTGAGTCGAGTGCAAGTGCAGTGAGACATGTGTACCAGTGGCGAAGCCTCCATAGAACACGATTCCTACCGGCTTACCTTGGCCAATTTTAATATATACATTTTTTATTATTAATAATTATAGCTTACCCCGCTTCCTACAATTTCATAAAAATAATTCGCCATGTATTTAAAATCACGCAAACGCACACATACCCGTTTTTACGATCGCACTCAGAACGCGTACGTACTGCTCCATAGTGTGCGGCGGCCGCGCGGTGGCCGGGGAACTCGCTCAAAACATCGGGAATCCAAACATTTGAAATGTATGAAATTCACGCACACATACACATTACTACTACATGCAAACGACTCGTCGATATTGTCGAACAACAAGCCGATCCCACATAGCCTACCTAGTCTTTATTTGTCATGTGTTAAGGTTTTGTTTCGCATGTTTCGCTTTAAAAGATTTCGTCCAATCACAACAGAGCTAATTGCAGCGGCCGACCGGCGCGTGCTGTCATTTCAATTCACTTAAACAATTATATTACGCGCTCATTTGCACTCATTTTGTACTGTTATTATTGTAATATGCAAAATTTTGTTTATTAAGTTAGTGGGCTAGCTTGATTGTAATATTATATAGTTTAAAAGAATCGAAAGTAGTGAAATTTTACTTGCCAAGTGTTGTGTTGTGTTTTTGTTTGTTACATCGTAAAGGTTGGTTTGTTTTACTTACTTTGTAATTTGTCGTGACACGGTTAGGTGAGAAATGGCAGCATTAGTACAAATTGACTGTTGTCTTACGGATTACCTATTAAATGACTTAAATTCGTTCTCAAAACAATCGTTCGAAAATAAAAAACATATCATTAAACAAGGACGGGCGCGTCCCGATATGAAAATTGATTATAGGCGTAAGGATGGGTTTTTCAAACATTTTCACAGTTCAGTGTATGATAAATATAATTGGATAGCGGGCAGTTGCAAATTAAATAAGTTATTTTGTTTTCCATGTTTGCTGTTTTCCGATACAAATAGTGCTTGGAATAAAACGGGTTTCTCAGACATCAATAATTTGACCAATTCGGCTAGGAAACATACTCAAACCGAAAAACATTTACGCAGTTGTATATTATTACACAATTTTGGAAATAGTAGAATAGAAACATTTCTCGGAAATAATTATGAATCCCATAATCGAAAAGTGGAACGTAATCGAAACTTAATGAAACGTTTAATAGACACTGTTGTTCTTCTTGGAAAACAGGAGTTATCTTTCCGCGGGCATAGTGAAAACGTTAATTCAGACAATCGTGGCAATTATATAGAAACATTATTTTATTTAAGTAAGTACGATAGCGTTATAGACTCCCATCTTGAACAATGCTCATCTACTTCACACTCCGTGTTTACCGGTCTATCGGGAGACATTCAAAATGATCTTATGCACCGCGGCGGTAATTTTATACGAGATTAGACGTGAGATTAGCCATGCCAAATTCGTTTCAGTTATGATTGACGAAACCCCAGATGTCAGTCATAGAGAACAGTTGTCTGTTATATTTCGTTATTTGTCCGAAAATGGTCTGGAAGAAAGATTTGTAGGTTTTTACGACGTTAGCGAAAGCCGGACTGCGACTGTATTAGCGCCTCAGTTGCTCGATATTCTTGAACAATATCGATGCAAAGACAAACTGATCGGTCAGACATATGACGGTGCCGCCGTTATGTCAGGTGAACGTGGAGGCGTTCAAGCACTAGTACGGGGTCAATGCCCTCTCGCGCGTTTCGTACCGTGTTATGCTCATATTCTTAATTTGGTTTTAAGTAAATCTTTAGAAAATATTTTAGAATTAAAATCATTTTTCGGCCATATCAATGGAATTGTCAGGTTTTTCAACAAATCGTCGAAACGGTCAAATCTTTTAAAACAGTTTTCCGATCGTCGTATGCCTGGAGTAGCCGAAACACGGTGGCATTATCATTCGCGCATTATTAATGTTATATTTAATTGCAGGTTAGATATGATTGAAACCTTTAATCATATAGTAGATAATCCCCAATCGTGGGATGTTGATTCTATATCCATGTCGGAGTCGTTTGTAACTAAATTAGAAGATATGCAGTTTTGTTTCCTTTTGCATATTTTTTCAGAGATTTTTGCCAGAACTGACATTTTGTTTGCCTTGCTTCAAAGCAAACAAGTCGATATCGAAATCTCAATCAGAGAAATTGGTGCATTTCAATCTTGGTTATCAGAAGAGTTTTTAAAACAATTTGATTTTATTTTCAATAGTATTCAGGAATATTGTGAACCACCACGACGGCGCCGGCGGATGGATACAGAAATTGACTTGAAAACACAATACAAGCGTTTATTCGTTGAAATAATAGATAACATCAAAAGCCAAATAAACTCCCGTTATTCATCGTTTCAAAACTTAACTTTTCTTGATTTAGTCAATAAGTCTAAATACGCGAGTTACCGTAGTAGTTTTCCCGAGGAAAGTGTGTCTGCATTAATATCCGAATTCCCGAATATATTTGATTTTCACGCATTAAAAAACGAATTAAAAGTTTTATACAGTACTTCAACATTTAATAATTTAGATATCTATGAACTTTATTTACATCTTTTTAAATCCGCGTTGAGTGAAGCTTTTCCTCAGCTTTTAATGTTATCTCAAATTGTTTTGACTCTTCCTGTATCGGTGGCTTCCGCTGAAAGGTCGTTTTCGGCATTGAAGCGAATTCATACCTATACACGAAACAGCCAAAGTGAGGCTAGATTGTCAAATCTCGGTGTAATTTCAATTGAAAAACATGTATTATTAAAATTGCATAAAAAAAGCGACTTTTATGATAATGTTTTGGCACATTTCGTAAAGAAAAACCGTAGAATTATGTTAGAATATAAATAATAATTCTTAGGTAATTTTTCAGGTTGTAGAATAGGAATATTAAATAACGACGACAGACGAAAAATAACAAAATTAAACATTTAGGTACGTATTTCTGCTGATATTTCTTTGCTACTAGCTTTTGCCCGCGATTTCGTCTGCGTGGACTTCAGACAGGTAGCCTATGTTCCTTTCCATGTTTGACATGGGATGCATGCAAAATTTCATCTAAATCCAGTTTTTGCATGATTGAGTAACAAACATCTACACTGGCAAGTCAGGATTCACTTATTTTTGGTGTGTGAGTGTGAGTGACGTGTGCTTAAAACGGCTTTTTTTAAAGCCACTTTTATCATACTCGACATGCACTGTTCATATAATACCAGTGATGTCATGTATGGTGAAGGTGGTGAATACTAACAACACTAACACTGCATGCAACGCACACAATGCAAGCAAAGCACCCTAGTAGTTATGGAAAAGGTAAACTAACACACTTAATACAGGTATGTAATTTATTGCACGTTTTTTTTACAAGAATTGAAATTTTGCTTATTCACGAGTTAGCCGTTTTTTGGTCCGGCTTTACCTTTATTTTTTTTCACCCCACGCCACTGATGTGTACACGAGAATTCTTGACTTGATTATACCAACATAACACTTTTTATCTGTCACGTTTCGTACTGGGTATTGTTTTTATTTTTTATACACTAGTATAATAAGGAATTTGTAATTAGTAATAAATACTATCTTGCCAAAAACTTGAGGCTCGAAACTTAAAGCACCGAACTCATAAAGGTTAGGCCCGGTTAGGGCTTCACGCGAGAGCGAGATTTTTATTGTCTCGTCTCGTTCTCGTCTCGCTTTGAGAGAACGAGACGAGACGTTTTGGTAAATATTCTCGGCAATACCGAGATCACATACAGGGCAACCCGAGAGTCTCGTTTTGGGTCTCGTTAATTTTTTTAATGAAGTTTTTATTCAAACAATCAGAAAAGGTTTACTTAGAAAACAATATATTTTACAAAATACCTATAAAATCTGGTAACCACCACCAGTTTCTATTATTATTATTATTTTATTTAAATTACATACAAAAATGTATATAATGCAAATATAAATTATATTATTATATTATGTTAAATACATATTTTGATATATTATTATATTATTATATTATTATCTATTATATTTTTTTACCAATTATTACTTATAATAATTATTCATACAGTGTGCCTGAAGTAGTTTGTCCAACGCTGACAAAAATGGGTCCACAGAATATCAGGGGCTGTGAAACCCACAGTCATTTGTCTTTTTTCTGTTTTATTTTGTGAATTTGTTGTTTTTTTGTGCTTTTGTTTTACCCAGTTACCTGCATATTTGTCTGTATTCAGTATTATTGTTTTAAAAATATTGATTGTTTGTATTGTGTCGTATTTTTCTTTTTATTTTAAATGTAGGTACTTTGTGTAATGTTCAAATTTTTGTTGAATAAACATTTATTTATTTATTTTATTTATTTATTTAACCATCCAAACTTCATTTTATCATATAAATACGCTAGTCATAAAATATTCCTTATTCTCTTTATTATATTATAGAAATAAATCATTATTTACAACTAAGCGAGACGAGACGAGACGACTGGTAACGAGACGAGACCGAGACTTGAACGAGACTCATTTTTTTGAGGATTGTCGAGACCGATACGAGATTTTTGTTACTCTTGCTTACTCTCGTTTCGTGTGAAGCCCTAATAAAGGTATTAGGTATGTATCACCTCTGTGTGCGGCGCGTCGTCGACCGCTGCTGTGTCGGAGTGTCGGCGGAGCGCGGGGGCTGCGGGGGGCGGCGCTAGGGGCGCGGCGAGGGGCGGGGCGAGGGCGGAGGGGCGACGCGGGTTGGCGCGGTACGTCTCGAAGCCGCCGCTCTCGTCCTCCTCGTGGTACGCCGCCGGCGGGGGCGGGGGCTCGATGTTCGCCACCACCTGCAAAAATAACAATCAAACGTGAAAACAATCGTGGTCTTGAAGACCGCCAGAAGGTCGTATAGAAAAAAACTTGAGAGGTGTCAAGGGAGACCCGGATGGAACTTAGTTTCAGTTTATTATTTCTTATGTACCATCGAGGAAATTGATTCCTATGCAGTTGATAGACCAACGATATTTGGTCGAATATGTTGTTAATTGTGATCTGTTGGCTGTGTTTGACGTAACGCAACCAAACTACGTAGGTCCCCGATCTGCATAGGAATTAACTTCTCTGATAGTACATACAAAAAACCTGTATAAACTCAAAAAAACGTCGATACACCACACTGTTCAATGCGAGAGTGAGAGACAGAGAGAGAAACACGCGCTACCGCACGGCTTACAACTATAGCACGCACGACACTTTTGTGTCGTTACAACTTTTCGTCTTAATTTTTTCTGTCTAGCCCACAGTGTTTTAGAAACCGACAAAATCGGACATGACTGAGTTAATGCAACGAGTCGATGGCGTCTTATATTTCAAATGTAAGAGTAGAACTCCCGTGTGCGCATTTTACTTCGTTTTTGAGAAAATTAATTTTTAAATTGCTTATTTTTTAACTCCCTAAAAACGAATTTATTTTATTTAAATTAATTACGAGGGTTTGTAATTATAATTAAATTATTGTAATTGTAATAATAATTCTGATTTTATGAAAAAAATAGCAAGTTAGAAGTAGCTACTTCTAACTTGCTATTTTTTCATAAAAACAGCAATTTTTGATTTTGTAAAAAATTTACTCTGAATAAAATTATATTTTGATTTGATTTTGATTGATTTCATTTGCAAGTCATTTTCCTGGTCCTAAAGCCTCCATTTATGCAAAAAAAAAATGTTAAAACTTCATCCACTTACGTCAATTATAACTTAAGTTACAAATCCAAGCATATGTATAATTAATAATTAATGTTGGAATGTAAAAGAAAACGTACCATAAACTATTATTATTATTATTTCGCCTTGCCGGTTGTGTTAAATAAAATTTATCTGAATCTCTGCAATCCTTGTTTAATTTGGCCCCAACCCATCAATTAATTATACACATGCTTGGATTTGTCGCACTCTAAGCCTAAGGGCCGGGACACAAAAACACGGCACGGCGCCGTACGGCGTCGTACGACGCCGTGCCGTGGTTTTTTACGACGCGCGCCGTGGATACCCACGACACGGCGCCGTACGACGTCGTACGACGCCGTACGGCGCCGTGCCGTGTTTTTGTGTCCCGGCCTTTATTATTAGGCTTAGAGTGCGCCAAAATCAAATGTGTATGTCTATTAAAATACCACCATTATATTTGAGTACTTCGTTTTTTTCGTGCATTGCTATATTATGTTAAGGGGGTGACAGACACGCGAGTAAGTACGCGGACTTATGGCTCGACGATCGCCTGTGTGTCAGCAAAGAGCCGCGAGCCGCGAGCCTGGGAGTTACCATGCCCCCAGGCTCGCGGCTCGCGGCGCGTGTGAGTGATTCTCGTGTGTCACCGACGCGAGCCAAGTTCGCGAACTTAAAACCCGCGTGCTTTAAGTTCGTACGTGTGTCACCCCTTTTAGTAATAAACGCGTACCTGTCCGCGTATACTCCGCTCCCTGCGCCTGCTGCGCGGCGGCGATCCTTGTATGGGGATCTTCTCCGGTGCGTTTTGTATTAACAGTATCCTAGAAAATGTTAAACATAGGCGTTAGGATATAGTCATTAGTGTCATTACAAAGAAAAATATTATTTGATGGCGCGTAGCTACGACATCACTAAAGATTTCTTCAGAAAAATGGCACATTGATAAGGAAAGGTTCGCCATCCCTATTATATATGCATTTACTTAAACTGTACTAGAAAAAAAAACGACAAATGTGGGTTGTTGAAATTCTATTTGGCACCAGGTGTCGCGATGTAGCCATCAGGTCTAATACAAATATAATTTCAACAACCCTCATTCTGCAAATTACCTATTATGAGCTCTCCATCTGTTGCACAAATGTAGGTACTGTCGGCACTGTATATACATGAACACCGCGCCGCCCGTGAAGCCCACTGCCACTACGACGAGCTTCGTCCAAAATGGCCATGCTGAAAAAACCATGGTCTCAATTCAGTTGCCATACTTAATACAGAATTTTGTTATATGAGAGTCAACACAAGCGAGCTCTCTCTTTTTACTATCAAAAAGTCATTTGTAAGTAAAATAAAGTTAACTTTAAAAGATATGTTGTTTATAATGTTTGTGTTTATACATGCTTGGCTCAGTCTGTTTTAATAACTGTAGCACATTTCTTGTAAACTATGTATGTACTAATTTTGTACTTGATATGTGCATGATTAAAAAGAAGTCAATATATTAGTAATTATTCTTTGGATCATTGCACTGTAATTGTACCTCAACCTACAAGACTTAATAGAACACAATTTTACCTATAAGGCCCCTATTGACTTCTTCGACGGCTCGCTCGATGAGCACAAACAGCGACCACATGACGCACAGCGCTGCCACACAATGGAACAGCACCGCGCAGCATAGACGCCGGCGCTCCACGCCAGACATTTCCAGCAAACGCCACTAAAACATGTTATTGTTGAGGCACAGAATACATATTACTTGGTTGAGAGTCAAAGAGTGTTTACAAAAATATGGTATAGGCAAAGAGTAAGGGCCAGGCCACATCACTGCGTTGCGACGTCGCATCGTATAAATCTACGACGCCGCAGGACGCGTGAAAATTTCGGATGTAAAGAGTGCTATGCTATATGAAATTTTTGCGTTGAACACAGTGTTGTTGCCTGGCCCTAAGGCAATCAGGAAGGACTCAGCATCAATAACAGTAACTTCTCAAGAGGCAGACTCCTCTGAACTGCCTAAATATGGCAATCTACAATCTACTACTAGCTGTTGAGAGAATTTTTAGAGAGAAGTTACACAGAAACGATATTTAAACAAAAAACAAAACATTAAAGTGGAATCTTCATCAATAGTGTGCTTACAGTATATAAATATTCCAGCCCCCCTAGACAAGTGGCAAGCGATTATCGTAAACGCTAACGCTAATGCCACAAAATGTATGCGATTTGACATAAGTCATCGCTTCGCTAGCGAATACTAATATCAAATCCCATACATTTTGTGGCGTTAGCGTTTGCGATAATCGCTTGCCGATTGTCTAGAGGGGCTGGTCCTGTAACAATCTTATTTACATTCTGTTCTGATCCAATACATATAGTCAATCTCCAATTTTTTTCATGTTCTTATACTTCACACTTTTTAGGAGGTCTAACTCTCTCACACACAATCATACAATAATATTATGTGTGTGATGTGTGTGTACTGTGTATTACCAGAGATGTATTACATAAAAATATGTGGCCCCACATTCATTTGGTCATGTTAAACATTCTAGGTATGTTTAGAATAAATTTGAACAGAAAACATGTAACATAAGCTTGTGACTAATTGTTGCAAAACTTACCTCACTAAATGGTTTTATTTTCGTGTGCATAATGAAATTAAATTTGCACAGTTCACATGATCTTGTTTCCGAAGCGGTCAACCATTGTTGCAGGCAGCTTTGATGTACGTACTTTAGACTTCCTGTATAACATTACATAATAAAATAGTAAATAGGGCATTAAAAATATTTTGTTACAAGATAAATGTATTAATGTAATCTTCTTTGTAAAAGTGTATGTTTATAATTCTAAACCACTTTATCACCACTACTGGGTCAATCCTGATAGCAATAGTAATAGCAGTACAGTGTAGTGTTTATATTGCTATGATTATATAATCCCTCGATCGCGGATTCCTGGAAATCTATTGTTATTCTATTGTTATCGCGGTTGTATGGGACCGCTTGGGGCTTGAGGGATTAATTATAATTATTAAAAACCACAATAGACCACCATTAGATATAATATAGTCCTGAGTATATTTTAAGTAAATAAATAGAACCCTTGTTATAGAGAGAAAGAGTAAACTCTAATACAATTTATACCAAAGACATTTTAATATTCAGGGTAAGAAAAGATGTTTATTATTTATGAACAATCAAGCTCAAATATTAACCGCAAGTATTTTTTTTTTTGTAACATTTTAAATAAGAAAATCAGATTATAAAACTAAGTAAATAACATTAAAGTTTAGTTTTCACAGAGCCAGTACTGGCTGCCAATAAGACTGGCAGCCAGTATTGGCTTGGTATAATATGCTGCGTGTGAACAGTTTGGCCTGGCTTGAAAATCTGTAGTATAGTTTTCACAGAGAAAATAAAAAAAAGTGCATGCTTATTATAAAACTAAGATTTTTTATGACCTTCTTACTATAACAAAGTGTCTCAATAAGCCATCATGACCAAGCTGGACATGGTGTAAAGTATAGTTTTCACAGAGCCAGTACTGGCTGCCAATAAGACTGGCAGCCAGTATTGGCTTGGTATATGCCGCGTGTGAAGTTTGGCCTGGCTTGAAAATCTGTTCACACGCGGCATATACCAAGCCAATACTTATTGGCAGCCAGTACTGGCTCTGTGAAAACTATACTTGTCTTGAAAGTCTGTGAAAACTATACTTTAAGTATAGTTTTCACAGAAGGTCATAAAAAATCTTAGTTTTATAATAAGCATGAACTTTTTTATTTTATTTTTTATTTATTATTGCACTTGGTAGATTTGTCCATTGTGACTACACACTACTATAAATTTTGTAGCAGTCAAAATATTATATTATAAAAAAGAAAGTAATGTAACTTTTTATCAGTCTGATCACTATTGCATAAACATCTATACATATGGTCAGCATTAGATTAATAAACATTATTAGGAACTTAGAATCATAGCTGAAATGAGGCCTCACCAGAACAGTAGCAGGGTGCAAGTAGCGGGTTGTGCACTTCACTCTCGCAGTGGCAGATGCGACAAATATCGCCACTGGAGTTGCTGCACGAAGTGTGGCTGCTGCCGGAGCCAGCGCGGACCGTCTCCCTGCCCCCGCCGCCCCATTCCCAACTCTCTATCTCCGATGAATTTTTCACACTAATTTGCTGAATCGGCATTTTGATTGATGATCGCTTTGGTCAGCAAATACCACTCATATTATTTAATTGCATACAAATGAATGTCATATTGACTGCAATCGGGTATCGACAAACCAATGAACGGATTCGTATTGGTTTTAGTAGTCACGTTTTCGACTAAAGCGTCCAATTTGAAACTAATTAAACACAGATTTATAAAATTCTTTCTACAAAAAATTACTTTATTTTACAGACATATATTTTATGAACTAAAACGAAAACATCAATATTCAATAGAATAGCAACCACAGATATGTAGTATAATATTGTAGAAACTTTTAGACAGTCGACCACAGACTAATAAGAGATACTACACAGAATAAAGGATATATATAAGATACTACGTCAGTCGACAGCAGATCACAGATTGTATTTCTTTTTTCATTTTTGTATGTATAATACTGCATTTACACATTCGCGTTCGCCATTCGCCTCGTCATCGACGAAGCATTCGACGAAGCATTCGTACACGAATGCTGTCGCGAACTACCGTTCACACATTCGTGGGGTGATTCATTTTGACATTCGCACACGAACATGGAGGACGTGTTAATATGATAGCGACGTTGAATGAAAAATATTATGAAATTTATGATAGCGATATTTTGGGTTCCAAATGAGCTCTTCCTTTTTGTGAAATTCTAGGAATTCTAAAATTCGCCCTTCACTCCACTCCATTTTTATTACATAATAATAATAATACTAAATACAAATAATTAATCTGTATTGAAAACCAAAATATATTTCCTTATATATTATAATATTAGCCCGCCAAACTGCATAGTAGTTTGTCGGTGGCGATATAATATTTTGTAGACGTATGTATAATGTATATGTTATATCTTAAATTATGACTTAAGTTTACACAATGATACACGTATGTGGCATTAGTAAGAAAAAAAGAAACGACTGTAATAACTAATAACATTATTATAATAATAACATGATAACATTATAATATACAGTTATACACTGTACTAAATAGGCTAATTTTCAGTACAGTGTACTTAAGTCAAATATGCATGTTCAGCTTTGTACACGTCCTGTCGGTTCGGACGCTAGCTGTCAACTGAATGCAGGCGAATGTATAAACAGTAAGTTCGTATTCGCTATTCGTGCCCTTTGATTCGCGTCCGAAAAACCGCTCCCAACGCGAATGCTACGAATCGTGAGGCGAAGTGCGAGGCGAATAGCGAGCGCCTGTTTACACATTCGTGTTCGTTATTCGCCTCGTGATTCGCCTCGCTATTCGTGCGAATGTATAAATGCGGTATTATAATATGTATCATAGATTATAAAAATTGTATAGTCTATGCATTTAAAAGGGTCCATTCACTATCCTACATTGCAGTCCGCCGTGCACTGTGCAGTCCGCCGGCTTATGCAAGATAGTGAATGGTGTGCAACACTGAGCAGGAGTCAGGACGCGACCTGAGTCCTGCACAAAGTGTGCAAGCTCCGCCCACTACTTGCAGTCCGCCGCAAAGGACCGTGGTCCGTGAGTGGCTCGGCGTCCTGCGTGGCGGACAGCCGTGACGTGTAGAAAGCAGGAGCGTGAATGTGGAACGGTTGCAGGACTGCATTTTGACTTTTTTTGACACTTGACAGCAAAGAGAGAGAATAATATTATTAATTTACTAGCGACCCTCCCCGGCTTCGCATGGGTATAAAATATAATATAGCCACTGAAAAAATTATTAAAATCAATTTAGCAGTTTTGATTTGTATTCATTATTACTACTCGTGGCCCGCATTTGTCGGTACCGCTGCAAAAGCTACGTATCGCAATTTTTAAATACAGTTCGACAAGGCTTTATAAGAACGTGGCGAGAAAAGGAACTAAACGATTCATCATACAAAAACGTTGCAAAAACGTCATTTTTGAGATGTGTTTGACAGTTCTCCTTTACCAGCAGCGCTCCCGTCAATGTTACCCACGTTCATTTAAAGCCTTGTCGGTATGTAATATTATCTTGGAAAATATTCATTTAAATCATATGCTGTAAAGGGCCATATAGATCTATGTTAAATCAACAATGTAAAAGTGTTTAGTTGAATAAGGATTAATGCCGTATTGGTTAAAATCGCTTCGAAAATTACCAATTAGGTATTTGTCGTTAAAAGTAAATGACAAATAACTGCTATTGTGGGATATCCATAAGAGATATACAAATACAATCGCGGAGTTTTCTGTAGACCTTTTCAATGTATTACACAATACTTGGTACATTATTTTGATAAATCTCGTAGGGTTCAGCCTGCGTTTGTAATGTAAGCGGAAAAAATGTAATTATTTACGACATCACGTCATTAGAAACCCCACAAAAACAGCATTTCTCCACTATTTAATTAATGTTAAATATACTTATAAACCTTCCTCTGGATTCTTGATCCACTCTATATATTAAAGAAAACCACATCAAAATCCGTTGCGTAGTTTTAAAGATTAAAGGAAACAAAGGGACATGAGGGAAAAAAAATGGGTGCGTGTACTTATGAACGCGCGTGAGAAGTTATAATTCTTTGGCATCATTAAATAGCAAATATTAAAAATTAATATTATAATTTGATGTTCAATTTTAATTTTTATCACAAACTTTTTATTAAATGTTTTATTAAATTTATTTCTTTATTTTGTGAATATTAAATAACCAATAATAAGTATTTAACATTAATAATTTAATAATATTTAGTGTTAATTATATTAAATAAAAGTATTTTAATTTATATCAATAAATAATACATACGGATAGTTAACCTCAATTATATTGGAGCACTTGAAAAAGTATATAAGCACAATTTTTTTCACTAATATTCACAAATAGTAAGTAATATCAATCAAAATATTCAATTTAAATCACTACTGAATATAATTTATTAGCACATATATAATTCGCACTTGTATGAAACTCAAACACGTGTTGTGAATGTATAAACTAGAGACATGTTGATAAATATTATAAATATGAAAACAGTGATCAGAGGTGACGAGCGTACCAACATGCGCGACTAATATCGAGGTTCAATTCCTATTTTGTTGGTAGCTTTTTTTTCGAGACTTAATGAGCGGTTAAGCAGACGGCTTCATACTGTTAATTTTGTGTCACAGGTGCGCGCGCATCTTAAAATTTCACTCATCATTTTTTCATAACGCGCCTAAAGAAGTATAACTTCAAAAAGCGACTTTGTTTTATAAAATGTAGTGATAATCTGCTTGCTAGTTGCTACATATATATTAATCTGTGTTATAATCACTACGTGGTTGACAATGGACAACACGGGCTTAGTGGAGTTTATCGAAATATATAAAGA
The DNA here is from genome assembly GCA_963422495.1 of Polyommatus iphigenia. Taxonomy (NCBI): domain Eukaryota; kingdom Metazoa; phylum Arthropoda; class Insecta; order Lepidoptera; family Lycaenidae; genus Polyommatus; species Polyommatus iphigenia. The sequence goes on along the minus strand of OY730187.1, from coordinate 24,008,003 downwards.
AAATCTCTGTTTGTGGGAACAAAAATCCTCAGCCTATAGTAATAAGCAAATAAGAAATACGGCACTGCATATTTCTATACATATACAGATTGGAGGTATTTTCAGGGTGCAAGTATTTTCTATGCAAGTATTTTCAGGGTGCCACGGGGCTCGACGCGTTTGCGAGTGGCAAGTGGCAACTTGCAACGTCGGCGAGGCGCAAGAGGGGCAAACGCGCCGAGCCCCGTTAAGGCTCCCTGAAAATACGTCTTGCATAGGACTTCAATCTGTATTTGTATGGAAATAAGGAGCAAAATCGTGTAAATAAAAAAATACTTTAACTGATTCAGTGCGGATGACACGGCAGCCGTGTCATATATGTTTTTAACTCAACGTGACTCGTGAGCCGTGTCATTTAAAAAAAACGATTGTTTCTCTCTCAAATTACACTTTAGAAAGTTCTACTCTGAACCAAACCTTCTTAATTTTCCACGTAGAGCATGTCTATATGCTTCGTTTCGTTACGTATTCGTACAATATACTCCACTCGGGCTAGCTTGTCGCTAGCGGTCATTGACTCCCTGTCAAAAACTTGTCATTTTCCATATAAACCGCGATTGACAATGAATGAGTGGTTTTATATGGAAAATGACAAGTTTTTGACAGGAAGTCAATGACCGCTAGCGACAAGCTAGCCCGAGTAGAGTATAGAAGCCCTGGTTTTGAATTTTGCAAGCATATCACATCCCTAGAGGGATGGCAAAGCAGGATAATATTGTGTGGGCTACGACGCCTACGGGCTACGAGTGCTACGACCGCTACGTCCATTTCGCAGTCCTGCACGGCGGACTACAATGCAGGATAGTGAATGGACCGCTAGTCTATGGTTTTACAGGACTCGCATCATATACTTGTAAATTGTAATCTGTGACTCGCATTTGGCAACACTGCACTTGACATGACATTTTCTTTTCTTTTGAGAGTAGACAAGCGCCCGTGTAGTGGCGTGCTGTCTTTCGCGATAAATTTAATATAAAGGCTTCAAAATGAGTGCAAATGATTTAAAATCAGAAGCTGCGTCGCTTGTTCATCAATATTTGTTATCAATCGACAAACCTCTGGCACAAAAGTTCCTGTCCATCGCTAAACCGGTAAGTCTTTAGGATCCACACCACGTGGGGGCTTGCAACCTCCACACGTGTTTTTTCTATTTTGTTACTTTATAAAATACATGCTTACCGGCACCCTCAGTATAAATAAATCTCATCAGTTTAGACAGACCATTTCCAAATCGAAACACGTTGTTCTACATAGGTTTTGTAGTACCTACCTACGCAATAACAAAATTTCTTCCAATTAAAGTATTTGTAAAATTATATTAGGTACTATTTCTTTGCAAACTCTTCAATTTAAAATTGATGAACATTTAATTATTTAAAAGTGCTTAAGTAAATTGCCAATGAAAAATTTTTTAATAAAAAATATTTCAAGTAGGTTACATGTATTGATAAAATTGACTAGTCTAACAATTAAAAAATATTAATCCCTCTATGATTCATTATATTAATGCCCGTTTTCACCAACAACACCTAAAATTTAGGTGTCCCTTAAGCCAATATTCCAAGTTTTGTTCTTGATGAATTGACGACCCCGTAACTCTTAGGTGACGTTTATTTGAAATAAAACAACCTATTAACCTCTCGAATACCGGAATATCAAAATTCGATCGGAAAATGCCGGTGGGGTTAAAGAGGTTAAGCGATTCATCCGTCAAACCATTAGGTGACGTTTATAATTTACGGGATGAATTGACGACCCCGTACACTTAGTCACAGGCTACACGGTAAAATTTTCATCAATCTGATCCATCAATCTGATTGACGAAATATTGATAGGTTTAAAAAGTTCATATTAAAAATACGATCAATCCATCAATCCGTGGCGTACACAATCAAATTTTCGTCAATCCGTACCAGATTGATGGATCAGATTGATGAAAAATTGAGCGTATAGCCGGTGACTTAGGTGACGTATGTGGCGACGACGACGGTTGCCTTGACAATGAATCTGTTATAGAATGGCCGTCTGATATTTTACTTGTAAAATAGCGAACTCCCATAATTAATATACATATTTATCACAAACCTTCCGCTTTAATCACTCTATTAAAGAAAACCGCAATAAAATTGAATAAAGGGACATGAGGACAGAAAAAGCGACTTTGTTTTATACTATGTAGTGATATATGTCACCCTATGATATAATATTATAAAAAAAGGTAGATATCGCACTAGCGCGTAGAATCTGGGGCAGGCAAATGAACCTAATTAGTGTCTTTTTGTTGTTGTGAATTTTTGAAAAATTATTTAATGCTTTATTTTATACTGAAAAAGGATAAAGAATACGGACGACAACTGTAGCGAGATAAGGACAGATAGTCGCGTGCCATAGAATAATCAATTGAAGTATTCAGAAGCGATTACGTAGGCATCAACATGTAGGCGTAAACTAATAATTGCATAATATTGTAAACATGTTTTCGTTTTAATATTTTTTAATTTCAAACATGCAAGCGCCTTTTTAACTTTCTAGCCTTAGCCAAATACTAATTTTATAAATTAAAAAAATGGATAAGCCGTGTAGTATGCCACGTGCCTCTCGGTTTTTGGGGCCTGTCCCTTCGATCACTGTATATATTTGATCGAAGGCCTGTCCATAATATACATAAATCTCTATAGTCTCTATAATGTATCAATAATAATACACGTGATACATTTCAGCTGTCGTATATATGTATGTATATATATGTATATAGCCACGCGCCGCGCCGCTCCCGCCCCGCTGACTGCTAGTTTCAAACTCCAGTCTTAAACCACCTTAAACGTAATTTGAATATTATTTGGATATGAGTGTTTGCTTCTTTCACATTATAACAGAAGTATGCCCTTATAAATAAGTAGCCATGTAAATATTACTAGCTAAAAGCTGAGCTTTGGCTCTGAGCTGAGCTGAGGACTCGCGTCGTTTTTCTGTGTGGTGTTAATCTATAAGGCAGTTTTTTTTTATAATATTTAGTAACCAAACCTTGAATGACCGATGATGAACATATTTTGTTGAGAAATTCAACAGTGTGATTATAATAGAAAAAATACGTGTATCTTTATTTTTAACAAGGATCGTTATATCAAAATTTGGCAGGAAGGTTTTATTGCACCCTGTATATAAAATATGAAAATTACTTTAATATGTTAAAACACAAATCATTAGGCGTAATAGTTTTTTCGTAAAGTGTACTCTTGTTGTTGTGCTCAAGTTGTTGGATATACTAGGACTCGCTTCGCTCGCACTGATGATTTGCAGGTTTCCGAGTGAAGAGCTCATCCATACTAATATTATAAATGCGAAAGTGTGTCTGTCTGTCTGTCTGTCTGTCTGTTACCTCTTCATACGTGGGAGAGCTATGCTTCGGCACGAATGGGCCGGCTCGACCGGAGAAGCGTTCTCACAGAAAACCGACGTGAAACAGCGCTTGCGCTGTGTTTCGCCGAGTGAGTGAGTTTACCGGAGGCCCAATCCCCGTTTGCTCGTTTGCCCCCTTATTTCATAAAAAAAATGCCCCAACCGCTGAAATTTGGTATGGTAATACTTTGAGTCCCGGGAAAGGACATAGGATACTTTTTATCCCGGAAAAATGTACGGTTCCTGCGTGATAAACGAGTTTGGGCGCAACGGAGTTGCGGGCGTCATCTAGTAAGCCATAAATAGGTCGACAAAGTACGGGCAGAAAGGGGTGAGCATAACTGGATGCCTACAAAAAGTAGGTGTCCAAAAAACTTTGCGAACGTTTAAAATGTGAAATAAACGACACATGTTTGTTCACCGACGAAAAATTGTGATTTCACGAACTGGTCACTTTGAAAGATATGCCCAAGTTTATGTTTCGCTTCACCCAATGTTTATTTAGTTTTATATTTAAAAAAAATAGCAGTACGTTACGAGTCTAGCCCGGACATACATACAGACAAACAGACAAAAATTCTAAAAACTATAAGTATTTTTGGGTTCGATATCGATTGTTGATCACGGTCCAGGTATTATTTAAAAAAATATTCAATGTACACTTCTTACGATTTTATTATAATATATGTATAGAATAATAAAAAATAATATAACAAACAATTAGTTTTATTCTCTTGATCTTTGTTGCGCATGCATGCCGATGCACCAGTCAAGTGCAACTCAAAACCATCTCAAAACATATAGCTATCCTTTTCTATATCATTCGTTACGTATTATCTGTCGCATTCATTGTTGTAACCTAGGTAACCTATATAAATATGACAGAGGTAAGTATGTATATGTCGTTTAGGAACGACCAATTTGTATGAACATACGCCATCTTTATTAAAACATCATTGACGTCACCTAAGAGTTACGGGGTTGTCAATTCATCAAGAACAAAACTTGGTATATTGGCTTAAGGGACACCTAAATTTTAGGTGTTGTTGGTGAAAACGGGCATAAGTATCTTATGTGTACCATAAAAAATAAGTTAATTCTAACCTCAAAAATTATCAATTAAATGTGTGTTGAGCATGTAATTAATGACTTATGTTGTTTCAGAAACCAAGAGCTAAGACATTGCCAACGTTAATAGACATATTGACTAATTTAAAAAAGAATCCCACTACTAAGAAACAGCAAGAGTAAGTTTCATAATTTTATAATGCTTTAGTGCTTCAAGTCCCAAAAGGCCGCATGCGACCACGATAACAATAGAAAATTGTGTCTCGGTTTTCCATGATCAAGGGATTAATATGATTGGCTTAATAAATCAGTGGGTTTAATTTTTCAAAATTTTGTTGAACATATTGATAACTAATATTTATTTATTTTTTAAGTTCTGATGACTCTAGTGATGAAGAACCACAAAAGAAACCTCAGGTGAATGGCGAAGCCCCCGTGTCAAAGAAGGCAGACTCCTCTGACAGTGATTCAGAAGAAGAAAATCCACCCCAAAAGGTTAAAAAAACTTAATTATTGCTACTTATATTAAGTATTTTATTTTATAATTGTTATGATGATATTTATGGATTTGATCCACTGTGATATTATGCAAATTTATTCGTCACTACCTCTGATATCTTTTTGATAATTACTTTTTATTTTAATAGTAATGAGTAGTTCTAACAAATGTATGTTTTGTTAGGTCAATGCTGCAAAACCAAAACCACCTGCAAAAAAAGATTCTTCGTCAGATGATAGCAGTGATGATAACGCTACACAAGCACCCAAAAAGCAACCAGTCAAACCTCAAGCTACAAATGCAGCACAAAAAGTAGCAAAAAAACAGGACTCATCAGACTGTGACAGTTCAGAAGATGAGAAACCTAAATTAAATAAGACCCCTGTCAAAGTACCACCTGCTAAGCCAGCAAAACAAAAGAAGGAATCCTCTTCTGATAGCGACAGTAGTGAGGATGAGAAACCAACACCTGCTAAGAAACCAGTTGCAAAAGCACCTCCACCTAAAGCTAAAGTACCAGCTAAAGATTCATCAGACAGTGATGATTCAGATGAGGAGGAAACTAAACCTCAGAAACCTGTAGCAAAACCTACACCAGTTAAAAAGCCTGTGGCTGCTAAAAAACAAGACTCTTCATCAGATGATGATAGCAGTGATGAGAAAACTAAGGCACCTCCTAAGACAACACCCAAACAACAGCCCACTCCTGCTAAACAACCTGCAAAAAAACAAGAATCATCATCTGATGACGACAGTGATGATGAGCCCAGTAAGGCAGCTCCTAAGCTACCAGTAGCCGCAGCAAAACCTTTGGCAAAAACAAATAAAAAGGCAGAATCATCATCCGAAGACAGCGATGACAGCAGTGATGAGAAGTCCAAACCTGCAGCTAAAGCTCAGCCTGCCAAGCCAGTTGCAAAAGCTACACCCAAAAAACAAGAATCTTCAGATGATAGTAGCAGTGAAGATGAAAAACCAAAGCAGCAGAAACCAGTTGCAAAGCCAGTTATTGCAAAGAAAAAGCAATCCTCTGATGATAGCGATGACAGTAGTGATGATGAAAAACCAGCTCAAAAACCTGCAGCTAAACCAACACCACAAGCCAAAAAGACTTCTAAATCATCATCAGAAGACAGCGATGACAGCAGTGATGAGAAATCAAAACCAGCAGCCAAAAGTCAACCTGCTAAACCAGTAGCTAAAGCTACACCAAAGAAACAAGAGTCTTCAGATGATAGTAGCAGTGAAGATGAAAAACCTAAACAAAAACCGGCCGCGAAAGCCACACCACAACCCAAAAAAATATCGAAATCATCATCAGATGATAGCGATGATAGTGAAGATGAAAAGCCCAAGACTCCAGCCAAAACACCAGCTAAAAAAGATTCAGACGATAGTTCTGATGAAGATGAGCCACCAGCTAAAGTACAAAAAAAGGAGGAGGTAAAAACATACAAATACTTTTTATACTTACCAAACATAATTTATCTGTTATCCATACTTCCATACTAATATTATAAATGCGAAAGTGTGTCTGTCTGTCAGTCTGTCTGTCTGTCTGTCTGTCTGTCTGTCTGTCTGTCTGTCTGTCTGTCTATCTGTCTGTTACCTCTTCACGCCCAAACCGCTGAACCGATTTTGCTGAAATTTGGTATGGAGATACTTTGAGTCCCGGGAAAGGACATAGGATACTTTTTATCCCGGAAAAATGTACGGCTCCCGCGCGATAAACGAATTTAGGCGCAACGGAGTTGCGGGCGTCATCTAGTAATTAAATATTTCCACTTTCATTTCAGCCTGTAGAAAATGGATTCCAAAGCGGAAAGAAGAGAAAAGCATCTGGAGGTGATCCTACACCTGCTAAAAAACCATACAACAATTTCGTTAAGGTATACTATCCATACTAATATTATAAATGCGAAAGTTTGTCCATCTGTCTGTCTGTCTGTTACCTCTTCACGTTTAAACCCCTGAACCGATTTTGCTGAAATTTGGCATGGATATACTTTGAGTCCCTGGAAAGGACATAAGATACTTTTTATCACGGAAAATGTACGGACTACGGTTCCCGCGCGATAAACGAATTTTGGCGCAACAGAGTTGCGGGCAGCATCTAGTATTACTAAAAATAATAATAAGAGTACAGATCAAAATAAGCACCTAAGCTCATGATTTTATTATTTTTGTATTATTTTTTTAACCTAATAACTATTGCTAGCTTTGTGTTCTGAATAATCCATGATAAATCGACGACCTCTGTGGCTCAGTGGTAAGCGCGTTGGACGCTCAAGCCGGGGGTCGCGGGTTCGAATCCCGCCGACGGAACAAAAAGTTTTCAATGTTCCCGGGTCTGGATGTGTATTAAATATGTGTATGATATAATAAAAATCTTAAATATATGTATAGTATAAAAGTATTAAATATATTTCCGTTGTCTGGTACCTGTAACACGAGTCCTTTAGGTACTTAGCACGGGGCCAGACTGACGTGGTGTGAAGCGTCCATAGAAAATAATGTATTGACAAATGAAAACCATAATTTTAGGAAACCACACTTACTTCCACACCTAGTGAAAAAGGCAACGAAGCTACTAATACACCTACTCCATTTAGAAGAGTGGTCACTGAAAAAGTGGAAGTGGATCCTAGACTTAAAGACAATTCATTCGAAGCTAAGGTAAATGCCCTAAAAATATTTGTAGCCAAGGCAACTCCATGTAAAATCGAAAAACCGAATTATTGCAGTTTATCTTCAATTTACAATAAAGTGGCTAGTAGTTTTGGGCATTTACTTTACCATTGTATTTACATAGCGTTGTCTTGGTGTAGACTATAGCGTAACATTTCTCAAATAGGAGGGCGAAAATGGAGATGATGAAAATGGAGAGGACGAGAATAACACGAGTGGCGGTTGGAACAACCGCGGGCGGGGAGGTTTTAGAGGCGGGTTCCGCGGGCGGGGGAACGACAGAGGCGGTCGAGGTGGGAGGGGCGGCTTCGGGGACCGGGGTAGAGGGGGCCGTGGTGGTAGGGGAGGATTCGACAGGGGAGGCAGAGGCGGCTTCGGAGGTCGCGGAGGCGGAGACCGAGGGGGGCGGGGCTTCGGCCGCGGGGGCGACAGGGGCGGGCGCGGGGGGCGCGGCGACCGCCACTCGTGGGGCGGAGACCGAGGTGGATTCAACAATCGAGGGGGTTTCAATAACAGAAAAAGTTTTGAAGGAGGAGAAAATCAGAATAAAAAGATAACTTTTGATTAATAGGTAAGATATAGTTTTTATTATTTGTAGGTAAGATATAATTTTTCTTGAAACACTCTATAGCCAGTTTCTGAGGTTTTTTGGTCAGAAATTCATCTATTTACTATCGCTTTTGACTGGCTAACTTCAAAAAGTTGACCAAACTATAGGTCTACCAGAATCTGATGGCAATTTTTGGCAGCAGATTTTCAAAAAATATTCTTTATCATTGGATCAATTTTTATATTTGCATGTTTAACACACAGAATCAGCCGCTAAAAGAATAAAAAAGGATCAAATTGTTTTATTCCCATTACCCTGGTATTGCTAGAGTCAATTTATTTTCTCACTTTTTGCCATCAGATTCTGGTAGACCTATACAAATTGTACATAATATAAACTCTTACGTTTTTTGATTTATGATAATAATATGTAGATGCATAAAATAATATTTTATATTATTATACTATAAAAATTACACATTTGAATCGTAATGTTAGGAACAAATATTTAATATTCATATTTTAGAGTTTTTCCCATTTTGATTTCAGTTTGGTGCTAGAGGATCGTGGGGTGAACGTGCAAACCAGGATTTGAAACATACGCGAGGGAAGTCATTCAAACATGAGAAAACTAAAAAGAAGCGAGGCGCATACCGTGGTGGAGCTATAGACACAGGAGTGCATTCTATTAAATTTGACGATTAACTTGTTTCCACTGGAATGCGAGTGATTTTGACATTCTATAAAATAATATTTAATTAATATAATCCTAACAAATTATTTTTCCTGTAGAGCTTGTCTAATTTGAAATGACGCGCCCCACCACTTCAAAGTTGATATAAATGAAACATTTTTGTACTGTGAATACGAGGGAGGGGCGCGTCATTTTAAGTTAGACAAGCTCTACCTAGGTTATTCCAGACTTGCAATACGGGCATAAAATGTATTTCACTTGGTTTCTTCAAATTCAATGATTAAGTTTTAATCTGTGTATATAGGTATAATTTATAGTGACTTTAATGGTATATTGTCGTACTGTAGGTATATAATATATAATTATATATAGCACCAAACGCGACGCCTATTTTTGTACATACATTTTAGTGTAAGTTATAGGATTATAAACATGAGTAGACTTAAGTTTAAAGTATTGAATTTAATTGTTTTAACATTTTTAAGTGTGAAAATATGTGTGTATAAAAACCATTACCCAACATATTATTTCATGATTATTTACTTGATAAATTGTTGGTAATTTGGAATTCTAAAATATTTCAACTTTCAGTTCATTATTCAAAATAAGCACTTAAATATCTTGAGTCAACATAAATATTATGGAAGTTTTTGCCATTAAATGTTAACATAATATTAAACAATTTTGGTGTAACACATTTTTTATTTACCTAAACAATATTGTGCTTCGATTCAAACTAGATTTTCATAAACGGTGACCGGTGTATTATCGACTAGAGCTGACGGCCAAATTCGTCATGTAGCTTCAGCTCCGTTAGCTACTTCCCTGAACAACCCTTTCTGATAATCTGCGTGCCACGGCCTGCCAAGTGCCAGACTTGGCAGGCCATGGGCGGTCAGGTGGGTGTAGTAGGGTTGGGAAAAAAATGTAGTTTCAACCACTTAATAGTGTTTGCGATGATAATATTATATAATTTTTCACGGATAGGTAATAATAGTTGGGGAGGGGAAGAGTTGATTTCGGGAGAAGCTCGAGCGTGTCAGATTGAGCTTGTATAGGCTTCCGACATGACGTGTCTAGTTATCATGGTATAGAAATCAGAATTCTCACGTGGTGGGTTAAAATTTTTTTTTTTTTTGAATAAGTATTGAAATGTCATCGGATCTGTCAGATTAAGATAGGGGATTTTTAGTTTAGCCCAAAAAAGCTTCCATATAAAGCACTGACGATTCAAAGGTCAGGTAAGTCTGTATTTTTTTATATTTTAAAATGTCCCTACATTTTAAAATATAAAAAATAAAGCTTCATATTTTCATAACTAAGCTTCGCAGATATTTTATTTTGCACTAAACTAAATGATTTAGTCCTTGTCGTCTAAAATATATTTATAATTTACCTAAGTAAGCAATTTTCTGAATATATTTTCTTTTTTAAAACTTTAAAATGGCTGCAGTTTCTAAACCCACCGCTAAAATAAAAAAACGCTCTTATTATTTTTTTATCAGTTTTACCTAATGTAAAAAACCTACTAGGTCTTCATGACGCTCGAGTGACTACACAAATAGCACCCACCCCTCCCCTACTATAATGAATAATCAGTTATCAACTTATCACTTATCAGTGTGAGTCGGACTCACGCATGAAGGCTCCGTACTGGTATAGACCGAAAGTAGTAAAAAATTGTGTTTCTTGTATGGGATATTATATAGTCAAGCGTCGCCTGCCGACGGTCGGCAGTGTGAAAAAACTCATGTTTTGTGTTTGCACCAAGATTATTACAAGATTATTAGTATTAGTAAAATTACAGTTACGTCATCATATAGGAAATTTATTCTAGATTGTAAACATATTATATAATAAATATAGGGGATAAAATAACAATTTATTATTATAATCTTGAGAAACCCAAGGGCGGAAAAACTGCGCGAACAGCTTCCGCGAATTTCCCAGATACGGCGACCCATGACACCGAACGGCGTTTGACATTTTGACAGCCCGACGCTCGAGAGGTGAGGGATTTTCTTATTTTTTCGTATTTTTTTAATTTGATTGTCAAACAGTTTCCATTTTAGTAACTAGATGGCGTATGGGTAGACAACTATCGGTAATACCAGGGATTACCATCAATACTTGTATTAACGACCAGAAGGTTTTCGGGAATAAAATCACAAATTCCTTTCACTTAACATTTTAAACAAATTATATTTCCCTCAACTATTACAAGTTGTTACTGCCTCAAGATGTTACGTAGTATACAGTTTACATCCTCTTTGCCTCAAGATATGATCAACGACTGAACTGCCAAAATGGCGACACTGAACTTTTATAACTAGTTAGTGGCGCCATTTCTACCGGAAGTTCCCCCAAAAGAATAATCATTAAATTGGAATATTAAATTACATTGAAAAATAACTTTTAATGATTATTCAATTGGTTAATAAATTTACAATTCATAAATGCAGCGGTTACAGAATATTCCAACTAAAAATTATTAATTAATATTAAATAATCTACACCGGATGTACCGGATGTTTCATTAAAATTAAATACAACGGAAGTGTTAAAAATAAACAATTTCTAACAATCGGCCACACTGACAAAAAGTTTGACCTCAAACTTATACATCTTATACAATATCATAAAAACTAAACTAAAATACAAAAATAAATATAATCATGTAATTTCACTTAAATTAAATTCATGAGTAACAATTATTTGTTTCAAATAAGTTATAATTTTATACATGCAATATTAATTAAATTTTAAATTAACAACTAAACAAATCATGTACTTCAAAATCAACAATACAATAATAAATAATAAACAATTTTTTAATAAATCGTGATTTATTAAAAAAATTTTTATAGTGTACATTTATATTGTTGTAACTTGTAATTATACCATAATATAAACTTTGTAAATGTGGATAGGAAAGTTCATCTATTCCACCTGATATTTTAATAAAAGAATATAACTTGGAAAATTCATCAAGTGTCATAATATTATGTATTTATGTATCTTGAAAAATAATAATGATATAACTTGGAAAATTCATCAAGTACAATAAAATATATATTTTCTACGGTTGGATTGGAAAGTTCATCAAGTCCAACAATAATTTAAATAAATGACTCGGAAAGTTCATCAAGTCCAACTATGATTTAAATAAATGACTCGGAAAGTTCATCAAGTCCAACTATAATTTAAAATGACTTGGAAAGAAAGATCTTCAAGCCATTAATAATTATTTTCATAATGTAAATAAATTAAATTGACTTCATAACTATTTTAATATTTTTCTCAAATCATATTTTATTCTTCTTCACTATCAGAACTAGAACTTTTATTGATATGTATGTTTATCCATGGTTTTATTTGATCGACTGCCCAAATGTTACTATATTTACGTTTTCCCAATTCTGTACCCGGTATAGTGGAAACTTCATATCTGTCATTGTCAAGAATTTTCGTTATTTTATATGGACCTGAAAACTTGGGTAAAAGTTTTCTACTTTGGCCTTCATTCGAGGGCACTTGTTTATTTATTTTAACTAGATCACCGATTTTATATATGGTAGGACTCTTTCTATTTTTATCAAAACGTTGTTTCTGACTAACTTGATCTTTTTCAATGTGTTCCGTTATCTCTGACCTAATCTCTTCAATACTTGACTTTGGTTAGGATCACGGGATTCTAAGAAAAGATCGCTAAACATATTTTCATTCGCGTGATTTAATGTTCGACCAAATAAAGCTTCAGATGGGGTTTTGCCAATCCTTTTATTCAATGTGTTATTCAGCCCCCATTGAATTCTGCCTAATTCCTGATCCCATTTAGTTTCGCCAAGCTTATCAGTGTAAGAAGTTAAGGAACCTAGCACCGTTTGGTTATACCTCTCAACCTGACCATTTGAACGTGGAGAGGAAACTGCGTTTAGAATATGCTTTATTTTTGAATCAGTACAAAATTTTTCAAATTCTTTAGATGTAAACGTAGTTCCTCTATCAGATATGAGCCTAGTTGGAAAACCAAATGTGGAAAAGACATCATCCAGAGCCTTTACAGTAGCAGAGGTTTTTAAATTACGAAGGGGTTTAATAATACAAAATTTTGTATAACCGTCAACAATTAAAAGTAAATACATATTACCTCGACTACTTTTTACAAATGGCCCTAGGTGATCAATGTGTATAGTATGAAAAGGGATATCTGGTTTCGGTATAGGATGTAAAAATCCTTCTTTTTTACCATTCGAATCTTTGCCATAAGCACAATGAATACAAGATTTTACATATTTGTAGACAAACTTTTTCATTTTCGGAAACCAGAAATCCCTTTTTATTCTAGCTAAGGTCTTCTCCACCGAGAAGTGTCCGACATCGTCATGGTTCAGACGTAATATTTGGAATCTAGCCCCCTTTGGTACAACCCATTTAAAATCGTTCTCTCCGACTTTCCTAAATAATTTTGCCTTATGTCCACTAACTCATTGTATTTAGGGTCTTCTAAAACTTGACGAATATGAGATATTTTGGGATCTGTCAGTTGTAAACTCATTAACCAGTCATGCTGAGTTATAGCCAATGTTCGCAGTATTTCAGGTTCAGATTCTTCACAAACCAAGTCCACCGGATTGCGACTGAGTGCATCCACGTGCAACATATTACTGTTAGGACGATAAATAATATTACAATCATATTCCTGGAGAGTGAGCCACCATCTAGCTATTCTGCGTAAAATATCTCGTTTTGAAAAAGTTGCACGTAAGGCATTGCAATCAGTCACAATGGTAAAACTGGTACCTAATAAATACACCCTAAATCTATTTAATGACGTAATCACAGCTAATGTTTCTAAATCATATGCATGAAATTTTTGTTCATCAATTGTAGTTTTTCGGCTATAAAACGCTATTGGCTTCAGAGGAGAATTTTCTGACTCTTTTTGCAAAAGAATTCCAGCTAGTCCAATTTTGCTTGCATCAGTGTGAAGCTCGGTAATGTATTTTGGGTTATACAGTGCTAAAACGATCTTTGCGATCCAATTTTCGATTCTATGATTTTTTGCGGTGGGATCAAATTCCGGAATCATATTTTTATCAAAATGTAGTTTTTGAGAATTCTCAGATTTCAGGAAATTATTCATAAAGTTTAATAATGCCGATAAGTTTTCATTTGATGAGCCCAAGTTATTCAAAGTGTTAGCCATACCGGAAATATCTGCGTTGCCCCGATCTCTTCCTGGAGACCAGTTGGGAGAATGAGAATAGCTCGACGAAGTTGATCGGTGTCGTGATGACCTCGGCCTGACGTCCCTCGTGCTTCTATGATGGATAGTAGGACTACGGAGCTCGCGGTGTTGTCGTCGCGAAGGTGGCCGTTGCTGCTTTGCAGATGTACTAGGAAGAATAGGACTACGACTTCTTCGTGATGACCGGCTAGGCCTGGCCCGGCTGTATCGTGATCGGCTACGTCTGCTAGTTCCAGATCGCCTCTCATCCATCATTTCTCGATAGCGACGATCTCGGTCCACTGACGGACGTCTTAAAACGTTTTCTGTAGTCTCATCCATACTGAAAAGTAAAATAAAAATAGGACAACATAAACTGTATTTTTAAAACATTATAATTTTTTTTTAATTAATTTAATTTTTTTTTTTATTTAATTAGATTGAAAAGTATAATTGCATTTATTTTATATACATAGATAAATTGTTATTTTATTTTATTTTAAAGATTAATTAAATTTTTTATAAAATAAGTGTCTAAGCTGTGACAATTTATAATTATTTATAATTAGTTAATAAATGAATTGGACTAGAATACGTATTTTTTAATTTGATGTTTCCTTTTATTTCTCAAGAATTTACTTCCTTGTTACATGTTGTCTAACTATTGCGTGCATTATTTTAAAATGTCAATATTAAACTAGTCGAAAGATGGCTGAATATGACCACCGTTTTATAAACAATTCTATATTAACTTACGTAAACGTACACATGACAAGGCAAATAATGGATAATTAATAAAATCAAGCGTAATATTTCATATTTCTCATGTCAGAAATAAAATTATATATTAACATTTCTTTAAAGAATCTCTATATGTTAAAAAAATATATATATAAATAATAATAATAATAAAATATTTAAAGACTACAATCTTAAAAAAAAAACATATCTTGATTTCGTGTGGCGTGAAAATCCTTTATCCAACTTATGATATTAACGACCAAAAGGTTTTCGGGAATAAAATCACAAATTCCTTTCACTTAACTTTTATTTTATACAACTTATATTTCCCTCAACTATTACAAGTTGTTACTGCCTCAAGATATGATCAACGACTGAACTGCCAAAATGGCGACACTGAACTTTTATAACTAGTTAGTGGCGCCATTTGTACCGGAAGTTCCCCCAAAAGAATAATCATTAAATTGGAATATTAAATTACATTGAAAAATAACTTTTAATGATTATTCAATTGGTTAATAAATTTACAATTCATAAATGCAGCGGTTACAGAATATTCTAACTAAAAATTATTAATTAATATTAAATAATCTACACCGGATGTACCGGATGTTTCATTAAAATTAAATACAACGGAAGTGTTAAAAATAAACAATTTCTAACACTTGCTACAAAACTGGGCAAAAGAATGTAAAATAGACGCAATAATATTCCAATGAATAGGATAATAGAGTTATTATAACGATGTTTTAGTTAAAACTCACGGAAGAAATAGCCCTGTTTACCGATATTCACACCAAATGTCACAGGAAATATACATTTTGGTTTTGACAACATCTTACTTGCACTTGTGCAAGATAACGGATAATTAATGGCTAATATTTTACCAATAATGAACATCAAAAACACAAATAACACAATTTGGGAAAAAATAATAAAAACCACACCAACAATAAAAAGTAGAAGTTTTGAAAGTGACATGCCCGCCAAAACTCTCAATCAGTTTTTTTTTTCTTCTTTTTTGGCAACTTGACACAAAGTATGTGTATGTTGTGCCACAGACAAGGTAAAAAGGTAAGGAATATGGCGGGAAAACCATATTCCTCCTATTATAATTTTCATCATCGTTTTCATGTATCGTCAGGTCTAAAGTCTAGTCAAAGTCTAAGTAAAAGTCAATACAGTCACAGGAGTCAAGTCGGTCGATTCAGTAAGGTGGTAGACGCTTTACTGAAACTTTCGATGGAGTTTTGGAGGGAACACAAAATAGCACGTTTCTGGATATTACATCACTTTCCTACACTTATGCATGAACACGAATATCTAATGGTTAATATTCTACCAATATTACACATTAAAAACCCAGCTAACACAATTTTAGGAAAAATTTGTTGTTATAGCGGCAACAGACATACACAATCTGTGAAAATTTCGAAAGTCTATCTATAGCGGTCCTTGAGATACATCATACAGCCTGGAGTCATACAGACAGCTAGAGCCAGACAGACGGACCGACGGACCCCACCAGTCCCACCCACCCCACCACTCCCACACCCACCGCCCACGGCCTGCCAGCACGCAGATTATCAGAAAGGGTTGTTCAGGGAAGTAGCTAACGGAGTTTTAATACAGCTCACAGCTGAACGGATTCTTCCAGCAGGGAATAATTTCCACGCCATAATTGGCAAATCACAGGGCACATTATAGGAACTCTTCTCACGGAAGGGCAATTACGAAACTCATGTGCAGTGAGGGAAGTAGATACAAAAGGATAAAGTCCAAATTGGGCTAATTTTAAAAGCTAACGCAAATAGAGTCATGCGGGTCAAGTGTGCGCATTTAAACTTTGATGCTTAAAAAAACTCAAATATTATTAGTACAATGAAACAAAACTGTGTTCATTTGTAAGACTGTTTATTTGTCACCAACTTAAACACAACAATAGTATTTTTCAATAGCTTATATTTTAAGAAACGTTAGAAAACAATAACCCTTCCATTTGCGCACTTTTACCCCAGTATCGGGTTATGTGTACTCAGCACTTTGGGTAAGTGTACGTAACAACAAAATATATATATATTTTAGAACATAAAGTATATTCTTTTATAATTTTAATTTGTAACTACTAAGTACTAATAGTTACTTAAAGTAATCAACAAAATCGTCTTAAATCAAAATATGAGAACAAGAATTTTCACTTAGAAATATTTAGTTACTTCGTCATACATGTAAATTGTAATACAAAAAAAAGTGCCGTGTACGGAGCTGGTGCACTGTTTTTGCCACCAGGCTCCACAAAGGCTTCATTCAATCCAATCTTCAGTCGGTGGTTCAGAATACTTTTCGCCACTTATGGGAAAAGACTTCTGCGCACACTTAACCCAAAGCATAGGAACAGGGTTATACGAATATTGTTAATTCCTGCAGCATCAGAATATCCTAAACACTGGCAAATAACAAACTTGATATTATGTTGCACTCGATAGCAAAAAGCTTATTTAGAAAAAAAATACATGACTTCAGAAGATTACGCACCAAAATTTACAAAATATCGTAAATATTTGAGCAAAAATCTTCATTTATCTGTCATTCCAAAATGGCGCGCGCGCAGCCGCTGGGACACGAGCGCTTCGCAGGGCGTCCTGTGGTTATTGAAGAGGGGGGTTGCCGTTCCTAAGCGTCATATATTTTTCGAGATATTTACAATGCGCACACTTAGACGCTGCGCACACTTGACCCACATGACCATAAACCCATTATATAAATAGAACATAATCTAAGGAATAATTTTTATTATTACAACAAAGTTCTAAGTCAAGTCTCCGAGTTGTTATTCAAGGTCAAACTTTTTTTATAACATTTGTAATAAAACTTATTTTATTAATTATTATTATTTTTAACAAAAAATTAAAACCGACTTCCAAGGTAAAAACAATAGTAATATGAACTTAAAAGTATTAAATAACTCTTACCCTTTAATAGTGCCTTTTTCAGAATTCGTCTAAATCTCAACTATTTCTGTACTGTATACTACAATCTTCATTATTTTGAAGTCGGTACCAGCTAATTTAATCATGAGTTCAGTAATGTCAGATTATCTGAAACTTTTGGGACTGGTACCGACTTCAAAGTAATGAAGATTGTAGTATGTAACAGTACATAAATAGTTGAGATTTAGACGAATTCTGAAAAAGGCACTATTAAAGGGTAAGAGTTATTTAATACTTTTTAGTTCATATTACTATTGTTTTTACCTTGGAAGTCGGTTTTAATTTTTTGTTAAAAATAATAATTTTACTCTTTTTAGTTAAGTATCTACAAAATTAGGCTTTATACGTAAATAACCAATATGAATGTTAACTATTCACATTATGTCACTGTAAGCGAAATTATGGTAAATGCTTGCAGTTATCTAAGCGATGCTGCAATTTCCATACTTTTATCTTTAAAGATTCAGGAGTTCTGTTCAGTGCCTTTGGACCAAGAGACACCTTCGTATAAAATTTCTCTTATTCGTAACCTATGTTTAACTTACTAGAAACAACATTTTAACCACTATGAGTGTTTTGATAAAATTCAAGGATTTTCCTCGATTGCTCATAGATCCCATCATCAGCTCACAACTTTCGTAATTGTTATACAAAATTAAGATTATATACTATACAACAACACGAGAATTTTGAAAATCGGTCCACAAACAGCGAAATCATTATCAAAAACGTCTGCTTCGATGCAAAATATCACGAAAAGTACCAATAATTTGGTCATAGTGTGATGACCCATGGTATAATGATGGTTGTGATGATGATGATTAATCAAATTGATGTATTAGCTTATGCTTTCAGTTGTTTAAACAACGCCGAAATCCCCGAACCTGTACCTATAAGCATTCAAAAGTTCTGTTCGGTACCTTCGGATCCAGGGTATAACCTGGTGCGAAGTCTTACTTTTTGGTAGTATTTACCTCGAATGCTTCCGAAAAAATTGAAATCACTATATGTTTCCATACAAATTTCAAGAAGTCCCCTCGATTCCTCAAGGATCCCATCATCACATCACCACTTTTGTGAACATGGTACCAAATTCGAGTTAAACCCTATACAACACAAAAAGAATTTTGAAAATCGGACCACAAACGGCTGAGTAATCGTGGAACATACAAAAAAAAAAAAAGACATACAGCCGAACATATTACCTCCTCCTTTTTGGAAGTCGGTCAAAAAGCAATAATATCGTTTTCGGCATCTGCACTGCCCCGGGGCAGGGTGGGTCGACAGGATACGGAAACGAACATAAACTACGTATTGCACTATGATGATCCACGAAGCACGTGGACTTAATATATGTGTGTACATAGTTTAAATGTTCTTCATTTAAACTTCGCTTATTTCCGTATCCTGTCAGCCCACCCTGCCCCGCGGCAGTGCAGATGCCGAAAACGATATAAGTAATCGACCCCAACGTCCCTATCCGAGTCATAGAACAGATTAGAAGCCAAATACCTACAAATGATTTGGAAAAATTTTAAGGAAGAGGAAACTTTTACGTGCTTGGGGCTTGCAGGGCACAACTCATTGCTTACTTGGAATACTAGTGTAGCTGCAGTAACTGCACTACTTAGCTGCACTACGACGACCTTGACCTACAGCCAGACAGAGACGCAATGTTACCGTGTCGTCCCGCTCACACGCACTTACACCTTGTCCCTTTACTTGTAATCTAAATATAGCTTCGACCTGTAAAGTGTAAATAAATATAACATTCCTATTCCGACCATTGGTGTTTCAATACGTGTCTACCTCTAAATATACACCACTATAATAAGTAGTACATCACATCACTACACTAGGCAAATGCCGTGCGTACCCCAAGCACGTAGAGTATCCCCCTTCCTTTGATTTTTTCCAAATCATTTGTAGGTATTTGGCTTCTAATCTGTTCTATGACTCGGATAGGGACGTTGGGATCGATTACTTATTGATTTTAATTAATAAAATAAGTTTTATTACTTAGGTTATAAAAAAGTTTGACCTTGAATAACAACTCGGAGACTTGACTTAGAACTTTGTTGTAATAATAAAAATTATTCCTTAGATTATGTTCTATTTAAATAATGGGTTTATTTGCGTTGGCCGGCACTTTTAAAATTAGCCCAAAATTGTATGGACGTTGGATCTTGTTCTTTGTCAAACAGTAAAAATTTGTTTTCCCGCCATTTTTACTCCAGACTCACACTGGTTTGTTGTTACTTGCAAATTGCAATATAAAAAAAAGCTGTCGACGTAGATGTCATTTTTAAAATCAAAACAGAGATGTTCTTGATACGGCAATGGGGATTGTCCATTTTTTTTTAATTTTGCTCATTACAAAAACATTTCGAGGAATAAGGTCAGTGATCGTTTTTCGGTATATAAACGAAAAAAATACCCATTAGTTACTTATATTTTTGAACAAATATGTTTAACCTTGGTTTGACCTTCAATGACGTTAAATTAGCAATAAATTCGACCAACATTACGTTTCGAACTTTTGGTAAGCTTCTTGTATCAGCTTTCACACAATGAGA
The DNA here is from genome assembly GCA_963422495.1 of Polyommatus iphigenia. Lineage (NCBI taxonomy): Eukaryota > Metazoa > Arthropoda > Insecta > Lepidoptera > Lycaenidae > Polyommatus > Polyommatus iphigenia. The sequence goes on along the minus strand of OY730187.1, from coordinate 23,987,530 downwards.
ACTTGCATTTGACGAAGCAGCCATTATAAATAAGATTGAAAGGAAATTTAAAACTCTGCAGAGGTCAATTGGCCGCCGATGATGACGTCAGAGTGAAACTTTAAAAATTTATTGAGAAAAAACTAGCCAATGAATTTCAAAATTATTTAATTTATATTCTTAAAATACCCTATTTTAACGAAAAAAAATATAAAAAGTACATGTGATTTTTTTTGGACAATGCCCATTGCCATAATATACGGTATTTATGCATCCAAGGCATCCTAAATACGGTATACGGTAGCTCTCCGATTACCGTATTAAATTATACGGCAATTGTGCCAACAAGTTACCATTTTTTTTTTAAATATAATGGAACGCACCAAGCGTTCCATTGCATTAAAAAAATTAAATCATAGACAAAGTAGAATCGCCACGAAAAGAAACGTCAACAGAATTTAACGATATATTCGACGACCTCTGTGGCTCAGTGGTGAGCGCGTTGGTAGCTCAAGCCGGGGGTCGCGGGTTCGAATCCCGCCGATGGAACAAAAAGTTTTTTCAAAGTTCCTGGGTCTGGATGTGTATTAAATATGTGTATGATATAATAAAAATCTTAAATATATGTATAGTATAAAAGTATTAAATATATTTCCGTTGTCTGGTACCTGTAACACAAGTCCTTCGGGTACTTAGCACGGGGCCAGACTGACGTGGTGTGAAGCGTCCATAGATATTATTATTATTATTATTATTTAAGTGCTCCAAGTCTTTAAATGAACGTAGATGGGGCAGTGCTGGTAAAGGAGAACTGTCAAAAATGACGTTTTTGTATGATAGAAGCGTTAGTTCCTTTTCTCGCCACGTTCATTTAAAGCCTTGTCGAGCTGTAGGTATCTGCAAGATTTTAATTTTATTCGATTCAATTTCTTTTATTCGAGTAGGTCGGATGTGTGTACGGGATTCTCCTAAATATCTACATTGTAATTTTTCTCTCATTACTTCATTGTTTTGTTGCATATTCAATATTTATGTTGTAGAAACTATTCAAACATAATATAATATGATAAAGATTAAAAATAGTAGGTACATGCATACAGCATAGTACATACATTTAACTCATCAATCCCCAAGCGGCACCCCGCTGTCGCAGAACAATTGAAAATCTGGTGTCTGCGGTTCCCACGATCGAGGTATTAAGTTGTATTTTTCTTTTTCTAAACTTTACAAATAAACATTTTGCACAATACGGCATTTTTTTAAATTTTACCTTTAAATCCGGCAATCTTAGAATTAGAATACGGCAACCCTAAATTTGTCAGGCAGGAACAACACTGAATCAAAAGTCAAATCTGTCAAAAGTCAAAACTGTGATCAAAACATTTCAGAAATTTACAATAATTATTTTTATATTTATTGAATTTAATTGTTAATCGAATTACATAAAATGTTTAGATATTTGAGACAAACAAATTCATTACAAAGCAGACCATACAAAAATTTTGGACATAAGAGAGTACCGGAGGCAACTGTTACTGTGTTATGGCAAGGATTTCTAACATTCACCTTTATAGGCATGGGGATTGAATGGAAAAGGTGTGTGTATTATACTAATACTTTACATTTCTTCTATAAATATACTCTCTTCTTTAATTGGACTCCATAAGCTTTACTTAATTTGATTCTAATAAACTATAAAAATACTATTTTTTGCTACTTTTTACTATTGATAATTAGCAAAATATTATTTATATTTTGTTGCTATTTGAAATAATCATATCAATGAAAATACAATTTCTAACCACAGTTAATTGTCATTAAGTATAATTAACTATAAACTTATCTACTTGTTGCAGGATATATAAATTTTTATTTGAAAAAGATAGTCAAGATGAAGAACTTCTGTCTGTACAACCCGTAGAGCCAAACAAAACATGATATGGTGTACTATATGGTGCTAAGCAAATTAACGTGGTAAATATATTTATTTTAGTAATAATATTAGGTATACAAGTATTTTAAAGTGTAGTCTAAATAAACCTCAAACATTAGTGTTTTTACTTCTTTTCTTTAATACCTCAATTGTGGGAATCGCAGACACAATAGATTTTCAATTGTTATGTGGCAGTCGGGTGCCGCTAAAAGTCAAGGACTCAAGGTCAGTGGCGTAACTATAACATCCGAGGCCCGTGGCAAATTGATGGGGCCTATCAGTAAAAATCGTCACTACAATAATAAAAAAATTTTGACCTCACGGCCTCTTGGGCCGGGGCCCTTTTAGGTCGGGGGCCTGTGGCATTTTGCCAGCCCTGCCACGGTATAGTTACGCCACTGGTCAAGATATTGGTGTAAAATGTGCTGCATACATAAAGCCGTAAGATATACAATGTGTCAACACCGGTGTCTGGTATGAGAAGTATTGGTCAGATTAGTATAAGAGCCTGAGTAAAAAATAAAGTGGCATTTTGTAACTGTGAGAGACAGAAATAAATAAGAGCTAAAAAAATACATTTTAAAGGCTGACACCGTTGTTGGTACACATTGTATAAAGATGGCAGTAATTAGGCAGAAAAGGAAAATCATACTCAAAGTAAAATTTTTATCTTATTCTCATGTATCTGGGGGCACGCTAGTGCCCCCGCCAAGACGAGCTAAGCGAAGCTCAAGGGCACTACCTACCTTTTCTGGAAACGTTTCGTCGTATTTTTGAACCCTCGTAACTTTGGTTTATTTTATCTTATTCTCATGTATCTGGGGGCACGGCAGTGCCCCTGCCAAGACAAGCTAATCGAATTGCAAGGGCACTAGTCACTACCTACCTTTTCTGGAAACGTTTCGTCGTATTTTTGAACCCTCGTAATTTTGGTTTGGATAATGCCAGATAGTTCAAATTTTTAACATATACCTAGTGACATGAGTAAAATAATTAAATGCGCAAAGTTGGAATATCTTAGCTTTATACTTTAAATTTTATAGGTGTCCAAAAACCCACAATTTTGTCACTGACTCTCCAATCATCAAAACTGTTAGGGTACTTCCTGAAGTCTTAGGGGGGTATTACATTATCATTTATATTGGATCATTTATAGAATCATATATTATAGGATCCAATCAAAAATGATTATTTGATCAAATAATCATTTTTGATTGGATCCTATAATATATGATCCTATAAATGATCCAATATAAATGATAATGTAATACCCCCCTTAGAAAGCTGAAATTTGGTATGTTACATAATATTAGTACAGAAACAACAAAACAATTATCAAACCCATTACCTAATACCTAACCTATCCCATCTCCTTTATAAAGAGGGTGGATGCTAGTATGAAATACCACCGTTTCTTGCGGTAGATACAAAATTCAAAATAGTATAAAATACTTCTTGTGACAAATAAATAATCGGCCAAGTGCGAGTCGGACTCGCGCACGAAGGGTTCCGTACTATTATAGAGCAAATTAGGCCAAAAATTGTGTTTTTTGTATGGGATTTACCCCCTTTATTTTTTATTTTATTTTAATATTATTATTAAATATTACCGGAGTGGCTACCGAAAAGTCAGCGAAACAGGGGCAGACCCAAGAAAAGGTGGCGCGACGAACTAGACGCTTTTGATAAAGAGTGGCCAAACATAGCAAAGGATAGAGACGTGTGGAAGGAAAGAGGGGAGGCCTTTGCCCAGCAGTGGGACACAAACGGCTAATAATAATAATAATAATTAAAGTACACATATAACTACGGACTTTCAGAAAAATTCAAGTACCTATTCAAGTACCTACGTGTTGCCATTATTGATATAGAGCAAAAAGGCCAAAAAAATCACGTTTGTTGTAACTTGTATGGGATTAACCCTTAAATATTAATTTTATTTTGTTTTTATTATAATACCGGAAATATAAAAGGGTGTAAGTGCCAAAAACAAAATGTGGAGGAATTGTTGATCAAAATAGTAGCTCATCTTCGTTATGAATTTTATTTATTTTTTTAAGGGAAATACTTATATTACGATAAAATCTCTTTGTGTAGAAAAAACGAAGTATTTTACTTATCAATTACTACAACAAAATACATTTTAATTGACAATATATAGAAAACCCTAAGTCCAATTCTAACTAACTTAAATAAGGCTCTAAGTGCCATGCATTATGTTTTAAATAAAGATCTAAGTTCCAATGTTTGTTTCGGTAAATTGGCACTTGGGACAATATATCTATATCTATTCTCTATATATATCTTAATTATATGTCTACTTCAATAATTAATAATAATATTAAAATAAAATAAAAATTTAAGGAGGCCTCCCATACAAAAAAAAACAATTTTTGGCCTGTTTTTGCTCTATAACGGTACGGAACCCTTTGTGCGCAAGTCCGACTCGCACTTGGCCGATTATTACCATTTGGGTATGGAACCCTAAAAGTACGTGTTAGCCTTGCGAGACCACAGACTCACATAAAACCGGCGTGAAACAGCGCTTGCGCTGTGTTTCGTCTAGTGAGTGAGTTTAGCGGAGGCCCAACAGCACCCTACACCTTATTCTCTATCTCTATTCTCTTCTGCTTATTCCCTTAGGGTAAGCCCTAAGGGAGAGAGAGTTGCAAGGAATAGGGGCTAAGGCCTATTCCTTCAGAAAAAAGCCGGAAACGCACTTGCAACTCTCCTGATGTTACATTGTCCATGGGCGACGGCAGTTGCTTTCCGTCAGGTGACCCGTCTGCTTGTTTGCCCTCTAATTTCATAAATAATCGGCCAGTGCGAGTCAGACTCGCGCACGAAGGGTTCCGTACGGTTATAGAGGAAAAATAGGCGAAAAATAGTGTTTTTGTATGAGAGCCCCCCTAAAATATTTATTTCATTTTAATTTTATTATTAACTAGATGTTCCGCGCGGCTTCGCCCGAGTAAATTAGATATTTCACAGCTAAATTAGTCTACAAAAAATAGCCTATGATCCTTCACGTGGTTTAGTTCTTATCAGTGCAAATAACAGAAAAATTGCTCCGGTAGTTCGTGAGATAAGCCCTTTCAAACAATTTTCCCCGTTTTTTCCACATTTTTCTCTATTTCTTCGCTCCTATTAGTCTTAGCGTGATAAAATATTATAGCCTTTAGCCTTCCTCGATAAATGGGCTATTTAACGCTGAAAGAATTTTTCAAATCGGACCAGTAGTACCTGAGATTAGCGCGTTCAAGTAAGCCCTTTCGAATAATTTTCCCCCGTTTTTTACACATTTTCCTCTATTTCTTCGCTCCAATTAGTCTAGCGTGATAAAATATAGCCTATAGCCTTCTTCGATAAAGGAGCTATCTAACACTGAAAGAATTTTTTAAATCGGTCCAGTAGTTCCTGAGATTCGCGCGTTCAAACAAACAAACGAACTAACAAACTCTTCCGCTTTATAATATTAGTATAGAATTATAGATTATTATTAGACTACAGGTAAAATTAAGGATATTGTGAAAATTTCAATTGCCTAGCTGTTGCCATTGTTGATTACGAGCCGAAAAGGTAAAAAAAAATATGTTTGTTGTATGGGAGCCCCCCCTAAATATTAATTTTATTTTGTTTTTAGTATTTGTTGTTATAGCGGCAACAGAAATACATAATCTGTGACAGAAGTCTAGCTATAGCGTTTATTGATTTACAGCCTGGAGACAGACAGACAGACGGACAGACATCAAAGTCTCAGTAATAGGGTCCGTTTTTGCCCTTTGGGTACGGAACCCTAAAAAGGGAAAGAGAACAGGGGAATAGGGATACCCCTATTTCCCTTTCCCTGTTCCTTCATTAAGCCTTTTCTCTCTAAAAGGCTGGCAACTCGGCGACGGTAGCTACTTTCCATCAGGTGACCTGTTTGCTCGTGTGTCCCCTAATTTTATATAACCGATCCCCTCTTAAAGTCTGGCAAAGCACTTGCAATTTTTCTAATATTGCGAGTGCACATGCTCGTTTGCCTCTTAATTTCATAAAACGTGTGTGGTAAAACTTACAAAAAAATGAAATTGCACCAAAAACATTTTCATGTAAAAATGTTGCCAAGATGAGAACATATAGTTCGTGGTGTCAAAAAGTTGTGAGATCTCATGTAGAGCCAAGTTTCTAACCTTACATACTCAGCCCTAAATCTAAATACTTACCTTAATTTTACACTTAAGTCGCGGCAAAACACTTAATAAATATGTGTCAGCCTCACGAGAAGAATGTAAAAACTCTACGCATTAGTCAAAATCGGTGGCTTGGCCATTTTGTTATTCATCATGCTATTATGGGCTTTGAACTTAATATATGTATTACTTTTCTGTTGTACTTAATAACTTTTATATTAACCGGCCACCGATTTTGACTAATGTGTAGAGTTTTTATTAGATTCTTCTTGTACGGCTGACCAGAAAAATAAATGTGTGTAGACTGTAGACACACAATGCCTCTATTTTTTGGGTACCACACCGCCCCCCTTCAGACCTTCATCGCCTATAAGAAGGCGTTATCGCCCACTTTGGGAAAGGCATATAATTATAACCTTAGGCATAGTATTGACATCGTTGGGGAAAGGCTGCTATAGCCTATAGGGCCCTAAGGGCGCCAGCCCACTTCCGACTTTTTGTAGGACCATTTGCATAAATAACATGTTCATTATGCATTTTATTTTTCTAGAGCTATTATATAAAAATCTATCACTGATTATGTATTATTATCGGACCTCAATCGGAAGTGGGTACTCTTTTGGTTACTAGATGTAACTAAAATGAAACATTAATATAAGATAAAATATTTATTTAAGCTCACATTATTAGGTATAATCTTACGCATAACTATTTGTGGTTACAATAGTAATAATATAATAAAATAAATAATAATAATCAATTTTAATATAAAAGCATAATACATTAGAGTGCTGTATGCACAGTATTGTCAAAAGGGAATTACATACTCAGCATTTGTAGGTTTTTGTATTTTAATATTACTTAACATAAACAACAAGTAGTATTACATAAACTTTAAAACAGATCTTGCCATAGTTTGGTGCACCAATATGTAATTTGATTCATTTGTTTCATTAATATGTCTGTTATTGTTAGTGACAGGATATAAAAACATTCCGTAAGCTGTATACAAAGCCTTAAATCAAATTAGAGGTGTATCACATCATCGCAAGTAAATTGTAGTAAAAGCACCAAATTGTTAATCATAGTATATAATTTATGTAAAACGTGGTTATCAGTGCACTTATTATATTTACACCTATTTAAAGTTGCTAATTGCAAAAAGACGTCTACAAAACATTTTGTAAGAATTGGGACTGCATACAAAGTAACGAATTCACTTCGACAAAGATGACTAGTTTAAATAGATTTTAAATCAATTTTCTTATAAGTAATTTATATTTTGTTATTTCTTTTTAAGTATTGATAAATAAGATTATATACAATTAGAAAGAAACATAATATGGCCGTATGATAATGCATTGGCATGTTGCTGAGGACTTCCTTTATCCCTCTTTTGCCTTTGACACTGTTTTTTGCAATTGAATTTTTGTCGCTGTTAATTTCATCAACAGGTTTTTGTTCAGAATTTTTTAAATAATGGTAACTTTCGACAGGTTTGTCAGCTCTTAATTCTAAACTGCTAGTATCATCTTTCCTCAGATCGTTAATTTTCGAGACATCTATTCCTTTTGTATCCCACTTAACATCATAGGTTTGTTTTTCCGAGCATTTATTTATACTTTCCTGTAAGTAGCTATCTATCTTGGATAACTTTTCTTGAACATCAGAATTAACTAGTGGACTATGGCTCCTTTTTAATAAATCGACTCCCCTATTTTCATCAAAGATACTGTCGTTAAGTTGTAGCACGTTATTATTTGGAATCGATAGATTTTCCTGGACGTTTAACGAAGGACTGTGGCTTTGTCTCGTTAGATTGATTCCAAAAACATTTTCTTTAGCTGGTGAAAACTGTGATGTTAGATTATGATTTTTTACAGATACCTGTGGACTCTGACTTCTTTTAGGCAAACCAATTTCATCGACACTTTTGTTTTCATTGAGATTTAGGAAATTGTCTTTACATATGGAATTCACAATCTTATAACTGGTTAAATCTTCGTAGTTGTTTTTAATAAAAGACACCGGCGTAAACGTTTCCTCTCGTATTGAAGGTTCATCTAGATCTAATGGAACTGGTGTGAATTTGACTTTAATTACGTCTTCATACTTTATTGTCTCCGTTTTGATTATGTCGTTTACGTAGTCGACGTTTCCTGACGAAGCGTGGCCTTCAAAAACAGACGGTGACTCAGTCACGTCGTGTCGAGCCGAACTATGAACTCTGTCCACGGTTACTTTACTTAGTAACTTTCCATCTACACTTTTTATATCAGAAAGCATCCCTCCATCGAAGTGGAGGGGTGTTTCTAATTTTCTAGTCCTTTGTGGTGAAGGGGAGTCGATTTTGGGTTTGGCACTCGGAATAATAGGAATAGGCCGAAATACTTTTGTAGTGTAAACAGTGTCAGTATTATAGAAAAAATCTTCTGGAGTTTTAGCGTGCGTGAGCTTTACAGAAGGGTCGGCCTCCTTTGGCAAAGAAGCTTTGTCCTTCGAGGTTCTTTTTGCACACCTGAAAAAATTACCAAAAATTATGTACTAACATTAAAGTATGAAAACAAGAAGTTTAAATGAATTTTAGTGATTTAATACAGGGAGTACGAACTAAAAAGTAAAAACAACAGCAACTTCTTGCTGTTAATATTTAAATATTTTGTGTGATTAGGGGATTACTGAATTCAAAGTCACAACAGAATACTATTGAATTATTTAGGAAAGTGTATGGTTCTTTTGATAAAGGTTTTTACAAAAGCTACTAAGATTTTCAGACAGATATAAACGGGTTTGTAGGAATCATACACTTTCATTTACGCCTCTAGTACACCGACGCTGCGAAACGCGAAAAATCTGCGAAACAGGAATATAGCGAGATGCAATATAAGCCATCGTCGTGTGGGCTGTGGCGGGTGAGACAGTAAATCGGTTCGTTGCTGTTTCGCAGTTCGCAGCGCGCAGCGTCGGTGTACTAGAGGCGTTAATAAATTGTAAAGTATAATTATTACTATAATATTATAATATAATTTATATCATTGAACATAAAATAGCCAAAACAATCTAAATCATAATATACGTAGGTATAAACAAATACATAAAATATGTTTATAGAAAACCAAGCATCTAAATATTTGATTAATCAACGTCTACTACTTCTACAGGAATCCACCCCAGTATTTTGGGGGGTCAGTATTTACAAATCAGTGGGAGGAGTTAATAAAATTTATAGTAACACACTCATTAGTTAATTTATGGGAAAACGATCACAATTTGGCAGCGTATGACGAGCTTCTTGAAGAAAATTGTTTATTGTGAGATAATTTAGGCTCAAAATTTACTCTTGATAGACAAATTGGAGATAAAATTTAAGATCGTAAAGTACAAAGTCTAATTGTAAAGAATTTAGAAAAAGTATGTGACTGAAAAGAAATGTGCTAAACGGAAGTATCACGCATTTCGCATGATTTTAATAATTGTGTTTGTGCATTCTGCAAATTTCAGATATAAATCGCTATGGATATGATATTTATGCGATTAAAGAGAATGAAAAGTGAACAGGGGATAGTTTTGACCATTTTATGTCTGTACTTATGTTGTATTTAGGGCTCGCATCATACGCACCGTGCAGTTGAAGCACTGACTGTGGTAGTTATTGTTGAGCGCCTCGACCCACCTGTCGCCAGCCTCCACGGGGAAGCCACAAGCGAAACATTTGGTCGTGAACAACTCGTTCCAATCTGAAATTGTATGTAACATCATCATCAACACACTTAAATGGGTCCCAGATATTCTATGATCTATCAAAACACAAAATACATAAAAATGTTTTATAAGTAGAAATGCCTGCGGAAAAAAGGGGAAAAGTATTGTTGTAACTTGTAGTTTTTTAAAAGAGAATCGCTCGAGCAAATCTAACTTCATTAATAATTTCACTCACCAGCCTCGCAGTACGGTAGGCCATCTTCTAAGAAAAATGTGTTGTTTCCAAACACCTTTCCACAGTAGACACAGATAAAGCACTCAGGGTGGAAATGCTTGCCGATGGCGTTCAAGCAATCCTAGAAAATGAAATAAGAAACAGATGAATAAATGTAGAAGCAAAGGGTGTTAAATATCAAAATTTTAAGATAATAATTAATATATAATGCGAGACGCACCCCTTTTATTTTGGCGTGGCATTTGTCACAAGCCGGAGCAATATACTGTTCGAAACAATATTCGCAGTAGAGTTGGCCATTCTCCTCGACAAATCCGATATCTTGTAATGGACGCCTGCATGTAGCATTGACGCAGATGAAGTGTTCAGGGCACCAAATACGACCCAGAGCTGTTATGAATGGACCCCTATAAAAAAAGGATACTTTAAAATCTTCTATATCGAATTCAATCCGAGTCATAAAATAATTACGCAAATATTTTCTTTATTTAAAAACTTTTACATTATGTTGTTATATAATATGTAGGCATAAATCAAAATTCACATTTTGATAAAACACAGTATAATCTGTATTTTAGGTGCCTTTTTATCATCGATTAATCTTCTATGCGTAATCATTTTATGCTTGCAATTTAAATGGTTTTCGTTCAATTAGTTTTTTTAACTCAACGAATGCAACAAATCAAAACATGCGGGATGCATTTTGGCTGAAGTGTAATTTATGTTATATGTATAATGTATTGTATTATAGTTAGTTAAATGTTGTTACCTTTGTATGGCTTTGTCGCATTTGTGACAAACAGGGTAGTGCCCATCAGTAACATCGCCCGAAGTCATTGTGCTTAAGGGCCTTGAAATAATTCGAGAGTCTCTTCTCCCATCATTGTTTCTTATATTTTTTTTATCACGACGTCTAACTACCACTTCTTCATCTTTGGAATTATTAATCAAACCGTTGGGACTGATTTTATCATCTTCTTGTTTAGACATAGAATTAATAGTATTTTCGCTGGTATTGTTACCTATTGATTGTACTGCCTTGTATGAGTAAAGGGTATTATCATATAAATTATTAGGAAGTGTCGGGTTTTCCTCTCCATTATTTTGATTTTTTTTCAAATTATTATTATTATTGGATAGAGCATTACTTTTGTTATCCTTACTTAAACCGTTTTCTTTTGATGGAAGGGACTCCAAAGAATCATCACTATTTGTAAATATTTTCCTTTTACTAATGTTGTTAATGCTATTGTTATCAGTGCTTAAATCAGATTTGAGAATATTCCGGGATAAACTTTCATTTAAGAAGGGCGAATTTTCGAATAATTTCTTCTTCCTTAAACTGTTTGCTGGTGGAGTTTCTGTCTTTCCTTTATTGGAATCATCACTAGAATATTCACTGCTGCTACTTTTTCCCTTCAATCCATTAAAATTGTATGAACCGTTATCACTTATCTTTGTGTTTACATCCGAATTATGTGAAATTATATTCAGTGAGTGATTATATGGTGGGTGTGAATTTGGAGTACTTGAAGCTTGGAATGTAGGTACTGGCGTTGTGGGCAGTGGAGGTGGTACTGGCGTGTGAGAAGAATGATTGTTGGTCGTTTGGTTTAATGTGACATTATTTATATTCTGATTTATCGGCAACGGAGCAGGATTTGCTCCGCCATATGTGTTGCTTTTATCAAAAGATTTGTTAAATGAGCGGTTAAGCGTATTTTCTCTGCTGATTTCGGCTGATGTAGCATTGTCTGAGTTGAGAGGATGTTTTGTAACTACTGTGTCTTGAATTTTGTCTGCCATAGATTGAATATGGTCGGCGGGCTTTATTTTTCTTTGTATGCCAATCTCATATCCATTTAATGCCACTTTGGCCATTTTTCTTATGAGTCTTTCTTCTGCTGGGCTTTTGAAGTCTGTTCTTTGTGGACTGCCGTGATTTTGTTCATTAGCTGTTAGAAAACAAAACAACAAAAATAAACAAACTGTTAATCTAGAAAACTCAACAAAAGCAGTTAAACATTTTAGTGCAAACGCAACAGTACAAAAACAAAGTTTTATCATAATATGTTATTTGTCCGTACACAATTTTTTTTGTAGTTTCACGAAATCAACCTATAGTCATGCATCACACAAAACGACAATCATGCCCTAACACAAAATCACCTAATATTTCCATTGCAAGATCCGCAAAGTGGTACACGAGATCCGGGCAGGGCCGCTTTATTTAATATTCCCCTTCCACGTCTAGGAGCCGTTGATACACCAAAGTTTTTGCCTCGTGGAGTAACTCCTACACTGGAACCTGTCGACGGGGTAGGATCACACACTGGACCTTGGTTAGCACCAGAATTCAAAGGGTTTTTTTTATACATATCAGACTGTGTAATAGAACTTGCAACGTTTTTATTAGTAGTATTAGAACATACATTCTGTTTAGGGAATGCCGTACTACTAATTGACTGTGAAGGGTAAACTTCCTTAGTATTAATAAAAGATGGCTGAATGTTAGATTCGATTGGTTGATATGAGCCAGAAGGTTGTGGGCCTTTTCTAATTTCTATTACTTTTGCTGATTGTGTCCGTTCGAATTCCTCGAAAGTCTTTTGAGTCCTTTGAACGGTGGTGTTTCCATATTCTGACACATTTTGTGATTCCATTTGCCTTTGAGCATAATTTTGTTTATACATAGAGTCCTCTTTGATACTCATATCTTTTTGATTATATCTTTCTGTTTGGTAACCAACATTCGAAAGCCGTTCTTCTTTTACAATAGACGGTTGAGAAATAGTAGGAAAATTCATAGAGTTCGCAACATTGACATTCATCAAATTACTTTGTCTATTTGTTGTTGCCTGTTGCTGCACTTGGTTAAATACATTTGAGTTTGCTTCCTTAATACGAGGAGCTTGAGCTTTTAATCCTGACGGTCCTTGTGCCGGCGAACGAGACCTTGGTTTCGGCGTTGGTGATCTACTGCCTTCATCACTAGATGGATTATAAGTGTAGGTTTCGGGTGCCAGGTGCTCAACAGTAACCAAGTTCATTTGATAGTGCGGTATTATAGGCGCTGGTTTGTTAATTAAACTTGGAGTAGTAGGTCGACTTCGAGCTGGGGAAATTCGTAATGTTGAGTCATCTGTTACTGGTTGGAACGTCATTGTAATTGGCGTGTCTTTGTGTTTATATTGAGGATGGGGTGTATACTCCAAAGGTGTTTTAATCTGTTCTGTTTTAATCTGTGGCATTTTTGAAAACTGAGGCGTTGGAGCATACGTTGGGGTTTCTTTAAATTTTGGTTCCACTGACTTTTCTTGTGGTTTACCCGGAGGTTCTGTGCTCGGGGTTACTGGTCTTTGAGGTATAGCTGGTGTATTAAACATTTCTGGAGTTACTCCTCGTTGTGATGGTAGCAATTCAAAGTTTTGTTGGTAGGGTGGAATACTATCTGGTCTGTGCAATCCAGATTTTGATCTAACAGCAGTGGATGTTAGTTTTTCTTTTTTGTCTAACTGTTCAAAATAATTCTGTGCTGATTTAACTGAAGAAAAACCGTGTGTAGCTAAACCAGGTGTTGAAAAATTGGATTGTTCAACAAAATTTGATTGCATCGTTTCACAATTTCTATAAGAATATTGTTGCGATTTTTGGTAACTAGAACTAGACTGTTCTTTGCAAATTGACTTGAAATTTATTTGTTCTGAAAGTTTATTCGGCTGTGATGGGAAGGCTTGCTTAGAAACAGGCTTAAAAGCAGATGTCTCCGAATTTATTTGGAAAGTGCTAGACTGTTCTGCTTGCTGATGAGAATAGGTTTTTTCATATTGATCAATACATGTCTGAGTAGAACTTTGTGTTGCTAATGGGCGAATTATTTCACTTAATGTCTTAGAAACATCTGAATTCTGTACAGTTGATGATTGACTCTCATTTAGACCGAACACAAATGGACTAAATGGACGGTCTGGAGCAATGGTAAGTGCATCTTTTAATGATCCTCGTTCAGCAGTAAAACTTTTTACAGGTGTGAATGGTCTATCAGGTGCAGTTGTTAGTGCGTCTGCCAATAAGGAACCCTCTATATGTGATGTATTGCTAATGAGTTTTGGTTCTACATTGATTTTGAAATCTGATGGAATATATGGAGTTGTTTCAGGGGGTAATTCTATCAAATCAATTTTTTCAGGTGGATTATATGTTTTGATTGGTGGAATTGGTGATACAGGGCGTTTAGGTAATTCGAATTTCAATTTTGGCAAGACCACAATTTCCTTTTCATTTTCATCACTTTGCTCTTGCTTTACTGGATTCGATTGGAGGTCAGATGAAGTCTCCGTACTTTGTGGAGGTAAATTAGTTGAAGCCATGATTGGTGCAGGATGAGGTAACGGTGAATATGGCCTATCAGGTGCAGTCGTTAACGCGTCCACTAATGATAGAGATGCGTTGTTAGAGTTTGATATTACGATAGCATCACGTTTGATTTCGGTACTTGCAGTATTTTGATTAATTTCCTCACTTTTGTCAGCACCTTGATTGGTTGTGTTAGTATCGCGCAGACCCTCGTTTTGAATCGAAACTGTTTCTTCTTTCTGAGCCAGCAACAAATTAGAGTTAGTGTTTTCGCTTTTTTGTTGGGTAGATCTTTGCTGTTCTTCATTGTAACTACTTGTTTCTTCTTTTTTGACTTGCGATTGCTTTGTTTCTGCGCATTGCTCAATCTGATTAGAACTTTTTTCTATAGTTTGCTGAATTGTTTGATCATTTGGTTTCTTTGCTTCCTGCGCAGTTAGATTTGTTTGATAAACAGCAACGCTTTGACTTTCCGAAGCAGCCTGTTGTGAAAAACTTTGAACAGTGCAGCTTGATGATTGCTCAACTTTTTGAGATTGTTTACTTTCAACAATAGATTCAACTTTCGATGTTGTAGCTGCTGCTTTCGACATACTGGCAGCAGAAAATGATACATTTGAAGAAAATTCTGATGTACTCTGCGATGTAGAGGTTGCAGAAACTTGAGCAACAGATTTCAGCTGTTCGCTTACTGCTTGAGATGAAGATACATTGCTTGCTTGCAATAATAAAGATTCCGTTGGGACTTTCGATGACAAATCAGTAGTTGACGCTGGTTTACAGGTATTCGGTATATTTTCTTGCGTTGATGGCTCATCTTCAGGGGGATTCGGAGGGGGCCACACAATGCTTTTAACATTTTTGGCTGTTAGTAGTATTAGGTAAGTAGGGTTGCGAGTAGGGAAAGAAAAACAATGAAGCAGAATTAGTATTTTTTTTTTTAAACGGCTAAAATATAACTTTTGCACTTTCAAATAATCAATCAAATAACTAATACGAATCTAAAAATGGCTGACTTCAGACAATATAATACTACTCAGCCAAATTCAGCGCTTATGATGCGTAGCAGTTATTATGCATATTAAAAGTACATGATCATAAAATGTGCGAAAATGCAATTCGGTGATTAATTATTATTATTCATTAACTAAAACAGTCCATTGAAAAACTATAATCTTAGGATTTAATTAACAACGGACGCAGCAAATAACAGCTATTTATAAAGCTAAGCGCTAAAAAAAAATTCATTTATACCCTTAAACGTTTTATTTATTACCTTTATTAAGAAATGAAACTGGGGCCTCTGTCAAAATAAATATTCTTATTACATATTTTGTAATTTTTCTCAGTAAGTATGTATATTTTTACAAGATGTTATTTCCATGTTAAGCTTATCTACAAGACGACAAATATTTTAATAGTCAATGATTTAAGTAATTTATTAATATTTTTATAAAATTATACTAGTCGTTTTATGATTAATTTCCTCTTCTCTATTCTACGTTAAAGTTAAATTGTCTAACATATAAATTTACGTCAAAGCCTCAAATTAATTGGATTATTAGCTCCTTACTCGTTGTAGACACCTTAAAAACTCTCGTAGATTAATATTACATGATGCATGACTACAAGACTACTTACATTAAGATATACAATAACATGTCCTCCTATGTTTATCATAATATTATGTTCTAACTTCTATGTAACACCTTTTTCTTTCCTTTTAATTAAATTACTGTTTTACTGTTTTTGGGCTAATTAACTCTACTTACTATATTTATTAATTCTTTGCATTACCATTTACCTCATACGAATAAATGTTAAAATATGTAGTTGTAGGTCCCATAATTTTAAATAATAAATAATATTATGTTATTTTATGTAATAATAATTATTATCTACAACTACAGCATTATTCAAAGACAGTAAAACGAGACTCGCACTTCGAAACTGAGTATGAATTCCTTATAATATACTTTTCTTGTACATACTAGTACCAGTCCAAAATGAGAGTAACATCGTTTGATAAGTGGCAAATAAACTGTCGGTTGTTGCAAATTATGATTATATCGACGACATCCTAATTAGTTATCCAAAAATAACTAGATCATTACAAAACAGGCTGTATAAAAATGAAATAGAAAAAATGAATAAATTAGTTCCTATTATAAAGCAAAAGTGACCCGCTTACTTGGCGCAAAAGGCATATGTGGGGCGGCGGTGGGCGCGTTGACGGGCCTCGCTGGTGACACGGGGCCGGAGCGTGGTGACAGCGACGGCGAATATGCCGAGCCGATAGATGAGCCAAACGGCTTCGGTCCCGATAGGTTGCTAGATGGCTGTAAAAATATATTTCATGCAGTACCCAACCAGACTATAGGCACCTTTGGAAGATTAGCGCCGCTCTTGTAGACAATTTGTTGCGTTTAAGCAGTGGCGAGTGATAGACTGTTTCATTGCAGTAGGTAATGATGTTTCATTGCAGTAATGACTAATGATGTTTGACACGGATGATAAAATACATGTTGGCGTGCAAATGGCGTCCCTTTAGGCACTACTGTAGCTGCTTTTATCAATGGCAATGATAGCCGCCAGCAACATTAATCTTATATATAAAATTCTCGTGTCACAATGTTAGTCCACGAACTCCTCCGAAACGGCTTTACTGATTTTTACCAAATTTTATATGCATATTCAGTAGGTCTGAGAATCGGCTACTGGGTACTTTATATATTGATAAGTGCATTTGTTGAATAAATAATAGTAAATTATTACAACTCGAGACTGAGGGCGACCATTGTTTGTGCGACGGGATAGCGATAGACGTTGCTATGGTAACTTACTTATTTAGTCACTTCAAAAAAATAATATGGGCGAAATAGGTACTTTATATTATGGCAAAGCAACGTTTGCCGGGACAGCTAGTATATAATATAATATAATTATTCTCAACGGAGTTTAAAGTAGAAAACAACAGCCAGAAATGATACGGCATGAATAATATTAATATAATTCATTATTTAAAATTTAATTCATGAAGCCCCAAGCGGCCACATCCGGCCGCGATAACAATGAAAAAGCTATTGTGTCTCGTTTTGCCACGACTGATGGGTTAAAACTTACGCTGAATAGAGATGAGGAACCGTTGGTATAGTTGTTGGTAGCGAGCGGTGGTAGCGGGGTGGAGTAGGTGTTGGTTGGAATACGTCCACCGCTGAAAAATGTATTAAAAACGTTACATACATGTTAGGAATTAGGATGTCACGTCTTAGGATATATTTTGGTCCCAAGTATTTAAAATTATCTCAGGATCCTATTTTATTAAAAATGCAAATTTAATGCACCACGAAAGATTTTGACCAAAAAAGATAGAGGGGGCGGTTAGTCAACAAATAGTATAAAAAATATTTACGGTGGCACGGTGACTGGCTCCAAATTGGGTGCTGGCGGGTTCTGGCGAGCCACGAGCTTAGCGTGTATGTCGCAGTACAGCTTGCCGTTTATGTTGTAGTAGCCCTGATTCTTAAGCGAGGTGCCACACGTCGAACATTTGAAGCATTCCACGTGTAAATTCTTATCCTTGATACGCACGAAAACGCCACTGCACAGAAGTAAAATGTGTGTTAGGTGGCATTCATAATATAGAAATAGAAACTCAGGAGCGAGCAAAATTAATGTATTTTGAATCGATACAGGAAATATAAAATATGACCTTGAAATACAATATCGACGGTATGAACCTAATCTACGAACATTCATGCTTACCATAACTGTGTAACATTTTGCCAAGCGATAAATCGGTGCACGGTTCAATTAATTATACTACAGTACAGTGAATTGATGACATGCTGATGATAGTTATTAGTATCGTGCGCTACTCCACAGTGATTTGTGGGCGGTCGAACGACGTATTTAATTATGTAACACCGCTCCATGGCTAGTCGCAGCCATCGACCGTATAAAAATATCAGATTAATGATCTACATTTTCCATGTCAAGTCCACTGAGAGACGTACATCATGCAGTATTTCGTCGTCTGTGAATTTCGAATATATACAAAGAATGCCTCACAATAATAAACTACTAGTGATCTACACATTCGGACACGGTCGCAAACACGTCAGGCACGGCGGGCGCGGGGCGCGTCTTACACGATGTAGCGGTAACACTCGTCGCAGTGGGGCGTGTCCTTGACGACGGGCAGGGCGGAGTCGGGCGGGGGCTGAGCGGGCGCGCCCAGGGCGATGCGGCCGTCGGGCAGCACCTGGTGGCAGCCCACGGGGATGCTGGGCCGGTGCGGCGGCTCCGGCGCCAGGCGCTCGGGCTCGGGCTGCGGCGTCTGCGTGCCGGCGGTGGCGCGCGGCGGCGGCGGGGCGGTCTCCACGCGCGGGGTGCGCGACCTCGAGCGGTGCGAGCGCAGCAGGCTGCTCGGCGTCCCCGCCCGTGCCACGCTCGCACGCGAGTAAAACGAATTCGGCTCTGTCGTCATACCCTAACACTTTACCCCGCTGATACAGTAGGATTGCGGATCCCAAGAATATCTTGGAATTTGCAATCTCACACAGATTGAGAAGATTGTTTTATAACGATTGATAATTTTCTCCCCGGCAAATATTGGAGTACCACTGCATTGAAGTCGATGAAGAGTAGAATTTAGATTGTAGGCCTACCTTGCGTCGTCAATCTCTCGACATTCATCGGCGGCATTTGCTTCTAAATGTAGTGACATTCCGATTTTTGCTCGATGGTCTCTTAAAATTACAATAATATCACAGAATGCATCAAGGACTTACAAGGTTCATTGGTTAACAAAATTTTATGGATTCGGGTGTAAAAACTGAAATTATCATAACGTATATCAGGGGGTAAAGGTGTTAGCAAATGGTACCGCGTAGATTAGACCGGGGCGCATGCCGTTTCCCTAAACAATTTGGAATCGCGAGTGTTTGCGACCGTGTCGGGCGATAGTCGTCCGACTTACGTGATGAGTCTCTCGCACTCCTCGCAAATGTTTTGTCCGGGTGGCAGGCCGCCCGTGTTGTTGATGGGCGCATCGGGTCGCGTGACGGGCGCGGACACGTGTCGCAAACCGCTAACACCGCTAACCGGTGTCGTGGACATCGGCGGGACTTCGGCTACATGCCAATTAGGTTCTGATTAATACTGAGCTCGTTGTTGACCACAAATTTAGCAAGTAACACTAAATCCCTGGTTCAAATTTAACCATTAACTACCTATAGAAACAGCTGTTCTAAAACGTAATTTCCCTATTTCAAAGGATTGTAGTGAATATATACAGTGAAAACTTCATAACACATGTAACAGATGAACATTGGAACATTTTTAGAGACTCTGCGTATTACACCCACACACGCAATATAACATGATTTATTTATTTTATTTCGGATTTAAGTTTGGTGTCGGTTATAAAAAATTTGGCATCACAGGCACTTTTAGATTTCTTGTAATCTGGAAGTCTTTATATGACGTATTGTCTTTAAACATAGATCAATCACTATCTCAAAAATCTCTTATATTCTTAGCTAATATAAATCATGTAGTAAAAGGTGGTTGCGTATGTGGGCAACAATATTTGGATAATATAAATTGCGTATCTTATACCTGGCTCAGGATCGTTTTCAGCTTCTTGTAGCACCTTGAATACGGCACTCTTTTCTGCGTCGTACGTTTTTTCATTCTTTTTGAAATTAACTCTGTAAACATATTTGAAGTAAATTAGTGTCTTATGCCTTTTAATTGCCTTTTAATTGCCTTTTAATAGCATTGTTAATTGTAGATTTGTTAACGTGTTTCCGTCTACTATAATGATAATTCGTGGCAGTGAATACATAAACTCCTGACCAAAAACATCACAAACTGGGCATTTATTGCAAAACCAAAAATACATTCCCTTATACATTCAGAATACCTCTACCGATAAATACTTAAAGAAACAGGCATTGCGTTTGATTTTTGAATGCTTCTGTTTTTGTGTACCTATACAGAGCAATATACGGCTATGTAAAGTCAGCAGTAATAATTGTAATGTAATTTATTAAGTATTATTCGTAAACATTTACAACTAAAAAACTCTTTCCACAGAGATCTAACTATTCTTGGACAACGATATCAAAATACGTTCTAATTCTATGTTCTTGGACAGAATTATGTTCTCATTCTCTAAAATTCTAAACTGTAAACAAATTACTTATGCTTCATAATGCTCTTAAGAAATCAAAATGCAGATGCATACTATTGTTCAGGCACAACCATTAACTTAAACATGACTAACGATTTTTAGAATTTACGTCAAGATGCGTAAACAAGGATAGAGCTTCGTTTCAAATTTATCTCGTATGTATTAGTTCTCGTTTCTATCACAGAATAATATTGTTTATTGATACCAGCTTAATGAAATATTTACCCCAATACTCCACCAGCTAACACCTCGGTTTGGGCAGAGAGTGTCTCTGCGATGGTCTTGTCACTGTACATGTTGACTGGCGTATTATACTGTTTGTTCACTATGCTCTTCACCGAATCGCTTCCGTTCATCTGTAAATCGAAATGCAACTTTAAGAACCAAACAAATTTGAAAATCGGAATCAAGAATCTTAGGTGTTAGGTAATTAATTGTCAAAGCGTTAGCTATATTTCTAATCCTATTAAGTATTAAGGTTCAGGATGCAGTTCCCTTTTTCGGGATCATATTTTTTAAAGATTTTTGTTTCTTGGTCTCTATAATCATATGTGAAATGCGGGAATATAAAAAAAACTTGAGAGGTGTTAAGGGACACCCGGATGGAACGAAGTTATTTCTTATGTACAAAAAACTTGTTATACACTCAACTAAAAATAAATAAAAAATATCGTCGCTACATCACACTGTTCAATGGCGAGAGAGAGAGAGACAGGGAGAGAAACACGCGCGTCACAAAAGTGTCGAAAGTGTCGTTACAACTTTTCGCCTAGCCTCCTTTCGCAACGCGCGATAAGTAACTTCGTTCCAAAATTGCATTGGGCCTACGCGCTACGTGTAGAGGCCTACTTGGTGATAAGTTGGGAGCGACATTCCGTACTGTAGAGTACCAGCGTATAGAGATACAAATGCAAAGTGTACACGTTAGGAAACAGATGCTTATTGCTTACATAGCCGAATGGTTTGGCAACGTTGTTGTGCCCAGATCCGAAGGCTCGGGACGGTTGTGGGGTGGCCTTCAACGACGTGGATGTTACTGGCACAGGGCTGGCACCGAGAGGACGCGAGCCTGGCCTGGGGAGGCTACCAGTGGGAGTCACACTAGGCCTCCATGTACTACCGCCGCTGAAAATGAAATACAGTCTCATGTGTTTTAAAGCATTCAAACTGCCAAGAAAATTAATTCCAGAGATAGAAATCGAAGAAAATTCATAGAAAAGTATAACTTAAACAAGAAAATGTTTTATTACGAAGATGTATTGCTGTTGACCTAGACCATGGTTTATAAGTTGTTTCAACTAGCACAAGTAACCTGATTGAATACGCTTACATAATGTTGCCTGGGACCATATATGTAATGTGATGGTGTAACCAGTATTCCGTGATTCTTGATTAACTTATTGTCGATGTAGTTACTGAGTAAATAGAAGATTGAAGGTTATCGATATTGTAGATTGTTGTAGTAATTTTTAAGTTTTACGTATCTGTGTCTTCTTTTCTCTTTTAATGAATGTTTTATCCTTAGATAAATTTATAGTCAGATTGGGGATCTCCGTAATTTCCGGTTATGGTTTGTCAACGTTTAGTAGTTAATCGACCAAATGATATCTGCCAATTTCTCTGATACTACTATTATTATTTACCGTTGCACGGTGAGCTCGAGCATAGGCCCTGCGGCACGGATGGTGTCTTGGGCCTCTTGGTGCCGCAGTGTGTACACATCGGTGTTGTTGACGCGGATCAGCGCATCGCCCGCCTGCAGACCGGCGCGCTCTGCTGCGCTGCCACCATTTACCTGGGAAATAACAATCCTGATTTGTGATACCAGTTATACCAATGCATATTCAGGTTCTTGGATTACTTTGTCGTCAATGTTGGTTGTTTTTTCTAGAGATTTGCTTTGTAAAGTTGTACCAAGTGTACAAACTGTTTACTGCGCGCATTCCACGAGAAGCAACGCAAGAAATGAGGGTCCCAAATAAACTTTTCTATTAAGTAAGCTATAATTTGAACTATATTCTATGGTCACTCGTATTTTTCTTGACGACTTAGCTATGCAGTAACTGTTTTCTCTTCCAAATTAAAATTAAATGTGGCTAGCTTAATAAGGCCATATGAGTTCGTGACTTCTCTTTGGTTTGGTTTGTTTACATAGCACGGTATTCATAGCAGTTATTGTAACTTATGCTGTAATCTTGATTACAATCGTAATTGGTAAGCTAAAATTGCACGTCGTGTGCGGTCCATACAATAAATGGAAATAAGTTTATCATAGTTTATTTGAATATAATGTACCGTTTTAATATATTCCACATTTTCCGTATTAAAGTCATCAGAATAATATTCTGTTATTTATGGCAAAATTAAAATTATCAATATGACATTTAAAGCTACATACAATTAAGTACATCTATATTCATTTAATAAGTCTCATTCTTATGGTCTCATTTGTTTCCAAAGATGCCTTTCTGTATTACTTGTTTTAATACTTTTTCGGAAGATATTGTATTTAGTCTCTTTTATTAATATTTTAATTTTTCCTGCATAAAACGGCACAATAATTTTGAAAACTATAAAGTAAATTCTATGTCTCATTATATATTGTTTCTAAAGATGCCTGTCTTATTAGGTACTGTATTTATACTTTTTCGGCTGATATTGTATTTTATTTCTTTTATTAATATTTTAATCATTTCTGTATAAAACGGCACAACCGGTGCTACCAGTTTTAAATTTTTGTATGATTTTGTGTTTGTCGCTAGTGAGACGTATGCTCTTAATTCGTGGAACTATAACACGTCATGACTACACTATACTTGGTGGTGACCTAATCCTTTGTTTTATTTATGAGGAAATTTTACCGTGTGCGTAAAGCTGCAACTGAAGGAAAGTCACCGTTGTTTGTTACGTATCAAAATTAAGAAGCAGTTTCAATCCTTATCTGTACTTCTCCATTTCTAGTTCTATTAATACTATAACGCACTTATAATTCCTCCTAAAATTTTGCAACTGCTAAAAGAATTTAAGAACGCTAATGCGCAGATCGATCTAAATCGAGCGGCATCTCTAGTTAGGTCCAGGTATTTTTAGTCAGCATTCCTAGACGCAGGTACACTTTAGTTCGGAATGCGAAACGGCTGCAGGGAGCGGAAGGAAGACGCGATGACGTCACGGTCACAGTGAGATCAGCACGAGCCACATGTCTGGACGAGAGGCTCCACTCGTTTTCAAACGACATAACTCGTATAAATATTAAATACGCGTCTATTGAAAGTAAAACCATTTCTAGTACTAGAGACAAAAGTAGCAACGATGGAAATACAAAATGATATGCAGGAAACTACCATTAATATTGATTCATTTAAATAAGTTTACATTTGAGTCCGGACTTACATAACTTCTATTGCCATTTGTCTCCTCAATAAAAAATTTACTAATTTGCTTTTGAACCTGAAGAAGGCCGTGAATTAAGTTTGCCAATTATTCTTGTACATCAACAGAACTATTATTTGGTTTTCATTATTATTTATTTTAGACGCTTCGGTTAGCTTTATCTACAGTAAACATGAAAAAATAATATTATGTAGAGAAGCGACCTAACCACAGTAAACTTTACTTAAGTGACACATACCTGCTGTTTTAGGTCAAATTATTATCTCCTTTGTTTCACATTCACATTAAGACCTAAATTTTAATACCGGTATAGCAACACAAGGACAACTAAAAAGGTGTGCATACCGGTTTTTTAATGGATACTCAGTTCTTTCCACTACGTTACGTGTCTTATCACCAAAGTGAACATAACTATACGCCTTCCACATTTATATTGCTCCCCTTCCTATCTGTCAGCTGTCGAGAATTTAATGTTTCTGCCAACAGTAAAACTCGTATAGCCTTCCTTCGGACACTCGTTGGCAGTGACCTCGCTTGCCATCTACCCTCTGTACTTAAGACTTGGCATTGTTATATGTAATACATACTCTCATAATATACTCAATACACTGAGATAATATGTTGTATATTGAAGTACTATTTTTGTCGTATAATAATTTATTTCCGTTTCATAGCCACATACCAAGAGATGATTCAGTGCAAATCAAAGTCTAACTAAGTCTAAAATAAAAACATTCATTGTAATAATTATAGTAATGTAATTTATAATTAATATTAAATTTAGTTCAGAGGAAATTATAATGATCTAATGAAGGACACTAATAGGATTCACAAGAGTTTAATAATTATAAATTGACGTCACGGAATATAGATAGAGATGCTCTAAGCACATAACATAATTTACAATTCTGGTAATGGTTACCTACCTAAAACCATTATCAGAATTTGCGAAAATATCACATCGTGATCGAAACTCTCATTTTAAAACCTTTCAGTACAATACGTGTCTAAAAATAACAATAATATATAAAGAACTTATGTCATTTATCTACACATCAATGAAAGTAAAGTTGAAAATATTTCATTTTTTGTCGTATGGCAATGCCCTTAGCCTGCGCGTGCGCAGTCTATACAAGGCAGTGGAAATACAAGAACAGGAGATTAATGCAGGCCCGCCTGCCGACCGAGGTCGCGCCATATATTTTTTATTTACTGTTTACTCCTTTTTTAAATATTGAGTTCTCTAAAGCACGAGCCACAAACGATAATGTTATTTACAGCATTCTTTAAACACAGGACCGTGCAAGTTGGGCGACATTGTTAATGAGCATATGGTTTTAATTAAAACGTGTTTATAGTTGACACAAATTGCATGCATTTTCATTGAACTTTATAAGTTCTAAAGGTCTAGGTTGAGAAGGGCTAAAGTCAAATAGAATTCATACTAGTGAAGATCCTAATAAGTCTGCGGTCTAGAGTGCTAAGTAGCTCAAGTCAAGATGACGGTTTCAGTTATTTTATACTGATTAACAGAATAACTGATTATACTGTTAATGTTCCAAAGATGTTAAGTACACCAAAGTAAAAGGAATTAAAGGAACAGACGCCGTGTAAGTTATAACGGTTGTTATTAAGGTACTGAGAACGAAGGTAGATATAATTAGTCATGCAATATGATAAATTAATTGCAAAGTGATTTATTGCTTTGGAGATATTGACACTGATAATTTAGAAGCATGGTAATATTGTATATTGATAATAGACTGGAGCTACTACGAGATTTTAGATAATTGGTTTTGGAGCAAATTTTATGCATAAAGCTAACGATATTGGTAATATCTGTACTGGCTTGTAGAGATCTCTGTACTTATATTCTAGACAAGAAAATCTTAACAAGATATAATAAAAATCGGCCAAGTGCGAGTCGGACTCGCGCACGAAGGGTTCCGTACCGTTATAGAGCAAAAATTGACCAAAAATTATGTTTTTTGTATGGAAGCCCCCCTTAAATTTTTATTCTCTTTAAATATTATTATGAATTATTAAATGACACATATATTTAAGGCCTTTGTGAAAATTTCAAGTGCCTACCTGTTTCCATTATTGATATCGAGCAAAAAAGGCTAAAAAATCATGTTTGTTGTATGGGAGCCCCCCTTAAATATTAATATTATTTTGTTTTTAGTATTTGTTGTTATAGCGGCAACAGATATACACAATCTGTGAAAATTTCAGAAGTCTAGCATAGCAGTTCTTGAGATACAGCCTGGCGACAGACAGACAGACAGACAGACAGACGGACAGACAACGAAGTCTTAGTAATAGGGTTCCGTTTTTCCCTTTGGGTGCGGAACCCTAAAAAGAGAAAAAAAAACCTTTTATTGATGCAATCACTAAGTAGTCATAAGTAAAATTAAAATAAAATAGAGACTAGTAGATACTGCCTTATATATTCCCAAAAAAACTTCTAAACTTCCGCGTTTATATGATGTGAACTTGATAATATATACAGGTAAACGAAGCTTACTTTTTTCGTGAGAACCACGTTGTAACTAGTGATTCATCTTTAATTTATTACAGATGAAAAACTAGCTTATTAGATGCAATTAAATTCTGTATTTGCACATAATAGAGTTTTAGTGTCAATGATTTAACCTTTGCAAAAGAATATTTACAAGACAAGAACTAACGCTACGATAGACACTATTGATACAAAAACACCTACAGTTAAATATACGAGAAAATATTGGATTAGGTTTCAAGTTCCAAGCATGTGGGGAAAAATGTAGAGGGGTCAGAAGGATAATGTGCCTACATAATAATTAAAACTTAAGACCCCTAACACTGAATTGCAATGAAGAGTATTGTATTACGCAAGTAGACCGAACAAGAAGGGTGGAAACGATGAAGCAAGAAGAGGGGTTCAAGTAAAGTCTCAAATTGAACACGGGTACGAAACCAAATGTGGAATTATTAGGTACTAAATTAAACGCTTTTGAACGATCAGAAAACTATAATATTACAATACAAATCAATAAATAGTTAAATATAAATGTTAGTATTTACCTATCAAATCGAATGCCAAACACCTCAAGGTACATTACCAGAGCGAGATAAGAAAGAGCTCAAGTCATTTGTTTTACCCACCCGAATAATTAGAAAATACCAATGACGATAATCCACGGAACGTTGTCGCCGTGCAACGCTCCAATTTCAAAACAAATCCCTTCCAGTACGTGACTCAGATTGTGCTCCGAACGACAAACCCGACTGGTTGCGCAACTCCTCGGCCAGTTAGATTAATAAGAGTGAATCTGACTCCTAAAGTCGGGAAACGGACCAGCATTCGGACAACGATAAACCTAATTTGAACGGATCTAGAATAAATATTCTGAGCAATCTGGTGCACCAAATGTATCCAGGTTTATTCATAAACATTCAAATCTAGTTAACTCGATAGATTCATAAAATTTAATGATCCATCTTTATTTATGGTACATCGTCAATCGTCCAATAACGGTCTATCAGCTCTATCACGACTTTTGGCCCCCATAGATTGGCATTGGAGTAAACGTTTAATTGCTATTTCTTTCTACATAATATTATATTGTTTTCGAAGTGTAGGAAGTGAATTTCTTAAAAAAAACAAGATTAAAAAATATTTTAAGCTTACCGACCTAAAAACGTAAATCAGCAGTTAACTTTGCCAAGAAGTGTTTACTGTTACGTATAATTTAAAAAATATTGTTTTTCATCTAGAATAAGTTTCGGTATTTATCCATAATTTAAAATGTACGAATACATAATAATATAAAAGTTTTAGCAACATTTGTTCCTTAGCTCTTCACTCTTTCTCACGTACACTTGTATTAAGAGCTCATTCATTTTGCCAAAAAGTGAAATGTTCGATACGTTAGAATTTTTTCATGCTTGAGTTTTCTTGCTTAGAATATTTGAAACTAACGTAGTGCATTTAATTATATCACGTGCGTATCTTCCGTCCATGACTCCATGAGACGTAAACCGCGTAACTAGAGCTCAGCTGTTGCTACCTTGAAGCCAATATACTTATGCATGCATGATTTGATAGCGATTTTCTTGAACTCTGTCAGTCTTTCATGTAAAATTTGTATACAAGTTAAGATTGTAAGTTCAGATTCTTCCATACAAGAAATCAAAGTTTAGGAGAGATAATGCTCCAGTAGATATACGTTCTACGCTTAATAGCAATTTAACTAAATAAGCCATTCCGCTACTAATAGACACATTATCATAAGTGTTACTATTCGTAAATATGGGTGAGTGAACTCCTAAATTTGTTGGGGTTAATTACCTTGCTAGAAATAAAAAAAGGTTAACACGTGATAACTAGCGGAACTGCACAATTTTTATAAAGTCTACTAGATACTTTTGTCCTAAAAATATCAGAATATAGAATATTAATACTTGTTAAGATTGATTGTTTATGATAGCCAAAGGGCAATAAAAATTAAATATAGATTTGTAAAGTGAGCAATGCAATGGTAGCTTCAGCGCATAACAGATTTCAAGATAAGACTCGATATCCAGATCATACACCCGTCATGGGAGTGACTTTTGCTTTAATGATAGGTGTGAAGATTAAAAATCATTATTTGGAAATCTTTTCTGTCCACTTAAAGTAATTTACATGCACGTGGTGTTGTTAATAAATGTATTAGGTAGTCTGTACCCTGAGTATGAAAACATAAAACGCAGCAAATTCTTCAGTTAATTACCCTCAATCACCCCTCAATGTCCTCTGGGTGATTCGAGACACCAGCAGTCTTTTTAAAATTAACATAATATTTAAATTTAAACTAACATTTAGGCAGTCGCTGACACAGAAATTATTATTAGTTACTGTAATTAAGTTTTTTTTTTCGAGAAACAAAAATTTCAGTGTTGATAAACAAAAGATTTTGAAACCTGTGTAACACCATCTGGTCTCTGGTAACACTTATTTAAAATATTCGAGTTTTGTAGAGTTTAATAACAGTCAAAGTCTTCAACTGACGCATTTGGGAGATCGCACACGTCACACTTTTTGTGTGATCGAGTCTGCGGCTTCCATACGCATTTTTTACAGATTGTATGTAAGCCGCAGACTCGATCACACAAAAAGTGTGACGTGTGCGATCTCCCTTTAGCAATTACTTCGTCCGATAAAAACTGATTTAACGACGACTCCTTCTGTTTCCGTTGTAATTGTAAATTCAAAGATATTAGATATGTAATTAATAATTATATTTAGAATTAACATTAAATATTAATAATAATAGATATTGATGGTCCGCAAACAAGGTCATATTTGTTTTATGCCAAGGAACTGCAAGTTTTCTGAAAAGCTCCTGTTGAAAATAATGTTAAAGTATTTGTGATTAAAAATAATGCATTATGTTCTTATTACATTAACGAATCAAATAGCAACGGAGATAAAGGAAAAAAGGATCTAGCAGCAACACAGACAGTGTAGAAATGAATACTGAACATGATTATATGATGATGATGATGATGTTAAATGATGATGAGTTTCGAAACAACTTTAACGGGGCCGTCTAACAGTTAATGAGAGGTAAAAGCTTTATCCGATAACTAATCATCCGTTTGCGCATTGAAAAAAACGTGACAAATGTTAATTACTCAACTCCTTATCCTTCAACTGCACGAATGCCAACAATAACAAAGTGTACGCTGAGTACATTGTGATAAAAACTCGTGGACTAGAACGTTAAAGACGTTAACGGGTAAAACAAAAACAAAGTAAAACATCGATTCCTACTGCTCTCTACTCTATTTGGTACTCTAGCGATTTCAATGTGTTAACATTGCAAATAAGATTTTAATTCCTGAAGAAAACCATATAATTTTAATACAATATTCAAACTATATTTGAAAATGTATACGCAAAAAGGTTTCAGTTAATGAAGCGTATCGTTGCGTCGCGTCGCTCGTCTCATTGCTTCGGGAATTTTTATTATAATATATCAAAGGTTAATTGAGTCGTTCAGTTTTTTGTCCAACAAAATGCGACACACCGGAGTGTATTGGCTGTGGTCGCAAGCCTGAGACAGGTCGATACTCGATAGCCTGGCAAGAGTGGGCGTATTGAATACATGGACAGCAAAAAACTTTTAAATAACTGTTAAAGATAATATTTAAATTTCAAATGTAACGGATTCAAACCTCATTGTGCCGCTAACAGTTTAACCTAACAATCTATTTGTTTTAGAGTTCTGACACCAAACAAACATAAAAGTTTATACATAAATTTATATATAAACTTTTCTTGAACCATTACAGTTAATCAGATAATTTTAGTGTAGTGGCACAGAATATAATATAATATTAGTAGGTAGTGGTTCCAAAACTGAGGCGATTATGAATTTCAAACTTCTTATTTTAAAATTATATCACAGGAAAAGGCAGCTATAAACCTAATTTTTAGTTGACAAAAAAAGTTGCAATCTATGAGGTATTGATCCGAAATATATCGTTACAAAAAACGTTATGTACGTAGCGTTACAAAAATAAACTTTAGGTAGAGGTACAAAAGTATTTGTAAATATCTTACCTTTTGGACAACTAGAGGTGTGCCAAAATCTTTTCATACATACATAAATTTATATATAAACTTTTCTTGAACCATTACAGTTAATCAGATAATTTTAGTGTAGTGGCACAGAATATAATATAATATTAGTAGGTAGTGGTTCCAAAACTGAGGCGATTATGAATTTCAAACTTCTTATTTTAAAATTATATGACAGGAAAAGGCAGCTATAAACCTAATTTTTAGTTGACAAAAAAAGTTGCAATCTATGAGGTATTGATCCGAAATATATCGTTACAAAAAACGTTATGTACGTAGCGTTACAAAAATAAACTTTAGGTAGAGGTACAAAAGTATTTGTAAATATCTTACCTTTTGGACAACTAGAGGTGTGCCAAAATCTTTTCCGCCCTGCAACCGGAAGCCGAGAGGTTGCTGGTCAGATTTGTTTAACCGCACAGTTAATAACTGTGCCATCTGAAAAGAAAATGTAGAGATTATTAGCAATTTCAAAATATAACTAAATACAACTGGTGATCCTAAAATAGAATAGAGATTAACACAAACAAAATTAGGTCATCCTATGGCTTTATAAACATCCTCGTCCATATTTTCCTCTATGAGAGCGACCAGTGTAATTATAACCTGGATTACACTTGCGCCGAAGCATAAGACAAGTCTGGCATTTGATTGACCTAATTGAACATTTATTTTCTCTCTCAAAGATTCACTGACCGCACTCACTAAACATTCGGACACTGTGATATATTTTATCTCATCCGAAATCTAACTTCGAATCAAAAGACATTAGTGAAAGGAGGCTAAGAGCTTTCGTTTTTTAGTACAGGGAATAAACAATAACTAATCATTTATCAGTTTTCACAAACTAGATTTCTCTTCGCTTTATACGAAATTTCATTAGGCAGGTTGGTACCGATAAAATCTACAATCGATGAACATTGAACAATTCCAAATGCTTTTAATTCTATTGTTCGAACATTATAATAATTTATACATAGAACCTTTACTACTCAATAGTAGTAAAGGTATCAATATGCCCAACTCTTCTCTATCTTAGATAATCGAATATGCAGCTGCTCATAATAAAATCCGTTTTTACTATTAACACACTTGACACTACTAATAACTGTTAAAACTGTTACTAATATTGTACTTGTTTCAACTTGTTACCTACTTTGAACTACAACGGTCAATAAGTTCACCACTCCATCGAGGCATTGTGAATAGTTTATTCACCTAAGCTGAGCGTCTTTAATATTATAATCCTTATACTTTTTTGATTGACATCGCATAGCTCGGTGAATATAAAAGCATCGCAACCAATGCTGCTTGATCGCTTGATGTCAATATTCCATAAGCTTTTCAATGTGCAACATCAATGTAAAATCAATCATTAACAAAGAACTCTAACAATTTCACAGATTCACTGAAGTACGCTTGCTAGGATTTATCTTTATTATCCGAGATGGATTTAAAATCAAGATTAATGCACTCCTGACGTCATGGTTTTGTGTTAAAATATTTTTATCATTAACGTACTTGGAATCAGCAATGAGTCCTATTGATACAAATCTAATAGGATTTTCGAAAAAGGGTACTTCAAATTATTGTTGAGTCTTCATTGCATACAATGTGAGTTTGCATTTCAATGCATCATAAACAACGTAGCGACTAGCGCCACACCGCTCCAGTCGGTCACACGTTGCTGACTATATCGTACACGCACCGTCTGCAAACTCAGACAGCTCGGACTGTATTCAATCTTAATTTCACCAAATTACATGTCGATAGCTTTATCGGCTTTGCTTTGTTATTTATGTATATGTGTAGTTAATTATGTTTGCTTTTGGATCTCTCTTACATTTAGATCCCCATTTTGAAATTTATTCTCCATCTTTTTAGTTGTTTTACATGCGTATACTTGTGTAACAATTCCATATCCTCGTAATGTTGTAATTATATTGATAACGATGTTTAGGTACGTGTTTTACCTTTCTATACCAATATATTTCACTGGGTATTTACTATTTAGTATTTATCAATTATTATTATCAACGTTAACTATTCGAAGCTTTTGTCCTTGGCAGATGTTATTTTTTAATAAGCTAAATCAACTTTTTTTATTAATAAGTAACATATTATTATTTGAAATTGCTTTAAATTATTTATTTTTTCCATTCCATAAAGTTCTATCAATCTATACTAATATTATAAATGCGAAAGTATCTCTGTCTGACAGACAGACAGACGTCTGTCTGTCTCGCTATTCACGCCAAAACTACCGAACCGAATATAATGAAATTTTGTACACAGATAGTCTAAAGCTTGAGAAAGGACATAGGCTACTTTTTAACTGGAAAAAAGGGTTGTAAGGGAGTGAAAATGCGTAAATTTGTTCAAATTAAGTTAGTTCCAAAAATTCATAATAGATGGCACCGTGCCGTCTCCTACATCGCACAAGCGCTTACTCAAACGTGTTACTATAAGAGGTATTAAGGATGAAGATTCCTTTTGAGTTTTTTTTAAGTATTAAAAAGAGTTGATGTTCGACTTCGACCCCACTCCCCAGCTTTTAACCCCCTACGCAAAAATAGGGGCGTTTTGTGTGTGACGTGTCTGTCTGTCTGTAAAGTGTAAACATTGAAGTTTGAAGTAAGCGTACCGCGGAAGCACCTCTGTCGTGCAAATTTTGCAATTTGCAGTAATGTAGCCTACATGGTTCAACGGGAACTACCGCGCGCTATAAGCTGAAATCCACGCGAACGGAGTCGCGGGCAACAGCTAGTTTTATATAAACCAAGCGGATGAATACTGGAATTTTTTAAATTACTTTTAACACGTCTAAATTATACTAATTCTGAAATTATGGTAATTGTTATCGTCCGTGTATTATTGTTAAGCTATTTAGCAGACATCTTTGTCATTGCAGGAGGAAATTTATTCCAAAATACTTATGCCACGTACATTTCATGTAACATTTCTACGAAATATTGGCTGTTTTATAGACTCATTGGATTTTAAATGATTATTATTAGTCATACGTAAATCGGTGACGTCATATGAGTGAGTAATCTGTAAAAACTGCGGCCGCGTCCAGTCGACCATCCAAATATTTGAGATGTTTTTACTTTTTTTCGTCCTTATCAAGAAACGGATAGGTGTATTTAATTAGGTATGGAACAAACTCGATACGCAGCCTCGCAGGTAGCTGGTAGGTGTATAACTGATGAGGCAGAATTCATTTCCTTAATAAAAGATTGCTATCTGAAGCTCTCTATAAATAAGCACATCATCACAATATAATATTAAATGATAAGTCTTAATGCATTGTTGACCATAGAATAATGGATGCATGCGGAAATATAAACAGAAGCACGTGCAGAGGCTTCGATAACGACGGCTGGGATAAATCAGCTTTAGCACAGATGGGTTTTCTATCATGTACCAGTTAGACGGGCTATCAATAACCTCGATTTAGCTCGGTCCATGTCTACGCCATTATCGTAGCTATTGATCGATATTGTTCTAATGCTACCAGTATATTATTCGCTGAATATTTACGGTAATCTCTATCTATTACCTAAGCATGAAGATTGTTAACGGTATTTAGTATTAAAATATTCTAAGAACTTTATTGCAGGATCCTTGATTCTAATAAATCTGCTACTTCAACTGAAATATTTATGTGGTTGAAATGAACTCTGACCATTATATTACTTATATGCGATGCAACAACTTTTTAGTTCTTTTAATACAAAGAAAATAATCTCAATTTAGTTCCTAATGTGGAGTAACTATCCAAACAAAATTCGAATAACAAACATATTTTCTAAAGAATTCTATTTTAAGATTGCTAAGCAACTAACTACTTTACTCTTAAAATTTTATTTTCCAGTTATTTTTATGCCAGCATCGCTGGTGAAAATTAAATTGGCTGATAATTACAAGGCGATAAAAATAACAGTATTTAAAAGCTCTCGATCGCGTCGGGAAACCAAATTCTTTAGCGATTCTGGTACAATTATATTTTGCAATAATTTAACCCATTTTATGGACGTGTCCACTGTCCACACTACGTGTGGCATTGGCAGAACACCTCAAAGTTAATGTCGACTGTGCTTATCTGAAAATAGATTTTTTGGCAAGCAGTGACGAAGTATGTACCGACGAGTTTAGCTCGACCAAATTATTTAACAGTAGGCGTGAAAAAGTGTTCACACCTATAGTCAAACAAATTAGATATTAGGCGTTTGATAAACTAAAACAAATTATTTGTGCTTTTATTAGAACTAACTTTAATTAACTTGTGTCCATTTTTGTATTCAGACACAACTCACAAGGAAGTTTTTATCACTTTCCAGTGCCAGTAGGTACGATTTGTGGAAATATTATATCAGCAAAAACTTTATTACCATACGAAACCGTTCCACATACCTATTTAAATTTTTAAATGCATGAAATATTTTAAATGTTTGTAGTGCTGATGTCACTACGTCTATTTAGTTATTTAAACAGCTGCGTCCTTTGAGCAAACGAAACGAAATGCGACAAAGTTTTGATTTTACAAGCGACGTTTTGGAACGACTTTCACTAATAGCTGGGATAAGCCCATTACTCGCTACATTCGGTTGCGTATGGTACTACAAACCTATATCGAATGCCAGAGTCCGGCTGGATGTCGCAATCGCTGGCGTCTGTTGCATGTAAAGGTAACTGAGACGTGGCGCCATTCAAATTAGTAAATTCGCCCCTGCGATATGATCGGTGCACAAAGTATGTAATCTTCGAAGTCATGAATAATGGCCAATCGATCTTTATGCAACGAGCCACGTGCGTGTACTGAATTCCGTAAAATGTAAATTAGGTTCCAAAGAAATAAATGTCATCGATATACAACAGTGCCGTAAACAGCCTTTTTTGCGCCCTGTGCGAGCTTCTATAACTACGCCCTTGTTTTTAGATGTTATAGGTACCCAGAGCAATGCTATATGTATAGGCCTCTCTGGTCTGGCCATTCTTGCGCCCCCCAGAGTCTGCGCCCTGTGCCTGGGCACCGGTGGCACCGCCCTATTTACGGCACTGATATACAATCTACTTGTTGTTGCATCTACGGCCTACCTTCTCTTAGCCAAGAATCACTTGAAGCAACTATGTATTAACCAAACTTAGGACCTATTTCACAACTTTTTTGACAGATTCTCCATACTCTATCTGTTAAGTTAAGTTGTGGATAGCCTATCCGTCGCTTATCAGGAAGTGGTGAAACACCCAACTAGCAAAATTTGGTTCTGATTAAGTCAGATTGCGTTTTCGTGAAGACTTATGGTGTATGAAGTAGACTTAGAACAGTCACATAGACTACTTTAAAACCGCGTTTGGGCACAAAATTCAGGATCTTTGGTTTTGAATTTGTTTTGTACAGATCAGGAAAAATGCTAATTACTCTTAATTTGATCTTCAAAACGCACTATATCGTGCTACATAATATCTTCAGTACTGCTAAACTAGAATCGTTATGAGACTAATAGATTTGCACAAAACTCCGTGTGTGCGTCACGCGTTTGTCAATTTATAACAAATTATATTATAAGCAATATATAACGCCATTAAAATAATAGTGATTTGGCCTGACTGCGACCTCATGCGCCCAGCTTTAAGTGCGAAGGTAAGTTTTTCGTTGATATATATGTGTTTATATGGTGTATTTTCAATGCCCCTTGTTATTTTTACTTTTAATTTTAATTAAATATATTTTTTCTATATACAAACTGATACAAAACTATTATAAGATGTAAAGTCCGACATTATGCTATTGTAGGACTTATGCTCCGATTTAGAGTGTGACAGTTTGAAACTATGTTAAATTGGGGTTCCTTGCAAATGTTATCAAAAAACCGTTTAAGATTAAAATAAATATTAGCTTCTAGGTTACTAGTCTGACATTGTCATAAGTTCATAATTTTAATGGATTATTTGTTTCAGATAGACAATGAAGAAAACTATAAAAATAATATACAATAAATATTTTATAAATAAACCTTAAGTAACATTGCAGCATTACTTCTATCTACAGTAAATTTAAAAATATTCATTAACAGTATGAGAGACATAGCTACTGTTCTAGAAAATGTACGGAACCACTAGATTGTTCACTGCACTTTTCTTGGTTTATAATGTTTGTACTTGTCGTTTTGTGCAAATTTTTATATTTAGCCGTAACTTTTTTTCTGAATCCACCACATCGCTTTAGTTGTATCCATTTTTTTTAAATCCATAATGCGTTTATTCAAGATTTTAAAAACGCAACATACAAGACTTTATCAGGATTAATTATCATTTATGAGAGCATGGGACCAATTCAATCTTTTTAATGCTGTAACAGCCACGATACTTGCTACTTCAGTAATTCTAGCATCACTTGTACAATAAGTAGCGTACCCAAGACTACAAAGCTTGTACGCATCCTCACAACGCATTTTTGTAGAGATGTGTTAGTCTTAGTTATGATTTTATTTATACTTATGTACTTGACATAGAGCTAGAGTCTCATATCGTGCTACTTTAGGACTATGCTTAGATTAGCATTTCAAAGTGCAATAATAAGCCAACATACATCAATCAAAACTATTCTGTGGCTTTTGGCGGACTTCTTGCATTATAAGGTGCTATTCCTAAGACCATTTTGCTAGTTGGGCAGGCCCTAAATGTCGTGTAGTCACAACTTTTTTGTACAGTGCCGTACCGTACCTAAATAAGAACACTGGGGTCGTATGTGTCGCTCAAATAGAGTTCAGTAGCGCTGAAAGAATTACTAATTTGACTTTTATGTTTAATGTTTGTATGCCCCAACGCCATGAATTTGCCCAAAAAAATAAAAAAGGTAACTCTTTCAGCGCAGCTTTTTTCACAGTCAACTCTGTTTAAGGAACACGTACAAACTCTAAACTAAAGTATTGTTATTTTGTTTTGTTATACCCTGTATATTTTCTTATGATTCATAAAATACTTCATGGGCATCCCACTAAGCTGCTAAATGTTTCTTTACGTACATATTTGTTTTTAATGACGCAATCATAAGGTGCTGCATTCCCCTGACAAACCACACAATGACCTTTTCGAATTTTATCGCAGTTAGCCCAAACTTATTGAAAACTAATATTGACTTATGTAGGTTATTGACTCTTGGCTGTTTACTTGTAAGAGATTATTGACATTGCAAATTGAATAACCAACTGATATTTTTTTCTGATAGTGAGCCAGCTTTTCGTTAGATATAGGTCATATGTAGTTAAGTTACCAAAATTTTGCGTTGTTGGTTTTCCAGCAATTCTACGTCATATTTTTAATATTTTTCGTACAAGATGCAAATATTATGCTGATTTATATATTTTGAAAACACAACACATTCCTGCTTTAGTTTTTGTTTGACTTGTAAGAACAGTACCTAGTACTGTGGATATCTAAAGACTTACAATAACATTCGGCTGCTGCTTGAAAGAGTTTTAAGAAGACTTTACTAAGGGGTTCATAAAATGGCAGTATACAGGGTGTCACAAAACTAAGTGATACCTAATAAGTACTTTAGGTGTGTACGTGTTCCTTGTAAAGAGTTCACTGTGAAAGTAGCAGCGCTGAAAGACCAAATTTTTTTTTCACTTTTGTATGGGCAAGCGCCTCAGCGTCACGAATTTCCCCATACAAATGTGAAAACAATGTTTGGTCTTTCAGCGTTCCTATTTTCACAGTGAAATCCTCTACAAGGAACACATACACACCCTAAAGTATTATCACTTAGTTTTGTTACACCTTGGAATGGTTGTCTGAAAATTGTTGACCATGGCGTGACACAGGGATGAAAATATTACTTCAGTTTATACATTCTCCTAGGCCAACGTTATCATGGCCTCGGAATTATTTTTGAAGACGTGGGCGGTAACGTAAACTTGGCACTTCTCTACGCGACACGACGTCCGCGTCTCTCGAGGCATGCGTCGTTCAAAGCGAAAAAATTCAGATGCAAGCTGAAAAATCTTATGAGAAATTATATGATTCCGTAATAATGTCAATAACCCCCAAATTAAACGTATGAAACCTTGATGAGAAGTGATATATATGTATAGAGAAGTTATGAAATGTCTGGCGAACTGCCAAAAGAACAGTCAGATGTTGGTCAGATATATGATGTCCCTCAAAACATAACCTCACTGATAAGTAATAAAGTTTGTGTTGAATATTTATTACGTTGATAATACTATAAGAGTAAGAGCCTGCGATGGCCAGACCTTCCTCCGTTTCGTAAAGCTGAAAGTTTACCTGCTTGTGGCCTTTACAGAGAACGACCAGCGACTATGGAGTTTCAGTCGCGGATACTTTAGGAGGTATCCAGTTCTGAAGCTCTACTTGATCTTCCATAAAGAATAAAGCCCAATTTCATAGCTTATATTCTTCGCGGTAAGTGGAGGAATCTCGTCCTCCAGTGCCGGACATTTTTGACATCTGCCAGACACCCTTAAGCTTTCTTAAAGTATTAGACTTTAAGGGTGTCTAGCAGTGGGAAGCAACTGTCAAAAATGTCCGGCATTGGAACTTGGAAGACGAGATTCCTCCACTTACAGCGAAGAACATAAGTTATGAAATTGAGCTTTACTATTTCTGGAAGGTCAGGTAGACCTTCAGAACTGAATATCTCCTAAAGTAACCACGACCGAAAGTCCATAGTTGCTGGTCGTTGTTACCTCTATAAAGGCCACAAACAGGTACCTAAACTTCCAGCTTTACGAAACGGAGGAAGGTCTGGCCATCGCAGGCTCTTGGTCCATATTAGATAACGACGAGTACGAAAATCGATACATTTTCGTAGCTCTACAAAAGTTTAAAAGTGTTCACATATCTGTTTGTATGAAAGGCGAAGCTAATGATTTGACTGATTAATCAACGTACAGAAACTTGTAAAGCTGGAAACTTCAAATTAAAAAATAAAATGTACGAGTATATCCCAGGAATAAAATTTGATGTATGCGAAGACGCGGGAAAAGGCTAGTACATAATATTCTACAAATTAAGAACCTCAAGATTACACTAAGCGCAATGACAAGAAAGCTTGAAAATTGAAATCGACTGAAGTAATGAAAACTTGCATGTTTATAACATTTTCCTGCAACTTGTTTATAGGGAAAACTTCCTCTTTGTTGGTAATAAAATCGTTAAAGGTTTACAAAAATAAAACAAAATTCAGCCAGACCGATAAAATAAAGGTTGCTGGCAAGGTAAAACAGCGAGGACGGTGACAATTGATTACGTTTAATTGGCTCTAAAGAATTTGTTATACCATGTGTGTTTTAATGGTACTAAACAGTTTACAGTCCATACACGTAGGTATAAACCTAGAAATCCCACAAAGTGACTAGCCAACAGATAAAAGGTTAAAATAATATAGTTCATCGTTCATTATAATGTTCTATGCATTTTTTGTTTACTTTTGAACACAGACAGGTACCTAGGTTTAAATAATAATTTAATAGGGTTTACTTGCACAAAAAACTGTATGCTTGAACGCTAAATACTAAGTGAATCTCCTAAATGTCCAAACGTATGGTCAAGACGTTTTTGCTTGGTACTTATCATACTCACTCAACCCATAAGTTTTCTTGCTACAATCTTAAAAATATTTTATGCAGCCATAAACATTAAGAGCTTTAAGGCTTCATAACTTGTAACAATGCTCATGTGTATAGTTCCAGACGAAGTCTTGGCTTACGACCTAAGAATGAGTAAACGGATGTGCACGATTGATCCCGGTGCCATATTGGCATGTTTATGAATGGCACGTTCAGCCTCGTCT
Organism: Polyommatus iphigenia; assembly: GCA_963422495.1. Classification (NCBI taxonomy): domain Eukaryota; kingdom Metazoa; phylum Arthropoda; class Insecta; order Lepidoptera; family Lycaenidae; genus Polyommatus; species Polyommatus iphigenia. The sequence continues at coordinate 23,947,125 of OY730187.1, read as the reverse complement.
GCGAGTATCCAATTCACCCACTGACATCATTTCTGTGTAATCTACAATATATGGACCATACACTCTGGAGCTGCCAATCCCTAAATATCCTTTTGAGATTTTCCTCAATCGAGGAATATGTGTCCTAAACTCCTAACCCACATTTTTTTTGTTCTATTTCTAAATCATCTGAAGAACATAAATGCATTCATAACTCAATACGTAATTTTTGTGGATTAGTACGCGAATGCTTAACAGCGTCCAATTATCGCCAACACCTGATTAAGCGGTTGCTTATTCTACGTCAAAATCGGGCGCAATTTTTTCTTCTTGCAAAATATTTGTTGACCTGAGAGATAAATTATTGTTTACTATTATTATTAACAATATTTAAGACAGTATTGCTTTTTAATGAACATTTATAGCCACTGTGTTCCGCATTGGAATTTGATTGTTTGTTTTGTTTTGCTTATCTCGACCATGAATCTATTTCGCTGTTGTAGTTCTAAGTTTCTAAACAGATTTATAGACCTTTGGACCTGTTTTAGATAAATATACTTTATCTCATATTAGGCAAAATTCTAAAACTATTAGTCAATATACCTTTAGATTATTCAGACTTTAGTTAGTATTGCATTCGGTTCCTCGTATTGATTAATGTTGTGTTACCAGATACACACTAAAAGCAACAGTATGTTATCAAAAGTGACTCACGTTCTATAAACTGCTTCATAGTCCATACACTATGGATGACTGATAGTAAAACTACGAAAACACAACCAGTTGTGGATGTTTAACCCACAACCTTGTATGTTATATTAATAAAATTCAAATCGATTTCTCGCATTCTTCTCGTTACGTCTAAAGTCTAAACCAGGGGTTCTCAATCTTTTTCAATCTGCGGCGCACTTACAAGTCAATATTTTGTCACGGCGCCCTATAACTTTGCCTAGTTATTACAAAAATATACTATTAAACACTTTTCATGATTATAGGTAGGTTAAGCAAGTATGTAAATAATAATAAACAAATATTTAATCATCTGCCTGCTTTGTATAATTCATAATATTATAATTTTATTTTATAATAGGTAAGTATTTGTGGTTATGGATAGTTTCAGATAATCTGACATTACTGAACTCACGATTAAATTAGCTGGTACCGACTTCAAAATAATGAAGACTGTAGTATACAGTACAGAAATAGTTGAGATTTAGACGAATTCTGAAAAAGGCACTATTAAAGGGTAAGAGTTATTTAATACTTTTTAGTTCATATTACTATTGTTTTTACCTTGGAAGTCGGTTTTAATTTTTTGTTAAAAATAACAATAAGTAAGTATGTTTTGCTTTATATAAAGCTATGAAGGTCGTCTATGTAAACGAATACTCCTTGAACAATTTGATCCACAATGCGCTGTTTATGAAGTGTATGAGCAAGCTGTAAGTCTGTTCTAGTTCCTTTGTTTTCATCGTCTAGCTTGTAGTCTAAATATCGTACACACTGGTATTGTTGACCCTCTAACAGTGTGTCATGTACATTTTGATGACTAATAGGAATCCTTTATGTAAGTTTCATATTATTATACTTAGTATACATATACGCTTATATGCCTTAATCAATAGCAAATTGTTTTCCAGGGAGGGTTCTTAATATTTGGGATCCAATATAACATTTCAAGATACATTACTTAGTATTAGTTTTTTTCTGGGGACCAGTTTTACACCTTGCAGATACCTACATTGGATTTTTTTTTTACATCTCATTTTGTCACGTCCGTCCGTCTGAAATCTGAATCGTTTAACCTTTCATTAGTGCTAGAACTCAAAAAGAAGAAAGATGACGTCATATTTTGTGTACATCACTACGCCAATTAAGTTGTAAAATAAATAGCAAAACTAAGTGAGGGGGGCGAAGTGCGCCATACTTTTTTTATAGATGACTTCTATGCAAAATAAACTTCTGTAAGAGTTCACCAATAATTATAAATTTAATTATTTAAGAATCTGTGATATTTTGAGATTACGGTCCATGTCATGTCAATGAAATCCAGCAATAAAATAAAGACATTTTTGCACGAAATCACAAACATGTACGATAGGCGCACTTTCCCGCAAAAACGGGGAAGTGCGCCTGGTGGAGTTAAAACGTATTTTCAAAGCATTAGATTAATAAATAAAACATATTTTTATAGCAGAGCAGAAACAATAACACATAAATTTTTGTTTTTTTTATTATCTCATCCTTATAGTATCTACAGAAAAAAAACGAATTTGTGGGAAAGTGCGCCATATATTTGTAAATCAGGAGTTGTAAACATTTTTTTTTCTGTTTAACTTTATCCTCGCTATGATAAGTATGACAATAACAACAAGTAGGCTTTAATCAGATCTAAGGCAAAAAACTAACTTTTGAAGAACTTTCTGAGGAATAGCAATAAAAAGAAACACGTCACCGCTAATTTAAAATATATATATATATATATATATACCAAAGTACATTAGTAGGTACTTAGTGTTCTTTTGTAGTACTTATTTTATTTTTAATACATATTTATTTGTCAAACCTAAGTTAGTTAACTTCAAAACTAAATAAGTGAGACGCCACGTCTTTTATAAGGACATTCTTAAGAGAGTTCAAAATGCCACGTTTTAAAATGTTTACAACCGCTGTATTTCGGGGAAGTGCGCCATATACTCAATGATAGGGCGCACTTCGCCGACTTGCCAAATTTGAGGTTAGAAATTTTTATCTTCTATAATTTTATAAAGTTGACTAGTTACAGCTGAAATAAAGTCAAAGCCTAAAAATAAAATGTTTTAATTATTTACATATTATATTTTCTTGTTGGAAAACATTTAGCTTCTTGAGATTTTTAACGATCACTTTCACGAGGTCAACTCTGCTTACCACTTTCAAAGACAGAAAAAAATGATGGCGCATATTTCGAGTTAACAATTATAGAGCCATCTGTGGCTTTTACCCAGAGCTATGTTTTAGTTTCCTACATCGATGTAAGATGTCGTTACTAGTATATTGTCAGCAGTTTACAATATATTTGAGGTAGGCGCACTTGTCCGGTAGGCGCACTTTGCCCCCTTCACCTTATATTTTTTGGAGTACAAGTACTCATAAGATTTGGGTTTCTTATTTTTTTCACTTCTTTGATATAATTCTTTGATAAATTACGGAAAATTACGACTGTACCTGCAAAACTTTTAGAAACATTAGGTCATCATTAGGTATCGCATTTAAGTACTTCTTTAGCTTCACCGTGTTCTAATATTATATTATGCTTTATAAATTAATCCTTCGATCGCGGATTCTTGGAAATGCTATTGTATTCTATTGTTGTCGTGATTACCGGTGCTCTTATGGGGCTTGAAGGATTAAAAGATGTATAGTTTTAGTCGTAATCCCAAGAATTTAGGTCAAATTAAAGATAGAATATTCATAATATAGGTACTTTATGGGCTTTATCAATTTGTAATGTATACCTACTAAAGCTAGTTATGTAAATCGTAAGGAGATGGACAAAACTTTCACCTTTTAAAGTTCTTAGCCGGTTATAAGTTGAAAATTACAGGAAGTCGCTTTAATATCGACCACTTTTAGATGTTTTATCATAATGTGATTATGTTTATTACATAAGTTGTGAATCATCTGATTTAATTAATTTGGTTTACGTATTGCAATATATTTACATTTCTGTGTCAGGTCAATTTTATAAATATTCTTTTCCTTGGTCAATAAAAGAAGCTGTATGAGCTGATTATTGTATGATCACCGTTTCGGTCTCAATTTTGGTAATTTGTTTTAAGGCCTGTAAAAATATTCTCATCTTTCCAATTGAAGGAATAAGTAACATAATCTTCAACAATACAAGTCATCGTTCACTTTTAGTAGCAATTTTCCAAACATTGTTTATGTTTCGCCTGGAGCTGTGAAAAGCTGGATGCTTTTCCATAAGCGGCTTCTCGGTGGGCCTTTCTCTGAAGTCTCTAATCACAATTCGCAACATGTTTGCCTATAAAACTCAACAACGCAATAAGGAGTTTGTCCATTATCAATGCAATTAGCATACAGATAAACTGATCTGCGCACTTTATGGAACCGGCTTCACAGTGAGTGCCGCATCATTTATTTCACACAAGCATCTCTTTGTAAAATTTGCATTTCCTTTTTCCTTATCACGGCGTATTTGTAGTCAACAAAGGATAATGTTTCACGCTGTTTACTCGGTCGTGATCCTTTGTAAATGCAATCCAACATCAATCAAAAAGTTTTCATTTCTTAACTTGAACCTCTACTATCCTTCTTCGCATACCTAGTGTCTGTTAAATTAATTGAAACCTTTTTTCTGCTCCTCTAATAAAAACGTTGCTTTGAAGGTTTCATGTTTTTACAAGACGAAAGGTTTTGAAAGTAGGATCATTTTAAAATTCCCTTCGGTTTGGGCCGTTGCACTCTGCCTTCGGACCCGTCTAACCGGCCCATTATCAGTACGCGGTTCGATTCATCGCGCCAGCCTTGTAGCCTGTGGGTACCTATTGCTGGGATCACCGAAGCGACTCCCCACACCAGGGTATATACATCAAGGATCACATTGGAGTCACTCCATAATAATAATTTTAGGTACGAATACAAGACGTGAATAATACTCGGTATTTAAAATAACTCCGGCGTTTATTGGACTGACCAAGAACTGTCTAGACCAGATTGTGATTTAGGTGATTTAGGTTAGGTTATGAACCATTGCAATAAGTTAATGAATCAAGTTCAAGGTCATATTTATTATTTTCTTGGCTAAAACAATAAGTCCCTCACTTAGATTGAACATTTTGTTTCTTCTTTCTAATGGCAATTCTTTATTTTAATAGCTATTCAGTACCTACCTAAAGATAGTAGAAAAACAAATCGGATTACATCATAATGTTTTTCATTAGATACTGTTCGTCAATGCTGAAACGAGGAAAACATCCTCTAAAGAAACCTTAGTAATAATTAATAATAATTATAAAAATGTTCATAAAGTTACAGCTTCTTGCCAAGTTCCTCGTAACTATAATTTGCCGTCATCAGCGCATCTCATTAATTTTTTATTTTTCAGTAATTTGCAAATTGTAGCCAATGCGCTTTTTCCTGCTATTGTTATAATAAATATACCTACTGAATATAAGATATTATACTAAAACCAGTGAGTATGTATAATGTTCACACTGAACTAGAACAAAATCTTATTTTAGCGCGTTACCAACGAGCGCTATCGATTCCGAGAAACAGCTGTTTATTTTAAAACTTCGATGCTGTAATACAATATTCGCATGCAGAATCCTCGTCGAGGTGAATAATATTTTAATACTCACATTCGAGGTCGGTTTTTAGTCGAACGGGAGAGATTCTTCAATCAGCACTGTCAATCACTGGTTCAAAACACGGCGCGCTATCGTTTCCAAATAGGCGATCGCGCTCGCGGTGTATTTTTAGAGCTGTAATACGACACCGGGCGCGGGCGTCGGTCGTGAGTCGTGCGAGTGCGGCGAGTGACGGCGCGCGATTGCGGCCGCGGGGCGCGCGCTCGCACTGTCACTCCCCCCGCGCCCCGCCCACCCCCGCCGCCTGCCTGCGCCCGCGCAGCCTCCAAAGGACGATACCCTCGGTACATCTCCACCGACATCCCTTTGTATAGTTTAGCACAATACACGACTTATTTTCAGGGAACTTCAAACTTTTAAAGTCTGGCAAGTCGCAAGTCGCAACGTGGCTATTATCGTTTTTTTTTTCCTTTTATTTATATGACTTAGAACATAATATTATTAATTAAGATACTGATCATGGGAGAGTTTAGTCTTTATCATAATCAGATTTTGGGCCTAAATCCCACCCTAAATCTTTATCCCTAGAAAAAACCGAAAAGAGATTAACTCAAGATTGCTTTCATGGTTTTTTACATGATAATAAGTAATATTATATAGGTAGTCAAATAGAGTACTTAGTTACTTTCCTGTATTTTTTTCAAAAAGAAGATGACAATAAGTAACAAGAAGCAACAAATAGTTTACTGTTGAAAATAATTAAGTATGAATCTACATAATTAGGTTAATTTTCCTGGTGATTTTCCAGGAAAATATGTTATGTACTTATATAAATAGATAACATATTATACACAATAATCAATATAAATTCAGCATAATATAATAATAATATGCTGATTTTATGTTATTCTCAGTTACACAAATTCATCCTTCCTAAGATGGACTATGGAGACTATGTTTGGAACCTTTCAAACACTTAGATTTGGTTTTTTAACCGACTTCCAAAAAACGGGGAGGTTATACGTTCGGCTGTGGATTTTTTTTTCTAGGGACTTTGTTTCCCTTCTTAAGAGGGCGACTAACCCCAAAAATCAAATATCGTCCTTCTCTCTTCACACTCACGCCCGTCTTTCATATGCCAGGTGAAAAAGGACGACGCGGATTCATCGCCAAATTAGTTTTTTCTCAATAACTCGATAAATATACAACATTTTAAAAATCCGCTAGGTCGGATTCTCAATGATAGAATTTTATACAATGTGTTAAAATATTAACTTAGTTCAATGCACGGTTATGGATGGCAATACGCGAAAAATTCGTGAAAATTAGATGCATCTTTGTGATTTTTTTCTATCGAGAAAATTTTTAGATATCGTGTTTTTGCTCAGATTGAATTCTTGGAAATATAATGTAGTATCTAATTTTAGAAAATGAAACAATTCAGGGCGTTTTTTCAAGTATAAAAATGAATTATAAAATTTAAAATTTAGGGTTAGTCGCCCACTTAGGTCGTCGTACAACGTCTCAAATTGTGCAAGAATATTGGGTTGTATTATATGCTACTGCATGTACCAATAAAAGAAATAAGTAAATATAAAAGTTACTATATTCATCTTGCTTTCAAACCATACAACAATAGTATTTCAAGTACACCACATTAAAAACTCTATAAAAATAAATTAGTTTCAATTTATTCCTCTTCCACCAATTCATCGTCTGTAGTAAATTCACTTTCGTTGCCCCCCTGAAACAAATATGAGTTGTTTTATTTTTTGGAAATCTTTTTCATAAAATTTTTGGAAGTAATAAATACTGTACTAATAACCGATGCCCGGTTTCTAACCGCCGTACTCAGAGACAAAAATTAATTACTTAAATGTAATTAGATGAAGATTTTGACATAAGCTCCATACATTGTCTGTCAAACTCTACATTAAAATGAAGTTTAATCTTAATTAAATGTCTCTGAGTACGGCGGTAAGTGCAGCAGTAAAATTGTTTTCACAAGCATTATCGCTTTTGATTGGCTAGGGTCAAGAAATTAACCAATCAATACTGTTGAATAGACAAACTCCTGTCAAAAAACGTCCGAACCCGGGCATTCGTTGTAGCCAATCAAAACTTAATGTTTTGATTGGCCACAACGAATCTACGACACCGTTAAACAGATAAACTCCAGTCAAAAAACTGGCGCCGTACAACGAAACCATTTTGAGACTCAATTGAACGAATCGGAATGCCGCGTCCTACTATAACAAACGTGAAATGACGTTGTTAAGAGTATGGCGCGGCATTCCGATTCGATTGTTGACGTTTCGGTTGACGATTCGGTTTCGTTGACGGCCTTCTGGCACGAGACCTGCTCAGGGCCGGATTTAAATTTGTATGAGTATAAGCCACTTTACTTTTGCAGTCCCTATGTACCAACTCTGCCGCTGACGCTGCCGCCCCCCTAGGACGCCATAGGACGCTGCCGCCAGTAGGCCATTGCCTATACTGCCTATTCGTAAAGTGCTTCCTAGACATTCAGCATGACATGCATCTACGTGACAGTATTAATTGTTGCATGACATGCCGATCGCGAAACGATCATGCGTGCATATCATGCACATATTATTGCAGGACGAAAAATTAAAGAACTTGTCAATGTACAGCACGTAGTTTGCATGTCATTCACAATCAATCAATACAATAAACGGTCATGCGTTCATGGCAGCACGTAACGCATGTAATGCTGAATTATCGTCTATTTTGTGCGTAAATCCAGGACTGCTTCTGGTACGAATCCTGCTTGTGTCCTACCTGGTCGTCGTTATCGGAGTCCGTGTCGCTGAGGTCCCACTGCGGGTGCTCCGCCGGCACTGCTGCTGCCTCCTTCACGTCCAGTTTCATGTCCTGCTGCTGGTCCATGCCGATGTACGAATCTGTACAATACATTATTTATTTCAAAATCAGCGGCCATACTTCCGAAACTGCTGCTTTAATCCCAACTATAAAGTTTATATACCTAGCGGAATAGAGCAACAATCTCGAGGTGTCAAACGAAACCGAAATTGATTTACAGACGTGTGTAAAAATTTGTTTACGTATACACTTACACAAGCATCTTTCTAAAGTCTCCCGCAAACGATCAAACATCAAACACGTCAAACACCATATAAACTACGTGTTTGACGTGTTTGACGCGTTTGAAGAAAATTTGGATTTACTACGTGTTTTGACGTGTTTGACGGTTTGATGTTTGATCGTTTGTGGGAGACTTAAGAGATTAAATTGTCAACGTGCCGATAAGTCAAACAGATAAAAAAATTGGTTCTGCTGTCATGTATTACACCTTTTTACCACGTAGTGTCAATAATAATAATTAATATTAGAACGAGAACCGAATCAGCTCGTGCTGTCAGTCAGCAGCTCAACTTGGAACTAATTGGAACGGCTTTTCCCACTCCTGACAGCTATACTAGAGTACGATCGTGCTGCGGCTCAATTTGGAACTAATCAGACTCGTAAATCAAAATGGTATCGGTTTCGGGGGTAAGACTGCTGATTCAATTTCGATTACAAATCTCTTCCGACGTCGATTTTGATTCAGATTCAGCTTCTACGATCTCGAAACGAACTCGTATTAAGATCGACATAGCGTTGACCGAATGTTAAACTTCTAGATCCCGATTAGTTACAAAATGGCCCAGCGCACGATCGTGCGCTAGTGTAGATGTCGGGACTCGGGAGTACCAAAACTACCATTAATATCCTAAGCTGCTCGTGTTATCCTTTCTAGACATTTGTATGGAGAAGTTACAGTATGATGGCATGTTAATAGAAAGCTATGTCATCTATCAGCTTCAAAAATGTCAAAATTATAGATGGAGTATGGTGTGAAAAAATTCCACCGGGGAGGGAGAATAATAGCCTAGCGCTGGCAAAACTACTAATAGTTTAAAAAACACGCTTTCTCTTATTTTATTTTTTTTATTTGAAAAATTATTGCATTGTCATTGGCTGCTAATAAGTATGCAAAGTTTCGAATTAATTAGACTCCAGCCCCCCTAGACAACTGGCAAAACGCTAACGCTACAAAATGGTGGTGGCGAGCGCGGTGACCGCCGCCGGCGCCGTCAGCAGCGTGTGCGACTTGCGAGATCTTGGCTCACCCACCTGATCTGAGACAGCACGCCAGTGTGTAGACTCCGGGCCAGCGCGGCGCCGTGAACCGCAGCTGCAGCTCGGCGGTGGTGGCGAGCGCGGTGACCGCCGCCGGCGCCGTCAGCAGCGTGTGCGACTTGCGAGATCTTGGCTCACCCACCTGATCTGAGACAGCACGCCAGTGTGTAGACTCCGGGCCAGCGCGGCGCCGTGAACCGCAGCTGCAGCTCGGCGGTGGTGGCGAGCGCGGTGACCGCCGCCGGCGCCGTCAGCAGCGTGTGCGACTTGCGAGATCTTGGCTCACCCACCTGATCTGAGACAGCACGCCAGTGTGTAGACTCCGGGCCAGCGCGGCGCCGTGAACCGCAGCTGCAGCTCGGCGGTGGTGGCGAGCGCGGTGACCGCCGCCGGCGCCGTCAGCAGCGTGTGCGACTTGCGAGATCTTGGCTCACCCACCTGATCTGAGACAGCACGCCAGTGTGTAGACTCCGGGCCAGCGCGGCGCCGTGAACCGCAGCTGCAGCTCGGCGGTGGTGGCGAGCGCGGTGACCGCCGCCGGCGCCGTCAGCAGCGTGTGCGACTTGCGAGATCTTGGCTCACCCACCTGATCTGAGACAGCACGCCAGTGTGTAGACTCCGGGCCAGCGCGGCGCCGTGAACCGCAGCTGCAGCTCGGCGGTGGTGGCGAGCGCGGTGACCGCCGCCGGCTCCGTCAGCAGCGTGTGCGACTTGCGAGATCTTGGCTCACCCACCTGATCTGAGACAGCACGCCAGTGTGTAGACTCCGGGCCAGCGCGGCGCCGTGAACCGCAGCTGCAGCTCGGCGGTGGTGGCGAGCGCGGTGACCGCCGCCGGCGCCGTCAGCAGCGTGTGCGACTTGCGAGATCTTGGCTCACCCACCTGATCTGAGACAGCACGCCAGTGTGTAGACTCCGGGCCAGCGCGGCGCCGTGAACCGCAGCTGCAGCTCGGCGGTGGTGGCGAGCGCGGTGACCGCCGCCGGCGCCGTCAGCAGCGTGTGCGACTTGCGAGATCTTGGCTCACCCACCTGATCTGAGACAGCACGCCAGTGTGTAGACTCCGGGCCAGCGCGGCGCCGTGAACCGCAGCTGCAGCTCGGCGGTGGTGGCGAGCGCGGTGACCGCCGCCGGCTCCGTCAGCAGCGTGTGCGACTTGCGAGATCTTGGCTCACCCACCTGATCTGAGACAGCACGCCAGTGTGTAGACTCCGGGCCAGCGCGGCGCCGTGAACCGCAGCTGCAGCTCGGCGGTGGTGGCGAGCGCGGTGACCGCCGCCGGCGCCGTCAGCAGCGTGTGCGACTTGCGAGATCTTGGCTCACCCACCTGATCTGAGACAGCACGCCAGTGTGTAGACTCCGGGCCAGCGCGGCGCCGTGAACCGCAGCTGCAGCTCGGCGGTGGTGGCGAGCGCGGTGACCGCCGCCGGCGCCGTCAGCAGCGTGTGCGACTTGCGAGATCTTGGCTCACCCACCTGATCTGAGACAGCACGCCAGTGTGTAGACTCCGGGCCAGCGCGGCGCCGTGAACCGCAGCTGCAGCTCGGCGGTGGTGGCGAGCGCGGTGACCGCCGCCGGCTCCGTCAGCAGCGTGTGCGACTTGCGAGATCTTGGCTCACCCACCTGATCTGAGACAGCACGCCAGTGTGTAGACTCCGGGCCAGCGCGGCGCCGTGAACCGCAGCTGCAGCTCGGCGGTGGTGGCGAGCGCGGTGACCGCCGCCGGCGCCGTCAGCAGCGTGTGCGACTTGCGAGATCTTGGCTCACCCACCTGATCTGAGACAGCACGCCAGTGTGTAGACTCCGGGCCAGCGCGGCGCCGTGAACCGCAGCTGCAGCTCGGCGGTGGTGGCGAGCGCGGTGACCGCCGCCGGCGCCGTCAGCAGCGTGTGCGACTTGCGAGATCTTGGCTCACCCACCTGATCTGAGACAGCACGCCAGTGTGTAGACTCCGGGCCAGCGCGGCGCCGTGAACCGCAGCTGCAGCTCGGCGGTGGTGGCGAGCGCGGTGACCGCCGCCGGCTCCGTCAGCAGCGTGTGCGACTTGCGAGATCTTGGCTCACCCACCTGATCTGAGACAGCACGCCAGTGTGTAGACTCCGGGCCAGCGCGGCGCCGTGAACCGCAGCTGCAGCTCGGCGGTGGTGGCGAGCGCGGTGACCGCCGCCGGCTCCGTCAGCAGCGTGTGCGACTTGCGAGATCTTGGCTCACCCACCTGATCTGAGACAGCACGCCAGTGTGTAGACTCCGGGCCAGCGCGGCGCCGTGAACCGCAGCTGCAGCTCGGCGGTGGTGGCGAGCGCGGTGACCGCCGCCGGCGCCGTCAGCAGCGTGTGCGACTTGCGAGATCTTGGCTCACCCACCTGATCTGAGACAGCACGCCAGTGTGTAGACTCCGGGCCAGCGCGGCGCCGTGAACCGCAGCTGCAGCTCGGCGGTGGTGGCGAGCGCGGTGACCGCCGCCGGCGCCGTCAGCAGCGTGTGCGACTTGCGAGATCTTGGCTCACCCACCTGATCTGAGACAGCACGCCAGTGTGTAGACTCCGGGCCAGCGCGGCGCCGTGAACCGCAGCTGCAGCTCGGCGGTGGTGGCGAGCGCGGTGACCGCCGCCGGCGCCGTCAGCAGCGTGTGCGACTTGCGAGATCTTGGCTCACCCACCTGATCTGAGACAGCACGCCAGTGTGTAGACTCCGGGCCAGCGCGGCGCCGTGAACCGCAGCTGCAGCTCGGCGGTGGTGGCGAGCGCGGTGACCGCCGCCGGCGCCGTCAGCAGCGTGTGCGACTTGCGAGATCTTGGCTCACCCACCTGATCTGAGACAGCACGCCAGTGTGTAGACTCCGGGCCAGCGCGGCGCCGTGAACCGCAGCTGCAGCTCGGCGGTGGTGGCGAGCGCGGTGACCGCCGCCGGCTCCGTCAGCAGCGTGTGCGACTTGCGAGATCTTGGCTCACCCACCTGATCTGAGACAGCACGCCAGTGTGTAGACTCCGTGCCAGCGCGGCGCCGTGAACCGCAGCTGCAGCTCGGCGGTGGTGGCGAGCGCGGTGACCGCCGCCGGCGCCGTCAGCAGCGTGTGCGACTTGCGAGATCTTGGCTCACCCACCTGATCTGAGACAGCACGCCAGTGTGTAGACTCCGGGCCAGCGCGGCGCCGTGAACCGCAGCTGCAGCTCGGCGGTGGTGGCGAGCGCGGTGACCGCCGCCGGCGCCGTCAGCAGCGTGTGCGACTTGCGAGATCTTGGCTCACCCACCTGATCTGAGACAGCACGCCAGTGTGTAGACTCCGGGCCAGCGCGGCGCCGTGAACCGCAGCTGCAGCTCGGCGGTGGTGGCGAGCGCGGTGACCGCCGCCGGCGCCGTCAGCAGCGTGTGCGACTTGCGGTCGCAGATGTAGCACCACCAGTACTCCTGCTTGTCCTGGGCATTCACGGAGGAATTGAGTACGTGATTGATAGATGCTTGATACGACTAAGGACTTAACGCCCGGCGTAAGGTTTCAGTCTCAAAATCGGCCGCCGTATCACATATCTTGCTATATAGCAATTATTGCGCGATAATTGCTCCAACATCGCAATTTCGTATCACGCAACAGTCAAAACAATACGATTGCAATCGATTGCTTACATGACACCATTGTTTTTGACAACCAGCAATCGATCGCAGGATTATTGCTAGTGGATTGGACTTTTTGTGATTGGACAACGCGCCGCCGCCGCTACCACCCCATTGCCCGCTGATATCGAGATTCGAGAATCGAGACTGAAGCCTAAAGTGAGAAGTGTTTTACTTTCTTGATTGACAAATGTTTGACACGACTAAGATTCAACGAAGCTCCGCCTGGTATAAGGTAAAACCTGACGAAAATTTTTCACGCACATTCACCGAAGCCATTAAATGGCGCCTCGCATAAGTCGAGTAATGTCAAAAACTCTCATTAGGGCTTATGTAACATCATATTTTTGCAGTCGCTCTGCGGCGCGACACTATAAAGTGCTGACGTTTCTAGTCGCGTAGCTCTGCTGCTGCGTAATAATATATGGCTGTAATTGTCGCGACTCGCGTCCCTTCACTTCAGTTACCCCTAGTGCGGTCTCACCGTTATTATGTTTTCAAACTTCTCAGTCCTTCAACATCAAACATAACATTAAAAACACTCACCAAGGGGAAGTAGGGACAGTGCACGGGGTGCGAGCTCTTGGACCGTCCCTCGAGCCGCTCCCGCTTCTGTATCCTCTTCTGGAACTTGTCCCACTGGTCGTCGTCGTCCTCGTCCGCCGGGGACGACTTGTCCCGGGACTCCTCGTCTGAGCCCTCGCTGTTCGACCCCGACGCGTTCGACTCGTCCTCCGAGTCTGACCCTGAATGAGATTTGAAAATAATACTGTTAAATAATATTCGAAATTTCTGATTACGATTCGAGAATGGTACCATTACACCCGAAAATGATACGATTTTGATTTCAAATCAAATCAAATCGTTTATTCACAGAATGCAGTATACAAAGGTGTTATCTTATATCTAGTTAGTGCTTCCATTCTACCATTAAAATGGTGTGTGAAACTTATATTTTAGTTACATTACTTTTATGTTATCAACATCAATTCAGTTACCTTTCAAATTAAAATAATAATAAGTCAATAATAACAAAATAAATCAAATCAAATAATTCGTCAAAAAAAATAATTAACACAAAATATTATAGAATCTATCAAATAAAATAATAATTAATCAATAAAAATATAATAAAACATTACAATTTACAATAATTATAATTTATAAAAATTCATCAACAATAAAAAAACAAGTCATACAAATAACAATTCATCGATTAAATTATAATATAAAATATAAAATTGGCACTATAATAAAAAATAAAAATAGTTAATAAATAAATAAATCAGTCAAAGAATTCATTTAAATTATACGTACATTTGCTAAGGAGCCACAATTTCAGTTTATATTTAAATTTATTTAAAGGTAGTTCTCTGATATTCTTTGGTACGCTATTATAAATTTTTATGACCATAAAATTACAATTTTTTTTAAACAAAACTATTACAGATTGGCACCTTGAGTCTGGTTGGATCCCTCGACATGTATTTTCTATCCTCGTCATTTGTTGGAAAGAGGTATATATGTTTTTTTACAAACACACAGCATTCTAATATGTATAGATCTATAACAGCATGTATCCAAAGGTCCGATTCCGCTGATGGCTCTAATGCATTTCTTTTGAGCTATGAAGACTCGATTTATTTCAGTAGTGTTGCCCCATAAAACTATGCCATACCGTAATAGAGATGCTACATATCCATGGTAGGCAGTTAGAGCAGCTTCCCGGCTGACTGTTTTCCTTATATTTCTAAGAGCGTAAACAAATTTATTTATCCTTTTAGTTACAAAATCAGCATGCGCCTTCCAATTGCAATTGCTTTCTAATATAAAACCTAGAAATTTAATTACTTGTTCGATAATCTCATGTTCATACTCTATTATCAAGTCGGGACGTCTGTTTTTATAGTTGTAAAATTGTATTATTTTGGTTTTATTTAAATTAAGTTTTAATTCATTTTTGTCGAGCCACTCTTTAACAATACGTAATATTTTTTTAAGTATATCCTCATAAATTGTGTTTTCGTCAGTATCAGGTATTACAATGGATATGTCATCAGCAAATAAAGTATTAGTATATTTTATTATTCTAGGTAAATCGTTAATAAAAATGATGGATAGTAGCGGTCCCAATATGCTCCCCTGGGGAACTCCTCTATAATTAAATTTAAATTTCGATCTAAATGTTTTTTGCTCATTTTCAATAAGACGTGTAATTTCGACACATTGCTTCCGGTTTTTTAAATAGCTAGCGATCCATTTGAGGACTTTTCCTCTTATGCCATACCGTTCGCATTTTTTAAAAAGTATTTTGTGATTAATACAGTCGAACACTTTTGTCAAATCAAATAAAATAGCTGCTACTCTTTTTTTGTTATCAATACATCTTAGCACATCACTAATTAAACGGTAAGAAGCTAGAGTCGTAGTTTTATTTTTCTGAAATCCACATTGTTCTTTAGCTATGATATTAAATTTATCTAAAAATGTAGTAATTCTTCTATTCATTACCTTTTCAAATATCTTTGAAAATATTGGGACCAAAGTAATTGGTCTGTAATTATTTAGATCGGCTTTGTTTCCTTTCTTATAGAGGGGTTTTACAATAGAAATCTTAAGTAGCTCGGGAAACGTACCTTCTTCAAAAGAAATATTTACTAGGTAGGCAGTAATGCTGGAAATATTTTTTGCACACTTTTTTAATATGTGAGTTGAGATCATGTCAAACCCTACAGAATTGGTATTATTCAAGCTATATATAGCTCCGTTGTTGACGGACGTAAAAACAACGTGTTACATATATTATCTATATTATACTTTAATTCATTTTTATTAGATATGTCACCTTGATCTTTTAGAAAATAGTCGTTAAAATGTTCAGCAATTTTTAAGGCATCAGTCACTTGTACTTCGTCTATATCTATATATTCTATATTTGTATGTGTTTTTGAGTTATTGTTATTATTAATAACTTTCCATGTCGCCTTACATTTATTTCGGGCCTTGTTAATATTTAAGCTATTTATATTTCTCTTCGAATGCCAAATACATTTCTTGAAAATTCTTGGTAGTCTAAATATTTCATTTTGTGTATGCTACTTTTCTTTTTAAAGTAATCATATTTTAGCAAATTAAATTTACGAGTCTGATTAGTTTCAAATTGAGCCGCAGAAAGATCGTGCGATAGTATTGCTATTAAGAATCGGAAAATCCGTTGAGAATTGAGATCGAATTAGTTCCAAATTCAGCCGCAGCACGATTTTGCGCTAGTATATAATATGTCGGAAGTAGCAAAAGCTTTGAAATCGAGGTGATTCGATTCTGATTCTGTCGGGAGTAAAGCAGTACATAGATTTGAATTCCTATTACAGTACGTTATCATATCAATACAAGCGAATGAGAATATTCATATTACAATTTTGCTAACTGGAAACACATGACCAACAACATGTATTTCAATTATTTGTAAACATACTTTAAAAATAAAACGATAAGGCCAGCCTGGGCAAACATTTATATTAGGCTTCGACCAAACCTACGCGTCAATAACGCGGGACGCGGGACGGGAGCGTCTGCAACGCGAAACTGGCGCGACTACGGTGCGAAACCGTATTTATAACCGTATTCCCGCTCTGCCGACGCGAACGTCCCGCGTTGCAGACGCTCCCGCTTCGCAGTCGCTTTGGTCGCGTAGGCCGTTTGGCCGAAGCTTAAGAATTAAAAAAAGCCATGCAAAGTGAAAAAAGTACCTTCATCCTCCTTCTTTTTTTCTTTATTTTTTTTCTGCTCGGGCGTGGCGCTGGGCGCGGGAGCGGCGGGCGCGGCCGGCGGTTTCGTCACTTGTTTTGACGCCGGTTTTTTCGCCTTCTTAGACGTCTGTTTTTTATTCTGCTTCATCCAAACCGGCCGTTTGAATTGGTCTTTTTTGTCCTTGTCATTTTTATCATTATCAGCTTTTTCCTCCTTATCTCCTTCTTCATTGTCTCTGAAAAATGTGTATAAAACATTTTATAACACATTCCTTGGTCTTTTAATCACTTTAGGGCCTATTTCACCACTTCCTGATGAGTGCCGAATAGGCTATCCACCACGTAACTTAACAGATGAAGTATGCAGAATTTCTCAAAAAAGCTGTGAATAGCCTATTCGGCACTTCATCAGAAAGTAGTGAAACAGGCCCTTACTCTTACTTTTTTTAAGTAAAGAAAGAAAGAAAGAAAAAAAATATTTTTAGGTGAAATTAATGCTTACTGAAATAAAAAGAAGTTAATAAAATAATGATTTAGGTTCTTGAGGAAGCACACTCACTTTATATTATCTTTTTCTTTAATTGACGTATCTCCAAACAGCTCTTTCATGTTGGTTCTCTTGAGAAAAACTGTCACTGTGACTATTGCACCTGCCGTTACTACTGTAGAGTTCTCGTCGTCAATAACTGAAATTAAAACATAGAATTAAAAAAAAGAATATTGATATTATTAAATTACAGGAAGTATACATAATACAGGGTGCAATTAAACCTTCCTGCCAAATTTTGATATATTGATCCTTGTTAAAAATAAAAATACACGTATTTTTTCTTTTATAGTCACTCAGTACTAAAATGTTGAGAAATTGCTTCCGAAAGTTATCCTAAAAAACACTACAATTAATGGACACAATGCGTCGGCCGCGCGTGACGTGCCCCCGCGCGCGCGCCTCATCCCGCTTCACCCCCTCTCATTCCCCCGCGCCGCGAGTGACCGTTCTGCAACGATTGTAAATGGGATAAAATGTCATTGAAAAAAAATAACACCCAATTTTTTTTTTGGTTAAATGGACTCTCCTAATGATACCTAAGCCCTGGAAAAAAATTGGCAGGAGGGTTTAATTGCACCCTGTATGAACCGTCCATAACTTTAAGTTCGCTCAGCAAAACTCGTACGGTTCGGTAAGTAAACTAATAACTTTAATCTTTTATTATTGGCGGGCGACATGCGACAGTATAAACTAGCACACTATAGTACTAACATTGCAAAGTTTTGGATGATTACCTTCTGTGTTGACTTGGAAATGTATGTATGGCATAGTCCCTAAAACTTTCATGACATCTTCATATTGTTTGTCGTTCAGAAACCGCATCATTTGCCTTCTCTCCTCTCCCGGGAGTTGGGCTAACTGTAACAACGACTTAATGTGTTTCTTGCGGTTTATGAAATATTTCAAGTGATCTTCTGTGATGTATGGTAACTGTAGTAGTGGTGATTTGTACTCCCAGAGTCCTTGTACTATCATTGGCGACATTTTCATACAATTTTCAATTGTTTCTATAGTAGGTAAACGAGGAACTGAAACAGAAAATAAATTATGAAATGAAAAAAAAGTGGCTGCGACATACGGACGGATAGATGGACAGACAGACAGACATGACGAATCTATGAGGGTTCCGTTTTTTTGCCATTTGGCTACGGAACCCTAAAAATGTAAACCACATTTTCACTCAAGGTGCAATCCCAGGCAGTGGTGTGTACCAATGAAACTTTCCAGGTGACAAGCATTTTACAAATAATAGAAACAATATTGTTATATTCCGCATATCCATTCTAATATTATAGATGCGAAAGTGTGTCTGTCTGTCTGTCTGTCTGTCTGTCTGTCTTACATCTCTTGACGCCCAAACGGCGGAATCGATTCTGCTGAAAGTTGGTATGGAGATACTTTGAGTCCCGAGAAAGGACATAGGATAATTTTTATCCCGAAAAAATGTGCGGTTCCCGCGCGATAAACGAATTTTCGGGCGTAATCTAGTTCAAAATAATGTTAATGATATTATCATGCTAAACTGCTTTACATGATCTAAAATTAAAAGTATAATATTATGTATTAAAATTTAATAGACACATAAAGATAAGCAAGTAATGTGGGTTATGTGACACTATTATGATTAAATCAAATATCATTAAAAAGTAATTTATTCTTATACTAGACGTTCCGCGCGGCTTCGCCCGCGTAAATTAGATATTTCACAGACAAATTAGTCCACAAAAAAGCCTATGATCCTTCAGGTGGTAGCTACTTCTTATCTGACCCAAATAACAGAAAAAATGCTTTAGTAGTTCGTGAGATGATGATGATGATGATGATGATAGCCTCTTATTCTGCCTTCAAGCTATAGGATGTCTCGAAGGTCAGTGTGCCTCTCGGCATAGGCCTCCTCCAGCCTTTTCCACTCAGTTCTGTCTAGTGCTACTCTTCTCCAGTGGCGTCCAGCTGTTAATGCTAGATCATCTCCCCATCTGGTTTGTTGGCGACCTCTACTCCGTTTACCATTTCTCGGGTACCAGTGAGTGATGACTGTGCTCCATTTATTTTGTTTGTCTCTTAGCATGTGTCCCGCCCATCTCCACTTTCTTTGGTCTATTTGAGTAAGTATGTCTATTACTTTTGTTTTTTCTCTTATTGTAGTGTTTCTGATCCTGTCTTGTCTCTTTATACCTAGCATGCTTCTCTCCATGGATCTCTGGTATCGTTCCAACTTTTCTCTGTGTTATTTTGTGTGGGCCCAGGTTTCACAGCCATATGTTATAACGGGTAGGACACAGGTGTTAAATGCTTTCTTTTTTACAGTTAAACTCAAGTCAGATTTAAATATTTCTTTGAGCGACCAGTACTTTTTCCAACCATTTGCAATTCTACTGTTGACTTCTTTTGTGGTCTGGTTTTCATGGGAGATTAGTTCTCCAAGGTAGATGTAATCTTTTACGTATTCGAGAGGTTGATCGTCAACTTTTATGGTGATTTGCTTGGAGTTTGTAAGTACTTTGGTTTTGTCCTTATTCATGCTGAGGCCTACTTTTTTGCTTTCTGTATCAAGAGCTTTTATCATTGTTTCAAGGTTGTTTGGGTTTTCTTCAAAGATAATTATATCGTCAGCAAATCTTAAATGGTTTAGCTTTTCTCCGTTCACGTTAAGGCCATACTTCTCCCAGTCTAGTTCTCGAAAGATGGTTTCCAGTACAGCTGAAAATAGTTTTGGAGAGAGGGGGTCGCCCTGTTCTGCGCCTCTTTCGATCTGAAATTTGTTTCCTATTGTTTCAAGTCTTATTCTGGCTTCACTATTTAGGTATATGTTTTTGATGATATCAATATAAGTTACGGGTATGCCTCGCTGTTCTAGGCTTTTCCAGATAGCTTCATGACTTATGCTGTCGAAGGCTTTTGAGTAATAAATGAATGCCATATACAGTTCCTTCTTGTATTCATTGTAAGTACTTCTCTATTATCTGCTTTACTGTGTGTATGTGGTCTAACGTAGAAAAGTTTTTCCTGAATCCTGCTTGCTCTTTCGGTTGGCTTTCATCCAGCTGTTTGTTGATTCTCTCTAAGATAACTTTGGAGAAGACCTTGTAGATATTTGACAAGAGACTTATTGGTCTGTAGTTCCCTAAGTCTTCTTTAGAACCTTTCTTGTGTATTAAGATGATATGCGATATTTTCCATTGCTTCGGTATTGTGCAGGTCTTTAGTATGTCGTTAAATATTGTGGTAAGAACAGGTACGAGTTCACTGATGGTGCCTTTTAGGATTTCGTTTGGTACTTTGTCTGGGCCTGGGACTCTCTCCATTTTTAGACTGCGAATGGCTTTTTACATTTCGCATGGCAGAATTTCCGGCACTTGACTAGCTTCGTAGCTAGGTTTGGGTAAGCTTTCTCTATTTACTGTATTTTGCTTTTGTGGGTTTGCATACAGATTTATATAAAAAGTTGTAGCTATTTTGCTGATGTCTTTTCTATTTGTGCTGGTAGTTGTACGTTTTTTAAATACAACTACCAGTTCGTGAGATAAGCCCTTTCAAATAATTTCCCCCGTTCTTTCCACATTTTCCTCTATTTCTTCACTCCTATTAGCCTTAGCGTAATAAAATATAGCCTTCCTCGATAACTGGGCTATCTAACACTGAAAGAATTTTTCAAATCGGACCAGTAGTTCCTGAGATTAGCGCGTTCAAATAAGCCCTTTCAATAATTTCCCCCCGTTTTTTCCACATTTTCCTCTATTTCGTCGCTCCTATTAGTCTTAGCGTGATAAAGTGCCTATAGCCGTCCTAGATAAATGGACTATCTAACACTGAAAGAATTTTTCAAATCGAACCAGTAGTTCCTGAGATTAGCGCGTTCAAACAAACAAACAAACAAACTAACTAACAAACTCTTCCGCTTTATAATATTAGTATAGATAACTTACTTCTTCTAGCATATGCGAGAGCAATCAACTGATTAACACAGTTGACCATTTCAACGATGAGGTCAGGGCAACGGGACACAATGTACCGTCTGTCAACTTCCAAAGTGTCTTGCGGTAGTTTCATTCTGGACAGATGTGCGTGAAGAAGAGCCCTCGCCTTTATACTGTAGGGACGACACAGGGGCTGTTCCTTATTTTTCTCACCAAGGTTTGGTAGATCTCGTAGTAACTGTGATACAAGAAGTCTTATGAGAAAGAACAAAAATAGGACTAAGCCTACAGATAAATTATTTCATAGAACACTCGTGATCACTTTAGCAATAAATTTCAAGGTGACACCGCGTTAAAGTAAAAAACCGTGTTGGATATCGGCCTCTCATAGAAAACAAGCAATGGAACAGCAAAAAATGGAAAGGGCGTAAGCGACAAAATGGTTTTTGTCGCGTAATTTAAAAACCATAAATACATTTCATATAAGCTATGGGCAAATTAAAGTGTATGCTTAAACCAATCCGTGTACAAATTTTGGAAGCTTAAATCACTCTCCTCTGTTGGCAAAATAGGAATCCCTTTTTTTAGAGAGGTCTTTTTGATTGATCATTCTGTGTTATAAAAGTTGACCAATCGTGCTATGCTATGGGTAATTCAAAGACAAAGACAATATGATGAATGCTGATAATGAACTTTAATTTCTTAGCTTTAGTCATTGCTGAGAAAAATCGATATCGCTACAGCAAAATTATCAAGGCGTCGCCTTAAATCAATTATACAATTTGTTTCGGAGCAAGAATACCATGGACAGACACAAACACATATATCAAACTTTCAACAACCCAATCATTTTTAAGTTTCCAATGAAACAATTTAATTTAATTATATTTTAATCCTTCAAGCCCCATAAGAGCAACGGTGATCGCGACAACAATAGAATACAATAGCATTTTCAAGAATCCCCGATCGAAGGATTAAAGAGTCATAATTCTCCATTGTCTATACTATTACATATTTACTTATTTACTACTTACCATAGGGACCTCATCATTATCAGTTATCCTTTCAATCACTTCAGAATTGTGCCTGCGATCAAACTCACAAGAAGCTGCCAATATCATTAGTGCCCTCTTCAGTGGCATCGATGGAGTTTTGTGACAAAAGTAGAAGTACATCTGTGTTGTATCCAACAAAACTTGCTCTCCAGAAAATCTAATAGACCTGTACCACCACATACCAACCTGAAAAAAAATATGTAGAATTGAAAAAACAAAAAAAAAACTAAATCAGCCATACTGCACACAACACAGAAGCAATGAAATAAGTAATTCAGAGAGGTCAGAGAAATTTATTCATAGGCACATGATATAAAACAAAATTTCGCTATACCCGAAATTGGCGCTATATCCGAAGTTGCTATTACCAAAAAAAATTAATACAAAAGTATGCTTTAAATTCATTCGCGCGCTGCGCGGCTCTTGACTCGGAGGTCGTGGCTTCGATTTCCGCATTGGAAACATGTTATTTCCAAGTTTGGTTAGGACAATGCAGGCTGACCACCTGATTGTCTGACAAGTAAGATGATTCATGCGTCGGATGGGCATGTAAAAAAAGTTGGTCCTGCGCCTGATCTCTCGCCAGTCGTGTTGGTTGTCCGTCCCACTGGGTTATGAGAGTAAAGGAATAGAGAGTGCTCTTGTGTACTGCGCACACACTTGGGCACTATAAAATTACTCCTGCGTAGCTGGCCTGGTTTCAATGAAACCAGCCACCGTCACCGAAACCGGTGAGGGAGCTATTATATTATTATTTTTATTTTTAATATATTGTTATTATTTAAATTATGATACTTACAGCTGTTGGTAAAGCCACCATAAACACAAGAGCGTACAACCCAAGTACCCAAACACTGTTCTCTTTCTCTACAATCCAACTAGGTAAAGCTATTCCAAAACTCATAGCCCCAGGTCCATCTGGGTTGCCATATTTTTCCCAGTTTCTTCTAGCTTCTTCATCTGTTAAAGCCTACAAAAATATTGTATAAAGTAAAATATATTATATCCACACTAATATCTACCTGTTTGGCTGTTTGTTACATCTTCATTCTAAAAATGGTGAATCGATTTGGACATAGAGATAAAGTGTGTCCTGGGAATGGACATTTACATTGTAAAGTATATGGATACCCCACGCATTAAATAAAATTATGTAAAAATCTAATAAAAGTTTAAATAATCAGGTCGTTATTAATAAGGTGCACATATAATATTTTAAGATATACATACAACCAGTGCCGTAAATAGCCTTTTTTGCGCCCTGTGCGAGCTTCTACAACTGCGCCCTTGTTTTTTTAGGGTTCCGTAGTCAACAAGGAACCCTTATATAGTTTCGGTCTGTCCGTCCGTCTGTCTGTCTGTCTGTCTGTCTGTCCGCGGTTTTGCTCAGAAACTATAGGACCTGCAAAGCTGTAATTTGGCATGAATGCACATATTAGTGATGCCGACAAAATGGTACATGAAATCTTAAAAAAATATTTTTTATGGTACCTTCCCTACACATCAAGCGGCATCCCCGCTTTTTTTTTTTTTTTTGCGTCCACCCAATCGTGTGGAGTGTCGTTGGATAGGTTTTTTAAAAATATTACGAGTATTCATAGACCATTTTCCGATTTAGGGATCCGTTTGTGAAATACTAAGTTTTAAAGTGGAAATAATCGTTAGAGACCAGTGTCTCCCCCTTCCCTTCTACCGGCTAAACGGTTGCTTCTGGAAATGTGAAAAAAATTCACGGGAGTAGGAAATCTGCTGAATTTAAAAGGAAAACTATCACGGCTAAGAAGGCTTCATAAGTTACCTATCGTATATTAACATTATAATTGGGAAGAGTTTGTTTCTTTGAACGCGCTAATCTCAGGAACTACTGGTCCGATTTGAAAATGATTTCAATGTTAGATAGTCCATTTATCGAGGAAGGCTATAGGCTATATTTTATCACGCTAAGACTAATAGGAGCTAAGAAATAGAGGAAAATGTAGAAAAAAACGAGGGGAAATTATTTGATAGGGCTTATTTGAACGCGCTAATCTCAGGAACTACTGATCCGATTTGAATAATTCTTTCAATGTTAGGTAGTCAATTTATCGAGAAAGGCTATAGGTTATATTTTATCACGCTAAGACTATTAGAAGCGAAGAAATAGAGGAAAATGTGGAAAGAATGGGGGAAATTATTTGATAGGGCTTATTTGAACGCGCTAGTCTCAGAAACTACTGGTCCGATTAAAAAAAATTCTTTCACTGTTAGATATCTGATTTATTGAGAAAGGCTATAGGCTATATTTTATCACGCTAAGACTAATAGGAGCGTAGAAATAGAGAAAATGTGGAAAAAACGGGGGAAATTATTTGAATGGGCTTATTTCAACGCGCTAATCTCAGGAACTACTGGTCCGATTTGAAAAATTCTTTCAGTGCTAACACTATAGTCCAGTTATCGAGGAAGGCTGTAGGCTATATTTTATTTCGCTAAGACTAATAGGAGCAAGGAAACAGAGGAAAATGTGGAAAAAACGCGGGAAATTATTTGAATGCGCTAGTCTCAGGAACTACTGTTCCGATTTGAAAAATTCTTTCAGTGTTAGATAGCCCAGTTATCGAGGAAGGCTATAGGCTATATTTTATGACGCTAAGAGTTAAGAATAATAGGAGCGAAGAAATATAGAAAATGTGGAAAAAACGGGGAAAATTATTATTAAAATTATTGAAAGGGCTTATTTGAACGCGCTAATCTCAGAAACTACTGGTCCGATTTGAAAAATTCTTTCAGTGTTAGATAGCCTAGTTATTGAAGGCTATAGGCCATATTATCACGCTAAGACTAATAGGAACGAAGAAATAGAGGAAAATGTGGAAAAAACGGGGGAAATTATTTGATAGGGCTTATCTCACTAACTACTAGAGCATTTTTTCTGTTATTTGGATCAGATAAGAAGTAGACCACGTGAAGGATCATAAGCATTTTTGTAGACAAATTTTTGTGAAATATCTAATTTACGCGGGCGAAGCCGCACGGAACGTCTAGTTGAGTAAAATTCGATCAACTAAAAAAATGTATTCGGTGTAGTATAAAGGAACTTTTCGTTCAAATTCCTTTGAAAGTAACTGAGATGATGTTGTTAGTAGTGTAAAACACGTTATAAATAAACTAGCGGTACTACGGAACCCTATACCTATTGCGCGTATCCCGACACGCACTTGGCCAGTTTTTTTAGATATTATAGGTACCCAGAGCAATGCTTCCGCCTTCCAGGGCCACAGGCCTCCCTGGTCTGGCCATTCTTGCGGCCCCCAGAGTCTGCGCCCCGTGCCTGGGCACCGGTGGCACCGCCCTATTTACGGCACTGCACACAACTTAAGTTTTGTAGGTAAACTAATATTGCTGCTTGAACTACCAGGTACTATTTCAATTATTGTACCAAGCCAAAATAGTAAGAGCAAGTATCTAATACATATGTATGCCTCACATGGTGTCTGACTTCCACTTTTGTTTTATCAAATTTGAAAATTATTAACATAGTGATACAGTCACACACACAAAGTCGAATTGTTCCGTCAATTCAGATAAGTACATTATGTTTTGATTTCAAAAACTTAATTGTATTAATAACTTACTTGATATGCTTTGGTAAGTCTCATAAATGCTTTTTCGTCTCCTGTCTCTTTGTCAGGATGGAGGATTAAGGATTGCTTTCTGTAAGACTTCTTAATTTCAGCTTGCGTAGAACCAGGGGGCAGCCCCAAAATTTCATATGGATCAAAGTTGGACATTTCATAGTCAAACTGAGACACTTTGACGGCCAAGAATCCAAGTAGTACCCATCCAGATATAATTGCTAGCATGATGAAGAAATTTTTCACCTTTTTGTAAGGTTGTGAATGCTCTATTATAATTTGTTTTTGCTTGCATGGTGGACATTGACATTGTTCTGCTAATTTTTGGGGATCTGAAAGTGAGATATTATTATATTAAAAAGATAAGCTTAATTCTGTTAGCAACAAAATCTGAACTAAAATCTAAATCATAACCAAAAAAACTTTCTCAACACAAAACGCTTAATTAAAATGTGGTGAAAAGTCTTATTCAGATTTTTATAAGTTCCCGCTTTGCTTTTGGGAAAAAGACTTATAGAATGGTAAAACATCAAACTTAACAGCTCACCTTCTTTCCTTTTTCGTGGCCAATAATAAAATGTCGCCGGGACTAATATTAAAGCGAGGAATGATAGAACAAAGTAAAAGAATGTGGAACCACTTTCATCGTATTCAAACTTTTGTCCACCCATTGTAATAATTAAATCCCAATTTACATTACTTTATCTTGTTGAGAAAATCATTAAAACCACTAGGTACACGAAACATGAACAACGATTAATCTGACGTGTCAATAAATGTCAATTTTGTGTTTTTTTTGTGGTATATTTATTGAAAGCTATGAATAAACTTGTAGTAGGTAATCCTTGTTGATAAATCAGTGTGAAACTTGAAAGTTGAAACATAGCTACGGTGTTTGAATCAATTATCAAACACCGTAGCTATGTTTCAACAGTTTGATGCACGCGCATCCCTTGCATTTACATTCCCTTGCAATATAAAACATTAAAGGCCGTATACACGATCGGTTCCAACCACCAACAGAGGTCACCTTGGTAGGGTTGGAACAAAAATCAACCGTGTAGACGTTTGTTTTTGGTTGACCAACCAAATAACCTTCAATTACCTTGGTAGTGAGCGCATCCCTCACTACCAATGTCAAATAGAGAACATTGAGTTGAAACGCGACCGCGTGTAGACGCTTGTTGGCGCTCAGTCGCACATTGATCGTCGGCTACGTTGCATGTGGTGTGTAGCGCTAGCAACTGAAAATGGCGGCGCCGGCGCGCAATGAACGCGAAATCTTGACAGAATTTTTAGAAATGTATAGGAATTTGCCTACGCTATGGGATATTGGTTCCGATCTTAATAAAGATCGGGACAAAAAGAGTCAAGCGTAGCAGTTGCTTGTCGAAAAATTAAGGGAATATGACCCTGAGGCTGATATGTCGATGGCAAAAAAGAAAATTGAACACATGACATGAGGTTTAGATAGTGGTCCCATTGTTCACTTTTCCACAGCCTAGTCAAGACTGATGAGTTGATGTACGTGTAGATAGAGATTCAACTTTGTTGACCCAACCAAGGTGACCTCTGTTAGTGGTTGGAACCGATCGTGTATACGGCCTTTTAGCCTTGTTCGTTTGGTTTTTCAACTGCGCATGCGCGGCTTTTGTGTGTCAGTGTCATTGTCATATTATTCTAAAATACCGATCAATATCTGTCAAAATCTGACAGGTATTTTAGAACATGACACTCACCTGACAGTTTATCGGTACTTTAGAATATGACACTCACACTGACCAATGAATACCTAGTATCAATGACACTGACAAACAAAAAAGCCGCGCATGCGTAGTTGAAAACTGAAAAGAACAAGGCTAGTAATAAACTCATTTTGTCTTCTTATGAAGTGTAAACGTAACTTACATTAAGTTCTGTGCTTTGTACTTTTACGAAAGTCATAAAAAAATAGTGTCATTTTAATTGACACTGACACTTGACAGTAGACGTCTACAAGCTGTGAGCTGTCATCAGCATAAAAAACAAAAAAAAATCTAAAAATAATGAGCTCAAAATCTTTAGAAAATCTCAAAAAGTCATTATAAATTAAGGTAAAATTAACATTGCTATCGGTAACCATTACAATCATACGTTTGTTATAATAATTATGTAATAGCCTTTTAAGCAAGTACTAGAATGAGTCGCAATTACAGTTTTATTTTTCAATATTTTAGATGGCTACCAAAACTATAGCAAGTGCTACAGTAAGAGCCGTTAAAAAGCGCGTCTTACCATCAAGGGCTGCTTTGGTTTTAACACC
This sequence comes from Polyommatus iphigenia, assembly GCA_963422495.1. Lineage (NCBI taxonomy): Eukaryota > Metazoa > Arthropoda > Insecta > Lepidoptera > Lycaenidae > Polyommatus > Polyommatus iphigenia. The sequence goes on along the minus strand of OY730187.1, from coordinate 23,918,869 downwards.
ATCAGCTGTACAAAAAGTAAAGGAAATTATGGCCAAGGATGATGCAAAAGGTTACATAGGATTGAAAGTTGGAGTAAGACAGAGGGGCTGCAATGGACTCTCATACACATTAGATTATGCTAAAACGAAGGATAAACTAGATGAAGAAGTTAAACAAGATGGAGTCACTATAATAATAGATAAAAAGGCGCAACTAACATTACTTGGTATATATAAATTTACTTATTTAAGTTTTCATCTGGTCCTAAATATAAATATTTAATTCAAAATATCTTTTATCTTTCCAGGTACTGAAATGGACTTTGTTGAAAACAAATTATCTGCAGAATTTGTATTTAATAATCCAAACATTAAAGGAACTTGTGGCTGTGGAGAATCATTTAGTATATAAAATATAATCTGATTTTAGAATTTGCTATGTAACAATTAATAACACTTTTATTAGCACAAAGGCTTAGGAAATTGTGCAGCTTAAAAATTCTAGTAAAAATGATTATTTGTGAAAAGCAAAATATGGAGGTTTCTTAATACCTGTCACTGGTGTGGGAGTGGGATATGCTTGGCCGCCACAAAGGAAGATCTTCCGACCGAGCGAGGTGGTATGATTGGTCAGGCCGGATCCCCGTGATGGCCTGACCGAGCATACCACCTTGCTCGATCGGAAGATCTTCCTTTGTGGCGGCCAAGGTTCTTCCCACACTGGTATTAGTGTTAAAATCTTAATTAGTTCATGGTCATAGAATATTGAACGAAATATTTTATCCTAGGTACTTAGATTTGTGTTGTTTAGCTTTTTAAAATTTATTTAGTTAATAAATATGTAAATAAAGTTAATTGTTCTTATATTTTATATTTTCCTAAACTATACTGCTTTATAAACTATACTGCATTCGGTCTGGCATGCTTTGGATGACGTTCTTGATATCGACTTGTGATAAGTCGCGCCACGCTCTCAGTGCAGCATCTCGAAGCTGGTTAATGGTTTGTGGTGGGTTCGATGATGATTTTATTGCTCGTTTCAGCTTATCCCATATGTGTTCTATTGGATTTAAGTCCGGGCTGCGAGCTGGCCACTGCAATTTTTGAATACCAGCCTCTTGAAGGTACTCATTTACTATGCGTGCGACATGTGGACGGGCATTATCATGCATTAAAATGAATTGTTCATAACCAATGAACCCTCCAAAGGGCACAACATGTTCTTCGAGAATTTCCGCGACGTACCGAGTCACATTTATGGCGTTATTAACGATGACCAATTCCGTACGAGCATCAGAACTCACGCCACCCCATACCATTATAGAGCCTCCGCCAAAACTGACCGTCGGAGTGGTTGTTATCGCCAAATAACGTTCGCCTTTCCTTCTCCAGACACGTTGTCGACCATCAGGTGCATTTAAAGCGATCCTGCACTCGTCAGTAAACAAAACCTTTGCCCATTGCTCATAAGTCCAGTTAGCGTGTTCGCGGGCAAAGTGAAGTCGAGCTACTCTGTGCTGAGGGTGAAGCTGTGGACCACGGGCTGGTCTTCTTGCCCTCAAATTAACTTCCTCCATACGTCTTCTCACCGTACGCTCGCTAACATTCACACCTCTGGAGATTTGAAGGCGCTGACGGATCTCGACTGCGGTCAGGAAGCGATTTCTTGAAATCTCTAACACAATAAAGCGGTCATCACGAGCTGATGTGCATCGTACACCACCACTACCTGGTCTTCGGGTGTAGCGGCCAGTCTCTTGATATCGTTTTAGTGCATATTGCATCGAGGAACGCGGCACGTTTAGGATAGTAGCCACTTCACGATGAGTCATCCCCTGTTCCACTAAAGCTACTGCCTGCGCTACCTGACTTGGTGATAAAGGCATTTTTATGAATCCTAAGGGGTTCTTAGGTGTTTATTAACCACAATAACAACAAAAATCTTTGTCAAATTAAAATTCAAAATGTTCAGAGCACAATTCAAAACTGCGACTTCGCCGGATAAATGACACGATTTAACTAAACTTTAAAACACAGACCAATATGCACTTCAAATTAGTGAATTACCCTCTTGAGATTAACGTGACCATTTTTTCTACCCACCTACACGATAAGATCCACGTTAGAACCGCTTAAAAAAGTGTTATTGCATATTATGAGTTTGGCCAAGATTCCGTGCCGCTAAGTGTACATAGACCACATTGGTCTATGCTTATCAAAACCTCATTTCTACAGGTTTTTTTTAAAGGTACAAGAAAACTTTTCAGATACTTAGGATAAAACGACTAGTGATTGGACAGTACTAGTCATTGGGCATAGCACAAAAACACAATATTTATTGAGGTTGCTTTAAAAACTGCCTGTTTTTAAAGTAATAGAACGCCTGATTTTAAAGAAAACCAGGTAGTTTTTAAAGCACTTTAGTAAATATAATAGTGTTTTTGTCTTAGAAAAAGAAACCCAGTAGAATCATTCTCAGCCGTAGACAGAGTAAAAGTATAGACAGCTGGATATTTCCTTTTCACTCACATAAAGAAAGAGATAGTTAATTACGTATTACTAGTGGAGAAAAGAGATAAAATAATTATTTTCAGTCCCTCACCGCGTGGCCATTTTTTCCAATGTGATACGCCTGAGCAAACCAAAGTTTGACGTTTCGTAAACAAACAGCTGGGATTTACAAATTTTGTTTGATTTAACTAATTATTGTAACGTAGAAGTAGGGGTTTGTGTTTTTCTTATAAGATGTGTATGTGCACTATTTTCAAATAATGTTGGGATGTAGTGTTATGGGCTGTAAAAGCAATACTTTAAGGAAAATTGAGGGAATATCTTTTCACACGTAAGTTTTCAAAAATTTCGTTTTATTTTATTAGCATCACAGTTTTTATAAATTAACTTTCTTTAATTATTAATATTGTTCACATTAAACATATATTTTACTAAAATTAGCATCTAATATATTGTATTTTATGTATTTTGTTTCTATAACCTCAAATGCCAGTGTTGCCAGATGTTGCTTACATTAATTACCCTGCTAATGGGGAAATTTAAGTAAATTATGTTTTTCAACATTTTGTTGTTTTTTAACCGACTTCAAAAAAGGAGGTTATCAATTCGAAGCGTAGGTATGTATGTCATATTTCTAGAACTGCCCAGTTTTTGTATAATATGTTAATCTAGATCAGTGTCTGAACAAATGAAACAAATTTCAAAAGTGTAAGGATTTATGTATGTATGTATGTATGTTTTTATGTTTGTGTTTGCATATCTCCAGAACTACAAGTCCGATTTCAGTAACTCTTTTTTTGTTGTACAGTTTCCAGTTTGGTATTGTACAACTTAAGGAATATTGCAAGTTTCATCAAAATCAGTCTAGTAGTTTTGAGATATTTCAATTCTCAATTAATTAAGTACAATTATTTTGAAGTCGGTTTTATATTTTTAAAGTACTATTCCAATACAATTATCATGTATCCAATTTTTTTCCAGATTTCCTAATGACCCTGAAATCCTTAAATTATGGATAACTGCAAAAATTATCACTTAAACACTTGGGGCCCACCATGTGGTTCAAGAATATACAGTAAACTTTTTAATAAAGAAGATGTATTAAATGTTGGAAAGAAAACATTTCTTTTTCTGTGCCTGTCAAGGTAATTTATTTATAATTCATTAGGTCCTTTTTGTCTGTGTACAGAAATTAAATTAATATTTTTTTATTACAGCTCCTAGATTCTAAGAGCGATCAGCGAAGCATCAGGTAACCCATCGTGTGAGACCTCCTGCTTTGTATGGGGAGGGAAAATGGTAATATTTCCTACTCCGCCTATGGTCTATCTTCTTCTGATTAATTTCGTTGCGGGTCCCAAGACAGCTTTAGCATATCTTTTGGGCTCCCTGAGATCATATCAAAGAATTTTCGTGGTGGTGGGAATATGTGGTGGGCCAAAGCCCGTTAAAAATACTTTTTTAAATACTTACTGCCGTACTCAGAAAAATTTAATGATTAGGTATTAATCTTTCAGGCCCCGCGCGAGCACCGGTGATCGCGAGAACAAAAGAATACAATGGGAATTCCTAGAACCTCCGATCGAAGGATTAAACCTCAATTCAATGAAGAGTTTGACAGATAAATAAGATAATGTAAAGATAAGCCCCATGGCTTAACTCAATATTTTTATTTAATCACAGTTAAGTAATTATTGATACTCGTCTCTGAGTGCGGCCGTTAGCTAGTTAGTAGTTACCCTTTATTTGATACGCATATCAAATGTAGGTTAAATAAATATGTTAATGATTGAATTGTGTTTTTATTTATTGGCCAGATGTTACCCGCGGGTTTGCCCACGTAAAATTCTAGTTGATTGCTAGTCTTTAACGCAATAAATCATATTATACTTAAAAACTGGACCTCATAATTCAAACTTGTAAGTTTTGAAGTAGTTTACGACCGGAAAAAGTCACAATATATATTTTTTCCTAATAAACCGCGGGTAACACCGCGGGCCACTGCTAGTATTAATTAAAAAATGTCGAATAATAATATTAAAAAAGCGTTATTCACACGATTAAACTATTCACAGTGTATCACATTTTACAATTATTACTAATAAGTGAGGGAGTAATTACCTAACGTAAGTTATGAAAAAGTAAAACATCAACAGCTTTTAGTTTTGGATAGATGATGATTACTGAATGCATCCGTTAGACGTCAACAGTATGTAATAGGCCTTAATATACGCAGGTCGCAGCTGTAGTTGCGGTAAGTAGCTTGTTTATAATATGAGATCCGTGGGTAATTTTTACATATTCCTCGTTACTGGTAACACTAACTACTTTTCTTCCTGTCCCTTTCAGTGACACGCTGACTAAAGTTCTACCCAATCCTTATTCTTTGTTCTCAGCGTGCCACTGAAAGGGACAGAAAAGTAGTTAGTGTTACCAGTAATAAGAGATATGAAAAAATTACCCACGGATCTAATATTATATTAATGCCAAGTTAAAAACTTTCAGGAAATATAAATGTAAATAGTCTTTTACATTTAAATTATGTACTTACTGAAATTTTTATATTATTATTCGACACCAAAAATATTATAATATTATTGTGATATTTTTTCGATCGTAACTCGGAAACTACATTACTTCAAAGTTCAAACTATTTATTTAGATATACTTAATCTATATCTCTTATATATAAAAATGGATTTTCAAATATGTTAGTCGCGCTAAAACTCAAAAACGGCTGAACGGATTGGGCTGATTTTAGTCTTAAAATATTCGTAGAAGTCCAGGGAAGGTTTTAAAGTGACACGAAGTTCACCGGGACAGCTAGTCTTATATATAAAAATGGATTTTCAAATGTGTTAGTCGCGCTAAAACTCGAAAACGGCTGAACGGATTGGGCTGATTTTAGTCTTAAAATAATCGTAGAAGTCCAGGGAAGGTTTTAAAGTGACACGAAGTTTACCGGGACGGCTAGTCTTATATATAAAAATGGATTTTCAAATGTGTTAGTCGCGCTAAAACTCGAAAACGGCTGAACGGGTTAGGCTGATTTTAGTCTTAAAATATTCGTAGAAGTCCAGGGAAGGTTTTAAAGTGACACGAAGTTCACCGGGACAGCTAGTCTTATATATAAAAATGGATTTTCAATTGTGTTAGTAACGCTATAACTCGATAACGGCTGAACCGATTCTGCTAATTTTAGCCTTCAAATAATCCTTGAAGTCCAGGGAAGGTTTTTGAGTAACACGAAGTTCACAGCTAGTATATTATAATATTAATCATGATTTATTGCATTAAAGACCAGCAATCTATAAAGCCGGCTGTACACTCTCGCCGAGACACAGCGAGGCGGCCCGAGTGCGAGAGTGTAAATGGGTGCGCTCGCCTCGTCTCGCCTGTCTCGGACCCTGTCGGTCCGTTGTCGGTATTTTGCGCCCGAGACAAAGGGTCTCGCGAGGAAAACGAGCGCACTACTGTACACTCTCGCGTCTTTCAGTACTAGTCCCGCCGTTGGACAGTGTAGAACAGAAAAATAACAATAATAAACGTCATTATTAGTCATTATCTGTGACAAATAAAATAAAATATGATTATAAATCTTTGGATTACAATGATATCTTTCGATGCATGGTGAAAGGTGAATGGTCGTTTTCGTCCATCTTCTCTGAGTTCTTAACTGCGATTGAACTAAGCGAGAATGTACATGATCGGACTCGGGCAAGGGGCTCTCGCACGAGACTCTCGCCCGAGAGCTCTCGGCGAGAGTGTACAGCGGGCATTAGAATTATACGCGGGCGAACCCGCGGGTAAAATCTGGCATTAGCTATTAGTGTATTAACAAAACACAATTCAATCATCAACATATTTATTTCACATGGTACATTAATTGATATGCTCTAAGCCCCATACAATATCTGTCAAACTCTTCATTTATTTGAAGTTTAATAATCATTAAATATTTCTGAGTACGGCAGTAATTATTTAAATTTTAAAGAAGTATTTTTTATCGGGCTTTGGCCCACCACACTTTCCCACCACTGTTTCTCCTGTGTCACCAGAATCGACAGCGGTATCTAACCACAAAAACCCTTTGATAATATGATCTCAAGGAGCCCGAGAGACATGCTAAAGCTGTCTTGGGACCCGCATCGAAATTAATCAAAAGAAGATAGGAGGGGCAGGAAATATTCCCATTTTCCCTCCCCATACAAAGCGGGAGGTCTCACACGATGGGTTACCTGATGCTTCGCTCTTAGAATCTAGGAGAATAAAAAATATTAATTTAATTTCTGTACACAGATAAGAAGTACCTAATTAATTATAAATAAATTACCTTGAAAGGCACAGAAAAATAAAATGTTTTCTTTCCAACATTTAAGTAATACATCTTCTTTATTAAAATGTCTACTGTATATTCTTGAACCACGTGGTGGGTCCCAATTCAGTCTATTTGTTACAGTTCTCCATAATTTACGCATTTCAGGGTCGTTAGGAAATCTGAAAAAAAAATTGGATACATATTAATTGTATTGAAATAGTACTTTAATCCATCAAGCCCCATAAGAGCACCGGTGATCGCGACAACAATTATAGAATACAATAGCATTTCCAAGAATCCGCGATCGCAGGATTAAAAATATAAAACCGACTTCAAAATAATTGTACTTAATTGAGAATTAAAATTACGTTATCTCAAAACTACTAGACCGATTTTGATGAAACTTGCAGTATTCCTTAAGTTGAACAATTATACCAAACTGTACAATATAAAAAGAATTACTCAAATCAGACTTATAGTTCCGGAGATATGCAAACACAAACATAAAAACATACATACATACATAAATACATACACTTTTGAAATTTGTTTCATTTGTTCAGACACTGATCTAGACTAACATATTATACAAAACTGGGCAGTTCTAGAAATATTACATACATACCTACGCTTCGAATTGATAACCTCCTTTTTTGAAGTCGGTTAAAAAACAACAAAATGTTGAAAAAAACATATTTAGTTAAATTTCCCCATTAGCAGGGTAATTAATGTAAGCAACGTCTGGCAACACTGGCATTTGAGGTTATAAAAACAAAATACATAAAATACAATATATTAGATGCTAATTTTAGTAAAATATATGTTTATTGTGAACAATATTAATAATTAAAGAAAGATAATTTATAAAAACTGTGATGCTAATAAAATAAAACGAAATTTTTGATAACTTACGTGTGAAAAGATATTCCCTCAATTTTCCTTAAAGTATTGCTTTTACAGCCCATAACACTACATCCCAACATTATTTTAATAAGGTGCACATACACATCTTAAGCTCCGTTTAGACCAAACGAGCGAATGCTCATTCTAGTAAAGCTCTTTTGATGTAAACTGACAACGAGCATTCTTTCGTTGTTCTAGTGTGTTCGCCACGTGTTCGGCGGTAAATAGGTAGAATGCTCTAAGAATCTCGCTCGTTTGGTGTAAACGACGCAAGAGCGCTCGAGCAATTGCCCAGAGCGTTCTTTCGTGTTCGGACGTGCTCGCTCTTCGAGGCGGTCTCTTCAAAGGGATTCTAGTGTTCTTGAAGTATTTTACTTTTTGGCGGGTTTTTTAAATTATCGAGTATTCTTCTTTTATTAGATTCGTCACCCACCAACGTCTTTTCCTTCTTTTCTTTTTCATTAATTGCGTTATAACAATAAATACAGCACTTGAAATCACAATATCGTTATTACAGTCAGACATAGTGTAGTTGTTACGTAGTTTATATACTCTTTGAGTGTAGTGTGAACCCATAAAGGTAATATACCTATCGGAATACAGAAACAAAGGCCTGAGTAAGCGAGATGTCACTATCAGTAACACTGCGTGGTAGAAAGAGAAGCGTGATTTGAGGTTGCATAGCTTTTTTTTCATCTGTTTGACAGTCTGTCTGCCCCTGAGCCGATCGTTGTCAATTTGGGCTCTCAGAAAAATTGTGATTTTAAGTTAAATAATGAATAATTTTTAGAAATACTGCTCTAGAAACATGGTTAAATGTTTGTGGAATGATTGTGGATCCACACATCGAAAAAACCCGGACAAATATTCATTTCACAGGTGAATTATTTTACATCGACAGGACCTAGTTTTAAGTTTATTTTTGCCAATTCCCTACGAGTTATTGGTATTGATTTTCATAATTCACTTCTTAAAATATTTATTTATATGGAAAACATAACTTGACTAGCCATGGTGCACAATTTAAGGATATTTTGTGTAAACAATTTTCATATATTTTACACTAGGGCTGCATCAAGTTATCGATAAGTAGTATCGATATGAAAATATTTTTTAGTTAAGTATACTAATTATCTACGAATGTTGAAATGATAACATACTCATCCGTAGTTTATAATTAGTTTAAGTATATTAATATACTATCATACATAATTTATCGTTTTTAAGGGTCCGCACCCAAAGGGTAAAACGTCCTAGTAGTCGGGTCCCGCTCTACTATTAAGACTTCGTTGCCTGTCCGTCTGTCCATCCGTCCGTCCGTCTGTCTGTCTCCAGGCTGTATAACAAGAACCACTATAGTAATAGACTTCTGAAATTTCCACAGATGTAATGTCATTCTACATCCAATATGGCTGCTCATCCAAGATAGGGGAATAGTTTTAAAAAGCACTTCTGCGAGATGGGCATCAAATAAAAGGGCTCATTGAGAGTGAATTGAAAATTAATAGGGTCTAGTGAAGTCGTGTCGTGTCGTGTACTGATGTGACGTGACGTGACGTAACCTGTCGTGTCGAATCGTGTCATGACATGTCGTATCGTATCGTGCCGGGTTTTAGAAAATGCCCGGTTGAAACCGGTCACCCTTCATGCGCGAGTCCGACTCACACTTGGCCAATTTTTCAGATTTCCTGCTGACCTGGATACCAGAAATTCATGGCTTAAATAATTAACCGTCCAAACTGGACTCCGAAGAAAAATTCATGCATATACTTAATTATGCAGCAAGCATTTTGAAGAAAAGTCATATTTTACTTCAAAATTACAATTTTTATTATACCTATCTATGCAGTTTTATTTTATCCCATTCTATTTTTACAATCTTACAATTATTATTCCATGATCGATATTTTGTCGAATTACAAGATGTTTGTACATCACTGACACGCACACGTAAACATAATTGTATACACAGATGTAAATCAAATTTTGGTTAAGCTTGACAGCTCGGGATTGTTTCTCTATTCCGATACGTATATTAACTTTATGTGTGAACCCTACTACCACAGAGTACTATAATACTGGGCTACTAGTTATCGTTGACGAATGAGTTATGAGCATTCGCTCGTTTGGTCTAAACGGAGCTATATGATTCTCATCTATAGAGCAAAAATTCTTATTCTTGATGTTCTTGTTGATTCGATTGGTGTAAACAATCTAAAGTATGTTGTAACGAATTATAGTTTACACTAAACGAATACGAATGAATGTTCTTGTGCTGTTCTTGCTCTATGTTCTTTTGGTGTAAACCCACCTTTATAAGAAAAACACAAACCACTACTTCTACGTTACATTAATTAGTTAAATCAAACAAAATTTGTAAATCCCAGCTGTTTGTTTACGAAACGTCAAACTTTGGTTTGCTCCTACAGGAGTATCACATTGGAAAAAATGGCCACGCGGTGAGGGACAGAAAATAACCTCCCCCCCCCCCCCCCCCGCTTTAATGGCCATTGACGACTCCGGTTACAAAAACAGGGATAAGTGGGCACCCACTTGGCCTGTGTGCATGTAATTTATGTCGTTGTGTTCCTCAAAACACAAGCTAGCTTGTTATATCATAATATAAACATGTGCGCCTTTGTAATTTCAACAATGTTTTGCTCAAATTGCCGATTCTACTTAAGTTCCGCATATTTCCATTTAAACCCTAAGATATAGTAAATAAGACACATTTTGTGTCAAGTGAACATATAGGCCGAATGGCGTTCGCGGGAATGAATGAATTCTCTTCTGCGGCCGGTCCGCTGGCGCCAAATATTGCCGTCCTTGCTTATCTTACTGTGTTCCGTTTCATTCTTACACGGCTGCGTTCACAGATATAATGTAATATCACAGATATTATAATGTAATTTAAAGCAGAAATTTGAGATCACAGCTGAGCGAACATATTATGTCTGGTATGCAGTTGGCAACTTTTTGACAGCAGACATAATATGTCTGCGCTGCAGTGGAACGGATATCACTTACAACGTCTTACAAGTTTACAACACCTATTCTGAGGAGTTCTATATCATGGAATTAATATATACTACAGACTACGTATAATAGTATATATTAATTCCATGTTCTATATACCTTTTGGGATTACATTTTTTATAGGTGAACAATTTATTTGCCAGTTTCAATTAGTTTTACACATTTTAATGCTGTGAAGTTTCAAATCTTTAGAGTTTAGACTATAATAATATTATTATAAACGCGAAAGTGTGTCTGTCTGTCTGTCTCTCTGTTAATCTCTTCACGCCCAAAGCCACTATAAGGAAAAAAAGGATTGAAATGTTTATTCCAAGAAGCTTTAGCGGCAGGGTTGCCAATGACAATTTTCAGATTTCCCTAAAAATCATGGTCAAATTCCCCAAATTGGGGACAAAAAATTTGCTGATTCCCCACTAATTTCCCCACACAAGTTTTTTAAAAAATGAATCAATATTCTACTGAGTATAATTTCCATTAGTATATAATCAATAATAATAAAAATTCAAACAGTTATCATGATCAATAAGTTTTATTTTATTTGTTTCACGCTATTTTCTTCATTTTTTCGCATAAGACTTACCTTCAGCTGAAAAAAACACTACCAAAAAAAGAATAGTAGCAATATTGGTCAAACCGTTCACACGTGTTTCGTGAGTCGTGACCAATGAAAATAGAGATACATTTTATATAAATAGATTGTTGAAATAACACCTCTATATTATTATTTAAAATATTTCTTTCTATATTTTGTGAAAAGCATTTTCACTGAAGGGTTTAACTTGACACTCTGCCCCCCATGTTTTAATTCCTTCTCTTGCAAGGTGCAGCTAAAAATTGTACAAAGCCAGCGCAAAGCAAATCCCCTGATCATAAACAATATTGTCCATCTACTAGATGATACTAGACTTCTACGATCAATCGATTTAAAAAAATATGTTCGATGTGTCAATACTCAATGTAGAATGATGAAATATTTGCTAATAGGCTAATTGACCTACTTTTTTTCTTCATGTTAATCGCTTCTTAATCATTCATTTTCACAAAAAAAACAAATATTTAAATATTTTACACAGTAGAAACCCATAAAAATGTTTATTGAAAAATATGCCTCATAAATGGCGCCGAAAACACTGTCCGCCATAGTGTGACGTCATACGCTTTGTATTTTAAACTCTCTTTATTGAACATTTTTTATGTGCTAAATGTACGAGTCTAAAAGTGCCCAAAAATTATAAAAGAATTAAATAAGAAATTACAAATCATTTGTAATGTTGAAAACTTTTGGAGAAAAGTTTTGGCCATTTCATTTCCCGTCTACAATAAATGGAGATAATATATAAAACTGATGTTTTAAGTGAATTATTCAAGAAAATATATTTTATAAATCTTTCTAGGCTTATTCTTATTATTTATGTACAAATAAACTTACATATAACGAGCGCGATAAATAAAAGATATTAAATTACTATGAGGATGACGTCACATCCAAATCGGAAGTACCGCAAAAGCGTTTTCGTCAGTACAAATACTATTTTCATAAAATCATATTTTCAAATCGACTTTATTTATCAATCATAAGCTTTTATTTGATGATAAGGGTGAAATACGGTTTCCTAGGCCAAGTTCTACTAGAAATATGTATTTGTTCAATGAAATTGAATATAGGTCAAGTAGCCTATTATTGAAAAAGATGTCAAAATGTGAAAATCCCCGCATTTTCCCCACAAATGCCAATCCCCAACGAATCCCCCAATCAACTTGAAATTCCCCGCAGTTTGGGGAATTCCCCACAAATCGGCAACGCTGTTTAGCGGTCCATTCACTATCCTGCATTGCAGTCCTGCTGAGTCCGCCGTGCAGCCGCAGGCCTGCAACACCATTCACTATCCTGCAGCCGGCGGACTGCACGCAGGATAGTGAATGGTGTTGCAGGCATGCACGGCGGACTGCAGCAGGACTGCAATGCAGGACAGTGAATGGACCGTTTTATGGTTTATTCCACGTATATTCCAACTCACTTTTTGCCATAAAGATTCTGATAGACCTTAGATACTTATTTTCAAAAATTAGATTCCACCGCTCGTGCTAGTCTGCATCATCAAATTCTACGCCATATCTCTTTAAAAAAAAAACGAAATAAAATGAAAGGCACGACATGACGATGCATCTCTTTCTTCAAAATTTACGGACTCGTACAGGGTTATTTTGCCTTGGCATTTCTTGGGATTATAGCACTTATACTCTTGAAATAAAGATCTTGTCGGAGACAAATTATTTATCTCGAATACGTTTGACATTAACGTCTTTCTCTTTCACACAATCTACCTATCTCACAAAAATAACATGGAGGTGTAGCTGTGATGACTTGATGAGAAACGCAAAGAAATCAAGTTTTGTCGTTGTTTACGTGTCTTATGATATTATAATAAACGTCCACCACATTCGTAGTGCGGTTCATAACTCAGTTTATGGAATTTCAGCATAATCGCTATAAAAGAAAGTATATTTGTGTCGTAACTTTCATTTGATATGAATAACGGGGAGGTCGGAGGATCCAGAGGTAGAGGACGCGGCTGGAAACATCCTGAAAATAACCAGCCGCGCGAACTGCGGCGACCCAAAAATGTCACCGAAGAAGTTAAAGGTATCATCTAAATAGCTTTAAACGTAACCTTACCTTTTCATAGAAAGCCGACAGTATGTGAATAACTATGAAAACTAGTTTTTTTTGTTAGCTATTTTCAGGTGAAAGTTAGGATTTAATTCTTGATGACGTAGCTGTTTAACGACAGAAAGTAAACTGCCAGACTAATAACAGTAGCTTGGCAATGTTTTTAAGTATCATTAATTATTAATTATAAATAACAAAGAGAAAGCTAAAATGTGGTTGCCAAAAGTTAGTGTGCTGAATAAAATTATATAATATATTGTTGTAGTTGAGCCAGTTAAGTCCAATCTATCAGCGGAAGCCAAGGAATGGTATCCCCCAAACTATGTTCCACCACAACAAGGAGTTACCTACTCATCAGACTCAACACAGTACAGAGTGCCTCGCTTCTCTGTACAAGATAGAATTCTGAAGGCCCAAGACCAAAATTCATTTAATTTCGATGAGTTGAATTATTCCATTGATGAAATGTCCAATTCTTATCTAAGGGTGAGTAGAAAATGTGAAATAATTTTGGTTATTGAATAATATTATATGAATAATACATTGTGTATAGTACATTTAGACCTTGCTAAGCTGGACGGGCAAAAAATGTAATTGTATAAAATTTTATATGGTAAGAATAGAATATTAAAAATATATTTATGTTCAACAGGAAAATATTGGCAACCTTATTAATGTAATGTGTGAAATAACATTAGATCCTGGGAAATTTGATCAACTGTGTGGTCAAATTGTGGATGCCTTTGCTTCAACCCTCAATGACGTTAGCTATACTAAGCCTCTGGTTGAGGCTATTGTCAACCAGGTATGTTTCTATATTATCTTAAATCAATGATAAATAAAATGATATTATATTAACATCTTTAACATTATTTTAAATGCAATAGTAAACTAATTTTTTAAATCTCTTTTCAGTCTATAGCTGAATCTAATTTCCGCTACAACGGAGCCCGTCTCTGTTCCATTTACGACTCACTTGACGTAGCAGAAGAATCTACCTTCCGTGCATGTCTACTTGAGAGATGTTCGGCCGAAGAGCACAAAATAATATCCGGTATTGAGACTTCCGAAGAGAATATGCGAGGGTTTGCCATGTTCCTGGCTGAAATTTACACACAGCTTGAAGATAATCAGGTATTTACAATATATAATGTATATTGTATAGAGATTAACATACAAATTGAGAGAAGATTTGAGATGCTTAGTTAACTTCTGCCTGTTATACTTGTTATTATAACATACATTCGTATAAATTATAAAATATAATATGTAAAATGATTATTATTATCATCTCATAATAATATGTTATGTAACTATTGTACTTGCTTGTCTCTTTTTTGGTAGTCAATTAATAAAAAATTATTGTTAGCCTGTCAAGCAATTTTTCGAATCTTTCAGTCATTGACAAAACTATGTGTTACTAATTACTATAGTGTCTGTATACACAGTAAATCTATTTATTAGTAAGCTGTAACAATTTTTTTACTTTTACAGGGTGGAAGAATAAAATCTTTGGGAGAGAGCCTTTGTAAAGTTTTATCTCATCTTTTGGACACAAACAAGGAAGTTAACATTAAATCTGTTTGTCAACTACTTAAAGTGAGTAATATTTCGTACAAAATTAATCCTTCGATCGGGGATTCCAAGAATTGCTATTGTATTCTATTTTTGTCGTGATCACCGGTGCTCGTACGGGACTTGATGGGTTAAAAACTTCCTATTTCGTATTTAGGCCTGTGATTTCACTTTTCAATAGTGTTAACTCGGTACCTATAAGGAAAAAAGATTTTATAAGAAGTGTGCTACTCCAAAGTGTTCTGCAATGTATTCGTTTAATTTACAATTTTCAATAATAATTAAGTATTTACCCTCATCAAATAGATCATTATATAGATCTAAACATTAATGCCTTTTACCCATAATAGCTTATTAAATAGAACCCATAATGCCTTTATAAAAAAAGTGCCAAAAAAGTATCTTGTGTGTGACACAATTAATCAGGCGTCCGTGTATTAACAGCGTAAGAGCCAGTCCACAGTTCCACACCGCGCGTTGCGTCAGCATTGCGTCGACGCAGCGCTGCCGTTGCATTGTTTTACATATAAACAACCAAGGTATTCACACGGCGCACTGCATCGTCGCAACGCACACATGACGGACAGCAGCTCCCGAGAGTGAGACGAAGCGGGAGGGGGTGTTGACGTTTAGTGTCTAAACACACTATGCCGAATTTCCGCGGCGGAAGTTCGGCATGATTACGTCAGCAACGTCAAACGCATACAATGCGCAACGCAGCATAGTGTGTCATCGGTAATGGGGTTTCCAACTGCCAATTTCTCACTACAGAGGGCGCATCGTCGACACGACCATTGAAATCTGTCACTTACATACGTATTTTATCTTTTCTTGCTAATTAATGAGTTTATTATTCGACATGCCTGTATGCGCTGTTCCTGGATGTAATAAAAGTGGCGTACATTTATTCCCAAAGGATGCAACATTGCGGAAAAAGTGGGAAAAAGCAGTACGACGTAAAAAAAATATTGCGACTGATACTTCGAGGTTACTTGATAATTTAACTCAGAATACTTGATAATTTAACTCAGAATACTAATAATTTAAAAACAGAATGAAGAATAACAAACGTAGCAAACACTGTACAGCGTTGACAGCGGTCGGGTCGCCGCTGGCGCCATCTACAATATGCTTTGCGCGTGTGAAATACATTGCAGGCGGAATCATGCCGAACTTCCGCCGCGGAACTTCGGCATGGTGTGTTTAAACTTTAGACATACACTGCTTCGTAATAACGCTGCGATGACGCAGCGCCCGTGTGGCCGGCTATGCGTCAAACGGCAGCGCTGCGTCGACGCAACGCTGGCGCAACGCGCCGTGTGGACTGGCTCTAAGTATTACCGTCGTAAGTAGCATTCAGCTTATCGTGTTATTGCAGTTGTCTGGTCTGGCGTTGGACGCGGACTGCCCGCTGGCGATGCAAGCGGCGTTCGAGCGGCTCAAACGGTGCGAGATGCCGTGCGTGCGCGGCGTGCTGGCGCTCCGGGCCGCGCGGTGGGGGCTCACCGACGCGCCCCGCGTGTCGCCACATCACAATCATCATGGTAAGAAGAAATAAAAAACGAGCGTGTGTGCCAAGCACACGTGTCAGAAGTGAAACTTAGTCAAAATCGTCGCCTTACTCCGTAACGGTATCGCCATGACGCGACCTTGAAATTTTACTCTGCTCTACTCTCAACGTGCCTAAAGAAGTTTCACTTCAAAAATTCGTGTGGCACTCGGGTAAAGCGGTAAAATTATTGCATAGCATTTTTTTATCAACGTATGCAATAATAATTCGCATACGTCTAGTCGCACACACACAAACACCGTGCCTAAGTCTAGCGTTGCTGCACTGCTGTGCCGGTCGGAGTGGGGGTTGTTAGCTTTTTTTCGTTACAGAATTTCTTTATTCGGTCGCCGAGCTCAAAGCCCGCGATAAAATATATTCACTAGCTTAAAAATACAAATTATAGTAGTACAGACTGTAATAGTGTGTTAGTCCAGTCCTTTACTAATATTTACGCAGAGATCTCATTTAGGGTTCCACCACATTTTTCGGTCATGTGATTTTTTCAGTGTGTCATACAAATGCAAGCAGACCTTGGTAGTTGATGTCTAAATATTTTTATTAGTAAAGGCGAGACTGCACTAAAGCGACACTACGCTGCAGCGGAGCGATGCGACACTAAGGCTGCGTCTCCACCAGAGATGTGTTGCGAGGAATGTGTTTTTGAGAACCAATAGAATCGCTTCATTGACGTAACATCGCTCAGCGATGCTGTAGTGTGTGTTATAAATTAAATTGTAAAGTCAGCTATATTCGAGGCGAGGCGAGTTAACTCCTGTGCGCAGTGCGAGTCAGTCGTCTGCCCGTCGCCTACCTAAGTTAACGTGTAATAAAGTGATTCAGCGCATCCAGTATTTAATTTGAAGACCCCAGCTTTTGTTCACTTAAATGCTATTAGATCTTAAAAACACATTCCTCGCAACACATCTCTGGTAGAAACGCAGCCTTAACGTTCAATAGAGCTGACGTTTTACGCGGCTCCGTTAATACGATTTCCTAAAAAGAATATTAGTAAAGATGCGCGTCGCTGCCGCGTAGTGTCGCTTTGTGGGGTCTCACCTCAAGGGGAACAGACTTACACAAAGTCTACACATATTTATAGTAAGACTTAGATATTAGAATTAAATTCTGCTGGTGTATGGTTAGACGATTAGTCACAAACAAATAATAACGCATAGTTTGATGCATTAAATAAACTCTACATCTTGCTTTGATTTAATTGATTTAACAATTATCGGTACAACGACAATGAGTCAGAATTTTGATACTGCACCAAAATTATTTAAGAAACATTGTTACTTTCCTAGAAATAAATAAAGTATTCTATTCTACAGGAATGTCATCTAATGGAGAGTCAGAGAGTGTTTACCTGGAAGACGGACAAGTGCTTACTGCGGAGGAGGCTGCCTTCCTTGATACCAACCTTAAGGATAAACCTTATTACAAAGAGGAAGTGTATGTATATATTACATCTTATCTTTCACATGAGCATGTAACATATGAAAACTGTGCACGTACTATGAAAATACAATATTCTCATAGTTGTGCACAGTTTTCATACGTTAAAAAAGTGCAAAATTAAATATTGTTATTGCAAATATTTATTTTATATTATTTTTTACATGAAATGAAAATATCATTGTATGAATTATTGTTTCATTAAGTTTTTATATTTTTCAGTGCTGAAATAGACGACGAATGGGAGATGGATGATGAAATGCAAGATGGCTTCTACGAATTCCTTCTGATGTCTAACCAGATAAAACGATAACCAACGAATGATACGTAGTAAACCGAATAGCTGATGCTGGCCACTTGAGTTTACATATACAATGGCATGAGAAAATTACAAAAAAAAATTATAAAATGTTAATAAAATTTAAAAAGATTATAACATGACATGTGTCGGTGTTTATAGTGCTTGTGTGAGTACATGGAGGTCCCTAGATAAGTTAGAGGAATATATCCATATCTTCGCTCTAAGAAAAGTGAAGTGGAATGAACTTGAAACAACAGAATGGGCTACGACAGCACATATTATATTATGTAATATCAAATCTGTGCTAATGAGGGATAATTTTTTTTTTAACAAATTTGGAAAGCACAGTCTTTTTTTTCTCTGAGAATACGCTACAGACATTAGTCTCTCATAAGCACAAGCCATAACATAAAAAGAAATGCAAATTATTGTTTATTTGGTCTATATCATCATTTTCAGATATAAGTGTCTAAAAACGTCAAACATTTGCCCTGTAATTATAGCTAGCATGCATAATGTAGACTTAATGTAAACAAAATATGTAGAAAGTAACATCAACTATAGTAAAAAAAAGAAGAAAAAAGACAAATATCTCATAGGATTTCGTTGGTGCTCTCAACAGTGCTTCTATAGATTAACAAAATGGCATAAAACGAAACAATTTATATTGCATAGTAATAGAAAATAATGTATGTAGTGTTTCATATTTTTCCATCTCCTATCAACCATTTTTAATATCCATACCAAAGTGACGTAGTAGGTACATTTTTACCAAAAAATGTTGATCCTTATCCGTAATTCCAATTATTAATATTTGTTAGAATACTTATACATAATTATACCCCCTTACTAATAAAATTGTTATTCAGTGGATTTGTCTTTAAAGGGCTTTTGCTTACGTATCAGGCACATTTGTGTCAAAAAACATTGTATTAGATTGTATTACGAGGGCTGCTATTTATGTATCCGGAATTAAAAAAAGAAACAAACATATCATTTAATATGGTTTTATTGCTTTTCAAAATATTCGCCGCGATGATCGACACACTTTTGCATACGCTGGAACCAATTTTCATAGCACTTTTTCCATTCTGATTGAGGTATCTCCAAAACGTGCATTTTGAACGCACCAACAGCCTCTTCGCGGCTCGAAAAACGTTGACCACGTAATTTGTTCTTCGCGTATGGAAATAAAAAGAAATCGTTAGGTGCCAAATCAGGGCTGTACGGCGGATGACCAGTCAATTCGATCTTTTGACCCTCCAAAAACTGAGTTGTTTCAGCTGAGGTGTGACAGCTAGCATTGTCGTGATGTAATATGATTCTGCGTTGTCGGTTGTCCTTTCTTATTTCTTCAAAGACTTCTGGTAAACAAATGGTCGTATACCATTCAGAATTAACCGTTTTACGATTCTCTAACGGCACTGTAGCCACATGTCCATTAATTCCAAAAAAACAGGCGACCATTTGCTTCAAAGTACTTTTTGCACGAGTAACTTTTGTTGGTTTCGGCTCATCTTGGAACACCCACACCGTTGACTGTTGTTTAGTTTCGGGGTCATATGCATAGATCCAAGATTCATCACCTGTGTAGATATTATAAACGGCTTTTGACGTACCACGGTTGTATTTTTTTATCATTTTTTTGCACCAATCGACACGAGCCCGTTTTTGATCGATTGTCAAGTTGTGCGGAATCCAACGCGAACATATATTTTTTACAGCCAAATGTTCGTGTAATATCTTATGTATGCTCGTCATACTTATGCCTAAGGACGCCTCTATCTCGCGATATGTAACATGACGATCACGCATTATTAGTTCCCGCACAGCATCTATATTTTGTGGGACAACAGCTGTTTTTGGGCGACCTTCTTTATTTTCATCCGTGAGCATAGACCGCCCACGATTAAACTCACTGTACCAGTGATAAACAGTGGTTTTTGATGGTGCTTCATCTCCAAAAGTTGCGGTGAGTTGAATAAAGCACTGTTGTTGATTTAGCCCACGCCGAAAATCGTAGTAAATCATTGCACGAAAATGTTCACGCGTTAAATCCATGGCAAATGAAGACACGCAATTTTCAAAATGACGCCACAATGGAAAAATAATTGACAGTCACATGAAACAAAATGTATTCTTCAACCAAAGAGTTCTATTTTCAAATGTTGTAATTACTTTTTAAATATTGTTCTTGTAAGTGGCCAGTTCCGGATACATAAATAGCAGCCCTCGTAGGTACTTTATTATTAGTAAGGGGAGTTTTAAAATTCATTTTGTCCCATAAGTAATTCAGTTACATATTAACATTGCAGATATTTTCGTACCACCAATGGACATTGATTTGATCATCCTATTGAAACAGATATTTCTTTTAAATTAAATTTCTTCTGATTTATTCTTTATAATATGTCCGTTTGTTGCTTAGGATGGATGTTGTAACAAAACCAATTAGCACCACTGTGTGAAAACTGTTCTGTGAATGAATATTTGTGAAAATTGTTCTGTGAATGAATATTATTATTAGTTTTTTTTTTTTTTAATTTTTTAGTGACGTGACTGATTTATGCAATTACCAGCCATTACAATTTACAATGGGACGTTTTGTGTCTATATTGTTAATAATATTATCATAATAATTGTAGGCTTATTTAGTTTTACTGAGAGAAAAAAAAAAACTTATAAATCCTAAAAATAAACTCAGTCCAATCAAAGTTCCAAAGTTGTTTACATTTTGTCGTTTGTTTTGAATATTGTTTTGATCTCAATGTTTTAAACACCTTATTGTAACTGACTTTTTTATAAACTGCATTAATTATTATAGAAATTTCAATTCACAAATAATAACTATTGATACCGATGATAAGTACCTAAATTTTCGTCTCTGTAAGACTTATGTATGACGTTTACAAAGTGTAACATGTTTAATGTGTTTAAATGGAAAATTTTATTCTATTGTTATCAAAATGAATTTTCTTGGCTTCCATACTGGTGATATGTAACTAGGTATGTCCTATGGTGATATATAGATGTCAACTATATTTTCAATATATTTTACTGACACTTAATATTGACGATACGGTAACTGTAACTGTACGGTTTTATCTTTCGAGATAGTAAGGTTAAATTATATTATGATCGTTGAACACTAAAATTTTAAAAAATGCGTCGTTTGTCCGTGTGATAGTATTCGATCAAGTTTTATTGTTTGAAAAGTGCGTACTTTGATACATGCAAAATAAATAACTCGTGCTAAACGCACGTGGCGTTTTCTTGGCGCGGTGGTAGTAAAAGCAGCCCAAAAACACTCGTGAATAGCGCCCATAATATGCGCCTCATAAGCTTTGTCCACACTGTGTCTTTTTCTGTTCGTCAAGGGCATGCGTCATAGCGCAGTCAACAGCGAACGTGAGGCATGCCCGCGACGCATCATGGCCGTAGTAAACTTTCGCTTTGTGATGAAAAAAATAAATAACAGTTGGCGTTGCGTTCTTTGACGCATTCAATTATTGAATGCGGCAAAACGGAAGTTGAAGACGAAAGGGCATAGTGTGGACATAGCTAACGTCTAACTGCCGCACTCAGAGACGAATATTACATAATTGCAATTAACACCTCCATCGTGGGTATCGCAGACACAATATATTTTCAATAGTTATGACGCGGCAGCCGGCTGCCGCTTGGGGATTTAAATTGAAGTTTAATCACCATAAATGTCTTTGAGTGCGACCAAAACTGAGAAGCCGTTAAAGTTAATAAAAAAAATCTTTTACACCGTACAGTTTCTAAAAATAGTTGTCGCCCTAGGAGACTAGATTGACTTCAAAAGATGGCGCGTCTTACGCTATGTTCTCATAGCGTTTTTGACCGCAACATACTAATGAAACTACTGCAGCGTGGTCTACGTAAAAAATATTTAGTCTTACATAATATAAATATTTTTTGCCACTCACTGGATATGGAGCGAGAGTATTCACTTCCATCCTGCGTATTCAAAAAGTGTGATATAGAGGATAACCTAATATGAAGATAAATTCTTAGAAATAAAACATTCTATTAAAATATATCACAAAAAATTCCCTGTGCCCCAGATACGTAAGAAACAGTGTTTCATAAACCCAAACAGGACTTATTTATGTAAACGAACATACTTGGGTACATTACATGATCAAAATATTTCTTACTTTTTTAGTATTTTTTTTTTCAGCTAAATGCCTGATTATAAGAATAATTCTTATTTCAATTATTGAAAAATGATAGTAAATATCCTACATTCCGAGCTAAAGGCATTTGAAAAACTGTTTTTCTCACCTCCGGGCGGAAAACGTCAACTTTCTTCCCGCTGCGCTTACCGATGTTGCCGTTTTCCGCCTCCGTCGATGAGAAAAATAGTATACGTGTCGCAGTCATTTGGTTTAATCTGCGGTTCGATTGAATGACTAGCGTATTCATTGAATGACTCCATTCAATTGAATGACTAAAGGACAACTCGCCAAAACGTTGACTGTAACGTTTAACGTTATAGCGAAGTCGTTAAATGGGATGCTATATTTTTTTCAAGTAGCTGTTGACGGGGTATTTATAGGTAAATCCACGCTTTCATATTATTTTATTAGTTATTACAAATAAAGTAATGTAAATGTAATCGATAAAATATCAACACAGTGCTATCAGCTGTGCGAGCTGTTTGACGCCATATTTGTTTTAGTGACTAGTAGCGCCGCCGTAGGAAGAAAATGAAATACGTTCAATTACCTGACTGATTTCATGTCCGCTATCTTCAAAACGCTATGCTACAAATCGCTAACTAGTTGAACGTTGAGGGACGATCGTTCAATCGACGTTCGGTCGAATCATTCAATTGAATGGAGTCATTCAATGAATAATCGCAGATTAAACCAGATGACTGCGACATACGCACCATGGGCAGTAAATAAGAAAGCCTCAGATCACATGTTTGTTGACCTCGGCTTCGCCTCGGCCAACAATTACATGTGATCTGAGACATTTCTTATTTTCCTGCCCTAGGTGCGTACTATGTATTTATTCGACTCAATATAATATGACGTCTTATTTTCTCAACATTTCTCTCTAGACTTAATTTATTACCAAAATAAATTTGTTACATATTTTTATGTTTTTGTCGGTTGGACTAGTGTGCGAATGTGAAATAGTTTGTAGTGTAACAGAAGCGACAAATCGAGCTGGCCATTTTCAGACTTAACCAGTCAACTTGTTTTCAGACGAGGCGATATAATAAGTATACAATGAGGATTAAAATTATCCTGGAAATGTAGCAGCAGCTTGATTTGTCGTCGTGAGACCTAATTGCAATAAAAGTTATGTATTTTAATAAATCGAACAAACATTTTTCCCACAATTGTCAACGATGCAATAACAATTTTTGAATATTTATGTAATAAATAATATTGTATTTATTCATGCAATTAGGCGAATGTTTATAATATTCCATTGTATTTTTGTTGCAGTGATATTATGAATGTTATAAGAATAAATGGATATTTTAATAAAAGTCATTTAAATAAATTGCTGTTTTATTTAAAACGATTATGTAACAACAATATAAAAATATCAAAAAGTCTTCAAATAAAATAACCGGTTTAAGATTGAGTCAGGTACTTATACCACTTATAGCAGCAGCTATACTCAACCTGTGGCCCGCCGAGACTGCCAGTGGCCCGCAAAAATCGATAATTTTGAACAACATATTATTTCTTTTACCCCTAAATAATTTTGGTTGCGGCCCGCGACACCAAGACTAAAAAATGTTTGTGGCCCGTATAAAAATGTTGAGTACCGCTGCCTTATAGGGAATATCAACAATAAATATTATTCTTAGATATAATAAATTCTTGTCTCGTTCGGTCAGTCGGTGTTTTTATCTTAGCTCGGATCGGGCAATACTTTGTACGGGTTTAGTATACCGTTGGGATCCATAATGCGTTTCATATCTCTCATGAGCTGCAGGGAAGTTTGGTCCTTGCTGTAGTGAATGTACTGGGGTTTTCTGAAGCCGATCCCGTGCTCGGCACTAATAGAACCCTTGTGTTTGGATACCTCCTCGAATATGAACGGTTCTAGTAAAGTGTACACCTCCTTGCTGTACTCCGGCACGACTACGTTGATGTGAATGTTGCCATCGCCTGAAAAATAAAACAATAATGATTTTTGGACCATTAATTTTGTAAGGTTTATTAAAATTTACTCTGCAGTAAAGCACACGTATAATATTTTTAGATCTAAGTAAGATAGTTAGAGGTATATGATGCGCTTTAAATTAACTTTTAGTGCACATTTGCACTGATATGGTACGTGTATGAAATTGTATGAGGTAAGCCCACTGACCTCCATTATACAAGTACGCTGGACTTATGATACCCAACTGTTTTTTGTGCCTATTTGAAGCGGAATCAGCGCCCCCAATGCGGGGGAAGAGAACTAAATCTGACGTTACTTGCAAATGGCCGCTTAATCGCTATTGGTTGTTGAAACTAGTATTATTAGTTCCAAGTACTCCCACTACTGCTATCAGCGCCAATATGGCGACTTTCAAACGTCATTTTTACGTCAGATTTAGTTCTCTTCCCCCGCACTGGGGGCGCTGATTCCGCTTCAAATAGGCACAAAAAAGCTGTCATTTCAAAGGGTATCATAAGTCCAGCGTTGTTATGAAATAATATTATGGTATTAGTATTGAAGAAATAGATTCATAGGCCAATGGCGGACCTACATAATTTGCAGGTCAACTGTCAAGACGTTATGTCAAACCCAGCCCAACAGAACACAAGACGTGGCCATCCGCCATTTGCCTATGAATCAATTTCTGTGATTGTACACGCTGGACTAAATTTAGGCCGCGTTTCCACTGACGCGGAGCGGAGCTCAGCGGTGCCGAATTGACCAATCACCATGCTCGAAATCTTCGCCCCGCTTCGCTGTCATTCCGCTGGAATAGCACGATTGGTCAATTCGGGCACCGCTAAGCTCCGCTCCGCTCCGCTTCAGTGGAAACACACTCTTAATATGATTGGATTGATATGGTTAAATTAGACAGCAACGCGACGCGTAGATGCATCTGTATGGATTTGACAAATTTTTAAGGCATCTCACGCAATCGAGATATTCTGTCAAATCAGTACAAAAGAAATGCATGCATGCAATGCATCTACGCGTCGCGTTGCAGTTAGATTTACCTATAGAGTGCTTGGAGGTAATAGTTTACTCCAATGATATTCTATGTTACTAACGTAACTATAGATCAATGGCAGCTTACGGCAGCAACGCGTTGCCACTTCGAAGATGCCTGCAGGCATATCTGACTTACATAATGACATAATAACATTATGAATTACCATTGTCTTTTGAGCTATCAAGTGGTAACGCATTTCTGAGAATCTTTTGTAAGACGTTGCTATTCTAGTATTTTAGAAACTCATTGGTTTACTCACCAACATGTCCGTAACCGTATACCTTGCAGTCAACAGCTTGCAGGCGGCGGCGCAGCACGTGGACGAGCTCGTAATAGCTCCGCAGCGGCACCGACACGTCGTACTTGAACATGTACCCCGTGTCCAGCGCCGCGCCCGCTATGCTCTCGCGGATGTTCCATATCGACTGACAAATAAATACACATACATTTATGGCCTGTAGTCACTTTGATTAGTGATAAGTGCAGGTGATTACTAATCAGGAGAAAGCAAGTGTAGACAGCGACTGATTAGTGCAAATCCTTTATTTTCCCCTAATCACTAATCACATGCACCCTTAGGCCCAATTTCACCAACGTCTGTTAGTGTTAAGAGCTTGTTAAAATGTCATGTCTTCCCTTTAATGTAGTCTTTAAAACATATGGAAAACGAGAGAGTTAAATTATATTAATTCGATCGCTAGCTTTAACAGTCGTTAGTGAAATTGAGTCCAAGCATTAAGGTACACATGTTCTAGATGGGCATGCTAAAAAAGTTGCTCATGAGTATGTTTAATATGAACATACTTATATGAACCGTTTACCTTTAGTCTCGCTTCGATTCGACGATTCGCCAAAGAATATAACAAGTTTTTAAGATAAATTAAGTACTGCATTTATCTTAAAAACTGGATACAAGTTTATTTAATGTTGATGTTGACACCTCTCAAGATAAAATCTATCAAGCTATTTAAGCTGAAGAGCGTACCAAACAATTCAACAAACATACCCTCGAGAACCATAACTTATCTTCTGGCACAGTTTGTGCGTTTTAAGATGATATGGGTGACACATTATAATTGACAATAGAAGGGAAGTTACCTAAAAATTTTAATCGATAATTTAAAAATATCGAATCACTTCGTAAAGGAATTGCAATCGAAATTATCGATTTCGTACTGACGTTTCAGAGTGGCGCCAGCGATTAAGATGGCCGCCCTTTTTATCGATTTGATTTCGATTCAACAGTGTCAATCTCTATCGGCAGAAGTTCCGTTTCATGCATCTGACATTTTTCAAATATTTTCGTATCAATAATTTCATACTCCTATTTCACTGCTAATATTTATAATTTTATATTAATAAGTTAGTATTTAGCAACTTTTCATTTTTATTCATTTACAGTTGTAGGAAACATTTGTTTTTGTAGATGGAATATAATTTATTACATTTTGTTTTTTTTTTGTTTTCTTGTAAAAAAATCCGTAGCAAGGAATATGAGAACTGTCACCCATATCATCTTATAACGCACAAACTATAGTTGACACGGTACGAGTATGACATAGATATATCTAACGGGCTTCGCATACCTACAGCGTGCCACATGAATCAAAAATCTGCCTTTAGCAGCACTGTATACCCGAGGAAATTGATTCCTATGCAGTTGACAGACCTACGTCTTTTGGTCGGCTTGTGTCAATTCAATGTTAGCTGTAATTGGTCGGATGAGTTTGACGTAACGCGGCCAAATTACTTAGGTCCGCCATCAGCTTAGGAATCAACTTCTCTGATAGTACCTTCATTTTAGTTTCCTCAGCAGTGACAGTGCCGTTGACGATTAGGCCGCTGTCCATCTCGCGCGACAGGAAACGCGACAGTTTGTCGCTGTCGTGCTCTTCGTCACTACCGTGTGTCTCTATTAACACGTAGAACGGGTATTCGCCAATCGGATTCCTACAATTAGAATAGAATAGAAAATTATTTATTTGTACAAAAACTGAACTAAAATACACTATAAAATAAGGTGAGACCGCACTAGGCGACAATACGCTACAGCGGAGCGACGCGACAGGTCACGGCCAAAAATTATCTGTATGGAATCGTATGAAGTAAAGCGCACTATGCAGTCTACTCGCAGCGACGCTACGCGTAACGCAATACAAATAACAATACGTCAGTTCTATGAAATCAAATGTTGTGTGGCGTCGCTCCGCTACAGCGCAGTGTCGCTTAGGCCTCGGCCTCGAATTTTGCGGCCAGCGGGCGGGAGCGGCAGCGTCGCGGGAAGCCGTCTCGTACCTACGCCGAACGCGGCTTGCCGTTGCCTTCAAGGCTAGATCCATATAAATCTATACATTGGAACGCCGCTCCAGCGTCGCCACTGCTGCCCGCTGATTATGAGGCTGAGGCCTTAGTGCGGCCTCGTAGATGTGGCCAAAGTAGATGATTTCAGGCTCGACAGATTAGCCAGATTGTCGATCATAGTTTCAGCGTAAATGGCAATTGAAATTCCTGACACTAAACACTCTCCAGCCTCAGCTCTGATTAAAAAAACATCTAAATTATTAATTAGCATCTTTTTCCTCCTGTTCAGATATGTTTATTATTAGATATGGTTATCTGTATGTATTGTTTGCAAAAACTTTTGCACACCAAACAGGAAACCTTATCATAATCTTTATATATATAATCGTTATTCGTTTCCATAACATTCTTTTAATTACAAGTTTATTATTTATAACTTCATAATAAAATCATTTATTGCACATTCGTAGACATATATGTATAAAACTTTTGAACCCTATTATAATATTGATAAGGTCAAAACGTGATACATCGGTAATATACTTTACCTACTTACGTCAAATTTAGGTTTTTCACTGTCGTACCTATGGACAAGCTATCAGCCATTTCAAAGGCCGACAGTATTTCTCCAAGAGACGACTTCGCGCTTTTATACAGTTGAAGAACCGCGTCGAAACTCTCAAGACCTGAAATTATTGTCAACTTTATTTATGTGGTTGCATACAAATAAGTACAAAATATATTTTTTGGCTTTTTTTTTTTAACGGGCAAATGGCCCACCACACATTCCCACCACTGCAACTCCTGTGTCGCCAGGATCAACAGTGGTAACCAACCACGAAAACCCTTTGATATGATCTCAGGGATGCCCGAGGGACAAGCTAAATCTGTCTTGGGACCCGCAACGAAATTAATCAGAAGAAGGTAGGAGGAGTAGGAGAAATCCAATTTATATTTTATTGGCTACATATATTTTTATTGTAAGTATTCTAATTTTTTTTATTATGTGTTAAAATATTCATGCATAAAAAGCGACAAAATGTCTCTGTCCCCATAATATTTTGTCCTTATATTATAATGAACTATTATACAAAATAGAGTCAGCTTCTCCAAAAAATTTTAATGAGCAGGGAAAATTTGTGAAGGCTAATAATTCGTGTGGGCAACTGAGACAATTATATGCCCCGCACAAAAATCTGAAATGATTATAAAATACTGTTTGCTTCGTATGAGATTGTAGCCAAAAAATAATTACCAAAGAATCCTAGATTAACCGACTTTGGTAGAGATGGACATTGTATGGCCACCTTAGTTACAACACCTAAGGTTCCTTCCGATCCTATAAATAGATGTTTCAAGTGGTACCCTGTATTGTCTTTCTTCAGAGTTCGAAGGCAATCTATTACTGATCCATCTGCTTTTACCTAAAAAATAATAATAATATTGCGTTTAGATTTCTATTATAAAAAATGTGTGTTTGTTATTTTTGTACTTTTACCACGCTTAGAAATATTTGTGAGAATTAGATAAACTAATTGAATAAATAGCAATAAGTAATTGGAATTTTGAATACTAGTCCATTCAGTCATTTAGTCTTGTGTATTATAATATGTATATTATAATATAATTCAACCATGACAAGCCCGTGAACTCCTTATTATACATTATATCCTAAGATCCGACCGTAAAATCCTGCATGAATCGTTTTTTTCGATCAAATATATTTTAAAATAATCTTTAGAACGTACACAATGGATTAATGTTGGGTTGCCTTGTTAAAAGTAGCCGCGAGTACCTCTAATTGAGCAAAATGAAAGCCCGTAATACAAACTTGCTTGTATTCAATAGAAAAGTAAGAACTAAGAAGGAATGACATCGAGGAATGACAGGACACTACGCATAAAAATAAAAACGCCTGTTAAATAAAAATAGCAATCTTGCGGGTTCTCGACGTCTTCAAATCCTGTCAGGCATAATAATTGTAGGGAACATTTCTCATATACAAAAGTGATGGCAGCCCCAGTTTGCGGCTATCGTGCAACTGGCAACCATGGATATTCATGTACAAAATGCATAAAACTTTAATTTTGTATCAAAATAATAAAAAAAAATCGATGCTTAAATTTTGATGAAGAACTATGTCTGTTTACGGGCTGCCAACCCTAGGTTGCGGCTGACTTAGAGCTGGCAACCAATTATACCTTATTTTGTCTCGTCATTTTCTTTCAATATCTATCTGATGTATGATTTATCTCATGAACATTAAACTTAATTAGAGGTACTTGCGGCTACTTTTGAAAAGGCAACCCAACATAAATCCATTCTATACGTTCTATAGATCATTTTAAAATATATTTGATCGAAAAAAACGATTCATGCAGGATTTTACGGTCGGATCCAATAGTATTATTGACAGCAAAAATGGAATCAAGCAATTATACTTACAGCCTCCACACCTAGTACGGTGCCTTGCAGATTCCCATACCGCAAGAGTCTTATGCCTCCAGCGTTGGTGCTGATGTTGCCGCCAATCTGACATGATCCTTTAGCACCAAGGTCTAATGGCATTATAAGATTCCGTTCTCGAGCATAATTATCTAGATTTTCCAGTATACAGCCCGCCTCACATACAAGAGCACCTTAAAAATTTAAATGAAATTTAAAAATAATGTAAATATCTCTCTTTAGATGAGAACTATATTTTTTTTGTCTGGAAGACCAACAGCTATCAATAAAAAACAGTAAGTAACTTAAACTAGAAACTAGTAGACTACTACTTACAGGTCCTCACAAATAAATACAAGATAAGTTAACTAGAGTCCAGAAGTTTAAACATAACAGGCGCTATATACTACTAAGTTGATTGCATGTAAAGTGAGACTAACGAATCACAAATATGTAATGTACATTTATCCTTACTTTAACGCTACACTTAAACATCTACTACAAATAACTAACAATATAAAAAAAATAAAAAAAATAAGTGACAGTTGTGTGAACAAACATTACCGGAGGGAGTGTTCATAAAGTAGTCGCTTAGCTGTCACAGTGCTGGTTGTGAACAAATCTAAGTCTACAGATTTAGACATAAAATTATAGTTATTACCTGCGCGCAAGATAAACGAGTTCTTACGGTATTTAATTAGATATGTACTCTGTCATTATCTACCATTAATATTTTAAGTAGAAATTACCTGAAAGTTCATCAACACTAATAATCTTGTTCATTAACATAAAATTAATGATGACTTCGTCAAATACAGGCACCGAGCCTCCCACAAGTCCTGTGTTTCCACCCTGAGGACAGACTGCTAGTCGACGCTCATTACAGTACTTCAAAATCTGGGATACCTCTTCTGTTGTTTTTGGTTTTAATACCACTTTTGATTGACCTTAAGGAAATTAAATAATGATAATTTTTCTTTTATGCATATAAGTAATATATCTAAAATACAAAAATAAATTATGTTATTTTACCTCTGCAGTTTTTTATCCAATCAATATTATAAGGGAGAAGTTCAGACTCATCAGTCAGTACCCTTTCCTTGCTTATAAGTGATTGGAAGAATTTAAGATCATCGTTTTTTAAAACTCCAAATTCCTTTCTTTTAACACCATACTTTTCCTAAATTCAAATACAAAAGAAACATTAAGTTTTTTAACTAACTTAAAACATAATAATTAAATGTTAAAACAACTGTTATTAAAAGTACATAGATTAAAGATAAAGAAATTGTAAGTATAGAAAATAATATTAATCTTACCGAAGAAAGTTGAGGCAATGTTGAAAGTGTACGATTTAATTTATATAATGTACATGTTTTAGTAATGTAAGGTGTAGAGAATAAATACCTAAACAACATTTCTGCTGTTATTAAGCTTATAATATTATTACTGCAAGATATTATAAATATTTCAAAAAACAAAACCGACTACAAATATATACTAGTAATCTGTGAAACCGACTTTTTATTCGTGTGCGTATTTTTCGAATGTTTTGACATAAATGTGATAAGACTTATCAGTGACAGCTGACAGCAGATATTTTTAATTTTTATAGTATACCGATACGGACTAGGGCATACCCAGTGTCAACTGTCAGGATAAAAAAGCTGAAAAATAGAATTTTATATTAAGGGGGTATCATTAATTATATTGGATCCTAGATCATTGAGTCATTTATATTGGTTAATGTAATATAGATAAAGGCTTTCACAGACAGAGCAGGTAATGTAAAGATGTATATTATAGCACGATACATCATTCTATAGAAACAGCTATAATGTAAAAATATACATTATAGCTATTGTGTGTGGTCTCCTGACAATTTCTATAGAAAGATGTATCGAGATGTATCGTGCTATAATATACATCTTTACATTACCTGCTCTGTCTGTGACAGCCTTTAATGATTAGGTTTTATTATTCGCAGTAAATGATTCATTTCTTCCTTGATCATAGATTTTTGACATTTGCTGAGAGATTGGATCCATCATCCAATACGATCATAGAAATTGGTGTTGCCAGTTATTTAATACAAAAAAAGAGTTTTTATTTTCTTGTTCATTAATATGTTTCAAATAATGTAATGTAATTCTTTTTCTAATTATATACTTGAATAATCTTGCTGAAATAACATAAACAAGCCATATTAAACATGACGATGTCTTTTGACAAATCGAATTCTCTGAGATCTAGTAACACTGATGTCAATACCTGACAGCGTTAGCGCTCCCCATTGGCTATTGAAACCACATATGACGTAAAATAGGATCAATGATATATGATAATGTAATATGCAGATATGATCAAATGATCATTTTTATTGGATCCTATATATGATCCTATAAATGATCCAATATAGATGATAATGTAATACCCCCCCTACGACCAAAACATGTTTGTGGCCCGCATGAAAAAAAGGTTGGGGACCACTGTACTAGGTAGTCATTTACCTTAGCTAAATCATAAAGTTAATATACCTATCGGAATAGAGAAACAAAGGCCTGAGTAAGCGAGATGTCACTATCAGTAACACTGCGTGGTAGAAAGAGAAGCGTGATTTGAGGTTGCATAGCTTTTTTTTCATCTGTTTGACAGTCTGTCTGCCCCTGAGCCGATCGTTGTCAATTTGGGCTCTCAGAAAAATTGTGATTTTAAGTTAAATAATGAATAATTTTTAGAAATAATGCTCTAGAAACATGGTTAAATGTTTGTGGAATGATTGTGGATCCACACATCGAAAAAACCCGGACAAATATTCGTTTCACAGGTGAATTATTCTACATCGACAGGACCTAGTTTTAAGTTTATTTTTGCCAATTCCCTACGAGTTATTGGTATTGATTTTCATAATTCACTTCTTTAAATATTTATTTATACTTATATTTAAAGAATTATAACTTGACTAGCCATGGTGCACAATTTAAGGATATTTTGTGTAAACAATTTTCATATATTTTACACTAGGGCTGCATCAAGTTATCGATAAGTAGTATCGATATGAAAATATTTTTTAGTTAAGTATACTAATTATCTAGGAATGTTGAAATGATAACATACTCATCCGTAGTTTATAATTAGTTTAAGTATATTATTATATTATCATACATAATTTATCGTTTTTAAGGTTCCGCACCCAAAGGTTAAAAAGTCCAGTAGTAGTGGGATCCCGCAACCCGCTCTACTACTAAGACTTCGTTGCCTGTCCGTCTGTCCATCCGTCCGTCCGTCTGTCTGTCTTCAGGCTGTATAACAAGAACCACTATAGTAATAGACTTCTGAAATTTCCACAGATGTAATGTCATTCTACATCCAATATGGCTGCTTATCCAAGATAGGGGAATAGTTGAAAGCACTTCTGCAAGATGGGCATCAAATAAAAGGGCTCATTGAGAGTGAATTGAAAATTAATAGGGTCTAGTGAAGTCGTATTGTGTCGTGTACTGATGCCACGTGACGTAACCTGTCGTGTCGAATCGTTTCATAACATGTCGTGTCGTATCGTACCGGGTTTTAGAAAATGCCCGGTAGAAACCGGTCACCCTTCATGCGCGAGTCCGACTTACATTTGGCCAATTTTTTCAGATTTCCTGCTGACCTGGATACCAGAAATTCATGGCTTAAAATAATTAACCGTCCAAACTGGACTCCGAAGAAAAAATCATGCATACTTAATTATGCAGCAAGCATTTTGAAGAAAAGTCACATTTTATTTCAAAATTACAATTTTATTTTATATCTATGCAGTTTTATTTTATCCCATTTTATTATGTTTACAATCTTACAATTATTATTCCATGATCGATATTTTGTCGAATTACAAGATGTTTGTACCATCGAGGAAATTGATTCCTATGCAGTTGATAGACCAACGTTATTTGGTCGAATATATCAATTCAATGTTAATTGTGATCTGTCGGCTGGGTTTGACGTAACGCAACCAACCTACTTAGGTCCCCGATTTGCATAGGAATCAACTTCTCTGATAGTACATCACTGACACGCACACGTAAACATAATTGTATACACAGATGTAAATCAAATTTTGGTTAAGCTTGACAGCTCGGGATTGTTTCTCTATTCCGATAGGTATATTACCTTTATGAGCTAAATACTGTTTAAAAAAAGTGACAGCGCTTGTTCACTTTTGACAGCTTTCACTGTCAATTCTACTATTACTATGCTGTCAAACTATGGAGGGTATATGAAAGGAGGAATATCTCTGTATGTAAAAAGTGTCCACTGAAATGCGTTAAATTATAATTTTAAAAATGTTAATTAGGTGGCGCTACAGTAGCAACAATTAAATCATTTAGTAACTTTTATTTCAGCTATTTTAGGTTATATTTTTCAAAATATATTGGTATTAACCCAGTAATTCTAGTAATAATTTATATTCCAGTAATAATTTAATATTTTGTCACCAACGGCTACATTCATTCCTACACTCCATGATTCATTCCTTTCCCTAATCATTTAGCAACTTTTATTTCAGCTATTTTACTTTATATTTTTCAAAATATATTGGTATTAACCTAGTAATTCTACTAATAATTTATATTCCTGTAATAATTTATATTTTGTCACCAACGTCTACATTAATTCCTACACTCCATAATTCATTCCATACCCTTCGGATGCAGCTAGCGCCACTCGTGGAGGATTTTTCAACTGTTATTTACTGCGTTCAGCTGGACACTTTTTCAAATCTACAAATATATAATAATAATCTGTGTTTTCAAATATCCCCCATATAAGATATTGCTCCTTTCATATACCCTCCATATGTCAAACACACGTTGACCATCGTCCACGTGTTACAAATTTGGTGTTTGTTCTTTAAAATTTTAAAAATGGTTAAAATTAAGAGAGAGAAAAAGAAAAGAAATGAACCAGAAGTACCAGCAAAAGATGAGAATGTCGTGGAACTTCCACCGATCCGAATGTCCGATGATCCAACGCCAAAACAGGCAAGTTTTCAAAACTCATGTTTGTTTTGTATTTAGAGGTGGTAAAGGATATTGTTTTTATATTTGTGACTCTCTAGGTTAAATGGATTAATCGTCAACGAGTGCTGGTCTTCGCGGCCCGTGGTATAAACCACAGGCATCGGCATTTAATGGAGGACTTGAAAAAACTGATGCCCCATCACAAAAGTGAATCTAAAATGGAAAGAAGCAAAAACTTATATGTTGTTAACGAAATCAGTGAAATGAAGAACTGCAATAAATGCATTTTGTTCGAAGGAAGAAAGATGCGGGATTTATATCTTTGGATGGCTAATATCCCTAACGGCCCTAGTGCAAAATTTCTAGTAGAGAACAGTAAGACTAGTATACTTTTCTATCTAATTAATAATAATAATAATATAGCCTTTTTGTTTCCGAAAAGCGTTTCATTTTGTTTTTAGCTTGATTAATCTATTGTTATAACAGATCACGCAATTCGGTGTGCCTCTTGGCATAGGCCTCCTCCAGTGCTCTCCACTGAGCTCTGTCATCTGCGACTCTTGTCCAGTAAGGATCCAAAGTCAGGCAAATGTCGTCTCTCCATCTCGCTCTTGGGTGGCCCTGTTTTCTGGTATTTTCTCGAGGATACCACAGAGTTACTTGTTTGCTCCATTTGTTATTTTTACAATGTAACATATGTCCTGTCCAACTCCATTTTAGGTGTTCGATGTGTGTTTATTAATTTCGCTTGTCATTGGATCTTGCGGAGATATAATTTGTCCCAAATAGACATATTCTGTTATGTACTCAAGCTTGATTCCATTGACTTCTATGGTGGCTTCTGTAGTATTGGTCATTAGCTTTGTTTTTTCAGCATTCATTTCCAGGCCTACAACTCTGCTCATTTCCGCAAGCTCCTTGACCATGCACTCCAGTTTTCTAGGGTCTTCCTCGAGTAGGATGATGTCATCTGCGAATCTCAAGTGATTGAGTCTGTTGCCGTTGATATTGAGGCCATAGTTTTCCCAATCGAGTTTTCTAAATATGTCTTCCAGCACGGCGTTAAACAGCTTGGGGGATAATGGGTCCCCTTGTCTCACACCTCTGTTTATTGGAAAGGGGTCACCTTTTGCTTCCATTTTAATGCGACATTTGCTGTTTCTATATATTGATTTAATTAGATTTATGTAAGTTTCATCTACCCCTTGTGATTTTAGAGTGAGCCAAATGTGTTTATGACTTAAACTATCAAAGGCTTTGGAGTAGTTTCTATCTAATTAACTTTTATCAATGATTGAGTCGAACCGTTGATTTACCTCTATTTATAATTTTTCTCAAGTTATAAGTGTTACAACTTAAAAATGTTAATGTAATTATCTATTAATTTAACATGACTACATAGTTTTATATTTTTTATTTCAGTTTACACAATGGGAGAGCTTAAAATGACTGGTAACTGCTTGAGGGGCTCGAGACCTTTGTTATCATTTGATCCACAATTCACCAAAGACCCACATCTTACTCTTTTGAAAGAGCTTCTGACTCAAATTTTCGGTGTACCTAAGCACCATCCCAAGAGCCAGCCATTCTTTGACCATGTCTACGCTTTTATGATTCTCGATAATAGGATTTGGTTCAGAAACTATCAAATTCTATCCGAAGATGGTGCTCTTGCTGAAATTGGTCCAAGATTTGTACTTAACCCTGTAAGTTGTTTGTGTGTAAAAATTTTTTTTCTTGTTTTTACATCATTTGACATTTTTTTTATTACCAGGTGAAAATATTTTCTGGTTCATTTGGTGGTGTAACATTATGGGAAAACCCTAAGTATGTGAGCCCAGCTAAACTAAGACAGGCCTTCTCCAAAAAAGCTGGAAGCAAGTATGAGAGAAGAATAGAAAAGAAAGTTATGAGTGAAGCAACAAGACCTGAGACTGGCTATCCCGACATAGAGGGAAGTGATTTCTTCAAAGGAGACCCAATTAAGAAAGCAGAGGATGTTGTTATTAAAGGTTGGTAAATTTTTTTGGTTATTTTTATTTTTATTAATGTTTTTTGGTTGGTAAAAACCTAACCTTTATTAAAATTTTTAGAGGAACTTATGGAAGAAGAGGACGAGGGAGGAGATGAAAATTACAAACCTGCAAAAGGCATTAAGAAACCCAAGAGTAAACCTGAATTTGCTATCAGAAGGAAACAACTGAAAGCGAAAAGTAAAGCCATTTCAGATCAAATAAAGAAGAGAAAGCAAATAAAAAGTATAAAAGGCAAAAAACCTGTAAAGAAATAATTATATTCTGGATACAATAAATACACAATTTCAATTAAAATATTTTTATTCACAATGAAAGCACAAATTAGACATTTGTAGAAAAAATAAAATGGAAGATTATTTTGATGAGGTAGTAGACATGAAAGCACTCAGAAACTATTTGATAATACAAATAATAACATTCTAAAGTCTATTGAATGTGAAATATAAAAATAATTTTATGATTGCATGGAAATTCAAAATACTATACTCCACTCTGGCTAGCTTGTCGCTAGCTGTCATTGACTCCCTGTCAAAAACTTGTCATTTTCCATATAAACCGCGATTGACAATGAAGTGTCAGATATTGTCAGTCGTGGTTTTATATGGAAAATGACAAGTTTTTGACAGGAAGTCAATGACCGCTAGCGACAAGCTAGCCCGAGTGGAGTATAATAATTGTATTGTTCCACTTATATGCTAGAAGGTATAAAATTAATAATAATTACATACTAATAATAATTAGTATTACTTTTTCATTATGAACACGTCAAATGCGTGTCAGTCAAATATAAAAGTGCAATAGCACACATTTATTTCTTATAAACTAAAAATAATATTATATAATTATTTATATGGTGGACGTATAAAATTTTGAGAATACTTATTCTTAGGACAGAACATTTTGAGACTCTTTCAATTGAGATGTGACATGTGTATGTCCTAATGTTTTATTATCACAAAAATAAGTGATGGAAATATTTAAATTTGAAAAACATCAATATAATAATAATTATTCATTAAATCCAATACCCTAAAATCTATGCTAAAATTCAAATTATAGTTTGAAAATGTAAAAAATACTTGAAAGTATACGTAATGAAAAAAAAGTCTTCCCCACCTAGATTTTTATTTTTTTAATTATTATTGATTAATTATTATTGAATATAACTTAATACATAATTATGTTGGAATAACGTTTAGGCTCAATGTCATATTATTATGTTTCAGAAAATTATTAGAAATATTACAAGAATCCAAAATAATAATAGATTACATCATAAGTAAGCCTCACAAAGCAGAAATAACATCAATATAACAGTTTGTTATTTAAAAACGACACTTAGATTTTTGTGCTTTTCAATACACAAGTAAATTAACAATTACATATTTTAATGGAACAACATAGTGTTTAATGTTTAGGTTTAGTATAAATAGGTAACTATTTTAAATACATTCTTAATCATAGGTATTAATGCTCTTTAAAAAAGCTGTTAAATAGCAATAACCAAAAATATGTCACAAGTCACAACACACTCGATTTATAGCTTTTGTATTAACACAGCTATCGTTATTGATTACAAAATCAGAGCATTATAAACAAAAAAATCAATAGTTGCCTTTTAATATAGCAAAAATGCGGTGGTATTAAAAGTAAAGCAAACACATTTGTACTTAGAAAGTAAAAATTACGTCACATGATTCTTATAACTTAAACTTCTCAAAAGAAATAAAATTGGTAGTATATATTTTTAAAATATTACTTGAGCTATTTGGACAATAGTCTCTATAAATAGAGCAAAATAATGTTCACGGTGCGTAAAGCTAGTAAAAAAAACTTAAAGACTAATAAAGAATTATTCAAAAAGGTGCTTAAGATTATAATGGCAGGGTTCCATTTCGAAAATTACCTGTGAATAAAAAAAAAATGTAAGTGCTACCAGTGTTAATTATTATGCTATGAGTGTATACTTTATAGGCCGTGCAAACTTTAAGATCGCTTAGGGTCTATACAGACGAACTGCAATCTAACCGCAAATTGCAGTTCAAGTGCAGTTTGAATGCAGTTGACACACAATAGAACTGCAAACCGTTATCAATTGCATTCAAACTGCACTTGAACTGCAATTTGCGGTTGGATTGCAGTTGAAATGCGGTCCGTCTGTATAGACCCTTATCTTCAATGCGTTGTGTGTGCTGACGGTGAATCGTTATTAGTATACAGGGTGTAACAAAACAAAGTGATAATACTTTTTGTATGTGCCCCTTATATAGAGTTCTCTGTGAAAGTAGCAAAGCTGAAAGAACAATTTTTTTTGTGATTTGTATGAGCAAGCGTACAAACTCGATATAGGATACCCATACACATCCTAAAGTATCATAACTTTGTTTTGTTACACCTTGTATAAGCCATATATGGTCCATTATTAGTATATTATTATATAGCGATTAGACAGTAACATGTTAATGTTACTGTCTAATTGCTATATAGTTAACTTATTGGTTATTAGTTATTACCATGGACGTATGTTAGGGGGGTATTACATTATAATTTATATTGGATCATTTATAGGATCATATATAGGATCCAATAAAAATGATCATTTGATCATATCTGCATATTACATTATCATATATCATTGATCCTATTGTACGTCATATGTGCTTTCAATAGCCAATGGGGAGCGCTAACGCTGACAGGTATTGACATCAGTGTTACTAGATCTCAGAGAATTCGATTTGTCAAAAGACATCGTCATTTTTAATATGGCTTGTTTTTGTTATTTCAGCAAGATTATTCAAGTATATAATTAGGTAGAAAAAGAATTACATTACATTATTTGAAACATATTAACGAACAAGAAATTAAAGACTTTTTTTTTATATCAAATAACTGGCAACACCAATTTCTATGACCGTATTGGATCCATCTCTCAGCAAATGTCAAAAATCTATGATCAAGGAAGAAATTAATCATTTATCTATATTACATTATCCAATATAAATGACTCAATGATCTAGGATCCAATATAAATGATAATCTAATACCCCCCTTACTGTACACATCCGCAGATTGCCACATTTAAGTTTTAATTTCGTCAAGCGATCCTAATGTTGTGCACGGCGTATATCATGGAATAAAGATTACGGCAAATCGTGTAAGGGTGAACTGGTGACTGTGCAAAAAATCAAAGGTGGATATACAAAAATAGATGACGCGACATATTGTCCGAGGGGGTTTTAATTTAACAGATATAAAGCGGAACGACGCGACACAAAACTATACTTAATAAAAAAAGTGAAGTGTCCCGTCGCTCCGCTGCAGTGTAGTTGTACGCCTTTCAAACGTGAGCATTTTGTTATACAGCTCGACAAGGCTGCCATCACAGAAATAAATCAAGATAGAACGGCTAAGCGGGTGGAGTACGCGTGTTTCAATCTTGCACAAGTGGGCAAGATTCGTTGAACGTTCATTCGGTCAGCGCGCACGTCTCTAATAGTAAAAACAGAAGTGCGAAAGTGAATCGGTCAAAAGGAGGTATTTCTTTCCATGGGTAAAGTTATTTGTTCTAACTAAATGCAAAGCAAAAATTGACACGCGCGATTCCTTAGCAACGCACGCGCGTCGCCGTTCTATCTTGATTTATTTCTGTGGCTGCCATCATACAAAAACGTCATTTTTGGCAGTTCTCCTTTACCAGCAGCTCCACTGACCTTTAATATTATACTTGTATAATGGAGGTCAGTGAGCAGCTCCCGCCCACGTTCATTTAAAGTTTAGACTTTAGTTTTAGAGCCTTGTCGCACTTTAGATCTTCGTCATCGTCATAAAATTGTCATTATTATGCGAATTGCGATGCGTTATGAAATTCGATATTTTTTCGTTGTGGCAACTTGGCAAAAGGCTCAGTATCAGTAGAGCAAATATTATTTTTTAATTTTCATTTCGTTTTCACCAACCACCTCTTAACGTTAAGTGGCGACACTTATCGTTATTTGGGTGTCTCGAATAGCGTTTTTACATAACGCGGCGTAATATGAAATATTGCGTGTTCAAAAAATTACATAACTCATTAGTAGATGTAAAAACCACCAGGATGTTATAAAATTAAATAGTATGTCACTCATGTGACATATACCTGTCTTTTTAGTTGACGTATCACGTAAGTCGTGCAAACTGCAAACGTTCGTAATACCTACACTTGTATGTTACCAAGTCCTAACGTCTGTGACCTTAGCATGGCCACCAGTAGAGATGCGAAAGTATAGAAACTCCGTGGATAATGGAGATAAACTGAAGATGCCGTTCCGATCTTTACCGCGGCTAGCCGCGACCGATAAAAATTTAAATGCCACTTTATGACAAGACTATAGTCTATCTAATCTACATAGATTAGATAGACTATAGTCTATGTCATAACTTTATGACATAATATATAAAGTTAGAATTTTATTGGAATTTTTATTACTATAGTCTATGTCATAAAGCGGAATTATATTTGTTTTTTGTCGGTCGCGGCTAGCGGTATAAATCGGAACGGTACCTTCAGTTTATCTCCACAGATTTTCTATACTTTCGCATTTCTACAGTGGCCATGCTAGAGTCGCTGAAGTGACAAGTATGTATAAGTTTAAAACGATTTCATCTTACTTAGAAAGAACTTAGTTGGTGAAAACCAAAGTTGTTTGGTCAGTTGTCAGTAGGTATCATGATATAATCTAGTACTTGTTAAGGTCCTCCATTTCGGCGTCATTCGGCGTCCGCTTGTGTCCGCCGAGCTCGGCCAGGCGCGAGTGCTGCCATTGCCCGTCGCTGTTCATGTTGCGGTCCTCGCACACGCACAGGAATAGCGAGTCCACCACCATCTGGAATGCGATATGGAGATCAGGGGCCGTACCACGAACCCGTTTTGAGACTCAAACAATCGGACGAGAATGCAGCGTCCTGCTCTAACAACGTCATTTCGCGTTTGTTAGAGTAGGACGCGGCATTCTCGTCCGACTGTTACTACTAGGCCTACTGGATCCTATTCTCATGCCTTCAATGTCGCTACTGCTGTAGGCTGTCTCTTTCGCGCGAGTGTGGCAGCGATCGAAGCGATAAGGTATAAGGTTGTGTTTCCACCAGAGATGTGTTGCGAGGAATGTGTTTTGAGAACCAATAGAATCGCTTCATTGACGTGTCCTCGCTCAGCGCAGCGATTCTATTGGATCTTAAAAACACATTCCTCGCAACACATGTCTGGTGTCCCCAGCAGGTCAAAGTTATTGAAACTTTTAAATCACCTAATGGGGATTGTCCATTTTTTTTTTAATTTTGCTCATTACAAAAACTATTCGAGGAATAAGGTCAGTGATCGTTTTTCTGTATATAAACGAAAAAAATACCCATTAGTTACTTATATTTTTGTACAAATATGTTTAACCTTAGTTTGACCTTCAATGGCGTTAAATTAGCAATAAATTCGACCAACATTACGTTTCGAACTTTTGGTAAGCTTCTCGTATCAGCTTTCACATAATGAGAACTTGCATTTGACGAACCAGCCATTATAAATAAGATTGAAAGGAAATAAAACATACTGCAGAGGTCAATTGGCCGCCGATGATGACGTCAGAGCGAAACTTTAAAAATTTATTGAGAAAAAAGTAGCCAATGAATTTCAAAATTATTTAATTTATATTCATAAAATACCCTATTTTAACGAAAAAAAAATATAAAAAGTACATGTGATTTTTTTTTGGACAATGCCCATTCTACTGAAGTTCAATATATAGAAAAGGGACATTATTGATGTTTCATGTCTTTTTTATATATTTTTTTCAAGATATAAATCGATATCAAATGCCATATCCTACTTACTCTTTAAGTACTTTATGGGCTAAAAGCCTGAAATAAACATATTTTATTTTATTTATTTATTTATAGCAAGCACTTCCTTCATCTTAATTTTAGTGTTCTTTCAGTGACACTTACGGCACCACGGTTGGTAAGAACGCCCACGAACTTTGCGTATCTTGGATTGTTAGTTGTTACATAGTTTACTGTTTAACTACACACATTTTACATAGTTCGTTTTCATAGTTTACGGGCCGCTCTTACCACCCGCGATCGGTAAGCAACGGTAACAAAAGTACCAAAATATTGGAATACCAACCTCATACAGCGACAGTATACAGTGGGCAATGAAGAACGAGAAGATGCATATCACTAATGTGGGTACAGCGAAGAAGTGGAGATCGGAGTTCCTCTTGAGCAGTATGAGGCCGATGCTGCCTGTCACAGCTGTCACTATACACTTCCCGAGAAACAGTATGAAGTCTCCCACACTGTTGATTGTAGCCACTTGTAACGCGTTGTTCACTATAGTACTAAATGCCTGAAAATATGTTCATGTTGTTAGCTGACTGATAAAACACTCCATGTGTAAGTGCCCTATGATGGCTTGATTTATTGGCATATGACCTATGTATTTTGGTCGAGTTATGTCTAGTTCGCTAGACGCTGCTTACAGATTACAACTTACGTTAACTTGACATTACCCGACCACATAATATAGATCCTTCATCTGCCTATAAATAAATTGCTACGCACACATTAAGACGAAGCCTAGCAGCTTTTTCCACACATGTTTAATGAACGCGACGCTCACTCGCTTTAAATATAACTGTCGAAAATGCGGCTTGTCCCGCTGCGCTTGTCATAATGTAAGCGTACCAAAAGAGATAAGAGTGTTAAAACGTATATATAAACACTAGCTGTCCTGGCAAACGTTGTTTTGCCATATAAAGTATTTCGCCCATATTATTTTATTGAAGTGACTATAGTAGCACCATGGCAACGTCCATCGCTATCCCGTCGCACAAACAACGGTCGCCGCGGCGATTATTACAACTCGAGACTGACGGCGCGCTGTCAGTCTCGAGTTGTAATAATACTATTATTTATTCAACAAATGCACAGTTTATCAATATAAAAAGTAGATGTTGTCCGATTCTCAACCCTAGCCGATATACTCGCTAAGGGCCTTATCACACTGGCGATTAGCGAGCGATTTGAAAGCGACGCGACTGCTAAGCGCGCGCGCCGTGACAGCGCAGCGTCGTCGCGGCTTGGCGTTTACGTCATTTTGTACACTCGTCTAGGGAGTATACAAAATACGAGTGTACAAAATGGCGTAAACGCCAAGCCGCGCCGACGCTGCGCTGTCGCGGCGCACAGTGGTCCGAAATCGCTAAATAGTGGACATTCGCAAAAAAGTTCGATTTTGCTGTGGAAAAAAATACCATCCTTATTAAGTTTTTTATAAAAATGTATATTTAAGGTGAAAAAAAATAATTAAGAAAATGTTGC
Source organism: Polyommatus iphigenia (assembly GCA_963422495.1). NCBI lineage: Eukaryota > Metazoa > Arthropoda > Insecta > Lepidoptera > Lycaenidae > Polyommatus > Polyommatus iphigenia. The sequence goes on along the minus strand of OY730187.1, from coordinate 23,874,220 downwards.
ATGAGAAAGAATCTATAATTAGATTTTTTGCAAAAACTACTAAGTCATTCTGGTTCATTTTTGAAACAAGTAAAGTCCTAGGGGTATTTAGGGGTTCAAAATTTTGAAATAATTTTACTAACTTTTTAGGTGTGGGAAAAATACTATTCGAAAGATTTCCTAAAGAGTAACAATAAATCCTTATTAAGTTTTTTATAAAAATGTATTTTTTAAGGTGAAAAAAAAAAAAGAATTACTAAAATGTTGTATGGGAAAGAATATATAAATAGATTTTTTGCAAAAACTACTAGGTCATTCTGGTTCATTTTTGAAACAAGTAAAGTTCTAGTAGTATATAAGGTTCAGAAGAAAAAATACGAAAATTTACGTGCAGCCTTTTGCAGTAGAGAGGTTCAAAATTTTGAAATAATTTTACTAACTTTTTAAGTGTGGAAAAAAATACTATTCGATAGATTTCCTAAAGAGTAACAATAAATCCTTAATAAGTTTTGTACAAAAATGAACTTTTAAGGCGAAAAAAAATAATTACGATTATTTTTCCGACCCAAATATCGACCAATAGAATTGCACCATTCGACGTCACGTGGTACAACCTACATGGTATTATACTGATAATTTTTTGAAAATTTTCTCTGGTCGTTGCTATATATAAAAAACAAAACATGATCCAGTCAAATTAACCACACGTCAAACTGACAGGTTGAATTCAATTGTGAAAATTGGAGATTTTGCATGAAAATGAGTCGATTTGGAGTTTGTTCTCTGTCCACCATCGATAAAAAAGTCAAAGGAAATGTTCCCATTAATACGGAGAAGGCAAAAAAAAACAGTTTGGAACCAATTTACTACTTTTTGTACTGAGAGGGAATACACATTGAGTGCTGAAACGAGTGAAGCGCAATTGGCAAACATTATGAAAGATTACGCTTACAATATGAAGAAAATGGATGGAGAAGACTATAAGGAAGGTACAAATTCTTATTTGTTAACTGTACATTTCGTCTCATGGTGCAATTCTATTGGCCGACATTTGGGACGGAAAAATAATCCCCCGAATACCACACGAGCTTCAAAATTATCTGGCATTTCCCTCAAGGTTCCCTGCAAACAAATAAAGTCGTCAAGTTTTTCAGGAAAAATCACTCGCGCTTGAATCTTGAATCCTTCATTTGTTTGCAACGAACCTATCGGGAAATACCCGATAATTTTGAAGCTCTTGTGGTATTATAAGTGAAAATTGTATGGGTATAATCTATACTAATATTATAAATGCGAAAGTATCTCTGTCTGTCTGTCTGTCTCGCTTTCACGCCAAAACTACTGAACTGATTGTAATGAAATTTTGAACACAGATAGTCTAAAGCCTGAGAAAGGACATAGGCTACTTTTTAACCGGAAAAAGGGGTTGTAAGGGGGTGAAAATGCGTAAATTTGTTCAAATTAAGTTAGTTCCAAAAATTTATAATAGATGGCGCCGTGCGCCTCCTACATCGCGCTATCGCTTGCTCATGCATCTTTCTATAAGAGGTGGTACCATGTTCAGTAACACTTTTCGATTCTTTCGATTATTATACACGTCGATAATGTTATTAATGAATAACTCTTATTACTTATAATATTATAATACTTAGTACTTTATCTATGCAGTGATGAGTGACGAAACCTTAAACCTACCAATGCTAAATAGTTTATGGGTAAAGCTAAAGTTGTGTAATGGGGGGCTAAATAAGCTTTAGGTTTAATTAAAAAAAAATGAAATATTACGTGCGCACTGCACAGCTGTTTTTGGGTATTTTGATTTAAGGGGTGCCAGGGTTTTAAAAAGCTTTTAAATTTGACACCAATTTTGTTGACACCGCGCGCTATAAACTGAAGTCCACGCGGACGAAGTCGCGGGCAACATCTAGTATTATATTATAAGTATAAAACGAGTCCCTAAAAAGCAACAATACTTATATTTACAAACATGGATATCAAAAACAAAATTAAACTAAAACGAACTACTTGCTGACTAAACTATTGTAATTATAATAAAATAAAAATTGTTACACACACTAATAACTCAAACAATTGCAAATGAAACTTATAAATAAACAATAATAAATAATAATCATTTAAACCAACGCGCTTTACAAACATAGTGGGTCTCCAATGCTATCATCGCCTTGTAATGACACAACTTCACTTTCTTCGTAATCTTCTGATAAAAGAGGTCTTTCAAGCAACAGGTCGACTGTGTCTGGATGAAATTCTTGGTGTTTATTTTTAGACAACTTTAAACGAATGTGAGACAAATATGGATGAGCTTATTAAGAAGTTGTGCAACAAATCTTCATAATTAGTTTCTGCTCGACTCGTCTTTCTAGTACGCATCTCTCTAGTATTTCTAAATTCTTTATTCCTTGCCTCTGAAGCTTCTTCACTCAAATAGCCAATTGGAATAAAGCCAAAATGCTTACAAATATCGGCACCATGTATAAGGAGTTTGTGAACACTTGCAGGCATGTAGTACCACGGATAAATCTTTACATACAGCTCTGCTGTTTCCCTAGAATAATTTCGAAAGTGATCTATATTGATAAGCTTCCCAGAAGAAACTGTCTGCAATACAACGTATAATCTCTTTATTAATTTTAAATCTATTTTCGTTATTTCAGATGTTGTCCTAAAGTCCTGAAAAGAGAGAGATTTAGAATTAATAAAGAGATCACTTTCGAAATTATTCTAGGGAAACAGCAAATCTGTATGCAAAGCTTTATCCGTGGTACTACATGCCTGCAAGTCTGTCTCACATTCGTCCAAAGTTGTCTAAAAATAAACACCAAGAATTTCATTCAGACACAGTCGACTTGTTGCTTGAAAGACCTCTTTTATCAGAAAATTACGAAGAAAGGGAAGTTGTGTTATTATAAGGCGATGATAGCATTGGAGATCCACTATGTTTGTAAAGCGCGTTGGTTTAATTGATTATTATTTATTATTGTTTATTTATAAGTTTCATTTGCAATTGTTTGAGTTATTAGTGTGTGTAACAATTTTTATTTTATTATAATTACAATAGTTTAGTCAGCAAGTAGTTAGTTTTAGTTTAATTTTGTTTTTGCTATCCATGTTTGTAAACATAAGTATTGTTGCTTTTTAAGGACTCGTTTTATACTTATAATATAATATTATACCAATACAGTTTTCGTAATTATTTTTTTTCGTCTTAAAAATTCATTTTTGTACAAAACTTATTAAGGATTTATTGTTACTCTTTAGGAAATCTATCGAATAGTATTTTTTCCACGCCTAAAAAGTTTGTAAAATTATTTCAAAATGTTGAACCCCTCTACTGCAAAAGGCTGCACGTAAATTTTCGTATTTTTTCTTCTGAACCAAATCGCTCGCTAATCGCCAGTGTGATAAGGCCCTAAGATTCATGAAAATCGGTCGAGCCGTTTCAGAGGAGTTCAATTACGCACACCGTGACACGAGATTTTTTTATATTAGATCGAAAATACCTTAGCAGCCGCTTTGCAGAAGTGCACTCGCTCAATAGTGATGATCGTGTAGGCGTTGTGATTGAGGTAACGTATGAACTTCTCCAGGCAGTAGAAGCAACAGATGCCGCATTTGAGGCCGCACTTCGCACAATCAGAGCCTTTCTCCGCCCGCGCTGACAATCTAAAAATTATAAGACGTTAGTTTTGCGGTTTTTAAACGTGACCCACGCTCAACCGATTCAGATAAAATTTTATATGGCGATACCTTGAGTCGCCAAAAAATAGGTCTCGGTAGGTAGGAATCCGTGAAACAATATTGCGGAAAACATCTAATTCGTAATATTTCCATCTTAATACTTACATCGATCGTGGGAATCGCATACGCAATAGATTTTCAATTGTTATGCGACAGCCGGGTGCCGCTTGGGGATTGAAGGGGTTAAGCGAATGTTTTGTGTAGAAATAAAGTATTTGTAATGTGACTTACTTCGCGTGTAAGTAGGTCAGGATGAGTCGTGGGATCTTGAACAGCGTTATCAGGAATGAGCCTTTGGCTACGGAACCCAAATGGTACTTTAGGAGCTTGCCGATCGAGTACATCACTGGTGATGGATGTGAATTTGGCCCCCTGAAAAAAAATTAGAATAAAACAACATTGTATTGTTAAGTAACAAATTATTATAATTATGTACTGATAAAAATAAACTTCAACATTTAAATACTGCATTTTATTTAGAATTAAACAAGCATGACTGTCTGTCTGTTACAGTTCAGCGGTTTAAGGGTTGGACCTCACCTGGCAGCACGGAATCGCCTTTTTCCGTCGCCCTTTCTCTTTCTGTCGCTTAGAACTGTCATTTGCTAGACCGAGACAGAAAGCATAATGCGATAGCCTCGAGAATTCTGCCGCATGCTGTCTAGGTTTCTGTCTCGGTCTAGCAAATGACAGTTCTAAGCGACAGAAAGAGAAAGGGCGACGGAAAAAGGCGATTCCGTGCTGCCAGATGAGGTCCAACCCTAAGAGTAGGAGATTAAACCGCTGAACCGATTTTGATGAAATTTTGTGTGAAGATACTTTGCTTCCTAGGGTTATACGATAGTTTTTGTACCTGCAATTTTTTTTTTTTCAACAGTTCAAGTTGAACTCTTGTAGAGTTCAACCTTTCTCGAACTGTTGTTGAATAAGTCGATTGGTAAACTCAATAACGCATTGCTATACACTCTCTTTTTAACACTTACCTGAAGTACCAATGAGAGACGGCACCAGCTATGGTCATCTGTTGGCAGCCAAGTATGAACTCGCTGCCCCATATCAGAGATATGAGGCACAACCACCACATACTCTTCACCCACACCGGGTCAAACTCGATACGCTCCAAAAAGTGTTCTAAAATCAAAAAATATAAATATAATACAACAAAATAGAAATAGAGAACTTTTTTTTTATTCAACCGCAAATAGCAAGCGCTTTTTTATCCGCAAAAGCTGGGGAGGGGAAGAGGGGATTTCGGGATAAGCTCGAGCGTGTCAGATTAAGCTTGTAGATTATTTTTTTATAAGTTTTACCTAATGTAAAAAACCTACTAGGTCTCCATGACGCTCGAGTGACTACACAAATAGCACCTTCCTCTCCCCTACCGTAATCATAGATCGCGCACAACTTTCAAATAGTTCCGAGAATATGAAAGGGCAATGCGCGCAGTGGTCGATTTTTAGATCTAGGGTGCTTGCGCTAGAATATGTATACAACAACACACACGCTATCCGCAGTTTATAGTAGGGGAGGTAGTGCTAGCGTTTGCCAAGTCATTTCATACCGACCAAATTTTTGCCCAGCGGTAGCTTAATATTTATCAATCAATATAATCAGCGTCAGTCGCCGCACCTGTGGTGGAATGAGTATTTCAAAGTTGTAAAAAAAATAGTTGCGAAAAGTGATTTTATACCGAATGACACTTTTATGGATGATTATTAAGGTCATGTTTAACCGAAAAATCACCGTCAGCCGTATTGCAGACGGGGGATTCAACGTCAGTCCCGTTACTGAACATGTAAAAATTTTTTGAATATAAAGTCATTTTATACCGTACAAAATTTATACAGGTGAATGTTTCTACTTTGTAATTAATAAAGAAAACCGTCAGTCGCTAATACGATGGTGGAAAAACCGTCAGCCAGCGATATAAGTTATGACCAATATAGCCCTACTTCGCGCTCAATGTATCCTAGGGCGTCGCGTAGACGACATTTCCACCTGCAAACATTCAGCTGACGGCGATTTTCGTTTGAATTAACCATAAAATTATCTCACATAGCAATTTTAAGTAATTAATTCGATAGTCAATATTTGTGAAGAAGAATTATATACATTTTACTTTAAAAGTAGTGGAGTTCCCAGAGCGTAAAAATCGTGCAAACCTCCGATTTTTGCAATAGTGGATGAAATTTTAAAAGAAAAAAAGGAATGTGTAGCTGATAATATAAATAATAAAGTTTACCTATTGAAAAGTTGTGCTTTTGATTTTTAAATTATTCTCTTCCACTTCAAGTAAACTCATAAACTGTAAAATTTTGAAGAAAATTTGCATATTTCTTTCTTTTAACCCTTTCGGTTCGGCCTGCGGCTACAGTTCTTAGACTGAAACTTAAAATATGAATCTTCACGCGTTAGAACGTTGTAAAATACTTATATTGAAATAAGATTACTATAAAAACTATCTAGACTTTTTCTAATGGCTGAAATCTAGACTTTTAACCATGGGACAATATGTCCCATCAGTCTTGAAACCCATTGTATTTGAGTAGGTTTTCCATATATTTTTTGGAAATATTATAAATTTAATTTTATAAATGAAAAAATAATGTTATATTTACCATTTATTGAATGTAATTTAAAAACATTATGTCTGCTTAGTATTTTAGGATAATAAAAAATTATATGAATTAAAAAAAACGGGAGCAGAGAGCAAAATACTGAGAGAAGATATGGGCATCAGGAAAGGTGAAATGATGCTAAACAGTTTTTACATAAAAAAAACTATCTTCTCTCAGCGATTTTTTTATAATTTTGCGTTTTGAAGACATCCTGAAACAATTACACAATCATGCAGAAGCAGCAAAAGCAGTATTTCCATAGAAATTGTAAATCCGCATATAGCAATGAAATCTCCTTCAATCTAAGGATAGGTAAGTTTAAAAAAGACTGATGGGATCCAGTGTCCCAAAATCAAAATTGTGTATCAAAATCCCAATATTTTGCAAAGAAAATATCGTTAACATAAATTAATTGGCTTACAAAACGTAATAGATATAAAAACTTACCTGAAAACAGCCATACAACAATTTAAATCTTTTATCAAAAGTGTAACGTCTTTTCCGTGTCCTTTATAAATTATCACAGACTAAAAAATAATGTTGCCAGACAAAAACTACCATTGTCAATGTATAAAGTGAAGATCCATTTACGATATGGGATGTATAATCCCATTTATAAAGTAAATTTAAAGCCTCAGTCCTTAGTTACATATCCATGGGATTTTATGTCCCAACAGTCATCTGAAGTATGGGACATATACATACCAACAGGTCCGAAAGGGTTAAATATATAGCAAAAGAATAAAATATATTATTATTTTTTTGATTTGTGTCGTTGCTTATATTCCAGAGAAAGAAAATAAGTTGAAAAAATATATAATTTAGATTTAAAATTAATATTTTTGTATGTAGATGAGCATACCTCCAAATGTGCTTGTTGTGTACCTCGCCAGGTAAATGGCGTTCCTATTTTTCTTTGGTTTTAAATAGGAAGTTTAAAATTATTTTTTAGGCTTAACAAAGCCTTCTTTTTCTTAATGTGTATAACTTTTTAGCTCTTACTTTATTAAATTTTCTGAAAATGTAGCACAAACTTTTCACGGATATTTCGAATAAAATCTGTATTTTATTTATTTTGGTTAGGTTTTACAGAATAAAATTGATTTTTTTTTCATTAATTATATTTACTAAAACATACTTAAAGGAAAAAAATACAAATTAGGTTAAGAACTGATATTTTTTGTATTCAGGTAAGCATTTTACAAACATAGGTCGCAGCATGCGTCTTTAGTATGTACGTGAGATTTGTAGCACCCAATTTTTTTTTCTGGCTTTAAGTAGGAAGTTTAAATATATTTCAAAGACTAGAAAAAGTCTTTCATTTGTCGATGCATTTAATGTTTTAGCTCTCACTTAAATAAATTTTCAACAAATATAGAAAAATATTTTCGGTCTATTTTACACATTTTTGGAGATATTTAGACGTTTTTAAGTACTTAAAAGTTATCATTTCTCTAAAAATTAAATACGCACAACAAGTAAGTTTAACACACTTTTTGTTACAACCCTTAAATCCTTCCAAACCCTTTTATCTTGGTTACGACGAGCGTTAATCTCTAAAAACTTTGCAAAAACCTTATAGTTGTATTTAGCTTGGCAAATCAAACTTTCTTTTTTAAAAATTGTGTATTTGGTTAATTTTCAACGTAAACAATCGGATAGGAGTAATTTAATAACAGGAACAAGAAAAAAACATTTTTTTCTGGACCGGTTTTATATGGTGAAATATTCATTTTTAATTAAGTAACTAAAAAATTAAAAGCACAAAAAATTTTTTGGTAAACTTTGCAAGTTATAGTGTAAAAAAGAAAATGACACCTCAAAAACAAAAATCCATTCACTATTACAATTTTCGGAGGTTAAAACCTCTGGCGACTGCACTAAGGCTGTTACTTAACACTGTTGTTATATACTAAAACTAAAATAACACCTACCGAACCTAAACGTGTATAATCTAGATATTTAATATTTATTTTTGCAACACAAATACACATTTATAATTTTTACATATTGCAGAACTTACAAACTAAATTAGATCTGAACCTTTATTGGGTGCAAATTGGGATCTCTTTAATGTCAATTCAATACGATTCCCAACAACAACTTTGAGATGCTCTAAATTTTTATTCCACCCATTATAAAGTGGCTGACGATCAAAGCTGTTATGTATTAGTGGAATACTATTATTGTAACGATTTTCGCTCGGTATGAAATGGCTTTTTAAACTGAGCGCGACCTCCCCTACTATTAGTGACCAGACGAATCTTTATTGTATATTGCGATCAAAAGGTGATACGACGCGTTATTGGCAGCTAATATACCTTCTAAGATATTGTACACGTGCACCGTTTACCCCCCTCCATTTTTGTTAAGCGATCTTAAAATTATGCCCTGTCTATAGTAAATTACTATTCAAATGTCACTTACTTTGAGATAAAGACACATTAATTAATGTACTCGAATATGATTCAGTTACACCCAGTAGAGTATAAATTATATCGTCTGCTTCCACAATACAGAGTGTAACAAAACCAAGTGATAATACAGTTAATACTTAAGGGTGTGTATGTGTTCTTTGTAGAGAGTTCACTGTGAAAGTAGCAGTGCTGAAAGACCATTTTTGGGTTCCGTACCCAAAGGGTGAAAACGGGACCCTATTCATGAGACTTCGATGTCTGTCTGTCTCCAGGCTGTATCTCAAGAACCGATATAGCTAGAGTTCTGAAATTTTCACAGATTGTGTATATATGTTGCCGCTATAACTACAAATACTAAAAACAAAATAAAATTAATATTTAAAGGGGGCTCCTATACAACAAACGTGATTTTTTGGCCTTTTTTGCTCGATATCAATAATGGCAACAGGTAGGCACTTGATATTTTCACAAAGGCCTTAATTATATTATGTCTACTTCAATATTTAAGAATAATATTTAAATTAAATAAAAAATTAAGGGCTCCCATACAAAAACAAAATGTTTGGACTACGTTTGCTCTATAACAGTACGGAACCCTTCGTGCGCGAGTCCAACTCGCACTTGGCCGATTTTTTTTTTACTTTTATAATATGGGAAACTCGTGACGCTGGGGCACTTGCCCATACAAAAGTGAAAAAAAAATTTGTCTTTCAGCATTGCCACTTTCACAGTGAACTCTCTACAACATTGATTTTCAAACTAGGGGGCGCGCCCCACCAGGGAGGCGCGAAGACATGATGAGGGGGGCGCGGGCGCGGGCGGCGGTTTTACTCCAGACGCCCGCGCATTCCCTCCATTTATCGATTAGCGATCGATCCTTTTCACGTTGACATAGAAATGATGCCAGATGCATTACAAGAGCAAGCTTTGGAAATCAAAAATGATTCTGCTGCCCAATATGATTTTGAGAAGATGGATAAGGCACAATTTTGTGATAAATATCTCAAAGTTTATCTCAGCACAGCTGCAGAGCAAGCACTAAAATTGTTTTTACCCTTTTCAAGCACTTACTTGTGTGAAAAAGCGTTTTCAGCAGTTGTAGCTAAACAAACTAGATATTGCTAGTGATCTACGTTGTGCACTTTCTTCTATTGAACCCAGAATTGGAAATCTTGTCAAAAACATGCAAGCTCATCCGTCACATTGATTCTTCTTAAAATAAGTATGTAAAAGCATATTTTTTTAATAAAACATCTGAAAATGTATTTTTGGTCTTTATTGTGGGAATAATGTGTGGAGGCCAAAGGAAGATCTTCCGACCGAGCGAGGTGTTATGCTCGGTCAGGCCGAAGCCCACGTGATATATTTCAGCTGTTGTATATATACCGACGCGCTCAGAAAACTTCGATAGCGCGATGCAGGAATGTTAGGCGAATTGTGGGTACCGCCACATCACTCCCCCCCGAAGACCGGAGGTCGAATCTTGAAGCCTTGTCGCTTGAGTCGCCAGTGCCAGTGAGTTCCAGTGAGTCGGAACTGTTGCAGTGACTCCCAGTGAGTCGGAACTGTAAGCTGCTGCACGGGATCCAGTGAGTCGGATAAGCTGCCGTGCGGGGCCGATGCTACGTGCTGACCAGGAGAGATGTGCTCTGCTTGCTGACCGGTCGGTGTAGTGAGAAAGCCCGATGATGCCGATGCGGAGTCGCCCAGGCCGCGGTACATTGCGGCTAGTGGACGATGTACCCGATGAGGCGATGCTGGCTGGCGCGGTGCGGAGGGGCGGGGAGTGATGATGATGAAGGAGGCGTGTTCTGTCGAGGGTCACCAATGTGGGAATAAGCGTGGTGGCCACAAAGGAAGATCTTCCGACCGAGCGAGGTGTTATGCTCGGTCAGGCCGAAGCCCACGTGATATATTTCAGCTGTTGTATATATACCGACGCGCTCAGAAAACTTCGATAGCGCGATGCAGGAATGTTAGGCGAATTGTGGGTACCGCCACATTATTATTTTATTTTACAATAGCTTGGCGAGCCCACTTGCTACTACTTGCTGGGCCGAAGGGAGGCGTAAGCATGTTCATTTTAAGCAGTAGGGAGGCGTGATACTTATAAGTTTGGGAACCTCTGCTCTACTAGGAACACATACACACCCTAAAATATTATGATTTAGTTTTATTACACCCTGTATACATATTATTATTTAAACTAGGTAGGGCTTAATCAATGGATGTTTCATATTTTATCCACATACAAATTATACGCCATTTATAATAAAATTTATAAACGAGCTTGTCACATCTGTTACTCCAATTTCGAGTAATTAGGTTAAAAGCTTGCTAGTTTATAATATATTATTAAGTTCAAAGACTGTTAAGTGTGCCACAGTAAATTTGTCATAGCATGTGTCAGCAACCATTTACCTTTTACTTAAAAGTTAAATTATACTTACTTTGTGTAGCATTTTGTGTTTGAATGCCATTATTATTAGGAAGCGTACCATTTATTATAAAATTCGTCTTATACGGTATACCAGGATAATTAGCCGTGGCTAAACATACCTAAAAACAAATGATGATGAGAACAATGAAATATTAGATTTAAATCTAAATGGTATGGTAATAAAACTGTGTAAAATATTATTAAGACTGTATATTGTATAATCTTGAAAACATTTTGTGCACTCAAAGCTATACACAAGTCACAACCCACGCGTAGGTTATTTTGTACTTCCTTTGCTAGATTTTAACTTGTATATTATGACCTGAGTTATGTTAGTGACCATTTCCAGAAGATCATTACATTCATTAGTGGAAACAAGCTACTACTACATATTATGATTTATGAGTAATGACTAATGATCTATATTCTATACTTCTATAGTAATATTTTAAATGCGATAGTATACAGGGTGCAATTAAACCTTCCTGCCAAATTTTTTCCAGGGCTTAGGTATCATTAGGAGTCTATTTAACCAAAAAAAAATGAGTTTTATTTTTTTTCAATTACATATTTTATCCCATTTAAAATCGTTGCAGAACGGTCACTCGCGGCGCGGGGGAATGCGCGGGGGTAACGCGGGGAGAGGCGCGCGCGCGGGGGCAAGTCACGCGCGGCCGACGCATCGTGTCCATTAATTGTAGTGTTTTTTAGGATAACTTTCGGAAGCTATTTCTCAACATTTTAGTACTGAGTGATTATAAAAGAATAAAATACGTGTATTTTTATTTTTAACAAGGATCAATATATCAAAATTTGGCAGGAAGGTTTAATTGTACCCTGTATTATTATTTCCATCTACTACTACCAGGCCTGTCCCACTCGTGCCTGTAGGCATCGAACTGTAAGTACCCCTCTAGGGGGGCACTTCAGTAGGGACTCACAGGCGAGCGGTGACGCGCGCGCACGAGTTTTTAGTTAGTTGATCGTTGCATGCCTACCTGCGTACTTATTCATTCGCTGTCACAGAATTGATAAATTAATCTGATCACAATGGACAATAAAAAAAGGGCAAAGAAATATTGCGCAGTGTTTAACTGTCTTAACACGGAATGTGAACCAAATTTAACTTTCTTTAAGCTCCCTAAGGACGATGAGAGTTAAGAACTTTTTAAAATTGTTTTATTATTATTTATTATAGATTTAAATTTTGTACAATTTATTATAGAGTCAAATTACGATTACTTATGATTTAAATAGTTTTAAATACTAGTTAAAGTAGAATATATTAGTTAGGTTACCTTCGTAGACGTATAATTAATAAAGGTATTTCATTGTCAAAAAAACACATTAATTAAAAAGGTTAGGTATTAATTATTACTAATAGTAAGCATCGTAGGTTGGTGTCGCGTCTTTGCTATTATATTTCGTGATGCGTACTATAAGAAACCTCATTTGTTTACAAAAATAACTAAGTTATACAAACACTTTAAGTAGGTAATATAAGACCGGTTTCAATAATTAAGATACGGTACCTAACAAATCTAAGTACGCGTAACTAGTTACACGCGAATTTAAGTTTTTAAATCTAAATAGTACTAAGACATAATATCTTAGATTATTTCGAGTTAAATAAAATGTAGTTAATTAAATATAAAGATTAAGTACTTATAATATTATTTTTAAAAACAGACAACCCTGATTTCTTCAGAAAAGGTACGAGTTATGCGATAGAAAGAGAGCGGAGATGTAGGCAAATATAATTGTAGGCACCTAGCACTGCACGGTCGGAATTTAAACTTTATAGTATCGTGGCATGAGTCGTTAATTCTTTAAACAGGTTTCGCCAGTGGGAATTCTGTTGGCACAACTAATATATATTCTGTGCTACTACCTAACTTTCTCCTTAAATAGTTGAATCGATTTCGATGAAATTTGATATGATGAGACATAGAGTTAAGTAAACTTAAGATAGTTATTATTTATGAAAACAGGAACTACATAGCTTACATAGCATAGCTAGTTGCTACAGTAGCTATGTACTCATTGTACAATTTAAAAGTGATAGCCTGATAGACTTCTAGCGCGGATTATACTGGCATTTGTTATATTAATATGTTTGACTGTGAAAACCTCATTCTTGCCAAAGAAGGAGGGGCATTTCGTACCCACCAATGTAGCACGTTGAGACATATATCAAATGAAAGGGCTTGAAAAGTTGAACATTTTATTATAAAACGAAAATTCTCTAAACCATGGAAGAAAAAAGTTAATGGGGGTAGAAGGTAAGAAAAAATCACAAAAAAAAAACAACCTGTATTATTGCATCAATTTATAGTATTGCTGGTAAGGAATCATTTCTGGAAAGTAATCGTATATGACAAACTTAAGGAAAGTGTTATATTTTAGTATATTGTTTCATATTTTTAAGAAATGTATGGAAAAACAATAAAACCTTAAAAATCTAACCTTTCCTGGATTTTGCCGTAGATTGTTACTTTGGAAAAATTGTTTATAATAAGCAATACTAGCGAATGGTGCAATAATACAGGGTGTTTTATTTTTTCCTAAGAAATAAAAAAAAATCCTTTATTATTGCACCATGCGATAGTATTGCTAATGGGATGTTTTCTTATTTTTAATCTCCACCAGAAGGCGCGACGATAGACACTTCTAGATTTTCTATTGGTTCCCCACCGATCTGAAATTATCTGCAGGTTGACATCACTGACTACATAATATGGTCTGTGTTTCCAAAAAATATCAGTGTACTGTCAAGTCACGAAGAGCATACGCCTAAGCGATCATTGGTCTAAGCGATTAGGCCAGTATACTGGTAACAGTTTAGGAACACGCAAATTGTCAAACTGAAAACTGACAACTGAAAGAGAGTTTTGGCGGGCATGTCACTTTCAAACTTCTTCTACTTTTTATTGTTGGTGTGGTTTTTATTATTTTTTCCCAAATTGTGTTATTTGGGTTTTTGATGTTCATTATTGGTAAAATATTAGCCAATAAATATCCGTTATCTTGCACAAGTGCAGGTAAGATGTTGTCAAAACCAAAATGTATATTTCCTGTGACATTTATTGTGAATATCGGTAAATAGGGCTATTTCTTCCGTGAGTTTTAACTAAAACATCGTTATAATAACTCTATTATCCTACTCATTGGAATATTATTGCGTCTTTTTCAAATTGAAATGTATCAAGTTTTACATTCTTTTGCCCAGTTTTGTAGCAATTATTGATGGTATTCTCTGGTATTACCGATAGTTGTCTACCCATACTCCATTTAGTTACTAAAATGGAAACTGTTTGACAAGCAAATTAAAAAAATAAGAAATGCCTCATTATAAACAATTTATCCAAAGTGATGATTAACGAAAAAAATCAAGCAAAGGTTCGACATTTAGCATTTTATTGTTTTCTCATACATTTTGTTTGAAATATGAAGCAATATATTATTGAAATACAACACTTTCCTTGAGTTTGCCAAATATGATTACTTTTGAGAAATTATTCCTTACTAGCAACACTACAAATTGATGCAATAATACAGGGTGTTATTTTTTCATTTTCGGAAAAAAATTAAACAGCCTGTATTATTGCGCCATTCCCTAGTATTGCTAATTATAAAACATTTCTCCAAAGTGATTATATACGATAAAATCTTGGAAAGGTTAGATTTTTAAGGTTTTATTGTTTTCTCATACATTTCTTTCAAATATGAAACAATATACTAAAATATAACACTTTCCTTAAGTTTGTCATATACGATTACTTTCCAGAAATTATTCCTTACCAGCAGGCGGCAGCACTATAAATTGATGCAATAATACAGGGTGTTTTTTGTGATTTTTTCTTACCTTCTACCCTCGTTAACTTTTTTTTCCCATGGTTTAGATATTTTATGTCATACAATAAAATGTACAGCTTTTCAAGCCCTTTTATTTGATATAATATGTCTCAACGTGCTACAGCTTGGGTACGGGTCCCATACAAAAATGCCCCTTGTTCTTTTTAATTGCAATTTTTGGTTTTCGGAGACACGTAGGTCGTGGTTATTTTACATTGTAGGTACATTCCTATCTGCAACACGCAGGCATTTAACGTAATGACATAACGACACGATATCACGCACAAATGAGATCATCGCTACGCGGGAGTATAGGGGATATGACTAATACAATAAATATGTACATGTCTACAATGAACATTAATTTTAGAATATTTTGTAAGGCTACGAAAAAAATAGTCACGTTTTGGGTAGATATCTTCCTCACCATAAATACGAAAGTGTTTGTCCGTCTCTTTGTTACCTCTTCACGCTTTAACCGCTGAACCTAAATACCGCAAGATAAACGAATTTTAGAGCAACTAAGTAAAATATGCAGTTTGTAACCAGTAACATGTAGTTTTTAATTCAAATTTAAAGGAAAATCGGTATATTATCCCACCAAATAAAGTTAAGAAAGAAATATGTAGCCCCTTCATTGTGGGTATCGCAGACACAATAGATTTTCAATTGTTATGTGGCTACATAAATTAAATAAAGTGGTGCAGCCCAAGCCTAACTTTTCCTCTTATGCCATTAGTTTTAGGTTTTATTTTATCATCTTAGCATCATGAAAAATAAGTACTTACCACAACTGTAGACCAAAATGCAAAGAAAATCACCAGGAAGAAGAATGTGATAATAGGTTGTAGAAAGAGAGCCGGTATTGAGCCTAGACAATGAGCTGTTTCCTTAAATAGTGCAGCCAAAAATGACACACGACTTCTCATCACAAATACCAACAGCAATAAAATAATCTGTAATAGAATGTTTGTATTAAAAACCTTCTGGGAATAATTATATTCCACTGAATGTGTATGATAAAAAAATTATAAACCCACAGTTATGATTGTAGCAATAATTGAGTACCACAAAAATGCCTTTTCATTCTTCAATGATTCCTGAAATTTTTAAAGTGTTTTAATAATTAATTATTGTATTTTACTGTTTTTAATATTTTATTTATGAATCAATAAAATACTCCAAAATGAATACTTACAGCTAAAAATATTGTTGTGTCGGTAAAATCTTTCTGCTTAGTCCTCAACTCATAATATGTGTACCATAGCAGGCCCGTACCAGCTACACTTGCTATTGACACTACTATCATAAATATCCATGATACTAGTGAAGCCAGCAGATGTAATATTGAAACCATTATCAAGGAAAAAACTAGAAATAGTTCAGAAATTAGAAATATTATTTCAAATTTAAAATTTAACTGCAAGAACCATAATTTACTTCTCAAAGCCGGGTGCCATCGAAATTCTCATACATACATAATACCAAAATCATTTTCTCATACCAAAATATTTAACATGTTTGAGTTATTTTTCAGCTTAAAATAGTAATTACCTCTTAGGACTTAGAGGTTCCTGCACAATTTACTACAAAATATTTAAACACTAAAAATATAGTAAAATACTAAAAAATATATATAAATAAATAGTAAAGGGGTATGAAGATTTTTGTATGGAGCCTGGCCGACCAACTTGTCCGCCATTTTGATTTTTTTTTAATCGCGTTCACGAATAATTCTTTGAAAAATGGATAGCTAACATTAATACAAACAAAAAATAATCTTCGACAAACCCCGTAAAGTGTCACATTTCGAAGATATGAGCTGCCAAAGTTTCACCATTGGAAATAAATTATATTTAAGATATTGCAACTCTAAGGCATGGTTATTCCAAGTGATTTCTCGTCTATGAAACTCTGTAACACGCCGTCGCGAGTTTCTCATTAGGTATGTAGTTGGTAAAAATTATTGTTTGAGCAAGATTGCACTTTGTCATCACGCAACAGCGTGTTACAGAGTGGCTACTGTTTCATAGAAGAGAAACCACTTGGTTTAACCCAGGTTTAACCATGCCTTAAAGTTGCAATATCTAAAATATTTATTTCCAATGGTAAAACTTTGGCAGCTCATATCTTTGAAAAGTGACACTTTACGCGGTTTTGTCCAAGAGTATTTTTTGTTTGTATTGATGTTAGCTATCCATTTTTCAAATAATTATTCGTGAACGCGATTAAAAAAAAAATCAAAATGGCGGACAAGTAGGTCGGCCAAAATCTTCGTACCCCTTTACTACAAAATATTTTAACTAAAAAATATTTTTTAGTAAGTATTTAAATATTTTGTAGTAAATTTACTACTTATTTATATATTTTTTAGTGTTTTACTATATTTACTATTAAATTATTAATTTAAGCTGAAAAATAACTCAAACATGTTAAAAATTTTAGTATGAGAAAATGATTTTGGTATTATGTATGTATGAGAATTTCGATGGCACCCGGCCCCTTAAACTACTCTTATAGAGAGATATACTTACTAAAGGCTATTATTACACATATAATCATTTCTTTCCAAGAAGAGTATAAATCTGACAGCATTTGTTCAACAGTGTCCCAACTGTTCAGCAGATTATAGAAGTCTTTGAACACTTTTTGAGTGACATCCTTAGCTGATTTCGGAAAGCATCTGTTCAACAGTGGAAAAGACTCATATACTGGCATAGTTGGACATGGCCCATAAGAACCATGCAAGTCTTTAGTATTATACACACTGTTCAGATTAGTTTCATAAGTACACAAGTTGGAGCCAGTCTCCTTGTAGAAATTCTTTAGGTCCGACAAGGTTTCCATTTGCTTGTTGGGACACTGCTTCACGCATATCTTGAGAGATCTTCTTAGTTCTTTCACATCCATAAAGAAAAGGTAAGATTTGTCCACAGTACTTATACCAGATGACGGATGCTCAATCAATTTTTTATTGCTCTTGACTCCACAGGTATTACCGAAAGAGTCGAATCCATTTATAAGGCGTTGGGGATTTCCATACATGAATGATATTATTGCAACAATGAGCTGAAAAAAAATTAAACTTAGAAATTTTTAACCAAATGAAATGTAACCAAACCTTAATAATTTGACAAAGGATAATCATACCATTAAAATCCAAAATATTATGTACAGAACTAGCCATAAAACATCTGTACATCCTTTTCGAGGGGTTTCATTTTGTGGAGAAATTTCACTCTGAGCGCAGCCCATTTTTATTCGGTAATCTTTACGTTTATAATTTTTGTTAGAAATGTGACATTATTCTGTAACAAAAGCTCAGGTTTATTAAAAATAAAGTACCTAGTAATTCTAGAAAAACACTTCGCACTACGAACCGAATCAAAATAAAATAATTTGTTACCTTTGTTTACCGTACTCCACAGATTAATATATGTAGCAAGCTAGTACCACAGATTATTATTATATATTTGTAGACAGATAAGCGTCTTAGAAGAGTTTGACGGCTCACGAATTGACATTTGATGGGACAGCTAGCGCCATCTAGAATTGGTTCGATTAAAACTCCATAGGTGTGTATGTGTGCGTTTATGTTTGTATGTGTGTATTAGGATATTATGGGGATAGGATATCCTTGTCAGATTTTTATGTTTCAATAAACTTGAATTTGTAAAAACTGAGTTTGTTATGTTTAGTTCACATAACAATACCCAATTTTCACAAAAACAAAGTCTTTGAAACATAAAAATCCGACAATATAAAACAAATAAAAACAAAATTTTGACGAATATGATTATTTATTGTTTTTACTTTTTGGTCAATATAAAGTCCCTGCCACCGGTTCGCTGACCCACCCACCGAGAAGAACCGGCGTAAGAAACTCGGTGAGTCTATTTTTTTAAACAAACAATGCTAGAATACATACATCATACACACTCTGTTTAGATTCAATTAAATTCGTAAAATAAAAGTTAAAACATTTTGTTATGCATCACTCAATCAAAACTAATTATTTACATTCAATTGAAATTAAACTGAGTTTACAACGTTACATTCATAACACTATTCAATCAAGTGTTTTAAAATAGTTACAGAAATGTTATAATTATTCATAATAACGGGTTTTTTGTTAATCTGGCTCAATCCATAATTTACTGCTAAGATTTAGAAAAATATATATTACGTTATACATGTTTGTACAATTGATAATAAATAGTCTGAAGATTTTTTTTAACAATCAATCTACAGTTTGCATTTTTTCCGTAAAACATTTTGTCATGCATCACTCAATCAAAACTTATTATTCACATTCAATTGAAATTAAACTGAGTTTACAACGTTACATTCATAACACCATTCAATCAAGTGTTTTAAAATAGTTACAGAAATGTTATAATTATTCATAATAACGGGTTTTTTGTTAATCTGGCTCAATCCATAATTTACTGCTAAGATTTAGAAAAATATATATTACGTTATACATGTTTGTACAATTGATAATAAATAGTCTGAAGATTTTTTTTAACAATCAATCTACAGTTTGCATTTTTTCCGTAAAACATTTTGTCATGCATCACTCAATCAAAACTTATTATTCACATTCAATTGAAATTAAACTGAGTTTACAACGTTACATTCATAACACTATTCAATCAAGTGTTTTAAAATAGTTACAATAATGTTATAATTATTCATAATAACGGATTTTTTGTTAATCTAGCTCAATCCATAATTATTTACTGCTATGATTTAGAAAAATATATATTACGTTATACATGTTTGTACAATTGATAACAAATAGTCTGAAGATTTTTTTTAACAATCTATCTGCAGTTTGCATTTTATCCGTTTAATTTTTTTAATGAAGAATATTATGAATAAACTAATTATTTACATTCAATTGAAATTTAACTGAGTTTACAACGTTACATTCATAACACTATTTAATCAAGTGTTTTAAAATAGTTACAAAAACGTTATTAATTATTCATAATAACGGGTTTTTTGTTAATCTAGCTCAATCCATAATTTACTGCTAAGATTTAGAAAAATATATATTACGTTATACATGTTTGTACAATTGATAATAAATAGTCTGAAGATTTTTTTAACAATCTATCTACAGTATGCATTTTTTCCGTTTGATTTCGTTAATGAAGAATATTACGAATAAACTTATTATTTATATTCAATTGAAATTAAACTGAGTTTACAACGTTACATTCATAATACAATGAAAATCGTTGGAGCTGATTCCGAGATTTAAAGATATATCGTTTAAAGATATTATAAGATAACGGGTTTTTGTTAATCTAGCTCTATCCTTAATTTACTGCTAAGATTTAGAAAAATATAAATGTTATACATGTTTGTACAATTGATGATTGTATTATTGTAATATTCTTCATATTACGAATAATAAAAACTAAGGAAACGTAACACCCACACTTCAACCGTTTTGAATTTAGTTCCTTTTCGTACACTAAAATATGACAATAGCATCATGTATGTATTCGGTTCTAATTTTGTAGACTCATGGATTTTTAGGGTTCCGTACCCAAAGGGTAAAAATGGGACCCTATTACTAAGACTTCGATGTCTGTCCGTCTGTCCGTCCGTCCGTCCGTCTGTCTGTTTCCAGGCTGTAACTCAAGAACCGCTATAGCTAGACTTCTGAAATTTTCACAGATTGTGTATTTCGGTTGCCGCTATAACAACAAATACTTAAAAAAATAATAATACTTAAGGGTGTCTCCCATACAAGAAACGTTATTTTTTCGGCCTTTTTTGCTCTATATAAAAAATGGCAACAGGTAGGCACATTATATTTTCACGAAGGCCCTTATTGTATGTCTACGTCAATAATTAATTAAATAAAATAAAAATTTAAGGGGTGCTCCCATACAAGAAACAATTTTGGCCTATTTTTGCTCTCTAACGGTAAGGAACCCTTCGTGCGCGAGTCCAAATCGCACTTGGCCGATTATTTTGATACAGTCACCCTTCCTTAGGTTTTATTATCTGTAAGAATAATATATTATTCTATTCAGTAGCGCATTTGATGCGTAGGTCCGCTTCGGCGTTGTCATCCTTTCTCCAAATCAGTATTCATCTCCTCCCATATCAAAACTGTTGGTTTCGTTTTCTGCATGTCACTGTAAAATTAAAATGATTTATTTTAACGTACTGTTATAATATTTGTTTTTTAAATAATACCTTATCTAGACCCTAGAAAATAACTTCAAAAATTATTTTAATCGCCAAATCTCACGGAACACATCGTTTGCGTCCTACGCATAAAAAAATCTATTCAATAAAGCAAAGAAATAGATTATTATTTGTTCATAATGTTATTTGGTTCCTATACATACATATTTCGATTTTCCATGGAACTTGGCACTCATTTAGATCTCCATCCTTTTTACGGCGAAGTCCATAGACAAGAATAATGTTTGTATGGAACTTGGCTTTCCATTTTTACATATTTTATGTTTTTGGTGGGATCGTCCTTTCTTTTGCTAGTCATCTTCATTATTCTATACATTCTATCCCATAAGCTTTCCTTGTTTTGTGATGTACAGAATTGTTTCCAGCTGGCGGTCTTTGTGGTGAGTATCAGGTCTTTGTACTCTTCTAGTGCTTTTAGGTAATTATGCACCACCATCTCTCTTCTGTCGCTGTTTGCCTTATTGATTTTCCGTCTTAGTCTTTTTACTTCATTTTTCTTTTCTTTCAGTTCTGGAGTTATGAAATTTGGCACACAGGTCGTGTGTAATGGAGGCACTTCACATGGCTATTTGTATTTGCTATTGGCTATTTGTTGTATTTGACAACATTATTGACGAATACGCAAACAAGCAAATAAAGGCAAATACGACCGTCCACACATAGACATTGGACGTCAAATACCAAACTTTTTCTTGATTTTCTTTACTTGCCTATTTGACTCCTTTGATGTGCGTCAAAACCGACAAAGGTACGGATACGTGTACTTGGAATTGATCATATTTGTCAAATAGGCAAATAAGGCCAATATTTGTCAAACATACCGTCTACACATGGTGATTGTTTGGCGAATACATCAAATACGCAAATACAAATAGCCAAGTGAAGTGCCTCCATTATATGTAGATTAACAAAAAATTAAGAAATTTTAGAAATCGGTCAAGCGTGAGTCGGCACATCTACGAACTTTAGAGGCTACTTCCAAATGCCCAAGCGTTATGAAATTTGTCACACAGGTCGTGTTTTATAGTAGATTAACAAAAAATTAAGAAATTTTAGAAATCGGTCTAGTGTGAGTCGGCTCATCTACGAACTATAAAAGGCTACTTCCAAATATAATAGGGTTATGAAATTTAGAACACAGTTCTGTGACACAGGTCGTGCTCGTGTGTTATATATGTAGATTAACAAATAATTAAGAAATTTTAGAAATCGGTCAAGCCTGAGTCGGCTTATCTACGAACTTTAGAGGCTACTTGCAAATATCCTAGCGTAATGTAATTTGGCACACAGGTCGTGTGTTATTATGTTGTATATATATATGTATATATATATATATATATATATATATATATATATATATATATATATATATATATATATATATATATATATATATATATATATATATAATAGTTTGAGTTGGAGTTGGAGTTGGATTTGAGTTTGAGTTTATATAAATATATATATATATATATATATATATATATATATATATATATATATATATATATATATATATATATATATATATATATATATATATATATATATATATATATATATATATATATATAATAGTTGGAGTTGGAGTTGGAGTTGGAGTTGGATTTGAGTTGGATTTGAGTTGGAGTTCGAGTTCGAGTTCGAGTTCGAGTTCGAGTTCGAGTTCGAGTTCGAGTTCGAGTTCGAGTTCGAGTTCGAGTTCGAGTTCGAGTTCGAGTTCGAGTTCGAGTTCGAGTTCGAGTTCGAGTTCGAGTTCGAGTTCGAGTTCGAGTTCGAGTTCGAGTTCGAGTTCGAGTTCGAGTTCGAGTTCGAGTTCGAGTTGACGTTGACGTTGACGTTGACGTTGACGTTTCGGTTTGAGTTTCGGTTTGAGTTTCGGTTTGAGGTTCGGTTTGAGGTTCGGTTTCAGTATCGGTTTGAGTTTCGGTTTGAGTTTCGGTTTGAGTTTCGGTTTGAGTTTCGGTTTGAGTTTCGGTTTGAGTTTCGGTTTGAGTTTCGGTTTGAGTTTCGGTTTGAGTTTCGGTTTGAGTTTCGGTTTGAGTTTCGGTTTGAGTTTCGGTTTGAGTTTCGGTTTGAGTTTCGGTTTGAGTTTCGGTTTGAGTTTCGGTTTGTGTTTCGGTTTGAGTTTCGGTATCGGTTTCGGTTTCGGTTTCGGTTTCGGATTCGGTTTCAGTTTCGGTTTCGGTTTTGGTTTCGGTTTCGGATTCGGTTTCGGTTTCGGTTTCGGTTTCGGATTCGGTTTCGGTTTCGGTTTCGGATTCGGTTTCGGTTTCGGTTTCGGTTTCGGTTTCGGATTCGGTTTCGGTTTCGGATTCGGTTTCGGTTTCGGTTTCAGTTTCGGATTCGGTTTCGGATTCGGTTTCGGTTTCGGTTTCGGTTTCGGTTTCGGTTTCGGTTCCGGTTCCGGTTCCGGTTTCAGGTTTCAGGTTTCAGGTTTCAGGTTTCAGGTTTCAGTTTCAGGTTTCAGGTTTCAGTTTTCAGGTTTCAGGTTTCAGGTTTCAGGATTCAGGATTCAGGTTTCAGGTTTCAGGTTTCTGATTTCAGGTTTCAGGTTTCAGGTTTCAGATTTCAGGTTTCAGGTTTCAGGTTTCAGGTTTCAGGTTTCAGGTTTCAGGTTTCAGGTATCAGGTTTCAGGTCTCAGGTTTCAGGATTCAGGATTCAGGTTTCAGGTTTCACGTTTCAGGTTTCACGTTTCAGATTTCAGGTTTCAGGTTTCAGGTTTCAGGTTTCAGGTTTCAGGTTTCAGGTTTCTGATTTCAGGTTTCAGGTTTCAGGTTTCAGATTTGAGGTTTCAGGTTTCAGGTTTCAGGTTTCAGGTTTCAGGTTTCAGTTTTCAGGTTTCAGGTTTCAGGTTTCAGGTTTCAGGTTTCAGGTTTCAGGTTTCAGGTTTCAGGTTGAGGTTGAGGTTGAGGTTTGAGTTTGAGTTTGAGGTTGAGGTTGAGGTTGAGGTTGAGGTTGAGGTTGCGGTTGAGGTTGAGGTTTGAGTTTGAGTTTGAGTTGGAGTTGGAGTTGGAGTTGGAGGTTGAGGTTGAGGTTGAGGTTGAGGTTTGAGTTTGAGTTTGAGGTTGAGGCTGAGGTTTGAGTTTGAGTTTGAGTTTGAGGTTGAGGTTGAGGTTGAGGTTTTTGTGCTATACGTAGCACTACATTAATTATATAATTAGATAATATTTATAGAATTTAATTAACCTACCAAGTTTAAATTAGAAGTATTATGGATCAGGCTGTTGATGAAGATGATTATGATCGGTGAAGTACATCTGAACTTGGCATTGGATTAGATTTCAACTCTTTTTTTAGGCCAAAAATCAGCCTATAGGAACTAGGCCCTATTTTAACAGGTATGTTTTTGATGGGATTTTATTCAGCAGCGTCGCGTTGTTAATATTTTAGCTATGGTCAATCAAAAGTGTTAGCTGATATTCTTTTTTTTTAATGCGCAGGGGAAACCCGTCATGGGTCCTCTGGGTTGGGGATGTGCCTCAGTTAAGCTGAAGCACCCCGGGGGTATGTGGGACTCTTACCCACTAAAATCACCTGCGGTTTGCCTTCAGACGTATACGGAGGGATGTCCTGGATCTGTCTAACGCAGGACTCCCTCCACAACTGGCCGGTCTACCTCAAAAGGGACCGGACTTCCACCAAAGTAAGGGAACGCTCCGGCAAACTGAAGCGTTCCCCTCGGCGCCGGGACTAGCTAAGCCGGGCAGGTTTCCATCCTTGCCCGGAGCCCCGGATTAGACGGCAGTTTGGAGGTTCGCGTAACGAGTTAGCTGATATCCTTTAATTAACATTAATTAACACATATTATGCTAAATTTTACTGCATTTCACATTGATACTTTGAGGAAAAGACATAGGATACTTTAAATCCCGGAAAATGGTGCGGTTTCCGGGCGATAATCGAATTTTGGTGCAACGGAGTTGCGGGTCATCTAATATATTATAAATGTACAAGATTGTCTCGTTTAAAGGCGATTTAGGGCGACCCCCAATGTAAGTGATTAACGCCACAATATACATAACTACCAGTAGTTCGACTGCAAAGAAATGGACAGGTTTCAATATCTGTCAAATTCGTCGGGTTTCACTAGGATTATGAACGGAATGTGCCTCGCGCTGGCTGATATAATTTATTTTTAAATATTTAAAATAAATTTCAAAATTGGATTCTGACAATTTTAATCGCATGTGCCAAAATACAAACAACAATACGACCAAAGAGGAACACGTCCAGCGAATATGTCATAGTTTTAAATTCGTAGGCAACAAGTCAACAACCCTAGCGACGATTTTCGTCATAATACGTCAAATTTAAAAATTTCAACATCAGTTCTAAGTCGGCATACTCTATAATTCTGTCTACTCTGTTAACGCTACCCAAAACATCAGCCAATCCCTGTATCTAAAGGTAGGTAGCTCCCTCACCCGCGGGAGCATTCACGTGTAATGCAACATTATACGAGTATATTCGTTTTTCAGCATTACATTACAAAAATACCTCCCTGACCGACGAGCATTAGCTATGTCCGCTATGTATGTAATGTGTATATATTTATTCAACTTTCGTTTGGCATATTCAATAATTGAATGCGTCAAAATCCACCCGCGTTGAAAGAACAGTGTCATAGCGAGCGCTACGATTTCAACACGCGTCACGGGCATGCCTCACGTTCGCTGCAAGCGCTATAACGCATGCCCTTGATGAACAAAAAAAGGCCCAGTGTGGACAAAGCTATTCACCTGTAATGTAACATTAAAGATTCGACTTCAAGCATTACATTAAAATACTACCTCCCTGACTGACGAGCATTCGCGTGTAATGTAACGTTCGACTTTGAGCATTCCATAGCTAGTTGATGTTACAAGTTTTATCAAGATATTACACACTGTATCATTACAAGGTGCGCACTCGAATCTCCTCTCTCATTGAATGAATGCTCGAAGATTTTTTTTATTTATGCCCTAGTGCCTAGACGATAGCTATTAATATACTTTAATCCCTCGATCGTGGGAAACGAGACACAATAGATATTCTTTTTTTTCGCGGCCGCATGTGGCCGCTTGGGGCTTGATGGGTTAAAATAAATTATAAATATGCTGCTTACCTTTTTATTTTATTTTCGATACAGCTCACAACGCCCACAATTGAATTGCAAAAAGTGCCACTGATAGCACCTTTTAACACTGAAAAATTTAAACAAGAAATTAAAAAAAAAAAAAAACATAAAATAAGCATGTTCAAGGAATATTTTTTTATGTTCTTTCGTTAATATCAGGAAACTGCAGGCAATATTCAATACTTATAATTATTATGTGCCTGCTTTTTTAGGGTTCCATACCCAAAGGGTAAAAACGGGACCCTACTACTAAGACTTCGATGTCTGTCCGTCCGTCCGTCCGTCTGTCTGTCTCCAGGCTGTAACACAGGAACCGCTATAGCTAGACTTCTGAAATTATTACAGATTATGTATTTTGGTTGCCGCTATAACAACAAATACTAAAAACAAAATTAAATTAATAATTTATTGTGGCTCCCATACAACAAACGTGATTTTTTCGGCCTTTTTTGTTCTTCATCAGTAATGGCAATTGATTGCCATTACTGATGATGGTTGGTTGGTATTTATTTTTATGTCTTGAATTTAATTAATCATGTGAAAAATAAATGCTACTTACTCAAGGTAGGTAAATCAATGCGTAATGACTCTGAACGGGGTAAATGTGTATCTGAAAAGATGACAAAATGAATATGTTATATTAAATTTTCCAAACCATATTCATAAACAAAATTACCTACCTATTCAGTGTTTATTGACTCATAATTTAACTAGCTAAAAGCCAAGCTTTAAGAGGGCTCGCCTCGTTTTTCTGAGTTTTAATATTCTTTAAGGCAGTTTTTTTTTAAATATTTTATAACCAAACCTTAACTGACTGATGATAACACATCTACATAGAAATAAAAATTATTGTTAAAGCGCAAATCAATACACATGATAGTTTTTCCGTAAAGTTTACAAAAAATGCTCAGGTTGTGGGATATACTAGATAAATGAGTAATGAAATCAGTATACAATATCCTACAGAAATATACACATTTTTAAAAAGTTTGTCAGACTTAACACAAAATATCATATTGTGATATTGTAAAATTACTGACAGATGTAGACCATTATTCAAAGAAAATAAAATTCTAACACTCCCGTCTTGGTACTATGTGCTTGAAGTAGCCTTATTTGTAAAAAGTAATAATAATTTATTTTCTAGACTGTCAGACAATGTTATAAGAAACAGACGTCACGGTGATTAACTGTGCATAGAAAAGTGCAAAACAGAAATGATGCTAAGAAGTGTCTATTGTATGGGACCTACAATTTACAATAAGTTTCCAAAGCATTTGAAAGCATCTGAATGTAAACCTGTTTAAAATAAAATTTAAAAAACTCTTGACAGAAAAATGCTATTATACTATTGATGAATATCTACTCGTAAATGACACTTTTTAATATTATTAATTTAAATTACCAAAATCTATATCTAAGTATTAAATAATTTTAATCAATTGTCATATTGTATACTCACAGTGACTGTTTTTATATTAATATAATTATTTTATTTAATGAATTCATGGGCGCCGGCAGAAATAATTTCCAAGGGGTGCAGATTTTAGTTTTCTTTCTTTTCTTTATACTTTTTATGAACAACAGTGACTATCTATTTACGTCAACAGAATATATTTAGTGCCGAAACATTACAAACTATCTTTGTACGGCATGGTAATAGGGTTACATAATGCTTTTTATTTCAATAATTCCTGTTGAACCCGAGATTCCCAAGGGGTGCAAGTGCACCCCCTGGCACCCCCCCTGCCGGCGCCCATGAATGAATTGTTTCTTTATGACTTGTTTTATTGTTATAGCATAGGTATCTATAATGTATTTTTTAAAGATAATTTGAATGATTATTCTTTATTTTATTTGACTTATTGTTATTACTAGTATTGACTTACTTTGATATTTTAAACTTGCAAGCATGTAGGTAAATGAATGAATGAATTATTATTATTGTTAAACAAGTTTTACACACCATTTAACCCATCAATCAAGCTATTGTGTCTCGCAATAGCTTTTTCATTGTTATCGCGGCCGGATCTGGCCGCTTGGGGCTTGATGAATTAATGGTATAATGTAAGCACATATTAGACATAAGATAACACCTTTATTAAAGTACATTATGTGAATAAATGATTTGATTTGTGATGGTATGATATTAAATTATTACTGGACTCAATAATATTAAGATAATTTATAAAGTCATATACTTACCAACTGGTAAATGAAGTTTTGGAACTGCGGTTCTTTTAAGGCGACTCCCAGCACCATACTTTGCTTTTGCTTCTGGTTCAAAATGTCTATCGCAAACTCTATATTTGCGATAGTCGAAATTTTCCTTATCAAATTTGCTTGGGATGAGTTCCAACCAAGCTCTATATACTAAAGGAAATTTCGGTGACGGAAATCTATGTACGGTCTTCGATCCTAAAAAAATATGGATTATGGATATCATACAGAAAAGAGTCTGAATCATATGATAGAATCAATCAGTGTTGTAGAATAAGAAATCTAGTAGGTATTGTATACTACGTAGTATGTAATACTATGTATTACGTAGTGTGAAATACTATATTATATTATGTGTATTCTTAAAGGTAAAACGAACAAATTTTGCTGATCTGATTTTATTTACAATTAAATACCGTTTATTATTATAATACGAGGTAGCGAGGTTATGAAATTTATATTTATGTTTATATTCCAATACTTACTTTCCTTTCGCGAGCAGCCGAAAATGCAATAACTACTCATTCTGATTAAATAATATCACTGTTAATATAAAATTAAGAGCAATAGACTTTTTTGGAAAAAAATATTTAGAAACCAGCCGCCTTATCGGCAACCATTTTCTGAAGAATGTTGCATACACTATACACTAAGAATGTTGCTAGCAATATTAATGATTCAAAGGCCTAAATTACACGGTCAATATTATCACGATTCTAGTATCACGGGATTCACAAATAGTACTGCGATACTGCGATTCGGCCTATTATATTGATGCGTGTAATACCTGCCAACGCGATACAAAACGCGCCTAATGTACTCACCCTTTCTTCGTTGTAGTCCCCGCTGTCATCCAACTTTGTGGCGCGATACATTTAAGTATTTTCATCACTAAAATCGGTCGTTTGTATCGCCACAATATCACGCTTACATCGCTATAAAACAATAACCGTGTGCTAGAGCCCTTTTAAATATTTTTAGAAGTTGGTATCACTTGTGATCAAAGGACTAGTATCCAGCTATTAAAAACATATTTTTTCTTTTTTCTTAGTAGCCATATATGGCGAGATCGTTCATTGGTGGAACACCGTTTCCACGGCTCTGTCTCCCCCTGCCAAAGAAAGTATAATCACCACAGATTACTATTTTATATAGGTATTGATAATCACTATGGAGCGGACTGCGGAGAGCCGAGAGTGGAGCGGAAAACAAAATAGTCGTGTTTGTTTGGTTTTTCAACTGCGCATGCGCGGCTTTTTTGTGTGTCAGTGGCAGGGACTGTAATACCTATAAAGGTAATATACCTATCGCAATAGAGAAACAATCCCGAGCTGTCAAGCTTAACAAAAATTTGATTTACATCTGTGTATACAATTATGTTTACGTGTGCGTGTCAGTGATGTACAAACATCTTGTAATTCGACAAAATATCGATCATAGAATAATAATTGTAAGATTAAAAAAATAATAAAATGGGATAAAATAAAACTGCATAGATATATTATAATAAAATTGTAATTTTGATGTAAAATGTGACTTTTCTTCAAAATGCTTGCTGCATAATTAAGTATGCAT
Organism: Polyommatus iphigenia; assembly: GCA_963422495.1. Classification (NCBI taxonomy): domain Eukaryota; kingdom Metazoa; phylum Arthropoda; class Insecta; order Lepidoptera; family Lycaenidae; genus Polyommatus; species Polyommatus iphigenia. The sequence goes on along the minus strand of OY730187.1, from coordinate 23,844,003 downwards.
GAATTTTTGTTCGGAGTCCAGTTTGGACGGTTAATTATTGTAAGCCATGAATTTCTGGTATCCAGGTCAGCAGGAAAAATTGGCCAAGTGTGAGTCGGACTCGCGCATGAAGGGTGACCGGTTTCAACCGGGCATTTTCTAAAACCCGGCACGATACGACATGATATATCATGACACAATTCAACGCGACAGGTTACGTCACGTCATATCAGTACACGACACGACACGACTTCACTAGACCCTATTAATTTTCAATTCACTCTCAATGAGCCCTTTTATTTGATGCCCATCTTGCAGAAGTGCTTTCAACTATTCCCCTATCTTGGATGAGCAGCCTTGGATGTAGAATGACATTACATCTGTGGAAATTTCAGAAGTCTATTACTATAGCGGTTCTTGTTATACAGCCTGGAGACAGACAGACGGACGGACGGATGGACAGACGGACATGCAACGAAGTCTTAGTAGTAGAGCGGGACCCCACTACTGGGACTTTTTACCCTTTGGGTGCGGAACCTTAAAAACGATAAATTATGTATGATAGTATATTAATATACTTAAACTAATTATAAACTACGGATGAGTATGTTATCATTTCAACATTCCTAGTTAATTAGTATATTAGTATACTTAACTAAAAAATGTTTTCATATCGATACAACTTATCGATAACTTGATGCAGCCCTAGCGTAAAATATATGAAAATTGTTTACACAAAATATCCTTAAATTGTGCACCATGGCTAGTCAAGTTATGTTTTCCTTATAAATAATCTTGAATAGAAGTGAATTATCAAAATCAATACCAATAACTCGTAGGGAATTGGCAAAAATAAACTTAAAACTAGGTCCTGTCGATGTAGAATAATTCACCTGTGAAATGAATATTTGTCCGGGTTTTTTCGATGTGTGGATCCACAATCATTCCACAAACATTTAACCATGTTTCTAGAGCAGTATTTCTAAAAATTATTCATTATTTAACTTAAAATCTCAATTTTTCTGAGAGCCCAAATTGACAACGATCGGCTCAGGGGCAGACAGACTGTCAAACAGATGAAAAAAAGCTATGCAACCTCAAATCACGCTTCTCTTTCTACCACGCAGTGTTACTGATAGTGACATCTCGCTTACTCAGGCCTTTGTTTCTCTATTCCGATAGGTATATACCTATCGGAATAGAGAAAGTTAATATTAACTTTATGATCCGTCATCACTCATCTGGCATTCATGGGGAATTTGTTTGGCATGGGCGTAGATTACAATTACTTGACAGATAACAGTTGACACTTGACAGTATACAAATACTTTTAGGTTATAATTTATTTTAACTGTAAAATAAAATATAATTCGCGTAAAATGTTTAATAATTTGCTTTCTGTTAATAAAATAGTATACAATTTAAACTTTGTAAGATACATAAATAATAATGTTACAAGTATCACTAAAATCCATAGGGAGATTTATACTAGGATGTATCCAACAAAAGTGGTATTATCTAATGGTGCCTCTATAAACATAAGATACCATGAGCCAAGGAAAATAATAAGAGTAAGTACTATGCTATATTCATAACACATTCTCTTTCTTATATAGCACCATGAAAATACACGTTACATTTGAGGTACCGTAAATAGCAAGACCTTTAAAAAGTTTGTATTTATTAAGAATATTTTTATCTTTAACCTAATCATAGAAATTTTACATAAATTAGGCGCAGTTATAGTAAGTAGGTAATTAGTTAATTTGTTTACAATTTAACCCATCAAGCCCCGTAAGGCCCATATGGGCCGCGATAACAAAAGATTTCCAGGAATTGGTGTTCAACGGATTAATATTACACTTAATGCTATCATTTATTATTTTTAGCTGCCTTTGGATATGAGTCTTCTGTCTGAAGAGGAAAGAAAGCTTCGCCTAGAAAAACGAAAGCCTAAAAGAAAAATTAAAGTGTCTGATACTTTGGAGGATAATTTCAATGCAAAGAAATATTTAAAATATATCAAAAAATAGTTTAACTTGTATTTATGATGTAGCGTAATTTAGTGATGAAACAAAATATTATTTAAACATAAAACAATTATTGAGCATTGAAATGAAAATAATGTGTGTTATACTAGTTAATAAAAAACATACTATACAATATACATAATAATATGCCTCATAACATCATGTATTTATTTTTTTGCAAGAAATCTGTCTGTCTATCTGTTAACTCTTTACACCCAAACTGCTAAACTGATTGTGCTGGGCAAAGACTATGGAGATACTTTTTGAGTCCTGGGAAAGGACATAGGATACATTTCATCAATTGATTCAAGGTGCAACGGAGTTGCGATTTATGGGCACTTAGTAGTTATTATAATAAAGTAATGACTTGTGGGTAGATCTTTAATCCACACAATCTGCAGGGTGTAGGTTCCGTCCCAAGTCCCAATTCCCGACACCCAGCTCCAGAGTGTTCTAACGAGGTTTTGTCAAATGTGAATTCTGAAGTAGGTATATACAGTATACCTAATACTACTTTAGATAGTATAGGTACCTAATCCATACTTTAGATTAGATTAGATAAGCCTTTATTCACAACAAATACAATGTTGGTTGCCTTAAGACATAGGCCTCCTCCAGGTTATGCCACCTCGTCCTGTCTCTACTATCCCTTCTCCAATTCTTGGGTAAGTCGTCTTCCCACTGTTTACATTGCCTTCCTTGTTTTCTTTTTCCATTCCTTAGATACCATTCGGTTAGGTCTTTTGTCCACTTTCCCTTGTTTGACCTCATCATATGTCCAATCCAGCGCCATTTAAGGGTTCTGACTTTTTCCATTATATCTGTTACTTTAGTTGTATTGCGTAGATCGGTTAGTTTCCATCTATCTTTTAGTTTTACACCTAACATACTTCTTTCCGTACTTTGTTGACATACCTTCAATTGATGGATGTTTCTTTCTGTCATAATCCAAGTTTGGCATCCATAAGTCAGCACTGGAAGGATACACGTGTCAAATATTTTTGCTTTTTGTCATATTGGTATTTTATCGTTTTTCATTACCTCTTTTAGAGACCAGTATCTTGACCAGCTGTTTGTTACCCTTCTATCGATCTCTTTTGTCATTAAATTTGTGGGTGATATAATGTGGCCCAGATACACATATTCATCGACATATTCAATTGATTTGTTTGCTACTACTATTGCATCTTTATTTCTGTTGGTCATGACTTTCGTTTTACTTGCATTCATGGACAGCCCAGCTTTTAGGCTTTCAGTAGATAATTCACTGAGCATTTTTTGTAGTTCTGCAGGTGTTTTTGCAAATAGTACTAAATCATCAGCAAACCTGAGGTTTGTTATGTTTTGTCCATTTATTCTGATGCCATTGTTTTCCCAGTCTAATCGTCTAAAAATGTCTTCTAGAACAGCCGTGAACAGTTTTGGGGACAAAGGGTCTCCTTGCCTTACTCTTTATAGATTTTAAACTCTTCGCCTATTCCTTCTAGTTGTATTCTTGCTATGTTGTCGTTGTAAATTTTTTTAATTATGTTTATGTATTTTTGTTGTATTCCTTGCTTTTGTAGGGCTTTATAGATGGAAGTGTGAATTAGCGAGTCAAAGGCTTTATTATAGTCCACGAAACCGATATAATATGGTTGTCCGCATTCGTTTTGTTTTTCTATTAGTTGCTTTAAAGAATGAATATGATCAACCGTCAAGAAATCGTTACGGAATCCTACCTGTTCTTTTGGTTGTTGTTCATCTAGGCTTTTGGTTAAACGGTCTAGGATTATTTTGCTGAAGATTTTATAAGTGTTTGCCATTAGACTGATGGGCCTGTAGTTATCGATTTTATTTTTGTCCCCCTTTTTGTGGATGAGTATTATAGTTGATTTTGTCTATTGTTGAGGTATTGTTTCTGTTGTAATGATCATGTTAAAGAGCTCTGTTAGTGGCTGCACTAAAACGTCTGCTAACCCTTTTAGAAGTTCATTTGTTATCATGTCCTCGCCGGGTGCTTTATTGTTTTTCTGGGACATAATTCCTTTTTTAGTTTCAGCAGGGAGAATGTCTGGGACTTTTTCCTCGTTTATAGTGCAGTGGATTAAATCCTCGTTGTCTGTTCCTATTTCCGGTAAGTTATATAAGTTTCGATAAAAACCTGTAGCTGTTTTATTTATTGTTTCTCTTTGTTTAGTTAAAATTTCAGCACCTTTTCTGTTTTTTGTTTTGATTTCAGGAATCCATTCTTTGTATTCTTTTAGAGTTTTAAGTGCTTTCTTTATTCCTCCCGTTTTTTCTATTTCTTGTCTAATATATGTCAATCTTAATTCTTTCTTATGTTTCCTTATATTTATATTAATTTTTTTGCTCATATCTTCTATTTGTTTCAGGTTGTTTTTTCTATCTTTTATTAGCCCCCTTCTTATTTCCATGAGTTTTTTGGCTTCTTGTCCTAGCTTGTCTTTTGCTTTATATTGGATTCTTATTTTGTTTGCTATGGATGCAACGGACTTTTCTAATACGTTGTATTTTTCTTGTATGTTGTTGTTAATGCTAATGATTGGATATTTTTTTGGAGTTCTGACATTAGTTCTGCCGGAATAGGATTTGGGATGTTAGACGTTTTAAAATTCCTTAATTTACTTCTTGATTTCTTTTGGCTTGTGTTCAGAGTGGCTCAATACCATTCTATGATTTGTGTTGAAGTTAAGTTTGTTAATCACTTCTACGTTATTGAAATGTGTTGGGGAATTGGTAAGTATGTAGTCGATTACATTGGTGTGCTTGCCATCAGGAGAAATCCAGGTCCATTGTCGCGATGGTTTTCTTTTGTAGAATCCATTCATAATTTTCAGGTTGTTTTCATGGGTCAGTTCTACTAACTTGTATCCGTTAGAATTTCTTTTTCCTCTGCTATATTTACCTATTATATTTTCTTCCCCACTTTGTTGTTTCCCTATTTGGCTGTTAAAATCTCCCATGACAATTTTTTGCTTATAACATTCTAACAGAGTGTCATTTAGGGTTTTATAAAATGTTTCTTTCTCTTTCTCGTTTGCTTGTTCTGTGGGCGCGTAGGCCTGTATGATAGACCAGGGTGATTTATGGTTTGGTATGTTTATGTTTAATATTGCAATACGATCTGATTTGCTTCTGAATTCCATAATATTTTTCCATAATTGTTTTTTAATCATGAAGCCAACTCCATGCATTCCTTGTCTCTCTCCTTTGTAGTATAGGATGTAGTCGGGGTATTCTCGTATTTCTTCACCCATCCTTCGCACTTCGCTGAGTCCTAGTATGTCCCATTTGATTGAACTTAGGGCTTCTTCCAGTTCAGATAGTTTTTCGTCTGTTCGCAGTGTTCTGGTGTTTAGTGTTGCTATATGTATTTTTCTTACCTCTGGAGGGTTATGGTCTAATTTCCCACGGGGACCAGCCGGATTGGGAAATGTATTCTTTGTTGGTTTATTAGTGTTTTTCCTGTGGTTTTGGCTACCCGTTGAGCGCAGTGGGTTTTGGGTCATTGCAGGGCCTTGGGCGAAATATATCGAACCTCTTATTTATTTTGTACGGTGTAGACATTTTTTTTCCTGAAGTTCCGGTCGTCGGTGATTTAGATGGGGATCTTTTTCTTTTGTTTTCAGGGTCTTTAGATTTTTTTACGATGAGCTTGTCGTATTTTTGCTCCATTTCCATCTCTTTCTTGAGTTCTTTCCTCTTTTTTATTACCTCTTTAGGGTAATCAGGTGTGGCGTATATTCCTGATGGGAATTGATTTTTGTTGTTGAGGATTTGACTTTTGCGCCATGCAAGGGTAACATTTACCCGGACAGGCCTAGTTTTCCCTTCAAGTTTTTTCCCTAGTCGTCCCATATCACTTATCTCCCATTCATCCCACTCTCTTATCCCAGTGTTTGAGCTCACTTGATTTAGTGTGTGTATGACTTTCTCTCTAAGTTCCTCGCTGTTTGTCTCTGACTCAGTAATCCCGTGGATGATTGTGTTATTTTTCCTCACTTCTTTTTCAAGCATGGTTACCTTATTTTTGAGGGTTGACACTTCTTCTTTTAGCTTTTTGTTTTCTTGCAGCACTGGTTGGAGTTTTTCATCTAATGTAGCTGCCATATTCGAAGAGTATTTCAGGAAAAGTTCTTCCGTTTCTTTTTTGAAATTCGCTTTCATTTCGTCCATTTTATTCAGAATCAACTTGAGCTGTTTCTCCATGATGATGGTTTTCTCTGGTTTGGTTTTTTCGTTTTGAATATTGGTACTAATATATTCCACTATGGTAGATTTTTATTTTATTTCCTGGTATCCCTTATTTGTCTATGGCACCACTTTAGTTGTCGTCTGTCACCAGCTGTCAGTTGTTTGCATGTCACTTGTCACCAGCTGTTATAGGTTGTCAGTTGATTCTAAAATGGCGGAAGTGAGTCGTTTGATTCGCGTCGTTATTTAATGTTGAGAATTTGAAACTTATCTGTTTATAGTTATGTTTGTGCCTTGTTCCTGATGATTTCTAGCGTTTTTCTCTTGAAATCGGTGTTGTCGCGTGTGGATTTGTTGCCACTTTGCTTCGTCTCCGTTCAGTGTTTGTTTCTATGTGTTTTAGCACTTATTTCAGCCGGGAATTACACTTAAATTCGATAATAATCGCGGAGCCAAGAAACAACAAACTGTAGTTGACAACTGCTCAACCGGAAGTCCATACTACTAATATATTAATATTATAAAATATGCAAAATTGTGTTTGGCTGTCTGTTATCTCTAAGAGATAGAGTCGTGTAGACACGCTCAAACCGCTGAACCGACCGGATGTAAGATACTTTTTATCCCGAAAAAAAGTACGGTTCCCACGCGATATAAAATTTTTGCGCAACAGAGTTGCGGGCATCATCTAGTTAATAGTTATTAAAGGCACTGATTAAGGGGGGTATTAGATTATCATTTATATTGGATCCTAGATCATTGAGTCATTTATATTGGATAATGTAATAAAGTTAAATGATTCATTTCTTCCTTGATCATAGATTTTTGACATTTGCTGAGAGATTGGATCCAATCAGTGTTGCCAAGTTGCCAACTCTTCATAACATTTCCCCCCTAAAGCAACTTCGAAACCCATTAAATTTCAACCAAAACTCCAAAAAAAATATGTTTAAAATTACTTTGGGTGTGCTTTACTAAGCGCCCAAAATGCTGAAATACACCTTCAGCCGGTCAGCCATGGCGATCGCGATCGTTTCGACCACGGTAAAAACGAAAAAAGGCAGTCAATTATTTGTTTTAAATTTAACCGACAAAAGTTACCAATTAAAATATATTTTTATATTAAAGGAATAAAAAAATAATGCAACATTCCTGAAAATGAAGAATCAGTAGGTAAGAATTTATCATTAAAATATTAATTTTAATAATAATTTATGCTTTTTTAAATAAAATTAATATATTTTTTATTTTTAAAAGATTATTAGATTCAACGGTTAAGCTATAGAGACATGTGCTTTGTGTGGCAGTTCCATCTAGTAGCTGTTGCAGTAATTTTCTTTATAAAATGTATTAAAATCGATACCAAACTCTAAGGTTGTTATTAAAAAAAATAACCATTCTTCAAAAATTTTATCTCCAAAAATATCCCCAAGATATTTTACCCCCTAAATACCCCACTAAATTTATTTTTTCCCACTAAATTTAGTGGGAAATCCCCATAGTTGGCAACACTGGATCCAATACGGTCATAGAAATTGGTGTTGCCAGTTATTTAATATAAAAAAAGAGTTTTTAATTTCTTGTTCGTTAATATGTTTCAAATAATGAAATATTTTGAAAATATGAAAATTAATTTCTAATTATATACTTGAATAATCTTGCTGAAACAACAAAAACAAGCCATATTAAAAATGACGATGTCTTTTGACAAATCGAATTCTCTGAGATCTAGTAACACTGATGTCAATACCTGTCAGCGTTAGCGCTCCCCATTGGCTATTGAAACCTCATACGACGTAAAATAGGATCAATGATAAGTGATAATGTAATATGCAGATAGGGTTGCCAACATTTCTCCAGCGAAATATAGTATTTTTCAAAATAATCTTTAAAAAATATAGTACACTTCTAAAAAATATAGTATTTTATGGAAACATTAAAAATTGTTCAATGAAATACTTAAGTAATAAGTACTTACTTATTATTTATTTTTATAAAAACTATTTTTTTGCATTTCTTGCATTTTTAAACAATGTTTTGTCTAAAATAAAAGTGTCATAATAATATGCTTTATTACATTCAATTTTAAGATGAATGTAAGTTAAAAGCTATTTTTTTATTAATGAGATACTATAGGTCTACCAGAATCTGATGGCAATATATATATATATATATATATATATTTGCATGTTTCACATGTTATATATATATATATATATATATATATATATATATATATATATATATATATATATATATATATATATATATATATATATATATATATAAATATATAAATATATCCAATGATCAAAGATATTTTTTGAAAAACTGCTGTCAAAATTCGCCATCAGATTCTGGTAGACCTATACTTCTGTTTCCATTTCAAATTCAAAACCAAAAATACCCTTTCTGTGAATGCCGAAGTGGCGGAAATAGAGAGCAGGAATGAGATAATTTTAGTGTTAAAAATATAGTATTTTTGCGTACTATATAATAGTTCAACAGTATATAGTACGCAGGCTCGAAATATAGTACAATACTATATTTCGAGCCTGATGATCGAAATGAAATGAAACAAAAATGAAATGTTTATAGAAATACATAATTTTTTACACTTAATAATTAAACAATTCTATATACTTAAAGAAACCACTCTCCCTTCCATCGCTCGCTATGATCTGCCGTGGATCTGCCGAACTATTTATATAGAACCGCTCATTCCATCATTTTACCGCTCATTCATTTATTGAACCGCTCATTCCATCATTTTTACCGCCCATTCAGTAATATTGGACTGCTCAATATTTTTTTTATTACTGTCCATGTTTTACTGTCGCAATAATTAATAAACTGCCATAAAATTAAATAACTGCTCAATATTTTTTTCAACTGATCATAATAACATCTCAATTAAATAATTGCTCAAAAAATTAGTTCCCGTTATTAAATAACTGTTATCCCAATCCCCTTTTGCCTCATCAATCTTGCTTCACTGTTCCAACGTCCATCACTCATGCGGCATGGCCCGCATGCGGTGCCTGATGCGGGCAGCGGGATGCCTCATGCGGTGCCATGCCTTCTACCTCCATATGCCGCCAAATGCCAATGCTTGGCTTACGCCATGTTATGGCAAAATATACAATTTTTATTTCTCAGAAGAATAAAAAATTGACTTGTCAGTTCACCTGTCAATCCGCCATATTTGCGAATCTGTCATACTCACATGAAAAAGTTCTTATAATGCGTTAGCATTCTATATAGTTTGTGTATATATCATACGTAGTATCTCTAAGTAGTCTGTGTATATATCCATAATCTGTGCTTGTAATTATTTTGGTATGAAATTTGATTTGAAATCTTTATTTTTTAATTGTTTCTTAAATAAATATGTAAAATTCTTAAGGTAAATTTGTGTTGGTAATTATTGTGAGGTTTTAATTAATTGTTTCAGGATTTAAAATGAGTAGTGTATACGCCTAACCTTGTCAACTTACGTAAGGTAATCTAACGCAAAAATGGGAAACTCAGTGACTGCAGAATCTCTCCATCCCAAAGTAACCGGTAATAATGAGAACCCACCACCTGAGTGTCCGATGCATAATAAAAATGCCCAAAAGGAAGAGGTTAAGAAACCACCTTCCGAATGTCCAGTCAGTGATAACAACATTAATCCTTATAACATGGTAAGTAGTGTTTTATAAATTGGTTCAGTCATTTGAGTAAACAGGACCAACAGACAGACAGATAGAAAAACTTTTGCGTTTATAATATTAGCCCATCAAACCCCATAAGCTCACTGGTGAGCGAGACACAATAGAATAACAATAGATTTTCAAGAATCCACGATCGAAGGATTAATAGAAATACATACATCAGTTTGTATGATATTTAATATTTCAGTTTGTGTTTGATGTATTTTGATGGACGACACTTTCTTCCTTATTATAGATGCCACCTGCAAATCAACAACCTGCACCAGATCAACCATTTCCTCTTCCAACTCAAAGACAAGTGTCAACAATACCCAGAGCCATGCCTGATGGTTCTACAGAGTTTTGGGTATATCCAAGTCAGCAGATGTTCTGGAATGCTATGCTTCGTAAGGGATGGAGATGGAACGATGATCAAATTAAACCCAAAGACATGGAAGACATTATCAGAATACACAATGCGAATAATGAACAAGTATGTATTTTAATAAACACTAAAAAATTCATACAAATGCTTCAACATCTAGCTAGCCTAAACGTCAGGTTTTTTTTCATAAAATTCTTTTTTAATTCAAGGCTTGGCAAGAAGTCCTGAAGTGGGAAGCTCTACATGCAAAGGAATGTGGTCACCCAAGGCTCAAGAGTTTTGGTGGGAAAGCCTCTGATTACAGTCCAAGGGCTAAAATGCGCTCTTGGCTTGGGTAAGTCATTAATTAATGAAGCCCCAAGCGGCCACATCCAGCCGCGATAACAATAGAAAGCTATTGTGTCTCGTTTTTCCACAATCGAAGGGTTAATTTAGCAGTATTTCAACATTCTATGATTTTAGAAAGCATTGAGAAACTTCATAATTTATGCAGTAATGATACAATAAGTGTCTGAATACATACAGAATGATAAAAGAATCTGAGATTAATAACTATAATTATTATTGATTGCAGATATGAGCTCCCCTTTGATCGTCACGACTGGATTGTGGATCGATGTGGCAAAGATGTACGCTACATCATTGATTACTATGATGGAGGTGAAGTGGACAACAAATACCAATTTGCCTTGCTCGATGTCAGACCAGCACTCGATTCTTTTGAAAACTGGTGGGATAGAATGAAGGTCATGTACATGAGATATCGCTATGAAATTGTGGGAGAAAAGGATGGAAGTAAATTAACGAACTGAACACAAATTTTAGTTATATTCTACTAAGAATATAACTAAAATTTGTATTCAGTTGGTTAATTTACTACTAATAACTATATTAGACATGTTAATTTAGTCCCCTTGAGTTTTAAATTGATATCGTAACAAACTGATAAACTATTATTGTTGAGTTGTTGACTATTAGGTTATAGAGTTAACTAAATTAAAGGCAATATGTTGAAACTTTATCCTTATTATGTAGGTCCGATCATTGTCACATTATGTGCATCATAATAATAAATTAAAAAGTTAAGTACAAGGTCACACTACTTTGTGTACTAACTGAAGTAATAAAACAGTCAATTTCATTTGATCTTAGTTTTATTTTAAAAATCCTACCATGACCTATTAGTGAGAAAGTACAGATCTTGGTTAATTAATATGAAAATAAACCTGAATCTTAATCAATGAATTTAATTTAAATTAATTCAAGGTTAATAATTTACTACACATATTACCTATAAGAAGAAAGATAAATGTAATATAATTTAAATGTGTGAAATTTTAAACTGGTTTTAATGTTCAATTATCTATATCCAAAAGAGGTTGTGTCGATGTACCTTTGCACTCAGTCTTGAATATTTCAACTTGTTGTGCAATGTAACCTTCAAAGTTGTTGTATGGACAGCTTGGTAACACTTTTGTTCTGGGTTTTCTATAGGGGTAATTAGAGGTGCAATGATAAACGGATCGTAGTGTAAGCACGGGAGGTTTATCTGGAAACTGAAGACCTGTAAAAATATACAAATATATTTAAGGGTCATCCCCCGTAGACAAGTGGCAAAACGCTACGCTAACGCTAGCGCTACAAAATGTATGGATTTGACATTAGTATTCGCTAGCGAAGCGATGACTTATGTCAAATCGCATACATTTTGTAGCGTTAGCGTTAGCGCTTTGCCACTTGTCTACAGGCTCAGTTCACACTAACACCACACTGCTACAAATGATAATGCACATTGCATATTTTTAGTTTCTCTTCATGGATTTATCTCAAATAAACAACTGTTGCATATTTTGTTGAGATTCTATGTTTTGAACTAGAGGCGATAGATGTGTAAATTGTAATAATAATTCAATATTTTTATTTTCTAATTAATTTAAAAAGATTTACTTACTAAAAGTATTAAAAAAAGGTTTTACCTATATCAATCTGTAAAATCCAGTGGAAATCATTCATTTCAAACAATAAAGCTACACTGTTAGCATCATGCTCAAGTATAGCACCCTCATATTTTACAATTATCTGTGCCAGCAATTCCCTCTTCAGTTTATCATTATTTAGTAGATCTTGGACCTATAATTCAAATTTAATTAAAGAATGTTTTAGAATTGAATTATATAACAATTGAGAATTCAAATAAAGAAAACCCTGTTACAATAATAATTATAAAGTTTTAAATAATTTATAAATTTACAAATGGGCGTAGCCAGGATTCGATATAGGGAAGGGCCATAGGTCTTGGGGGGGGGGGGGGGGGGGGGGTAGATAGAGAAAATCCTAGTATCCGTATACTAGTTGGCCGCGCCTTAGGTAACGTATGTGAGCGGTGCGTGGGACGGAGAGGCGCTTGATTTTGACAGTTCTGGCTAGTTTAGACAAAACGCACAAGATAAGTCCGCCGATAAAAAAGACAATCCAAGGAAATAATATTTAAAGTGCATAGGTTAAAAACGGAAAGCCGATGTCAATAATTTAGAATATAAAACTGATCAATTGTCTTTAATTTATTCTTTTCAATAATTAAATTATATTATTGTTCACGATATCGCGAGATTGGTCGTCACTGTCTAATCTCATGTGCGTTGCGAGCAGCAAGCAACCCGCCCCGCCTCACGCCTCACCCCTGTCCCTACCTAAGGCGCGGCCAACTAGTTCCGCGCGGACTATAAACTTCGAATTCGTAATTTTTAACATATGAGAATCTCACAATAGAACCACAAATAGAACAAAATATGAGTGAGCAAACTGGGATTGAATGCCTCCCCTCTCACCACTTAACTCTTGAGCTTTTTAGCGACCGATCGCTCTTCTAGGGGGGGCAGCTGCCCCCCCCTGCCCGTACCTCGCTACGCCCATGAATTTTATTTACCTTTTTATTTAGTATTTCTGTAACCAAGGGCACATAGTCCATGAGTACACCATTTTGATGCATTCTGAAAGAAAAATATACCATATTATGGCCGTGTTTCCACTGACGCGGAGCGGAGCGGAGTCCGGAGGGGAGCTTAGCGGTGCCGAATTGATCAATCACCATGCTCGAAATTTTCGCTCCACTTCACTGTCATTCCGCTGAAATAGCACGATTGGTCAATTTGGACACCGCTAAGCTCCTCTCCGGCCCGCTCCGCGTCAGTGAAAACACACCCTAAAATAATGCTATAGTCAGGACAATTTAAGGTGGCACCAGCGGTCATTGACCTTTCTAGTCTAGCTATGAGAAAAATACTCACACTGCATTCGTTTAACTTAAGAATAAAATTGAATTCTTGTAAAGAAACAGACTATTATAGTTTCATCCGAAAACATCTTGGTTACCTTTTCGTATGATAATCTCCAACTATTTATGAGTTTGAAGTGATACATACTGTGTTCACATCGTGTATGCAAAATACGATATCACCCTTAGTCTAGAAACATTTGTCAGTTCATTTATTGTTGGATTTTTGGCAGGGAGTCATTGACCACTACCACTGACCTCCATGGAGGTCAGTGACCACTACAGACAGAATTCCGCAATTTGAGAATAAATACTTTCTAAACTATTAAGTAAATGGATTTGAATGTAGATTTCAAAAATAGTCTATATTTTACGTACAACCTAAAAAAAATCTTAAATAAAAACTAAAATACCTGAATTACTTACGGTGGTAAGGTTATGTTGCCAAGAACTTTGGTAAGGAATGGTGATAAAATCAACTCTGCATTTGTTGAGTTAGGATAGCGAACAAGGAGCAGCGCTGTATCAATACCAGGATTTTCATTGGCTCTAAAAAGAAATCCTTGTGTAAATACTTGAAGATTTCATTCAGGCCATTATTAATTCATGGCAAAACAGATATATTACCCATCATTATAGATTTCAGGTAGTCTGGATGTATCCACTTTAAGTTTGATGAGGAACTCAACTGTGTGATTGCCGACAAACACTTCAACATCTTCCTCCGTTGTAAGTGCATTGCCTAATAAAGCATTGTACTCAAATGATGCTCTAGAATTTGGGTCTTCATTTAATTTTTTTACCTAAAAATATTTATTTCATAAAGAAGGTATGACATTAAAATATAATTTACAGTTATTGAATTAACTTAAAATTTCAATATTAACCCATCAGTCGTGGCAAAACGAGACACAATAGCTTTTTCATTGTTATCGCGGCCGGATGTGGCCGCTTGGGGCTTCATGAAATAATCCCGCACAAAGGCCAATAGCTAAAGTGCAACATAAAAGCTGTGTATTTAATTATTCATAGATTCACAAATTATAATTTACATTTTTTCAGTATATTTGCATATTTGCAATGTATGATACTAGGATAGTTATTTTATATTACCTGATATGTTTTGTAGAAACATATTAACTCTGTCAATACATTGTTTAAACTCCTCAAGTTACTAGGATTCCATTGTGCTAGGCTTGGTAGACTTTTTTCAATAAAATCCTCGTCGACGTTACTAAAGAAACTATCATCGTCAAAACGAAAATCCGGAGCAAACCATGGCACTGACGAGTCAAATATTACTTCCCATTTTAATTTTCTTGAGCAATAAGGCAGTAAGAGGCGAAATTGGCTATGGTTACCTTTAGAGTTGCTTCCAATTTTTTCTATTTCAATTTTTGACTTGCACAATCCTAAAATGATTGTCTTACGGAATTATCTGCTACCAAGTAATTTTAAGTTCTATTTTAATTGTTATGCCATTTTACTCACCGAGTCGTAAGTCTGTGTATATTGTTTCAACATAAGGTCGAAATGCTACAGAAATATCGTCCACCTCAGTCATGATGAAGATTGAAGCTTGAAGAATTCTGAAGAATGAAAGAAGGTTGAAAATGAAAAGGTATATTACTTATTAACTTTTTTGAAAAAAAGAGTTGTGATTTTGTATTTATATAAACAGTAAAAATATATTCACTTTTAAATAGTGAGTCTTTCCAAAAATCAACCACGAAGGAACGACAGTAGTTTTAACTTTTATTAAAATTTTCAGTAAACAACTGTGAAAATAACAAACATTAGAATTTCTTCTTCTTCTTCATTAATTTTTGACAATGAAGTTAGAACTTTTTATGTTTTTTTAGTACCTACCAGTCTAGTCTAGTCCCAGTTCTCCCAAGTCCCAACCCAACGTGTACCAAGAATCTAGAATCTAGATGAAGACGTACCAACACCAACTAAAAATATACTAAACAATAAACATATTATACCAATTACTACTAAGTACTAACTACTAACTAGTAACTAGACAACTTAGCAAGTAGCAACTAGCAAGTAGCAACTATAAAATTTAGTAACCAGTAACCACTTACCAGTTTCCAGCTTCTTGTGGCATTATCTGTCATAGGTCATGACACTGAGATTTGTAAGTAAAAAAAAAAATCGACATTTGACAAATCAATTCCAATTTGTCAAAATAAAATTTATGGCCAAAAAAAATTACAGAATTTTGTACAACAATAAATAGATGTCTTCAATTTAATAGCAATAACAAATTTTAATTATAAGTGTGAACCTAAATATGAAAGATATGACCTCCACAACCAAAAATACCGTTTCCGAGTTAATTCAACTAGCGAGAAAATTCAATTGTTTTTATTTACAAGGTGCGATTTATTACAAATTTAACGCGACCTCGCAATGTTTTCTTTATTAGTATACTAATTTGACCAACTATGCATGATTTTAGGAATCCATCAAGGAATTTGCAAGCCGTTCTTAGTTGCTGGTCATCAAGTAGGCCTCATCAGACCTGACGTTCTGAAGCACTTGCATCGATTTCCGGAGGTAAGTATTGGCGACCCATAAAAATTCTTATTGTTAAGTCATTAATTAATATTAATAAACGTCGTTTTGAACAGGTTTTTAGGATAACTGGCAAATATGTTGAACTTAATCCTGCATTTAGGGACTACCAACAAAGAACAACTAAAGTTGCTGAAGTCTTGCAAAGTCTTCGAAAGGAAAATGAAATATGCGCTTTGAAAGGCTGGAGAGATGAGGTATGTTAACTTTGTAAACTCAGCAAAACATAAATTTATTATTTAAAAGTCTGTACTCTGAGTATACGCTCTGTAGAATTATTTTATGATAGTCAGGAGCAACACCACGCTGCATATAGCTCCACAAACTGCAGAACTCAATTTCTGATTATTCTTTTTCATACCATTTTATAGAAACTTATTAATTACTATTTCTGTACATATATTACTTTAATGATAGTCTTATAAACTTACAATGCCGGACAATACAAGTTTATTTTAACTATAATATCAAATTATAAAATTAACAATAAAGAATTTGCTGAGAAATTATTATAATTATATTTCCAGTGTTTTGAAGTCAGCACACCATTTTGCCATGAAAGTCTTCTGGAAATGGACAGAAGTGCAGTCTGCCTTTTTGGTATTAGAAATTACGGAGTCAGTATTAATGGTTATCTGTTTCATCCCGCAAAAGGTTTATGTATTTGGTTGCAGCAAAGAAGTTTTACAAAACAGACTTGGCCAGGCAAGTAAAAATAACATATTTTATGTAAGTATATTATAATATACTAAAGTTGAAGGCTCACAACTTTGTATTAACCTATCAAGCCCCATAAAATCACTGGTGATCGCGACAACAATACAATAACAATAGATTTCCAAGAATCCACTATCGAAGGATTAAATGTCAAAACTTGTATGAAATTGTGTGCCGCATTATTTCGATCACACCATAGCAGATGTTTTTTATTTATTTTAAACGTGAACATAATATATTATGTTTTCATGTGTCTACTACATAAGACTAATGAAATCATGACATTATCATACAAATTTACATGTTCAATGAAAGGATATTTGCATATATTTTGTTGTTGACCTTCAAAACATTCAAAATTGGATTCTGACAATTTTATTCGCATGTGCCAAAACACAAACAACAATACGACCAAAGAGGAACACGTCCAGCGAATATGTCATAGTTTTAAATTCGTAGGTAACAAGTCAACAACCCTAGCGACGATTTTCGTCATAATACGTCAAATTTAAAAATTTCAACATCAGTTCTAAGTCGGCATACTCTATAATTCTGTCTACTCTGACTACAGTGTTCCAACGCCTTTGAAGTCGCGCGAAATGCCGCTTTTGTGTAGGTATTCGTCATTGCTTCAGGGTTGTCACAATAATGTGTTTTATTATAATCTGTTCTACACTTTATGTATTCGTAGTATTTGTATGTAGAGTACTAGGATTAACAAAAAACAGATATAGAAGTATTATAAGTAAGGAGTTTTATTATAAAAAATACAAATGCTTAGGTATACAAAAGCTCAGGGTTCGCATGATAATATACCTATATTATATCAATTGATATATAAATCGGATATATATCATGAATCATGATATATAATATCAATTGATATTTATGTTTGATATAATATATCAAAATTGATATTTATATTTAAAAATGTAAAATAATGTTTTAAATGTAAAAAATCAATTACATCAAGTCGTAGTCTAAATACACAGGTCTTATTTTCCGAGAGTTTTACAAGCCTATACTGTACTCGGCGAAACATGTCGGTAGCGGTCATTGACTCCCTGTCAAAAACTTGTCATTTTCTATATAAATCCGCAATTGACAACATCTGACACTTCAGTGTCAATCGCGGTTTTTATAGAAAATGACAAGTTTTTGACAGGGAATCAATGACCGCTGCCGCCATGTTTTGCCGAGTACAGTATAGTTCATCAAAAACTTGCTATTTGACACGACATAAACTAATCATAGCCGTCGACGCGGTTTGTAACTTAGGCTTATGACACCCACGTGACCCCCTGTTTTTCGGAAGAAAATTCCTTGTTTGTTATTATACTATTTTTAAATACCATTTATATACCATGTGTTAAGTTAATTCGACTGATAAAATTATTACACTTTTTTTCTTCTGGTTAAAAAAGCTGTGTTTCGCCGAGTGAGTGTGTTTACCGGAGGCCCAATCCCCTATTCTTTTCCCTATTTCCTTCCCTACCCTCCCCTATTACCCTATTCCATCTTAAAAGGCCAGCAACGCACCTGCAGCTCTTCTGATGCTGCGAGTGTCCATGGGCGACGGAAGTTGCTTTCCATCAGGTGACCCGTTTGCTCGTTTGCCCCCTTATTTTATTTAAAAAATTGATACTCAAAAGTATCTATCGTTGATTTTTATTTTATTTGAAAACGTTGAATATCAATAATAAATAAATGAGTTTAATTTTACTTCCCTATCTTCAAATTATCAGACATACAAATTATTTCGAATCAACTATTACGAAAAAAACATAACGCACCCCCGGTGCGACACAGGCACTTATGCAAAAATGTAGTTTTTCAGGAGAAGCATTTAAAACTTTGACACCTCACAAAACAATGACCTAAGAATATATAGATGAGATGAACAGCTTAAGAGGCCGGGTACACTTGGAATTTCTCATACATACGTAATTCCAAAATCATTTTCTCATACGAAAATATTTAACATGTTTGAGTTGTTTTTCAGTTTAAAATAGTAATTACTTAGGTTCCTGCACAAAAATTTACTTCAAAATATTTTTTTTTTGCTTTAAATTTTTTTTAGTATATTTACTACTAAATATTTAAACACTAAAAAATAGAGTAAAACACTAAAAAATATATAAATAAATAGTTAATTTACTACAAAATATTTAAACTCTAAAAAATATTTTTTAGTATTTAAATATTTTGTAGTAAATTTACTATTTATTTATATATTTTTTAGTGTTTTACTCTATTTTTAGTGTTTAAATATTAAGTACTAAATTTCCTAAAAAAAATTAAAACCAAAAAAATTTTTTTTATTGTTTAAATATTTTGAAGTAAATTTTTGTGCTGGAACCTAGATAATTACTATTTTAAACTGAAAAACAACTCAAACATGTTAAATATTTTCGTATGAGAAAATGATTTTGGAATTACGTATGTATGAGAATTTCGAGGGTACCCGGCCCCTTAAACTACGACGTCAACTTTTAACTTTACTTTTTGATAAATATTAATCACTTTATATTGTAAAATATATACTATACCATTATTTAAGCCTTCCAACCCCCTCAGAAGTGACGTTGTGGCTCTAACGAAAAATTATAACTGTAGTTGTGACACAATGAGTTAAAAAGAAAACAAGAACAAATTGTTTACTAAGTTTTATTTTAAATTATAAATACGTACTGTTATTAACGAAAAAAATAAAACAAGTCAAAACTCTTCAAAATAAACATAAAAAACTTTGTACTTCTTAACATTTCTACATAACTTTAGTACTAGTCCACTTAATAAAGCAGGTATAGAGTGTGTGAGCTGCAACCTAAACAATTTTTTCAGAAATGTGTTTAGGATGCCTAGAAGATAAACATACTAAAAGTCTCCGCCCCTAGGGGGTGAGCCGGGGTCGGGGGAGGGGGTTAAAGTTCCCGTTTTTGAGTTTTTGGCTCATATCTTTAAAACGGTACGTCGTAAAGAAAAAGTGTCTTATACATAATAAAAGCTAATAAAATTTACTACAACTATGTCATTTACACTATGTATCTATCTCCAATCATTCCCATGCTATGAGCTTCTAAAGATGTCGAATTTCAAAAACACACATCAACTAAGGCTAGGGATATTTGTATTTTATGAAATTTATCAGGATTTTTGAAGATATTCAATTAAATAATGATAGCTTATTTTATGTTCTTTAATAAAACATAAAAAACTTTCCGGATTTTTTTTGTTTCTACGAAAAATCATTGGTTTTTCTATGGCCACAGAAAAGTTATATGCCTACAATCTTTAAATCCCTGGAGACCAGGCCAAAACCAGAATAATCTGGTCAAATCAACCCAATATTCAGTCGATGCAACTAGTAAAAAGGCTCCAGGAGAGCAACCAGTCTCTAGTAACCGACCAAACCATGTAGAGGAGTTTCCATCAAGTTGGTCCTTATGATGTCAAAACATTTTGTAATCCAGCATTAAATTAATTTGGAAAATGCGGAAGGTTGCTTTTTCATGACATTGTGAGATTGACCATCGTATCACTAAGAAATTGTCTCTGATGCTGGTGCTGATAAAAATCCCGACTCGAATTTCATCCCGATTTACTGTAATCACTTCTTCGGATAATTCCACGGTGAGTATACCATCTTCAATCACCTCTGGAGAGCCATTATTCGTTCCATTAGGTTTTACCGTTATTATTAATCTCCCAAACTCATTAAAAAGCAACCTTCCACATTTCAATGCTGGATTACAAAATGTTTTGACATCATAAGGACCAACTTGATGGAAACTCCTCTACACGGTTTGCTCGGTTTCTAGAGACTGGTTGCTCTCCTGGAGCCTTTTTACTAGTTGCATCGACTTAATATTGGGTTGATCTGACCAGATTATTCAGGTCTTGGCCTGGTCTCCAGGGTTTTCTGACATAAAATCTATCAACGGTGACTAGAATATGCAATGTTAAAAACATTTCAGAGATTTTCTAGTAAGGTAGATTCCAGAAAAAAAAATACTTGAAATTACAAAGAACATAGGGCCTCATACCTAAGAAAGACTCAAAAAATGTATTTTAGGTAAAAACACTCAAAAGTATCGATTAAAATTCATTAATTTTTGTGTATTATGTGGCACATTTATTTAAAAAAACGTAAGGATTGGAGAAACAAAGTCATTTATCAACAAAGGTCATTGTAGTACAAAACTAAACATTGAAAGATGCTTAAATATTGGGGAAATAATGTCACAACTGTACCTTAGGTCACTATTGCTCCAGAATCAAAACGCACTGGCAGGAGGACCGCGCACAACTGACCAATAAAACGATGTTGCTCCCAGCGACGCGTGATTTGCGCCAAAACGGCAATGACATTCACGTCCTCATACGGAAACTATGCGTACTACAGAAGTAACGTTAATGCACCAAGTAAAAGGGTGCTTTAGGATCCTTTTTAGACATTTAACTCATTTTTGCATTTTTTGCAAAAGTGACAGTGTCGCACCGGGGGTGCGATAATTCAGAGTATGAAATTTGTATGTAATTTTGAAAATATCAAAAATAATAAAAAAAAAAAACAAAAATAACGGATATAATATGTATATTATGTATTTAAATAAGTACATACATACAACTTAAACGAAACACTGTCGGTCGCAAACCACTTAAAACAATTAAATTAAAAAGCGTCAACCCCGGCTGACGTGTACCGAACGAGTGTATGGCAGTTCGGTATCGCTACCGCGCTTCTCTCACCCCGCACGATTGCTCTGTCTAGACGTGTTCGTTGGACCACACATAGATAATGTAATCATAACATTAAATAATTGCACACATAACTGTACCGTCTTGTTTTTTATACATCCGGATATCTGTAACAGGTACAGATAAGGATAAAATTTTGCACTCAGTCAATAAAGATTACATGGCATTTTTATACACCCGCGAGGTTTATCATTAGAGACCGGATTATATGCATTTGCATATTTGCATATGCATTTGCATATTTTAGCCATTCTCAGCAGTAATAGCATATTTTACCTAAGATCTAGTTATGATGCGTATTATCGGTACATTTACAACATTTTTCACTAATGCTGCGTTCCGAAATGCGACCAAAAATAACAATAACAGTTACAAAACATAAGGGGTATCAAGCAATAGTTGTGACTTTTTACTGCATTTCGTATGCAGTCTGTTATAGCCGTGCGCATCTTTTGTTTTGACAGTTACGATAATAAAATGAAAGAAAAGAAAGTCGCGCTCGCTAAATACAAATTAAACGGCAGAACTTTTGCCAGAAACTGTAAGTGCTACATAGGACCCAAGTTCAAATTCTGCTCAGTTTCCTCAGTGAATGTGGAGCGAAATGCGAACCTTTTTTATTTACAAAAATATTCTAAATTATCATAGACACAATCTTACTTCTGAAAATTTAGAAAAATATTTGATTGCTTACCTTTACAAAAATTTTAAATAATTTTAATGATATGTTTATAATGTTACTGTACGGTCTATTATCGCCTGTCAAAAAATAATTTACTAATTGTAAGCAGATTTTGAATTTGCATATTGTCATATAATTTTGCATATTTTGCTAATTTTCGTTTCTAGCATTTTTCATGCATATTTGCATGCATATAACAAGCTTTTTATGTTGCATATAATCCGGTCTCTATTTATCATAAAGATGCACACGCATCGTTTTGTCGCCGTTATCAATGTGTTTGTTTGTAAAAAATGTAATCATAACCAGTTATTTATTCAACATACAAAATCTGTTACTTTATTAATTCACAAAGAATTCAAGTCTATTAAATTAGTATATTGACCTCTCGCTAGATTATATTTTAATCGCGCGCGATAAAGTTGAATGAAAATTGAGATAGCAACAAATTGGTGCGCTAGTAAAATTGACCTAGCGATAGTTTATTGTACCTATAGTACTTTCTTTACGACTAGCCTCTTACTGATAAAAAGACTTCCGCTGTACATATACAAACATTTAAATTGTACAATGTTTTGTCCTTGTCCATCAAGTCTGTAAGATGGATCTTCATTTGTAAGGAACAGTCATTCTTACTTCTTTAATAAATTGCAGGAAAATGGGATTGTTTCGTGAGCGGTGGTCTGGCAGTAGGGTACGGGATCATGGAGACTGCTATAAAGGAGGTGGCTGAGGAGGCTTCGGTGGTCGGCGATTTGGCCAAGAAACTTGTTCCAGCTGGATGCGTTAGGTTTGTAATTTCATGGGTGTTTTCAATTAAACAGTTGTTGCGAAATGGACTCTCCTTTCGCCTATTACAAAATATTTATGCTTAGTTATTTGCCTAGTCCTAAGCAGTAAGGACATGAAAACTAGGTACTTACTATAAGTCTGACCGAGAAAGGGTTTGGATTCCAAAACTTCCCATTGCAAGTTATAAACGCTCGCCGCGCTTAGCATAGTCGCAGCGTTTACCAATGATGGCGCGGTAAAATTAACAATCCCGAGTCCAACGGGAAAAACACGCATATACTGCTTTGGCTATTATATACCATCAGCCACACATGACTGGCACAGCAGTTTTAGGTCCAATTTCACCAACGTGTGTAAAAGTTAATGCTAGAATAAGTATCACATTGCCTCTCTCGTTTTTCATACTAACAAAAGAGAAAACATTACTTTTTACAAGCCATTAACACAACAGATGTTGGTGAAATTGTCTAAACACACCATGCCGAAGATACGCGGAAGATACGTCGGCAAGATTACGCCTGCAATGTATTTTAAATTAACGATGACACCAGACACACCATGCCGAAATTACGTCGCGTTATATTGTATGCGTTTGACATTGCTGACGTTATCATGGCGAACTTCGGCCGCGTATATTAAGTATAGTTTTCACAGAGCCAGTACTGGCGTCTGGCTGCCAATAAGACTAGCAGCCAGTATTGGCTTGGTATATGCCGCGTGTGAACAGTTTTTCAAGCCAGGCCAAACTGTTCACACGCGGCATATACCAAGCCAATACTGGCTTGCCAGTCTTATTGGCAGCCAGTACTGGCTCTGTAAAAACTATACTTTTTTGTTTAGACACGTATTAAGAAATATTTTAAACCTTCCCAGCTTCTACTTTGAGAGTGAACGAGGACTGTTCCCGAATACGGAGTACGTATACGACTTGGAGATTCCCCTGGACTTCGTGCCTCAGAACGCTGATGGTGAAGTGGAGACGTTTGAGCTGCTGACTGCTGACGAGTGTGTGCAGCGAGCTCTGTCGCCCCACTTCAAGACAACCAGCGCACCGGTGTTACTCGACTTCCTCATACGCAGGGGATACATCAATCCTGAAAATGGTAAGCTGCTTGTTGTTCAGAGAAGTTGATTACTAGGCAGATGGCAGACCTAAGTAATTTGGTCGCGGTAAGTCAAACTCATCCGACCGATTACAGCTAACATTGAATTAACATAAGCCGACCGAACGACGATTTTTGAACTGCCTAGGAAGTAGGAACCGATTCCCTTGGGTATACTATCAGAAAAGTTGATTCATAGGATTTTGTGAAATCCAACCGACAGACAAGTTATTGAATTAACATATACCAACCAAATGGCGTAGGATCACTGATCTCTAATATACAAGTACGCTGGATCGATGATAGCCACTTGATTTTTGTGCCTATTTGAAGCGGAATCAGCGCCCCCATTATTCGGGATGAGAATTAAATTTGACGTAACCATTGGTAACCATGTATGTATTATATTTGTCTATAGCTTAATCGTTTGAATTGTTTTTGTGTTTTAAAGTGTTTAAAAGGTTTTACGCGATTAAGCAATATATAAATAAGTGGTAAATAAATAAGTAAGTAAAACTATGAAAGAGTGTATGTTATGTAAAACACAGTACAAAAGGGATGTGGGGTTACATTTCACAAGTAAGTGATTTTAACAGCTAATTTCTACGATATTAAACTTTTATTGATATTATAGGCACTTAAAAATGTGGCACTAATCTTATTATACCGTATTCACCACATATTTACCTTTGTTTTACCGATTTTTGATAAACAATAAAATTCAATAGTGCTGGAGTTTTCTGTCGATAAAACTTATCGATATCTATAATAATTGTATTGAAATCTCCGATAACCGATTTTTATTATCAAATACATATTATTATGCTCTTAAAAATAATTGACAGGTTACCGTCTGACGAAGGAAGACTGGAATTATGGTTGAAAAAAATTGAAAAGCCTGGTTGGCGTCCGAAAATTGCTACTACCGCTTGCCGTTACTATTTGAAGTGTACAAACGTTCTCTGTGAAAATACAAGGCGCAAAAACTACCATTTGATCGTGATTATGTTTGGAAAATTTATTTCAGCGTCTACTCTGTCTTGACAGACTGTAAGTGTGTAACGGTAACTAATAAAATATAATGTTAAAGTATCGCACATATATTTTTATTATTTATAAATACCTTTCCTACTCCACCCCAATAAAAAAATGTATTCAAACGTTCTATATTTATTTATTGATCGCAATTATCCAATTAGTTAATTTCCCTCGCACTTCTGCAATCAGCGCCAAAATGGCGAAAATCAAATGAGATAAAGTAAATAGATAAAAATTGGCTTGCTAGATCCATAAATAAATAATAGGGAACTTTTATATTATTACTAGACGTTCCGCGCGGCTTCTCACGTAAATATATAATTTCACAGATAAATTGGTCCACAAAAAATAGCCTATATAATCCTTCACGTTATACATTCCCCCGTTTTTTCCACATTTTCCTCTATTTCTTAGCTCCTATTAGTCTAAGCGTGATAAAATATATAAAATGGGCTATCTAACACTAAAATAATTGTTCAAATCGGACCAGCAGTTCCTGAGATTAGCGCGTTGAAACAAACTCTTCCGCCTTATAATATTATATGGTATAGATTAGTTAGGGTCTAATCACACATAACACTTATTCAGCTCTGTTCAGCTTTAATACGATACACTTTAGCACTACTTTGATAATATTAGAAATGAAATTAGAAAATACAATACAACAAAGTTTTTGTTAGAATCTCATCTTCAGTTTTGTTTTAGTTTTTCGTACTTAGTGCTTATCTGGTAAAAATAAATGGATTATAGATAGGTACTGCTACTTCACGTTATCTACGTATGAAATCGTTGTTAATTTATTACGCCTATCTAAATTACGGAGAGGAAGTCTGTTATCTTTAATACAAATATATAGCGTTTGTATTATTCAATTTAATATTTTTGTCCTAATGGTCGACATTATCTGAATCTGGAAACATTTCATCGATAATAGAAAAGACAGTTGTACATCACTAGTATTAGTTCCAAATACATTTTTACGTCAAATTTAGTTCCTACCCCGAATAGCTGATACCGCTTCAAATAGGCACAAAAAATAGCTGTCATTTCAAAGGGTATCATTAGTCCAGCGTACTTGTATAATGGAGGTCAGTGCGTAGGATCGTCAACTTCCTATGAATCAATTTCGATGGTAAACCTGAAAAGGTTTGTATGGATCTCTTTTTCTAAGTACTCACATACAGTTTTGCTCGATCGAGCAATAACGTCGAGCAAAACCCGCGGCTCGGGCTTTCGTCCACACATTCAGCATTGCTCGATAGTTTTATTCTAATCGATATATTTCATTCCATCGATCCGGCTCGATCCGGTTCCATCAATCCTTCGAGCGGCACGATGCGAGCCTTCGAGCTGTCAGTTTTGCGGTCCACACAGTAATTATTACTCGATTTGGAGTAAAACTATCGAGCAAAACCGTATGTGAGTACTTAGCATTTCACGAAAAAGTACATAATGGATTTTGATGAAAGGAGCAATAAGTCTGCCTAGCCATTCTCCTTTTATATTGTTTGTCATAGCTGTAAGTGAGAAGCCACACGGGTGCGGTGCGGCGGCGGCGCGGCGCCGGAGCGGTGCCGCTGCGGCGTCCTGCATATTGTTTGTGCGGCGTGCAACCGCAGCGTGTGACATATCATTGATTTTTATATGCAGGACGCCGCAGCGGCACCGCTCCCGCGGCGCGGCGCCGCGCCGCCACCGCAACATACCCGCGTGGCTTCTCCCTAACGCAGTGTTATTATTTCCCCAGCTTTACAAGTTATGTGTTTCGTAATCGAGACTCATGTTTAATGTTTTCAAATTATGCGAATTGTTCAAATAGTGTGACTTATGAGTATCGATCGTTGATGTGTTAATTTTATTTTTTAATTTTTAGAAATTAAATGACATACAAAAATTTCAGAATCAAACTACAGACACCTAGTGGAATTACTACATGTGCCGCTGCAGTCCATCTACAACAAGAGTCACTCAGATTTTGTATCTAACGGAGATTTCTTAGAAAACAAGTTAAATGAATAATGTACTGCTTACTTTGTGTTATTTGTTTTAAAGACATAATATACTTCTTAAAAAGTATGTTTCGAATTACTTATTTACTCGTAGCCAATGTTTTGAACTGCTGTTTGAAAAGTTATGTTAAAATTATTATTGGACCAAAACCTTTTTTGTGATTGTGGATATTAATAGTGTTAAAAGCGGACGGAAAATACAAAATCATGATAGAATTGTGTCTGTTTTGCTTGTAGTGCTTAAATTTATTTTGTGTTTATTATTGTGTGCTACTTTTTAAAACTAAATTTTAATTATTGAACTTATTTTGCCTGATTGCGCCAGGCGGGTTATTTATTTAAATTTTTGTAAAAAGTTTCATCCTAATATTATGTATACATAACGTGACCATTTATTTTTTTTGTCAGAGCGGGACATCGACGGATCTACCCTACCCCCCCCCCCCCCCCCCAAGTACATTTTATTTTGTGTAGAGGTAAATACAATTTAAAGTATAGAGGTAAATACAATTGAGTATTTTCTGAATGTCTAGTGCCTATCTGTAGAACCTTGGCAGAATAACCACATTTGTTGAATGAGAGTGCGTTACTTCCAGGCATTACACAGGCATTTCAAACAACTTTTATATACTTTTAAATATTTTAAAATTTGGTCTGTTTGCAAAATCGGGACAGTTTCGGCCTCGCCGGGGACAGCGGGATAGACTGCCTGAAAGCGGGACGTATGGTCACGTTATGTATACAGTATACCTATGCTTCGATCAATCATAATTCATACATGATATAATATTATATTATTACCAGTTTCATTTTAGCAGATTGTAAGGTGCAATTCAGTTTATGTCTATAGGCCTAACGAATAAAAATAGTGTGTAGCGAACTTAGTATTAACCGAGTATTTGTATCGTTTACGTTATTTTAAAATTGACCAAGTGCTAATATTATATCGTAAATTAATATTAGGAAATTTGCAAGTTTTCACGATAGTTTAGCTAGGATTGTTTAATTTCTGTGATACTTTACCAGTTGTATATTATATGGAATTTGATATTTATCGTCTAAGACGAACCGGGATTTTTTTAATGATTTGGAATGCGAGTTCCCGCAGATTACTTCCATAGTGTAAAACAACAACGATCTAGTCATATGATTTGTATTGTCGTTGTTGTCGATAATTTATTTAAATTCAACTATGAATAATAAGTTTACTCCTACTTCTTAGTACTCTTTAACTCATCAATAAGATAATTTATGTATAAACTGGATTCAAAGTGATCACTATTTATGGAAAGTTAATATGTGAGCAGTAAGTTCTTTCCAACTCAATCCATTCGGCCTTCCTCTTAACTAAGGTCATGTTAAACATTACATTTATTGAAATAATTATTATTTCAATGCGAATACAAACTTTATGAAAATATAGTTGAGTTTTCATGTCATTAAAATCACCAGTTTCACCACCTATGTTTGAACGCACAAATGTATGAAAATATAATTGTCGTCATGCTAATAAAATTAACTGTCTCTTTAATGATATTGAAATGAGATATTGTTAATAGTACATTACGCAACTAGGGCAGGAAAATAAGAAAAGTCTCAGATCACATGTAATTGTTGGCCGAGGCGAAGCCGAGGTCAACAAACATATTGTGATCTGAGGCTTTCTTATTTACTGCCCATGGTGCGTATACTGTTTTTCTCATCGACGGAGGCGGAAAACGGCAACATCGGTAAGCGCAGCGGGAAGAAAGTTGACGCTTTCCGCCCGGAGGTGAGAAAAATCTATTTAGCTTACTAGCTTCGTAATTTAATGCTTACAAAATCTCAATGCTTTGTAAATAAATATTTACGTTTTTATCGATTCCATTACTAGTTTATTACCAGTTCTGCAGAGGAATTTAGAATAATTGAATTGTAACTTGTATCATATTCTTCCATACGACAGTGTAGTGTAATTCGAGTGCTATAATATATAAGTGTAAGAAATTTCAGTTAAAATGCCTATATTAAAGATTAGGTTCTTCATTTTGCCTATTGACATATACAAAATGTAATGCCTAGAGTTAGATAGCTTAGGGTAGTGTTGGATTACTTAATACGCTAGTGATATTTTAGGTCGTAATAGTTTTATATGTTTCTATGGTATCGCAATAGGTATCGGCGAGAGATTTCAACATTCAATATTTTATAAAATTAGATAATGTAAACTCACTTATAAAATATTATTTATATTGGCAACCTTTTATTGGGATCTTATTGAGAAAAAAATAATAAAAATTATTAAAATACAATGTATTTATTTAACAGATCCTGTACTTTTGTGAGTTCAGAAACGAACAAGAATAAAACTGGGGTAAGTGTCCGGATTACTTGTCTTTACAATGCAACTCATTACTATTTTTAAGCAGATTAGTACTGTTGGATAAATGGACAACAACATGTGGACACTTTCCATTAACAAAATGTTTATAATAAAAATACATAAAATGTAAATACATAATTCCAAAGTAAGTAAATGTTGAGTAAGGGTTGGACCTCATCTGGCAGCACGGAATCGCCTTTTTCCGTCGCCCTTTCTCTTTCTGTCGCTTAGAACTGCCATTTGCTAGACCGAGACAGAAAGCATAATGCGATAGCACGCGGCGGAAACCTCGAGGCTATCGCATTATGCTTTCTGTTTCGGTCTAGCAAATGGCAGTTCTAAGCGACAGAAAGAGAAAGGGCGACGGAAAAAGGCGATTCCGTGCTGCCAGATGAGGTCCAACCCTAACTCTATCAATTTATTTTGGCTGTTTTGAAACTTTAAAATTTCACAAACTATATGAGCTAACACAATAATATGTATATGGCTCTGCAATTTATTGCAGTATCAAGCTTCGTAAAAATAATGTTAGTTTTTTTTTGCTTTGAAAGCTATAATATTTAACAAAACACTATAGTAATACATGAATAAAAAACCATTTGTTATTTAACAGAATAGATCAACACTTCTATCAGTATTGAAAAAATATAGCTAGCTCGATCTATCTTTAACTGAGTAGGATAAGCATTAAGCACCCATTACAAGATACGGTTGTCGTACATTTTGCGAAAATATACCGAGAACTGAAAAAAGGCGATCCTTTGAAATTTCATAACATTAGCATACCAAAATTATAATTTTATTGTGACTGCGTAATAGCGAAAAGTTATCATACCGCTAATCAACTGGAACATTGTAAAATATATTGTTATTGAAGTAATTCATAACAGTATTGCCAGTTTTATCACTTTTCTATGATAAGACTCTTGTTAGAACTTAGAGGTTTTAACCCTTCATTCATACAAAAATAAATTTTTATTATATGAATCTATTATATATTCACTTGATTGTAGTGACCTAAATGCATTAAGCTTGTAACTTTTAATCCTTACTGGTACGGGAGGTAGCAACGTTTGAAAAAAAGTATTTCAGGTCGGCTGATTTTGGTAGCAACGTTTGAAAAAAAGTATTTCAGGTCGGCTGATTTTGTGATATGTCGTCATTCTTGCTCAAATGATTTTAAAATAATTTAAAATCACTTAAAATCGTTAAGTATACAGTATGTATACTAAAATGATTTTAAAATCCAGGATTATAACCTGGACAAAAAGGTTGCGCACTATAGTCCGCGCGGAACTCGTTGGCCGCGCCTTAGGTAGGGACGGGGGTGAGGGGGCGGGTTGCTTGCTGCTCGCAACGCACATGAGATTAGACAGTGACGACCAATCTCAAGATATCGTGAACAATAATATTATTGAATTATTATTGAAAAGAATAAATAAAAGACAATTGATCAGTTTTATATTCTAAACTATTGACATCGGCTTTCCGTTTTTTAAAAACGTATGCACTTTAAATATTATTTCCTTAGATTATCTTTTTATCGGCTGATTCATCTTGCTATTGCAATCTCTTGTGCTTTTTGTCTTAACTAGCCAGAACTGTCAAAATCAAGCGCCCCCGCCTCTCCGTCTCACCGCTCACATACCTTTAAGGCGTATTTTCATTGGTCGATAGGGCCCGCATGCGGGGTGCGGGAGATCATGCCACGACCAATCAAAATGCGCCATTAGTTGTCATAGACTCCCCGTATGCTGTATACCGCACGAGTTAACGACTAATGAAAATGCGCCCTAAGGCGCGGCCAACTAGTTCCGCGCGGACTATAATGAAAGCAACGACCACCGGCAGCCAGACCGTCCAGACTGTAACCAGAAGAGCAAGAATGACGACATATCACAAAATCAGCCGACCTGAAATACTTTCTCGAAAACGTTGCTACCTCCTATATGGCTTGTACTTAAAGATCTTTAAGCGTCGACCTGGGTAAATGTGAAACATCGATATTGAAAACATGAGTGGATGAAGCAGATAAGTAACAATTTGAAAACCAGTGCCGTAAATAGGGCAGTGCCACCGGTACCCAGGCACAGGGCGTAGACTCTGAGGGGCGCAAGAATGACCAGACCAGGCAGGACTATTATTTTTTCTGTTTTCTCCCGGTAGCCTAGCTATAACACCAAGTTTTGTTTTATCACCCAGAATGGTAGAAAATAGGCCTAAACATAACGTTGCTGTCGGTACCTATAATATCTAAAAAACCGGCCAAGTGCGTGTCGGGCCACGCGCAATATAGGGTTCCGTAGTACCGCTAGTTTTTGTCCATTTTTTATGGTCAATGAACGTACATTTATAGCGTGTTTTACACTACTAACAACATCATCTCAGTTACTTTCAAAGGAATTTGAACGAAAATACTTCGTCGAATACATTTTTTTTAGTTGATCGACTATTACTCAATAACTTATGAAGTCTTCTTAGCGGTGATAGTTTTCCTTTTAAATTCAGCATATTTCCTACTTCCGTGAATTTTTTGACATTTCCAGAACCAACCGTTTAGCTGGTAGAAGGGGGGGACACTGGACTCTAACGATTTTTTCCACTTTAAAACTTAATATTTCACAAACGGATCCCTAAATCGGAAAATGATCTATGAATACTCGCAATATTTTTAAAAAACCTATTCACGACACCCCACACGATGGGGTGGGCGCGAAAAAAAATATTCATCCCCGCTTGATGTGAAGGGGAGGTACCATAAAAAAATATTTTTTTTACGATTTCATGAATCATGTACCATTTTGTTGCCATCATTAATATGTGTATTCATGCCAAATTACAGCTTTGTAGGTCCTATAGTCTCTGAGTAAAACCGCGGACAGACAGACGGACAGACGGACGGACAGACCGAAACTATAAGGGTTCCTTGTTGACTACGGAACCCTAAAAACCAAGGGCGTTGTTACAGAAGCTCGCACAGGGCGCAGTTATAGAAGCTCGCACAGGGCGCAAAAAAGGCTATTTACGGCACTGTTGAAAACTATCAATTTTTTGCTTTAATTGGAGAGGCTTTAGGGCCGGGAAAATGATTTAAAAAAAAATGTGGATTCCATGTATAGCTTATATATTCGGCAGATGATGAAGTAACAAGGTTTGTTCACATTATAAGAGAAAACATGAGTACTTGCTCTTGTTGTAAAATGTTATTTAATGCGGTTCATCCACCCATGTCTTCAATTATCTCTTGTACACTCTTTTCTTGTCTTTTACAGCAGGCTTAGCATGGCCACAGTAGAAATGCGAAAGAATAGAAACCCTGACAAATTTTTCAGACAAACTGACAGATTTCCTCTGTTAAAGGTGAACGCAGATTTGGGCCGCACCGCAAGCACCGCAGTCGCCGCATTCGAATTCTTTATATGAAGTTATAGGCAAGCTCGCATACCTACCTACCCGCGCCGCAGTCTTCGCAACTTCATAATAATATGAAGAATTGCGAATGCGGCGACTGCGGTGCGTGCGGTGCGGCGAAATCTGCGTTCACCTTTTTTCATCACTTTGTCTACTTTACCGTAAGGGCCGCGCTACACCGGAATGACAGCGGCGAGGCGAGCACTTTCAGTGTCATTTGTTTTTAAACTTTATCTTCATTATTGTAATACAGAGTATCGCTTGACTCTTGAGAAGTCTACGGCCGCACGTGGACGCTCGTGGCCGCTCGTGGACGCTGGCGGCGGCGATTTCTCAAGCGATACTATATTGTATTAAATAATGAAGATAAAGTTTAAAATCATGTGATACCGAAAGTGCTCGCCTCGCCGCTGCCATTCCGGTGTGTCGCGGCCCTAAGAATAAACCTGTCTATAGTCACCATGCTAAGCCTGCAGAGCAATGTAAGTTTATCATAACAGACAAAAACAAACTTGTATGAAGGAAGAGTTGATGGCCACTTAATAATCGTCGCCACGGGAGACAACCTCCTTGCACGTGGGTCGAAGGAGGATTGTGTGCTCGAACTGTGCAGTGTACGAGCCCTTAATATCGCAGAGGGGTGGGTAAGGGTCGACTACGCCCTTATCGCAGAGATCTTTGAGGGCCATGGCGTAGCGCGAAGCACCAGCTCGCTCCAACCAGCGCTTGCAGAATGCGAGTGTACCGAAGTTCTTGTTGATCAGATTCAGAAGTTGCTTGGATGATTGCAATCTGTAATTTTTTTCATGATGATTAATGCCATGATTACTATACATATATTTTTAATGAATAATAATAATTGTTTGTGTGTGGGATTTAGATTGGTCCATATTATATGATCCTAGAAAACAAACAAGGAAATTCTGAATCAAACTGGTATCAGAAAATCCTGTATGAGTCATAACTATAGGTCTACCAGAATCTGATGGCAATTTTTGTCAGCAGATTCATTTGATAAATTTTTATATTTGCATGTTTAACACACAGAATCAGCCGCTAAAAGAATAAAAAAGGATCAAAATGTTTTATTCCAATTACCCTGGTATTGCTAGAGTCAATTTATTTTCTCACTTTCTGCCATCAGATTCTGGTAGACCTATAACTGCGCTCACTCGCTGTTGCGAAACCATCGATTTTATGGCTCACATTACACCATTGAATGAATTTTGATGAAAATTGCGATAATATTATAGCTACATTAAAATTACAATAAAATATATTATAGCTACATTAAAATTACAATATATTATAGGCTACTTTTTTCCTAGGCGAGGGAAGTAGTAAGCGGATAAACCGCTGGCAAAAGCTAGTAGTTACTCAACTACTCAACAACAACTCAACCTCACAAGTCACTTATTTATATCTCTGTCATAAATGAAGACGTGAGTTGAAGAACACAATAAAGCTAAAATTTTGTAATGTTTGTTTTTTTCCCTTATAATTTGAACAAAAAATATAATGTATCTGTCTACACATAAAATGAACAATTTTTTTATTTCAAATCGTTTTTCTGGCCCTAAAGCCTCCAGTTTTGCAAAAAATGCCAATTTTTTTCATGTTAGTTATTGTGTTCTTCCACTCACATCTTCAAATGTTGGATAAAACATACCTCAAAGGCACAAAGGGTTGTTCAAAGTTCTTCATGTAGTGAGAACAGTCCATGTCATCGTGGACCTGACCTCGGCCAGTGGAGCCGAACGTCTCTATGGCATAGAACTCGTTCTCCTCCATGCGGGTTGTCTCTCCGCCCTTCACGATTGGCACGGTCTTCCCGGCGTGGATGCCTGGATGGAAGTTATTATGTTAGTAACATAGCTATATTTTTATCACCCCAGTAGGCTTAGCAAGGTCAGCATAGAAGCAGCCGCAGCCGTCTCTTTGTACGGAAAAATAAACAAAGTAACAAAGACAATACGCCATTTTGTTAATAAAATCTGTCAGTATATTGTTTCTTTCCCGTTTCTTATGTTGTTATGCAGCTTAAGCTAAACCTGCTGGATAGTTAATGCAGGCACAGCAATTTTTTTTTTGTATTACAGTTTTATTACGGTACCCGGATGGCGGATGGCCAATGAAGACCCTGAAATCCGGACAGACCAGAAAGGAGTTAATAAGTATAATACTGAATAAATACCCAAACATTCATTTAGTAACTTCAATATTTACTGACATCTTTTATAACATAGTAATAGCAGATAATATGGTCACCAACATGCATTGAATACTTACGGTAGGGTCCAATAGAGTGTCCATTCAGATTACGTATAGGTTTCACTTGATAAACATTTCCATCTAATTCAACTTCATGCGATTCCATTACCTAAAAATACATAAAAATGCCTTATTAGATATGGAACACATTCTTGATTATAATTTGGTATTTTATTTAAATTGTTTAGTAATCCATAAAACAATACACATTAGAATAAACAGACTCACAAACATGACATTTAATTAATTAAATAATAGTATTTGAGAAAGATATAACTGACTTCAAAATTGTACACACATAATGGGGATTGTCCATTTTTTTTTAAATTTTGCTCATTACAAAAACATTTCGAGGAATAAGGTCAGTGATCGTTTTTCTGTATATAAACGAAAAAAATACCCATTAGTTACTTATATTTTTGAACAAATATGTTTAACCTTAGTTTGACCTTCAATGGCGTTAAATTAGCAATAAATTCGACCAACATTACGTTTCGAACTTTTGGTAAGCTTCTCGTATCAGCTTTCACATAGTGAGAACTTGCATTTGACGAACCAGCCATTATAAATAAGATTGAAAGGAAATTTAAAACATACTGCAGGTCAATTGGCCGCCGATGATGACGTCAGAGCGAAACTTTAAAAATTTATTGAGAAAAAACTAGCCAATGAATTTCAAAATTATTTAATTTATATTCTTAAAATACCCTATTTTAACGAAAAAAAATATAAAAAGTACATGTGATTTTTTTTGGACAATGCCCATTAAGAATTAACATTTCCTCTCAAAAACTACTTAACCGATTTTAATGAAACTTGGAGTATTCCCTAAGTTGAACAATACCTAATACAACGAAAAAAGAATCACTTAAATTGGGCTTGTAGTTCTGGACAGACATAAAATTTAAATTTGGCACATTTGTTCAGACGCTAATATAGACTAACATATACAAAAACTGGGCATTTCTCAAAATATTATTATGAATATCGTCTTCAAAATCCAAAACTTATAAAAACCCACCTCCTGTACTGCGGCACCGACGTCACATAACCTCACATCGACACCAGAAGCCTTGATACCAGCCTCGGTGGCCTCTTGCACACCCTTAACTAGAGGGTCGTAGCGAGGGTTAAAGTGCAGCGTGAAAGCACAATCAATGATTCGTCCATTTATGTGAGTGCCAAAGTCAATCTTTACAACGTCATCATAGTTCAAAACAGTGTCGTCACCTGAAACCAGTGTCGTCAAGGTTAAATTAATAAAAAAAAAAAATACTTTCAATAATTTGCTTTTGTAGCTTTGCACTAATATAGTTTGTTACGGAGCAAGCATGACAAACAATAATAGAGCAAAGCTATAAAATAAAGTTATTTAAAGTTTAAACAAACAATACTAGTAAAAATTTAAAAATTGTTTTGCTATGCAAAAATCATTATACAGGGTGCAATTAAACCTTCCTGCCAAATTTTGATGTTAAAAATAAAAATACACGTATTTTTTCTTTTGTAATCACTCAGTACTAAAACGTTGAGAAATAGCTTCCGAAAGTTATCCTAAAAAACACTACTATTAATGGACACGACGCGACGCGTTGCGTTGCCTGCACGTGATGTGACCCCGCGCGCGCGCCTCCCCCCGCGTTACCCCCGATCATTCCCCCGCGCCGCGAATGGCCGTTCTCAGTTCTGCAACGATTTTAAATGGGAAGAAAATAACACCCAATTTTTTTTTATTAAATGGACATCTCCTAATGATACCTAAGCCCTGGAAAAAATTTGGCAGGATGGTTTAATTGCAACCTGTATATTAATACGGGAGCGAAAAATTTTGGATCCATCTTGACGAAAAATGCGGAAACGTAGGTGAATGAAATTTTGTATTGTTATAGTTTATATGGTGAAGGAGTGCATCGAGCTAATATTATTTTGAAATTATGCTTTTATCATACATTTTTTAACAAATAAAACATTACACACACTACAATGTGCACACTACCATCTTTTTGAATGGAGAAGCCTATACATACGAATTATTATACTCTTTTGTTTATGGTTGAAGTCTCTTGTCAAATTAAAAATGGATTGTTTTTTTTTAAAAAAAAACCTTACTATTTCAGTCAATACTTGAAACGGGGATCAAGAGAAGAAGATAATTTTTAAGGTTGAATTTCAACCATTGGGCGATCTCTAGTTATCTTAAATATTAAGATATTATTTACCAGTGTTTGGTGTGTAATGTGCAGCACAATGATTACGACTGCAGCCAGTTGGGAAAGCAAGACCAGCTTTGAGTCCGTCTTCACCAATAAGGCCTCTTGCAGTAGACTCCAACTCTTCACATATTTGAATCATAGACATTCCAGGTTTGATCCAGTCGCGCATATGTTTACGAGTCTGTAAAATTGTATATTGCAATCAGAATGAAAATGCAATTAAATATGTAGTTTATAGAAAAAGTTTAGCAATACAAACATTTTTATACATTTACATATGTCACCATTGTTTCTTATAAGATTAGTCCTTCGATCGTGGATTCTTGGAAATCTATTGTTCTCGTAGCCACATGTGGCCGCTTGGAAGTTGAAGTGTTAAATGTGCTTAATAATACACCTACGAGTACTTATTAAAACAAAGCAAACAAATTTATAATTTACTCGGGCTTATGCTAACAATGTTGATATCTTAGACTTTTTCGTGAGGCAGTTATTTTATTTCAGCTGCAAATAGTTGAAAATTCAGAAATACAAAAAGTGCTCCACAAAAATAATCACAAAGTATCTGAAACTTATTACTTATTAGTAAATAAGGGGGCATCCACAAATTACGTTAGATGTTTTTTTGAATTTTTTGATCCCCCCCTCCCCCCTGGTGAGCTTTGGTGAGCTTTCGTGAGATTTTATTCAAACCCCCCCCCCTCCCTCCACAAATCTCACGTGAGATTTTTACAAAATGTGTGTTTCTTATAATTGGTGGTTTGACAGTCAGTAGATTTTTTTTTCGAATGAATTTGTGAATGATCTTAATCATATAACAATAGTTACGCTTAAGATAAGAATATCTTTAGCATACATACAATCTGGATGAAATGGGCCAAAATAGTATTATTTTGTTGAGAAAAAAATTATGTGACATTTGCCAAGACCAGGGCTCCCCATCGTGAGATTAGATGAGATTTGACTCGACCCCCCCCTAAACACCTCACGTAATTTGTGGACGCCCC
Source organism: Polyommatus iphigenia (assembly GCA_963422495.1). Lineage (NCBI taxonomy): Eukaryota > Metazoa > Arthropoda > Insecta > Lepidoptera > Lycaenidae > Polyommatus > Polyommatus iphigenia. Next base: position 23,805,494 of record OY730187.1, on the reverse strand, counting down.
CTAATTGAAAAGGTTAAATAATATCCTCAAACAAAAATCATTCACCTGTCTATGAGCTTCAGCAGCATGTCTTATCTCCTGATAGATGTCTTGATGCATTCTATCCAAAGCCCTTTTCTCTTCACTCGAGAAGCGGTCTTTAGCAGTTCTCTCATCAATGCCCTCCGCTGGTCCATGTTCCATAATCTGGCCCTCCGGGAAGTTGCCTAGGATATTTTTTTCCGTTTAGAATAAAATTAAAGGTAAATAATATTTTTAAAAGTATTACAATTACCTAACCAGGAATAGAGCATATGCCCTTTTAAAAGCCCGGCAACGCACCTGCAGAAAGTTGCGAGTGTCTATGGGCAACGGTAGTTGCTATACATCAGGTGACTCGTATGCTCTTATTTCATATTAAAAAAAATATATTTTTGAGTTGTTTGAAACAAAATTCTTACCATCTGGGAAAAGTTCAGCAATTGGTATGGTTGGAGGATCAGTCTGCTGAACACCTTTACCACCTTTTTTATTTTTCTTTTTTTTCTTATCTCCAGAACTTTCTTCTATAGTCAAAGACTGCGTCTTTTCAGCTACTTCAGATTGGGAATTTGTGGTACTTTCTGTTCCCGCTAAAATTAATACAGCATGTTGGTTATGTTGAAACAATGTAATTGCAACAGTAAACACTTTTTAAAGAAGCCGTAACAAGAAACAACAAATATTTTATTATTTACGATTTTATATCGGTATTTTTCGCAATATTCGTCTTCATCAAGTTAACCTAACCTGCCTTCTTCTTCTTTTTTTTCTTTTTCTTCTTTTTGGCTGGATCTTTGACTTCTGAATCTTCAACTCCATCTAACTCCTCTTCTTCGTCATTTTCCACTTCATTATTCTCAATTATTTCGTTTTCAATATCAGCCATGTTAACAATAATTAATATTATAAAAATAAATTCTCAAACGTCAAAAGTCTGCATGCGACTATACTTTTTTTAAATCGTTTGACAGTTGACACTTCGTTTATTGAATGCAAAGAAACGAAAAACATTCAGCCATATTAGCAAATTTAAAGCATCTTGTCAGCGACATACGATAAATAATTTTGGCAAAGCTCCTGAGCTCTGAACCAAAAAAATATTCTAGATTATTTAGAAATTTATGTAGGATTTTATAACTAGGCCTTTCAAGTTTCAAGTATAAAGTAGCCTTTAAAATATTATTATGATTGTAGTCTGTGCAGAATTCAAGATCGACTGTGATTGGCTGAGCAGAAATTGAAGAAGAATTTCCAAATTTTTAAAAATTTAAAGTTTGTGTAAAAAACTTTTCCGGTCCGACCAATCTGAAGTAGTAATTTTGATTATAATTTAATAAATTTAATTTCAGTGAAGAAAAACATAACAATTTGTTGCTCTGATGGAAATTGGAACAGTGATTGTTAAAAGTTAAGAAATTGCAGAGTACATATATTAATATTGCTGTTTTCATACAAAAGATGCCGGTGGGCGGTGAGGTGAGTACCTATGTGTAAATTGTAATACATACTTTTAATTTTACTATTATATTTTCCCAATTCTCGCCTAAAGTTAAATAAATATTAGGTACCTACCTATGTTAGATACTTTGTAATTGTTCAAGTAAGTACGTTTTTAAGCCTAATAATTATATTATATAAATTATAATAATAAAGTAAGTACGGCTAAAGATATCACAAACAAGTTTAACAATACATTAAATAATCCACGGGCTGGTTTTAGTGTCACGCGGACCGCCGGTACGGATCGCTCCGTATAAATGCAATATGCATTACGCAAGGAGCGTTTTAGAGCAGCCCCGGATCTTCAATTTTTTTTAGGCGGGGCAAAAACTGAAAAATGCCGTCCCGCCTTTTTTTGCCGTTGGGAAATGCTTGATGCATTCCCGGCGGCCTGGGTGGGCGCCTGGATATGTGGGTCTCCTCGGGTGCTGCGGTAAGGAGGAGCACCCTTGGTTACCCACTTAAACCCAATGGTGCCTCCTCTCCGCGTGTCGCTGAGCCGCTGGACCCGCCTGAGGCGATAACTGCAGGAGCCCAGACAGCGGCATCTGCTCTACCAGCAGAACCATCCGCGCGGCCGCCTACCTACTTATGTTTATTTTCACCTTTATCATCCATATAATTTCAGCTATCAATATGTAGGATATATATTTAAAACAGGGTAGGGTTTAAAATAAAAATAAATATGCATAATAAAAACAAAAATCAAATTTATTATTAAAGTGAATTGAAATTACAATTTTACTCTTCGAGCTTTTTGTTCAGCAAATAAATCTATAGCCTTTTCATAATTTAACTCGTGTGCAATACGTTTTTCTATCGCTAAGATTGCAAGACCCGATAAGCGTTCCTGGCTCAGAAGCAAATAATTTTTAACCAGTTTGCTAAAACCATGGAGTAAGGTCTCTGCTAAAACGAGCTCTGCGATTCCTGCAGGCGAGCGGGAGCCGGGCGCGTATTTTGAACGCGCCTCGCGAATAATAAATGTTCGTGCAGGTGTCTCACTCCGCACTCAGGGTATCGGTCAAGTTGATATGGCCGTGAAATTGCTGTACTTGTGCTATTATTTATTCCGTGGTCAAAGTTAAATAAATGATGAGTTGTCCATTGGTCCGTGAAGTGTGAATTTTGCCGCCCTCTGAATTTGCCGCCCGGGGCATGGGCCCCGGCTTGCCCCCCCCTAGATCCGGGGCTGTTTTAGAGTAATGCGGAGGGGTCCGTACGGACCCGTCCGCATTACTCCTTAAAACTTCATACAAAATCGATCTATGGAGCGATCCGTACCGACGGCCCGCGTGACACTAAAACCAGCCTTAGGTAAATAAATCGACCAGTTACCGGCAAATGGCAATCTGTAAAATCCGGCATTGTAATTACTAATTTGTATACCTACAATGCCTAGACAATGTATAATGTATTAAATGCCTAAAAACTATCTAAAGCAGGTAGATGATTAATTAATCAAAAATCAAAAATCAAAACATTTTATTTCCAAATAGGTTAACAAAGTTAACACTTTTAACACGTCGTGTCTACATGAGGCCTACCACAGGTTCGGGAACTAACCCGGCGAGAATAACCGGCGTAAGAAACTCGCACGGGTCCACCTTTTACCAAAAAGGTGGAAAATAACAATGATAGCTTACGCTAATTTACACTAGGTATGTAAGTAAAGTAAGTTAGTGAAAATATGGTACATTTATATAGAAGTGACCTATGGCTATCATTGAGAAAATCAGTTACTTTATAATAAGCCTTAGCACACAAACGTTCTTTAACAACTTTTTTAAATTTATTGATTGAAAGATTTCGTACGTTTTCTGGGATTTTATTGAATAGGCGTATACATTGACCTTTGAAAGATTTGCTTACTTTGCTTAGCCTGGTATATCTAGCTTTTGCTTATTCCTAATATTTGTTAATTATCTGCATTTAGCTATACCTACAGAATGCAATTAAACCTTCCTGCCAAATTTTTTCCAGGGCTTAGGTATCATTAGGAGTCCATTTAACAAAAAAAAAAATGGGTGCTATATTTTTTTTATTGACATTTAATATTTTATCCCAATTTAAAATCGTTGCAGAACGGTCACTCGCGGCGCGGGGGAATGAGCGGGGGAAACGCGGGGGGAGGCGCGCGCGCGGGGTCACATCAGGCGCGGGCGACGCGTTCGTGTCCATTAATTATTATTGTAGTGTTTTTTAGGATAACTTTCTGAAGCTATTGCTCAACATTTTAGTACCTACTGAGTGATTATATTATTAAGTATATATATTAACATTTGGCAGGAAGGTTTAATTGCACCCTGTATATAGGTATTCATAGCATGGGCGTATATAAGGGGGGGTCCCGGGGGTCCGGACCCCCCCCCCCCATTACTATCCATCTTACTTGTCCAATCGACGAAATAATAAATGATCAAACGAACTTACCAAGTGAAGTTTGATCATTATTATATGAGTCGCTTCATTCGATGATAAATAATTAACCAAAAGTAGTACCTTTGCTTATCTGCTAGGCAATCGCGTTTTTTTAAAGACGTATGTGGGTACTTCAAATGTTACCCGCTCGTGACGGTCACTCGACGTTCCGGCGTGCTTCATTATGTTTAGAGAGAGGTAATGCAAAAAATCTTTCTTTCTTTCTTTGGGTACTGCAGCAAACATAGTTTCGTGCAGACTGGGTGGGAGGGAGAGTATATCTTCGAATGAAGCGACTCATAATATAATAATTATCGAACTTCACTTGGTAAGTTCGTTTGATCATTTATTATATTTCTTCGCTTCATTCTTCGATATATAATTAACCAAAAGTAGATTTTCAGAGTAACGAAAGAAAGTTTTTTTTTTATGAAATACAATATTCATTATGAATAGTTACCATTATATTCGAGAAAGAATTTAACAATAGATAATAATAATAGTAAAACGTAAGAGACCTCTATGGTTGGTTTGTGATTCAAATGATAACATGCTGGGATCATGGTGATTATTTAACTGATTCAGCGAAACTTTGTTCGTCGATAAAATTATGGTTAAGGAAAATAGCGAAAGTTGGGGAGTCGCTAGTCCCGACTCCTGCCTGTCGACTGTCGTCTTACTAATAGTGTCCAGTATCAATCCCCGTGTCGACGCTCGTGTCGACGCCGCGCCGCTCTCGCACAGCACCTGCTTTATCCAGCGGCTAGCCGACTGGGAGGTGGCTGTTCTGTGCAGAGCGTTAAGCGTTAGCAATAATAACCCGTACTGTAGCATTGCCCTATTGAATATAATCTTGAATAACCATCGCAGGGCGAATATTAACTTAAATATTAACTTAAATATTATATCTTCTTCTTCTTTTTTTTTATAAAAAAAGAGTAACATAATTTAATAACATCCGATCACGCCCAGGAGTTTATGTTTTTGTAATATAAATTTCGATACCGCTATTTAAAACCGTAATTTTTTATTTTGCCGAGTTTTACTTAGGCAGAAAGTTTTAAGTCAATGATCAGTATTCAGTTGTAGTTACAGAGTGCAAGAAAAAAACAACTAATTTATAAGTGGATCCCGGGTACTATACTACTCAGGTATGGGCTAGGATTTTTACCGGAAAGCTTCTTTCGAAAGACGCTTCACACATTCATCTGAGCCAATGTCACCAACCAATAATGTCAAAATTGTTCATAAACAATGACAGTGCACAGTGATGGCTGTAGAAGATATCGTATTACAGCCATTGTCCAATTGTTTGGCTAAGGTTTCGATGGAGCGGACGAAGATCTCTGTAATAAGTCTACTAATAAGATTGAAGAGAGTAATTATTATATCTAAAATCTAAGTCGAAGTAAAGTATTTTAGAATAAATTTTAAGGAGTCTACTGCTTTAACTGAGTCCGGCTCTGTGGTCGTCGATAATGTGATTATTGCATATTAATATGATTGAAAGTCGAGAATATTGTGTTTTCGGTCCACCAGGCTGAATATTTTAACAATTATTATTCAAGAATAAGTGTGATTCTGTTATCGTATTAACCATTGCATATTTTATTTAGTATTAAATATTTTAATCGCTGAAAACCAATCACATTCCGCGGCGGGAGTCAGGAATCAGGATATGAAGGTGTCAAAATACCTATCAGTTGAGCTAGCTCACGAATTGCGTGAGCTTGTAACGGTGTACGTGGTTGAACTCCTCTGAAACAGCTCTACCGATTTTCGTGAATCTAAGCGAGCATATCGCCTAGGGTTGAGAATCGGACAACATCTACTCTTTTATCTTTACATTGATAAGTGTATTAATTTGTTAAATAAATAATAGTAAATTGTTACAACTCGAGACTGACGGCGACCATTGTTTGTGCGACGGGATAGCAATCATGGACTTTGCTATGGTGACATACTTATTTAGTCACTTCAATAAAATAATAATATGGGCGAAATACTTTATATGGCAAAAACAACGTTTGCCGGGACAGCTAGTTATGTTAAAATAATATATATTATAAACGTTAAGACTTAAGGCTCTTAATCCGCACATTAAATCTTTCGATCGACTAGTGAGTTAATAGGGACCAAGAGGTAGGCTCTTAACTCTATTTTTGCTACATATCCACTTTTGGGTAGTGGCTTGAAAGCCGTACGGTAATTTTCCAAATTAACATGTAATTTCGAAATAAACTTACTTAGTGGTTAAAATTTAAAATATTTCAAAAATTGTATTTAAAATATTATAATACAATATTTTTCGCCGCTTTGGGGAAAAGAAAATCTTTGTAAAAAGGTAACCTTCGGTGGGGCTACACGAAGATATAGTTTTAAATTCTAATAATTTATTGATGTCATGATGTATAATATATTAAGCCAGTGGTCCCCAACCTGATTTGTTTTAGGAACGAAGTTCCCTAAATATTATTTTTTTTCATGCGGGCCGCAAACATTTTTGATCTTGGTGTCACGGACCGCAACAAACATTTTTAGGTTTAAAAAATAACGTTATTCAAAATTAACGATTTGCAAGTGAAAAAGACTTTCACGTTGACTGTATACTATTTTAGTCTATTTTGCCCGTGGGCGTGAATTTCAAAATGGTTTAACATCACGCGGGCTACAAAGTCCCGGTGGCCCGCATGCGGCCCGCGGGGCGCGGGATGGAGATAGCTGTATTAAGCCCACAATAATTATTATTATCATAGTAACATCTATAAAATATATTATATACAATAACTGTCAGCACTAATGCTGCGGTGTTGAGCGTTTAGTTGCCTCAACACTCTTCGACCTCGAAGGGGGTTGATTGTAGCGGTACAGTACTAGCGGCGCCAGCCGACGGTTACCAGCTCTTCCCTCCCCCCCCCCCCCCTTTTTGACGGGTAGTGGGAAGGGTTGCCAGAGCCCAAAAGGTACCCGATTGATGGGATGTACTAATTTGTCTCTGAGAACAAATACTGGAATTATCCAGCGACACAATAATAATCTCGGTCTGATATAGAGACAAGACTTATCGAGTCTTAGTGTTGTAGGTTTCCGTTACGAAGTTGTCTTGTCTGTAATATATTATCTGATAAGTTTGATAATAATTTATATCGAGATAAGTCAGATACTGTTGATAAGTCTGATAATATCGAGACTTTGTCAGGTGAAATCTATAATGATAATAATAATTGATCGAAATGGGATCAATCTGCAACACTTATTATCAGGAATGTTTTATAAGCAGTAGCTTATCTTAATCGTTTTTGGGATCATTTAAAATGTGGTCGCTTGGGGCTTCATGAATTAAGTAAGTTTCGTTATACACTCGCGGTGTATCCCGAATCCCAACATTGGTGCAAAATTTATTTAATAATAATAATTAACCACCGGCAGACATAATAAATTATAATCGTAGTTCTATATTTAGAACAAAAGGATCGCGCGGGACGCGCATTGGTTGTTAACTGATGAGACTCGCAGTCAATCTAGTTATTAACTCGAAATAGCTGTTCTCTTTAAAACGGAAAAGATATTAACATTATAATAATAATTATGTAGTTCTATTTATAGAACAAAGAGCGCGGGAAAACGCGCGGTAGTTGCTAATTTTTATTTTTAAACATTGTCGGAGACTCGTAGTCAATCCATACATTATGTTGATTTAAAAAATATCAATATATTTTAAATTTAAATAGTAATTAACTCGCAGTTAATCCCCTCAAACCAGCCAACATATTATACTACTTTTTTATTTTATTTTTATTATTTTTTTATTTTTTAGATAAAACATCCTCAGAGACCCGCAGTCAATTTCGATGCATTAGGATTGTGTTTAGAGACTCGCAGTCAATCCAAACTTTATGGCGGTTTATAAAATAACTCGCTGTTAACCCCCAAACCAGCCAACGTATAGTTCTATTTATAGAACAGATAAAACATCGTCAGAGACTCGCAGTCAGTTCCGATGCATATAAATTGTGTTTAGAGATCCGCAGTCAATCCACACATTATGGCGGTTTATAAAATAACTTAATATAATTAAGCACATGCATAATTAACTTGCAGTTGTTTCCCCCAATCGGGCAAACATATAGTTCTATTTATAGAATAGGTAAAACATCGTCAGAGATCCGCAATCAATTCCGATGCATATAGAATATAGATTGTGTAAAAGGACTCGCGGTCCAAACACACTGTACTTATTGACTCACAGTCGCAGTACATGCCGGTTAATTAAATAATTGCAGTAATCACCTGCAGTTGTTTCCCTCAATCCTTCGATCGGGGATTCTTGGAAATGCTATTGTATTCTATTGTTATCGCGATCACCGGTGCTCGTGCGGGGCTTGATGGGTTGATCTGGCAAACATATAGTTCTATAATTCTATTTATAGAAAAGATAAAGCATACATAATAATATTATAGATTGTGTATTATTTGTGTATAAAGACTCGTAGTCCAAACACATTGTACGTTTATTGACTCGCGGTCGCTGTACATGCCGGTTAGTATTGAATATAATTGGCTCGTCTTGGCCTCGGTAGTGCCTGCCATTTATTTAAGTATTTAATAGTACTTACATGTATTTTCTTGTTACACAATAAAATAACACTGTCTTTAGTTACTTACAACACTGACTCAATCATCTTAATAATTATAACCAGCTGCGCTTTGGCATGGTTACTAAGTATACGTGCTCGCGTTGCCTCGCGTTAACAAAGAATGAAGCACGCCGGAACGTCGAGTGACCGTCACGAGCGGGTAACATTTGAAGTACCCACATACGTCTTTAAAAAAAACGCGATTGCCTAGCAGATAAGCAAAGGTACTACTTTTGGTTAATTATATATCAAAGAATGAAGCGAAGAAATATAATAATATTATGTACCGCGAGGTACATGTATTTTTTTCTATTCACAGTATAGGTAATAATAATTTATATTTATTAGGTATACTGTGGAGCGTGTCCGTACTTCCTTGCTCGTAGGTAGGCACACCGTAGGCAGAGTAGGTACCGCGATGCGTTCGTACTTCGTAGTTCGTACTTCGTCGCTGGGGCGCGGAGAAATGTGCAGTTCCCGTATTTTCTGTGTTTTTTAAATTATTTTTTAAAATTTGAATATCGGAATATTCGAATTTTAAAAACCGGCCAAGTGCGAGTTGGACTCGCCCATAAAGGGTTCCGCTGTCCGCAGCAGCAATGAAATTAAAAGGTTTTTGATTTATTTTTATATATTTCAGTTAATATACTTATTGAAAGACAAAATATTAAGGTTTACCATTTATGTTATGACTAGACATCGGATTATATGCATTTGCATACTTGCATATGCAAATGCATATAATGGGGCTTTTTAGGCGATAGTGCATATAATGGCATTTTTTCGTTGATAGTGCATATTTCGGCCATATTATGCCCTCGTAGTCTCCAAATAGCTATCATAATACACACCGAGGCCACGAAACAGGTATGATAGATCAAAATACTTCAAATATGTGGCCCCACCCTTGTTTAAAGACTTCCGCAATACACTCGATAGGTATAATATCTTTACAATAGAATATCTACATGGTACACAATATCTAAACAAAATGTTACTTTGTAGTTGGCCACATTTGAAAAAAAAGCGGCACGACTGGAGTTTACTCCTTAAGTACGAGTATCTAACCATACGCAAAAAGAGTTTATTCAACTGAAAAAAGATTAATATCATATAAAATCAGATATTCCGGCAATATTATCTACACCCCTTTCTGCCATAGTTATTTCAGAATACTTTTAGTTCACTTTAGCCAGTATAATGATAAAAATTATAACTTCACAATAACAATATTAATTATTGATATTTATAACAAAAATAGCAATATAAATACATCGACACTGATAGAAACAAACAAGCCCAATAACATATAGTATATAGGTATAGTCGCCTATACAGCATACCATATGGTACGTCTTAATCATAAAGTTAATATAACTATCGGAATATAATATTATATAAAATAATATAATAATATAATATAATTATATAATTATATTATATTATTATATAATTATATAATTATATTATTTTATATAATATTATATTCCGATAGGTATATTACCTTTATGGTCTTAATACACTCACAGCCAAATTAGAAAGTTGCGCACTAAAGGTGCGCACCAAAAACGTGACACATTTTCGTTACTTGTTAGTAGGTTTTACCCCTCGGATTTTTCTCATACCGGGCGCCTTATATATGAAAATCGATTCTTAAGGAGTAAACTCCAAAAATTTGAATAAAGTGGTAATGAACTTCCATGGGCACTAAGATTGTAATCGGAAAGAAGGAAAAAGTCCTGGATTTAATGGAATTATGAAAATTGGCGCATTTATTATGAGCAACACCGGAAAATTCTTCCAAAAATAATACATTTTTATAATAAGTGACTTTTGATTATGCATGTTTTGTGCATATTTCAGCCATTTATCGTGCATATTTGCATGCATATTTCGGCACTTTGATCGTGCATATAATCCGATGTCTAGTTATGACGTATAAAAATAATCGGCCAAGTGCGAGTCGGACTCGCGCACGAAGGGTTCCGTAACATTATAGAGCAAAATTAGGCCAAAATTGTGTTTTTTGTATGGAATAAATTATTATTAAATATTAAAGTACACATTTATAACTAAGGACTGTGAGAAAAATTCAAGTACCTGTTGCCATTATTGAAATAGAGCAAAAAAGGCCAAAAAATCATGTTTATCGTATGGGAACCCCCCTTAAATATTAATTTTATTTTGTTTTTAGTATGTGTTGTTATGGCGGCAACAGATATACATAATCAGTGGAAATTTCAACTCTCTAGCTATTACCGTTCTTGAGTTACAGCTTGGAGACAGACAGACAGACAGACAGACAGACAGACAGACAGAAAGACAGACAGACATACAGACATATAGACATACAGACATACAGACATACAGACATACAGACATACAGACATACAGACATACAGACATACAGACATACAGACATACAGACATACAGACATACAGACACACATACATACATACAGACATACAGACATACAGACATACAGACATACAGACATACAGACATACATACAAACATACAGACATACAGACATACAGACATACAGACATACAGACATACAGACATACAGACATACATACAGACATACAGACATACATACATACATACATACAGACATACAGACATACAGACGGACGGTCCCGTTTTTACCCTTTGGGTACGAAACCCTAAAAACTGCTTGTCAGTTTTCGTTTGTAGTTTTATAATAATGTACATCATATACATATTGTTACGGATACGGACACACAGAGCCATCTAGCGTCGAACCGGCAAAACTAGGGGACACACTACACATAAATCCCCTACTCGAAACTAGATGGCGCTAGTTGGTACATGCTCGAATCTCCTAGAAAGTTCCGACCGTTGTTTACTTGTTTACGTGTTTACTTGTTTACGTGAATCGAGTAAGGAACTTTCTAGAATTCGAGTCTTATATATACTTTTGATTTCCTAAGCACGTTACCCATTTGCTGCTGCGGAACCTTTCATGGGCGAGTCCAACTCGCACTTGGCCGCTTTTTTACGTAAGGGACCCCCCCTTATCCAAGCTATATATACGCCCGTGATTCATAGCTATATTTCTAAATCCTAACGCACTTTTCTCAAAGGGGTGACACACGTGCGAACTTAAAGTACGCGTCGGTGACACACGAGAATCACTCACACTGAATTACCATGCCCCCAGGCTCGCGGCCTGCGGCGCGTGGTTCGCGGCTCGCGGCTCTTTGCTGACACACAGGCGATTAAGATCGTCGAGCCATAAGTCCGCGTACTTACTCGCGTGTCTGTCACCCCCTTCAGAAGTTGACCAAAGGTAGCCAATGCGTTTTTCATAAGCGCGGCAGTACATATTAACATACTACATACTGTCTATAACATATTGTAATTGTGTATAGAAATAGTTGAGGTTTAGGCAAATTCTAAAACAGCTTAATGGATCCGATGATAAAATTACCTCTCTGCATGCCATAACACCAAGTTCGAATACGTAATATTGGGCGATAAAATTGATCGTTTAGGGCCCCGCTTAGGCTGGATTTATATTAGCGTGTTTACACACGCGCCGCAGCGGCAGCGGCACCGCCACCGCGGCGGCGCCGCTGCATACTCATCCTTGTATTTTTCGTGGCGGCGGCGAGCGGTGCTGCAGTTTTCAACAAACATACGAGACTAGTGGGACCCATGATCGCGCCGCAGAAACTGCGGTGAAGACACCGCACCGTGTGTAAGCACGCTTAATGCTTATGCTTCCGCGCGAACGCCCTGAATAGCTATTGTCCACATTATGCAATTTCATCTTCAATTTTCGTCATCTTCTTTTTATTCAACTTTCGTTTGGCATATTCAATAATTTAATGCGTCAAAATCCACCCGCGTTGGAAGAAAAGTGTCATAGCGAGCGCTACGATTTCAACGCGCGTCACGGGCATGCTTCACGTTCGCTGTTGACTGCGCTATAACGCATGCCCTTGATGAACAAAAAAAGGCCCAGTGTGGACAAAGCTAATGACCACGTTTGACGGCTACACCGCGAGCTTACAAGCAAATGAATATAACTGTTAAAAAACGGAAAAAATAGTAGAGCACTATGAAAGATATTAATTTTTAATTCTCGTTCAAAACTTATATTTATTATTAGAGTGCGAAACAGTAATTGTCTCTTAGCGCTACCGTTGGACTAATTAAGATGCGCGAATGGAGCTTGAGTCCTAAGGATACAAGGGTAGGATATTTATTGCGAATTAAAATTCAGTCCCCTCGAGATCTGCTATTTTCCGCGTTAACCAAGTACAAAGATCTTTATGTACGACTATGAATACATTGTAAAGCGAAATACTTATACAAATCGCGTGATAGTAACGCACAGTGTTTACAAAAGCACGAGTGTGTACATAGCTACAAGTTTGTATACACGGCGTGGAAGGTGTTCGAAGTTGGCATGCCAGTCGCTCGCCGCGGGTCCAACGATTGGCACGGTCGCGCTACGCCACCTCTACGAGCTACGCCGCGTAGCCGTTTTGTTTACAACGTTACTATTCAAATTAAAAAACCAACCGCAGTATTTGAGATACAGTGCGTGTTTCACTACTTATGTTTACTATGATACAAGGTGATAAAGAGTTTGTACAGTGATAATATATCTGGGTATCATTATTTATTCTGTCAACTACAGATACAGTCAAAGGTGAGACGTAAATTTTTGGTTGTCGAAATACTAATTTTAATTTGGTTGCATACATTTGTTTGTCACGTACTGATTACAAAGTATACAGTGGTCAAATACGTATTTCATGAAAATATCTACAAAAGTTTCATGTTTGTCCGTTATTTTCAATACTGTTTACTGTGTAGGTAAGTACATCTACTGAATATAATAAACAGTACAATGTATTTTATACTCACTCAATTGTTCTTCAAAAAGAAGTTTTAATTCTAGTCTCCGGGTGTTTAAAAAATGTTCAAGATACTCGACGACAAAGAAACCAGCACGAAAATTACAGCAACGTTACAGCATAATACGCTATTGCGTTTTTTTATGAATCATCTATCTTCAGCACCTTTAATGAAACGGTTTTACGGGATATTGCTATACTGTGGTTTTACAGTAGTCTCGGTTTTTTTTTTAAATAATCGTGGGTAGATTTATAGGGTCGTTGACATACTGTAAAAGTTACGGTTCAAAGAATAATTGAGGAGTGTCATTTCAAAAGGACTTATTTCCACTTTTGGAAAACATTGAAGTAATGATAGGAATCCATTCTCTGCATACGTTTGCACCTCTATACTATTTTTTTTATTATAGAATAGAATAGAATAGAATAGTCTTTATTTCCTGGAAATTTGTTTAACAATGGTTCTTAATATATTTTATGTAAGGTATCAAAATTTCTGCCTCATTGGCGTGGAAATATTGTCTAGTTCAAAACATTTTCTTTAAATCTTATTCTAATCAACATGCATACGTGCCTTAAGTAACTACTAATAATTTGAAAAGATCTTAATACATATTTTAACATAATATTATAACTTAAAAAAAAATATATATACCAAGACAAAGGAGGAGAAGCTAAAATTCATATTCTATTAAAAAAAAAACCTTATTTCCTTTGTAAATTTGACTTTCAATTTACGTATTCAATACAAATACGCCTATTTCCACGTCATTACGTAATTTATTTGCATTTATTGAAAAATTGGATAAGGTGGAAATAAGTCCTTTTGAAATGACACTCCTCAATTATGGATTTTAAGCACCAGTTATTATATATAGCGATGTGTATAATGAAGTTAATTATTATCTTTATATATTGAGTTTTCCGGAGCTGTCTAACTAAAAAAGTTTATTCGTGGACTTATCCTAAAACCTTTCTGTGGAAGTTGATTAGTACAACTTTGTGTAACTTTTGGTGACTTTATACATATTATTACTTCTTTTGCTTTAGTTTAATTAACCTTTTCACGTATTCGTTCTCTTGGGTTAGTCACCGGTTCTAGTGCCACGTCTATACTGTAAACTATTGCTTTTGCTTAAATTACTTAATGCAGGGGTACCCAATCTTTTCAGCCCGCAGCGCACTTACAAGTCAATATTTTTTCACGGCGCCCTACTCTGCCTAGCTAATATTACAAAGAGATAAGTACATAAATAAACACCTTTAATGATTATAGTTAGGTTAAGCAAGTAAATAATAATAAACAAAATATATTATTTATTCATCTGCCTGCTTTGTATAATTTATAATATATTTTTATTTTTTATAAAATTTGTGGTTATGGATGATGATGGAGGATCGACTCACGGCGCCCCTCTTGCCCTGCGCACCATAGCGCCGCGGCGCACAGTTTGGGAACACCTGACTTAATGACATGTCACATGTCGCCCCAATAGGAAAATTTTGTCGACTTGCGGTATCACTGAAATGCCGTTAACCGGTATAGATTTTCGCTCTACCCCTTCCGTTAAAAGCAAAGCGTTGAAAATCCTATGTACTATCAGAGAAGTTGATTCATAGACAGATGGCGAACCTACGTAATTTGGTAGTGTTGTGTCAAACTCATCCGTCAGACCACAAATCGACGTAGGCCCATCAACTGCCTATGAATCAATTTCTTCGATGGTACTTGTAATTTCCAGACCAGAGAGCCTTTAAAGCAGTCTATTTAATCTAAAATTATCTGGTGTAAGTATCTTATATCTTTAAACGAGCAATTCTTGTATATATAATTGAAATCTCGGATTCGGCTCCAACGATTTTCATGAAATTTAGTATAATATAGGGGGTTTCGGGGGCGATAAATCGATCTAACTAGGAATCATTTTCATAAAATGTCATTTTATGTGTGTTTTTTAAAATTTTTGAATACCGAGCGAAGCTCGGTCATATAGCTAGTTATAGATTAAATTGTGAAGTTAAAAAGTCCGATTCCGAGTAGCAAGTAGTTACTACTCCCCTTATATTTAAACTCTATACATAGTAATCTTGCAATTACTAGGAATTTGATACAATAATTACAAATAAAAATTGATACAATTGTACATCATAAAATATTATCAACTTTGTTATTATAAGCTGTAGAAATAGTATGTGTTTACAATGTATGAGGGAATGTGGAAAACAAGTTCTAAAATAAGTCATTTTACAATGAACATACCTTTAACGTAATTATTTTCTAACAATAAGTATCTACCTTACCCAAAGAAGTAAATAGTTCCTTTGATTAAAGTCATGAGACAGCAAACATATTATGGTCGAATGATGTTTATAAAGGACAATGAGTGCCCGTCCTGTCCCCATGTAGACTGAATGACACAATAAATTTGGCACTCAACGGGGCACAAATCTACTCTACGTCGAATGTCTACGTTATTGCCAGTAAAAGGCTAAAAGCTAAAAGACTGAAGGTACCGCTAAAATGCACTCTCAACATTATTGCTAACTTTTATTCTATCAAAAGTGTTGTAAATCGATTTATTCCTACAACCGTCTTCAGTATAATTCGAAAGATTTTTGGTGTAAGCCTTGATATTATTATATAGGTCTACCAGAATCTGATGGCAATTTTTGACTGCAGATTTTCAAAAAATATCCTTGATCATTGGATATTTTTTTATATTTGCATGTTTAACACACAGAATCAGCCGCTAAAAGAATAAAAAAGGATCAAAATGTTTTATTCTAATTACCCTGGTATTGCTAGAGTCAATTTATTTTCTCACTTTTTGCTATCATATTCTGGTAGACCTATAGTGCTACGCAAACTCGTCAATAAAAGCTTAGTAGATGTTGCGCACAATTTGGTTGAGTTGGAATTATTTTATCGCGTATCAGTACATTTTCCGAGAAAACTATCTTATATTCTTTGGAGACTCGGAAGTTTCGCAATAAATTATTGCAAATGGATAATGCATTTTCCTATTTCTTTTATTATTTTAGTGATTTTTATTTAATTTTTTTTACCTATATAGGTACAACGTTAATAATAAGAACCTCAGTAGATTCTATGCCCAAATATTTTCTTAACTGGTTCAAGAGTAAAGAAGTCACAGATTAGATCGCGGCTAAAAGCAAAGTTTTGTCGCGATATATTGTGTCAAATGTTGAGGCTGTTGCGGCGTAGTTAGGAGGAAAACGAGCGACGCATTATAGCTGACCCGCAATCAACTACCCCAATAACAATACATGGCAAATTCATATACATCTGAACCTCGTACGACACGATATTAATAGTAATCGTACCATTCTCTACTTGATGATTGCTATTCGTCTATATTTGGATACAAAACAATATCGGAAAATATTCTGGACTCTATATTTTACTTACACGGAAGTATTTAGAATGTGTTGGGTACTAAAATATGTTCATAGATTTGTTTTAAATGGAATCACATTTTATTCAATAGAACGATACCCCACGTGTTATAAGGTAAAGCTGGTAGAGGTAACAAAACATATTTGAAGACATGAGTGGATGAACCGAATAAGTCACTTTTTGAAGACTGTCGTTTTTTGCATAAACGGTTAACGGAGGTTTTAGGACCGGGTAAATGATTTGAAATAAAAAAATGTGGATTATATTAGAAGCTAGATATACTAGCCAGATGATGAAGTGTGTAAGTTTAACAAGGTTTGTTAAAATTATAAGGGGAAAAAAATGTAATTGCTCTAATGTTGTAAAATGTTTGTTACCCAGTTAATCTATAGTCATGTCTTCATTTCACGATGAATAACAGTTTATCTTAATATATAAAAATAAGTGGCAATTTTCGTTGTCACTTTATAACTCAAGAACGGGCTCACCTATCCAAACCAAATTTTCAGGGTTTGTTCGGGCTATTTAGTAGATGGTTTAGGTGAAGTTTGCACAAAATCGGTCGAGTGGTTCTTCATTTATCACATTTTTTGTAATAAATGAATTCGATAAATGGTTAGATTTTTTTAGACGGGGAAATTTTTGTTTTGTTGTATAGGCCCTATACTGTAGGGTATGATCGTGAATTGGTACCATGTTCATAAAAGTGGTGATCTGATGATGGGATCCAGGAGTAATCGAGGGAACTCCTCAAAATTTTAATGGAAACATATGCCGATTTTGCTTTTGTATGAAGTATTCCAGGCATATGTTACCAAAAGTAAGTTTTTGCACCATGATATACCATGGTTCGAAGGTACTGAACAGAACTCCGAACTCCTTATAGATACAAGTTTTGGGGTTGGGGCGCTGTTTTAAGAACTGAAAGCATATGCGTCTTTGCAAATTACATTCATCATCATCATCATCATCACTATCACATCAGGGTCACCGATGTCACGTGACTGTGTGCGTTACGCTTGAATTTGTTATGTTCAATATTATTATAAGGGTCAATTTATACTATTCGTCTTACGAGTAGTATAAATTGACCCTTAGTGTTGCGGTTACTACAAGTTACTAAGTGGTGGTAGTGAAGTCAGCTGATTATGAGTTTTCGTATTATGAAGGTGTATCCTGGATCCAAAGTCACTAAGCAGAACACATACCTAAGTCTTTACAGAAAGCCAAGCCTTACATGAATTTTAAAAGAGATAAATATCTTAAAAGAGTGAAATTATTATTTTTTGAAATGGATTGTCCCGTGTTTATATTATCAATCTTAATCATAAAGTATTGGATAGTTTTAAAAATTCTTATCTAGCAACCTAAAAGTGCATACAATATGTTACGTATTCAGGGCCAGATTTATCATCAAGTTGGTTCGTTTTATTTTTATGAAATAAGGGGGCAAACGAGGAAACGGGTCACCTGATGGAAAGCAACTTCCGTCGCCTATGGACACTCGCAGCATCAGAAGAGCTGCAGGTGCGTTGCCGGCCTTTTAAGAGGGAATAGGGTAATAGGGAAGGGTAGGGAAGGGAATTGGGTAGGGGATTGGGCCTCCGGTAAACTCACTCAGTCGGCGAAACACAGCGCAAGCGCTGTTTCACGCCGGTTTTCTGTGAGAACGTGGTATTTTTCCGGCCGAGTCGGCCCATTCGTGCCGAAGCATGGCTCTCCCACGTTAAAATTACTTAAAATTGCCGTAACCCGCCGCTGATCATCAATTTTTGCAAATTTATTTTATTAGTGGTTAAAATTGTGTATTGGATCAACGTTGTGCAATTATTTCTAATACAAGACGAGAAATTATTCGTGAGCCACAATGG
The DNA here is from genome assembly GCA_963422495.1 of Polyommatus iphigenia. NCBI lineage: Eukaryota > Metazoa > Arthropoda > Insecta > Lepidoptera > Lycaenidae > Polyommatus > Polyommatus iphigenia. The sequence continues at coordinate 23,786,733 of OY730187.1, read as the reverse complement.
TTTTTCCATCAGCATAACGCATAAGTTCAATTGTTTTAAATTGCTGTCGATCGTATACCATCTGATAATTTCACAATATGTAACGTTTGTGGTGTGAATTTGGAAGAATCGTGTTTTCACATGGCCAACTTTATGTTGCCTGTTCTAGAGTGGGTACCCCCAGCCGTTTGTTAATTCACACTCAAAATGGAAAAACTAAAAATATTGTTTATCTAAATGTTTTGGATTAAGTTTGAAATAGCTAGCAATTGCTAAAGTAATATATTTTTTAAGAAATATTAATATTTTCTAACTGTTTTTTGTATTATTTTACTTTATACGTAGCGAAGCACGTACCGGGCCGCTAGTATTGTATATGTCTTCATTTCACGATGAATAACAGTATGTTTAATGTTATATTTTATCTGCTGAGTCATCGACAGTGCAGACATACGTCGAAGTTTACAGGCCAGCGGGTTAGGTTCCAATCAGATAATACAACAAAGCTCGTGTATTCAAATTTTTGAGGATTAGCAAGGCAGATTACGAGTACATGTAGGTAGATTACATTGTGATGTATCAGTCGTTACAGCTAATAGTATGTTTTCATTAGTATTAGCCGGAACGACTGATCTATCTACTAAATAGTTTGCTTACTATTTTCTTATAGTTTTCGCATTCACAGTAGATGATATACTCGTAGATATAATAATATTTTGTAAAACAAATTGTTGGTTAAGGTGACGCAGCGTTAAAGTAAGAAACCGTGTTGGATATGTTTTAGATTGCTTGTTTTCTATGAGAGGCCGGCCCGGCCTCTCATAGAATTATTTTGAATACGTTTGAATCTTGGAAGAAAATTACAAAATTATGATTTCGTCCATACAAAAAATAATTCATATTTTTTTCTCTGTAGATAAGGCATATTTGAAAAAAACAACATCTATAAAAGTAACTTGTAATTGCTTCAGATGCTACAAAAAAAAAATCAGCCTCATCCGCTGAAAAAAAAAATAAAGTGCCTGTAGCTCTAAAAGGCGCAAAAACCGCAGGTGAGCGTCTATGACAAAAATGTACGACAAGAGTCCCTCTATAGGCTGTGCTATGATTTATGTTGAATACGTTTGAATCTTGGAAGAAAATTACAAAATTATGATTTCGTCCATACAAAAAATAATTCATATTTTTTTTCTCTGTAGATAAGGCATATTTGAAAAAAACAACATCTATAAAAGTAACTTGTAATTGCATCAGATGATACAAAAAAAAAAAAATCAGCCTCATCCGCTGACAAAAAAAAAAAATTAAAGTGCCTGTAGCTCTAAAAGGCGCAAAAATCGCAGTTGAGTGTCTATGACAAAAATGTACGACAAGAGTCCCTCTATAAGCTGTGCTATGATTTATTTTGAATACTTTTGAATCTTGGAATAAAATGACAAAATTATGATTTCGTCCATACAAATTTTTTTAAATTATTTTTTATCTCTGTAAATACGGCATATTTGAAAAAAACGACATCTATAAAAGTGACTTGTAATTGCATCAGCTGTCTACAAAAAAAAAAAACAGCCTGATCCGTTGACCTTCGATCCGAAAATTCTTAATGTCCCATTTATTTTACTTTGGGACCAGTGTGCGTCGGCAAGCAGAACGTGCGCGTCAAGTTGTCGGACGCGTGTTATGAAGTTTACATAAGTAGACTTCTTTTTTAAAACCTTTTTTATATTATCAACGCGAAAGCTTAAAATGTTAAATTTATGGTTTTTTATTTCCAAAAAAGTTATTCTATCGTAATGATAAATCAATAAAATGTCGACGATAACAAAGTTTACATGAGTTGTATTAAATTGTACTATATAGTATGGGTATTGGGTAACAGGTTGTGTAATCTCTTTGTTAATTGAGATAATATTCACACAAACGTCACTAGCAAGGATGAGCGAATGATTTTTGTTAGCAGCCACGTTTGTGTAGCAATGTTAGTTAGACCTTGTAAAAGTATGTGTGACCATTTAGTACTTTTATTGACTTGATATTTAAAAATAATAATAAAACAAAATAAACACTTATTTCTCTACTAGGTCCAGTGATTATATTAGGTTTGACCCTTAGTCTCAAGTACAAATACAAGCATAAAATATTATCACTCTCTTCAAATCACATCGACTCATAATATACCTAGATGCAAGGAAGGATTGAAATACTCTACGCATTTTCTTTAAAAACTTGCTTAAAAAAGAAAAGTAAAGAAAACTATAAATCAACACTGAAATAAACTTTATGTTTGATGAATAACTTTAAGCTAGAAATGGTCATGGTGTACCACCATTACAACATAACACCTATAAATTAATCATGAAAAATGACTATAATTTATTAGTTAGCGTGTTGCCTTATCAGAAAATGTTTAAGGAATAATGGAAAATTTGTTCAAAGTTATTTGGAAAATTTTCTCTATCATACTATGAACTTTTTTAAGTGGTTATTTTGTATGTTTATTTTTGTTACATAATTATATATCATATCTAGCCAGTTGAAGTAAAACACAGGGTTGTTAGGTGTGGAAGGCTGTAATTTTATATGTTAATGTTAGCTGATTATAACATTTTTACCCTTATAATGTATAATGTATGGTGGTTAATATTTTAGCAGTACTTGTACAATGTACATATTTTAAACATTTATTTTTAAAGCCCTTCTGGGTAAAATTTGTAGAGTATGTTACTCATTCCTTTTGATGACCAACAACAACAACAATTATTATTTAGCGTGTGTCATAGTATCAAATAATAGTTTTAATGTATCCAAAAACATGTAGAGAATATTCATAACGTGATATTAAAATATTATTTTTTATTTCGATCAAGGCTATAATTATATAATATGTTACGTACTTATCACCCACGTAAAATTTGAAATGAAAGACCTACATAATAAAATTACTGTAATTTTAAAATTTGTTATTAACTAGATGACGCCCACAACTCTGTTGCACCAGAAATCATTTATCGTGCGGGAACCGTACATTTTTCCGAGAAAAAAAGTATCACAATAATATGTCCTTTCTCGAGACTCAAAGTATCTCCATGCTAAATTTCGGCAAAATCTGTTCAGCGGTTGGGGCGTGAAGGCGTAACAGACAGACAGACACACATTCGCATTTATACGTATTATAATACAAAGTCCCTTATGTCCCTTTGTTCCCTTTAGTGCGACCGCACATCGGAGACACGACTGTAGTTAGACAGTCTTGTTTCACATAGGCAAGTCAGTCTTACGACACAATTAAAACAGTTGTGTCTATCATGTGGCGCACACCAAGTCAAAACTGTCTTGACTACGATGACGCAACGCATACAATTGTATAATAATAAACAGTAGAGAACGCCTGGACAAAGTAGAGAGAATTATAGAGTATGCCGACTTAGAAGTTAGAAATTTTTAAATTTGACGTAAGTATATGACGAAAATCGCTAGGGTTGTTAACTTGTCACTACGAACTTAAAACTATGACATATTACAGGCATTAGGGTTTCCTATTACTGTATTTCTCTGGGATGTTAAACATGTTAAACACGTTAAAAACGGGTTGTGAAACACGTCAATTTGAAATAATTTATTTTTACAACTAAGGTATTTCAAATAACAAATTGTATCTATACTAATATTATAAAGAGGTAAACTTTGTTTGTTTGTTTGTTTATTTAATTGTAATGAATAGGCTCAAAAAGTACTGGACCGATTTTAAAAATTCTTTTACCATTCGAAAGCTACATTATTTACGAGTAACATAGGCTACTTTTTATTTTGGAAAATATAGGGTTCCGTAAGATATTTGGGGTTTTCTGACACAAGGTGAAAAAAATCAACCAGAAAAGTTACTTATTTTGCGTACGATGCCTAAACTATAAAAGATAGAAACATACAATGTTCTAAGTAAATGTAGATCTTATAAATATCTACAAAAATGTCTGCGACACACTATACCTATCTATGTCAAGTGAGGCACAACAACCATTTTTTTATTTAAAAATCTTGATTTTTTTGGACTACATTTAAACGCATTTATTTTACTCATGCTAATAATCCTTATCAAAATAAATTATTTCATCACTAAGTACAGTTTATGTAGATCATATTTGGTCTTTTAATGATTAAAATTGAACGTTTGGTTTAGAAGTTATGGCGAAATTTAAAATTGCGATTTACGCCCGTTTCGAAGTAGGCGCTGCCTAGGCGGGGATGCAGGTGCGCAGTAGCGAAGATTATGACCGGCCCTGCAGCTGGTGATTTAGCTCATATCAAAGAATTCATATACCAAGAATACCAATGATCCCTACTGATTTGCCTATAGTCTATACCCTTCAAAAGGCTCCAATTTCCTGTAAAAATTTCTTTTGCACTAACGATAAATAAATCCCAGGGCCAAACATTCAAATTAGTAGGAATAGATTTACGAAAAGAATGTTTTACGCATGGGCAACCTTACATTGCAATATCACGAGTCGGGGCTCCCGACTATCAGTATATTATTTTGTTACCTGAAAATAACGTCAATCGATATTTCTCTGATTTGACCTGGGGATCATTTTGCTAACCGTGTCCACTGTCTTTCCTGGGTAGGCTTTTTGCAGCGGTAACCGACATCCGCGCGGGTGGAGCCGCGGGCGACCGCTAGTATTATAATAAAATTAAAACCGAGTGCATTTTGCGTTTATTGCGAGCAGTTCTGAAAAATTTTATAGATATAGATAGAAAAGTTCTCATTCTGATAAAAATAACTTCAAAAATAAACGGGAAAGACTCGACGGGAAAGATTGTACTTGATCGCTGGACGTGTTTCTCTTTTTGGTCGTATTATTGTTTATGTTTTGGCACAATATGTGATTAAAATTTTCAGAATCTAATTTTGAAATCTGTAAGTATTTAAAAATAAATTATATCAGCCAGCGCGTGGCACATTCCATTCATAATCTTAGTGAAACCCGACGAATTTGACATAATATATTGAAACCTGACCGTCTCTTTGCAGTCGAAGTCCAGAGCTCGGAACCGGTACTTTTTTAACCAGGTTAAAACGCTCTATAACCAGGTTTTTGGATAAGTGCTCGTTCAGAGCGAAATAGAGATGCGAGCGGTATTGCTTCTGAAATTAACCTGGTTAATTTCTCGCGGAAAGTAACTCTCGGAACCGGTATTTTTTTAAACAGGTTAAAACGCTCTATAACCAGATTTTTGGATAAGTGTTCGTTCGGAGCGAAATAGAGATGCGAGCGGTATTGCTTCTGAAATTAACCTGGTTAATTTCTCGCGGAAAGTAACTCTTTAAATTGAGGAAGGCTATAGGCTATATTTTATCACGCTATGACTAATAGAAGAATGTGGAAAAAACGGGTGAAATTACTTGAAAGGGCTTATCTCGCGAACTACTGGAGCAATTTTTATGTTATTCTCTCGGAGTGCAACGCGTTATTTTTCTGTTTCAAGCTACTTGCGCTGTACGTAAACCCTACGTAATTTGCATTCAACACTACCGTCCACTAGATTAAGATCACCATAGTTCTACGTGAGCCTTGACTTCTGACCTACCGTATACGTTTTAAAGCGATTCCTATCGACCGCCACCTATTGTGCCATGGACAATAGCTTAGCAAAAATTGGCTTCAACTAGTGCGAGCGCCCTTAGCTGATAGTATTATGTTTTGTCCTTGTGTGTCAAGCGACTTTTTTAACGTAGGGGCACAAACATTTGTATGACATTTTAGATATAAGTGTCCATACAAAGTGTGGAACTTTTACTTATTTTTATGTTTTATTAGGAATTATCAAAATATTTCCATTCCTTACAATTAAAAAGTATAAAAATATATGTAAATTATTATAAGTTGAATAAAGGTATAATATTGTCATAGTAGATACCAGATAGTAATCAGCTATAGTATAATTTTACACAATTTTTCCACGACATCCAAACGCATCTGCGCCATAACGTTACAGAATGCGAAGGGTTCCCACAATAGGATTGTTATCGGTTTCGCCAAAAGTATTGTAGGACCTTAATGTTATATAAAACGATCGTAAAGTAGTGTAAATTCGGTTTATGACATTTTTGGAGTGATTTTCCTCAATCGACCTTTATCTTCTTCTATTAGCTAATTATCTCGTTTATAGGTCGCGAGGAAAGAGGAAATGCATAGAGTTTCTAAAACATATTTTTGTCCTACCATTTGGTGAAAGTCCAGTCGGTTCGTCGCCATTCATTAGGCAGTCAAGATGTCTTTGAGGTCGGAGTTTCCTAAATACTTTTTAATGACCCTAGTAAAGATCACTTAAAATACAGTTCAATACGGCCTATCAAGAAGGTCTGTTGCGGGAACTAAAGAGATTATAGTAGTTGCGCCGCTTGGATCCCAATTTTAACAATGCCAAATTGTTTTAAAGTGAAATATATGTAGTTATGATTGAATTTATGAAGTGACAACACGAATTCAGCGTGAAATGGAACATGTGAGCACTTTCGCCGGCTCGGGGTCGCCGAAATCCATCACACCAGCGTTACCCACTTCACTGAATACCACTTAATCTGTGAAGCTAAATTGTTTAGCTCCATCTAAAATTATTTAAGGTTGAACAAGTACTTGACTATATTACTCACTCATTATAAAAGAAGCGCGGTCGCAGCAAGTCATTTAAGGGCCTGTCATCAGATTTGGGGTGTGCACATAGGTTTTGTGCCTATTATTATTCGAAACCCCCGCCCCGAATAATTAAAGGTACAAAACCGAGTCGTATGTCGAAATTACATTATATTACACACATTTACTCTATAAATTAGCGAGTCTTTGTTGGTAAATGTTTATAAATAATAAAAGTCATCAGTGTTGTGCCTAGTCAATAGTCATAACGTAGATTTTGGGAGGTCATGTTCCCTGTAACCCCTCGGGTCGAGCCTGAAAAGAACTATAGTATTATTCAAGCACTTAAGTATTTTATAATTCAGTGATTCTTTTAACTAAAATTTGAAAAAGCCATTATGAAATGCTCATTATTCTCAAGTTTAGTTCTACGAGAGGAAATCAGAATATTTTTTACAATTATTCTGAGTCTATGTGATTCAATTATGATACTTTATACGTTTCGAATCGTAGATCTGAATGATATTAATTATGTTGTAATCATGTACGATGTATAATTATATTCAAGTGATGGTAGTTTCCCGTTCAATTGCATGTCATTGTTTTCATCTCTTTTGTTACAGTCTGTATTCTTCTATAAAATCAGCATGTCAGTACGATGAACGTTCACTAATTAAGTAGCAAGATAGCTTTTCTTTTTTGACTATAAATTAACGTTGAAATATGCAAATATGATCATGTCATGCCCAGGTATATGTATTTAGGTAGAGATATTATGAAGAAGTATATAATAATAATCTGTGCATTAGTTGGACACAACTAATGCACAACACATTTCGTATGAAACAATAAACATAACGTCACGAACCCGTATGTTATTATTAATACCCAATATAACAGAATATTTACTGTTAAATTAACAATCAATTAATAAAATAAAAAAGTATTTGATTTATTGAATAAGAGGTTTATTTAAAACATCGAGTCTATAAAAGGTTGTCTAAAGTTATAAGTAACTTGGGATCGAAGTCGCGATCTCTACGAAATGAACTCGTAAAGTTTTGGACCCTTCGTTTGATTGCTGTCTAACTAGCTACTAAAAGGACTAAAATAAACCGTGCGACTGGATTTTAAATCTGTCTGGTTTCATTAAAGTAAGTCTTGGAGTAAAATAGCTGAGTTAGGTTTTTAGACAGGCAGCCGCAGCGCTTGTAGTATGCTAATGTCGGGGCGTCGCAATGTCACAGCGAGGGAGCATTCAGGACTCAGGAGACATCATTATGTTTAAATTATTTATTCTCTTTCAATAGAATAAAAATATTTTTTTCACTCGTTATAGGATACTTTGATACATAAGACGTTACTAGTTTTTGATAAGCTGTTGTGGTCTCACTACAAAAGATTTAAACACCTGTTGAACAGTTGATTAGAGAAAAAATCAGTACAAAATGGTCTCAAAACAACCGTTCAATAGATGTTTAACCTTTTGTGGTAATCTATACATTTTTAGTAAATCTCTTCATTACGCAATCATTACATGTAGAGTCATATTTTAATGATTACTTAAACTATTGCTTAAACCTTAATGATTACTTAAACTATTGCTTAAACATTAACGGAATACATAAATTTTGTATCGATAACTTCAGTAAATTAAAATTAAGTAATTGTTAAATAGAATACGGCCGTAACTGCCGCATCAGAGATTAATATTAACTTAACTGTAATTGAATGAAGAGTGTGAAAAAAGCCTCAAACATTATCCGTTAAACTCTTCATTATATTGAAGTTTAATCATCATTCAATGCCTCTGAGTGCGGCAGTAAAACTAGTTTAGGACAAAAGCAGAATGTAATTAAGGATATCCACGCTGTTGATCTTTTTTTTTTGCGCAGGGGAAACCCATCATGGGTCCCCCGGGTTGGGTATGTGCCTCAGTAAGTTGAAGCACCCCGGGGGTATGAGAGACTCCTACTCACTAAAACCACCTGCGGTTCGCCTTCAACCGTATAGAGGAGGGATATCCCGGATCTAACAAACACGCGTTAACCTTTAATATGTCTATTTTCTTAGTATGTACTATGTAATAAGTAAAACACGCGTTTCTTTGTCTGTGGAAAATCCCCAAACAATAGTAAAATACGTTTAACTTTTATCTTTTTCAATAAACATAAAACACATCATTGTACCGAGTTAAGTTGAGGTTATTAGAGTGTACATTGTAATTATTTAAATGAATAGAATAGGCTTTGTGTTTGAGTGGTCGTGGTAAGTGAGCTATGTACCAGTAATTACTATCTTCCTTGGGAGCGACGCTATCAAATAAATTAGCTGTATTATGTTCGTGACTTGACAGATCGCTCCTAAAATACTTGTTGTTTGCGTACAAATATAGTCTGATGAACTTCTGACGGTGTGCGCAGTTTATTTTGCGCTGCTTCTGATTTTTGTTTCTTTTTAGCACCATGAAAAAGGGTGACAGTATTCTTGTGTTTAGATTTATCTCTAATTCATACCGTAAAATAATATTTTAATTTATTTGGATTGAATTATAATTTATATACAGAACCAATTTAAACACATTTGGTAAAAAAATATAGCATTTTTGCGACATATTTTCATTAGTTCTTTCTCTCTAATAAAAGTCGCAAGCCATCTTCATTGTGACGTTATTTGACGAGTTATGTTGTGAGATTTGCTAAAGATCGCTGTATCTTCATCCAAGAACTGAAACACTCATATTATACGCATAAAAGATGGGCGCACGTGCGAATTATGTCCGGAGCTTTATCAGGACGCATCCAAACATCGCCCAGATTGGCTACATAATGTATTGTTTGCGTGCGTGTATCCCGAACTCATGTTGTATTGGCGACTCATGGTACAATAAATAAAACCTTTATTGCCCCGCTCCATATTTGTGTACCTGCATACTACTGTCGATTGAGTCGACAGCAAATATACCTTATAAAGTTATTACTTTTATTAGTATCGCTCGAATATTGCTGTTCATATTGAATATGGAGTAGGGTTGTCGCCATGAAACGGCTAGATAATTAATATGCAGCGGAGCGATAAAATGTTTATTGCTAACAAAGGCGACCTAACATAAAAGGTTACGAGATAATTGATAACTCGGCAATAGAATCTAATAGAGTCATCGCAAAATGAGCTTCACAGTTGTGTCAGATTTTGCGTCGTGTTCGTCCCCGTTGTTCGAGAAGGGGACATCCGGTGGATCGATTGATGGCAACCCTAATCACTCTGGCTCGTGAGGCACACAGATAATTTCGTGACCCAGAACCTGGCGAAATAAAACCTTTTTATTCGCAAACTCTCGCGAGTAATATGAAAACGGTTAAACACTAAACACTTTGCCCAAATCGGATTAATTATAACGTAGTAGGTGCGCGGTGTCTGTGTGTGCGTATTTAATACCCGGCTTTCAATTAATTTACTGAAAAGCGTGTAATCACTTACAAAAAGTTAAATTAAAATGTATTATTTTACATTAAATAGCCAAACAGTTACGATTTCTTTACAATTATTAGATAAAGTTGGTAGTTGAAATAGGTTGGTTGAGGAGTGACGGAACAAAAATAGTTACCGCACCAAATGTCTACTTTCGAGCAAAATGCTAAATACTAATGTCATGAATACTATAATAATAACTAGCTGACCCGACAGACGTTGTCCTGTCTTAACGATGATTATTTAATTCGAATTGGTAGATATAATTAAAAAAAAAATAGATTAAAATTAGTATCTCCATGCCCATCAAATTAAATTAAATAGTTTAGGCGAAAATCATAAAAGTTTATTGTGCGGGAACCATACATTTTCCGGGACAAAAAGTATCCCTTGTCCTTTCCCGAAAATCAAAGTATCTCCATACCAAATTCCATCAAGATAGACTGAAAAGTTTAGGCGAAAATCATAAAAGTTTATTGTGCGGGAACAGTACATTTTCCGGGACAAAAAGTATCCCTTGTCCTTTCCCGATACTCAAAGTATCTCCATACCAAATTTGATCAAAATAGATGTAATAGTTTAGGCGAAAATCATAAAAGTTTATTGTGCGGGAACCGTACATTTTCAGGGACAAAAAGTATCCCTTGTCCTTTTTCCCGAGACTTAAAGTATCTCCATACCAAATTTGATCAAAATAGATGTAATAGTTTAGGCGAAAATCATAAAAGTTTATTGTGCGGGAACCGTACATTTTCCGGGACAAAAAGTATCCCTTGTCCTTTCCCAAGACTTAAAGTATCTCCATACCAAATTTCATCAAAATAGACTGAATAGTTTACGGGCAAATCATAAAAGTATATTGTGCAGTAATCGTACATTTTTCCGTGACAAAATGTATCTAAAGTTGGTCTTCGGGACTCAAAGTATCTCTATGCTAAATTTCAGCAAAATCGGGCCAGCCGTTTACGCGTGTTGTCGTGACCACGCGAATATGGATTCATTTTTAACCGACTTCCATAAAACCAGGAGGTTATATGTTCGGCTGTGGATATTTTTTATTTTTTTATTTGTGTATGTTCAACGATTACTCCGCCGTTTGTGAACCGATTTTCAAAATTTTTCTTTTGTTGTATAGGGTTCAACTCCAATTTAGTACCATATTCACAAAAGTGGTGACCTGATGATGGGATCCATGACTAATCGAGGGAACTCCTCAAAATTTATATGGAAACATATAGTGATTTTGGTTTTATGTGAAGGATCTTAGGCATATGCTACCAAAAAATATGATTTTACACCAAGGAAGGCATGCTATGGTTCCGAAGATACTAAGAGAACTCCGGATTCCTTATAGATACAAGTTTGGGACTTTCGGCGATGTTTTAAGAACTGAAAGCATATGCTACTATGCAAATTACATTCATCATCATCATCATCATAATTATCACTACCATGAACCATCACACGATGCATCACTATGAGTTATGACCCTATTATTGGTACTTTTCATAGTCTTTTCGATCGAGACTCGAGTTTGTCGAGTGATTTTGAAAATTATATTAATGTTGTTAACTTGTGACAAAGTAAATGATATTTTAAACTTGGTGTTGCGGTTACCATGTTGGCAATTTGTTCATAGGATCTATGAGGTACGTAGGAAAAAACCTTTTTTGAAAACTGCCTGAGTATAGTAGTTGTGATAGTATCATACCTAAATCTTATATATCTACAACTGACAGCTTATATGTTTACCGGTAAATAACTAAAAAGAGTGAAATTATTATTTTTAACACAAAATTAAAACCGACTTCCAAGGTAAAAAGTAATAATATTAGTATGAACTAAAAAGTATTAAATAATTCTTACTCTTTAATAGTGCCTCTTTCAGAATTCGTCTATATCTCAACTATTTCTGTACATACTATAGTCTTCATTACTTTGAAGTAATGAAGACTATACGGTACCAGTCCCAAAAGTTTCATATATTCTGACATTAACTGATTAACTCACGATTAAATTAGCTGGTACCGACTTCAAAATAATGAAGACTATAGTATGTACAGAAATAGTTGAGATTTAGACGAATTCTGAAAGAGGCACTATTAAAGAGTAAGAATTATTTAATACTTTTTAGTTCATAATAATATTATTACTTATTGTTTTTACCTTGGAAGTCGGTTTTAATTTTTGTTAAAAATAATATATATAGAGATTAATTGTACCGTCATATAGAAAAAATAGTTTAAAGAAGATCATTGTTATTGTTATTGTTATTCTTCTTCGATAAAATTTGTGAAGAAATAATAAGGAAAATTATTTTATATCTATTCTCATTCTGCACTGTATAAGATGAGAGAGCGCAAAGTATATTAAAAAATTAACAACACGGTTATCTATTATGAGCTTAATTAGTTTCAGACCTGTAGCTGTTATCTAAAAGTCTGAAACTTATAAGTAATTAGTTAGACTACAGGTGCTAAAAATATTGTTTTTATCTCTTTCAATAATATGTCATCTGTTGTCTCAAATATATATAACAGAAACAAAATGTTCTTTTGTTACAATATTTGACCCTTCAGGGCTGAAATTTGTAAAGTCCATTTTATGCCTTACGGACCTATCTGACAAACAGCATTATATTTTCTGATATTTTTTGATTATTCAGCGGATTGAATTTCGATTTTAGGTATAGAGGTATAGTTTAATTTCTGAGTTATATAAAAACATACATTGAGATGTAAAATCAACCGTTTTGCAGTGTTTACTTTCACAGCGTTTTGTCGGTTGTGTGACGAAGGTCTGACAGAGCGTGTTGCGAGATAAAGCTCAAACTTTACTTCAGATACATTGAATTATAAAAGTATGTTTAAACTCCATTGTAGGTCAGAGGGAGGACCTTCGAGACCTTTAGATGCTTTTAGATAGATGATAATATGTACACTGATGTTATAAACGAATCAAGATAAGTTCTTATTTAATGTGGTATTTCAAAGAGCTTGAATAGGTTTCGTGATACTCTTATTTGTATGAAATTATTCTTCGTAGAGATCAACTACGATAACATGGCGTGCCCCTCCAAAATTCAAAACGTTTGAAGTGCGTTGTCAAAACGTTTGAAGTGCGTTGTCTCGCGCGGTCGGCTAGTTATGATTAGTTGACCCACAAATCTTGGTAATAAGTGACATTAAGTGAAATATTACGTGTACTGTGATTGGTTCAATACTTACTACATACAAACTCTTTCATAAGGATGTGACTACACACATTGAAACAGTCATTTGGAGGGGCGCGCCATGTTATCGTAGTTGATCTCTATCTCTGACCAGCCTATTATTAACTTTATTTTGTCGTCCCACAAAAACTCGTTTAACGCGCAAAATCCTTACGTCTTTATGTGATAAAAAATATTGTATGTCCTTCCCCTGCACTTACAGTTAACGCATAGAGAAATAACCTATAGCCACTATTTTTATTTGCTTTATCATTTATCATTTTATGAATTCTATTCCTACAATAGTATGCGTGAAACGTATGTAAAAATCCTCCTCGCCCCGTTATAAACTGTACGTTATGCATAAATTTGAAGCGAGAGGCTTATGTTGCACGATCGGTCCTCAGCCGTGGTCTAGTGCCTGTATGTATACGTCCTTATACCGCACTATGTATACGTCCTTATACAGTCGCCGCACGAACAACGCTCGTTAGCTAGAGGGTAATGCCTTTATATTTCCCGTATTATGCCCAATCACTCATGAATGGATATTGTAATAGAAGAATAGGGAAATAGGAGTTAGCCTAATTCCTATTACTACATTTACATTCTGATAAAAAATTTAAAAAAGTTTTACTTTGAATTTCATATTTTGTAATATCTATGTGGTCATTATCAAATCCCAAGGATGTGGAAAATGTCACGTCTCGGTGGAATTGGAACTCGCAATTTTTTAAATACTGACTACAACTATACTTCGTTTCGATTCATTTTGATATTTATGTAAATGTTACCGTTAGAATGCAGAATACGTTAACGTGCACATTACCTAGGTAATCTGCAGATTCCCTAATACCATCCGTTAAAGTATGAAATTTAAATAAAAAAAAGCTTATATTTGCACTTTACCTAGTTATTTTGCATTATCTTCCTTCGTAAAAGTCTTAAAAACTTTGTCAACCTAAGACTGTTCTTGTTTTGATTGTTTTTTCCAGTTGGTACGATCTGTTATATTTTTAACCCCCGACAAAAAAGAGGGGTGTTATAAGTTTGACGTGTCTGTCTGTCTGTCTGTGTGTCTGTCTGTGGCATCGTAGCGTCCAAACGGGTGGACCGATTTTGATCTAGTTTTTTTTGTTTGAAAGCTGACATGATCGAGAGTGTTCTTAGCTATAAGTCATCATCATCAGCCTGCTCAGTGCTGGAATATCACGGTCCATCTGGTCCGCGAAGGGCCGATTAGCGACTTGCAGTCGTTTGGTAGGCTTTATAATATTTTGCATTCTAGTTCATGACATTTATGAATTACACATTAATGGAAAGTTGACCTGGTGTTGCAGCATCACCTGGTAATCAATAGGATATCCAACTCCTCGCCAACTTAGGGCAATGGTTTCGTGTTTGGACCCATTTTAATTGCGACACCTAGTAAGACGTAGATAAACAGTAAATTTTTGTATGCTGCTGCTGCAGCATCACCTGGATTCTATTGGAGCCGAGCTCCATATGAACCCACAGTGGAGGTTTCATGTTTGGACTCGACAAATTGACGGCCTCATCCAAGAAGACATTCATAGATGGTATTCATTGGGATGTGATCCTATTGATAGGAATTATTCTGCACTATTATAACCAACACAAGTTTAAAAAGCATGAAATAAAATAATTAAATTAAGAAATTAAAAAAAACCCCCGCCAAACAACTTTAAAAAGGAATGAAATAATATTTACTGACTTTAAGTTTAAATAATTCCTAAGTGTAAAGTGATATTTTAATCCATAATTGTTGTCAAGGTGTGTCGGGGGACCGCTAATGTAGATGTTTGATTTCACATAACATTATTGTTTAAGGGTCAGTTCACAGCGAACCGAATCGAGACAATCAGCGATACAAAATGCAAAAGTCGCTGTTGGCGGTTCCCCGACACACCGTGACAACAATTATGGATTAAAATATCACTTTACACTTAGGAATTATTTAAACTTAAAGTCAGTAAATATTATTTCATTACTTTTAAAAGTTGTTTGGCGGGGTTTTTTTTTTAATTTCTTAATATTAGTGGAGTAACATTTTACTTAAAATTTAATAATTTATTCCTTTGTTTAAGTCCAAGCAATTATATTAAACGAGCTATTGTCCGCGGCTTCGCTTGCGTTAAGAAGTATTATTATCTACAAGCTTTCATCCCCTATTTTAACCCCTTGGTGTTGGAATTTATCAAAATCCTTTCTTAGCGTATGCCTACTTCATAACATCTACCTGCGTGCCAAATTTCAGTCCGATCCGTCCAGTGATTTGGGATGTGCGTTGATAGATCACCATGTCAGTCAGTCACCTTTAAGTTTTATATATTTAGATAATTCTCTACAACTAAATAGCATGTTAGTCAAACGAGAACCTGTTTCATGTAATTTAATGAGGATAGAATAAACTTTTTGCACTTTAACTCACTCACCCAGGTAATCTGCAGAATACCTTGTTAATCTGCAGTCTAACTGGTTTACGCACATTAACGGTAACATAAACACTAAACATGCATCATTAAAAAAGTCTATTTAAAAGTATAATCTATTGTCATTTATCACTTTTATTCAAGTGTTATCTTTATTGGGAGTGCAAAAATTTAGCACATTATTTTAGATCAAAATGAATTAAGCCACCAACAGATCTAGATCTATAATAATATTTATAAATTCTATTCCAATCTAGAACCTTCTCGAGAGCAGTCTGCTATTAGGGTAAACTCACTGAGGGTCTTATTTAACAAGTAGGTACACCCGCCCTAAGTTTTGAATTTTTTGAATTTGAATTTCAGTGATACTCTACAAAGATCCAATTTTCGGTAGAGAATATATTGAGTAATGAGTTATATAATAGGAAAACATAGCGATATACGTATTGAGTACTTAAATACAGTTAGAAAGGAATTGTAGTGTCAGTGACCTCAGTGGTAAGTTGTAGTTATGGCATTTCTTGCAGGTAGGGCAAGTTTTTTCCGAGGTGTGAACATTTGTAACTGATGAATTGATTGTTAGTGCTAACCCTGAATGGGGTCACCGTCAGAAATCTCGTCCAAAACGCTGTTCTTAGGGTCTAAACACACTAGGCTGAATTACGCCGGCGTAATTTACGTGGCCGAAATTACGGTCTGCCTCTTACGTCTGATGCGACACACTATAAATTACGCGAAGAGCCGAAATTTCGCAGCGTAATTTCCGTTGCGGAACGCGCGCGTAAGTGAATATTTAAAATTCTCAGATGTAAGGGTCTATACAGACGGACCGCATTTCAACTGCAATCCAACCGCAAATTGCAGTTCGAGTGCAGTTTGAATGCAGTTGACACGAATGCAATAGCACTGCAAACCATTATCAACTGCATTCAAACTGCACTTGAACTGCAATTTGCAGTTGGATTGCAGTTGAAATGCGGTCCGTCTGTATAGACCCTTTGGAGTTAGGGTCTATACAGATGAACTGCAATCCAACCGCAAATTGCAGTTCAAGTGCAGTTTGAATGCAGTTGACACGACTGCAATAGAACTGCAAACCATTATCAACTGCATTCAAACTGCACTTGAACTGCAATTTGCAGTTGGATTGCAGTTGAAATGCGGTCCGTCTGTATAGACCCTTTGGAGTTAGGGTCTATACAGACGAACTGCAATCCAACCGCAAATTGCAGTTCAAGTGCAGTTTGAATGCAGTTGACACGACTGTAATAAAAACACGACTGTAATAAAATTGCAAACCATTATCAACTGCATTCAAACTGCACTTGAACTGCAATTTGCGGTTGGATTGCAGTTGAAATGCGGTCCGTCTGTATAGACCCTTAAGGTTGGATTTGCTATGTTCGGTTTTGATAATTCCGTCGTGTATAGTGTGTTGATACACAAAACATTACCGCCGAATCGCTGCCGAACTTTACGCTCGACTCGGCTCGACGGAAATTCGGCTCGCGACGTAATTTCGGCATAGTGTGTCGTCCATCGCGTTCCGTCCGTATTTTGTATGCATTTAAAACGTGGCGTAAACGCGGCGGAATTTACGCCGGCGTAATTCAGCCTAGTGTGTTAAGACACTTTAAAGGCGCGTTTCTGACTGTCTGTCGAAGGCTTGAAATAAAAAGGTAATTTTTTATATTGGTTTAGGGCCAGTACACTGGTGTTCTTATTAGTGCTTCGACTTATGCGTCCGTGTCGCACTGAAACGGCCCTTCCTATTTTACAATCGCCCCTAATATAAAACTTAAGTTACAGCCGAAAGTGCAACAAACATAAAAGTATAATGTTCGCTAAAATCACAACAGTCCTCTCAGCGGACAATAAACGCTCGGGAAACGTCCATGCTAATGGGTTTATGTCTGTGGGTTTTTATGAAGACGTCTGTCATAAACATAACGACGCCACGCATAAGCGCCGTGAAGTGGCATCAGGGCGGGGAGGTGAAAAATCAACGAAACATTCAAAGTTACTCATGTAATACAGAAATGTCAAATCATTTTCTCGTACATTCTACCACTCAGTATGCCTCTCACATCACCTTTATGCTGACGACATAAGGATTAATCTTATAAAGGCGTTGAAGTAAAAGTCTCAACAGAAAATAAGGAATATTATTTAAACTCTAAAGGCTGGCAACGCACCTGCAGCTCTTCTGATGTTGCGAGTGTCTATGGGCGACGGTAGTTGCTTTCCATCAGGCGACCCGTCTGCTCGTTTGCTCCCTTATTTCATAAAAAAACTCGTTCTCAAACGACTCAAGCTAAACTACTCATTACATAAAATCGCACTGGATTTTAATGCTCCAATCGGATAAAACTCATGAGTTGAATTTTCGTCGTGACGCAGTAGAGGCTCTCGAATCAAAATGATTATATCTAGGGTTGACCGAGTAAGGATGTAAAAGAGGATTCATACGGTCGTTACGTGGTGACCACGTTTGTACTACCCTCATAGTTAGGGAGCCCATGAAGGGATTTAGTGACATTCTCGCGCGCTTCAATTAAACTTGTATTAAGTCCAGTCCACATGTCTTTAGTAATCATGGAATGAAAAAAAAAACAGAAATTTTTGTTTGTGCGCTTAACATTTTTTTGCTTTTAAATACTGTTATTTATTTAACTTCTCAGATATTTTATGTTCGACTAGACTAAATGGTTTAGTCCTAGTTTTCTTAAATTTAATGATAAATTATACAATCATCAATCTATCTTTTTTTTTCTAGTATTTTGATTTTAACATGACTGTATAGTAGTAGTAATCTCAAATCCTAGCACTAAAAATGCGTATACTATGTTTTTTTCATATGAACTAAGACTCTATAGTCTATAACATATTTTGAGCATGTGCACTAACATTATTCTGTGATTCCCTACAATCATCCCCACGCCAACCCTCCGACCCTCTTAACCATAAAATATGCACTGCCCCATCATTTCCTCGATATAAATTCAATAACTGCTTAATATGATGACCGAAATGAGGTTTACTACAGTTCATTACTGCTCAATTAATTAATAATAACCGGTTTCAAATCTTTAGTGTCTACAGAATCGGAGTAGGTGCATAATATTATAATAAGCAGATAGTAAATTATAATTATTATTATATAACTAGTTGCTGCCGATAAATTCGTTCGCAAAGAATTAGATTATCGTGTTGTAATTTAAAATCTTCCTTTGCAAAACTATTCTATGTCTTTGGGACTTAAGGCACTATCAAATTCAATAAAAATCAGTCAGCGTGAAGAAATAACATACAGATAGACAATCAAACAGACAAACAGTGAGATTTACCTACAGACAGACACACCTTCGCATTTTTAATGTTACTATGAATTTTATCTGTATATATATAAGTTCGTTATTTATGATAATATGCTTTATAGTACGGGAGCCCTAGAACATTTTTTTTTTGTGATTACTAACAAGCAAATTTTTTGTAAGTAGCTTCAATTTTATAAGACAAACAACTTTTTTATCTGCGGAAAATCTTGAAAGTGTTAGCTAACAGAGATAGAAAGGATTTCATACTTTGATTTGATGGTCCTAAAATAATATGGATTGTTCTATTTGTAGGACAATGTTACTCTTAAATTATATAACTATTAACCTACTAATATACAAAAAATCAGCTGGTTAAGGTTCCGCTTTAGGGTACAGTAGTTAACTTGTTTTGTTGATTACAGAACCCTAAAACGGAACCCTAACCAGCTGATTTTTTGTATATTGGTAGGTTAATAGTTATATAATTTAAGAGTAACATTTTCCTACAAATCAAACAATCCATATTTTAGGACCATCAAATCAAAGTATGAAATCCTTTCTATCTCTGTTAGCTACCACTTTCGAGATTTTCCGCAGATAAAAAAGTTGTTTGTCTTATAAAAATGAAGCTACTCACAAAAAATTAGCTTGTTAGTAATTACAAAAAAAAATATTCTAGGGCTTCACTATTATATTATTTATTATTCAAATATTTTTAAGGTAAAATCCGAATGATTCAATTTATTACCAACATCGTTTATTGCGTTCGATTTCTGTTATTGGTTTACAATTGCAGATTGTTTATTTCTCATTTCCGTTAAGAAAATACATCATTCAATGTTATTATAACAAAATCCTATTTATATAAAATTCTAGTGTTGCGGCATTTGTTGCCAATTCCTCCGAAGCGATCAAATTTTTCATGAAAATACCAATGTCTGGAAAGGATGAAAACTGAAAAGTTATATTTTATTCTTGGATTATTGATAAATGTATGAATAATTCATTATTACTACGAAAAATGTAAAAATAGACTGAGTTATTTAGGTATGTATGCGGGTATATAATATAATGGCATTCACATTGGCGTGACTTTACCCTATTGTGGCATGCAACCGACAGCAGGCAGCCGGCACCGAGTCTGGACGTTTGGACACGCAAATTGACTTCCAATTGCAGTTTCAACATAACATGAACGGAATGGATTTTGTATTAAACTCGATCGTTACCGTCTCCGTTTTATAGTTGTGACTTGTGACTATAATGTGAATAAATGAAATTATACATTACCAGTTGACGCCCGCAACTCCGATGCACTAAAATTTGTTTATCGCGCGGAAACCGTAAAATTTTTCGCGATAAAAAGTATACTATGACCTTTCCCGGGATTCAAAGTATAACCATACCAAATTTCAGAACAATTGGTTAAGTGGTTTGGGTGTGAAGAGGTAACAGACAGACATACAGACACACTTTCGCATTTATGATATTAGTATGGATGTTATTGGGAGATTGAGATTTTCTAGGAGTGCGAAGAAAGACAAAACATAATTCAAGAAATGCCCTATTTAGGTACCAACAATCAAAATTTGCCAAATCGTTTTTTCTTTCACAAAAACATAGTAAATATGTACTAAATTCATGGAAATAACGCCGTCGCTGAAAAATAGAGTACCTAAGCATCTAGCTTAAAGTATGTGTGTTTGTTTTTGAAGAAAACGCCTAAATAGCGCTTCTTCAACCTAGATGCTCTTAAATAAATAAGAATTCACTTAGTAACTAACATTCAGGTCTAGATTTTAGATTCCACAGATAAAATTGACTCAATCCGAAATGGAGACCGAATACTTTAATAGAACCTACGTTGATATGGGGTTGACAAGCTACCAGTCCATACGTTTTTTGTTTTATTCAATTAAAAATTAATGTAACTCTTTACAGATTCGTATGACATAACTAGTTAATACGGAGAAAGACTTAAGGTGAGACCACACAAGACATTACTATACTGCAACGGAGCGACACGACGCCTAACGGCTAACTATTCTTTCTATATCATTTTAAAGAAAAAAAAAAACGACTTAAAATGTATTTCTTTTTCACAGGAACGGCTTTTAAAATAAGTATACTCGTTCAACAAAAAAAGAATGATTGTATAATATGGTCAAATTATGAAACATCCTCCTTTTTGGAGGTTAGTTAAAAATTATGTGAGGAACTATACGACGCGGTACTGAACGTTAACGGTTAAACTCTGTTCTCTGAAGTATCGTGTCTCTTAACTGCTATGTAGTTATGGCTAGTGCAGTTTCGCCTTTAGCAGTTATTTGTGTTTTAATTAAAAATCTAACATTATAAGGCTAAACAATTTGTTTGTTTGTTTGTTTGAACGCGATAATTAAGGTTGAAATTTAAAAAAAAAATGTAAAGAATACTAGTCTATTTATCTAGGAAGGAATTATAATATAACATCACGTTGCGGCCTGCGACCAATAGAAGCGAAAAATCAGAGGATTAAAAAATGTGGAAAAAACTGGGAAAATTATTTAATTCATGAAGCCCCAAGCGGCCACATCCGGCCGCGATAACAATGAAAAAGCTATTGTGTCTCGTTTTGCCACGACTGATGGGTTAAAAGTGCTAATCTCACAAACTACTAGAGCAATTTTCATGTTATTTGGCACAGATGTAGATCACGCGGAGGGACAAAGGCTGTTTTTTTTTGTCGGAAAATGTACGGTTTCCGTGAAATTCCTATTCACGCGGGCGAAGCCGGAATACATCTTTTAACAATTGACTCACTTTAATTAACTTAATTAAATACTGTTAAAATGAAATCCCGTAACAATAAAAGCCATATCGTTGCTCTCAATAGCTGATGCTGTCCATTTATGTTTTAATGAAGAGGATTATTTCTAAAACTCCATTATCCCAGAAAATGTATTCGACGCTCATTGAACAGAGTTTAAAATTTCACGTAGTGAGGGATTAAATTATTGTAAACTAGGTGACGCCCGCAACTCCGTTGCGCCAAAATTCGTTTCTCGCGCGGGAACCGTACATTTTCCGGGATAAAAAGTATCCTATGTCCTTTCCCGGGACTCAAAGTATCTCCATGCTAAATTTCAGCAAAATCGGTTTAGTAGTTTGGGCGTGAAGAGGTAACAGACAGACAGACAGACACACTTTCGCATTTATAATATTAATTCATGAAGCCCCAAGCGGCCACATCCGGCCGCGATAACGATGAAAAAGCTATTGTGTCTCGTTCTGCCACGACTGATGGGTTAATAATAATAATATAAATAATAATAATAATAATTTGTCTTTAAGTCTTACCGCATACACACATTTTCCGCATACGTTTCGTTCCGAATTCGTTTTCTGTGTTCGAAAATCTGAATTCATTTTCTGTATTCGGAAAACACGTTCACTTTTTTTCGAACGGAAAATATTCTGCACATACGTTTCAAGCGGAAGCCGGCGCGTTCGCGCGTGAAAAAAACGAACATTTGCCCTACTCTCACGGAATTCCGAATACGGAAAACGAATTTGGAAATCGAATACGAAAAACGTGTGTATGCGGTC
Organism: Polyommatus iphigenia; assembly: GCA_963422495.1. Lineage (NCBI taxonomy): Eukaryota > Metazoa > Arthropoda > Insecta > Lepidoptera > Lycaenidae > Polyommatus > Polyommatus iphigenia. Next base: position 23,764,079 of record OY730187.1, on the reverse strand, counting down.
AGCCTTATACACTCATTTTGTACAACAGATTTCCTGATAATAAATAATTAGCTTCACATTATTTTCCCTTTCGAATCATGTACCGTTAGAAAAGTTCATAAAATGACCTATGTAATTTGGTTTGGTCGAGTTTTGTCAAACCCTAGATCACGACTAACTTAACTACCAACCCGATATGTTAACGTAGGTCCACTATATTTTTTCTTTAATTTCTCTATTTTCTTTTACGGCAGCACAGAATAAATAAATACTACATAGTTCTCTGTACAGTTGAACTCTCAACCGCTACATTTATTAGCTAATACATATACCTAATAAATTAACTATAATTATTTACCTCAGTATTTTATGACTTACTACAGGGTAATTTTATTAAACGCGCAAATTGTTATGTAATCGTTGAACAATAATATGTTGAAAGTTTTATGAAATTATTCGCGCTTAGAGCGTAAAATTGCCCACTCGTGATCGCGCATGGAATGTAATAAATACAACACTTTTAGCGATACGCGGAATTTTACTTTACGACGGAATTTGTGACACATAAGCAAGTTATTAGTCTTCTGGCTCATGTTTTACTGACTCGTATTACCCTGCACCTGACAGCTATCTCAATATATTGAGGAGGAGACCGGAATACTAAGAGATTAGGTACAGCTTTTATTGGGTTAGTTTAACGTATTAATATCTATTTATTAGGTACGACCGGAGAAATTTATTTATAGGCAGATGGCAGACCTGTTACTTAGTTGGGTTCTGTCACGTCAATATTAGTTATGATCTGTCAGCTGGACTTGTTATATAATAGATCGATCAAATGAATAAATTTCACTGGTAGTACTAATGTACTTTTCATTCTTTAGTTTTCACGTACCTAACGGTGAAAAAAATATTCATCTATCGACTAGTGTCGAATGTTCATAATTTAAAAAGTAAACGAGTAGTAACAGATCGTTTTACGTTGCAAACAAACCTTTTGTACAAGTATCATCATCATCATAACATTATCAGCCTATATTCGTCCACTGATGGACTTGGCGTTCATTGAGAGAGGGCTATGTCCAGCAGTGTACAAGTATAGCCACAAATAATTGTTACATGTTTTATCTAAATTTCTATTGAACATCATTTTAATTTCCCAAACCTTTTTCGAATTGCCAAAAGCTTTCAATGAATGAGCAACATAATGTAAAGCTAGGAATGTACCGATCCTTTGAATTCGCGTGACTTGGCTGCATGTTCTACGGCAATGCAGCTGTATCCTATTTATATTGAAGTCACGATATTACACGGCTAAGTTTAAATAAAACCTGCAATAACTAATGATAATATCCGATTTTATAGATTCTAAGTATTCAGTAATAACTTAATTAAATAAATTTTTAATATGTACCAGGCTTCACATAATCTATTCAAAATTGTCTTTCTGAAACAAAATAAGTATATTTTCTGTTTCTTTATTCTAAATCTAAATACAATAATTATAAAAATTAAAATCCACACTGGTTTCGGTTTTCGGTTTCAAAATTTCGGTCGCGGCTGATTTCATTAAAACTGACCTTTTGGACGCATCTAAAAAAAATTGAATCAAAACTTAATGATTGCAGATTGGGCACGATACAGGGGAAAATTATCTTGTCTGAGAATATCGACAAAGTATAACAAAATAATTTTATACCGAAACGTGTTGAACAAATAAAACAATATTTGAATATCGCTGTTGATCAAATTGTGGTTTTCACCGCTGGAAAAATTTCGTGTATTGACATTTGATTGCACACTATACACAATATCATACAATTACACGTGTAAGCCCTTGCAAACAATCCGCTCAACATAGGAACCAGTTTTACGCGCACGTGATACTGCATTTTTTCAGAACTTGCTAAGTATCTCAAATTACGCTATTATGCCGGGCCAATGCGTTGTAGTATGAAAACATCTACTCTACATTTACAACTTATATGAATACTAGATGACGCCTAACGTCAAAATTCGTTTATCGCGCTGGAACCGTACATTTTTCCGGGATAAAAAGTATCCTATGTCCTTTCCCGGGACGCAAAGTATCTCCATGCCAAATTTCAGCAAAATCGGCTCAGCGGTTTGAGCGTGAAGAGTTAACAGGCAGACAGACAGACACACTTTCGCATTTATAATATTAGTATGGATTATTTCCAGTTGATCCGTTGTTTTACCGTAAGATGTGGCGATGATGAAAGATGTGTCTTGAGAGCCTCAAAGGAAGATCTTCCGACCCAGCGAGAAGTTGTTATTTAGGTCATGACAACTCCTTACAGAACCTCTAAACAAACTTCGATAGCGTTATTCAGAATTGTGCGCTGTTCGATCCGATTATTTCAGGTATTAAAAATTAAATGTTCTCTAATCAACACTATTCCAGATATAAACACAATTTTTTACCAAAATCGGTCTAGTCATTTTAGAGTTCGACAGCAAACGCCGGCGGTATTAGAATTTATATTGCGTTATTTACGTGTAATACATGAGTACATGACGATATCGGTCTAATTCTGATGTGTTATTAGGGCTCATATTGGCCGATAAGCTTATTACATTTGACAATAAAAGACGTAATATTCGATACTGTCCTGGATTAATAAGTTTCTATTACGTTATACAATTTCTGGGGATTCGCCAATGGACACAATGGAGTCGATGTTCATTTGTCAATCATACCCACATTGCTAGGGATTCTATCAATATATACCCAAAACTTGGTTGCTAACCACCTGATAAATAATTTACTCTAAGGGCCTGTTTCACCACATCCTGATAAGTGCCGGATAGGCTATCCGCCACTTAACTTGACAGATAAAGTATCTAGAATCAGTCAAATAAGTTGTGGATAGCTTATCCGGCACTTTATCAGGAAGTGGTGAAACAGGTTCTTATTCTTGAATCGAAAACTTCTTTGGCGGCGTTATTCACTTTTTTGGAAAGGGTGGAATTGAAAGTTTGTAAATTGGAGTATTTGTAAGTAGGAGAAGAGAGAGAGAGAACTTCTTTAGCATTACTAAAGAAGTTCCTGAAGCTCCTTCAACGAGTGTTTCATTTTCACTATAGTCAACACTCCTTGAGTGCAAGCGTTCTTTATTCAACTAAAGGACATACAGATTAAAACAGTGCTTCACATAATTATATATGAGCTTTTCAAAAGTGTTATCATAGCGATAAAACCTTTTTTAATATTTAACATCTATTGCTTAATTAACGATTTCATGAAATCAATATTGATATCAAATCAATATGATGTTTAGTATTTCTATTCAGGCCAGTAATAAAAAAGTTGGCAAATTCTGAATAGCGAGAGAAACAGTTTTAATTAATTGCGAACAATACATTGACCAGGAAAGATTTCCTAGAAGAACAAACCCTAATAAAGAGAAGCAACAATTAAGTTTTTCTTGATACTGTTTTTGGGTGATACAATAAACAGCGCTCGCCCACTATTATTCCACTTCGAAAAGTCTCGTTTGTAAGATAAGGTTTCACAACCCTAAAAGTTTTAGTTTGTTACAAACGTAGAGGACTCGGTTGACAAAATGTTTTTTTTGTTTCTTGCAAGATGTTTGCAAAGATATGATATACAGAATAGTTTAATATATCGTTTTGGTTCACAATTATTTTTATTTTTGAAACTTGATGCTATTATAAGTTTAAGTGAAAAATTATTGTTATTTTAACATTTATAACTAATTGTACCTCTATATCATTCAAGTATCTAATAATCATTGTACTCATATCATAAAGAAAGTACATATTAGTAAAGAATTTGGGGCCAAAGAGCCCTTGCCGCTTATGCCTTTATCACAACTTTCGTTCCGTGTCTACGAACTTCGTAGCACTCTCGTAGACCTAAGCTACCGCGTAGCGCTACGAAGCTACGTAGCGGTCGCTTTGGCTAGCGAGGTTAGTGACCCCATGTGCTGGCCTCCGTTTTATAGTCATGCGCTTTAAATCGTAAATCGAAATGTCTATGGAGGATAATATCGTTACCAATGTTTGCTTGAAATTGAAGAGTTTCATGTGTATTTGTTTGATAAAGCATGTTTAAGGTCTCTTTAAAATTAACATTCCTTAAAGAATTTACGTACCAAATAATTTATAAAACGTTAAAATGTATATTCAACAAAATATTCCAGAATATAAAAACCTTATTTCTATTCGTGTCAAATTAAAACGAATAGATTTGGTAAAGTATTGCATCATGGATCAGGCGTGTGGATCAATCGGATTCTGAAATGAAAAATTGTCTTTGAAAGTGTGGAATTCTCTCGCCATAGATCCCCGGCCAGCGTCAGAAAGGATGGAGGAATTTCAAATGGCGTTCGGGATTTTTGCTTTGCTAGATAAATGTCGCGAGACACAATATAAGGCTTTTGAAATATATTGTAAAAAAATATATTTTAAATGTTAAAATAATGTGGAATGCTATAAAAGTTAATTCAATAATTTTGATATTGATACGAATAATTATACCTTAAGGCATAATATATTCCTAGGTTATCTAATATATAAAATTCTCGTGTCACAATGTTAGATAGCGTACTCCTCCGAAACGGCTTTACTGATTTTAATCAAATTTTATATGCATATTCAGTGGGTCTGAGAATCGGCTACTGGGTACTTTTTATATTGATAAGTGCATTTGTTGAATAAATAATAGTAAATTATTACAACTCGAGACTGACGGCGACCATTGTTTGTGCGACGGGACGGGACGGGACGTTACCATGGTAACATACTTATTTAGTCACTTCAATAAAATAATGATTTGCTCGAAATACTTTATATTATTATGGCAAAGCAACGTTTGCCGGGACAGCTAGTAATTTATAATATTGCTGGTTGTATTATGCAGCACCTCAAAATTTACCAGCATTATCAGTTTTTACAGATTAAAATGTTATAGAACACATAAATCTGTTACCATAACATAATGTTTTCGAATTAAAATATCTATCGTAGCTACGTTTTCGTAACGTTATCAGAAGTGATATTTTATATAGTTATGAAAGTAGAGAAGTGGGACCTGTTGTATCCATTACTAACTTAGCTAGTAATACAACATTGGTGCGATGGTGTCCGCTTTTTGTTGTAACGGTGCGACCTGAACAAAGGTGTGCTCTATTTGCATTTATATTGACTCCACAAGAAAGCGCCGCAGAATTAAAATAAATTAGACGTCGTAAATGAACGTGCATATTTTATGGTTGAGCGTAGTAACTGGGCCATCCTTTTATGCTTATAACGTGTTTTAAAATCTGAATTAATTGTGCACGGGTTACCTGTTTTATACTATCTTTCTATTTTCTTTTTTGCATATTCTAGTAAGCAAATTAGGTTAACTTGCTTATAATAAGGTCAAGTTCTTCGAAGTTACATTAGCTAGCACAAATTAAGAAAGGTTTTGTTACATTCATTGGTTAAAGTTTTAGCTGGCTAAAAAGTAGCGCTGCGTTTCGCGATGCCTAGATTAGTATATGAGTAGATTTCGATTTTGTATCTCTGCGACAAGTATGCATCACCATTAATATTCACCGTGTCACGTTTTGGTACCCAACGCGACGCGCAGTATTTATAAATTTGTATGGATTTGACAGATTTGCAAGACGTCTCACGCAATTGAAGTCTGTCAATTCAGTACTATAGAAATGAACGAAAACGATACTCTGGTAAACAAGTGCCATTTTCGCCAAAACCTGATCTCATGCACCGAAAATTATGATTTTGGTCTCATTTGATTCGGAATACCATCTAGAACATTCTATCAAAATTCCAAGACGGGCTGAAAAAAATGCAAAAGTTATAAACAATTAAGTAAACATAAAAATAAGGGTTTGTTTTTTTTTAATATTTCAAAAACTATTTGAGATAATCAAAATTTGAAAATAGATCCTTAAAGAGCAGGAAATTTCCTAAAAAAAATCCTTGATCCTGGAACCTTACCAATAATCCTTATAGCTTTAATTGAGCGGCGAAAGTAACGGTAAAACCGCGTGGTTCGGGTTTCTCATGATTTGTCGCAATCTGCTACGTGAACTAAAAAAATATTTTAAGGGATTAAATATTAATATTAAGGAATAAAAAAATTGGGTACTAAGTAGACATATCAATAAACAATAATCCGTTAACAAAAATAAATTATCACAATTTGTTTAATTATTATGCTTTTCTTAATTTGTTAATAGTCACCATTTTAATGCTAACATAAAAACGCTGATTATTTCTAAACAAGAAATCTAGAAATTTTTATGATTCTTTTGAGCTAATCTCAAAAGGGCTTAGAAGAGATATCCGGTAGAAAAATTCAATAATTTTGATTTTTCACTTTTTTATTAACATTCAAAATCATTCCAAAATTATTCATGTAAATAAAGCAATTACGGTACTTTTATATCCAATTATTGTTATTATTTTGTTTTGTTGTTGTTAGAAGCCAGATAACAGTATATATTTTTATATTTATAACTAATCAAATTTAAATAATCATTTTTATTGATGAAAAAACCCTAATTGCTTTATTTACATGAAAATTCCATGAATGCCTTTGATTGTTCATAAAAAAGTGAAAAATCAAAATTATTGAATTTTTCCACCGGATATCTCTTTTAAGCCCTTTTAAGATTATGTCAAAAGAATAATAAAAATTTCTAGATTTCTTGTTTAGAAATAATCAGCGTTTTTATGTTAACATTAAAATGGTGACTATTAATAAATGAACAAAAGCATAACATTTAAACAAATTGTGATAATTTATTTTTGTTGACGGATTATTTTTTATTGATATGTCTACTTAGTACCCAATTTTTTTTTATTTCTTAATATTAATATTTAATCAGTTAAAATATATTTTTTAGTTCGCGTGGCAGATTGCGGCAATTCACGCGAAACCCGAACTACGCGTTTTTACCGTTACTTTCGCCGCTCATTTAAAGCTATAAGGATTATTGGTAAGGTTCCAGGATCTAAGATTTTTTTTAGGAAATTTCCTGTTCTTTAAGGATCTATTTTCAAATTTTGATTATCTCAATAGTTTTCAAAATATTAAAAAAATCCAAACCCTTCTTTTTATGTATATACTTAATTGTTTATAACTATTGCATTTTTTTTCAGCCCCTCTTGGAATTTTGATAGAATGTTCTAGATGGTATTCCGAATCGAATGAGACCAAAATCATAATTTTCGGTGCATGAGATCAGGTTTTGACGAAAATAGCACTTGTTAATCAGACTACGAGCGTAATTTGTGAGTTGTGCTTGTGAGTCGCAGAATTTCGGCTGGCAGAAATTCTGCTGCATTCAGTTTCACACCAAAATCCTGTTTGATTCACACGAGCGTAATTTTGTGAGTCATGATTTGTATGAAAAGATATTTACGCGACCAAAATTCTGCCCTTACTTTTTGCAATTTTATAGAAAATATGTTTATTAATTACAACTTCCATATATGTGCCTACCGCATACATATTATAGTGTAGGATGGATCGATCTCCTGTTGATTAAACACTGATTCATGGCCGCCAGCCGTGATGACATTTTCATTATTAAACACCAGTCACAGGACCCCGTGACCGACACTGATAACAGAATACCAAATTCCGGGTTCCATTCAATCAAATTGATATCAACGAAGAGGTGTTATAGAAACATTATTTAGTAAATAAGCATATAAGTTACCAAATTATGGCCACAAGTTCGTTGCGCAGAAATTATTTTGTCGCACAGGAACCGTACATTTTCGGGTCCATCCCGAACTAACTCCCCACACCGATTTCGGTGACGGTGGCCAGTTTCATTGAAACCAGGCCAGGTACGCAGGAGTAATTTTATAGTGCTCAAGTGTGTGCGCAGTGCACAAGAGCACTCTCTATTCCTTCACTCTCATAACCCAGTGGGACGGAAGACCGACACGGCTGGCGAGAGATCAGGCGCAGGACCGACTTTTTACATGCCCATCCGACGCATGGATCATCTTACTTGTCAGACAATCAGGTGATCAGCCTGCATTGTCCTAACCAAACTTGGAAATAACATGTTTCCAACGCGGGAATCGAACCCACGACCTCCGAGTCGAGAGCTACGCTTTTAACCACTAGACCACGGAGGCGTTAGTATGGATTTATAATACAATATTTACCGCAAAATCGTCTTTGAATGCAAATGTGTGTACCTAATTATTTTTAATTTATTTAGCAAATGGTTGAAGGTTGTACATAGGAATTTGAAACATAATAGTAATAAAGCTTCATTAGTTAGAAGCTACAAGCGTAATATAACAGGTTTTTGGTATTACACGCCCGAAGAAAAACAGCAGCAGCCTTAATTATGAAATACGGTAAATAAATACATTTACGTTTCCATTTTTCAGCCGAAACATTTTTCAATTTATGTTCCGCTAATATCTTAGCGTGTTATTATATCAACGTAATGATTTCATTTAAATGAAAATGAAAATGAGAAAAATACCACTGTTTATCAAGAAGATATAAAATAGTAGATTTTAAAAGTGAAAACTTCTTTAGAGGCATCGTGTATTTTGTGCACTTTGTGGGATAGATAATATAGTTAAAATAGCGTCAGGATACGTCGTGACTCGTGACCTGATCGAAAATTCGTAAGAAGGAGGAGGTTTTTTCTTAAGTTACTAAAACATATATTTGTAAAATATAATTCCTAGATTATTTTTTATAGTAATAATCAAAAACTTTAAGGAAATGTCTGCATAAATAATATTTTATTACACTCATATTTCAGTGCAATATCTCTGAAAGGTCAAGTTTTATTGCTTGCTTAGTGGCTTTTGGCACAGTCACTTTCAAGACATTACTACTTTCAGTCCAATATCCAAGCACTCTTTCACACACTTTTGCCTCGATTTTGCTATAAAATTGTAATTCAACATTAAGGAGGCGACCAACCCAAAATTGTCAATTTTATAATTAATTTTTATCCTTGAAAATAAGCCCCGAATTGTTTCATTTTCTACACATAGATACTACATTATATTTACAAGAATTTTCTCGATTGAAAAAAATCACAAAGATGCATCTAATTTTCGCGAACTTTTCATATATTGCCACAACCGTGCATTAAACTAAGTTAATATTTTAACACATTGTATAAAATTCTATCATTGAGACACTGACCTAGCGGATTTTTAAAATGTTGTTTATTTATCGAGTTATTAAGAAAAAACTAATTTGGCGATGAGTCCGCGTCGTCCTTTTTCATCTGGCATATGAAGTGAGTGAGAAGAGAGAAGGACGATGTTTGATATTTTGCGTTAGTCGTTGTATGTATATGTAACAGACGTTTGAAGAAATTCAATATTTAATTCAAATGTTTACAAGTCCCAAGACGATTGACGTGGTGTAGCGTCAATATAGAAGTTAAAGGATTATGTCTCAAACATGTCGTTGATAGACATTAATTTGCGAGTTTAATAACGCGTCGGGGACTTGGCCGGGGGAGGTGAGGTACGTTCCTCGGTCTACCGCTACACCGCCTGACATGTATGGTGTGTTTAGTGTTTATCGGTTACTATTAATATGGCTTATGCCTGAAGAAAATTGTTTAAAAACGAATGGTTCCATTACAGAAATGTCGGTTGAAGTGATATCGAAACAGTTGTAGGCATATACTTCTTCGCCAAGGTTAAAGGTAGAAAGAGAGGGCCATATGAATTGTGCTGCAGTCTTTCTTATTTTTAATCAGGTTACGTGTTCTGGCCCAAGTGTTAAAATTCTTTACCTATCCTTAAAAAGCGTACAACGTCGTTAAAGCAGTTTTCACTTCAAAAACAACGAATTCATTGTATAAAATGTATAATTATTAAGAGAGGATTTGAACTCATAACTGTATTTAAAATGCGAAGTAAAAATTCGTAGCAAATATTAAACTCTTTAACACGTTTTATGAGAACCTCAGCCCGACAAAAAGAAACCTTATTAAAAGGCTAATAGGATTAAAACAGATTGTCACGCATCGTAATAAACCCGACGGTGAAACGGTATGGCTCCGACTGCATTAGGGGTAATCCTACGCGCCCGCCTGCATAAAATGCCCGGCTCGACTAATATGCACTTTGATAAAATGGCTTAGTGAGCGCGGATAGTTGGAAAAAGCTGTTAAAAGTTATTTCTAATTACATTTCCCACTATTTCTTGTACATTTCTAAGGTGTTCATCATTTCAACAAAATAACTATGATGTTAGCATTATTTAGTACTAGCTGTCCCGGCAAATGTTGTTTTGCCATTTAAAGTATTTCTACTTCATCAGTTGATACAAAATCTTACCCCCTCTTTTGTCCCCTAAGAGGGGTGGGGGGGAAAATTTTATACACCAGATGTTATATTGAAAAACATAGTTAATAATACATATTAAGTAAGTCCATTAAAGAAAAAAGTTTGATACAAAATCTGACCCCCTCTTAGAGGGGTGGGGATTTTTATACACCAGATGTTGAGGTGGAAGAAGACAAATATATCTGCGGAAACCGTATGCAAATCGGATCAGTAGTTTTCATGTCATAGTGGAACAAACATACAGACAGACAGACAGACAAAAAACTAACCACATTTTTGGCTTCTATAGCGATGTAGTGACCCCCCGCTTATTATTTTTTGAATAACTTTAATGTACAGAACTTTCATTTCTACAGTTTTATTATATGTATAGATTTTTCTTCAGTTCATAAAGGATCAATCACAAAAAAACACGATTAGTATTTGTATATAGTTATGATTATATTTTTAGTTTTAAACAGATTTACGTAACGTACATTTATATATATATGAGTATGATGATAATCTTAATAATTATATTGGCATCTTATTCTTTCATATCAACAACTGTATTATATGATTTCTGATGAATCATAATGAGCAAATGTAATTTCGAATTTTCATAGAAGTTTTTGAAGAGCCTCAAAACTTCTTCGGTATTGAAAAGTATTATTAGAATTGGCTTTTACAAAGTTCCCAATAATTTAATAATCTTGTTGTTAAAATTACTAAGAACAAAACACTTTTATTTTTATTATTTCGACCGTTTTTACATTACAGGACCTTGAAATTTAATTCTCAACGTGACTAAAAAAAATAAAAAAAAATATGGTTTTCACTTGTCGCGCACAGCAACCCTTAATTTACTGTTACTTACTAGCTGAGGTTACAATACTTTTCTCCGTACTCGCCACAGCAGCAGACATGACAACGTAGCGTACGTTCGCCACTATTAAATTCTAGGAAAATTATTTTATTTGCTTGCTGAAGTGAAACCTGAAAACTTTACAACCGTTTTGCTCCACTTGACCCTTGATTTAGTTCCGAGCAAATCCCTTTCCTAATCGTTTTATTATCGCAACTTCTGTTCTAAATCAAAACTATAAGCCATAGATGGTAACCATTATATGTTCAGCTTATGGGTGCCGAGGTACTTAGCCAACTTGCATTTCATAATCTTGAAAGCGAAGTAAAAGGGACCATTCACTATCCTGCATTGCAGTCCGCCGTGCAGGCCTGCGAAATGGACGTAGCCCACACATTATCCTGCTTTGCCGTCCTGCTAGGGATGTGATATACTTGCAAAATTCAATATCAGGACTTCTAAGTACGAATACGTAACGAAACGAAGCATACAGGCATGCTCTACGTGGAAAATTAAGATGATTTTGTTCAGAGCAGAACTTTCTAAAGTGTAATTTGAGGGAGAAACAATAGTTTTTTTTTAAATGACACGGCTCACGTGTCATACGCCACACGTTAAAAATATATATGACACGGCTGCCGTGTCATCCGCACTGAATCAGTTAAAGTATTTTTTTATTTATACGATTTTGCTCCTTATTTACATACAAATACAGATTGAAGTCCTATGCAAATATTTTCAGGGAGCCTTACGGGGCTCGGCGCGTTTGCCCCTCTTGCGCCTTGCCGACGTTGCAAGCTTTGCGACTTGCCACTCGCAAACGCGTCGAGCCCCATGGCACCCTGAAAATACTCGCATAGGACTCCAATCTGTGTATGTACTATGTACAGAAATAAATTTTGCAGTGCCGTATTTCTTAATTGCTTATTACTATAGGCTGGGGATTTTTGGTTACACAAACAGAGATTTTCTTTATATTATATTTCGATAAACTCCACTTAGCCCGTGTTGTCCATTGTCAACCACGTAGTGATTATAACACAGATTAATATAAGTATATGTAGCAACTAGCAAGCGGATTATCACTACATATTATTATAATAAAACAAAGTCGCTTTTTTTTCTCATGTCCTTTTGTTTCCTTTAATCTTTAAAACTACGCCACGGATTTTGATGCGGTTTTCTTTAATAGATAGAATGATTCAAGAGGAAGGTTAATAAATTATAAGTATAATAACATTAATTAAATAGTGGAGAAATACTGTTATTGTTATAGCTTACTTTGCAAACCAATTTGCAAACGCAGGCTGAACCCTACGAGATTTATCAAAATAATGTACCAAGACGTATTGCACACATTGAAAAGGTCTACAGAAAACTCCGCGATGGTATAATATGTCTATCTCTTATGGACATCCCACAATAAAAGTTTTTTGTCATTTACTTTTAACGACAAATAATGGGTAATTTTTAGAGATGTGCCGACTAGTCGCCGACTAGTCGGTAAAGCCGACTATCCGGCCACTTTTGTAGTCGGCGAATAGTCGGCAAAAAGCGCCGACTAATCGGCTTTTTATTTTTTTGCTATTAATGTAATTAGATTAAAGAAAAACCTCGATTATTATTTATAATGTTTTCATATCACACTTAAACAGTGTTACACTTTTTAAAATTAAAATAAGTGTTTCTGAAATTACTTGCTAGTAAAGAATTTTTTTTTGTAAATACATATAATTTTAACAACAAATGAAATACCTATTTAATGAAAACCATGAACTATTTCATAAAAACAAAATAAAGTGTCTTACTAGTGGAATACCAGTACAATACAGCGTCGTAAGATGACGTCTTGATCACTGGTCAGTAAACTGGGTTTTATTTCGGAACATAGGCAATATGTTTGATTTACAAATATTACAATATTGTTTTGTAACCTAATTATTTGGTGAGAGACTACCTTATTAGGTATCTTATTGATATATATTTAATAATTTACATTCGCCAAACGATCATTTATACGTTTTTGGTAGGTTTGAAAGTCATAAAATATGCAAATATTACAGCTAAGTCGGATAATAATGTACAGAGTGCCTCAACAAAGAGACAGATTTTAACGGATGTATCAAAACATTGTAAAATGATAATAAGTATGTTAAACAAGAATTTTATTGAACATGTCCAATCCATAGAAATGGAAAGATAATAATATAACATCTTAGCACTGGAGTAAAATCGTAAATCTGCACAAGAAATCGTTAAAAATAATATTATCAAGCGGATAGATCCATATTCATAGTGACACCATGATTTTAGTATGATATGATATTATGTTAAACTACAATTTTATCGAACATTATATCCATTCTTTACACAAAAAATAATATTGATCGAAAGTAAATACCCTAAAACCTTATTTGATTTTATCAAAAATACTAGCTGTTGCCCGCGACTTCGTCCGCGTTAGCATAGTATAATAACAAAGATGGATAGTTTTCCCCTTTTTGTGGTTCCTTATACAAAGGGTAAAAACGGGACCCTATTTAAGCAAACGTCAAACGCAAACGTCAATAAACTTTCATGTTTCTAACTCAAGAAATGACGGACTTTCATTGAAACTTTCTACCCCTATTTCACCCCCTTGGGGGTAGAATTACCAGAAACGCTTAAATACGTATCCATTCATTTTTAATCAGTAGCACAAAAATAAAGTTTCATGTTTCTAACTCAAGAAATGACGGACTTTCATTCAAACTTTCAACCCCTATTTCACCCCCTTGGGGGTAGAATTTCCAAAAACGCTTAAACACGTATCCAATCATTTTTAATCAGTGATCCCAAGCATAAAATTTCATGTTTCTAACTCAAGAAATGACGGACTTTCATTCAAACTTTCAACCCCAATTTCACCCCCTTGGGGGTAGAATTTCCAAAAACGCTTAAATATCTATCCATTCATTTTTAATCAGCAGTCCTAAAATAAACTTTCATGTTTCTAACTTAAGAAATGACGGACTTACGTTTAAACTTTCAACCCCTATTTCACCCCCTTGGGGGTAGAATTTCCAAAAACGCTTAAACACGTATCCAATCATTTTTAATCAGTAACCCAAACATACAATTTCATGTTTCTACAAGAAATAACGGACTTTCATTCAAACTTTCAACCCCGATTTCACACCCTTGGGGGCAGAATTTCCAAAAACGCTTAAATACGTATCCATTTATTTTTAATTAGTAACCCAAAAATAAAATTTCATGTTTCTAACTCAAGAAATGACGGACTTTCATTCAAACTTTCAACCCCTATTTCACCCCCTTCGGGGTAAAATTTTCAAAATTCCTTCCTTAGTGAGTGTCTACTTAATAAAACAACCCTACTCACCAAATTTCGTTGCTGTAACTGTAACAGTTTTTGCTCAGCGATGATGAATCAGTCAGTCAGTCAGTCAGTCAGTCAGTCAGTCAGTCAGTCAGTCAGTCAGTCAGCCAGGACATGTAATTTTATAAGTATAGATAATATTTTGTGAATAAAAATCACGACGACATTTAAAAGAAGAGAGCAAAGAAATTACATTTTATGCAATTATTTTTTTTTACTCACGACAATCTGGTGCAATTCTTTCAAATTTTTCATTAAATGAGGGATGTTTGATGCTATATACTCGTAGCCGTAGGGTCTTTCGTGTCAAATGTCGTGTCAGTTATGCCTGTCTGCTATATAACTGTCATATTATTATTACGTCTATTATGACAGTTATATCGTGACATGTGGAAGCTATTTCGTGACATAATATGAAAGCTGTTTGACACGACAATTGACAAGATAGACCCTACGAACCTAGAAGTTTTCATCATTAATTAATATCAATGTGATTGCGGCAGTTCGTGTAAAATAGTTGGTAGCGTTATAATATGTTGGCTTTTTAATAGCTTACAATTAGCCTAAACAATTGTTAACATTAGAACCACTTTTATGCTTTTAATTAAATAAATGAATAAAATTGGCCAAGTGCGAGTCGGACTCGCGCGCGAAGGGTTTCGTAGTAATGGTACCTATGAAGAAAAAAAAGGCCAAACAATTTTGTTTTTGTTTTTTATTATTAATTTTGTTATGAACTAGTTGATGGCCGCTATCTCGTTGGAAATTCTTTAAAAAATCGTTCATCACATGGGAACCGTAATTTTTTTCAGGATAAAAAGTATCTTTGGTCCTTTCTTCACCAAATTTTATAAAAAATGGTTCAGTGGTTTAAGGATGAAAAGGTGACAGACAGACTATTCTAATATTAGTATAGATTATTATTAAAGTTTAAACATAATGATTCTGAATTCTTAAATATTTCAAACACTTACCGGTTGCCATTATTGATATCGAGCAGAAAAGGCCTAAAATTCGCGTTTTTGTTTTGAATATTTCAGCCCTCTTAAATATTTATTTTGTTTTGTTTCTATTTGTTGCTATGGTTATTTCTGAAAATTTCAGCTCTCTAGCTACCGCGTTACTTGATATACAGCCTGGAGACAGACAGACGGATAGACAGCGAAGCTAAGACTTCCCGGACCAAGGGTCTCTTTTGGGAACAGATTCCTAAAAACGACAAAGAAAATATGAATATGATCTGCATTACTATAATGAATATAATCTACTATTCATTAAAAACTTGTCAAGCAGGTCAAAAACGTTACCTCTATTGCAAGTAGAATTATCGTTTTTGAAGTTGTGGAAGTTGTTATAATTATATATAATATAAATATAGATTCCAGGTGATGCTGCAGCGTCAGGTACAACTGATCGTCACTCTACATCCTATTTATTAAAGGTATACCACAACAAAAAATATTTGAACCCTTCTCATTGAGGTCATAAAATAACCTGCATATCTACCAGAAGTGAGCGATCTGACGATGATGTATTATTATTGCACTTTTGAATCTACTTTACAGAATTTTAAATCTATTTACTTCGGTTTAATACTTTGGGGCATGTATGTGTCCCTTAATATGAGTAATACTTTATTTTGTTAAACATTGTATAATCAATTATATCATGTATTATTATGAGGAAATACTTTTTTTCATATTCGTGAGTACAGAACAAGCATATTAAAATAATACAGAATTTTATTATAATACAAAATTAATTACATATTCCGTATATAAGGTTGTGAACATGGCCTCTCTGTTATTCATTAGTCTGTATGTCAAGTTTACCACGTGATCACATTATTTCTGAAAATTATTGAAATCGACGAAGGCTTGAAAAGTAATATGTACCTATCGAGCGCCATCTATTGAGCTAGTTTTCCACAAATTCTAAAATGTCATTTGCCTATAATCCCGCCTTAAATAATGGGTTTATTTGCGTTGGCCGGCACTTTTAAAATTAGCCCAAAATTGTTTGGACGTTGGATCTTGTCCTTTCATAGTGTAAGTAGGCATTTTTACATTTTAACTTCGATTTCAAAAAAGAATGCTGCAAGTTATCTGTACTCAAAATAACGTTATTTTGTTACTGTTTGATTGAACGGCTATTTTAACCAGGTGGCTGCGACATATACGTAAACAAACAGCTAAAAGAAATACCCCAAAGATATTTATGCGAAAATATTACAAAAAAAAAAATATTACTAATCATATTAATTCGCCTGT
Organism: Polyommatus iphigenia; assembly: GCA_963422495.1. Classification (NCBI taxonomy): domain Eukaryota; kingdom Metazoa; phylum Arthropoda; class Insecta; order Lepidoptera; family Lycaenidae; genus Polyommatus; species Polyommatus iphigenia. Next base: position 23,747,254 of record OY730187.1, on the reverse strand, counting down.
ACTATCAGACCAATCTTGAGAGCTTATTAAGACATGATTTATCGCTAAAATAGCTGATTATTATGATACGGCTCTATTCCGAAATATTAAATGTCAACTTTTATGACGTGAATAATGGATGAGCGCTTTCTGCATACTTTTAATAAGTAATTGAAATTGTAAATAGGTGGGGCGTTTCCGAAGATCGATTTGTTTATTTAAAATAATGATGCTTGTAACAAATACAAATCGATTTTACTCATACTTATTTCTATTAATTTTGTGGATTTAACCCATCAAAGACGTACTGCGTACAGTTTTTTCTATTAAAATTTCCTTAATTTACTTTGGCATTCAGGAAATATTATGTTTTCTATTGTTAAACATGAAATGAATATCAACAATAGGTTTTACGGCATTCATAAAAAATCATTGTCTTCCGAATAAAAGGGTAGCGCTAGACGTCTTTAAAATCCTTTTTTACGCATTAGGGACGACTCAATAAACGCTGAAAGGGTGTGAGGAATGGCGGGAAAATGTTAATTGTGGCAGTGACGCAGATGGCAGACATGACAACGTGGCGTCTTGGCGTGACATGACGACATGGCGTGACACGGCGCCGGAACCCCGTCACGATGTCTGTTCAAAACAACAACACTTTATTAGTTTCATAACACAATAATTGTATTCTCAGATATTGTGAATCTATTTTGATACGAGCAGTATTTGAGTTATGACTTACTAAATGACGCCCGCAACTCCGTTGCGCCAAGATTCGTTTATCGCGCTGGAACCTTACAATTTTCCGGGATAAAAAGTAGGTATCCTATGTCCTTTCCCGGGACTCAATGTATCTCCATATCCAGCGAAATCGGTTAAGCGGTTTAGGCGTAAAGAGGTAACAGACAAACATACGGACAGACAGACAGACACACTTTCGCATTTATAATATTAGTATGGATGATTCATACGATGGATAAAAAATGGTGTGGCTTTGCTTGGTTCAACACTGCATAGAGTTCTATTGTCTTGCTAGGTTATTTGTACGATATATATTATTAAGTATGATAATATAAACATTAAGCAGGATAAGTAATATGTATTTGGTTTAAGTGATGTGAGAGTTTCCATAAATTTTCCAACTCATAAACCATTTTATCCCGCCAATTTTTTTATATCAGCGGGATAGAGTGGTTATTAATATTAATTTTATAGAAAATGGACGATGAATATGTAACTCTTAGAAGACCTCTTAGACGACGAAAATCAGACATGGATTTGTCAGAAATAGAATATCAGGACAACACTTTTACTTCTTTTTTGGAACAATCGATTAGTAGCGTTCCTGATACCTCTGGTAACCATTATTCTGAAATTATTATGCTCAAAGAAAAAATTAATACCCTTCAAACCGAAAATCGGACCGCCCATGAAGAAATAATGAATCTGAATTTAGAATGCTCCAGCCTAAAACGTACTATAGAGAATAAAAATAAACAAATAGACTTCTTAAGAAACTTAACAACTTCTACTGTAAAAAGCACACCAAAAAAACTTTTTCAAAAGGGCTTGACACCAATAAGTACTAAAATCACAAATATTGGAATGAAGCTACCGTTACATTCGTCAACATACAACCACTGCAGAAATTTGGATGAAACACCTAGATGTCGCCCCCGTCCACTGTTGGATGAACTTCAAAAAACAAAAATATCACCATTGGCAGGCTTAGCAACAATAAAAAATCCAACATTAGCTGATAAACAATGCATCACACCAAGGAGAACATCAGAAAAATCATTTGCCACCCAGCACAAAAATATGACACCGACCGAACTCTACATCCCCGGTTCTACAAGTTCTACTACCACTACAACCAAGAAGAAAATGTATATTTTGGGAGACGAACAGATTAGAGGTTTAGCATCACAGGTCCTCTATTATAGGAATAAAAGTGAAGACCAAACATACGATGTGCTCGGGATAGTACTATCTTCCGCTACTAGACATTCTACAGTACTGTGAGAATTTAAAACTTTCATTAAAACATGAAGACATTGTGATCTTAGCAGTTGGAGCGAACGATAAAAACCCTTACTTTACATTATCAAATATTAGCAACATTTTATATCTACTGCGTCATCATACTTTCTTCATTATAGATGTTATTTATAATGCATATTTAAATGTAGACTTATTAAATAGTAAGATAAAATTAATAGTTAATAATTTTAAAAATTGTACATGTATTAAACTTCATAATGTTCCTTACAATCTAAAGAAACATAAAAAAGCGTTAAATAGAATTATAAGCTTAAAGTTATATGTTGAACTTGAATATATAGAGCTAACTAAAAAATGTACAAACAAAACATTTAGCAATAATAATAATCGGATATATAATAATCAAACTTTAAAAAAGAACATAGATCATAAAAGAGGTACAATACCATTTTATTTTCCACCTATAAGTAATAATAACAATCATATTTTTGATAAAGCCGAAACACACAAAATTTTATCACCAAAATGCTTGTTTCGTTAACCAAACAACTTTACAATTAACTCTATTACATCAAAATATTCAAGGAATTTTGGGTAAATTACATAAAATAGAGACATGCCTTCATGAATTTCAACCCAAAATTAAAATTGACATAATGTGTTTTTGTGAAATATTTATAAAGAGAGGCTCGGAGGCTAATCTACAATTAAATAATTTTCATGTATCGTCAATTTTCACCCGTCCACATCAGCGTAGAGGAGGAACCTGTATAATGGTAAATAACAAATATGAATCTAGGCAGGTTAAAATCTCTCCAGAGCCAGTTCTTTATAGATTCGAATATTGTATTAGTGAGATACCTAGAGCTAACTTAATAGTTGTATGTCTCTATCGAACACCCAAATGAGATACATATTCTAAAGATGCTCAATTCTTTTTGACAAAATTAAACGAGCTTCTTACTGCTCTAGAAAAAAAATATGCTAAAAACACTTGATTGTATGTGGCGACTGGAATCTCAATATAATAAAAATGATAAATATTGCAAAGAGTTAATCTCTACATTAATAAACTTTAACCTACAAAATCATATTACTAAACCAACTAGAAATATGTCGTGCATTGACTTAATAGCCAGTAACATTTCATTCACAAAAGCTGATTTACACTACCTTATGTTGTCCGACCAAGAGACCGCACAAACTCTACAATTTGAAGTTGAAGAAAATGTTAAAAACTTGCATGGGAAAGTCCCAATTTACTGGTTTGAACAAAAATTAGACTTAAGCACAGAAAACATTTCTAAATTTATACATTGTATATCAGCTCTATCATTTTCCGAAGTTTTGTCTGAAACTGATACACAAAAATCCTTTGACATCTTTCATGACTTGCTTGTACTTTTTCACAAACTATGTTTTCCCACCATTACTGTTAAAGTAAATAGCAAATCTAATAATAATAAATGGAAGAATTAAAAAAAAAATTCGAAAGGAATTAAGAAATGTTGCGTAAAAAAGAGGTCACTATACGTTAAATACAAAATGTCAAATAAGAATAAAAATGATACAAAATTGTACAAAAATTCTAAAATTCTTAAAAATTGCATGCATAAATCAAGGAAAATTGATAACATAAAGTACATAAAAAATTCTACTAACAAATGCAAAGCTTCATGGAATGTGATTAAACAAACAATGACAAACAACAGAGCTCTATCAGAAATAAATACAATACTAGATTAAAATAATGAAAATATCACGAATCCTACATTAATAGCAGAACAATTTAATAATTTTTTTACGCGACTTAATAAAAATACTGACATATTACAAAATAATAATAATAATAATAATTACATTAATAGTAACGGACATGATAATACAATTAGTAATAATAATAATACAATTTTCTTACGACCAACAACTCCGCTTGACATTTACAATATAATTTTATCTTTAGATAATACAAAATCAACTGGATACGACGAAATTAATACAAATATATTAAAGAAAATTGCAAAATTTATAGCGATACCACTGTCGCACATTATTAATCAATCATTTGAAGAAGGCGTTTTTCCCACAAGATTAAAGTACTGTATTGTAAAACCGCTCTTCAAAAAGGGCAATAAAGACAACATGAACAATTATAGGCCAATTACATTAATACCTGTAATCTCAAAAAATTTCGAAAAAGCTATTTACCGACAAATTGAAGCATTTATAGCAAAATATAATATTTTAACTCCTCAGCAATATGGCTTTCGAAAAAATTGCTCAACAAATCTGGCATGCTTCAAATTAACAAAAACAGTTACGGAGAGCTTAAGTCAAGGTAATCGAGTAGTCTCTATTTTTCTTGACATGTCAAAAGCATTTGACCGTGTAAATCATAAAATACTCCTCGATAAGCTATCAAAATATGGTATAAGAGGTAACGCTTTAAGCTGGATTGCCTCTTACCTACGTAATCGTTCACAACGCGAAGTAATAACTAAAATAATTAAAAAAAAAGAATGGCTACATTAAAAAGATCTACAGATCAAAATACATCATAATCGATTTTGGAATTCCCCAAGGAAGCATCTTAGGGCCTCAACTGTTTCTTTTCTTTATAAATAATTTCCCAATAAGTATACCGCATGACTCTATTTTATTCGCTGATGACATAACTATAATAATTAAAGATAAAACTAATAATACTTTGACATTCGAAAATGAAATTAATAACACTCTTAATTTGACAAAAAAATGGCTAGAAAAATATGACCTCATTATCAATATTGACAAAACTAATATAATAGAATATCAAACTTATAATAGAAAATCCATGAATCTAAATATTGTATTGGATGGTAAAATCGTACAATTTGTAGACAATACAGTATTCTTAGGAGTAAATATTGATAAATATTTTAATTGGAAAAAGCACATAGAAGCAACCTGCTTAAAATTAGACCGATTTGTCTTTGTATTAAATCGATTACGAAATGTGAGCACTAAAGAATCGGCGCTGCTAGCATATCACGGTTATGTTGCATCCGTGTTAAGATATGGTATTATCTTCTGGGGCAACTCAACAGATTGCGGAAAATTATTTGTTGCCCAAAAAAAATGTATACGTGCTATATTTGGTGCCAATTATACTGAAAGCTGTAAACCACTTTTTAGGAAAATTAATTGTCTGCCTTTACCATGTTTATATCTATTCGAAATAAGTGTATTTATTAAAAATAACATTAATCTTTTTGGCAAAAAAATAGATAACACAAGCCGATCTCTGAGACATAAAAATAAATTATGTGTACCAACACAAAGGCTAGACGTTTTCAAAAAAAATGCCTTCTGTATGGGAATTAAAATTTATAACCACTTACCTGACAGTATTAAAAACAACCCTAAAATATTTAAGTAACAATTATTTGAATTATTGGTAAACAAATGTTATTACTCAGTAAATGAATTCATTAATGATAAAGACTTGAATAAAAATATGTAATTAGTGTATAAGTATAGTATGTAAAATTTAATGTTTTTAATTTGTTTTCATCTATTTCCATTGTAATTTTGCTATGACCTATATTTAAATATTTGCACGCCGCATGAGGCAGAATGTGTCTGAGCTATTATATATTTCTAAGCATCTTTTTTGTACCATATTCTGGCAAATAAATATTTGAATTTGAATTTGAAATTTGAATTATAACTGTTTCTTTAAAAAAGTACTTTGAACTATGTACTTCGTAACTTTACAAAACCACACTTATATTTATTATTAACTAGCGACCCGCCCCGGCGTCGCACGGGTATAAAATATATAGCCACTAAAACAGTGATTAAAATCGATAGCCTATGATCCTTCACGTGGTCTACTTCTTATCTGTGCCAAATAACATAAAAATTGCTCCAGTAGTTCGCGAGATAAGCCCTTTCAAATAATTTCCCCCGTTTTTTCCACATTCTCTTATTAGTCTTAGCGTGATAAAATATAGCCTTTCTCAATAAATGGGCTATCTAACACTGAAAGAATTTTTCAAATCGGACCAGTAGTTCCTGAGATTAGCGCGTTCAAGTTAGCCCTTTCAAATAATTTTCCCCGTTTTTTCCACATTTTCCTCTATTTCTTCGCTCCTATTAGTCTTAGCGTGATAAAATAAAGCCTATAGCCTTTCTGGATAAATGGGCTATCTAACACTGAAAGAATCATCAAAATCCGTTGCGTAGTTTTAAAGATTAAAGGGAACAAAGGGACATGAGGGGAAAAAAGCGACATTGTTTTATAATATGTATACAGATATGAAAAATATCCACGAGTACGTAATGAATAAAGTTATTGTTTTTTTTGTGATACGACAATGAAGCCTAACAAGACTTATGTTTGTTGTAAATATTATCTAATATGATATTGAATGTACCGTAACTTCTTGGTGGAAATTCATGTTTCATGTTTCACAGTAATAACATACCTGATGATGATTTTATCGAAACCGGTCGTGTGAAACATAATTGTAATAAAATAAATCAATAAAAGTGGAAAAAGTGCATGAAAAGTTTCTGTTATTACTATTATCTAATAGTTAACAAATAATGTAAATGAAACAAACTTTTCACAATAAAATACGAGTGCAATAAAACAATACATCTGCTAAAGCTCATTCATATGCGATATGAAAGATCGCCCTTTATAAAAACGTTGTATACTCGTAACAGGATTTATTTCAAACCCATCCGTCGTCGCCACGTGTGTCCGCGCCCCTGCAATTAAAGCCTCTTAAAGGGATTTCCACCTTTGTTTCCCTCCAGCTCTCCCCTGAATAACTGGTAATGACACGACGTTTCATTTGCAGCGGTCGGCGCAGCTAGCGGAACAAGTGTTCCATAATACATTTGTTTGAAAAGCGAATTCATTAATGTAGTATAGTTATTAATAGAATAATAAGTGAAGAATAATTGTGCTTTTGACACCGATTTTCCTCCCCTTTTCTCTCTTTTTTCTCTTCTTGTCATTTCAGTTGTCGTTTGCGTTGAAAAGGCTTTGAATCTATTGAAATAATGTTAAAGTTGATAGAAGCTACATCGTTCTTTTAAATAATTTTTCAAAATATTTTTAATCTTTCTGCTTACGTCTTTCACACTTTTACTGTTTGCGGTCACTCAGTTACTCTCAAAGGCCGCACCGACCTTTTATTTCATAGCTATTTGGATGTCTTAATAATTTGGACTGTAATATCGATTTCACGTAAATATTTAATATTAAACTCTTTTATTACCTAGGTAATTTATAATGAAAGGCGTAAAGGCGAATTTCGTAACGAACAATGAATGCTTCCTCGAAACATTTGAGGCTGGTACTAAAAGTAATAATTGAACATTGTTACTGGAACGGATAAGTTTTACGGCGGAGTTATAAAACGAAAGTTACTAACTGTGAGCTACTGTAAATAATTAATCCGACATTGATCTTCCACTGTCACGTGTTTCGATTACAGTATATACTCGTACAACTAGATCTATATTCTATACAAATAAGATATCCTCGTTTAAACCGATTTGAAATATTCGTGGGAGTTCAGGGGTGGTTTATAATAATAATAATAATAATAATAATAATAATAATAATAATAATAATAATAATAATAATAATAATAATAATAATAATAATAATAATAATAATAATAATAATAATAATAATAATAATAATAATAATAATAATAATAATAATAATAATAATAATAATAATAATAATAATAATAATAATAATAATAATAATAATAATAATAATAATAATAATAATTATTATTATTATTATTTTTATTGGGGGTGAAGCCGATCCCTCCTAGTTGGTGTCCCCGGGCAACACTTGGGTGCGCCACTCCAAAATAAGTGACGCACCCAAGTGGCGGATCGTCGGTTCTGTCTTTCTCTTCGCTATCCTTTCAACACCTGTTTATTAATTAATTCTTGTTTTTGCGAAGTTTTGTTTTTGTTTATCTATCTTTCACCACCTATATTTCATCTTTTACTATCTTTTAATTTTAGTTAACTCTTATCTTATTTTGTATTAATATAGTTTGAATGAAAATATGCGACTACGTAATAGAAACATACCCCAGGCGGGTACCGGCGCGGAAAGCAACGGAGAATCCCGCCCCGGGCCTTTGAGCCCGGGCTGTCCCTCGTATTCTGGGGGGGACACCGTACCGCATACTTCTGTCCAGTCTAATACTGTTACAGATAACATTGTGCCAACAACGAACACAATACAGTCATACCCATCATCACCTACGTCTTCCATCAGCCTGTTCTCATCGCCTCATTCATCACCTAAATCTTACATGATCGACACGAACTCGTCTTCATCACCATCACACTCATCATCACCAGTGTCAGAAGATGTTACACGGGAAGCACCTGCTACTTACCCCGTGTCCACCTCCGACATCACGCCGTCTACGAGCACTTTACAAAATAATGTACCACATCCCGTAGACAACAATATTCCACAATCACATCTCAGTAATACACCAGCAAGAAGTGTTTTGCAGGACATGCTTCCTCCAACCACCCTCGCTGGAAAATGTAGGCAACGGATGAAATGGACAGACCTAATTAACAAAGAACTTCTCCGTTGTTACTACATAGTCACATCATGTGAAACAAACCTAACATCTTTCAGACCATTACTTCATCAAAAATTCATAAAATCATTCCCGGAACTGAGCCACATATCGGAGCAACGGCTTGCTGATCAGATAAGAGTCATCCACCGTAATAATAGAATACCCGCCCATGTTCGAGAACAAATAAAACAATCAATATCTGAAACATTAGAGGAATCTATAAGCCAAAACGATATGCAAGACACGACTACACAAACTAGCATCATATATAACATCCAAACAAACAGTCAACCTCTAGTTGATTATTCATTCTCAGGCCATACGACCTTAAGCACACATCCACCACTCACTCTTCAAACTCCTTCTGATACCATAGAGCACGTAATCACGCTAGATTCTAATGAAACTATACCGCCCAGAGACCCCAGCCCTTCACAAAACCAAGAAATTGAAGATATCTTTAAGGAAATGTTAGTTAAATATAGCGGTACTGACCCATCCCTCAGACCCATAATCCCTAAACTCCAAGTAACACGAAGTATAATTAAAACAGTCAATGTATTAAATAATATAATTGGTAAACATTTAGAGGAAAAAGCGATGCCGGATATACATGAAATCCAGACTACCATAAACTGCGCAGCTTTAACTACTACTACTTTACACAAGACTTCAAAATTAATTAACCCATCAGCAAAAAAAGAACCCTTAAAGACTACAGATAATATTCCAAAATGGCAGGTAAGAATTAAAAATAGAATTCAAAAACTACGTAAAGAAATAGGACAACTTACACAATATTTAAATGGAAATCTTAACGCGAAAAAACGACAGAAAATTAACCCCAAAAATTACACGACAGACCAATTAGTAGATCAACTAGATAATTTAAAACAGAAATTACGAGCACATTCAAAACGTCTACGCCGACTTAAGATTAGTAATGACAGAAGAAGACACAACATCCTATTTTTAAATAATCAGAAAGTATTTTATCAGAATATTAACTCAGAAAATATTAAAATAACACAGCCACCAAATATAGATGAAGTCAAAACTTATTGGGAAAGTACATGGTCAAAACCAGCCCAACACAACGAACGAGCTAGTTGGATAAATACCGAAACACAAGAACTACAAAACATAAACATTATGCCAGAAATAATAATAAATAAAGAGGATGTAAAGAACGCTATAAAGAAAACCCTAAATTGGAAGGCCCCAGGACCTGACCAAATTCATAATTATTGGATTAAATATTTCAGAGCCACACATCACTACATAGCAGATATATTTAATTCTTACATAGAAAACCCACATACAATACCTGCTTTCCTTACGCAAGGAATTACATATTTGAAGCCTAAAGACAGTGATACAACCAACCCCACAAAATACCGTCCAATCACCTGCCTACCAACACTATACAAATTACTAACATCTATTATCACACAAAAACTAAACAACCATATCATACAAAATAAAATTATTCCGGAAGAGCAAAAAGGATGTGCTAAGGGATCTATGGGCTGTAAAGAACAAGTAATTATTTAAACAGAAATTCACAATCAGGTTAAACAAAAGCACAGAAATTTATATTACGCATACATTGATTATCAGAAGGCTTTTGATAGTGTACCTCACTCATGGCTAATACACGTTTTAAAAATATATAAAGTTGATATCAAATTAATTAATTTCTTACAATACATAATGTCAACATGGTCCAGGCTTACTCTAAGAACAAGTAAATCAAATCTCTGCACTTCCCCAATAAAAATTAAACGCGGCATATTTCAAGGTGATTCACTCAGCCCCTTATGGTTTTGCATAGCTCTCAATCCACTATCTAAAATTCTCAATCAATCCTGCTACGGTTATACACTAGACAAGCTTAATAATACAAAAGTTACTCACCTGCTATATATGGATGACTTAAAAATCTACGCAAATGATAGGCAACAGTTAGAACATCTGCAAAAAATCACTGAAAAATTTAGTATTGATATTGGAATGACGTTTGGAATTGAAAAATGTAAAATAAACTGCACTAACAAAGGCGTTCACACACAAATAGAGCCGTTAAATTTAGAGTTTCAAGAAGGAATGATAGACAGTATGCAAGCAATAGATACATATAAATACTTAGGATACATACAAAGCATTACAATAAATCACAAAGAAATTAAAAATACATTAAAATCTAAATATAAACAGAGATTAAATAAAATACTAGCTACCCAACTATCTAGTCGAAATAAAACTAAAGCCATAAATACCTACGCCATACCCATTCTAACATATTCATTCGGAATCATTAAATGGACAGACACAGAACTTGAAACCCTCAATACCACAACACGAATGTTATGCTACAAGCGTAATATCCACCACATCCATTCAGCAGTCGAAAGGTTTACACTAAAGCGAAAATTAGGAGGTCGTGAGGATCATAGATATAAAAAATTTACACTACAGCCAAGTAGATAACCTTAGAACATATTTCCTAAATAAAGCCAAAACAAGTCAATTACACAAAGCAATAGTAAGTCTCCCCCATAAAGGCACACCTCTCTAGCTAAACAACGACCTATTTAATGCAAAGCACAAAATAGTAACAGACGATGATAAAATACAGAAATGGAAAAGCAAAGCCCTACATGGTAAATATCCTCATCATCTCGAACAAGATCATGTAGACCAAATGGCCTCATGCAGCTGGCTAACCAAAGGCAATATTTATTCTGAAACGGAGGGCTTTCTTATAGCGATCCAAGATCAAATAATAAAGACACGCAATTATTCGAAATATATTCTCAAAGAGGCAATAGCCACGGATAAATGTAGATTATGCCATCTTACTACCGAAACTATAGATCATATTACCGGGGGATGCACTGCACTTGCCAATAAGGAATACACACACAGACATGACAATGCAGCCAAACACATACATCACCTACTAGCCATTAAATACAAACTAATAGATTCACACACCCCTTACTACAAGTATAAACCTCGTAATGTCCTCGAAAATAGCACTGTAAGACTATACTGGGACCGTGATATAGTTACTGACCGTACCATATTAAGCAATAGACCAGACATAACACTAACAATAAAACCTGAAAAAACAACTTACCTTATAGATATCGCCGTTCCCAACACCAGCAACCTAAAACAGAAACACAACGAAAAAATACAGAAATACATCCCACTTGTAGATGAAATCAGACAAATGTGGCACCAAGAAGTTGTTAAAATTATCCCCATCGTCATCTCTTCAACCGGCGTAGTACCGAAAACACTCGCCGCCTCTCTGAAAACATTAGATCTCCACAAAAACACATATATTCAAATGCAAAAATCCATCATCATAGATACATGCTCATTAGTCCGCCGTTTTCTAAACCCATCTTCATCTTTTCCTATGAACGAATCGTAACACATCTTTCACATGTATCAGGATACTTGGCAAGCGCCCGTACCTGCTTCATTCTACCGGTGAAAGCCGAGACAAAACTCTTTCAAATAATAATAATAATTATGTATCCGGAATTAAAAAAAGAAACAAACATATATCATTTAATATGGTTTTATTGCTTTTCAAAATATTCGCCGCGATGATCGACACACTTTTGCATACGCTGAAACCAATTTTCATAGCACTTTTTCCATTCTGATTGAGGTATCTCCAAAACGTGCATTTTGAACGCATCAACAGCCTCTTCGCGGCTCGAAAAACGTTGACCACGTAATTTGTTCTTCGCGTATGGAAATAAAAAGAAATCGTTAGGTGCCAAATCAGGGCTGTACGGCGGATGACCAGTCAATTCGATCTTTTGACCCTCCAAAAACTGAGTTGTTTCAGCTGAGTGTGACAGCTAGCATTGTCGTGATGTAATATGATTCTGCGTTGTCGGTTGTCCTTTCTTATTTCTTCAAAGACTTCTGGTAAACAAATGGTCGTATACCATTCAGAATTAACCGTTTTACGATTCTCTAATGGCACTGTAGCCACATGTCCATTAATTCCAAAAAAAACAGGCGACCATTTGCTTCAAAGTACTTTTTGCACGAGTAACTTGTGTTGGTTTCGGCTCATCTTGGAACACCCACACCGTTGAGTGTTGTTTAGTTTCGGGGTCATATGCATAGATCCAAGATTCATCACCTGTGTAGATATTATAAACGGCTTTTGACGTACCACGGTTGTATTTTTTTATCATTTTTTTGCACCAATCGACACGAGCCCGTTTTTGATCGATTGTCAAGTTGTGCGGAATCCAACGCGAACATATTTTTTTTACAGCCAAATGTTCGTGTAATATCTTATGTATGCTCGTCATACTTATGCCTAAGGACGCCTCTATCTCGCGATATGTAACATGACGATCACGCATTATTAGTTCCCGTACAGCATCTATATTTTGTGGGACAACAGCTGTTTTTGGGCGACCTTCTTTATTTTCATCCATGAGCATAGACCGCCTACGATTAAACTCACTGTACCAGTGATAAACAGTGGTTTTTGATGGTGTTTCATCTCCAAAAGTTGCGGTGAGTTGAATAAAGCACTGTTGTTGATTTAGCCCACGCCGAAAATCGTAGCAAATCATTGCACGAAAATGTTCACGCGTTAAATCCATGGCAAATGAAGACACGCAATTTTCAAAATGACGCCACAATAGAAAAATAATTGACAGTCACATGAAACAAAATGTATTCTTCAACCAAAGAGTTCTATTTTCAAATGTTGTAATTACTTTTTAAATATTGTTCTTGTAAGTGGCCAGTTCCGGATACATAAATAGCAGCCCTCGTATTTACGTAATCTTATTCTAATAATGTTAATTTATTGCAAAACTACTAGAAGTTTCTCTGTTTCCTCATATAGTAATATTTTGAAGAAAAATTTTAAGGTTTCTTTTACAATTGAAATAATTCACAGAATATAAATTTAACAGGGCATTTATTCTTTTATAAAGAAGAGGACCTAAGAATATATAATACTTATCAGCAAAAGCATGTTTTGTATTTATTTCTAGTGGACAAACGATATCTTTCCGCCTTTTGTTGATGGAGTCCGTGTAGAAGGGTAGAGATATGTGTTGCTTTAGTACTACGTTTAGTATGAAAAGCTGACGAACTGTTAGTACTTCAAATGACGCATAAAGCTGGTTAGTAGGGAAAAGAAAAGGTCGAAAGTTGCATATTTTGATTATTGCCCTTTGTGCTCTTTCAACAGTTAGTAACAGCGTTTTGCCTACTCCTCCCCAAGATGTAATACAATAAGTTAGAATCGATTGACATAAAGCAAAATACATACATACATCCTTATTCCTAAGGATTCTAGTTTGTGTAATAGGATTTCTGTAGAAACTGTGTCAAAAGCTTTTGCAAGGTCAAGAAAGATTCCAATTACGTGATTACCTTTATCAACTTCTCGGGCTATATGATTTGTCAAATTATGTACGGTGTCTGCTGTTGAAAGTTTCGATCTAAATTCAAAATGGTTATTTGATAATGCTGATATATGATCTAAGTAATTGAACAGCCTGTTGTTAATGATTTTTTCTAATACCTTTGACAATGATGGTAAGATTGAGATAGAGCGGTAATTTGAGACTTCCTGTTTGTCACCGGATTTATAAATTGGTACCACGACTGCCTTTTTTAAACATTTAGGAAAATCACCTTGAGATAAGCATTTTTGAAAGATATGGGTTAAATGTGGAACCAAAATATGTCTAAATTTTTTCAAAATTGTACACGAGATATTATCCCATCCAACTGCGCAATCGTCCCGTAGGCTTTCAATAATTCTATCTACCTCGGATTCATCGGTGTCTATTAATGAGAAAGACATTGCGTTAGATCTGTTAGTTAAAGCGGCATACCGTCGCCCATGCAATTGACTTTGTGATTTATGTGCTAAGTGCGCCCCAATATTCATCTTTAAACTTTGTAAATAAAATAATTATTTACAAAGTTTTAAGATGACAATTCTGAAGATTGGTTATTCAGCAAAACTGAGGATGATTCGTGATGTTTTTTATTGTAAGTTATGTCCTTGATATATGTTTCCAAATTTTTCTGCTGTTATTTCTATCGCGTTCCAAAATGTTTTTATCGTAATTATTTTCTACTCGTCTGAGCAACTCATTACAAAAGTTACGATACCTTTTGTATGTTGTTTGCAATATGGTATTGTGTGGACTTTCTCTAGATTTCATATGTAGTTTATCCACAAATCCTCCTCGAGTTTATTTATGTTTAACTTAGACATTAATTGACAATATTGTTTTTGCCTACGCATGCGACAATTGTCGCAACCACCTCAGTGGAGGCGAAAACTATAACTATAACTCTGCTGCGTCCACCTGTGTGAGCACACATGGCAATTTCGCCTATGCGGCTAGTCCGCACTAGACTATGGCATTCAATATCGTGATGGCCTAGCAGGTCAATGACCGCGTAGGCTGCCAACTAAACTATACACACGTGTCCATCTGGTAATCACCACATTAACGATGAACACGGTTTCTATACTGTGCAGTCGCCTCCAACCACCCCTTACAGCGACCCCTTACCACACGGCTCAACCGAGCATTCTATAGCTAAGGTCTAAATCAAACCCAGTCAACAGTAGGCAGTAAACACTAGATGTGACCAACTGGCCACAAACGACTACAACACCTCGTATAATGAGATAACTAAACGATCATCTCATTGTTCGCAATCTAAATACATTATCAACATGTTACATATTACTATCTAGACGATTATGTACATAACAGTTTCGAGGCGTTGGATATCCTCGATGAACTGAACACACAGCCTAAATAATAACGTTTAAGATCACAATATTTAAATAATGATAATAATGACTCACCGATAAGACTGCGCCGCGTGCTCGCCCGTCTGCGGTTCTCGATCGTCTGTCTGACAGCGGCTGTCACTAGTGACATGTGTCACCAGAGAATATTACAACTACCCTCCTATTATTATATATGAATACTGTTGTTTACCTTTGTTACCTACAAGTTCGCGCGATTCGCGACAGCAATTTAATGTTAGTAGGACAGCGTTATGATCTGTTATTGTTGAATTTATAATTAGTGTTAGCAGTTGATAATTTGATTTAAGCATTACGTGATCTAAGCAGGATCCACTTCGATGAGTGGGGAGCGTATGAGCAGGGAGTAAGCCGTGATAAGCACATAAGTTGAGGTAGTCATGAGCACTGCTGTCATTGCTTCCTGGAATAATGTTAATACACTAGAACCCGTTTAAGACGATCACGCTTAATACGATTTCCCGCATAACACGCCATTTTGCATGAGTCCCTGCAACTTGAGATATGTTTTCATACATTCTTTAACGCTTAATACGATCGTCATCCCGTTTAATACACCCTAACGGCCACCACATATTACCTCTCACCCATCGCCACGGCATTGTGTACCGTCAAATCAGTGGGAATTGAGATGTTGATAGTTGATACGTGGATGGCAAGTGGCAACAACTTCCCGAATTGTTGTAAAATTACGAACCGCGAGACATTTTTAACGCAGACGAATTCGGTTTATTTTTTGAATAGATGCCAGAAAAATCCTATGTTTTCAAGGGAGAGAATTGTCATGGTGGCAAAGCAAATAAAGAGAGACTGACTGTCCTGGCCTGTGCCAATTCTGATGGGTCGGAAAAGTTACGTTTGCTGGTGACTGGTAATGCTCAGGCTCAAAAATTCACGTTGTTCCAAAAACGTAAAATCGCTTCCTGTAACACATCTTATGCACAATCTTGAGCTTGGATGACCGGCATTCGTTTCATCGATTGGTTAAAAGCTCTAGATGATCACTTCCAGAATAAATGTACACGCATAATTATTAATTATCTTCATAATAATTATTAATACATACATATTATGTAGTAGGTTCGTTTTTCCTATATCCCGCATAATACGCTTTCCCGCTTAAGACGCGTTTTTGGTTGAGTCCCTGTGAAATCGTCTTAAACGGGTTTTACTACATTAATATCTCCAATCAAAATTACATTCTTGAAATGTGAAAGATTTGTGAGGTTATCATTTAATTTATTAATAAAATGAGATATATCTCTAAAAGAATCTATAAGTTCCTAGAACTGCATATTCAGTTCCTATTTTCAGTAATAGTGTACTGCAGTCCTGGTAAGCTAGCTCCTCTATGGTAGCATTAAGCTGTTTATTAACGTACATTACAACTCCATCATTTTGATTGTAGTTATTTTGAGTCATATACAAATTGTAACCCGCCAACATTGGTATATTATATTGCTTAGCTAGCCAACATTCTGTAAGAACAACTACATCATAATGTATGTCTAGTCTGTGGAGAAAAAGATTAAATTCATCGAAATTCTTGTAAATACTGCAAATATTTTCTGTTAAAATATTAAGTGGATTTGTCATGTCGGAAAGATAACGTTTGCAATTTTCTACTTCGCATATTTTTGATTCAGCAACACACATAGCATCTATTTCTTGTATAATATTATGCATTATTATAAAATTTTAAAAATAAATTTAGCACTAATAATAAATTTATAGGAAAAAACTAAGAGTTAATATAATAAAGGATAACTTGTAAGGTCGATGAAAAACCTGTAATGTGGCGCTCTTAGGCGCCTTCATAGTCCACCGAGTTTATGTATCTTTTTTCGGCTATTGTTTTGGCAGGGCATTCGGCAGCACCGGTAGCATGATTGCTAGGTTTCTTAAAGTGCATACATGTTGCGCACCTTCCATCTAGTTCTTTCTTGGGACAGTCTTTTATGGTGTGTCCTTGCTCGCCACAGTGGCTGCACGTACAGTTGGTTTCCCGACAGGTCTTCGCAGCATGGCCATACTGCTGGCACTTGAAGCATCTAGTTACCATCGTAAAATCCTTTACAGGGCAAGACGACCAGTTTACAAAAATACGACCATTGGAAATGAGGACTCTGCGAATAGCTGCTGGTACTTCGAAGATAAAGTTGCAGGTTTCTGCGTCTTTTTTGCCAGATTTGTGGCTTAATTTACTGGAATTCAGGAAAGATTGCATGTCCAGGTCCTTCAATTTTTCGGCAAGATTTTGTTTATATATGCACGTCAGTACTTCTCTTTCCGTCATAGACGAGGGAACTCCAATGACCACGATTCGGGGCTTGCGCTTGCGCGGCTCATCAATAGTCAGGCCTGCATCACTGATGTACGGAGATTGCTTAATTTTTTCTATATCCTCCTTGGATTCAGTGCTTATTACAACACCACCGTTCCTTGTCTTTCGTAGGGCACGCACGTGGAGTTTAAGCTCTTCTGGCCGAATAATTTGTTGCACAAGGCATTTCGTATCGTCACTAGTTTTTTGTTTGTCGGTAGGGTATATGGCTACGGAGCTTAAGTTAGAGGGCTGGATATAATTATTTCCTCTCTTAACCATATCCGCAAAAGAATGTCCTGTGGTTGCTTTAGGCGATTCTTTCAGGATACTTTTAACGTCGGCCTTTAATTCCTGCAGGTCTCGCTCCAGATTTTGCTGGTCATGAAGAACTCTGTTAGTTACTTGGGCTTGGATAGCCTTCTGCTTGACCGATTGATAAAGTACAGCCATCTGTGCAGCGCCGTGGTATACTTTTCTGCACAATGAGTTGACACGAAGCTTTTGGTCCGAGTTCAATTTACCTTCGGAGGCAATAATGCATATGTCACTAAGGGCTTGTGCTATGCCGTCTAACCATTGCTGAACATCTGGAGTGCTGATGATGTCGGTTGTCTCCATCGCTGCGCTGCGAGGTGGAACTGTAAGTCCGGGTGTCGGTGGTGGAGTTCTTGCCGTTCTTCTGCTACGATCAAAGGGACTCTCCGCCATTTTATTTGGGTTTACCTATTCACTATTTAATCTACTCAGACATTATTTCACAAAATTTATGTCCTAGCACTATCGAGGTCACTTATCAGCACATTATAGTTTGTATATTTTTGTAAATTGTTTTAATTAAAATCACGACACGTCCGTTCTCAATCGACACAATATAATATCCTATAATATATATTATTAGAAGGAAAGTGCTACGAAGTTCACCGAGTCATGTAGTCTATAATAAAAATAATTATGGTTCTTCTTTGCATTGAATTATGGTTAAACTAATGATTTTTATCTCCAGCTTCATAATCGACGACGATCATGAGCAATTAAAGATGTCTTCCTCTCAAAAAGTCCAAGGATAGCAAGATTTATTATGTAAACAGACAACTTTTCATGCACATAAACAATAAATTGTGGAACGCTAGTCAATTTATTCCTATGCCATTATTCACAGTATAATAAAAAGAAATGCCGCAAGCTTTAAACTAAATTCAGCGATTGTTCTTTCTCTGTAACTTTTGCAATATAAAAGCGAATTGATAAACCCAAGTATTGTGCCCACATAATAAAGTAAACATGACCCAATTTTATCCACGAACAAATGATTAGCTTGACAGATTCGCCGTCGAGTTCCAAAATTATCCGGCAGATAAAATGAATACTTGTTTGCCGAAAGCCTTATAGACGCTGTCACGCCATTCCTGTATAATTACTAGCAAGGGGAAGTATCGACCGAAGTACGTCGTATAAATTGTGAGCTCGTACGAGCCACTCAAAACCGCGATCACGACGGCTCACTCTGCGGCCTCAAACATAAACAACTCCCCGATAAAATCTCCACAAACGTCCGCGTTAAATTGCATTTTATGTGGGTCGCTATTAAAAAATTTTGTATCATAAAATAGAAGGAGATTATGCTCGGGCTTTAGATGAGTAACACTGAACGTTTACAAAAACTGCGAAGATCGTTTCTGCAAATTGTGAATTTCGTTGTATTACGTAGGTATTTGATAAACGTTACAATAAACAGTAATCACAACACCAAAGAGTTTTCAGTTAAATGAGAGGGCTGCTAAAACCAAGTTAGTTCTCGTAATTTTAACGTAATGGTACTTTTCACATCATTCTATCCGAACTTCTGAGAACATTGTTAAGACAAAACATAACAGGGAGGAAAGGTTTCAAACTTTGTCCTTTAATTTGATACCATGATTGCCGACCCTTATTTCGGCGAACTTTCAACTATACCTATTTACCTCGGGATAAATCCGTCAAAGAGGATTAGAAATCTCCTGTGTATCGCTTAATGTGAAAATAGCCTTACAAAGGTAGTTTATTTTTTGCTTCCCCCAAAAACACAAAGAAACTTTTCATCGTTACTGAAAAATACGAAACGGATAATACATCTCTGACACGGAGGAGTCGGAATACACTATCATCTGCAAATACGTTTGATATTTCGGGAAGACAATATCTCGCTCGATCCGTCGACCTACTTTGCCCAATTAAAGATATACAGCCTTATGCTTGTAGCTCGCTCGAGCTTCAGCTGGATAACTGTTTCTTTACATCGCATTTACAAAATTGTAAACTTTATTTTAAAAAGAAATATTTTTCTCTCACTTTTTTGGTAAAAAGTGGGACCCGTGCGAGTTTCTTACGCCGGTTCTTCTCGCCGGGGCAGTATCCGAACCGGTGGTAGGCATCAGGTAGACATTCTGAAAAAAATTGATTCAAATTTACTCAGAAATAAAACATTTATATTTTTTTATTTTACATCGTGTAAGCCGGCCCCTAGACGAGCAATTATATTGTCAATATTAAGCTTCAATTTTATTGAACAGTTTAGTTGACAATTAGATTGAAGGCGCGCGATATTCAATATCAACCCTAGACGGCCAATAATAATACGCAATACGTGATATTGATAATATAATTATTGCTCGTCTAGGGGCCGGCTTATAGAAATGAACTCATTAAAAACTTTTTCAATTGTCACTTGTGGGTTTACTTTTAGCAAATAAGGATAATATTCAGAATTCTGTGTGAGTTTTCACATTTTCAACGCTAGAAACGTCTTTTTTGACTGAATGTGTAATGCTTAAAAATCTGTAACAACATTGTTAATAATATGAATACGAAAAGGCCAAAATTATACTTAATTATTATATATTTTGTTATTTGCTCCTTTTACTAATATAGGATCAAGTCCATATCTTGAACTGAATAGAATTCGTAGCATCAGCTATTTAGAGGTAATTAATATTATTACGGATATTATATTATCTGAATAGCATTTAATCAGATGTGATAAATAGATGAACGAGATATCTACGTTATACGTGCTATATGTATATTGTAGATTGCTTATGTACCATCGAAGAAATTCATTCATGTACATACGCAGATTAACCTATGTAAAATGGTTGGGATAATATGTCAATTTAATGTTATTCGCAACTTGTCGACAGGGCTTGACACAACTCAACCAAATTATGGCCTCCATCTATCTATGAATCAATTTGCCTAATAGTTACTTAGTAAAAAAATTGGCCAAGTGCGAGTCGAACTCGCCCACGAAGAGTTCCGTACTGTTATAGAGCGAAAGTAGAAAAAAAGTGTGTTTTTGTATGGCAGCCCCCCTTAAATATTTATTTTATTTTAATTTTATTATTAATTATTAAAGTACAAATATAATTAAGTATATATATTGCGAAAATTTCAAGTGCCTAGCTGTTGCCATTATTGTTACAAGCAAAAAAGACAAAAAAATACGTTTGTTGTATGGAAGCCCCCCTTAAATATTAATTTTATTTTATTTTTAGTATTTGTTGTTATAGCATCAGCAGAAATACATAACCTGTGAAAATTTCAACTCTCTAGCTATTACCGTTCTTGAGTTACAGCCTGGAGACAGACAGACAGACAGACGAACAGACAGACGGACAGACATCGAAGTCTCAGTAGTAGGGTACCGTTTTTACCGTTTTTGTACCGTTTTTCCGTACCCAAAGTAAGGAACCATAAAAAAGCCTGTCCTTTGCTAATAAGAGTCGAAAATGTAAATTACGTCCTACTTGCCAAAGTAACTGAACGTTCAGCAGAAATTTCAGAGATTCGCAGCTCAGCAAATATTTGGCGTGCGACTCTCACATGGTAATCAAATAAGCAAACATGTCTTCTAAAAAAGGAAGATACTACATACAAAATGCTCACCTTCAAAAGTATGAGTTGGCACTTGGCAGGTTCCCTATATCTTAAGAGCTGGTACACATTGGGCGTTTTGAAGCGCGCACTTTGCTAGTTAGCATATTTTATGTATTAGAGCTGGTACACATTGGGCGTTTTGAAGCGCGCGCTTGCATGTATACGCTTCAATAGAATCCGGGGTTCACGTAACGCGCGTTAACGCCCGTTAAGAGTACCAGCTCTTACTTATTAAAATATGCTTTCAGAGATTACTGAGTACTGAGAAGATTACTGAGTAATAAATACTCAGTAATCTTTATTCAATTTTTTTAAGTCATCAGTTCATCACTCATCAGTAAATAAATTTTATTGACTTGATGACTCACAGAAAAATAATTTAGTGTATGCTAATGACCGACTTCTAAGGTTTTTCGACAGAAGTCTATCTATTCAACGAAGATATTGATTTTTAAATGTTTTGAAAAGTGCTAGCGGATAGATCTAATTTCTGTCAAAAAAACTCCTGGAACCGAGTATAAGTAACTCTGTTGTGACTTGTGAGTCAGTAAATAGAGCCTGTTAAACATACGTTTTTCATTAAAACAATTGAACATAATTTATGTTCATTTCTTTTGTTCCTTGCTAGCTCAAGTAAATTGTGGCACGGTAAATGGAAATCTAGAGTCACCACAGCATTTAAAATGGAAATAGTTCGCGGAACAAGTTCAATTGAATTCACGTGCGGATTATTGTGTCTGGCAATAAATGCTCTATTGTATGCCACAGCCATGCCACCGTCACCCGGTGATTAAGCCTCGGGAAATCGCATAGAATCGGTTCAAAAATGTCGCATTTTAGGGATGTGTTTTTGTGATCCAATTACATAAACGCTACATGCATGATGTATATATTTGATATTGCAAAAATAACGTTCAGATTTTAGAATTTTATAAACACGTTGCCTAGCAGAGCGAACGAATATGAACGGCTGTAAGATTGCTGCAAATCAAGTTGGCCAATTTATTTTTCATAAAGTAGAAACAAATAATGATCAAGCAATTCCACCTGGTAGCTATGAAATCATAACGTTATCGAATGTCAAATATGGGAGCTGTGAAAACACTATCATACAATATTGAATGTTACGCAAAGTTCGGAGCAGGGGCGCTACTAGCACCTACGTCCTACAGTTAATAATCCAACCACAATCCGACATGTTTCACACGTCATATCAGAATATTGACAGAAACGTTTTCTACGTCCACATTTGTATCATTTGCGTGATCAGATCCTCGATCAGATCTCCGTCGCGTATCATCGAAGCGTGTCAAAATGATACGCGTATCATGATACGCCCCGATCGCTATTAACCGCGTACTTTTATTTTTTTAAACGGGCTTTGGCCCACTACACATTCCCACCACTGTATCTCCTGTGTCGCCAGGATCGACAGCGGTATCCAACCACGAAAACCCTTTGATATGATCTCAGGGAGCCCGAGGGATATGCTAAAACTGTCTTGGGACCCGCAACGAAATTAAAAGAAAATAGGAGGAGTAGGAAGATTCCAATTTCCCTCCCCATAAAAGCGGGAGACAGCACAAAGTTGCAATGACCGAAAGTCAAAGAACTTAAGGGGGGAACACCACGGAAATAAGGTAAATAAATATGACTCCTAAGCTAAAGCTAAGTTAATATTGGAGTTTATTGTGTTTGACTGTTGCCAATAATAATTGTGACAAAAACGCTTGAAGGCACGGAAGTTCGTAGCGCTGTCCACGAGATCACCGTAGTATGCGACTCTAGAAGTACAGAATAGGTTGTTTAGCATAGTAGTTCTTTCGTCCTGCCAGAGACTGCACTCCCAGAGAACATGATGAGCGGTTTGTTCAAACATGTTGCCTTCAGTCGAGCACTCGCACATGGGTGATGCTACTAGTTTAAATCCGTAAAGTTTGGCCTTAAAATTTCCATGACCGGTCAGGAATTGAGAAACGCAGTGATCAATATCCATCCAATGTTTGGATAGCCGTTCACGAATATTAGGGAAAAAATTATAAAAATGTCGCCCTTTGGTGGAACAGTCCCATCGCGACTGCCATTCGGAGATTAGGCTTTGCACAGAGTTTTCATAAGGTTCAAACAATCTTGCTATTTTAATTTTATCGCGAGCGCTTAAAAAGAACGGGTTGTCAATTTTTTTGTTATGATAATACATTGTCGCACGACGCTGAATCTCAAGGTCAATGGGTAAAACTCCGGCTAACACAGGCAAGGCTTCGGTGCTTGTGGTCCTGTAAGCTTTGCACAAGAATATAAGAGCAAGACGTTGGCTTTGTAGCAACTTGCGACGAGCCGCACCGATTGTTGCCCTGTCGGCCCACACGCGGGCCCCGTAGCAAATGCTGCCTAGATAAGTAGCGGTGTAAATTAATTTTAGGGTTTTGAAAGAGAGGCCCCATGTCGACGTAGATATTTTGGTAAAGGAGTAAAAATTGCGCTTCGCTTTCTCACCGGTTTGAATTATATGTTCTAAAAATGTAAATTTATTTTCCAAGTAAAAACAAAGATAACAGAGTGACTGTTTGCGTTTAACGTTAATATTGTCAAGTTTAATGCTAGGGGAAGATATGAGGGAACCTTTTAAAAGAATTTGGTAAATTTTATTCGCTGCAAATTTCAGGCGATTACGTTTACCCCAACTCGATATTAAATTAAGACTATCATTGGCTTTAGATTCAATTTCGGAACGTGAATTTGCTTGAACGATGAGAAACCCGTCATCGGCGTAGCCAACTAGTACGCACAGCGGTGGTAGGGGAAGACTTAATAAATCATCAAATCCGAAATTCCATAGTTTTGGCGAGATAACAGAGCCCTGAGGGCAGCCGCATGTTAAATCTTTGGCGTGTGTACAATGGCCAAGTCGAAGCTTAGTTTGACCATTAGAAAAGTAAGAACGTATTATGGCATAAATATTACAGTAGCAACCTCGATTTTTTAGTTTTAATAATAACATCGGCCACCAAGCATGATCGAACGCGCCGGAAATATCTAATGAAATGGCAACCACGTATTTCGATTCCGAAAGATTTACTATTTTTCTAACTTCCATAGCCGCGTCAACAGTCGATTTCCCGGCGGTGAAACCGAACTGATGGCTATGAAATTTAGAGCCACCGGGTAGCAGGCGAGGTACGATGAGACGTTCTAGTAATTTACCTAAGCAAGGCAGTAACGTTATCGGACGGTAAGATTTTGGGTCGTCAGGAGGTTTGTTTCCCGCTTTAGGTATTAACTTTTAACAACCGGTGCGCCAAATTTTTGGAAATATACCTTCTGCGATACATCTGTTGTAAACATGTAGAATCGATGAATTGGCCGCTAAGCACGCTTGTTTTATCATAATTTTTTTATAGGCAAAAGGTTTACTATTTTACTAAACTCCTCCGAAGTTGGTAAATCTGAGACCGGTGTATGAATGGGGTCTAACATTCTACTCCTAATTTCGCGGTGGTGTTCATCATCCAAGGAGGGCTCGTCGTTTGGTATGAGAACGTTTAGATATGCCTTCGCCGTTTCGTCTAAACTATAAGTGTAAGAGTTGTTAATTTTAATATTTGAGAAAAAGCTTGGCTCGTTACTACTACTGGGTTTAAGCTCGTGGTATAAGGAAGACCAGGGGCCCTCTTTATCCAGTCTATTCGCAGCATTTTTCAACATATTATTTTTTGCTAACGTAACGGCGGCGCGATTGCGTGATCTGGAAATACGTAGGTTATTTAAACTATTTATGTAGTTATCATCCGAACGATTGTGGCCAGATTTACGAAGATTATTATTTTTTCGCCTGGCCCTTCTAAATTCCCGACGAAGATTAAGAAGTTTACTGTTCCACCATTTACAGTTGTGATCTTTTTTAAGAGGTCTACGACCCAAGGCTACATCGGCACAGTAAACAAATGTGTTTGTCATAATTTCCGCGCACTCATTGACGTTTAAATCCGGCCGAGTGAAATCTCCGGCATGAGCGGTAATGAGGGAGCGGAATAAATTCCAATCGCCGTTCTTTACATTGTATTTATAGTCATTAGAATTGACTACGGTATCACTCGGGACCGCACGAGAAAACTCGTACACCAATAAGCGGTGATCACTACATGACGCATCAGGAAGGACACGCCAATGCCTAATCTGGACGTACGCGCTGGATAGCGTGACGTCAATCGACGATTCGCCCGTTGGGCTACTATAGGTAGGTGGTGCATCGGGGGTGTTGTGAATATGGAGGTTAAACTCCGCAATAAAGTCTTCTACAGCGGTACGTCGGTCGCGGTCAGTGTACCTAAGTTGGCCGTGCCATAAGGGCGAGGATGCATTGACGTCGGCGCCAATAATAATTTTATTACCCGCGAGATATTGTAATACGCGGCGAAGTTGATGTAAATGGGGGCTTACGGAATCCGCGTACTGAAAATAGCAGCTTACAACGTATAGTCTAAACTGAGGACACGATATTAACCGCGTATCTGATACATGTCGTATCAAATATGCGCATGATCGGCAGAATGATCTAATAGGCGTCCTCACTATGATACGCATACTTGATACGGCGCGATGATCGCGACGGAGATCTGATCGGAGATCTGATCGCGCAAATGATACAAATGTGGACGCACCGTAATGCCGAATAAAACCTTTTGATTACTGTCTGTGCTGGTGATACCGTCTTGCGTTAAAACATTGCAGTATTACCTCTCAATAACGTTTGGATTTTGATGGTTTGAGTATATATCAAAATATCTTACCGTCACATTTAAGCAGTTCCATTTACAGCATAGTTTCTCAACCTTATTTTGCTCACCGCCCACTTTGAGAATATGTTTTTCTCTAGAACCCCCCATCTTAATTTTACTTACCATCTGTCGCGAATTTTAAACAGCTTTTGCCACGATTATATTTAAACGTTAGATATTATATTATAGTCGTAAGATAGGAATATAACCCCTATCCTATTTCTGAGTTTAAAATGAAGAATGAAAGAAGAATGTTTCAATGGGAGCAATTAAAACGCATGCTGGAATATTTTTTTTGACATTCAAAACAAAAGACATGAATTTATAACTTGATAACGAATGAGAAGGTTGAATCTTTTCTATCGTTTGGAAATTAAAATTTATATAATCTTAATCTCTGTACTTTAACCTCGATTGTAGTACTTTTTTTATTTTATAGTTCTTAGTAATGATGATTTAAATCCATTGCTCGTCCTGCCAAAATACATGCACACGTGATAAAAATTATTACATATACCTCTACGAATAATAAAACCTAAGGAAACGTAACTACCATACTAATACAGTTTTAAATTTGGTTCCATTCGAACTGTCATGTAACGTCGGCCTTTATACCGCTCAAGGTCACCTAAATATTGCAAATGTATGAAAAGTGAACGTAAGGTACACTTTTTTGACAAGTATTTTGGAGCATGTTTTTTGACGGAGTTACTCTTCCTTAGTTTTTATTATTCGTAGATATACCTACAATAACAAAAATTAAACGATATTATTTTTATTTTACTTTCGTACGTGATTAGTGCGTATTTTTTTTGCCTTTTTAGACTATATTGTTTAATCTACTCACGCCCCCTCTGCGTCATCTCAATGCCCCCTAATTTTCTCTGGGTCTCCTACTGCCCCCCCGAAAGTCTCAAACGCCCACAAGGGGGCGTTATCGCTCACGTTGAGAACCTATGATTTACAGCTAATGAGGACTGTAGTTAGAGCATACCGAAATAAAATAGCTGTATTTTTAATTTTAAACACAATTAAAGGTGCTGAAGTTATAATATCATCAATAATTTATGTTTGGCAGCTGACATTTATTACTTGAGTTACCTACTCTCCAGTATTATACCTTAAAGAAGTAGAAGCATGTAAGGGCTTCCTTACAAAGTAAGGTTTTTAATTAATTTTTACCAGAAGCTTTGTAATTAATTTGTTTTAACGTGTAAGACATTAAAAGTATGTTTCTTATTTATTGGGCCATTAATTGAAAAAGTTTTAAAAATAAAAATGTAATTATGTATTATCATTTCGTGAAATATTGATAAAATATATTTTAATTAGCTTATCATATTTAAAGGTAAAGAAATATTTTGATGTTTGGAGCAAAATTAATTGACTTTAACGACCATGATACTGGGGTAGCATTTTAATTTATGAAATAGGTACAAACTAATTTAAAAATACCATAATATGCAGACTCTATTTTTACATTATAGACAGTATTGATTTTTGAGTTTGTGGTTTTAGGAAACCCAATAACTAATGGTTTGATACTTTCAGCTAGTACTACATATTTGTAGTATTGTACTACAAATATGTAGTACTAGCTTGTACTACAAATATGTAGTACTAGCTTGTACTACATATTTGTAGTATTGAGAACTTTTTTTCATTATCTGTAAAAATAACTTGATTTATAAGCGCAATATATTTTTAAGTTCTGAAACTCAATAATAGCCGCCTTACAGAAGGAGCGTCACAAAGGTTATTTTTAATCTGTCCTCATTACGACGTTTATAAATCATCGAACCTTCTGCTAAAGGAAGTGAAATAAAAAAGCGCTTAAACTGGTCTTAAAATTTGTGAAATACGGTGAAAGTTTTATGTGTCCCGCAGGAGGCTTCAATGGGAGGTGGTGCCCAATTTACTTAATACACCTCCGATGTCGTAAACGGTGTATTCGCTGTAACATGCAATACTTCACAGACACATTTGTAAATATTGTATTCGCTGTAACATGTAATACTTCACCGACACATTTGTATATGAAACGGCTTTATGACAAAGTAATGTATTAAAGACTGACGGCTATACGAGTGCTGCTATTTATGTATCCGGAATTTAAAAAAGAAACAAACATATATCATTTAATATGGTTTTATTGCTTTTCAAAATATTCGCCGCGATGATCGACACACTTTTGCATACGCTGGAACCAATTTTCATAGCACTTTTTCCATTCTGATTGAGGTATCTCCAAAACGTGCATTTTGAACGCATCAACAGCCTTTTCGCGGCTCGAAAAACGTTGACCACGTAATTTGTTCTTCGCGTATGGAAATAAAAAGAAATCGTTAGGTGCCAAATCAGGGCTGTACGGCGGATGACCAGTCAATTCGATCTTTTGACCCTCCAAAAACTGAGCTGTTTCAGCTGAGGTGTGACAGCTAGCATTGTCGTGATGTAATATGATTCTGCGTTGTCGGTTGTCCTTTCTTATTTCTTCAAAGACTTCTGGTAAATAAATGGTCGTATACCATTCAGAATTAACCGTTTTACGATTCTCTAATGGCACTGTAGCCACATGTCCATTAATTCCAAAAAAACAGGCGACCATTTGCTTCAAAGTACTTTTTGCACGAGTAACTTTTGTTGGTTTAGGCTCATCTTGGAACACCCACACCGTTGACTGTTGTTTAGTTTCGGGGTCATATGCATAGATCCAAGATTCATCACCTGTGTAAATATTATAAACGGCTTTTGACGTACCACGGTTGTATTTTTTTATCATTTTTTTGCACCAATCGACACGAGCCCGTTTTTGATCGATTGTCAAGTTGTGCGGAATCCAACGCGAACATATTTTTTTTACAGCCAAATGTTCGTGTAATATCTTATGTATGCTCGTCATACTTATGCCTAAGGACGCCTCTATCTCGCGATATGTAACATGACGATCACGCATTATTAGTTCCCGCACAGCATCTATATTTTGTGGGACAACAGCTGTTTTTGGGCGACCTTCTTTATTTTCATCCGTGAGCATAGACCGCCCACGATTAAACTCACTGTACCAGTGATAAACAGTGGTTTTTGATGGTGCTTCATCTCCAAAAGTTGCGGTGAGTTGAATAAAGCACTGTTGTTGATTTAGCCCACGCCGAAAATCGTAGTAAATCATTGCACGAAAATGTTCACGCGTTAAATCCATGGCAAATGAAGACACGCAATTTTCAAAATGACGCCACAATGGAAAAATAATTGACAGTCACATGAAACAAAATGTATTCTTCAACCAAAGAGTTCTATTTTCAAATGTTGTAATTACTTTTTAAATATTGTTCTTGTAAGTGGCCAGTTCCGGATACATAAATAGCAGCCCTCGTAACACTCATAGTCATTCTATACTTTGACAGAAATCCTCGAACCCGATAACAAAACCTTCACTACAATAATTCCTAATTGATTATAATGTGTCAAAATATCATGCACTAGACGTTCCACGCGGCTTCGCCCGCGTAAATAAGATATTTCACAGATAAATTAGTCCACAAAAAATAGACTATGATCATCCACGTGGTCTACTTCTTATCTGTGCCAAATAACAGAAAAATTGCTCCAGTAGTTCGTGAGATAAGCCCTTTCAAATATTTTCTCCCGTTTTTTCCACATTTTCCTCTATTTATTCGTTCCTATTAGTCTTAGCGTGATAAAATATAGCCGATATAGCCTTCCTCGATAAATGGGCTATCTGCTATCTATATCTAACACTGAAACAATTTTTTAAATGGGACCAGTAGTTCCTGAGATTAGCGCGTTCAAACAAACAAACAAACTCTTCCGCTTTATAATATTAGTATAGATTCAGCATTCTCTTTCTTATATTTTACGAAGAACAAAAATATAACATTACTTACATTATAATAAAACATTGTATTAATAATAAATACATATAAATACTAGCTGTTGCCCGCGACATCGTCCGCGTGGATTTCAGTTTATAGCGCGCGGTGTCAACAAAATTGTTGTCAAATTTAAAAGCTTTTTAAAACCCTAGTACCCCTTAAATCAAAATACCCAAAAACAGCTGTGAACCACCTCTTATAGAAACACGAAAGAGCAAGCGCTAGCGCAATCTAGACGACTCTTAGCGCCATCTGTTATTTTTGGAAGTAACTTAATTTGAACAAATTTACGCATAAACACCCCCTTACAACCCCTTTTTCCTTAAAAATCCTTTTTAGTTAAAAAGTAGCCTATGTCCTTTCTCAGGCTTTAGACTATCTGTGTACTGAATTTCATTACAATCGGTTCAGTAGTTTTGGCGTGAAAGCGAGACAGACAGACAGACAAACAGACAGACAGACAGAGATACTTTCGCATTTATAATATCAGTATAGAATATATATTAATTAATTATATTGTATAAATATTATATTAAAACTGTGAAAAAATACTGCTAAATAGTTACTATGTTACTCTGAATATTATTGAATTCCGGTACTCTTACGTCTCTTACATAATATTATTGTATTAAAGCCCGTCACAGACTTAGCTATAATTTATATTAATATTTTTATAGCTAGGCATATAACTATATATTTTCTATACTAATTTTCGCGTGACCGCACACTCAGCTATAATATATATTTCTGTGACATGTGGATTTAGTATAGAAAATAATATAGTAATATGCCTAGTTATAAAAATATTAATATATATTATAGCTAAGTCTGTGACGGGCTTCATAATACTCTTACATAATACTCTTACTCTACATCTATTTAAAAAAAAAAGACGGGTTGCACACCGGGAGTGCCGGCAGAAGTGAAAACTTGATTATTAACGTTGTGCATTATTTTTTTAACCCATTTTTTTATGAAAATCGATAAAAAAATTATACTTAATAAAAAAAAAATAAAAAAAAAAATAATAAAAAAAAATTAACGGTCGTTTTAATTAATTAATCGAAACCCTTACAATCGATTAAAAAATATCGACAATCGAAAAAAAACAATCGATTGTTCGATTAATCGATTTCGATATTACAACACTACTCTCCAACCGACCTACGTTTTTTCCTTGGTTTTTCGATCAGCATGAGAATCTGACGCGAGTTTCACAGTTTTTACCCATCCTACAAAAGTGCTCAACGCCGCTAAAGAAGTTTTCACTTCAAAAATATTGCAAGAAAGTAATATACTCCATTTCAATTAATTTAAGGTACCATAAAGGATGGCCATTATATTATGCTCTTGAATACGGATAGTTTAGACACAATGTAGTAAGAAATAGGGGTGAGCAGAGTTCAATAAACCAACATTGTTGTAAATGGCCATAGACAAAGTTGTTTGTTCTGGATGAAACAAAAATAATGTTCCTAGCGGGACTCAATGCATTTTCCTGAAACCTTTGCATAATATTTTTAAATTTAGTATCAGAAAATTCTTTAGCAGATTGGTAGATTCTGCGCATTCATGTGGGGATGTTGTCCGTTGTGTATAATAAGATTAATAAGTTGTTATATTATCTACAGGTAAAGTGATTTTGTGGCTCGTGGCCAATATCGAAATGAATGCTGCCGTCTCGTAAATTGTCACCTTATAGACAGCTTGCATACAAAGAGACTCTCACGCTCCTATGACAATGTCATCCAAGTGGTAGATCGGGGCCTGTTCGTATCGCTTGAGGTGAGGAGGTATGACATATTTACAGGTGACCATATTTTTTCGGCGTTGATTTAGGGCACCAATTTACGTAATGTATGGGGTGGCTCCTCACTGGTAGATATTAATTTTGGGAAACATCGCCGGAATAATTTTCGTTGTCTACGTAACTCATCGTAAGTCCTAAGCGACATTATATTACAACGGACTTAAGAGATTATCTGTAAAAGTAATTCAAAACAGCTTCTTCAAAAGAGACTTTTCTTTATTGTGTAAAAAGAAGTGAGTTTACTCGGAGCAAACACGTGTAGACAGGATAAAGACCACGAAATAGAGGAAGAAAGTATACGAAATTAAAAACATTTATTTACGGTATCTATTAGAAAAATATGAAAGTTTATAAGTGGGAACTTGGTAGAATGTTTGTTATTATTTTATTGCAAAACCTTTTCAGTTGAGTAGTTTGGACTGTGAATTAAAATAATTGGTATAGGCTCAATGCATATTATAGTGGTGTTTTTATTACGCGGGCGGGTTGATGTGAAATATTTACATAATGTTAATTTAATCACAAACGAAACAATGTTTTGTTGCTTGAATTAGCTACAAAACAGAAGAGAAAATTTAGTGCAGCGCGAGTCGGCACATGAGTACCGGAAACTATTCCACCTCAATTTTTTTATGCGATCCTCTTCAAATTGCCCTCCTGATGATATAAATGCATGTTGCCATGGTGCAACCCGGAGCCATATTGTTTAAACAAACATTGTTTAAACAATTGCAAGGAATTGTTATTTTTTAACCGGACAATTTTTTTTATATTCTTTATTGAAATACCAATAAAAAAGGTCCTATGACTTTTAACGATAAAGTTAATATTTTTAAAGATATGAATTTTTAAAGGTTCGAAAAATCTCAAATTTGGGTACTTTTGACCCATGAAAAATATATTTTTTTTAATTCTCTATACAATAGTTAATAATATCGTTAATAGAGATAAAAAAAAATCATTATTTATATCTTTTTTTATCTTAGCAAAAGTAGACAAAAAATTGTGTTTTTTGTATGGGATGGGATGGAATGGGATTTAATAATAACTTTATTTTATTTATAGTATTTGTTCTTATAGCGACAACAGATATACACAATCTGTGAAAATTTCAGAAGTAGCTAGCTATAGCTAGCTACTTCTGAAATTTCTAATTCAGCTAATCTCAAAAACTAATCTCAAAAAACGCTATAGCGTTTTTTGAGATACAGCCTGGAGACATACAAACAAACGGACAGACAGTATCTCAAAAACCGCTATAGCTAGACTTCTGAAATTTTCACAGATTGTGTATATCTGTTGCCGCTATAACGACAAATACTAAAAATAAAATAAAGTATAACATGAAACATTTGAAACATTTTTGTACTGTGAATACGAGGGAGGGGCGCGTCATTTTAAGTTAGACAAGCTCTACTAAATTATAATATGGATCACACACTTTGGAAGTGTAGGAAATAATGGCCTAAGCGCAGATTATACAGGGTGCAATTAAACCTTCCTGCCAAATTTTTTCCAGGGTTTAGGTATCATTAGGAGTCCATTTAACCAAAAAAAATTGGGTGTTATTTTTTTTCAATTACCTATTTTATCCCATTTAAAATCGTTGCAGAATGGTCACTCGCGGCGCGGGGGAATGAACGGGGGTAACGCGGGGGGGAGGCACGTCACGCACGGGCGACGCGTCGTGTCCAATATTTGTAGTATTTTTTAGGATAACTTTCGGAAGCTATTTGTCAACATTTTAGTACTGAGTGACTATAAAAGAAAAAATACGTGTATTTTTATTTTTAACAAGCATCAATATATCAAAATTTGGCAGGAAGGTTTAATTGCACCCTGTATAGCGCAGATTCGATTCTGCGTTTACGCGCAATGATTTACGCCTCTTTAGTATGAGTCTAACTTTTCTCTAGTTTTTTTTCTTACACCTAGATAATAAAATAGTGTTAAAATGTTTGCATCGTCGTTATCAAGTTAGTTAAGCTAATAAATGTTGACGTATGTGAGGCCACGGTGTTAATCGAGTGATAAATTGTTGAGTCTGTTATTAAATTAACGGGAGGTAACCTGCTAGGGTCTAAAGTAAATGTTGTATCTTAATTCAGGCTTACAATTTACACATAAGTACTAGTACTTTTAGAGTATATAGACACGATATATTGTATATGTGGCCACATATACATATCGTGTCTATATACTTTGCCTAACATAACGTGTAATATTAATTTGTTATGATTTATTATAAAACTAAAAAAAAAACTTCTAAAAAATTTGATTGTTTACATTGAATACGCACAGAAATTACTGGACTAGTATTGAAGAAATTTGCCACAAATATAGAGTAGACTATCGAGAAGGACTGGCAGGAAAATTTACGGTTACCATAGGATCCATATTATACCATCTATTTGTAAGAACAGAGTCAGGAAAACATAATATAGTAGTGAATTCGTCTAGTATCAAATTAAGCAAACCCCAAAGCAAGTTCACAAAGGAGGTTTTTACGTGATTACCTTCATATATTATCGTATTAAAGGTAAATAAGTACTGATTTCCAATCGACCTTTGCCTGAATTGAAAAAAGGTTAGGTACCTAAGAAAGCGTGAACTTATGCGTAAAGATTATTTTATTAAGGTAATAGGGTTTCGCGCTGGTTTCGGGCGCCATTACTGGATCGATGCGCATGGTAATGGGTTAGGTGGGAAAATATTAACTTTCGGGCCGAGACGATAAATCGTCACCGTGTTGAGTCATTCTACATTTATCGAAGGCATTAATGGGGATTGTCCATTTTTTTTTAATTTTGCTCATTACAAAAACATTTCGAGGAATAAGGTCAGTGATCGTTTTTCTGTATGTAAACGAAAAAAATACCCATTGGTTACTTATATTTTTGAACAAATATGTTTAACCTTAGTTTGACCTTCAATGGCGTTAAATTAGCAATAAATTCGACCAACATTACGTTTCGAACTTTTGGTAAGCTTCTCGTATCAGCTTTCACATATTGAGAACTTGCATTTGACGAACCAGCCATTACAAATAAGATTGAAAGGAAATTTAAAACATACTGCAGAGGTCAATTGGCCGCCGATGATGACGTCAGAGCGAAACTTTAAAAATTTATTGAGAAAAAACTAGCCAATGAATTTCAAAATTATTTAATTTATATTCTTAAAATACCCTATTTTAACGAAAAAAATAAATAAAAAGTACATGTGATTTTTTTTGGACAATGCCCCCACCCTGATGCCCATCAGAGAAATTGGTTTATTGGCAGATGGCAGACCCACGTAATTTGATCGGGTTATGCTCAGCCGACAGAATACGACTAACATTGACTAGACGTTTAGGCCGTGTTTCCACTGACGCGGAGCGGAGCTTAGCGGTGCCGAATTGACCAATCACCATGCTCGAAATCTTCGCTCCGCTTTGCTGTCATTCCGCTGAAACAGCACGATTGGTCAATTCGGGCACCGCTAAGCTCCGCTCCGCTTCAGTGGAAACACACCCTTTGGCCGTGTTTCCACTGGAGCGGAGCGGAGCTTAGCGGTGCCGAATTGACCAATCACCATGCTCGAAATCTTCGCTCCGCTTCGCTGTCATTCCGCTGGAATAGCACGATTGGTCAATTCGGGCACTTTTAAGCTCCGCTCCGCTTCAGTGGAAATGCAGCCTAAACCGACCTGATTAGGTGGGTCCGGCATTTGCCTATGTATATATTTTTTTATTGGTACATAGCGAACACAATTGGTTAAAATGCTCTAATTATTATAAATCCTAAAGTTACTCATTTAGTTTTTCCCCAATGTGACCCAAACATATTAACATTCTTGGCATAAAAACCTTAGAACTACTAACCTATCCTCGTCATCCTATCCCACCCTCATACGAAATACATTAATATACTCGTAAATTGCGACCAATAACCAAAAAGTAATCACACAAAAATGTTTCGTATTTCGGCATCACTGACGTACGGACACGGGGGGGTTTTGTTCCTATAACTAGATCGACTATTGTTTTCGCTGAAAGCCTCCATCAACTCAACCAGGGCCTGGCCAAAAACCAATCGAATATATTCAACAAAACAAATTTTCACGTCAATTCACAGATTTCACCGTTAACTTGTGATGTGGAGTTGAACCTTTTTCATTTGTAAATATTTTTTTGGTACACATTCTGAAATTACAGTCGCCTTTGACGTAAAGAAAACTCTAGTGCGACGGCCCAAACAAGATTAATTCGTTTGGTGTAAATATTATCGCAGCTTTAATATAGGATTACACCATGTAATGTAGTCCATTCTCTTACATAATAATATGATTATGTCGGCCGTAACAACTAATAAGCCATTACGTATGAATAAAAATTTCACGACGGCAGCTTATATTATTAATTACTAGCGACCCGCCCCGGCGTCGCACGGGTATAAAATATATAGCCACTGAAAAAATGATTAAAATCGATAGTCTATCACGATCCTTCATGTGGTCTACTTCTTATCTGTGCCAAATAACATAAAAATTGCTCCAGTAGCTCGCGAGATATACCCTTTTAAATAATTTCCCCCGTTTTTTCCACATTCTCCTATTAGTCTTAGCGTGATAAAATATAGCCTATAGCCTTCCTCAATAAATGGGCTGTTTAACACTGAAAGAATTTTTCAAATCGGACCAGTAGTTCCTGAGATTAGCGCGTTCAAGTTAGCCCTTTCAAATAATTTTCCCCGTTTTTTCCACTTTTTCCTCTATTTCTTCGCTTTTATTAACCTTAGCGTGATAAAATATAGCCTATAACCTTCCTTGATAAATGGGCTATCTAACACTGAAAGAATCATCGAAATCCGTTGCGTAGTTTTAAAGATTAAAGGGAACAAAGGGACATGAGGGAAAAAAAGCGACTTTGTTTTATAATAAGTATAGATAATGTTACATGTTATAAATGGAGCACAAAGGTTCATAAAAACATAGAAGTCAAAAGTAACTCTTTCATCGCTGTTACTTTCACAGTGAACTTTATACACGAGACACATGCACTCTAAAGAATAATCGCTCACTTAGTTTTGTCCCTACCTAAAACTGGATACGTTCGGCACAGTTATAATTATATCAATATCTAATCTAATAAAATAAAATTGTATTCCAAAAAGCGGTAGTGACATTTTTTTCTATAGGTACGTTTTATACAGGGTGTAACAAAAATAAGTGATAATACTTTAGGGTGTGTACGTGTTCCTTTTACAGAGTTCACTGTGAAAGTAGCAGCCCTGAAAGACCAAATTTTTTTTCACTTTTGTATGGGGAAACTCGTGACGCTCGGGCCCTTGCCCATACAAAAGTGAAAAAAAAATTTCGTCTTTCAGCGCTACTACTTTCACAGTGAACTCTCTACAAGGAACACGTACACACCCTAAAGTTTTATCACTTATTATTATTTTTTTTATCTATTTTTTTATGGGGGTTTTTGTCATAGACATGTCAACCCCATCGTATTCGCCTTAACGAAATTCACTCATCAACTTCCAGGAATAAATTGTAAATAGCCAAAGCTGCATTAGACCTAGGCATGTGCAAACAACTCAGGATCCATCCCACATCTAAAAGATTTTATATTAAATTGATTGATGAGTAAATTTCTTTTACTTCTATTCTTGACACATTCCATCAAAACATGCCAGACATCATCTATTTTATTACAATTTTCACAGATAGCTGAATCTTCTATCTTCATTAAAAATGCAAATGACTTTGAAAGAATGTGTCCTGAACGGATTCTTAAGGCTGTTTTTAACAATTTTCTACTGATGTTACTATCTGCAAACCAAGGGATATGAAGAGGCTCACATTGGATTGTTTTATACCATATTCCTTTTGTTTTACATCTCTCATCAAAATATTCTTTCCACAAAGAAAATGTTTTGTTTTTAAATTTTGATAACAATTCCGAATAAAAAGGTTTTACTCTAATGACATAATTGAAACTTCTCCTATCACTTTAAACATAAAACTTTGATCATTTGCTGGATCATGGATTCCTACCCCTCTTGCAGAACTACTTTTAGAGCCATCTGTGAATAATTGATGCCATGATCTATATTTATCTGCTATTTCGTCTTGAATTGTAAATTTTAAATTATTTGGCTCATATTCATCCTTAGCCTTTTTAACACTGCTTAAATTGGGAATAACAAAACTCCTTATGTCTATTTAAGACAACCATATATCCAAACAAAACTGATCCAGCAGATGACTAGAGTAAATTTCTAAATTGCATGTTTCACGGTAAACATTAACTAAAAGTGGGAGTATTTTTTTCCTATACCAATATCGACCTTGACATTTAAGACTAAGCTCTTTGATTAAATCTACTGTTATATTATCTTTCCAAGAATATGATTTTAAAATATATTTGTATGCTAAAAATTGTCTTCTTATAAA
The DNA here is from genome assembly GCA_963422495.1 of Polyommatus iphigenia. NCBI lineage: Eukaryota > Metazoa > Arthropoda > Insecta > Lepidoptera > Lycaenidae > Polyommatus > Polyommatus iphigenia. The sequence goes on along the minus strand of OY730187.1, from coordinate 23,708,623 downwards.
TAGTGGTGGAATGCTCAGCTCACTTTCCATGCAATGAATAGGTGAACTCCTAATAAACCCACCTATAATTCTTAAAACCTGGTTTTTAACTTTATCCAATCTAGAAATATTGCTTTTAGCTGAACTGCCATATAAAATACTACCGTAATCAAGTCTAGATCTAATTAATGAAAAATATAAACTTCTCATATGTATTGGATGAACTCCCCATGACGTTCCCACGAGAACCTTTAGAATATTTAAATATTTATTACATTTTTCTTCCGTCATTTTAATGTGCTTACCCCAAAGGAGACTCCTGTCTAACCATACACCCAAATATTTATAATAATCTACTGAAGACAATTGATTATTATAAATATTTAAAACCGGTATATTATTTCTCCTTCCTCTGCTAAAAACACAAAATTTTGTTTAATATTACAATTATTTTGTCAAGAACACTTAGAATTTTTCTCGCGCATTCATTATGATCTTTATTTTTTTAAAAATAGCAAAATCATCAGCAAACTGAGAAACACCAATTCCTTCATCCAAAACTAATTTACGTATCTTTCGGGTTACTAAATTGAAAAGAGTAGGAGAAAGCGGATCTCCTTGTGCCAAGCCTTTAAAAGTCCATCGTATAAAATCTCCTAGTCCATCATCTTTTTTAATTTTTAAGTGTCTCTCCTTCAAAAAAGACCATAAGTATTTACAAATTTTTTTACCAACATTAATTTTATCCAAATTTAAAATCACTTTATCTATTAAAACATCATTATAAGCACTCTCAATATCCAAGAAACTAAACGAACTAAATTATCCATACAAGATTGAGACTTTCTAAAACCTACTGTTGTAGATGATAATACATTATTTTTTTCAACAAACCATTCAAGACGTTTAAGAATTATATTATGAAAAATTTTGCAAATACAGGTCATCAAAGAAATAGGTCTCAGTTGTAAATCGGCCCCATGTTGATTCACTTTAGGTATCGGTAAAATAACCACCTCCAGCCATTGCCATGGAATCTGTCCAGTATTAAAAATGAAATTGTAAATATTCAACAGAAAGACTGATAAAGTTTCTGGAAGCGAAGATATCATAGAGTATGTGATACCATCATCTCCTGGCGCCGTATCTTTATTTCTAATACTATTTTTAAGTTCTTGTAAGGAAAAATTCGATTCTAATTCATAGTTTTCGGAGGAAAAAGTCGGAGAGATATTTTCGACCCAATCTGGAGTAAGTGATTCTAATAAAAATTTTCGACTATCTACATCTACATACGACACATTTCTACGAATACCTTTAATCCATTGCATTCGTCTCCACATTTCTGTAGGTGAAGTTTCCGAACTTATAGATTCATAAAAAAATTTACGGCTTTCTTGTTTTTTAATTTTAATCATTTTTGCTGCCTCCTTGATCTTAGATTGTAATTTAATAAAATTATCTGGGGTGGGATTTCGACGAAATGTACTAAGAGCTAATCTGCGTTGGGCTACAGCCAATGAGAGTGATTGACACCAATAATCTTTTGCCTTAAACTTAGACTGTAGGTTATTACATATTTTTATTAAAGGTACCTACACTGGTGTCAATCGCTTTGTTTAACATATTTAGGAAAACATCATACATTAATTGTACTATCAGAGAAGTTGATTCCTATGCAGATCGGGGACCTACTTAGTGCGACCGCACATCGGAGACACGACTGTAGTTAGACAGTCTTGTTTCACATAGACAAGTCAGTCTTACGACACAATTAAAACAGTTGTGTCTATCATGTGGCGCACACCAAGTTAAAACTGTCTTGACTAAGATGACGAAACGCATACAATTGTATAATATTAAGCAGTAGAGAACGCCCGGACAGAGTAGACAGAATTATAGAGTATGCCGATTAAGAAGTAATAGAAATTTTTAAATTTGACGTATATGACGAAAATCGCTAGGGTTGTTAACTTGTCACTACGAACTTAAAACTATGATGTATAATATATTACAGGCATTAGGGTTTCCTATTACTGTATTTCTCTGGGATGTTAAACATGGTAAACACGTTAAAAACGGGTTGTGAAACACGACAATTTGAAATAATTTATATTTACAACTTAGGTATTTCAAATAACAAATTATATATTAATAAAATTAAAACCAAGTGCATTTTGCGTCTATTGCGAGCAGTTCTGAAAATTTTTATAGATATAGATAGAAAAGTTCTCATTCGGATAAAAATAACTTCAAAAATAAACGGGAAAGACTCGACGGGAAAGATAGTACTTGGATCGCTGGACGTGTTTCTCTTTTTGGTCGTATTATTGTTTATGTTTTGGCACAATATGTGATTAAAATTGTCAGAATCTAATTTTGAAATCTATAAGTATTTAAAAATAAATTATATCAGCCAGCGCGAGGCACATTCCATTCATAATCTTAGTGAAACCCGACGAATTTGACATAATATATTGCAACCTGTCCGTCTTTTTGCGGTCGAAGTCCAGAACTCGGAACCGGTACTTTTTTAACCAGGTTAAAACGCTCTATAACCAGGTTTTTGGATAAGTGCTCGTTCAGAGCGAAATAGAGATGCGAGCGGTATTGCTTCTGAAATTAACCTGGTTAATTTCTCGCGGCAAGTAACTCTTGGAACCGGTATTTTTTTAAACAGGTTAAAACGCTCTATAACCAGGTTTTGGATAAGTGTTCGTTCGGAGCGAAATAGAGATGCTAGCGGTATTACTTCTGAAATTAACCTGGTTAATTTCTCGCGAAAAGTATCTCTCGGAACCGGTATTATTTTAACCAGGTTAAAACGCTCTTTAACCAGGTTTTTGGATAAGTGTTCGTTCGGAGCGAAATAGAGATACGAGCGGTATTACTTTTGAAATTACCTGGTTAATTTCTCGCGGAAAGTAACTAGTGGAGTGATATCTTCTATCCCTTTCTAGTGCACCATCATAGCCAATAGGCCATAACTTGTTGTGATGGTCGTGGTGTGTGTGAGTGGGCAGGGCGAACATAACTGCGAACGGTTCTAACCGGTATTTTGAGCAGTGAGCAATTTAATTTTGCTCTTAGAATAAAACTAGAAATAATTTCGGACCGTTCAGAGTGAAATCGAAATGGAAACGCTCTTTTGGATATGTATGGCGTTTCTAACGAACAGGATCGTGAAGATAAACCAGGTTTCCGAGCCTTGAGTCGAACTACTGGTAGTTATGTCTATTGTGGCTAGACAGTTTTGTCGTAGATGTGCGCGCTCGCATACACTTTAAAGGGAAGCCGACAGTCGTTAGTCAGACTTGTCGCGGGGCGCATTAGACAACTTTGTCTATTAGACGTTTTGTCTCAAATGTGCGCATCTAGTGCATTTTATTATGCGATAGTCTGTCTTAAGACAGTCGTGTCTCAGGTGTGCGGTAGCTCTTAGTTTGGTTGCGTTACGTCAAACGCCAGCCGACAGATCACAATAAACATTGAATTGACATATTCGACCTAATAACGTTGGTCTATCAACTGCATAGGAATCAATTTCCTCGATGGTACATCGCTATTTAAGGATTCTACATTAATTTCTGAAAAAGACGAAACTAAACTTTCTTGAAACTTAGACCATGACATTTTCTTTAAGTTTCTTTTCTGAAAATAATCATTTGAAAAATTTATTTTTGTATCACTTATTTTTGTTACACACTGTATAGGTACAGTCTACACAGAACTTAGTTCTAGGCAAGCTTATTTAAAGGATAATAATAATAAGCGCGCTTCTGAGATTACATCAAGGTGGAGCCGCGTCGCAATTTAATCACGGATTATGGAACTTCTCCGCCTTTTAATGTCACGGGAATATTAAAAATACATTAGGAGACACTCACACAAAAAAGTTGAGCGATTACTTTATAATGATTGACAAAGTATTTTGAAGTACTGTCCGTGTTTTGTATCTTTCCATATTTTTACCACCAATAAAGAATTCGTTGTATAAAATTATATTTTAATTTTTATACAATGAATGTTGGAATTTATATTCTTTGTTTGCTTATCTCTGTCTCACACATTGGAACTTAATGGACCTTACATAGTGTACGCTCCTTAAAATATTATCTTTATTAAATGCACGGGGAATACAGTATTACATTAATAGACTGTTTGAGAAGTTGGCGTAAGACATGGTAAGTAAGTGAGTAAGTAAGTACAATAATGGTGATGTAAGTTTCAAATAAACAGTGTATTGTTATGTACCGTTAACAACACCGTGTGAGTGGATGTAGCAGAATGAAGTGATCAAACACTCACAATGTAAGTCAGCATTTGTCGGCTGACGACCAACGAGTGCTCAGTAAATTGTGGAGGCATTCTATTTGTCGCTTACATGAAAACGCTCGTATTCAATCCACTTGTCGCTTAATACATTCTCTCAGGCGCTCAATGATGACTTATAAAGACAAGCTCTTGCCCGCGGCTTCGTTTGCGTAAAATACGCCTTTCGCTTTAACTTCTGCTCCCGCCTCCGCTTCTGTTGCCGTCTCCGCTCTCGTCTTCACATCCGCTTCTGGCTTCTTAAATTTTTGTAAAGATCAGTTTTAATTAAAATAAGACGAGACAATTCGCAACGAGCGAAATTTCAGCAATGCAAAGTTAAAAAATATAAAATAGACTAAAATATTAGTACTTTAGTAGCTACATATTAAGCTGATCTCGCTGCTTCCTAGAGTAGAATATAAAAGCTAATTTATTTACGTGTTCCATTTTCAATTTCTAGCGACCTTTAAAGCACCAACAATAATACATTTTAGTGTTCAATGTAATCTATCCGTACCATTTCTCAGTACATTAAAAAGTGCGGAGTGATTTCAATGCGACAATACAAATGACGTTGGCGGCACCTCCGACACCGTGCCTCGGGTATAAATCACCTCTTTGTACCTCCTCCGCACAGCTGATACGTAGAATATAGTAGAGGCGAAATAAATCTAAACCGTACTACTATTAGTACCAATTAAACTAGGTTTATTTTGCTGCAAAATAAATGCGAAACATTGTCCGTTTTCACCAACCGTAATGTAACAGTTAGTAGCTCTAGCGGTATTTTGTCTACGTGTCTGTTACAAAAATGTTTCCACCAACGCCTACGTCACCTAGATTCTTTAGAAGTAAAGATTAAGTAAGTAAGATTAAGAGACACATAAGTGTTGGTAAAACCTTAAGAGATTATACTATGCAGTATGCATGTACCCTCAATGGCCGCTAGGGAACACCTTTTTTTTTAACGCAGTGAAATGCTGTGACGCATTCGACGCAGGGGATGGGGACTCCCGCTGCGGATATGTGGGGCTCGCCGCGGCGAAGATGGTGAGTGCCGCGGCCCTACCCACTAAAACACTGCGATGTTCCTGACTCCTGCAACTGGCGGATACACGGGTCCCGACGAGCATTACTCCGTAGTTCCGTCAGCGCAGCGCCTGCTTAGTCTTACGCAGGCCCCTCTTCTTGGTGGGGGTGTTGGCTCCCTAGGCCGAACAGAAGCCCCAAACGTTTGGGGCGCTAGGGAACACCTAACTTTAGGGAGCGATTGGTGAAATCAAGTCTTACATAAGCAAGACAATGAACACAGGTTTTGATGAAGTGTGCTTGCCGGATCATGGGAAAAGATAAAAGACAAACAAGATAAAAGCATAAAATTTGATTAATATAATTGTCACTGTTATTTTAGCGTTATAATTTATTTGTCTAGAATCTAGATGCGTTTTACCAATGTTTGGTTTGTTATATATTTTATTAGATCTATAACACAACAAAAAGTATTATGATATTCATATTATGCTCGTTTAATGGGTAGTGTTATTGTTACGACTATTGGAGTTTACGCGTTATAGTTGTTCAATTTATTTCAAACAATTCTATGTGCTGCAGTTGGCTCTAAATGCCTCAGGAAAAAAAACGGTTGTCTGTAAAGTCGGTTTACTGACGATAGTTGAACGTGACAACGTGCCTCTTTGCGCTCGTTCCGCGTTCTCGCTTGCACTTCAAGCCTTAAATGGAACGCCTCAGAGCGAGGTAACGCCGCATGAGTCATGTTTTTTCGTGCGTGCAGCCGGCTCCATCGAATTATAAGACGTTGTCACGTCAAAACTCATTTCCCCGACTGTACATTTCTGCTTAGCACAATTTTCCCCGACTGTACATTTCTGCTAAACAACTCATTTTCCCGACTGTACATTTCTGCTAAACAACTCATTTCCCCGACTGTACATTTCTACTTAGCACAATTTTCCCCGACTGTACATTTCTGCTAAGCAACTCATTTCCCCGACTGTACATTTCTGCTTAGCACAATTTTCCCCGACTGTACATTTCTGCCTAGCACAATTTTCCCCGACTGTACATTTCTGCTAAACAACTCATTTCCCCGACTGTACATTTCTGCTTAGCACAATTTTCCCCGACTCTACATTTCTGCTAAACAGCTCATTTCCCCGACTGTACATTTCTGCTAAACAACTCATTTCCCCGACTGTACATTTCTGCTAAGCAACTCATTTCCCCGACTGTACATTTCTGCTAAACAACTCATTTCCCCGACTGTACATTTCTGCTTAGCACAATTTTCCCCGACTGTACATTTCTGCTAAACAACTCATTTCCCCGACTGTACATTTCTGCTTAGCACAATTTTCCCCGATTGTACATTTCTGCTAAACAACTCATTTCCCCGACTGTACATTTCTGCTTAGCACAATTTTCCCCGACTGTACATTTCTGCTAAACAACTCATTTCCCCGACTGTACATTTCTGCTTAGCACAATTTTCCCCGACTGTACATTTCTGCTAAACAACTCATTTCCCCGACTGTACATTTCTGCTAAACAACTCATTTCCCCGACTGTACATTTCTGCTTAGCACAATTTTCCCCGACTGTACATTTCTGCTAAACAACTCATTTCCCCGACTGTACATTTCTGCTTAGCACAATTTTTCCCGACTGTACATTTCTGCTAAACAACTCAAATGGAACGCCTCAGAGCGAGGTAGCGCCGCATATTGCGTCATGTTTTTTCGTGCGCGCAGCCCATATCGAATTATAAGACGTTGTCACGTCAAAAAATATTTATTGTTCACTGTACAAGTTTCCGGTCAATATGGAATGTTCTGGTTTCCCCGTCGGATTATAAAACGGATAATTATTACGAGGATTACGTTAGGGAGTTTAATTCTTATATTAATCTCAATTTGCATTGTAATGATTTTTACTGAACGAAATGAAAATTGTTAAGTTCTTACTGAGTATTTTGACATACATATTTATTAGTTACTATGATTTCATTGTAAAGTTATATTCAACATCGAAATCTGCACCTTACCTAAAATTATTTGGCTGAACCTGCCATTTTGTTTACTTACGATTATCAAAGTTATTTGTTTCTGTAATGTTATTTCTTGTTCCTGTAAGCAATAAGATGTCATAATATTTATATATTACAAAAAGTATATTATATTAATAATAATAAAATAAGAAATTACTATAACAGTTATGTCTATTGTGCTATAACTTGAGTGTCGAAGAAACTACGAGTGCCCTCTATGACTCTACGCCGTAGAGCGACGGCCTACGCCGTAGACTCGTAGCTGTAACTAAATAGTAAACGTCTACAATGCCTACAATTAAAATATGCATTCGACATTCATTATTTTATTTATTTATAAGCATGATACCCACATTTATTCTTTAAGTTTTGTTTTAGCAACATGATTGTACCTACTTTAAGGCGAGCAATAAAGTATTAATATTATATTTATCGATGGCTAAGCGGAACGCCGAACGACTGATCTGTAACGCAATTGGTCGCGCCGCGTCGTTGATTACTTTGAGTCACTTAACTAAAGTGTTTGTATACGCGTTGGAGGAACTTTATTAGCGTGATCACACCCTCGTGATAGGCGCGTGTTTTTATTGCTATGGCATTTTGATTCATTAGTATCGTGGAGAACACACAACATGATGTCTATTAATACTTTTAACCGTCATATTAAGTCAAAGGGTCAGTTTACATTGCAACGTGACGAGGCGATGCAATGCATTTTGAATTTTGAAAATAAAAATAGGCATTTTGATGCATTATAATCATTGAAAACATCCGATATTATAGAGCTCGTTTTTCTGATTTCTGAGTATATAACTAAATTTTGGAAAAAATCGTACTTAATGCGTTTTTCTTAAGCACGGCAGTATTGTGCACTTAATAAAATTCAATTCATAAAATAATGATTCAAAGAATGCATTATTGCGGCTCTACATGATGGGCCAGCGCTGGGCGATCGAATGGCGCATGCGATGGCCATGCAATGGTCGCAACGCCTCAGGCCTCTACATGATGGCCGTGTTCAGTTGTGATCTAAACGTCGTTCAAGATGGACGTGTAAGCATTAGCCATTGCGGCAATGCAAAACGTGCATTTTTAATAATTTATGACTTCACCTGCAGATGACCCTTCCTCCTAATATGAACCTTCTCTTGAAGTCTAGGAATAATTATTTCGAGACTAAAATTAAAATAATGGTTTATGGTAGTGATGATGATGACAATGATGAATGTAATAACAGCATATTATTATGCTTTCCGTTCTTCAAACAACGCCGAAACTCCCAAACTTGTATCTTTAAAAAGTCAGGAGTTATGTATATTATAATGAAAAAGCTATAATAATTATTGTAAAGTTTCATTTAAATCCGTTCAGTAGTTTTTGAGTAAAAGAGTAACAAACATCCATACAAACTTTCGCCTTTATCATAATAATATTATATCTTCAATTCTTCATTCCTTATGAGATCACGTACTCGTCATTTTGAATGAAATTCGTAAATTGTAATACGAATTACGACGTCCTCACTCGACCACGGTCAGGCACCGACTGTCGCATCGCCAACGTGTAGAGGCGTACCGCCATCGCTGGGCCATCATCCTTTGATGTGCGGCCGAAAAACCGACACCGCCGCCATTCCACGGCCATCGCTGGCGCCATCGGCCATCCTACGCCACTACGTCCTCCCCACGCTGGCCCATCGTGATGGCCCACTACGCTGGCCCATCATGTAGAGCCGCAATTACATTGACTTAGCTCGTTGCAAAATAAATCGACCTTTAATTGTTAAAATTTAAACAAAAAATCTCGGACATATCTTTGAAGAGAGTTAGAGCTCAAAGGAAGCTGAAGTAATAAGGATGTGTAAGGGTCAATTCGGACCGCAACGCGATGCGTGGACGCATTTCTAAATTTGTACTGAATGTACCGACTTCAATTGCGTGAGACGTCTTGCAAATCTGTTAATTTAATACAAATTTAGAAATGCACCTGGGCGTCGCGTTGCTGTCTAAATTGACCCTTAATCTTTTGTCTATGTAACCAGCCTGCAGCCATGCTGTTGCAGCGCTCCTGCGTTTCAAAGTTTCCGTTTTAACATTTACCGTAACATAATCACTTGGAAGAGGCTTCGGAGAGTCGTAGTCATCAATATTATAGAGCCCAAGTTTCATAATCTCCCAACTTGAGCGCTGGGAAGTTTTAAATGCTGTTGAATTAATCTATTGTGTCGTCCCGGGGTGGAAGTTGGAACTATCGAAAATTGTTTTAGGGAGTTCTTAATACTTATTTATAGGTGACTTACAATTTCGTAAGCGCGGAAATTCGTTAAAATTTTCATGGAAAAGATTTCCATATTTTTTATAATAGTTTTACGGGTTCGATAGGTAAAAAAGACATACTGACAATCTGTCTTATACAGATGGGAAATATAAGATGCATTAGGAAGGTAGAGAAATTTGTTATTTTAATTGCTGCTAATATTAGTTTTTAACCGACTTCAAAAAAAGGAGGTTATCAATTCGACGCGTATATATGTAATATTTTCAGAACTGCCCAGTTTTTGTATATATTAATCTATAACAGCTTCTGAACAAATGTGCCAAATTTCAAAAGTCTATGTTCTCCGGAACCACAAGTCCGATCTTAGTGATTCTTTTTTTATTGTACTAGGTATTGTTAAACTTAGGGAATACTGCAAGTTTCATCAAAATCTGTTCAGTAGTTTTTGAGATAGGGAGTTTTAATTCTAAATTACGTACAAAAATTTGAAGTCGGTTTTATCTTTTTAAAATACTATTATGTCCGATAGGATTGTCATAAGCCATTAAACTAAGATTACAATTAGTACATTATACTCTTTACTGCTGCAATTAAATGATATGTACTAAATACTTATATACAACAAAGTATACACATATGACAACAAAGTATCTTAAGCAACGGCCAAACAATATTATTAACCTAATGAAATAATCCAATATAAAAACTAACTTTATATTTTCATCGTATAATAAAATAGGAAAATTATTGCAATAGACGCCGAGCGGTTCCCAAGAGAGTGGGTAATTGGAGGTAAACACAAAGGCCGGGGTCAATGACCCCGGCACGCGAACTGCACCGCGTTTTTTGGTTCGTTAAACTACTTTTTTTGTGGCGTAGCATTATATTGTATAAGGCCTAACCGGCCCAAATTATTTCTGAATACTTATTCATATTTTCCATTCTTCATGAAAATTGAACTGCGTGTAAATTAGTTTCCTGTTAATTGTTATAAGTAGTATAGTTTTACGTTTTGGCTAAAAAAAGTTTAGTAGCTTATGATTCTATTTTCTTTAAGAACATATTTAAGTCTGAACTGAGCTTATCTTAGTAGGCGTTCTCTAGTTTCTTCATAGTCTACGGCGTAGAGCGTCTACAACAATACCTCTCGATTTTAGTGATAGTGGCGGGTTCCATTGAAAAAACGCACGCCACTACAGCTCTATACCGCTTTAAAACGCCTCCATGGTCCAGTGGTTTTGAGCGTGGCTCTTGACTCGGAAGTCGTCTGTTCGATTCCCGCGTTGGAAACATGTTATTTCCAAGTTGGGTTAGGACAATGCAGGCTGATCACCTGATTGTCTGACAAGTAAGATGATCCTTGCGTCGGATGGGATGTAAAAAGTCGGTCCTGCGCCTGATCTCTCGCCAGACGTGTCGGTCTTCCATCCCACTGGGTTATGTGAGTAAAGGAATAGAGAGTGCTCTTGTGTACTGCGCCACAGTATAGCAATATCAATATTGCTATACTGTGACTGCGCATACACTTGGGCACTATAAAATTACCGTCACCGAAATCGGTGTGGGAGTTATTATACCGCTCTATGTCTAGACCCTACATTTTGGAGTATGGTGCTTGCACGATTTACGTACATACACGTTCACCTCACAAGTCACCGCAATCTAACTTGGTAGCCATAACATTTACTTCGATTTCGAAAGCTTGGGGTTTTTGCTTAGCCAACTTGCATTCTAATATCGAATGTTACTTGTCTAAGTACCTGGATACATGATGTGAAAATAATAAACATTTATATTTGTTAATATAAATTGCACATTAATCCGATTATATTCAGCAGCAGAATCCTGATAATATTATGTTAATGATAGTTAAATCAGTGTGATTGATTTTGTTAACGCTTTATTCCCTCGATCACCAATTCCAGGAAATCTTTTGTTGTCGCGGCCCATATGGGCCTTACGAGGCTTGAAGGATTAATTAATATAATAATATCTTCTTTTGCCACAGACAATACAAAATATGGAAATTAAGCGTTTAGCAAAATCAGTTTAGGCTGAAACGAGACTTAATTTGGCAACGCGTAGAAGCAACACAAAATTAAAACATCATACAATTTACAATTTCATTGACATCTTAACTTTGTATGTCATGTTATATGAAACACATTGTGATCGTGGTTTTTGTGGGTAAGATTTTATTGCTTTTCCGCATAAAGTTAAAATATATGGCCTGCATACAATATGACTTCAACTTTAAAGAAAAATAAAGTAACTTCCTCCATAGTCTTACAATTTCTTTAAATCAGACAGTCGATGGATATCTACTGAGGCGAGCATAACTTCGCCTGACAAGGAGGGAGGAGGCAAATGCAGGGAACTTACTTTGCCAATTAAACTTGAGCGAGGCCACTTTCCTTCTTTCAGTGCGTTGCGAGTTGCGACTTGCGGTGCGTTGTATGTCAGTGCTGCGGACTGCGGTGTAGCATCGTTAAGATGTATGTGTTCAATCATGGTTGTTTTCATGATAAGACACCGCAACGCGGTATTGTGGCTTGACCTTAATGGCGCATTTTCACTGATCGATAGGGCCCGCATGCGGGGTGCGGGAGATTTCTGAAACGCATGCCACGACCAATGACAATGCGCCATTAGTTGTCAATTAGTTGTCATAGGCTCCCCGCATGCTGTATACCGTACGAGTTAACGACTAATGAAAATGCGCCCTAACGCGTTGTGTGCCCGGTGTGCTGACGCGCGATTATATAATGGGGGCGTGTGAATTTGCCTCAAGAGGTGCGTGGGGTTCAAAAACATTTTATTTCTACTGGGCTTCGTGACATGCAGTCTTTAATCTAGTCATCTTTTATCCTTAGGGATATAGCTATTAAATAATAAAGACAACTTTAGTTAGGTCAACAGTGGCGCCAACTGGTGAACAAAAAACGATAGTCCCCAAGACGGCGACAACGCAGCGCGTCAAAACACCGCGTCTGACGCACCGCAACAGAGCAATATGGCTCTCACCGGTGAAGACCGTGCGCGGATGCCGGGAATTGCACCATAAACAACAAATTACACCAGATATAGGATAACATTGTGCTTGGCCAAGTTTAGAATTAGCTGCACTGCTTGATAACCACCTGATTGATAAAAGTAAAAAATAAAACCAACGGATTGCACCTTTTTTTTAAATGCTTCAAGCCCCAAGCGGTCGCATGCGACCGCGATAACAATAGATCTATTGTGTCTCGTTTTTTTCACGATCGAGGGATTAACACGGGGAAATGCTTTACGCATCCCCGGCAAATTGGGGATATCGGCTGGGATATGTAGGAATCCTGCGTAGTCTACCCACTAAAACCCCATGGTGCTCCACTCATCGCTTAAGGCAGAGTTGCGGGTACGATAGAATCTTCCGCAACTCTACCAGAACGGATTGCACCCTAGTAAGTGGACTACAGAAGTAAAAGCAAAATAGCAGAAAGTGAGAAATATTACATCCTCTCAACATTTTCTCCCTCTTACGAATTTAAGGTCAGGTCACGTGCTCTGACGCGAGTTAAACATTTTTTAAACGTCTCATAAATGCACAACGCTGATGAAAACTTTTAAGGGGGCGGCTAACCCAAAAAATCATGGGTCATGGGTGGAGCATCATACCCGAAGAAATCCGAAAATGTCGAATCTGCTGACTATACTGGGAACACACACGCCCCTTAAGGGCATTAAACATTATAAAATAGTGATAAATATGTATTATATATACATATATATATATATATATATATATATATATATATATATATATATATATATATATATATATATATATATATATATATATATATATATATATATATATATATATATATATATATATATATATATATATATATATATATATATATAATTATTAAGTCAGGTATTTTGTAATAGTATAATAATGTATAATTTTAAAAGGTCCAAGGCGTGATGGACTTACAGTAGATTAAGAGGAAATGCAATCTTGGTACGCGACAAAATTATGTAAATGAGACAAACAAAGGATATGGGCGACTGGCCCATAGACGACCCTAATTATTGTAATAAAAAACCCAAAAAATCAAACATCGTCCTTACTCTCTTCACACTCACGCCCATATTCTTTCACATGCCAGGTGAAAAAGGACGACGCGGATTCATCGCTAAACTAGTTTTTTCTCAATAACTCGATAAATATACAACATTTTAAAAATCCGCTAGGTCGGTTTCTCAATGATAGAATTTTATACAATGTGTTAAAATGTTAACTTATTTCAATGCACTGTTATGGCAATAAATGAAAAATTCGTGAAAATTAGATGCATCTTTGTAATTTTTTTCTATCGAGAGAATTTTAAGATATCGTGTTTTTGCTCAGATTGAATTCTTGAAAATATAATGTAGTATCTAATTTTAGAAAACGAAACAATTCGGGGCTTATTTACAAGTATAAAAATGAATTATGAAATCGAAAATTTTGGGTTAGTCGCCCCCTTAAATAAACAATTTGTCAGACTAATGATTGATGCTTTAAAATTAAATGTATTGCGTGTTTTAATCGATTTTTCATTGTTACAGGTGCACTGTTCATCAATTTGGACCTACAATGGATTGAAGTGACATTTGTGACAATTGAAATGTGACAGAGTGTTGGTATTAGTATACTTGGAAGCTCAAACACTGGTAGGTGACAGACGGGCGAATTCTGTGAATAGGCAGATAGATGATACAAAATGTAACAGTGCTACAGTACTGTGCTAAGTAGTAAATGTAGTGACAAGTAGGTAGGAGTAGTGAACAGGGACAATCGAATTTTTGATGAGTGTCGCGTTTTACATTGGTACGAGTGACTATTAAAATGAAACTGTAGGTTGGTGCTGTGCTAAGTAGTACAGTGGTGGTAAAGTGGTATAAAATATAGAGACGTTAGAACTCGTGACGGTGGTAGAGATATAGTGGTGTTACGGTGATACGGTGGTACTATTCTATCATCAGCAATTAGGGACTGTGCTAAGTGAAACTCTTGACGGTGGTACTGTGGTAAAGTGGTACTCTGGAACTACCATCAGCAAATAGGGACTGTGCTAAGTGAAACTCTTGACGGTACTACGGTGGTATAGTGGTGGTACTCTGGTGCTACTACTAGCACCAATAATGTCGGCGTGCGTGGTAGAGGAGGGACGGGAGGAGGGGGGCGGCGTGGATGAGGTGCCTGAGCGGCCGCGTCGGGAGGTGCTGCTCAGCGCGCGCGGCCGCCGCGCCTGCTCCGAGCAGGGCCCGCACGCGCCACATCTACGTGAGTATAATCCTATAGTTATATGATATAAAAGGTGTATAATATGTGTGCCTTATATAGGTGTATAATATGTGTGCCTTATATAGAAAGGTATCCCTTTTATAGTTCGCTGTGAAAGTAGCAGCGCCGAAACAGCAAATTTTTTGATGATTTGTATGGGCAAGCGCCCAAAGTGAAAAAACGTGACTCTTTCAGTACTGCTACTTTCACAGCGAACTCTATATAAGGGACCCATACACACCCAAAAGTATTATCACTTAGTTTTGTAACACCCAAAACTTTAAATATCTTCTACGCGTTCGCTGTTTGTTTGTATTTGTGGATGCAAAAAATTTGTGTGCAAAGAATACTGAGTACTGATTATTATTTATTTATTCGTACTCGTACAGCGCGATTGCAAATCCTTAGCGAATGGGTAGCATAACTTTTGAGACGTTCGTAAATCGTAGCTCGTTTCACGAATTTTACTATAAGTAGGTATAAAATTTCCGCTATAAATATTAAGTGAGATAATATTATATTTTCTACCAAGAAGCAGAAGTCATTTTAGGCTGATAGCTCTACAGATTCTACCATAGATATTCTTCTCAAAGCGTAACTTCTTAAACTTATTAGCTACAAAAAGTAATTTCAATCATACTAGCAACCGCGGTACAATGGCAATTTTTTGTGAATTTCCTGTCTACTTCCATATGACTAAGTGCTTTTGATAAGTATGTAGATCCATCAATTTCTCCTTAGCTAATAAATAGGCGAACTTGCTTGTAGAAAATAAATACCAGACTATATAAGAAGGACTACTGTAATAATAGAGTATAATATTAGACACATTCACACTGTTGCTCATCGTCTTATTGAAGTGTTGTAGTAACTAGGACTGGCATAATTGGAGTTTTATGGCAGTATTAAAGAGCAGTTCCGTGTCACCCTTCACAGATAAATTATCGCGCACTACTATACTGATTTACGAATATTGCATTGTATGGTCGCTGTCAGAGTCCATGTATCATACTTAGCTCTTATTTACCATATTTAACTTTTATTACTACAGAAACACGGTATAAAAGTGATAAACCGTGTTCGTCGCTAAATGTACAATCGTATTGGTTAAACAGCCTTGTCATTAATACACTCAACATTCTGTAAATTCATAATATTATGTAGGTGGGAACGCTTTAATTTGAGAGTCAAATTATTGAGCGCTCGTTCTGCACCGTTAACCATTTGAGTTCTAGACTTTATTTTTCGTTTCGTTTAAAGTTTCGTTGTCGTTTAAAGATATAAGATATAATCTTATATCTTTAAACGAGCAATTCTTGTATATATATATATATATATATATATATATATATATATATATATATATATATATATATATATATATATATATATATATATATATATATATATATATATATATATATATATATATATATATATATATATATATATATATATATATATATATATATATATATATATATATATATATATATATATATATATATATATATATATATATTCCAATTATATACAATTAATATATAAATATGTTAATTATATATAATTGGAATCTCGGAATCGGCTCCAACGATTTTCATGAAATTTAGTGTATAGGGGGTTTCGGGGGCGATAAATCGATCTAGCTAGGAATCATTTTTAGAAAATGTAATTTTATTCGTGTTTTGTCGAATACCGAGCGAAGCTCGGTCAAATAGCTAGTAGATATTAAATATTAACGAATTCCAAGAATAATGAACAAGTTAGTAATTAAAATGATGCAAATAAAATTACACAAATATAATGGCCGTAAGTTTCTGTCAAACGTAATAAAATAAGTGCAAAACATTTTCTTTTGGATAATTTCCTGATACAGTATTTGCTAAAACAGATTATTTCTGCCATGAATGCAATATACATTTGATATACAAGTGAATACTATAATTATTACACTATAACAAAGCTAACTAGTCTATCGTTAATATACAATGTGTCGCGATGGCGTCCGATCCTTTCCTGCCATTTTACAACAGTGAGGGAGAGAAAAAATTTGTGAGCCAATTTGTCAATTAAATATGCCATTAAGGGATCGGACACCGGTGTTGGAACATATTGTATAAGAGGATTTATTTATAACAAGACCTAGTTACTAACCTAACACTGATTTAGATAACATACTCACACCTAATATGTACAGGCAGTATGTACCTGGTTCTCATTAGGTCCTCGCGAGTGTTGATCAGTACACATAATAATAGATGACAATGTAATTTCACCGTGTAAGTAGTATGTTGTGCATTTAATTAAAAACTCCACACTTGGGTAAAAAAGCTGAAGGAAATTATAGTTTCATGAAATAAAAAATATAATATTATACAATTACAAAAGGAAACGTTACTGTAATTAATTGTTTTTACTGTAGAATAATAAAATAAAGTATGTAAGTACTCATGTGTTGTATCTTTATGGACAGCTTTTTGAATACATAATATTTTACAATGTTAAAAATGGAGGCTTAACACGCAAATTCAGGGTTTAAAATTTAAATTTTTGCTTTAATTTACTGGCCTATATTTCATACGTTCACATAATATTTTATCATATGTGCCATAGTAACACTCTCAGTATATATTATTACTAGCTGTTGCCCGCGACTTCGTCCGCGTGGACTTCAGTTTATAGCGCACGGTGTCAATAAAATTGGTGACAAAAGCTTTTATAAAAAAACCCTGGTACCCTCAAATCAAAATACCCAAAACAGCTGTGCAGTGTGCACATAATATTTTTTTTTTATTAATTTCTTTTATACCAAATTTTAAAGCT
Organism: Polyommatus iphigenia; assembly: GCA_963422495.1. NCBI lineage: Eukaryota > Metazoa > Arthropoda > Insecta > Lepidoptera > Lycaenidae > Polyommatus > Polyommatus iphigenia. Next base: position 23,690,849 of record OY730187.1, on the reverse strand, counting down.
TATTTAGCCCCCATTACACAACTCTAGCTTTACTCATAATCTATTCAGTATTTATCATTGGTAGGCTGTTGTTTCTGATATCTATGTTGGTAGGTGAGTTATTTAATAACGTGTATGACAATCGAAAGAATCGAAAAACCTAACTCAACATGGTACCACCTATAGAAATACGTATGAGCAAGCGATAGCGCGATCTAAGCGACTCTTGGTGCCATCTGTTATGAGTTTTTGCAACTAACTTAATTTGAACAAATTTACGCATAAACACCCCCTTACAACCCCTTTTTCCAGTTAAAAAGTAGCATATATCCTTTCTTAGGCTTCAGACTATCTGTGTACAAAATTTCATTACAATCGGTTCAGTAGTTTTGGCGCTATTGTTTCTGATATCTATATTGGTAGGTGAGTTGTTTAATAACGTGTATGACAATCGAAAGAATCGAAAAACCTAATTCAACATAGTACCACCTCTTATAGAAATACGTATGAGCAAGCGATAGCGCGATCTAGGTGACTCTTGGCGCCATCTGTTATGAGTTTTTGGAACTAACTAAATTTGAACAAATTTAGGCATATACACCCCCTTACACCCCCTTTTTCCAGTTAAAAATTAGCCTATGTCCTTTCTCAGGCTTTAGACTATCTGTGTACAGAATTTCATTACAATCGGTTCAGTAGTTTTGGCGTGAAAGCGAGACAGACAGACAGACAGACAGACAGACAGATAGACAGACAGAGATACTTTCGCATTTATAATATTAGTATAGATGTCAGTTTAAACGTATACTCGAGGAAGTTGATTCCTATGCAGGTAGCGGGTCAGCCCAATTTCGCGATTATGTTGGTCGGGAAAAAGAAAAGGAAAGAACCGTATTTCTATACTTCCGTCTTGGTCTTTTGTGTTTTCCAAAATATCAACACAGCGATCTCCTTAGCGACGATAAGTTTATTGGTCGCTATCTGTCGGGTAATCGGTTATACTCGTATGACACGACATAATCTTATTTTATTGGTCACTTTACTTTTACCATTTACCGAGAAATATAAACATACGCCGGCTACTTAGCAACCGCCTTAGCAACGAAAGTATTTACGTTTTGAAGGTTTAGACAGGATTATTAATTTAAGTTTTGCAATTATTATGGTTCTGAATTTTTTAGGTTCTTAACATGTTCTGAAATATTGGTGTGAACATTTATTTCCCCTATCTGAACTTAATATTATGCACTTCAAACGTGGCTTATCTAAGCATTTATGTGCTTCAAATCATCAACTAACCTTACTGTTCAAAATGTGCTATAAGAACAATGAAGTCATACACAGGTTATAATTAAGCAGATCAACCCAGTCTATATCAACAGCACACCCTCATTCTACAATCTTCGTTGATGGTCATGGTAAGAGTCGGAAAAAGCCACGAAAGGAAGTAACACTAACGTAACGTTTTGTCTTCAAATTCGTTTCGTGTTGCTGATCGTTTTAAGACCCCAAAGATTTTTTAAATGACCAGAATTGTAAATTATTAAGTACTGTTTTACTGTGAAATAAAGTATTGTCACTTTTTACTTGTGTTGTGATTTTGGTTAAAATATGTTTTTGTAGATTAGAAAGATGCTGATTTTTAGAGCGTTTTTACGTTAAGCAGTAGATAAAAATGGGTAGGTAGTAAGTTGCTTTGGAATAATAGCATTCTTAGATTAATCATTGTGGCCTGTGGGTGGGAGTTTTGGCCTGTGGGTTTAGTTTCATATCATAACTATACGGATTCCGATAGGCTTTGAGGGAATATATTTTACAGTCTCTTATTTATAGAAATACCTAAATTACTTAAATTGCGACAATTTAAATTAAATTTTAGCCTAAAACACCGATTTCATTTTGTCCTATTATGGATGGTCACGATTTGAGTAACATTAGGTATAAATTGTCTTTTCCATTGTTATGGTCCAAAAATACCATTATAGCAAAGCAGGAGCAGTTCAAATCCCATCAGTTCGTTTAGTGTTTTTTGCCTTGGAGTTTCTATGAAAATGATCTTTAAGACGAGGTGAATAAGGTATGACCCTAATGACCACGTGTTACGGATCATTATTTGGTAGAACAACGAACTGAGTCAAGGACACGATATTACTGTCAATTATTTCAAATTTAAAATGAAAAATATCAAACAAGAAACAATGATTTCGAATGTAAGGACGAAGCCGGAGTCCCTCGAAATATTTACAATCGAGTGTCTATTCTAAAAGCTAATATTATTTTAGGCCGACTACTAGAGCTTCACTTAAGTTTTAACGGCCTCTCTATAGTGTCCGGAAAACATCTAAGCTATCTAAAAATTTCGGAGCTCTAAGTGAAGTGTTCTGATACATAATATAAAAATGCGTAGTTTCTGATTCGGCCGAAAGTCTAGTCACTACTGGGCGCAGTGTAGCCTATTAGGTGCCATAAACGTATTTTTCAGATCTCGTGAACCTTATGCTGGTTTCTCACGCGCGTAACTTGAACGAGCGAGCACGAGCCAATAGGTGAGTTCGCGCTATCCATTCTCACGGCGCGTAATATCACGAGCCGCGCCGAGCCACGTCTTTGAAGTTATCGACATAAATCGGATCGGACGCGCCTGCTCGAGCCAGCCCGCGCCACCTTGAGCCACCCTCTACACACGGCGAGTGGCTAGAGCTGGCGAGGCGCGGCGCGTGATATTACGTACCGAGAGAAGTCAGCATTAGACTGCTGATAGAGTCGTTCCATCGAGGCAATCACGTCAAAATATTTAAAATAAGTAGATAAGACCTTTCCTTACTTCAATAATACCTATACCATGTAAGTTGACAAAATAGACATAATATTATAATTCTGTCTACTCTGCATTAAATGTATCATTAAGCCTGTTCTGCAACGCGAGGTTGCCAGATTTACAGAGGAACGTCACATGTACCGTGCGGAGAGGCAACAGCGCGCTGCTCGCGAATTTTTTGAAACAATAATAATTTATTGCAAGTACGGATAGTCTCGATTCAATGTGTAAAGGTGCTCCCTCACCGGGAGCGTTTGCGTCTAATGTAACATATTTATAGATTCGCATGGGCGTAGCCAGGATTTTACAATTATAGGAGGGCAAATTAAGAAAATCCTAAGCTTCGAATTCGAATTAAAACCGACTTCCAAGTGAAAACAATAACATTACTTATTCAAATAAATAGTATATTAAATAATTCTTACTCTTTAGTAGTGCCCTTTTTCAGAATTTGCCTAAACCTCAACTATTTCTATATACACTCTTCATTACACAGAGAAATATAAGACAGTACTTCATTATTTTGAAGTCGGTCGGTACCAGCTCAGAATCGTGAATTCTATGACAAAATATATTTAATTTTTGGGACTGGTACCGACTTTCACTCTTTTTAAAGCCTTATAATTTATAAGGCTTTCTGTATAAAGACTGTGTTCTGCGTAGTAGTGATGATGATGGATGTAATTTGCATAGTATGTAAGTACCTAGTATAAATTATTTCAGTTATTAAAACAGCGCCCCAACCCCCATACTTGTATCTTTAATTATATAAACGAACTTGTGTCTAAGGTGGAGAATTCACTGGAGAAGGTCTACGAATGGGGTGGACGTAACTTGGTCCAATTCAACCCCCCAAGACACAAGTCTGCGCGTTCACCATTAAAAAGTCACCAATGGTCGTATATCCTCGTTTAGAGGGCACATCTTTAACCATCTCCCCTAGCATTGAAATACTTGGCGTTAACATATCGAGCGAAGTCCAGTTTCGATACCATCTCGAGGGTAAGGCCAAGTTAGCCTCGAAGAAGCTTGGTGTTCTGAACAGAGCGAGACAGTTCTTCAGTCCGTACCAGCGCCTACAACTCCACAAGGCGCAGGTTCGGAGTCATATGGAATATTGTTTTTTGAAAAATATACCATTCTCATCACCTTGATGAGTGGCAGTCTTCCACCGTGCATTTCTCGCGTAACTTTCTGCCGCGCACTGTAAAACTCTGGTACAAACTGTCACCAGCAGTATTTCCAGACCTACACGACCTACAAACCTTTAAGAAAAGAGCGTATTCCCATTTCCCTGTTAAAAGGCCGGCAACGCACCTGCAGCTCTTTTGATGTTGCGAGTGTCCATGGGCGACGGTAGTTGCTTTCCATCAGGTGATCCGTTTGCTCGTTTTCCCCCTTATTTCATAAAAAAATTGAATCCGGAGTTCTCTTAGAATTTTCGGAACCATCTAGCATACCTTGGCGCAAAATTTTACTTTTTGGTAGCATATAATATATGCTTGGGATACTTCTCATAAAGCCAAAATCGCCCTCTTGTGCTTTCATAATTTTTTGAGAAGTTACCTCGATTACTCATGAAATTAACTTTAATACGTGGTAATAAAGGTTGACCTTATTGACCACATCTTAAAGATCTTTTTCACAGATACTCCGAGGCGTACTTAGGTGACATACAGGCGAAAAAGATCGTCGAGCCATAATTCCGCGTACTTCTACGCACGTCTGTCACCCCTTTTACACCCCTTTTAGGGTTCTGTAATTAACAAGACGTCCTCGTTGACTATGGAACCCTAAAGGTGAACGCAGATTTGGCCGCACCGCACGCACCGCAGTCGAATTCTTTATATGAAGTTATAGGCAAGCTCGCATACCTACCCGCGCCGCAGTCTTCGCAACTTCTACATTCTTTATATGAAGATTTCGAAATGCGGCGACTGCGGTGCGTGCGGTGTGGCCAAATCTGCGTTCACCTTTAAACGGCTAACCAGCAGATTTTTTTGTATACTGAGAGGTATACAAAAAACTAGCTACTATAGTTATATAATTTAACAATAACATTTTCCTACAAATAGAAAAATCATAATATTTTAGGACCATCAAATCGAAATACTTATTAACTTTCGAGAATTTTTGCACAGGAAATTGTTGTTCGTCTAATCAAAAAGAAATGAAGCTACTCACTAATCACTATGCTACTCACGAAAAATTTTCTTGATAGCAATCAATATCCTAGGCCCTAGGGAATCTGAACCTACTACTTACTATTCATTTTTATGTTTTGCGTAATGTAATAAAAACGCTCTAGAATTATAGATCAACATCTTTCTAATCTACAAGAAACCATAAAAATCAGAACACACTTGTATAATATCGTGATAATATTTTATTTGAGCGTTAAAACAATATCGAAAAACGTAAAACTTATAAATTCATTATGAACTATTAGGTATTCTTCTTGAGGTATTATTATGAACTCTGGGTTGTTATAATGATCAGCAATGAGAATATGATTCAAAAACATAACTTAAGTTTTACTTAATCCTTCGGGGTAGCCTTTTCCAACTAACCAACTCATGATAATATTTATTGACAAAGATATTGGGAGTAGAATTAGGTTTGCCAGTTTGATCTGCTCAACGATTTGCTGTTAATAAATCCATTGTTTTGTAGCACATATTGGATGGGTTATAATGTTTCAATAAACACATTTTATATAATATTAAGTATATATAGGTAGGTATAAGCACTTAATAATTTTTTCAAAGATTGTTCGGATGAGAGAAATAAAATAGTATATTACTTATTTAAATCAATTCCCAATATTTGCAAAACATTTTTGAAGATGACCGTGTCAAAAACTTCAAAATTTAATTATTTATACCTTAGCAGGCGGTCGCTAAGTAGATTATATTTTGTCAAAAGCAACGCGACCAATAAAATACGATTCTATCGTGAACGAGCATAGCCGACAGATAGCGACCAATTAACCTATCGTTGCCACGGAGATCGCAATGTTGATATTTTGGTAAACACAAAATGACCAAGATGGAAATATAGAAATACAATTCTGTCCTTTTCTTTTTCCCGACCAACACTGACCACTGACCAGTTTAAGTTGACCCGCGACATGCATAGGAATCAACTTCCTCGAGTGTACATTTTTTCTTCACTAAGTTAGTGACCACATTTTCGGTGAAAAGTTGTTTACAGTGTCGCTCGTCCCGGAGCGACCCTTTTCGCCCTAAAATGTTTCGTCGGCTTAAGTGTACTGTTAATTTATTTGAGGTCAATTAATATCTCATGAAAATATATTACGACGGCCAGAATTTGGTACAAAAATGCGCGTAAATCTTCCAAGGAGATTAATCTTTGTGGAATCAATGTTTTATGGTTAGGCCTCCTTTGTACATAGAGGTAATTTATGACAAAGTTACCTTTTTGTTATTGAATTGTTTAATTATGGAAGAAGAGTAAAATCTTTTTTAAGTTTAATGGAATAGAATAGTTACTGCAATAGGTTTTAGCGTTATTTTGTAACCAATCAAGCATACCTAATATTTAATTTTATGAAGTAGAGGTTATACAGGTAGCTAACTGTCGAATCTATCGGGTTGTTTAAATCAAGTAGATAAATTATTCATCTGCCAGTCACATGGATACAAAATATGTAAATTCCGGTGCTCCCCAGCGCAGTCATAAACCGTAGACCTCTTTCGTCAAGACAGCGACGTCAGCACATTATTTCAGTCCAGTAAGTACACTGGAAGTGTCAGCTACTTTACATAAATATACTGCCTCACCCCGATTCTGTTTGTTGTCGATCTTAGTATTATGCGAAACTACAGTATGACGAGCCAAAGCATGTGTTGATTCTTTCTTGTGGACTAATGACAAGCGTATGTTAGTTTTATAGCTCTCGACGAGAGAAACTCATTCTGAGATAAATATACATATACTTACCTATAACTAGTGTCAAACTTATTCATAAACTATAGTCAAAATAATTGAAGGTGGCACCAGCGGTCGTTGCCTTTATAGTCTAGAAGCTATGTGAAAAATGCTCGCACTCTGTTAACCTCAGATTTTTTAAAACTCTTATAAAGATTAAAGACACAGACTCTTAAAGATTCATCGAAAAACCTCTTGGTAACTCTTCGTATGATAATCTTCAATAATGATTGAAGATTATCATACGAAGAGTTACCAAGAGGTTTTTCGATGAAAAAAAATGATAAATGTATGAGTTCAAATTGATATACTTCATACTCAGTTCACACCGAGTATGCAAAATACGAGGTCGCCCGACTCTAAACTTCTGTACTTCATTGTCAATCGCGGTTTGTATAGAAAACGATGAAATTATCTATATATAGCTATATATATATATATATACATACCTAATATTATAAAACAAATTCGCTTTTTTTCCCTCATGTCCCTTTGTTCCCTTTAATCTTTAAAACTACGCAACGGATTTTGATGATTCTTTCAGTGTTAGATAGCCCATTTATCGAGGAAGGCTATATAGGCTTTTATCACGCTAAGACTAATAGAAGCGAAGAAATAGAGGAAAATGTGGAAAAACGCTGAAAATTATTTGAAAGGGCTAACTTGAACGCGCTAATCTCAGGAACTACTGGTCCGATTTGAAAAATTCCTTCAGTGATAGATAGCCCATTTATTGAGGAAGGCTATAGGCTATACTTTATCACGCTAAGACTAATAGGAGAATGTGGAAAAAACGGGGGAAATTATTTGAAAGGGCTTATTTTGCGAACTACTGGAGCAATTTTTATGTTATTTGGCACAGATAAGAAGTAGACCACGTGAAGGATCATAGGCAATCGATTTTAATATTTTTTTCAGTGGCTATATATTTTATACCCGTGCGACGCCGGGGCGGGTCGCTAGTATGTAAATATTTTTGACAGGGGGTCAATAACCACTACGGACTGATTTGAGCAAGAATTGGGTAATTCGAGAATAATACCACATAATACGGACTTGCGCCAATCGAGGTCATTATATGTATTCTGTGCAAATAAAACATATGGCTTATGTTTGACATACACAATGAACGAGTAAATTAACATTATACCATATTATAGCAGAAGTTTGTTTTTACCACAGTAATTATTTCAGTCCTTTACAATAGTTTCTTGTATTTCAATCCACAGAGTCACACGGGACGTCGCACCTATGGGGCTCGAACAACTCCAAGAAGGGCTGGAGTCGCAAGCGCACGTCGGCGCCGCAGATGGGCAACACGCAGGGCTCCATGCCACGCCTCGGCCTCGTGCTTCGCTCGCGCCGCAGCTGGCCCGTCGCACCGCAGTCGTATCGCAGGTCAGTCACCTCGGCCACCACCAGTACACTGCAAACCAATACATCCTGCAAATCTTCAAGAAGAAAGCGTATTTCACCTTAAATGGCCGGCAACGCACCTGCAGTTCTTCTAATGTTGCAAGTGTCCATGGGCGACGGTAGTTGCTTTCCATCAGGTGACCCGTTTGCTCGTTTGCCCCCTTATTTTATAAAAAAAGTAATTTTTAGTCATAACCCGTCTGGTAAAGTTTATATATACAATATGTATTATCTATTTCGTTCTTAAATCAAATATAAGTACAATCTTTTTTCCATCCAATGAATCTATAAATAAATTACGTACCCATATTACATTAATTTGCCAAGAACTTCTTTTAATCTAATCAATGAATTATATAATTTACATTGAAAGGTACCTTATTTAAATGAGCTATTTTTGAATTTAAAAATCTCATACAATTTTATAAAGATCCTGATTATTACCGTAGCTTACAGAAAAAGTGTAATAAAGTTATTAAATAATGCTAACAGGTACCGTTAAATTAATTAACTTTAAAATTGTTAAATGTGCAAACATACATCATAACATAATAAATATATAATTAAATATCTATAATTACGTTATGATTTTGTCAAAATCAAGCAACACTAAAATAGTACACTATGTTAGTGTAGTGGGGATTGATTTTGGCGTTTAAGCTATAAATTTTGATTATTCCGCGATGTATTTACTCCTTTGGCGTAGATAATATTCGCTGCCCTACTCGTGTCATTTTCCATTAAACTTAGGCAGCTTTCTAAGTTTTGACCCTTGTGTCTCGAGCACTTTCAGTCTTTGGGGAACCAGAGCAACTTAGAGGGCGTTGTGACATTTTTATCTATTGGCAGGTCTTAAAATATATTAAGGATTATTATTTTCAAAAACCAACAAAATCATCATTTTCAGTAATTATCTAAGATTCTTTCTCGATATTAAAGAATAACATGTCGAACTTTAATCAGATAACTTAAAACTTATTACAGGCTTGCCTCGCGCTAAATGTGAAGCTTTGGGCCGAAATAGCAGCGACGTACCACGTAGTCAATTTATTCTGCCGTATATAAAGTACATTTTCATGGGTTGTTGGACAAAAATATAGGTTCGTTATGAGTCGGATTTTAAAGCTTTCACAAATTCGAGCGCACGCGGTCTCATATTATGAATAAACTCATGTTATTTTCATGCAATGAAACCGCTTACAATTTGTATATTTGCGATTTTAGGAAATATTTTTAAAATACTCCTAGAATGTAAAAAAATCTGTTGAATATATATTCAAAAGTTCATGAAGTAATTTTAAAAAATTAAAATTTATTTATAGCAATGACGTCATAATATGTAAAATAAACGTTTTTGGAAATGTTAATTACAATAAATTTTCATTACAAAGAATCAAACAAAGCGAAAGGAATCGCTCGGAAAACCGATTGTAAATTTAATTCATGAAGCCCCAAGCGGCCACATCCGGCCGCGATAACAATGAAAAAGCTATTGTGTCTCGTTTTGCCACGACTGATGGGTTAATGTTTCCCCTCACATTTGTGCTGTCTATTTTCATCGCGCTCAAATTTACTTACCAAGCTCTTACCTACTCCAATATTCTGAGGGGTCAGCTCTTTTACTGATCGATCTACTAATAAATATTTAAACATGTTAAATACGAGTGTATCACCATAAGTATGAAAATAGTAGAACTTGCAACGCGTCGAGTATAGCAAACATTTACTATTTCAAACGTCATGGAACTTAACAACATAAATATTTCAACGTGGAATAAGCGGATAATGCAAAGCTTCATTTTGAAGTTCCGCGACATAAAAAAGCTTCAGGGAGATTTGGACCATAAAAATGTATCAACAGAACGATTGTGGTTAAAGCTGCTCTGCCAGGTCGGAATGCCAATGTTCTGATTCCGTAATAAAACTATATTATCGTAAGCTTTTGTTGGATAAAACTTTTTCTGTATTATTCTGTAATTAACTTTGTCTATGTGTGTACGACTAAGTACAATAGCTTACCTAATTTGGACTACTACAACTGAGTAACTCTGAATATAATTAATTAACTTAATCGTGATGAGCTCAGAAGTCCAAACCACATCTTCTGAGACGCGAAAACGCGTGCGAAATGTAATTACACGCGTACGAAATTCATACAATACGTACATAAAATATATTTGCAACCCAATTTATTATATACATTCACAGAATACATATTAGTAGAAGTATACAGTTATCTAGAAGTTTTGATGATGATAAGTTATTTAAACTATTATTAGCATACAAAAATATAGCCTAGAATATTTATAGAAGAGAGATAACAGACACAAGGCAACAGACAGCCTTGCACATTTTTAAAGGGGCGATTAACCCAACATTTTCGATTTTATGATTCATTTTTATACTTGAAAATAAGCCCCGATTTATGTCATTCCCTAAAATTAGATACTACATTATATTTCCAATAATTCGATCTGACCAAAAACTTTCTCGATAGAAAAAAATCACAAAGATGCATCTAATTTTCACGAATTTTTAATTTATTGCCATAACCGTGCATTGAACTAAGTTAATATTTTAACACACTGTATAAAATTCTATCATTGTGAAACTGACCTAGCGGATTTTTAAAATGTTGTATATTTATCGAGTTATTGAGAAAAAACTAATTTGGCGATAAATCCGCGTCGTATTTTTTCACCTGGCATATGAAAGACGGGCGCGAGTGTGAAGAGAGAAGGACGATGTTTGATTTTTTGGGTTAGTCGCCCTCTTAATAACGATAAAAGTTAACTATAGGCGTGCCGCGTGCGGTATTTAAGTTACAAGTCTCTAAACAATTTATCCAAGATGTTATTTACAAAGTTTTTCAATCTATCGCTTTCGTATTTCAAAGTCCCTCGTATGCATTAATATTAAACGTTTATTTATAACATGTCTCAACTTATTTCGATCTCGTTAAATTGGTTTTCAAGTAATCTCTTGGGTATAAACCAATTTGTTTTCGAGTAACAAGTTGGCATTAACAAGTTTTTGATACTTTATTTTTTAAGTTCAAGTTTTTTAATACCTTTTTTGCACTCGTTTATTGAAGTGATTTTGTTAAATTTGAGGCACAATGAATTTCAAGTCTAGATTTTTATCGCTTATAATTCGAGGAAAGCTAGCGACTTATGCCTTGCTTTATTACTGCCTATAGGTTCCAAAACACTCATTCAATACTAGTACTTACTTTAAAGTCCTAGTTTGCAAAATAACCAAAAAGCGATTTCGTAGATGAAAATACATCGCAAAATGAAGTGTCTATTATGGTGGAGGTTTTAATTTAATAAAGTTAATTAATATGATGGCCATCGGCATTGATTGCGCTTCTCAATCTGTCGGGAATAGCCTCGTCAACGGGCCGCTAATGTTTATTTTAATCACTCGATTTCACTACTTTTGAGAGAACTACGTCGCCAGTGCTTTCAATTTATTACTATTAAGGTAAGTTCACACTTCACACTATGACCCAACGCGATGCGTTTGGAATATAGAGTTACAAAACTATTAAGTTAATGCATAGCTTTTAAGCTATTGCATAGCTTTAATCCTTCGATCGCGGATTCTTGGAAATCTATTGTTATTCTATTGTTGTCGCGGTCACCGGTGTCCTTATGGGGCTTGATGGGTTAATCGCGGGTTGTGACTTGTGAGCGTACCGACCGAATCAAAAAATTCCGTAACGAAAATAAACCTAACACCCCCACCCTCTCCGACCGGCACAGCGGTGCGGCGGTGAAAGCCGTGCATCTTTTAACGTCGTCTAAGTTCGGCAGACTTCGGCACGGTGTTTGTGTGCGTGCGACTAGACGTATGCGTGTAGACTAGCTGCTAACTGCAATAGCTATTTTACCGCGGCAGTCCCGAGTGCCACACATATTATTATTATATAGGCCCCCTACAGATCGTGCAACTCAATATTCTTTTTCTTCAGTGAAAGTGTAGTTCAAACAGTACCATTTTTCTCGTGTAGCAGTGTGGGGAATTTATAAAATATGACGAAGTAAATACACAAACAAATCTTCATAATGGGGCTAAAAGTCTACATTCTACACATCGAATACGCAAAAAAGTGAAAACAAAAAGTTTTCACGGGAAATATAAAGTGGGAATGATTTATCCCATGGCGACGTATTGTGGACGAGCTGTCGACAAATCTACAATAAATTCATAGCTATTAAATGATATTAATCCTTAAGCCCTTGCCATAAGGTCCTATTGGCTGTAACATAATTTTGAACAGAATGTAAAGTATGTTTAGTTTGGAGAGCCCTTCACACCCGAGACCCTACAGTCACTTGAGTTTTTCTATATTTGTAACTAGGATTCTGCGATTTTTTGCGCGAGATGGACGGAAAAACCAATTATGTATCTAAATAAGTATATAAACTAATATTTATATCCATAATAATATTATAAATGCGAAATTGTGTCTGTCTGTCTGTTTGTCTGTTACCTCTTAACAACCGCTCAAACCGCTGAACCGATTTTGCTGAAATTTGGCATGGAGATACTTTGAGTCCCGGGAAAGGACATAGAACACTTTTTATTCCGAAAAATATTACGGTTCCCGCTCGATTTTTGGCGCAACGGATTTGCGGGCGTCATCTAGTATAGCATATATTATTATCTCCTAAAATAAGAATAAACGCCAGGGCCGGATCTAGCGTATGGCTATTTGGGCTTAAGCCCAGGGCCCCATGAGTTCAAGGGCCTCCGCCGCCCAGCTAAGTCAAAAATAGACAATAAAGCGAAAGAATTCATAATTTTTTGAATTTTTTGTTGGTATCCCTGAGATTCCTACAATCGAGGTTTATTATACAATTTAGGTGTTGGTACTACGAACTGACAGTTAAAATGTTGTAGCCCTAAATAGTTTCAGCCCAGGGCCCCGTAAGCTCACGGTGCGGCCTTGATAAACGCTAAGGAGTTTTCTAGACTAACCTAGACGTCTACTTCCCCTATAGTCCCTTTAGTATTTATCTAACGCGAAATAACTTGCTTCGACGTTTTTCAAATAATATGATAATAATATTGTTAAAAAATATATTTTTAGATATTTTAATTACTTACATTCGAATTCTTCTTTATAATTTGATTTTTATAAAAATTCATTAAATAGTTTGCCTCGAGGCTCAAGGCAGCCTAAAACTTTTGCATTTTTAACATAAATAAGAATTTAACACGCTTCATCGACCATCGTTAATGATAACAATGTTTAAAAGAAAAAAAAGACGGGTTGCACTCCGGGAGTGCCGGCAGAAGTGAAAACTTGATTATTAACGTTGTGCATTTTTTTTAACCCATTTTTATGAAAATCGATTTTTAAAAAATCGTTTTTTTTAATTAATCGAAACCCTTACAATCGATTAAATTTTTAACACATTTTTTATGAAAATCGATTTTTAAAAATCGATTTTTTTAATTAAGTTATCGAAACCCTTACAATTTTTTTTAACCCATTTTTTTATGAAAATCGATTTTTAAAAAATCGACTTTTTTAATTAATCGAAACCCATACAATCGATTAAAAAATATCGACAATCGAAAAAAAAACAATCGATTATTCGATTAATCGATTTCGATGTTACAACACTACTCTCCAACCATCTTACGGTTTTTCGATCAGTACGACAATCTGACGCGAGTTTCACAGTTTTTACCCATCCCACAAAAGTGCTCATTGCCGCTAAATAAGTTTTCACTTCAAAAATTACAAGCCTTTTTAAGGTTTTTACAATATTCAAGATTTTTAAGTGAGAATTTTAGGATAAATATCGAAAGTATTCTGTATAGGAATGTTTAGCGATATTATCGTGAGCTATAAACCTCGTGAAAATGTGCTAAATACAGCAGCGTATTACAAAGTAAGCAATACGGATGTGCTACACACAGCATCTCTTTGTAGTTTGAAGTTGATTGTTTCATAGTTTATGTGTAGGAAACTGGGCACTTTTGTTTTATAGCTTGCTGCGTTTGATATTTTCAACCTGTTACGCTACGCATAACTTTGAAACGCGCATGAGAACAATAAGCATTATAACATATTGTCATAACAATGGAGTAGATTTAATATCTTCTTCTTATATATAAAATTCTCGTGTCACAATGTTAGTCAGCGAACTCCTCCGAAACGGCTTTACTGATTTTTACCAAATTTTATATGCATATTCAGTAGGTCTGAGAATCGGCTACTGGGTACTTTATATATTGATAAGTGCATTCGTTGAATAAATAATAGTAAATTATTACAACCTGAGACCATTGTTTGTGCGACGGGATAGCGATCGACGTTGTTATGGCGACATACTTATTTAGTCACTTCAATCTATACTAATATTATAAAGAGGTAAACTTTGTTTGTTTGTTTGTTTAATTGTAATGAATAGGCTCAAAAACTACTGGACCGATTTTAAAAATTCTTTCACCATTCGAAAGCTACATTATTTACGAGTAACATAGGCTACTTTTTATTTTGGAAAATATAGGTTTCCGTAAGATATTTGGGTTTTTCTGACACAAGGTGAAAAAAATCAACCAGAAAAGTTACTTATTTTGCGTACGCTGCCTAAACTATAAAAGATAGAACCATAGAATGTTCTAAGTAAATGTAGATCTTATAAATATCTACAAAAATGCCCGCGACACACTATACCTATCTATGGCAAGTGAGGCACAACAACCATTTTTTTATTTAAAAATCTTGATTTTTTTGGACTACATTTAAACGCATTTATTTTACTCATGCTGATAATCCTTATCAAAATAAATTATTTTATCACTAATTACAGTTTGTGTAGATAATATTTGGTGTGTAAATGATTAAAATTGGACGTTTAGTTTAGAAGTTATGGCGAAATTAAAAATTGCGTTACGCCCGTTTCGAAGTGGGCGCTACCAAGGCGGGGGTGCGCAGTAGCGAAGATTATGACCGGTCCTGCAGCTGGTGAATTAGCTCATATACCCGTTGCATATACCAAGAATACCAATGATCCCTACATAACAGCTATTATGTAGGGATCATTGGTATTCTTGGTATATGATCAGCTATTATGTAGAGATCATTGGTATTATTGGTATATCATATTTGCCTATACCCTGCAAAAGGCTCCAATTCCCTGTGAGACGTAGCTTTTGCGGCGGTACCGACTAATGCGGGCCACGGGTAGTAATAATGAATACAAGTCAAAACTGCTGAATCGATTTTAATCATTTTTTCTGTAGATATATATTTTATACCCGTGCGAAGCCGGGGCGGGTCGCTAGTAAAATAATATGGGCGAAATACTTTATATTACTATGACAAAGCAACGTTTGCCGGGACAGCTAGTATTATATAGACAGCTAACAGCAGCAGTCAATAAGGTCAAAGGTGTCACCACGTAATTGCAATCTACCAATAACAACATGTCCGATGAGTGATGAGTTGATGACTGATGTACCAAAATTCAAAAACGCGTCGCGCGCGCACCCCCAAAGAGACCAATCTCCTTCAATTTTCGACTGTCGATCTTAATGTTCATTTGGTTTAAGGCCGTCCCCCGAGCAAACGACCTTGACCATACATTTGCCGCGTTGCCGAGATCGCACCAAAACCCTATTTTTTTACTTATCTTAGTTCAAAATTGTCCTAAAAAATTAAAACATTGAATATGTAGTTTATTATATTGTCGACCTATTGGCGTGTGTTTCAAATAAAAGTAATTTGTAAATACTAAGGAGATGCTGAATGTATGCTTGAATTTTAATAAATTGGTATTACTTTGGAAGCTTATATTATGAGTATAATAAACAAAAATAGAAAATTAAAAACGGGGAAAGGAATGTTGATATACTGAAGATTATTGCTGTATTTTTATTATAACTTTGTAGCTTTCAAATTATGAGTTTATAAGGCTTTAAATACAGTAAATTACGGAATCTCCGTAGGAAAGGCCCTTAAATTATAATAATTACCTGCGCCCTATAGGCATATTTGTTTCACAGTTTGTTACGTTTTATACGTTGAACCTGCTACTTTCCCTCGGTTGAGATTAAACTGTTTGTGTCAGTATTGTTGCTTATTCTCTGACTGAATGCTCTTTTATTGTTCGCCCCACATTTTTATAATGATTAAAGCATTTTCTTTTTTAATCTAGAAACGGAGCGCTGCAGATTCAATTTAGACTTGTAATTGAAATGGCCTGCTTTTTAATATTATACCCACCTAGACCGTCTAACGAGTAAGTTGTTAATATTTTGTTTAGTTTTCTAATTTGCATTGTCGACTTATGTTTTGTGCTTTTATAAGTGAAATGCTTGTTTCAATGCGAGAACAGACAATGGGTGTATGGAAATGGAGACGTTCTATCGAGAATTCAAAATATTGTTTCGTTAGAGCGGTGGCTGAGAAGACACCTTTTTGGGTCACTGGGTGCGAATGTGTTCTTAGCGTCAACAATAATAACGTGAGTTTATTTTACGGCTTAGCATATGATATGTAATAATACCATCACATGAAGGTGAACCATAACAAACAACCTTAAAAATAAATGAATAAATCACGAACTTGTATAAAAATATGAATTACAATAAACATGGCGCCAAATCTTACAAATACCTGAATCACGAAGATTTGTGGCGTTTCTGTGACTTGATTCCATTTTGATTCTGTAGAAAATTGGCACGACGATTTTTTGCTTTCCCTACAGTTCTAGAGCATGACAAAGAACTCTACTCTACTCCTAGCACTCGAAAAATATCGTCACAGTCGGGCACTCCCGAGATTATATCAAAGGGTTATCAATCCTGGCGACACATCTCCTGTGTGTAATGGTGGGAAAATGCTCGTTAAATAAAGTAAGGACTATAACAGCAAACTGTACCAAGTTGTGCCTAAAATCTCCACTCGTAGTATAGCAAACGCAATCGTATTCTATTTCCTAGTGGACAGGCGAGCGGCGGAAATTGGCGGAGTATCGAGGCCGCCTCCAATCTGTCACACGCTCGCTTCTGCTACTCAATCCTTGTAATTTCTCTCTAAAATATTATGCTTGCTAATTATGCAACATTTTAGAACTACTTTCTCGAATATTCTAGTCACTATTTCCTATACACCGTCATCGCACAGGAATTTTCTTAGAAAACTTGTCTTGTTTATCGCGGCATTACACACTATCTGGTTTTCGTGAATAAAGGAGAACTTTTCAAAATGCTGTAATATATACCTCTGTGGCTCAGTGGTGAGCGCGTTGGTAGCTCAAGCCGGAGGTCGCGGGTTCGAATCCCGCCGACGGAACAAAAAGTTTTCAATGTTCCCGGGTCTGGATGTGTATTAAATATGTGTATGATATAATAAAAATATATGTATAGTGTAAAAAGGTATTAAATATATTTCCGTTGTCTGGTACCTGTAACACAAGTCCTTTAGGTACTTAGCACAGGGCCAGACTGACGCGCGGACGGTGTGTGAAGCGTCCATAGATATTATTATTATTATTATCTTTTGGGTTTTACCTACATCCTATGTATACCCTTTGGAGCATAATATTAAGGGTAGTTTTAAGGTCTGGAATATTAATTTGTTTAATGTAGTTTTTAACTATTAGTAACAAGGCCAATTGACCATGTTACGCCCTAAACTTGATAAAGTTTAAAATAATTACTATAGTTAAAATATTGACAAATTTAAATTTTTACATGTTTGTAGGTCGTTAGCTATATTGTAAGGTCACATGCATTGTTAATTTGAGCCATATATTCGTGATGTTGTTTTCGTTTAAAAATAGGCATACTCAATGCTCATGTAAAACGAACATTGGAAAATTTCACTAGCAATAATTGAAAGGCTTTCCTAATGGAAAATGTTCCACAAAACCTGCGTCGAGCTGAAACATAGAGCTTTACCGTGTGTTCTGAATTCAAATTGAGTAAGTCAAGAATTTCCTACCTGTGAACTAATTCTGAGTCAAATCTAGTCGGATTGTGTGGTCGAGCTGTGCACGCCGTGACTTATGTACTCGTAAATATA
The DNA here is from genome assembly GCA_963422495.1 of Polyommatus iphigenia. Classification (NCBI taxonomy): domain Eukaryota; kingdom Metazoa; phylum Arthropoda; class Insecta; order Lepidoptera; family Lycaenidae; genus Polyommatus; species Polyommatus iphigenia. The sequence continues at coordinate 23,672,634 of OY730187.1, read as the reverse complement.
GAATACCTCACTACAATTTAATATATAAGCTCATCAGCTGTATACAAGACAATCTTTGCGAACCGATTTTTCAAATGTAACAATTTATAAAATAATATTACCACAAATCCTCTACTTGGTCCTACGTTGGTCATAACTCATAACTCATAAGTCATAACTCATATATAGAAAAATTGCTCCATAGTCAATACTCCACATTATATCATTAGAAAACTCATAAAATTGAACTTTACGTGTAATAAAAAGATATCCATTTATTGTACGAAAGCCGTTAAAATTGCTCCATCGAATTCAAAGCAAAGATGCCAACGTTTCCCATGAAAATGACGAAACTCTATGAATCAATCAAGAAACGCGCGCAGTAAAAACACGCCGCTATTTGTTGGAACGAGAATATGTTTCGCGGCTTCACTTCCATGATTAAAAACAACACCATGTGTTTCTGTTCGGTGTAACTTTTCAAATTTTCAGCTGTAAATATTTACGCAGAATCATGCGCCGTTTTATGAGCTGCTGTAAAAAATAATTTGGAGTACACCTGTGGCATTGATTAGCGAGGCATCGTTTGATATATTGGCAGCCATTTTCCAAAAACATACTAACGTGATCCATCATTTTCTAAGAAACTTTTTACCTAATCAATCTTAGCAAAACCATTGCTTCACTTAAGAAATGTGTATAGGTCTGTCTGAAAGCAAAAGTAAATGAAATTCCTAAACAAAAATGTAATGTTGAAAGTAGGTATACCGAATTGTTGTTTATTAAGATAGATGTTTGATCCTTCTTGTAAACTTTGGTAGACAATCAGATTAATTGAAAAGTTTGAGAAGCGGTTCCGCTCATTGCTCATTATAAGTTAGGTACAGAGCTGCGCTAAAAAGTTAGAGGCAAACCTACGAATAATAAAAAACTAAGGAAGAGTAACTCCGTCAAAAAACATGCTCCAAAATACTTGTCAAAAAAGTGTACCTTAGGTTCACTTTTCATACATTTGCAATATTTAGGTGACCTTGAGCGGTACAAAGGCTGACGTTACATGACAGTTCGAATGGAACCAAATTTAAAACTGTATTAGTATGGGAGTTACGTTTCCTGGTTTTATTATTCGTAGCCTTGAGCGGTATAAAGGCTGACGTTACATGACAGTTCGAATGGAACCAAATTTAAAACTGTATTAGTATGGGAGTTACGTTTCCTGGTTTTATTATTCGTAGAGGCAAACACAACTTTCAATTGAGTTATTATATAATTTGTTAAAAACCAATCATTATAATCAACAATATTCACGGATTACACAACCTATGTGTAATCCGTCTTGGGACTTAGAAGTTCGAGCTATGGTTCTCCTTCTTTCTTTCCTTCTAAATCCTGAATAAATAGTTTTAAAATAACTGTATGCTATGAGCTATGGTTCTCCTTCTTTCTTTCCTTCTAAATCCTGAATAAATAGTTTTAAAATAACTGAAACATCTAACATAATTCTCATTGAAAATCATTTATCATCAAAAAGAACACGGAAAATGGGAAATGGTTTTTCTTCATAATTAGTTTTAGCGCCATCTTTATTATTGCGACTGAACTAACACGCTCCCTGGTCAGCGCGTAAAGTTCCCTTTGTTTATAGATGGCAGCTACACATGCGAGTTAGAACTTTGAATGATAGCTACAAGATGGCTCTACAATCGCATATTTGAAATAATTGAGGAGTGTCATTTCAAGGACTTATTTCCACTTTTGGAAAAAATTGAAGTAATGATGGGAATCCATTCTCTGCATACGTTTGCACCTCTATACTAATTTGTTTATTACAAAAACACCTTATTTCCTTTGTAAATTTGACTTTCAGTTTACGTATTCAAAACAAATGCGCCTATTTCCACTACATCTATGTATTTTGTATTGGAAATAAGTCGGTTTGTAAAGAACAAAGAGATTTATTTCTATTTCATACATTTTTATAGTATAGTCTACCAAAGAGATTTATTTCTATTTCATACATTTTTATAGTAGAAAAAAACCATTATTTTGAATTCTATAGAAAGATTGGAAAATTTTCAATGTTAAAGAGCTGGATAGGTATTATTTACGGTGGTGTACCTAACAAAGTGACTTATTTCCTGGTTTATTCTGAACAAAGTGACTTATTTCCAAATTATCGAGTAATATTTTGCTATTAAAAATGAACTTTAACGTTAATGCACAAGTGTCAGAAACTTTACGATGACATAAAAAAAATTGTGTTTATTGCACAATAAATCACGTAGGACGTTTTTTGCATTTATTGAAAAATCGGATAAGGTGGAATTATGTCTTTTTCAAATGACACTCCTCAATTAGTTTCAACGTAAAGGCCAGAGATCGCCCAATGGTCGAAATTCGACCTTAAATTTAATTATCTTCTTCTTTTGGCTCCCCGTTTTAAGTATTGACTATTTCAGATTCAATAAAAAAAACAATAATCCATTTTTAATTTGACAACTGACTTCAACAAAAGAGTCGTCTGTATAGGCTTGTCATTCAAAAAGATGGTAGAGTGCACATTGTAGTGTGTGTAATGTTTTATTTGTTAAAAAAATGTATGGTAAAAGCATGATTTCAAAATAATATTAGCTCGATGCACTCCTTCTCCATATAAACTATAACATCATTATTACCATGGACGTATAAAAAAAGGCGGACGGAGTCCCACCATACACAAAACTGTGTCGTTCAGAGTCGGCCAGCTGGCTGTATGTACACGGTCCGCACGCACACATTCTTGCGCTAGTTCATACCATTTGACAGGCGTCAGAATGTGTGCGTGGCCGACTCAGAAGAAAAGTGAAGACACAGTTTTGTATATAACAAGACTCCGTCCGCCTTTATTATTACGCTGTGCTATAACTGTGGAAAATTTCATTCACCTACGTTTCCGCATTTTTCGTCAAAAGGGATCCAAAGTGTTTCGCTCGCGTATTTATATTATATAGATGAAACATATTTTTACATACTTCTTACGTTCAGCCTGCTTCAAGTTGCACTATAAAGGTATAGGCATATTTAAAAAAACATTTTGATGCTCATGATGTGCGTAGCCAGACCGTGGTCAGAAAAATCGAAATATGAGCAGGGCCCCCGTAAGGGCTACTGGCGCCCGTGAACAAAAAAAGGATTTTGACGCTCCTTTAGGCAAATTTTTTGGGTCCTTGGTTTTGGCGCCCCTAAAGATAGCGGTTTGGCGCCCGTGTGCATTGCACACATTACACATATGGTAGCGCGGGCCCTGATTATATTATGAGCGCGGGAGAGAGGCCCGTAGCACGAGCTACACGTGTGCTACGAGATTAGCCGGCGTGAAATATAAAGTGTATCAAAAATATGTATGTATCAAAAACTTTAGGGTGTGTATGAATTTCTAATATTGAGATGAATGTAAAAGTAGCAGCGCTGAAAGATAAACTAATTTTCAACTTTTGTATGGGAAAATTCCTGACGCTGGGGCGCTTGCTCAATGCCCATGTAAACTGTATTATACATGGGCATTGGGCGTAATACACACCTTTCTTTTTTTTTTTACATGGGGAAATGCATTACTCATTCCCGGCGGATTCGGGACATCGGCCGGGGTATGTGGGACTCTCCGAGGAACTACCCACTAAAACCCCATGGTGCTCCACTCACCGCTTAGGCAAAGTTACGGGCACGATCAACCCACCGCAACGGGCGTAATACACACCTAGTGATAATCACTTAATTTTGTTACATTCTGTATAGCATTAATTATTATATTTGATCAAAACTTGAATCAGTTTAATAAAACTCAGCTCATAGTAACATAAATAGAAACAACAAATTACATTTAAATACAAATAATTTTATAGTAAATTTATCTAAAGAAAATGATAAATGGTTCGTTAGTTGTAACTGGAGGTTTTGGATTACCACAATACTTACTCAAAGTTGTGCCGTCCTTTGATTAATAAATTCATGAATTTATTTGCTTAGTCGTAGAAACTATTTTAGATTCTAAATTAAATGACAATTAAAGCTTGATACAGACTTAAATAAAATTAATATTTTACTGAATTCGTAATTAAGAACAATGTTATATACAATTTGTTAGGGATATCTTAAATATCTCGTATTTTTCTTACTGGCAAAATATCTACAGTCTACACATGTTTCTTACAAGGTCAACTCTATAAAGACAACTTTATAAGTTGATGTCCGCAACTTTAATGATCCAAAAATAGTTTATCGCGTAAATTTTTCCGAGAAAATAAAAATCCTATGTCACGTTCCGAGAACCCAAAGTATCTATGTTTATATGCCATCAAGCGGTTTAAGTTAGTCTTGTCCCTTACGACATTATTTACTTTGTAGTTCACAACAAAGTGTAAAAATATAGTGCCATATTTTGAATGGAATGCTTTAGACGATTTATATGATAGCGACCATTTCCCAATAAGTATTAAAAGTCAAACGACAGTTGATGAATTATCATTTCAAAATATAAAATATCCATTAAAGTGGAAATTTGATAAAGGTGACTGGGATATGTTTCGTAATGAAATTGATCAAAATATTAACAATTTAGTATCTCCAAATAGGTTAAGTGATTTTTCGATTAATGAAATTGTTGACAAATTTAACAAATTAGTATACGAAGCAGCAATCAAGGCCATTCCCACAACATCTGGAATATTTAATAAAAAATACTTACCTTGGTGGACAGAAGACTGTAAAATAGCCGTGAAAGAAGCTAAGAAAGCATTTAGACTTTACAAAAAACATTCCAATAACGACCAAATTGCAGTTAAATACCAAATAGATTATAAGAAAAAGAGAACAAAAAGCAGAAGAATTCTTAAGGAACACAGAAAAAAGTATTGGGAAGATTGGGTGTCATCTATTAACCACAGTGCACCTCTAGCAGATAGATATGTGGAAAAAGATAAACTGTCTTAATAATAGAACCAGAAGAAATAATGGCATATCTTTAGAGAAAGATGATGAATCTTATACATGTAATCCTATTGAAGTCTCTAATATTTTAGCTCGCACTTTTGCCAACAATTCTAACTCGAATAATTATTGCGATGAATTTAGAAATTTAATAAATAATAATCAATTACAAAATTATAGCTTTGATACATTTGATAATTCTAATTCGATTAATAGTGAAATATACATGCATGAACTTTTGCTCGTTCTATCAGAAGTAGGAAATTCTAGTCCAGGGCCCGATAATTTACCGAATATAATAATTAAAAACCTACCAGATAGTGGTCTTAATTACTTACTTTGCATTTATAATTTTATATGGAAACAGCAAGTATTCCCGGATATTTGGAAGGAGACCATAGTTATTCCAATATTAAAACCAGGAAAAATACATTCTTTACCTTCAAGTTATAGACCAATATCGTTAACATGCAATTTATGCAAAATATTAGAAAAAATTATAAGCAAAAGACTTAAGTGGTATCTAGAAGGCATTAATTTCCTTTCTCCTAATCAATTTGGTTCTCGGCAGCATCGATCAACCATGGATCATTTAGTAAATATAGAGACAGAGGTGCTCGACAATTTTGCAAATGTAAATTATGTAATTATTGTAGCTTTAGATATTGAAAAAGCATATGAAATGGTTTGGAAACCCAGAGTGCTAAAAATACTTCAGGACATAGGTATTAAGGGAAACGGAAAGGGCTTTATTAAAAATTTTCTATCAAACCGATTTATTAGAGTGCGAATTAATGATATCCTTTCTGACAAAATGTTTATAGAAAATGGCGTTCCTCAAGGCTCCGTACTTAGTGTAATTTTGTTATTGTTAACGATAAATGATGTTCTTTCACATATTATTAAACCTGTAAAAGGGTTTCTATTTGCTGATGATTTAACTTTAACTTGCAGTGGTAGAACTTTAAAACCAACTTTAAAACTGTTGCAAAATACATTAGATAATCTTTACGAGTGGTCTAATAAGTCAGGATTTAAATTTTCAAAAACCAAAACTGAATTTATGATACTTACCAGAAAAAGAGCTAAAATTAGGAATGCACAGATAAATTTAAATGGACATAATATAAACGAAGCTAAAAACTTAAAGATATTGGGGCTCATATTTGATAAAAAGATGTCATGGATAGATCATATCAAAAAACTAAAATCTGAGTGCTATAAGAGGTTAAATGTATTAAAAGTATTATCTTCTACTAAATGGGGTGCTGACAGTAAGTGCTTATTAAATTCTTATCGTGCTTTAATTAGACAGAAACTTGATTATGGATCGATTTTATATGATTCTGCAAAACAACGCACACTTAATTCTCTGGACCCAATACAAAATCAAGCACTTAGACTTTGTATTGGAGCTTTTAGGACTAGCCCAATAATGAGCATCTTGGCAGAAGCTAATAAAGCACCATTAGAGTACAGAAGGAGGGAGTTGGTTTTATCGTATGGCTTTAAATTTACATCTCGGACTGATAGTCCAAATTTTAAAATTTACACCCAGTCACTAGCTGTTGATTCCGAATATTTACAACAACCTAAATTATCCCAACCAATACGTATTCGAGCCGCTAAATACATAAAAGATTTAAATATTATTTCACCTCCAATTTTTACTGAACGTTTATCACCTTTTTGCCCGTGGCATAATTATGAGATTCCAGTTAGTTTTGAATTAGTGAGCAACAAAGAAATAGCATTTAAAGATTTATTTCATGAAATTATGAATACCTTTTCTGATTACGAAAAGATATATACTTATGGTTTCACCACTAATAGTCAACCAAGCTGTTCTGTTTTAATAAAAAACAATAAATATATATACAAACTTTTGGACATTTTTTCAGTTTTTAGTTCGGATGCAATGGGTTTGATTAAAACTTTTCAAATTATTTCTGAAAGTTCCTCTCAACAAAAATACATTATTTTTACTACATCAAAATCATGTTTAACTGCCATTTTGAATCTTAAAAACAAGGATCCTATCATCATGGATTTAAAATTTAGGATTACAAGTCTTTTGCAAAATAATTACAATTTTAAAATTATATGGATTCCAAAATATATAAAAGTAGAATTAAAATTATATTATAACACAAGTAATGAAATATATATTGAATGTACAAATAAAGTTACATATTCAGACATGAAGAAATATATAAAGTATAAAATTAAATGCAATTGGGACATTAATTGGAAATCAGGCAATGTGTCTAAATTATTTTTTATTAGAAATTCTATATTTGATAAGGTTCCTGCCCACTTTTCGTGTAGAAATGATCAAGTAGTTATAACCAGATTGCGAATTGGACATACAAACATCACCCATATTCACAATATTACTAAGACTGAAAAAAGCAAATGCAAATGTGGATGTTTTCTTTCTGTTTTTCACCTCCTTGTTGAATGTTTATCATATAATGTTGAAAAAAGCTATTGTAAATTACCTACCGATCTAAAAGAATGTTTAAATGATGAAAATGGATGTATTAAAACTCTAAAATTTTTGAAAATGATAAATGTATACAAATGTATTTAAGTCTTCTGTAGTGTATTCTTTGTTGTGGTCGCTAATGACCCTGATGTTAAAGCAACCTTAAATAAATAAATTAAAAAAAAAGTGTACCTATTTAAACAAAATTGCCACTTCTAGTCTTACACGGACAAGAGAGAAGAGAAGAGCTTAGTGGTTATAAACCTCGCATGATATATCGTCGCACGCAGCTCAGGCTTGCGATACCCATGTGTACGGATCTACCTCCTAAGTCACTTTTAATTGATATAATATATTATGTAAAATAGAGTGAAATAAGGACAAAATATAATGGTACATGTGATTGGAGACAGACAGAGTTTTAGGAAACGCGTACAGATGATCTTAAATGACGGAGAGAAAAAGTTAACGAGTTTGCAATAACAACTTTTTCGATCTTAATTTTTTTATGAAATACCGTCTGTCATTCATATAGAAAAATAAACATTGCCGATGGCTATTGGCAATGTGATTAGTTCTTCAGTCTTTACGGCATCAATCACACATTGTAAAATTTTTCGAAGATCGTTAATTATTAAATGAAATCGAAAGGGAAAGGTAAATCAAAAGTAAAAACCTATAAAATACGCCGTAGTGTCAATTGAAGTACAAATATTATGTGACTAGCAACCCGCCCGACTTATTAATTAAAATAGCATAAGCAAATAAGAAATGTCACTCAGGTTGAATCTGAATAGGTGTTCTTAAAGGATTAGCAGGAATAAAATTATCCGGATCACCTAATAAATAAGGGTTAGTTAAAGTTAATAATAATATTAATAATAATAAAATAATAAAACCAATTAAATCTTTAAATGTAAAAAATGGGTGGAAAGGGATTTTATCTAAATTTCTATTAATTCCTAAGGGATTATTAGATCCTGTTTGATGTAGAAATAATAAATGAATTATAGATAAAACAATAATAATAAATGGTAATAAAAAATGAAATGATTATAAATGGTAATAAAATAATAATAAATGGTAATAAAAAATAAAAAATGATTAAAATCGACAGCCTATCACGATCCTTCATGTGGTCTACTTCTTATCTGTGCCAAATAGCATAAAAATTGCTCCAGTAGTTCGCGAGATAAACCCTTTCAAATAATAATAATAATAAAACATTTATTCAACACAAATTCACACCACAGTCCACACTACACTTAAATACAATATTAAACATAAAACAAGGTACACTACAACAATAAAAGGTAAAAAAGAAATTAAAAAAAAAATGATAATAATAAAAAGACATAAAAAACTTAAAATTAGCCTTGATAAACTAGGTCGTAGCAGTGTAAGGCGGTGCGATGCGAATATAACGTCGAAAAGGATTCCACTCAGGCTATGATCACGGTAAAGGTATTACCTGTACCGTGATCCCTGGTATTCTGTGGATCCTGAGTAGTTGTCATTAATAATTTAATGTAATAATAAATAATTTCCCCCGTTTGATCCACATTCTCCTATTGGTCTTAGCGTGATAAAATATAACCTATAGCCTTCCTCAATAAATGGGCTATCTAACACTGAAATAATTTTTCAAATCGGACCAGTAGTTCCTGAGATTAGCGCGTTCAAGTTAGCCCTTTCAAATAATTTTCCCCGTTTTTTCCACATTTTCCTCTATTTCTTCGCTTCTATTAATCTTAGCGTGACAAAATATAACCTATAACCTTCCTCGACAAATGGGCTACCTAACACTGAAAGAATCATCAAAATCCGTTGCGTAGTTTTAAAGATTAAAGGGAACAAAGGGACATGAGGGAAAAAGAAGCGACTTTGTTTTATAATAAGTACGAGTATAGATATATCCAAACTCCACTAATGAGGAAACAAAAGCGAATATTCGCAGATAATGAGTTGGGCACGATATTCGGTATCCCCCTGTGACTCGTATTGGTTCAATTAATTCCGGAATGAATATTGCTTCGGTCCGGATTAAATGAATCCGGAAAAACCTCGACAAATATATCGTTGTATACCAATACTCTAAAACCGAAATCTATCCATTTGCTATCGAAGTGGAGAAAAGCTCCAGTTTTTTTGTATTTTGTAAGCTAAGCCGCTTTTAGCGCTAACGTTGTTTGGTCAAATTCGGTTTACCACCTTTGCGGTCGTAAAAATTGAGTAAGCACTTAATCATTGACTGCGCTATAACGCATGCCCTTGTCGAACAGAAAAAGGCACAGTGTGGACAAAGCTAATGCTTATTGTGATAACTTAACTCTGCTAGACTGCCAGTTTGCTCGATGAGACTTAACTATAATATGATCATTGATCAGTAATTATTTCCTTTAATGACATAGCTCATGTGGTAAAATAATAATTAATGTGTTGATTAAATGAAATATTGCTCTTAAGGCACCTTTAATATATTGAGAGGCCGATCGATCCAGTCGGACTGATTGCAGGCCAATCTGACCGGGTCTGTGCACGAGTACGGTCGGATTGAGGGTTAGTTGCCATATTATGTAAAATCACAAATATTACACTAAACACCTATAGAGTTGTTATGGATCTACCGATGTATCCTAATTTATTGTTCCTCCGAAGATAGCAATAATGTTCTGAAACAAGAGACAAAAGTCAGCAGCTTTGGTGGTAATGAGGGTAGTTGGACGTTAACGTGGATCGGTAACATTATGACCTCACAGTGGACTGTGGGCGGACCTCGTGATAAATGCAATATCCTAAGCTAATGGCTAATGACCTGACTTTTATCACCTAGTATACTAACTGTTATTGGTAGTTCGGAAATTTATAGAACGCTTTATTAAAGGTCTTTAGAAGAAAATAGCCACTGCTTTTAGTTTATACTAGCTGTCCCGGCAAACATTGTTTTGCCATTTAAAGTATTTCTACTTCATCAGTTGATACAAAATCTTACCCCCTCTTTTGTCCCCTAAGAGGGGTGGAGGGAAAATCTTTATACACCAGATGTTGAGTTGGAAGAAGGCAAATATATCTGCGAAAACCGTATGCAAATCGGATCAGTAGTTTTCGTGTTAAAGCAAAAGTCTTATACAAAATCTGACCCCCTCTTTTGTCCCTAAAGAGAGGTGGGGGGAAATGTTTTTATACACCAGATGTTAAATTAGAAGAAGACAAATATATCTGCGAAAACCGCATTCAAATCGGATCAGTAGTTTTCGTGTGATAGTGGAACAAACATACAGACAGACAGACAGACAGACAGACAGACAAAAAAACTGACCACATTTTTGGCTTCTATAGCGATGTAGTGACACCCTCCGCTTATTATTTTTTGAATATCTTTAATGTACAGAATCTTCATTTCTACAGTTTTATTATATGTATAGATTAAACACATTAAGGAATACCTGTTATAGGGAGTGTGCTGGGTGTGTGCTTGATTTCTTGTAAGGCAAAATGTACTGAATGGATTTTGACCTAACTTGCAGTACTTTCTACTTTTTTAACCTTCAAAAGTTTGTTGCTGTGGGATTATGTATCATTAGCTTTTGCCCGAGGTGGATTTATCTAGCTTATTTATGAATTAATTAAACGTTATTTGGCATTCTGGCAATATAATTTCTAATTATTTCGCTTTTAGTAAGTCAAAGATGTAAACCCATTTATTGATCCGATTTAAAAACTATAAAAATATAGGCAGTAACGTAAACACTAACTTTAAATATAGCTAAAACTAAATCCTTCTATTATACGAAATTTCGGAACGCTCTTCTAAAACTATCTAGGTATTCTACAAGTAACCTATATTTAGAGTTAGTTTACGACTAGATAGCTCGGAGCGGTCTAAATTGCCGTCGCGGAGTTCAGTGGCCGTTCTCAACTGCGGTCGTTTCGTTTTATCGCCCACATATATTTTACACAAAGCATTTTTAATGTCCCAAAAACATAATTTAAAAGCTAATAGCTAAAAAATGCTACCTAGCTTTTATACTATTGTATATTATTCTATGCTTAATAAAGAATAATAACCTTAATCTCTACTAATGATATAAATGTGAAGGTACATTGTTACGCTTTCACGGGAAACCTACTCAACCGATCATCATGAAACTCTGTGTACATAATATTCTTAAAGGTATAAGAAATGAAAAAGAACACTTTTTATTATTGAAACACAATCTTAGAGTTAGCAAGAATTTATTTAAAAAATTATACCCTAAAGGGAGTAGAGGGAATATACGTTTGCGCCCCGGGAGTCGTAATTAGATAAAGCGAGTTAGGAATTAAGACTGTGGCAGACGAATTGCAGGAATGCTGGTCTGAAGCCGTCAAAGAGATAATCGAGAAGCTTTTTTTGACATTAATTGACCCCGACCCCCGAGTAACTGATGGTTAGATATTAGAACCCTAAGGGCCTGTTTCACCACTTCCTGATAAGGTGCCGGATAGGCTTATTTGACAGATTCTCCATACTCTATCTGTCAAGTTATTTGGTGGATAGCCTTATCAGGAAGTGGTGAAACAGGCCCTAAAAGTCCTGAAACATCTAACTTTCCCCAATATTTTTCCTAAGATCGGTATTTGTATCACTTTATTCACTTGAAAAGTTGAAACAATTAATATTCTCGTCCTATTATTCGTTTAATAAACAATGAACCCAACAAGACTTTATAATAATCTCGTTGCCTCTCTGGCTTAGCAGCCTCATGAATTTTCAATATTCAACGGTTACAAGTTTTATTATGAGACTGCCAATAATCCACCAGCTCCGAAGCACGTGCCTGCACTGAGCTCAATGCAATTTGTATGGGGAAAGTGTAGTCCCGAGACAGTTTTCAGTCGATATGACATGCTCCACCTCATAACATCTTGTAATTGAATTCGCCTGTTTTGTATTCTTTGTGAGTAGTGCAAAATGTAAGGAAAAAAATTAAAAATGCTAAGAGAACGTATAAGATTATCATTTTTCGCCACAAATATGAAGCGACGAAAAGCGCTTGAAATTGCCTCTTATTTTCTATGCAATATACTACCATCTTATTTTAGCAGTCGGTGTTGCTCTTAACGTTAAACAAAGTTTTCAGGTTTTAGGTTAATATTATGGTAAACAGAGAATCACTGCATATGGCCTTAACTTTGACATATAAGCTAAAGCTCGCGTTAAGCCTTATGAAATATAAACTTTTTCGACAAAAGCACAAATCTATAATATTATCAAAGTTAAGCCTTTGAGCACAGACTCTCAGTCAGTGACGAATTCCGCTCGGAAAATCGGAAAATGGCGCACGAGTTTGGAGCGGGTATGGAAATCACTGAATATTTAGATAATTTTGAATATTTTATATTATGAAGTAAAGTAACATTTGCCATATTTTAAGTAAAATAATTATTATATTTGATAGGACTTTCTGATTAGCAATACTAGCAATGTGCGGTGTTTAAGCTTAAACAATGAATACCTAAGTTCTTTGTTCTTGAAAAATAATAATTACAAAATGAATTAGAATAAAATAACAGTTGAAGGTAAAACTGAGAACATGATGAGTGATGAATACACAGCAGATGTTACGCCTACCGACCTCAAAACCATCTTAAAAATAGCTTCAAGAGTTACCATCATAACCAACCTCAACGTTCAAGCTCGATGCAATATACAATAGCAATACTGTTCTTCTCTAATTATAAAAAGTAGATAAATACTTAAATAAAAAAAAAATACGAAAGTGTGCCGGTCTGTCTGTCTGTATAGTGTCTAAACACATTAGACCATACGCGTCCAAAGTTCGGCATAATTACGCCAGAAAAATTTCGACATGGTGTGTCATCAGTAATTTAAAATACATTGCAGGCATAATCATGCAGAACTTCGGCGGCGTTTTTACGGCCTCGTGTGTTTAGACACTATAAAACTCTCTGTTACGTCTTCACGCTTCAAGCACGTAACCAGTTATGAATGGATTAGGTTACTCCAAGTCCCTAGAAAAGACATAAATTTTATCCCGCAAAATGTACGTTTTCCGTGTGATATACAAAGTTCTACGCAATGAAATTGCAGAGTAATGTATAGTTCCCTATATAGCACTAACATTCGGGGCAATCATACACTCAGCCAGTTGATTAAAATTTTAAAAGGTCCCCAGATTAACTTCAGAGGGTTGAGTTTAATCCATTAAAGTGTTCTCAATTTTCCTACTATAACCAATTAAAACATCACCAGACTAATCCTGGCCTTGGGAATTGTAGCCTGAAATAATCAGGTTAATTATAAAACAGTAATTTCGTTATTTCGGCCAGACCTTTATGTAAGTGCCTGTCCAGATGAGGCGTTTTACGCGCGAAGGCCATACGTGCGTTTCAATTTCAATTGCATCCAGATACCGCGATTTATGCGCGTTTTTACAGTACAAACATGGACTCGAAGTTATCACGCTCCAATCAAATAGGTCCATTCGCAACGGACTCGCGCGTAGTTCTGGACGCTGCAATGGTACCCAAGTACCTCGATTCGCTCGTCGCTCGCGCGTTTTACGGGTGAGTCGAGAGTCCCGCTCATTGCAAGCGTTTTACGCGTAGAAAACGCGCGTAGACATCTGAAAGTGATATATTATGTGGCTCTAGTATCTCGGGTACGCGTGTGAAATGCGCGAGTGAGCAACTCGCGCGTTTTACGCCTCATCTAGACCGACTCTAAGGGTTTAATTTCGCTATCAATTAGATTAAAATGTGACCTACGCATGCGGGTACTCTTTTGCGCATAAAGAGAATATTATATTTTAGGTTGTACGTAAAAAGTGTTTGCGTTTGGAATCTACATTACTGCGAAGGGAACGTGAACGTAACATTTTCAAATTGTGTGTGTAGTACTATAGTACATCATCAGCACATGACTTGTACTAACAGAGAAGTTGATTCATAGGTAGATTGTGGATTTTAGTCCGACCAAATGACGTAGGCCCGTCAACTGCCTATGACTCAATTTCTTCGATGGTACATACAATTCATCCATTACGGGGAACGCCCGTTGTCCGCTCAAAGAGAGTTACTTGACACGTCCAATCTTGATTCTTCTTCCTCCTACTTCCTAAATAAAGACGAAAACAATGAACTATCGAAAAGCAAATAAAACAGTTTGATCCTACGAATAATTTGATCACAGCAATTATCAACTATTTTATGGGCTCCGAAATGCTGATACGAAGTGTATGAAGCCCCGACTTGTAACCCCGAGAAGTTCAAGCATCTAAATCAGTGGTTCTTAACCTTTTAATCATGAGGGACCATTTTACCATTTCGGGTTTACCTAAATAAAGGGTTGTTTGATAAAGAAAACAAGAACAACTTTATAATTAGCACTCATTTATTTTTTATTTGGCACAAATCTAAGGTATAAGTTTTAATTTAATGTGATTTTTGTGACGAAAATACACTCTTTACTAACTTCTGAATTCTCGCATATTATTAGGATGGCTTTCGCGGACCACTTGGAAATCTTCCAGGGACCACCAGTGGTCCGCGGACCACCGGTTAAGAACCACTGATCTAAATTATCGAGACGAAGTTTTCGAGGTTACATAAAGGAGAATAGAAAAACAATGTAATTTGTTACAAGAAGTTACCAACTCGTTAGACCGTACGCTTCGAGCTAAGGAATTTTTTAATTCTTTGTTTGTCCAGAATATACTTCTACAACTTACTTTCATATAAAAATATTTTACTTGGACTAAAAATATTTTACTTGGACTAAAAAAATTTTACTTGGACTAAAATATTTTCGAACAAGTTGGGGCCTCTGGGCGTATTTAATAGGGCATAATATTATCTTTTGAAATATTGAAAAAACATTTCACTAACAAAATAATGAAAATGAGATAATGTAGCGACAGTGTAATTTGTAGAGTCGGTTACGGTTTTAATAATTTTCTAAAAATGTAATACGTAGGTAAACTTATTTACACTAATTTGTGACAATTTTAAAGCATTGTTTCTTTACTCGATAAAAGCGAGTGTAAACAAAGCTTTACGTACCGACGAAATCGACCGGTTTATGCGCACATAAAAATATTTTTATGGCGCGCTATCCGTCTTCTGAAATTACGAAATCAATTTGGTGGGCTTTAAAAATCTTTGTCGTATGCTAATGTTTCAAATATCGACATTGCATCTATTTTAAGCACGTGAAAAGTGGGTTGGGGAGGTCTCGCGCGGTGGGGCACGGGGGTCGCGCGGGGGGTCACGCGGGGTTGGATCCCCGGGGGGCGGGGGGGTCGACATTCAACAGGCTACGGTCGATACGGCGCCGAGCTCAGCGCCACGCGCCCGTGTCATTGCCACATCTGCCGAGTGTTGCCATGTGCTGCGGTATGCTGCCGTGTGCTAACTACTGGTCCGCGGTAAACCAAGTTTTTTACCCGCCAGGGTGCAATGCTTTTTCAGTAGAAAGCGGGCTCTAGTAACGTTTCGGCATCAAGAGTTATCCACACATTTGTAATTTGTAATTCAAAATCTGACTGTTGTAACATATTCAACGTAATGAATATGTTACAACAGTTAGATTTTGGATTTACTTGGGCGAGGTTAAAATTTAACATACTTTACAGGTTATTGAGTATTTTAAGGTTATTAATTACTAATACTGGCAACATAAAACATATAAACATACATATATTTTGATCTTTATATTTTGAGTCAGACATAAGCCAATATAACGGTCTAACCGCTATAGAAACAAGTGACTAATGATTACGAAATCACTCAAATCCTTCTGTAGAAATTTTCACTTCAAAGTGAAGAGGCTCGTGAAATATGGTGTTATACGGTGTTTGTGGAAGGATTTTCCGAACGATGGCTCCGAATGTACGTGGCGGGTGTCAGGGATAAACCACCACTTAAGTGTAATCTATAGTTCAACCCAGACATGTCTACGACTAAACCCTGTATTAAATTTAAGCAACGGCCTAAGTTGAGTTAAAGGTACGGACTAGAAAGTTATTTTTATAAAGGAGAAGTAAAACTTGCAAAAGTATTTGGAAACTTAAATGCTGTATTAAAAATTTACTATTACCAATATAGCTAAAGTTACAAAGTAAATGTTCCAAATAAACCTCAGGGAGTTAATTAATATATTATTATAATTAGCTCGGATAGAGTATATAACGTGTTTATATATAAGAAAATCAGGCATCGAATATTTAATTATTCACGCTTTACCGAGTAAATAAAGTTATTTACTTAATAGCTCTCAGCGTTTAATGTAATAATGTTCAAATAAGAACATTTAAACACTGAAAATGTGAAATTAAGAAACACGTTACGCGATGAGGTAACACATTCGTTCCCTTTTCCATTTTATTAGCAAACATGTTTATCATTAATTATTATGAATTATAATAATTAAAAGTGTTAGCATGATATTAAAATAGGTCTAGCATAGAGATGAAATCAGTAGAATATCAGAGCAGCAGCTGACTCGCTGCTAACTGTCCACATCTCCACGTCACGACGTTGTCGACGTGGAACAGTGCGGTAACGTGGCACGGTACGTTGACGTGGCGTGTAAATTTACGTCAACGTAACGTAAAAACGCACGTCTTTTTTCTTCTCTTTCTCCGTTTTTAACAATAGCAAAAGGAGAATACGTATTGTGCGGTCCCCATCTAGACCAGTAGTGATGAATTTAGCAGTTTTACAAGACATGGCGACGTACAATGTTGCTATATCCTGATGTGCATCTTACGTTACTTTAACGTTTTACACGTCACGTCAACGTTCTGTGCCACGTTACCGCACTGTTCCACGTAGACGACATCGTGACGTGGAGATGTGGACAGGCTCTAATGCTGATTTGCATCTTTGACGTCACTCAATATAATGTTGTGTCATTCTATTATTTGTCTGTTTTTTTAATATTGTGTTGTGTGATGTCCAAAAAACATCACTTATTCTTATTCTTAAGGGCCAACGCTAAAACACGAGCGGACGCACGCGCGGGCGCACGCGTCGGACGACCGCCGCGTACGAGCGGGCACCCGTCGCGTGCGTCATCTCATTTAGCGCTGCTATTATAATTTTTATCTCGATCGTGTACAGTTGTGTCCAGTAGATTACCATGTATTATTTACTAATTTATTATTTGGCAAAAAGACGTCAACGGAAACAACGTCGATTGCGAAAAGCGTGCGCCCGCGTCCGCCCTCCGTCGCACGCTCCTGCGCTGCTCATACTATTTTTCGTTTGAACACACGCGAGCGTGCGCCCGCGCGAGTTTTAGCGTGCGCGCTAAAAATCTCTTTAAAGCATAACATATTTTGAGATAGAGTGTTAAATATGATATAATTTTATAGGTACTGTAGTTTAACAGTTATTGGATAATTCTAAAATGGAATTTCCAATTGAAAAGGCAGATAGAAGCCGTGGAGGCTTGAGCGGGTCGCCGGGAAAGGCTAATCTCATTTTAAGGACATCCGCGCGGTAATCGCGGGCTAATTTTTATCGCCGGAGGGGAAAAGAAGTAATAGTGCTCATTATCTAATTCTATCCTATCTTACTTTGTTAAATAGACGTTTGCTTGATGTAAGACTTGAACTTACCGCCGTACTCAGAGACATTTAATTATGATTAACCTTCAATTTAATAAAGAGTTTGACAGAGTTTTCAGTTTTTTACATGATATGTAGGTCAACATTTTGAATTAATTACATTTACCTGAAGATCCTGGGGGAGGCCTTTGCCCAGCAGTGGGACACTATAGGCTAATAAAAAAAAATACATTTAAGGCTGCTCTTTCGAAAAAAGCGTGCAGATGAAACAACTTTTTATCGGCATTAACAGAGAAATTATATCTGAAAAAAAATAATTAGTAATCTACATGATATGATACGTAATTTGGTTTTGCCATATTTTTTCTATCGGTATCACATAATAAAGAAATAAAAAACCAAATCACCTCCAAATCGTTGAATGAAACAACTTTACTCCTTCATTATTTATCAAAAGAATATATAAAAAATATCTACTGCTTTGCAATACATAAGTTAATAATTTGGTTTTTTTACTTTTTTGAAATATGTATTATATTAAGCCTTAAAAAGGTTTTTTCTCCTATTTCGCCCTATCATGGACGCGGCGAGCGTCGTAACCGCCACCGTACAAGGCGCGCTGTTATGAATGTTATTTTAATGTCATTTACGTCGATATTCGCACTGACAGACAATCGACCTGCTAATTTAGGGAGAGAGGGCCCTTAAGTAATATAATTAATGTTCCACTCTGAGTGCGGCAGTTAATCTACCGTGATTGAGATATTCTTATTGTAAGTAATCCTAATTTACGTTGCTGCATACTACTGCATGTACTTTATAAAATACTAAATGGCCTAATTGCACTTTTCCTAGGTCTACATTACGTTTATATAAAATTAAAGTTATGAAACAATGAATATAATTTGCTTTTCTAACGTATTAGTCTAGGACAAAACTTTATATAACCGTAACGTTCGTAATTTATATTTACAGCGTACCGTGTAATCTATTGGTAAGCGGATAAATATTCACTATATCTATTCATACAAGCGACAAAGTAACGTTTTCCTCAAAGGCTTTCACACCGTACAAGCGAATTGATCAACTTGTATGGGTCGGCAATAATCTATTGTTGATACTTTTACGGATCTAATTCATCATAGGGCAGCGAGCAGACAGGTGGAAGCACTCGTAAAGTTCAGCACTTAGGGGATTGCCTTACGTTTTCTCTTAGTATTGAGCAAGTAATCCGTCTACATTGTTAAAGGTCAAAAGTCTTACCGAATAGCTACTTTTCATTTCATTAGTCAAAATATTCCGAATACCGCTGTAAGTGATTTCGGCGAACGTCTGTTCTGAATTTTAAATAGCTGTTTCAGCTTTTTACACTTTGAATTTGAGGATTTTAATCACTGACACAAATGATTTATTTTTTAATCAAGATCGAAATCGCATTGCGTTATTCAGTGAAATAAAAAAAAAACAATTTTAGCAATACAATGCATGGTTTTTTTTTTAATTTTAACAATAAAACTGACTTCAAACAGTATTTTCTTAACATGGAAGCGCCTGTGAAGTATCTTCTTCTTTTTTAAAGTCGGTTAAAAATTAACAACACATATTTTGGGCACATGATCTGCTCAGTTATGATTTTAGTCCAAAAAAGTGATTTTCATACAGGTCTATTCATATAGAACCGTCAAATATTCGATTGGATATTATTGACGGTTAAAAATTTTGTTGGGAATTATCCTGCAATAAGTTTCAATGTCCATTGTGTTATCGAGCAGGCGTCGGTCAGGAGATATAAAGTCTACGTGTATTAGTTTTACAGAACGTACTACGTTGTATCGTAACAAATGGTATTGCTCTCGGAAGACGGAAAATCGATAGGATGAGCTAGTTTCTCACGGATACGTCTACTAAATCTATACTAGACTTTTATGGCAACACTAAAATATCCCACGCTTTTATTGACGTTTATGTTACATTTATTACATTGGATGTGCTTCACTTTGAATACACAATGTTTTTGATAGATAACAAGTGATAGTTTTCGATTTGAGAGGTTTTAATAATAAGTAGAATGTTACAAATCCATACTAATATTATAAATGCGAAAGTGTGTCTGTCTGTCTGTCACCTCTTCACGCCCAAACCGCTGAACCGATTTTGCTGAAATTTGGCATGGAGATACTTTGAGTCCCGGGAAAGGACATACTTTTTGTTCTTTTGTTCCGAAAAAATGTACTGGTTCCCGCGCGATAAACGAATTTTGGCGCAACGAAGTTGTGGGCATCATCTAATGCAACACAATGGAGTATGCTGGGGCCTGGGAAATGAAATAACAGGTACATTCTTAATATTTTTTATTTACCTATTCCTTTGGGTACGGTGGACGACTTGCCATGAAA
Source organism: Polyommatus iphigenia (assembly GCA_963422495.1). NCBI lineage: Eukaryota > Metazoa > Arthropoda > Insecta > Lepidoptera > Lycaenidae > Polyommatus > Polyommatus iphigenia. The sequence goes on along the minus strand of OY730187.1, from coordinate 23,652,232 downwards.
ATTTAACAATTTTACAGGCCTATAGGTTGACATTACTCATAGTAAATTTATTTATAAAAACCGTAATACTAGTTTATCGAGTTAAATAACATTGCGCATATTTGGTCCTCTTGGAACAGCAGCCACAATCGATGTTATTACTGCTAGATACTCAATATTCAAGCTCTAAAATCTATTGTTCTGCTGTACATTCCGTTGGGATGGTATTCGATACCGTAACCCAAAACAGTTAGTAGTTACACAGCTCACCACGTCCGCCCTAACAAAAGGCTTTTGCATTCACATCCGAACAATGTATTCCCTACAAATTGGTATACAAAGATATATACAACTGCATACATTAAATGTACAATTATTAAACCTTATTACGATAGCCATAAGGTTGAACCAAACCGATTGCAGGAATTGGATACTCTACGAGAAAGCCTGCGAATACAAAATAAAAGGAATATTAGCACGAAATTGTAGCAGTAATAGGAAACGAGTTATTTTACGTCACAGTATTTTTGCTCACAGTAATGTTATATTTTAAGTCTCCTTTTAGCATCTTTTCAACTTGGTGTATTTCAGTTGATTAAATTTGTCTTTTTATTCCTACTTAAAAGTTATGATGCAGAAAATTGTTCGTGATTTTTTATTTGTTAATTAACTAGGAGATACGTCTTGTATTAATTAATTAATGTGTGCATTGACAAATGAGAAATTAAGTTTGAAGTGTGTCCAAAAATTTCAATCCGTTTCAATTAAAACGTTAAAACATGCAGAAAGTAACATAACACATGCCATCATAGATTTTTTATAAAGCGAGGCTTTGTTTTACCCACTCGTGTTCTTTTTTTCGGTTATTCGATCGGTCGAAACCGTAAGTTTGAGCGTTACGAATTACGATAGTAGCCTTTGATGTGACAGCCCGTCCAATAGCTGTTGGAATTTCATATTATATTACATGTAGGAAGAATAAAAGGATAGTTTTGTACGTTTTCATAAAACGAAGTCTTTAGATGCAGCAATTTATTTGTGCACAAAGACGAGTTTCATCTTTCGATAGTCAGATTTAGAAATGCTTTTAAAACCTATAACGTCTTATAATTCGTAAAAGGACCGAATGAGCAGGAAATTGTACTGCCGGATAGTAACCGAAGTGACAAACCTGATTTGTAAAAACCGTAAAAACAGATTCACAGGTAGACGTTAAAAAGAGATCCCTATCATTCAATATTTGGCAAAAGTAAAATTATACAATATTTTAAGCCAAGTGAAATGATCGTCAATAGATAATGTAAAAGAATTATTTTTGTAAGGACGCTTCACACCACGTCAGTCTGGCCCCGTGCTAAGTACCTGAAGTACTTGTGTTACAGGTACCAGACAACGGAAATATATTTAATACTTTTATACTAATACATATATTTGAGATTTTTATTATATCATACACATATTTAATACACATCCAGACCCAGGAACATTGAAAACTTTTTGTTCCGTCGGCGGGATTCGAACCCGCGACCCCCAGCTTGAGCTGCCAGTTGTCACACACTCAACCAATTGAGCCACAGAGATCGTCAAAGTGGAAAGTTGTGCCAAGAAAATAGTCCCATTAAATTGTTCACAAGTAAAAGACAGCAGGAAAAGATACGAGTCTATCGGAGCTTGTCTACACATTTTATCGTCGCATAATGATTCCTGTTACAAAAGAATCTGACACAATATAGCGTTATTTTATTCGGCAATTCTAAATCATCATTTTCTGAGAACGGAAAAATGTGTGTAAAGGCCCATTACAATAGGCGATGGAAATCAATCTCGAACCTTTCTTCCGAAATTGTGGCTCCATTGTTGCAAGCTGTAGATAATTTCTAATATTTTTAACGTTAATATTTATGAATAGTAAGGTTTCGTCATAAAAATGAGTATTATACATTATGGGTGAAGCCAAATGAGCGTAATTTGTGAGTTGTGAGTCGCAGAATTTCGGTCGCGTAAATATCTTTTCATACAAATCATGACTCACAAAATTACACTCGTGTGAATGAAACTGGACTTTTGTATGAAACTGAATAAAGCAGAATTTCTGCCAGCCGAAATTCTGCGACTCACAACTCACAAATTACGCTCGTTTGGCTTCACCCTTATGTAGAGATAACTATTTCGTAGCATGCAGCGCCCGTAGCACACTTTGCTACGGCTTAGCAAAGTGTGCTACGACATTTCGTAGCACAGGGGTTTAAATAAAATTACGGTAAGGGAGATCGCACACGTCACACTTTTTGTGTGATCGAGTCTGCGGCTTACATACCATCTGCAAGGCGCGCGCCATCAGATTGTATGTAAGCCGCAGACTCGATCACACAAAAAGTGTGACGTGTGCGATCTCCCTAAAAAAAAAAACGTTTGCTCACTATCCGGCTGCTACAAATACTTAAAATATTATCCACCTGTCCAGAAGGGGGTTATTGTTTTTCAAGTGTATGTGTTCTTGATACATTTTATCATAAGAGTTGAAAGATCTTTGTTGTTAACAAGTCCTTATTTGAACAAAATTTTTACTATAAGTATTATTTTTATCACGCCACTGAACTCTAACAGTAAAACACCTCTACGGCAGCAGAATAGCCTAATCACCACAAGATTTAGAGATAAAATAAAGTTTTACGGGTCGGGTCCAGCGAAGTGCGGACAGGACGAAACTAGCTGTAATATAAATAGCGTGACCTCAAATTATCTGGGCTGGGCGGACGGACGCCCACACTTTTACATATATATTTTCCTATTACATAAATTAGCGATTGCACAATAAGCTAATGATATTTAAAGAGCGCACCGATTTAAACGGGCTGTTATTTAGGTTTTAATTTGGTTTATTATTATTAGATAGGTTAGTTGTTTCAAAATGAGTTGTTGTTCACCTATAATTACTCATAAGTGAGTCATAACAAAATGTAAATACTTTTTTACCCTAAATTTTTTTCTGAAACTAAAATTAATCAAATCAATCCAAGTGCGTTCTCAAATACATCTTTTTGAAATTCTTTTCCTTTCTATAAATTCTTGTAAGACATGTTAGATGACGGTTTTATACAATACTAGCTGTCCTGGCAAACGTTGTTTTGCCATTTAAAGTATTTCTACTTCATCAGTTGACACAAAATCTTACCCCCTCTTTTGTCCCCTAAGAAGGGTGGGGGGAAAAATTTTATACAGCAGATGTTAAGTTGGAAAACCAGTTAATAATATGAAGTAAGTCCATTAAAGAAAAAAGTTTGATACAAAATCTGACCCCCTCTTTGGTCCTTAGAGGGGTGGGGGGGGGGTAATTTTTATTGAGATGTTGATAACCAGATGTTGAGTTGGAAGGAGGCAAATATATCTGCGAAAACCGTATGCAAATTTGATCAGTAGTTTTCGTGTTAAAGCAAAAGTCTTATACAAAATCTGTCCCCTCTTTCGTCCCTTTAGAGGGGTGGGGGGAAAAATTTTATACACCAGATATTAAGTTGGAAGAAGACAAATATATCTGTGAAAACCGCATTCAAATCGGATCAGTAGTTTTCGTGTTAAAGCAAAAGTCTCATACAAAATCTGACCCCCTCTTTCGTCCCTTTAGAAGGGTGGGGAGAATTTTTTTTATACACCAGATGTTAAGTTGGAAGAAGACAAATATATCTGCGAAAACCGCATTCAAATCGGATCAGTAGTTTTCGTGTGATGCTGGAACAAACATACAGACAGACAGAAAGACAGACAGACAGACAGACAGACAGACAAAAAAACTAACTAACTTTTCGGCCTCTATAGCGATATTGTGACACCCTCCGCTTATTATTTTTTGAAAATCTTTAATGTACAGAATTGACATTTCTACAGATTTATTATATGTATAGATAATAATAAGAACGAAAGAGAGGGGTGTATTTATTTATGATTGACAATAATCTGTTGTGCATACATAGATAGCTATAGTAGGCCAGTCACTAAAGCCAAAACCCGAAAGAAATTAGTAACTTGATAAAATTTTAGGGGGTTGTTAAAGAAGGTAAAATAACTTACCGTGTGATTTTGCAGCGTTCTGGGGTGTACGGAAAGGGTTGGAAAGGGGCGAAAAAGGTTTTTTGTTAATAACATTGCGTAAAAAATTAGTAACACGCTGCAAATTTGGAATTAGGTTGTTCTTACCATTTTGTAACGTGTATTAAATTTGCAGCGTTTTGCAACATACGGAACATTGTTTATTATTAAAAAACAATAAAATTTGTTAATAACAGGGGTAAAAAAATTAATAGTAACACGCTGCAAATTTGGAATTAGGTTTTTCTTACCGTTTTCTAACGTGTATTAAATTTGCAGCGTTTTGCAACATACGGAACATTGTTTATTACTAAATTGCTGTAAATTTGATATACGTTAGAAAACGGTAAAAACAACTTAATTATAAATTTGCAGCGTGTCACTACATTTTTTACCCTTGTTAATAACAAATTTTATTGTTTTTTAATAATAAACAATGTTCCGTATGTTGCAAAACGCTGCAAATTTAATACACGTTAGAAAACGGTAAGAACAACCTAATTCCAAATTTGCAGCGTGTTACTAATTTTTTACGCAATATTATTAACAGAAAACCTTTTTCACCCCTTTTCAACCCTTTCCGTACACCCCAGAACGCTGCAAAATCACACGGTAAGTTATTTTACCTTCTTTAACAACCCCCTAAAATTTTAACAAGTTACTAATTTCTTTCGGGTTTTGGCTTTAATGACTGGCCTATAGTGGTAGCAAACTATGTGGCGAAAACTCAACGTGAAGTGGGCCATCAACACATACAACTTAGGGCCATATATTCACTTTGATTAACTTGCGAGTGCAGGTGATTAGTGATTAGGAGAAAATAAAGGATTTTGCACAATCAGTCGCTGTCCACACTGGCTTTCTCCTGATTACTAACCACCTGCACTAATCACCTGCACTCGCACTAATTAAAGTGAATACAGGCCTTTAGATATTGTGCCCATGAATATCAAAACATATTAAAACTATAAACATGAAATAAAACGATCGCCAACTTTGACCGCAGTAAAAATATTTAGAGTGGACACTTAAACATTTTACAACAGACATTATGTCGTTACGTTAAACTTTATCACCCTAAACTGTAGTTAAATATCAACACTCGTCTCTCTCATTTTTTTTAATAAGCCAGACAAAGCAATTAAAACTTTTGATGAACGTTACAAAACGAAATTTTATGGTGGTGCGCTAGCGGCTACAGGAAGGTATACGTTTTTGAGTATACTAGTTTATTAACAAACCATTAGGCTGGATTTATATGCGTCTGCCCGAACGCGCGGTTTGGCGACATCACCTGGAAATTAAAAGCAAATGTATGTGAATTTATTTAAATAGCGGCGTGGTCACACATTTACATACATTTGCTTGTGATGTCGCGGCCGCCAAACCGCGCTGTCGGTTGGATGCATATTAATACAGTCCTATGTCGTTAATTAATATTATATTGTTTACTGCTTTACTTAATAAAACCTTGTTCACGGAACTTCGTCAACAAAATTAAAACAAGTCGAGCCCTAGGGCTCGACTTGTTTTAATATTATTACTTATACAAGATAATCAATATTCTCATGCATTATTAAGGCGGTGAGAGCTTTTTGTTCCAAGGACTAACTTTTATATTAAAATTTAACAATTAGTTGAACATCACTACATATTGTATGCTGCTAAAACTTTCTATGAAACGGCTACAATTCGATTAAATATACAATAACGTCCTTAGTCCGCGAGAAATAGTCAAGCAAAATTGTCTTACTCTGAACGCTAAACTATGTGGCGATCTTTTATTCCTTTGTTTTGTTTATAAATAAAATATGTTTCATGTTCAATCGATTTGACTTCGTGCGTGAAAAAGGAAATCTCGGAGGAACCATGTGAAACTCTATGGCTGTGTTAAATTACATAAAAAACTGGTGCTATTCCCAGTAAGGTTCAGTCCATATTGCAATGTGACGAAGCGATGCAACGCATTACGCAATGCTTTTAAATGAGCCATTAGTAATTTTGGTTTGTACAGACTTGCCTTTCAGGGTGTTGGGCTGTCTCTTACAATTTATTCAAAACTAGAGGACGCCCGCAACTCCGTTGCGCCAAAATTTGTTTATCGCGACGGAACCGTAAGTACATTTTTCCGGGATAAAACTATCCTATGCCCTTTCCCGGGACTCGAGGTATCTCCATGCCCAGCAAAATCGGTTCAGCGGTTTAAGAGTGAAGAGGTAACAGACAAACAGACAGACTGACAGACAGACAGACAGACAGATAGATAGACAGACAGACGGACAGACAGACAGATACACTTTCGTATTTATAATAATATTAGTATGGATCTAAAGTCTCCTTATTTAAATAAGCGATAATTCAAAAGAAAACTGCTCTGAGAGGAGACAAACATACAAGGGATAAAATTGTTTCACAAGATTAACGTAACGGAGATTACAAAACTGGTTTTCCTTGGAAACTACTTGTAGTTTAACGATCTTTGTACTGAAAAATTACACTACATATAAATTTTGTTAATCGTTGTCAAGAGAGCATACAATTATCTAAACAATTGCTTCTGTTTATATCCTCTTGTTTTTATCGTCATGACATCGTAAAAGTCTGTTTAACGGCATTTGTTTCGTCATTACATTACCTGGAGAGTATTCCAATTGAGCGCTTAGGAATACAAATACGTTATTATTACTATGTTTCTATTAACAAAATAACTGTGCCCCGCGGTGCTATACGCTGCTAAAAATGTATGGTTTCCGATAAGATGTTCTCCCGCAGTAAAATTTAGCCAATGTGTTAAGGCGCTATATTGAAAATACTGTCCTTTTTGACGTTATACTATAGGACCCTCAGAAATGTTACAAATCTGGTAATGAGGTATACATATCTTCATAGCCTTATCTTGGTTTGAGAAGAACTAGAAACACGATTAATGTATTTTGCCTCGATACATTTAATTTTCGAAATGACCTGTTAAAAATACGAAATTTGAAGATTATTTTTAAACGAAAATAGATGTATTGTAGGAAATTAGTCTAATTAATAGACACCTTTGCAACACAAAATCGTATAGAAGCATTTTGCTTAAATGCTCCTAGTTATTTTTTATACAATTAAAATTACGTTTTGTCGCTTGTTTTCTGAGCTAGCCGATAGCTTCTGGCCGCAGCGTATTCACGACTTTATAATAATACAAATTAAGTATAAAATTGCCCTTGCGGTATAATTTATTTTTGATATATCGCCTTAATCCAGGATGTCAGCTTAATCATATCAAATTACATCAAAATCACTTTAGTAGTAACAAACATATACTCTCACAAACATTCGCATTTTAAATAATGCATAAATCGCTAAGAATGAGACTTCATTCAGCGACTGCTCATATAATTATTGTGATCAAGCTTCACTAAGATAAGTTCGTTTGATCTTCAAGTATGATGATAGTTTGTAAAAGGCATCTTGGCTTATTCTATTTTATTCACTTTTGGTGCCTATTTATTATCCTTTAAGTATGTCTGGAGCTTGTAACTGAAACACATTTACGAATATGAATACATTTATAATGCCACCAAGATTTATTTTTATCATAAAAGATTAGTAAATTACATTTTGGCTTAAAGCTAAACGAATACGGCACAAGCCGCCGGCGTACGGCTTAGCTAAAACGGGTACAAATCTACAAATCTACCTAAAACAATGGTAAAAAAAGAAATTGCAAAGTAAAGATAAAATATTAATGCAGTGAGTTTCACTGTGTACGTACCTATACGTATAAGCTTTCAATTAAATCCATCGAGCTACAAAAACTTCTAAAAAGATAAATGTGAATGATTTTCTTGAAAGGAATTTTATCGCGCACCCTTTGGGCTTTATCTATAAAAAGAAATATTTATAATCTTAGATTGGATCAGGTGGGACCACCACTTTGCTTTCCTTTTATACAATTTAAAATGTTGGTTCTCTATTTACTACTATTTGAGGCTTTTAAAAATGTTTTATCATCTTTACCAAGGATGTTTTCAGGAGATACAGTGGTGGGAATGTGCGGTGGGCCAAAGCCCGTTAAACATCTTTACCAAACAAGTCAAGTATATAAAAACTGCCGTGTCAATGTCGGCGCTGAAATTCTAGAACACGTATCTTAACTTAAAATATAAACAAACTTATAATTTTAAATAAACAATCAGAATCCAATAAATAAAAATGAAATGGTGACATTAATTTAAAACATACAAAACATAGAATATTAAATTAAACATAAACTTAAAATGTTTTTTCAAAACTACTCAAAAAACATCTCAGAGATGTTATAAAGTGGTCGCCTGGAGTCATATTATTATATTATAATCCAAAGGCGGGCCGATTAGACGTCCCTTCAGCCCGACCCGAATTCCGCCGTCATAAATAATTCATCGTGTAAATATTGAATGTATACTTTCATATACTAACATATTTATGTATTTTATGACATAATATGCTGCGTATGTTTCGATCTAAACTAATATCTCACAACGAATAGAGATATTATGATAAAACCCTTTGTTTCGTCTGAAGATACGAATCTTGAATTAATTTTCACAGGGAAATCTTATTTTCGAGAATATTTTTCTTTTATGGTTTCCTTGTAGTGGGATTGGCATGGCTATTGAGCCTAAAGTTTAAGACGAAAACCCTTATTTATTATTCGTTGTATAAAACAAAATAATATAGCGATTAACGCCATTTTGAAGATCATTACGACACAGTAAAATACGTTAATAAAACTGTAAGCCGATAACTCAAACCATAACCTTTGTTTAACCAGTCTCTTTTATGAAAATCGGATTAGAAGGTCAGATACTTCGGTAACATTCTTCATATATATATACAAAGACAGCCAAAATCTCTTCTGTTTCACTGTAGTCAGACGAATTTTTTAAATCGTTTTATACGAGGTAATTTTATAATAAAATAAATTATTTCGAGGTAACTGTTAATTTTTCCGCAACCCAAACTATCTTTTGTCCTTTTCCAGTACAGACAGTATACATTTTCACATTTATAACATTAGTAGGTATGTATTACTATGTATAAACAATAATTAATTTGCAATTGGGTCAATTCTTGAGCATAGTTATTCAGTGAACGTAGCAAGAAGCCAGCCTTTGTCTACTCCTAATGACCCTCTCATTAGTTGTTCCATAATGTTACCTCTCGTTAGGCTTAAGAATACAAATTCCTTCGCCAACTATAATGAGACAATCCTTATTATGAATAGTATTAAGACAAATTTCAGCAAAGATAAGGTAACCTTTTTTACTTGAGTCACTTTAGACAGAAATTGTTACCTGCTTCGATTATAAAATCTATTCTATTTTAGGCATAATATTATAGCTATTAGCTGTTTCAATGACCGATGTTCTCTTTATTCTTTATTAGCTTATGATAGTCTCTCTTAGAGAAAAGAGGTTTTAAACCTTTTTACAAATACATTATTTTCGAAAAGGCCATAAAATTACTTGCTATAAATCGAGCTAAAACTTCTTAGCGTGATGTGTTGTTAAAATATTAACGAAATTAATTTTCTTTTCGTTTTATCGACGACAGAGATTACGTGGCGCGGTCTTAAGACCGCGCCACGTAATCTCTGTCGTCGACAGTTAACTGTTACCTATTATTCGCACATATTTGTTATAGACTATGTAGAGTATAGACCAATGATTTCTAAAATAAGGATGAGACCTTTGAAACCTTGTATATAAACTATCATCGACCTTAAATATTATACGGAGACTTCTTTGTCTTGTTATGAGTCATGAGCAAATTATCAAGTCTCATTATAGATGGCAAGTTATATGGCCCCAACAAGATCATACATGTACATTGTACAATGTACATAATATATTAACGATGATACATTACCTGTCTTTACTTTAGTAATAATATATACGACAGCGTGAATTTGAGTCAGGCTTAGTTTAAGACAGCTTTCATACTCAAATCTTATTTATGCATAAGCTGAAGATCTTTAAGGTTTCGGCGAAAAGTTTTTATTCTGTCGATATAATATGAACTTTTCCCACCTTTTTTACTCGAAATGTGTGAGATTTTATTTATGTTTGATATATAATAATTTGTAAACGCAGATATTAAATGATTCAAGTAGATAATAATATATGTAATACGCGCGAGCTACTTGCCTGTGCTGCAGCAGTTTGGGGATTCTTTATAACTCTATTCCTAACATCTTTCTTTATCTGCTAAATTTTAGAGATTGTCATCTAAATTTATTCCTGCCTATGACACAGGCAAGGACGGGTGATGCTGGAATAGCCGGGTTATACATTGAAAATATGTCCCATGCCATTCCTGAAATTCTTATTTAACTGGACTACTAAATTAAATAATAATTAATAGTCCATCCAAATCTTACAGATATAAATACTTACATTAGGGCCTGTTTCACCACTTCCTGATAAGTGCCGAATAGGCTATCCACCACTTAACTGGACAGATGAAGTATAGAGAATCTATCAAAAAAGCTGTGAATAGTCTATTCGCCACTTTATCAGAAAGTGGTGAAACAGGCCCTTAGTATTGAAATAAAAACAAATTTTAATTCCATTAACCTAATACCTTTTCAAGTTACTCGACTTTCAATCAGCAAGTTTCTCCGTGTTAAGGTGCGATGTCGAACTTTGCCATATTTTCTCGTTGAAAGAGTTCCCGTGGCACATACTCTACGACAAACTTATTATAAAGTTTTGTAGTTCGTTGTTTCAGATTTGACCCAAATGGCTTTGAAAGTTGTTGACATGTTATAAAATATATTATTTTATTAAAAATATTTGCTCTCTATCAGTTAACCGTACAAGTGATATTTCATATTATACGATTGTGACTCCTTCAGCTAATCATAGGGCCAATGTCCTCTTCTGTTAAATTAATCTTTCTGTTATGATCAAACAGTACAGTGATTAGGGATATATACAGGATGTAACAAAACAAAGTGAAAAATCTTAAGGTAAATACCTTAAGATTTTTCACTTTGTTTTGTTGAGGTTTATATGATTTGTATCTAATATGTGGTTTGTATAGATACAAATCACAAAAAAAAAAAAAAAAAATAATAATAATCAAATGCAAAAATCCATCATAATCGATACATGCTCATTAGTTCGCCGTTTTCTAAACCCATCCTCATCTTTCTCTACACCCCAATCATAACACATCTTTAATATGAACAAGGATACTTGGCTCCTGCCCGTACCTGAGTCATCTTCTCCGGCAAACAGCCGAGACTACTCTTCTTTAAAAAAAAAAAATAAAAATAAAAATAATAATAATAATAATAATAATAATAAGCCCGCAGGGCAGCTTGTGGCGAGCTGTTGGGGAGTAGCGACCCCACGCACCCGAGTGCTCCCAGGGAAGCCCCTGTTCTCCATCTCTGGCTTGCCTTCATTGGCCGGCCGGAGTGAACACTGACGGAGAATCAGGCCCTACCTCTGCCTTGCCTTAACCGGCCGGTCAGAGTGGAGTCGCGAGAGCTTCGGCTCGGAGGGAGGATGTGAAGCGTAAGTGGCGAGTGGGCGACGTGATGGGACCCTCTGAGGGTGCAAATGATCGGCGTTTAAAGTCCAGCGACATCTCTCCTACCTCAAGCCGCTCTGTCAATGTTGCCGCCTCGGTGCACCTTCCGTGCGACCATTTTGAGGGGCCCATTCAAAGAGTTGGCGAGTCACCGTCTGCCAACTTTATACATGTTACAACATTGTATCGGCAGACGCCATAGTCCTTCCATAGTCCCAGTTACCCAATCCACTAGCACCTCACCCCCATAGCCCGGTATCATTTTAATTCCATTCCCTGCAATAGTCCTACACTGGCCGCTGGCTCTCCTTGGTCGTACTCCTATAGTGCGGACAGGGAGAGTCGCCGGCTAGTGTCACATTACATCTAGATTAAAACTGTGTTACGGGCCTCTACGTGTTGGCTTCGGCCCCACGCATGCCTTCCAAAGGTCCGGGATTTAATTGCCCGTGAGCAAGGATTGCTTAACACAAACATAATAATAATAATAATAATAATAATAATAATAATAATAATAATAATAATAAAACTCTTTAATAATTTCCCTTTCAGCGCTGCTACTTTCACAGTGAACTCTATATCACAGGACCCATACACAACCTTAAGATTTTTCACTTTGTTTTGTTACAACTTGTATATTAATGAGGGACTTAATGAACACAGTATTCCACAACACGACAAAGGTTACAGTCTATTTTGTTTTGTAACTAGCCTCTACGAATTGCAAATTCAGTACTAGTCCATTGAAATGTTACATTTGCTTTGCATTTATTAGAGGAGGCAATTTTATTTTTGGAATATGTTGGGAGGCTCAATTTCTATTTGCTTAACCTCAAGTTTGTTGTGTGTTGCCACTCTTGTCCCCCGGCCGCCATCTTGAAAAAAGGGGTGACAACACTATTTTCGTGATATCTCGGAAACTATACGTCTTACAAAAAATTTGTAGGAACATAATTTGTTGCAAATTATTTTGCGTATAAATATGCTTATATAATTTTTTACCGTAAATTTAAAATTTAAAAAGTTATTAGCAAAAAAGTGAGAAAATTTTTTAAAAGGTTTATTATCACTTTTTAACTTTGTTTAACACATTTTACAAAAAAATACCTTAGACCAACCTTGTAAATGATATTTTGAGAAAAAGATCCCCGATCCCATGAAATTAATTTTCTGCAGATACAAAGGAAACTGTGGAACCATGTGTGGCTGCAGAAAAGCAGGTCTGAAATGCTTTATAGTATAGCAGGCATATGCAGACTAGTAGAGTGGGCATACTATAATATAGTTTGCATATATTTATGTAGTGTAGTAGGCAAACTGTAGACTGTGGCTGCAGAAAAGCAGGCCTGAAAAGCTTTACAGAATAGTAGGCATACTGTAGAGCATTTTTGGTCTGCTTTTCTGCAGCCATACATGCTTTCACAGTTTCCTTTGCATCTGCAGAAAATTAATTTCATGAGGTCGGGGGGGATTGGGGATCTTTTTCTCAAAAGATCATTAACAAGGTTGTTCTCAGGTAATTTTTTTGTAAAATGTATTAAACAAAGTTAAAGAGCGATAATAAACCTTTTAAAAAAAATATCACTTTTTTGCTTATAACTTTTTAAATTTTTAATTTAGGGTAAAAAGTAATATAAACATATTTGTAGGCAAAATAATTTTCAACAAATTATGCTCTTCAAAATTTTCTGTAAGACTTATAGTTTCCAAAATATCACGAAAACAGTATTGTCACCCCTTTTTTCAAGATGGCGGCCGGGGGCGGACAAGAATGGCGAGCCCACAAACTTGAGGTTAAGCTTCTATTGACCCCCCCCAACATATTCCAAAAATAAAATTGCGTCCTCTAATAAATGCAATATTCGGCCCTAAAATTGTAACATTTCAATGGACTATACCGTTTCCACCTGAATAGTATTGGAGGCGTTATATAAACAACGTAGCTTATTTATTTTCCACCCATCAACGTGTTTGGCCACCCGCTGACCTTATAAAAATGTATTATACGGGACTGTAAGTCATGAGGCGCCTAAGGTTCAGGGCACAAGAGCCTCTGTAGACAAGATGGCAAGAGCTATTATTCCCTGAACCTTAGGTACCCGACTTGCCCCACCGTCCCCTACCTTTGTGGCTTCGAGCAGCCGTATTGTGGAATATTTATTCTGTTCGTTGAGATTGTTGCTCTATTGATCTTATTTTTTCAGGTAAGTGCGGCGGATCATCCGGCGGCCCGGTAAATATGTAAATTATTGTTTGGTAGAATTTGGTTTTATACATTATGATGTGCATAATTTTTATGTAAAATTACCACAAAGTTTTCTTTCTTTCTTAAGTTTGTTTGTGAGAAAATCTGAATTCTTTTCGGTCCGAGTTTCTTTCGTTACCCGGACGTTTATGCTAGTTAACGCTTAACGAATTCGCGCAAAATTTTGTGACTGTGTTTTTAAGAATCAAAGTGTTAGGAAACAAAAGTTTTTTTTTTGTATTTGTTTCGAAATTCTAACGACTGTAATTAATCTATTAAAACGACTCATCAGAACAGCCTCAGCAAAATTTTGTTTAATGAAAAAAGAAATTACGATAACTTTTACATTGCTACGGTAATTTACTCGTATTTTACTCCCTTTTTATTTTCACTTAAATATTCGGGAAGTTTGTAAACGTTGTCCCTTAAAGTGAATGAAATTTCTCTTTTTATGTATGAAGTTTTTTACCGCTTTAAATTAAAGCAGTGTGGACTGGAAGTTCGGTCTGTAAAGTTCTTCTTGCGAGTGTTGAGGTATTTATAAAGTGATCAGCTTTTTATGTCACCCGTCGGAAATTAATTCCTTTAGAGCTTACAGAATTTATGCTATCATATTCTGTTTAATTAGTTTTCCAATTTTCACGAAAGTGCTGGGAGCTAATAAATGAACCGCTTTAGTGTTCTGGCCACGATCATTGAAGGAGCTTTTGTTATTTTGGGTAAGTACTGTAATATATTATCTTAACCCTACTATTCGTAGTCTTAACCTTTATTTTATTAGGTAACAAATATATAAATTAATTTATGCAAGAAAAATAAGTTGATACCAAAAAAAGGTTGATAATGCTTTGGTAAACTTAACCTTTTACTGTTTGCTCAGGTTGGTAAAATATTCACAGGGACATTATTAGGAAATTAATTTCTTTGGCGGCAAATATGAGTTAATTATGGAAATAATTTACAATTGCTAAAGGTTAGGTAAAGCAAATACGACTATTTGCTGAGTGGGCTTAATGTTATAGTAGGTACATTGTTTACACAATATTAAATGTATTATGCAGTAGTCCTATTCTCATGGCTCGAATGTAGAGTCATAAGAATATCTTTGTTACATGTATAATATACACTATTGATATTGTTACCAACTTAAAATTATTCGCGCGTGCTTAAATAACGCATTATTAAAAGGCATCGAGCCACCTTTTTCTTGATGTTCGTTAGAGCCGGGACACAAAAACACGGCACGACGTCGTACGGTGTCGTACGGCGCCGTACCGGACGCGCCTCGTAAAAAACCACGGCGCCGTACGGCGTCGTACGACGTCGTGCCGTAGAAACTCACGTAGAAATTCAAGATGAGTTTCTACGGCACGACGTCGTACGACGCCGTACGGCGCCGTGCCGTGGTTTTTTACGACGCGCGTCCGGTACGACGTCGTGCCGTGTTTTTGTGTCCCGGCCCTTACACAATATCGACGTAGAAGCCAATAAAATAAAAAATAATATTAGTCTCTAAAAACGATTTTCAAACTTGAAATTGGCTCGAGAAAGAGTGTTCAAACGTCAAGTAACGTTTAGCGACTTATATGAGTACAGTCAAAGGTATTTGTGGATTAGCCCGAGGAATTGAAATGCCCGGAGACTTCGTTTCACGAGATTCACAGACAACGGGATTTCCGACGAGTATTAGGCCGTTTGTCCACCGCCGCCGTAGACGGAACGTCACTGAGATCGACATTATTTTGGGCCGATAAAATGCCACTTTATGAACTAGGCTAGGTTTCATTTTCTCTGCGGTCGTGTATCACGCGTTTCCCATAGTTTCACCTTCAGGAGCAGGAACACCGTTGGGGATTTAGTGGGTAGCCCCGGGTGCCAGACAGCCACGGGGAGTCTCACATACCTCGGTGGTCCTCCCCAGGCCCCGGGGTTGCGTAAAGGCATTCCCCCAACGCAAAAAAAAGGTTTCATTTCCTACCGACATTGGTCAGGCGACACATGCCGCTTCTGCTTCGTAGTAGGGTAGAGCAAAATTAAACCTATAGCCGTTTTAGACCCTTTCGAAAAAAAAAGAAACCTATAGCCATGCAGTGGCATTTTATCAGCCCAATGTAATCTCGTCTCGTCCTGAGAACGATCTCAGGACGGTGCGGCGACGGCAACAGTGGATAAACAGTCTCACGAGACTGCGAATATGGCCGTCGCAAACTCTGAAAAGCTCAATTTTCAGTTTGCTGATATATGAAACGTTCGGGAATCCTAATCACTGCTGACAGGAAGTAAGCGCATCATAAGCTCGGGCTGTATCTTTTTGTTGTATGTTTAACTGTTTGTTTTTAACTTGCTGTTATTTACTCAATATAATAATAATGTTTAAGTCGATACATTTAATTAATTAGTTACTGGTAAACGTTTAAGAACATTATTGTTTTTAGATTAAGTTGATTTAACTACTTTTTTAAGCTTCAAAATAGTACATTTATTACTTATTATTATTTGTTAACCAGCTATTTAAATTCAAAAAATAAATTGATGAAGTTGTTCACCAAGAGAGTTGGTATATAAAAATTGCACTTACATTATCATAACATGTTCTAGATAATGCTGTGCAGTCTTAACTCTTAACTATTATTTTTAATTAAATCGCTACAAAGTACTCGAAGCTTCAACTAACATTGGCGCTGCGAAGATTTCGTAGACATAACAAAAGCAAAATTGAAGATTATGAGTGGATGAAGTGGGTAACTAACAATTTGAAAATGTTCGTTTTTTTTTTTGCATAAATGGAGGCTTTAGGACCGCAAACATTGTTTGAAGTAATAAAATGAGGATTTTATATATCGCGAAATGATGAAGTACCTAAGTCATTTGCAAGTTTTGTTCAAATTATAAGAAAAAATGAGTAATTGCTCTTATATTGTAAAATGTTATTTATCCACTTCATCCACTAACGTCTTTAATTGTAAGTAATATTGTGTTGGAAAAGCGAATAAAATTCAACATTTTTTTAAATAATAAACATTTCTTTCTAGCATTTTACTTGTATCACTTTCTATTCAATTCGTAAATATCATTCTTACATTGAAGTATAATTGTTACAACAACTTTTGCGTCTTAATAAAGTTGTGTTTACTTATTCAAAATGTGCGCTCACAAAATAAAGATAGTTCGTGTTTGATTTTAATCATTTTTGAACATTGTTAAATTGTTATAATTTTAATCTGTTAATGTTAATCTGTTTCTGAAATATTCATCAATTCACGTACTACGTGCTAGAGCCGCCAAATAAATATAAAATGTTCTTCTTCACGAGAGAAATGTTAGATTAGGGAAGATTTTTGGATGACGAAGATGACGTCAAATGTACCTAAGACATAAGTAAAGCCGACTAGAGAAACGAAACCCCGCATTTTCCTGTGACACAAAGGTTTCTATGTCCTTTCCATAGTAAAAAAGTCACATGACCAACAAAGTTTCTATGGAAAATCTTTTTTTTCGCAAATTTCCAAAAGTCGTAAAACAAAAATTGTTTAGAATGACCCCCTGAGTCACTTCCTTTCGGCTTACCGTGCCATTTTTGAAACACCCTGTATTATAGGGTGCAGATATAGATGATAACTTTTTTAATAATCGGTTATAATTTAACACTGGATGAATCTGATCCATTATGCCGTAAGCACTTTACAAGCTATAACCGTCCCGAGCCACTTAAATTAGTCTCGGGGACGCCGGCCGCTACTAATACACTATTATGACGTTTCATAATATTTCATACTGGATTTTTTATTAGTGCTCCCTCCAGCTTCCGCTAACGAGATAGAATGGTTATAAAGTTTTTGTAATAAATCTAAAGACAAGATATATGTTTGATGTGATTGTATGACAAGAAATTGTAGAAGTTGCAATAGCATTTTCACATCTAATGAAACATGATATTATGCCATTT
Organism: Polyommatus iphigenia; assembly: GCA_963422495.1. NCBI lineage: Eukaryota > Metazoa > Arthropoda > Insecta > Lepidoptera > Lycaenidae > Polyommatus > Polyommatus iphigenia. Next base: position 23,634,407 of record OY730187.1, on the reverse strand, counting down.
ACACATAATTATTAACATTATTATGTTTGATATTAGATGTGAAGATCGATTTTTTTTCACGGCGAGGGAAGTATACTATTTTTAGGATAAAAAATAATAATTATCCTGTCTTTTATATTATTGGAAATACATACCTAATAGTAGTTAGTTCATTATAGTAGGGGAGGGGAAGGTGCTAATTTTGTAGTTACTCGAGCGTTATGGAGACCTAGTAGGTTTTTTACATTAGGTAAAACTGATAAAAAAATAATAAGAGCGTTTTTTATTTTAGCGGTGGGTACAGAAACTGTGGCCATTTTAAAGTTTTGAAAAAGAAAATATATTCAGAAAATTGCTTATTTCGGTCAGTTATTATTATATTTTAGACAACAAGGACTAACTAAATCATTTAGTTTAGTGCAAAATAAAATATCTGCGAAGTTTAGTTAGGAAAATATGAAGGTTTATTTTTTTATATTTTAAAATCTTCCTACAGGCTTACCTTATCTTTGAATCGTCAGTGCTTTTTATGGAAGCTTTTTTGGGGTATACTAAAAATCCCCTATCTTAATCTGACAGATCGGATGATATTTCAATATTCAAAAAAAAAAAAAAAAAATTTTAACCCACCACGTGAGAAATCTGATTTCTATACCATGATAACTAGACACATGTTGGAAGCCTATACAAGCTTAATCTGATACGCTCGAGCTACTCCCAAAATCCCCTCTTCCCCTCCTCTACTATTACTTAGAGTCTAAAATTGAACTTTCAATCTTATGGTGTACCTATAGTCGGTACACCTAATCTAATAAAGACGTTTACATGCTAAAACATTTTTATTTTGATTTATTGAAAGCAACTAAGGACTTTAACTACGAGGGCTGCTATTTATGTAAATTAAAAAATTAAAAAAAGAAAAAAAAATTAAAAAAAGAAACAAACATATATCATTTAATATGGTTTTATTGCTTTTCAAAATATTCGCCGCGATGATCGACACACTTTTGCATACGCTGGAACCAATTTTCATAGCACTTTTTCCATTCTGATCGAGGTATCTCCAAAACGTGCATTTTGAACGCATCAACAGCCTCTTCGCGGCTCGAAAAACGTTGACCACGTAATTTGTTCTTCGCGTATGGAAATAAAAAGAAATCGTTAGGTGCCAAATCAGGGCTGTACGGCGGATGACTAGTCAATTCGATCTTTTGACCCTCCAAAAACTGAGTTGTTTCAGCTGAGGTGTGACAGCTAGCATTGTCGTGATGTAATATGATTCTGCGTTGTCGGTTGTCCTTTCTTATTTCTTCAAAGACTTCTGGTATACAAATGATCGTATACCATTCAGAATTAACCGTTTTACGATTCTCTAATGGCACTGTAGCCACATGTCCATTAATTCCAAAAAAAACAGGCGACCATTTGCTTCTAAGTACTTTTTGCACGAGTAACTTTTGTTGGTTTCGGCTCATCTTGGAACACCCACACCGTTGACTGTTGTTTAGTTTCGGGGTCATATGCATAGATCCAAGATTCATCACCTGTGTAGATATTATAAACGGCTTTTGACGTACCACGGTTGTATTTTTTTATCATTTTTTTGCACCAATCGACACGAGCCCGTTTTTGATCGATTGTCAAGTTGTGCGGAATCCAACGCAAACATATTTTTTTACAGCCAAATGTTCGTGTAATATCTTATGTATGCTCGTCATACTTATGCCTAAGGCCGCCTCTATCTCGCGATATGTAACATGACGATCACGCATTATTAGTTCCCGCCCAGCATCTATACCCAGCATCTGTGGGACAACAGCTGTTTTTGGGCGACCTTCTTTATTTTCATCCGTGAGCATAGACCGCCCACGATTAAACTCACTGTACCAGTGATAAACAGTGGTTTTTGATGGTGCTTCATCTCCAAAAGTTGCGGTGAGTTGAATAAAGCACTGTTGTTGATTTAGCCCACGCCGAAAATCGTAGTAAATCATTGCACGAAAATGTTCACGCGTTAAATCCATGGCAAATGAAGACACGCAATTTTCAAAATGACGCCACAATGGAAAAATAATTGACAGTCACATGAAACAAAATGTATTCTTCAACCAAAGAGTTCTATTTTCAAATGTTGTAATTACTTTTTAAATATTGTTCTTGTAAGTGGCCAGTTCCGGATACATAAATAGCAGCCCTCGTATCACCTATGAGCGCTAACGACTCGCCAGGTAGTAATTTTTATCAAAATTATATTCTTTACTTTTCGAGTTTTGTGTTCTCGTTATTAAAATAATAATGGACGTGGTAGACAAAACATTTATCATCATAATATTATTTCTGAAGAGGGTCCCGTGCCTCGTCTCCAGGGGCGTCGAAGGCGAGTAAACAAAAGTATTTCTGTCATAAACAAAATTAATCGTCTAAAAGAAAATAAACGAAAGTTTAAATATTCTTATATTGGCGTGTCCCACCCACGAACAGTATATTTATAACTAGATTTTGTCAGTGGGCCTTTTATTACATCATCCTACGGAAACACTGTATTTTGCAGCATAATGCTTTGCACAAACCTACGCGACCACGCGACTGGGAAGCGGCAGCGTCAATACAAAACACACATTTGACAACTTGTCAAATGTGTGTTTTGTATTGACGCTCCCGCTTCGCAGTCGCGTGGTCGCGTAGGTTTGTGCTAAGCGTTAAAGTTACATAATAATATGCGTTACTCTAGAGTCTAGACTCTAGAGCCTTAAGCGAGCATTAAGTCAGTGCGATAATATATATTTGATATTTTGATTAAATACCAAATTTTGATAATTTTACTATTAGTGTAACGTGATTCTTCATACAATTTTTAAGATTTAAAAGCTCGGGTTACTTAGTACCTAATAACACTAAAACATATATTTAATTATCTAAGAATGATAGATAACTAAATTAACCTATCAACCCCCATAAGGACACCGGCGACCGCGACAACAACAGAATAACAATAGATTTCCAAGAATCCGCGATCGAAGGATTATTATAAACCAACAATGTGTAAAGTAATGAATCACGTAAGAAATTAGTTTTACTTATCTTATAGAGGGGGAGTCCGGTACATTCGCAACCCCGACACGTATAGCCTATATTAATTATTTCAGCCGTGACCAGCAACAAATAGCGGTATAAAACTTGCTCAGCTTTCTTTAATAACATACAATTAACCACGAATAGTATTAGGAATTTGATTCTCTGTTGTTAGCATCGAAACTGTTAGTGCTGGGACGATTTAGATGAAGTTTTGTACATCATAGTAAAAGTTACGGGAAGGGCATTATCTTCTGTATTTTGAAGCTAAATGTACAGTTCCTGTGGGATGGAAGGATTAACTTAACTTAACTTTTGACAAACTTCAATTTAATAATTTTGAGGTTCCAAGAAGTAATATAGGCACCGACGCCCACCTCGTTATTAGGTAGTACTTTCAGAATATAAATCTGCTATTACGACCTAGTTAATCAAAGTTGTAAAACACAGTCTTTAAAAAGACTAATTATCATTTTTGGTTTTTATCAGTAATATGAATGAATTTTAGTCCTTTACGATTGAATCTTTAATCGGATCGCGTCTAGAGTATTGAGTAATCTCTACTACTAACTAGTTCGTAATCACTACGATCCAAAGGTAGAATTATCCCTAACCAAAAGGCCTATAGTCGACGAAGAACGGTTTAAAGATAATCCATATTCAAATATTTTTATTTTGATATCAAACTGGCCTAATCTCCTTAGAAGTATTATACTGTGCTTATATTTTTTTATATCAAAGCACGTTAAAATATTTACTATATAAAAAATAAACCAAGGTACCAAAGGTCTTGAAATTTTTCAGTGGGCTGAAAACAAACTCCTACGTCATTTCCTTCCAACAAAATAAAGACAACGAGATTTCAAAACTAAATGATACGATAATTATTTGCTAGAATCAATTTCATAGAAAAAAAAACTCTGTTTATGACTTTCGAGATAAATTCCCTTAACAACTACGAATAATAAAAATATTCGTAGCTTAACAACAATAAAGTTCCCCGAGGAGGCGGGGGATGCGTAATGCATTTCCCCTCCTAAAAAAAAAGACGGGTTGCACTCCGGGAGTGCCGGCAGAAGTGAAAACTTGATTATTAACGTTGTGCATTTTTTTAACCCATTTTTTATGAAAATCGATTATTTAAAAAATCGATTTTTTTAATTAATCGAAACCCTTACAATCGATTAAATTTTTAACCCATTTTTTAAAAATCGATTTTTAAAAAGTCGATTTTTTTAATTAATCGAAACCCTTACAATCAATTCGAGTTCGAGTTCGAGTTCGACACAAAACACTACTCTCCAACCGTCTTACGGTTTTTCCAAGGTTTTTCGATCAGCACGAGAATCTGACGCGAGTTTCACAGTTTTTACCCATCCCACAAAAGTGCTCAACGCCGCTAAAGAAGTTTTCACTTCAAAAAAAGAACTACTTATTTGCCCACACCTTTGTCCCGGCATGCCGAGTTTTACTTTATTATCGAAAAACAATAAATTCTTGTAACTCAAAAATACGTCCGAGGCGTTCAATTTAGGTATGGCTTTATTAAATGAGATGAGGCCGGCTTTTTCGTGAACGATGACAAAAGTTTGTATAAAACCGTCGCCATTTGTAACACCGGCGATGAGGCACACCTGTTACTGGCGATAACACCAGCGCCCCACGAATGAAAATTAAACCAAATAATATACAGCCAACCAAATATTATATTAAGCCAATCAAATATATTATGAGCTACTTGATACTTCTTATTATTTTATAATAAACTCTTAGCAGTCAGGCTATTGAGTGCTTCATAAAGTCTTCAAAGTAGATTCTTGAGACTTTATGTCGGCTGTACACTCTCGCCGAGACACAGCGAGGCGGCCCGAGTGCGAGAGTGTAAATGGGTGCGCTCGCCTCGTCTCGCCTGTCTCGGACTCTCTCGGTCCGGTGTCGGTATTTTGCGCCCGAGACAAAGGGTCTCGCGAGGAAAGCGAGCGCATTATGTCGGCTGTACACTCTCGCCGAGACACAGCGAGGCGGCCCGAGTGCGAGAGTGTAAATGGGTGCGCTCGCCTCGTCTCGCCTGTCTCGGACCCTCTCGGTCCGGTGTCGGTATTTTGCGCCCGAGACAAAGGGTCTCGCGAGGAAAGCGAGCGCATTACTGTACACTCTCGCGTTTTTCACTACTAGTCGCGCCGCTAGACAGTGCAGAACAGAAAAATAACAATAATATACGTCATTATAAGTCATTAACTGTGAGAAATAAAATTAAATATTATTATAGATCTTTGGATTACAATGATATCTTTCGATGCAATGGTGAATGGTGATCATTGATCGTAGATACGTTTTCGCCATTTTTAGAAAAATAATGGTCCATCTTCTCTGAGTTTATAACTGCGATTGAACTAAGCGAGAATGTACATGATCGCACTCGGGCAAGGGGCTCTCGCACGAGACTCTCGCCCGAGAGCTCTCAGTACAGAAAAATAACAATAATAAACGTCATTATAAGTCAATACGTTTTCGCCATTTTTAGAAAAATAATGGTCCATCTTCTCTGAGTTCATAACTGCGAATTGCGATTGAACTAAGCGAGAATGTACATGATCGCACTCGGGCAAGGGGCTCTCGCACGAGACTCTCGCCCGAGAGCTCTCGGCGAGAGTGTACAGCCGACATTAGACTTTATTTTTGTATACAAAGTAGTATGTCTACATAAATATACAAACTCTGCAGTTCCTTACGAAGGCAAACTCATTTAGATACACTTAAATATGTTATAAACAGATAAGAGATTTTTATTTCACTATGACGATAAAATAAAAATTACAATATGAAAATAATATGAAATTCATATTTTATATACGGGTATAGGCATTGTTAATTTGTTTGCAAGTCACTTTTCTTCAGTATATTGTAATAATAAAACAACCAATAATAATAATAATTACACTCAAAAATTTCCACCATCTAACTACCCTATATTGGCAATCTCAAAATGCAATAAGGCTAACCTTTTGTTGTCTTTTGTTCTGCGTTACACCAGACCATTCAAGCAACCGCAAACTTTACTAATATTGTACTATTCCCTGGTAAGGTCCATATTGGAGTACTGCTCATCGGTGTGGTCTCCAATTTATAACACTCACAAAGACCGTATAGAATCGATACAAAGGAGGTGTTCGAAATACGGTCTGAGACGCAAATTACCAGATTACAGCCAGCGACTCACACACTTCCACATGATAAGCCTTGAAACTAGAAGACTAATCAGTGATTTATGTACGTTACATAAAATAGTTAAAGGAAACTTTGATTCTGAATTGTTAAGCCAATTACACTTTAAAATTCCCACTCGATCTGTACGCACTCCGAAAGTATTTGATGTTCCTTTTAATAATAACAATGTGTCTATGAATAGTCCACTAATTAGAATGTGCAACCAATATAACACAATATGTCCTGAGGTAGATGTGTTTTTCAGTAACATTAATGGGTTTCGAAAAGATCTGTATAAATTATTTTGTAAACATTAACAGCTTTTGCTTGTCTTTTTTAGGGTTTTGTTTGTTCTACCTTGCTTTAATTTTTCCAAATTTTTTCTTGTGTTAAAAAGTGTAAGGTAGCATGTAGCAATAATTGTGTATGTAATAAAATATTCAGTTATATATAGTTGTATACAGTTAGAATTGGACTGCAGATTTATATAAGTTGTAGTGTTCAAAAATATATTATGTTGGTCTGTAGCCTGTTACTGTATTTAACAAATAAAATAAAATAAATCAGAGACGAAATATACGAGAACTAGTCTTTATCGACCAAATATTAAAACTGCTTGTTTCCTACGCAGCTAACGCAATATTCATATGCATTACCCATACATTATCAAAATTTATGGTTTGACCCTTAAAGAATATCCCTTATAAATTCCATTTCCATACAAGCTAAAGGAAATCGGAAATATTTTACGTGTTAGTACTTTAAATATAACGAATATCACACACCTAATAAAGGTTTGGAAAATTCTTTTATTCAACATCCCTTGCAATTTTAAAACAGGAAGGCATATATATTCGCTTTTGCTCCTACATAATATCGAATTTACTATCAAAAATATTTTTAATATTACAATGAAAGCCGCTTAAAAATTACGTTTAATAAAACCCACGCATTATTTCCACTGAGAATGCAAATGGTGGACGAAAAATTGCGGTTACTTTATTAGGTTTTATATTTTGAGCAAAATAAAATAATCTTTTCCATACGAAGGTATTTCTTGTTTTTATCATTTGTGTTTTAGGCATGTTTTAGGCATTTCCCAAAGACCTTTGGAATATTATACGACATAGATAGAATTTAATGTCTCACTCTTGTAACATAATCTTCATAATATTATTATGTTTGGGTTTAAGTTCAACGATATATTTAGCTGGCTGGCTGTAATATTTTAGGGCACCTACCATGTAAATAAAAATACATTGTACATTATAATATACGTAGATGTGCACTAAGCAGCTTTAATTATCATGTACATAACATTTAAAAGTTTAACTACAAATATTATTTCTTGAAATAACTTAACGTACACATAGAAGAGAAAATAGGTACCGTACTGCAGTGCTGTTAGTAGTGAAGTAGTAATAAAAGCTTTATTTTAATTAATTTCTTACAGCTTTACGCTGAAAATACTGTAATGCTACGTTTTGATGTTTGCCGAGCCACAGCAAGCCTCCACAAGCCCGAGCGTGAAAACAGGTAAAATGGCTTGGCTTGCGTGAGCTTGCGGACTCTTGTAGACGATCGGGAGTAGTGTCGGTTTTTGGACAGAGATCAAAGGGCATTTGCGGAAAACGTTTGCGACATGTTCACACGTTGGCTCGCGCTTAGAAGCGGCTGTGATCTCGCGACGAACGCACGTCATGCACAAAAATATGAGTGGCTGGTCGAACGAAGAGAGTTTATCGTTTTTGGAATATTACCAAACCGAAACGTGTATCTGGAACCCCAGGGATGTTAACCATAAAGATATAAAGTTCATTTGCTTATTAATTTATTTTAACTGACTTCAAAAAAGGAGGTTATCAATTCGACCCGTATGTATGTAATATTTCCAGAATTGCCCAATTTCCGTATATGTTAGTCTATATCAGCGTCTGAACAAATGTGCCAAATTTCAAAAGTTTATGTATATGTATGTATGTATGTTTTTATGTTTGTGTTCGCATATCTCCGGAACTACAAGTCCAATTTGAGTTTTTTTTATTATACAAGGTATTGTTTAACTTAGGGAACATTGCAAGTTTCATCAAAATCGGTTCAGTAGTTTTTGAGATAGGGAATTTTAATTCTCAATTACGTACAATTTTGAAGTCGGTTTTATCTTTTTAATTAATAGAATACTATATTTATAAGAGCATTAAAAATAATAGGAAACCAAACGTAATAGCCGACACAAGTTCGGTGTCCGCCATGCTTGGATGTACGTAATACACTGACGCGTTCACGAGCGTGAAAACGACTTACAAATGCAAAGCGAGATTTGTGGAGGCTTGTGGCTTGTGGAGGCTTGCCGTGGCTCGGCAAGCATCAAAACGTACCATAAGAAATTGCTGCTTCTTTCTCTTAATACCGTAAATAAAATAAATGATATGAATAGCACAAAACATTTAGTACACACAATAAAACAAAACATCCATCCTCTTTGTCTTTCAAAGAAAGCTCAAGCTTTAATTGAAAAACCGGGCATAAGCCAGCTTGAGAATAAAAGTGAAATAGTACATTAAATTATAACTTAAGTAGTGCCACCGCATAAACGAACCGCAGTAAAATAAATCTTGAAAGAAAAACTCATTTGCGCCAGAAAAGTACATTAGAGGTTGGTTCCGCTTAATAACTCTGACATTCCGCGCTAATTTTTATTTTATTAATTTTATCCTTTTGACAATTTTATTTATGCTCCAGATGAGACCAAATTTATTCTGCCTATAACGCCCACTGTAGACCCCCAGTACTGGCGGTCTGCAGTATCTTACTAATTAAGATATTTACGCTGCGTATAACTATACAAAGTTATTAAGGATTCTCCGGACCCTGGAGTATTAACCTGGTTATTTCGCTTTTGCAACACGTTACAAGTTTTGTTTGAGTTGCCACTTGCCACCTTTGTACATAAACATACATAGTGTGTCTGTCTGTCCGTCTGTCTACCTGTCTGTCTGTTACCTCTTCACACCCGAACCACTAAACCGATTTTGCTCATAGGTATGGAGATACTTTGAGTCCCGGAAAATGACATAGGATACTTTTTATGCTGGAAAAATGTACAAAAGTTGCGGTCGTCTTCTAGTTTACAAGTTATTCGTTTACTTAGCTTCATTGTAATTACGAGTATAATAAGCAGGTGATCAGCTGATCTAATCGTGTAATCCAATTTGACGGCGATCGTCTCGGTCGAAGCCGGACGCGTGATGACAACTTAATCAGCCGCCTAGGCCTATCCGCCTTCGCCCACTTAATGTTCTACATAAAGACATTTTCAGGCTGGATTTCTGTCTAGAAAAAAATTAAATCTAGGAATTTTTATTTTTATTAGGAAAAGGATTTGGGTTACATATTGTATTTCTAACAGATATTGGTAAGTAGGTAAAGATATAAATATCATTGACATAGAGTCTTTATCAATGATCCTTAAATACATAGTGTTAAGAAAACAACATCAATACATATACTGATTTTAACAGTATCAAAATATAAGCTACTTGCTACTTCTAAACAAAACAATGTGTTTTTAGTTTTTGATAAAGGTAAATTATAGAATTTATATATAAAATCCTACAAAATAATTTAATTTTCTACGAAATAATAAAAAAAAGGTTAAAATTCGGGAAAAAAACTGAAATAGCTGAAATGAAACTGAAATGTTAAAATAAAAGCTGTGTAAAATAACAGTTATTATGACATTTCGCTGTGAAATAAAATCGGTCGTTGAAAAAACTCGAATTACTCGAACGTCCTCTTTATTTGGGACACTCAAATGAATTCGAGTGTATTTCGGTTGTAATTATTAAAAATATCTAACTTGTTGAATTTACTGCACAAAATATGACAATATTAGTTTAAACTTACTACTTACACTAATTTACTATTAAATTAAACTAATGATATCGTGATATATAAAAATAAGATTGATAGAGTTTTGAGACATGTTATGATTTATGTATTGTACAGTTTATTTCATCAATTTTAGCGAGCTAATTTATTATAATTTAATTTAGTTATCAAAAATAACTAAGCGTTAATAATTTAGCACAAACAAAGTCTATACATAAATCACTTAAGTTTTTTACAAACGACATTTTCTCTCGTAAGTATATTATGTATAGAGGGAAAAAAGCTAAAAGAAAAAGAAGGTATAAAGTGTTTTCCTTAAATTTTAATTTATTTTAGATAGTTATGCTAAGTTAGTACATGCAGTAATATGTATATTTTTTAAGATGTTTGTATCAAACGCTAGTGCTAGAATAGACACATAACATTTTATTATTACTGTTATTATGATACTTTATTAGGTTCTACACGAAAACAGAGGAATAAACATGCAATAAATATTATAAAAGGGCACTAATTTTGTTGGAGGTACGATAGATGTACTATGAATATGAATGCTGTATTTTTCTATTAAATTTTTTAAACAATAACTTCTTTAGCGCCATTACAAACATAACCCAGATAACTTCGTATCACTTTCCTCATAACATAATATTTTCTCTCCATGCAAACCTTCCTGAACTTCTATTTTCAAGAATTAGACAAATCGGTTCAGCCGATCTTGAGTTTTAGCGAGAGTAACAAAATTTATTTATTTAGGCATTTAATTATTAAATAAACTGTTTTATAATAATTTTTGTAAAATCTATTTAGTAGTTTTTGTGTGATGAATGTTGAACTAGTAGATTTTGTAAGTATTTTAGTACTCTACCTATATAGGTACATAATCTTTCAATGAAAGCCAATATGGCTACCTAAATAGAATAAATTATTATTACGTGTTGCATAAAGACGATCTAAAAGTAGATTAAATCTAATATTAACCAAATCGATGTTCGGTTTCATTAATTCTTGGCCCTAATCCATACAATCTGGTCAGGTTTAAAGAAAGATCAGTATATAAATATCGCAACGTCCACGTTGGTAGAGATTTTATAAGTGAAACATTTTCCTTACATCCAGCGAAATGGTTGGGGGCTTGACTTAGGAAAACCAAGCATGTATTTGGTCGGAAAATACTTGACTGATCTTGGTGAACGATAATCATAATGGACAAGGAGTCGGGTACAATATTGAAAACATTAAGTTTACAATAGTAAGTTAATAATAAGATATTATAACAAAAGTTATATTTATTTAAATTTTAATTAATTTATTTAAATTTTTTAACATTAAGTTAATAATAAGATATAACAATAGTACTTATATAAAGTTATATTAATTTAAATCAATAATAAATAATTATAAATGCGAAACTGTGTCTGTCTGTCTGTCTGTCCGTTTGTCTGACTGTCTGTCTGTCTGCCTGTCTGTCCGTCTGTTACCTCTTCACGCCCAAACCGCTGAACCGATTTCACTGAAATTCGGTACAGAGATACTGTGAGTCCCGGGAAAGAACATAGGATACTTTTTATCCCGCAAAAATTACGGTTCCCGCGCGATAAACGAATTTTGGCACAACAGAGTTGCGGGCGTCATCTAGTAATAAATAATATTTCACCTTACTTTTAAATTAAAATTAAAGTCTTTATATAAAACTCATAATATTATCGTAGTGGTAAGAGTTATTTCCAATTGACGTAAAATACATTTTCAAAGAATTCCAATCGTCGGAGCGGAACGTGCTTCTGAATTAAATTCCGAATAATATGCGAAATCTCGTCTTTTATTCTTAAAAGTGTTCACGATCCGAAGTCAGAGGCGTTACGTTAATTTTATTAATCGACACGCTCGATATTGATTTTAGATATTAGATTGATTTGAGCCACGAATCTCTCGTCGCACTTTCGGCGTTTCTATTTTCGTTGTTTTTAGGGTTCCGTACCCAAAGGGTAAAAACAGGACCCTATTAATAAAACTTCGATGTCTGTCCGTCTGTCCGTCTGTCCGTCTGCCTGTCTGTCTGTCTGTCTGTCTGTCTGTCTGTATGTCTCCAGGCTGCAACTTAAGATGGTAATAGCTAGAGAGTTGAAATTTTCACAGATTATGTATTTCTGTTGCCGCTAATATAACAACAAATACTAAAAACAAAATAAATTAAATATTTAAGGGGGGCTCCTATACAACAAACGTGATTTTTCAAACATTTTTTGCTCGGTATCAATGATCACAATAGATTGGCACATGAAATGTTCACAAAATACTCATAGCCCGGTCTAATTAGACGCAAAAAAATCGTAACCTCGGAATTCGGAGCAGAAAATTGGTAGAGATGTTAAATACACCATTACAAATAAAACTTCAAAAGTCCCCGGCGCTCCTCTTTGTGCAAAAATTTTTATTCAAGGTCAAAGGTATGAAAATGAGGTTTTTCCTGGTTTTTTTTCCAAACTGTACATTTTATCACAAAAATAGGTAGGGCAAGAGTGTAGATCATAGAATTCTCTACAAAAAATATTCAGACACTTTTTTCATACGACTTAACATTCCTTTTATAATATGGTGGGCTTAAAGTTTGGGAAAATCGTATCTAATACTTATATTATAAAGCTAAAGAATTTGTGGAGCTACTGCTTTGAATTTAAAAATTTGTTCTTTGTTGGATTATTATTCTCTTATTTATCGAGGAAGACTTGAGCTATATAACATCACGTTGGCACCAATAAGAGCAAAGAAACAGAGGAAAATGGGGAAAACGGGGAAAATTATTTAAAAGAGCTTATCTCACAAACGGCTGAAGAATTTTTTATGTTATTCGGCACTTATATAAAGTAGACAACGAGGAAGGACATAGGCTATTTTGTTTCTCGGGAAAATGTACGGTTTCTGTGAAATACATAATTAACAGGGCGGAGCGGAACTTCTTGTACTACAGCAAACGAGGGCTGTTCATAGCCAAACATACTTCTGTGTGATTTATTACCGTTACCAAATCTAAGCTTTTCGAGTCGCGAAGAGCAACAGTACGCTTGCAAGTCACTCAGAAGTATGTCAGGCCGAGAACATTTAAATTTTTTCAAACAACCCTGGTATGTAGTACTAGATGTTAAGCGTGGCTCCGCCCGGCCGCGTTAATTATAAATTTCACGCAAGCCGTAAATTTCCTGAAAAACAAAATAGCCTATATCCCTCCACGTGGCCTATTCTATATCTGTGCCAAATAACATAAAAATTGCTTCAGCCGTTTGTGAGATGAGCTCCTTCAAATAATTTTCCCCGTTCTTCCCCATTTTCCTCTGTTTCTTTGCTCCTATTGGTGGCAACGTGATGTTATATAGCTCAAGTCTTCCTCGATAAATAAGACTATCCAACAAAAAATGAATTCTTCAATTCAAAGCAGTAGTTCCACAAATTCTTTAGATTTATAATATAAGCATATATATGATTTTCCCAAACTTTAAGCCCGCCATTTATAAGGAATGGTAAGTCGTATGAAAAAAGTGTCTGAATATTTTTTGTAGAGAATTCTATTATCTACACTCTTGCCCTACTATATTTTTGTGATAAAATTTACAGTTTGAAAAAAAAACAGGAAAAACCTCATTTTCATACCTTTGACCTTGAATAAAATTTTTTGCACAAGGAGGATCGCCGGGAACTTTTGAGGTTTTATTTGTAATGGTGTATTTAACGTCTGTACCAATTTTCAGCTCTATGAGAATTATACCGACGTCGAATGTTTAATTTTCCTGGAGTATCAGCTGTATTTATTCTTGAATAATTATTAATAATAAAATTTAAATAAAATAAATAATTAAGGGGGGCTCCCATACAAAAAACATATTTTTTTCCTATTTTCGCTCTATAACGGTACGGAACCTTTCATGCGCGAGTCCAACTCGCACTTGGCCGATTTTATTAATTCCTTGCATCTAATCCAAATTGTCATGTACGCTATACGTAGCGTACATGAGAATTTGGCTGAAACGTACGCTGAAATTGGTGAATGGTGAAAGAAAACTTATTGGAATGTTCATGAGCTGCACAATTTTGTGTTTCGGTGTGCTCTATCCTCAAAAGTACGTCTAGAAACGTCGTATTCACATGTAATCTTCAGTTAAGGAGTGTGAGATGTAATTTATAGTTCGGCCTACGAACGCGCGAATTGTAGAAAACGCGTAGCAAGATATAGACGCGATGCCATTGTATGGTGCGCGTAGGACCCCGACTCGTGCGTAGACACAAAGTGCAATTCTTAGGCCGTGTTCAAACCGAACTGACTGTCAGCCGCCGAATGTGAGCGAACGTTACGCAGTTTATTGTATTTCCATACAAAATATTCACTTTTTCGTTCACACCTAACCGTTACTACGCTAGGCGTAGGCGTGGACATTCGGTACCGTTTATTAACCGACTTCCAAAAAGGAGGAGGTTATATGTTCGTCTGTTTATATATATATATATTTTTTTTGTATGTTCAACCATAACTTCGCCATTTATGGACCGATTTTCATGATTCTTTTGTTGTTGTACAGGATTAAATCCGAGGTTGGTACCATGTTCACAAGAATGGTGATCTGATGATGAAATCTATGAGGAATCGAGGGGACTCCTTGAAATTTATATGGAAACATATGGCGATTTCAATTTTTTCTGAAGTATTTCATGCATATACTACCAAAAAGTAAGATTTTGCACCAGGATGTACCCTGGTTCTGAAGGTACCCAACAGAACTTTTGAATCCTTATAGATACAATTTTGAGGATTTTGGCTTTATTTGAACTACTCCAAGCAAAAGCCAATGAATCCTACATTATTTCTGCTGAACAAAGGCTAAATTTAATTTTGGAAAAAATAGGGTTTCGTAAGATATTTGGGTTTTTCGGACGCCAGGTGTAAAATCAACCAGAAAAGTTACTTATTTTGCGTACGCTGCCAAAACTATAAAAGATAGAACCATAAAATGTTCTAGTAATTGTAGATCTTATAAATATCTACAAAAAAGTCCGCGACACACTATACTTATCTATGTCGAGTGAGGCACAATAACCATTTTTTTTATTTAAAAATCTTGATTTTTTTTGGACTACATTTAAACGCGTTTATTTTACTCATGCATTAATCCTTATCAAAATAAATTATTTCATCACTAAGTATAGTTTATGTAGATAACATTTGGTCTTTGAATGATTAAAATTGGACGTTTGGTTTTGAAATTATGGCGAAATTAAAATTTAAATTTTAATTTCGAAATTAAAATTAAAAAAAAATTTAGACTTCAAAAGTACGAAGATTGAGTACAGAAATAGTTGAGGTTTAGGCGAAGTCTGAAGACGCCACTATAATAGGGAATAAGAATTATTTGATTCGTTTTAGATTATGAATAAGTATTACTTTTGTTTTTACCTTGGAAGTCGGTTTTAATTTTTTGTTAAAAAATAATAATTTTCACGTTCACACTGGTGCTCACAGTGAGCCTGCTCACATTCGGCGGCTTACAGTCAGTTTGGTTTGAACACGGCCTTACGTCCTAAACGAAGTCTCAATATCGCATGGCATGTGACATGTTTTACACCTGTTCACACCTTCATATTGCAGAAGTCATTAAGTGGTTGCGGCCTCGGTAGCCAGTTTAGTATCTTTTCTCGTACATATCGACACTTCAGATTCAAAACCTGAAAAGGTGTTAAAAATTTCACATAGAAGAAGGGTATAACTACGCTTATTATTCGTCTTAACGTCCTTAACGTCCTACCTTTCAAAGTATTTAAAAGAAATTTGACATTATGGCTAATAGAAATTTTTTTTATAATATGAATGAATATTTTACGCACAAAAGAATAATATAATTTGTAGGATTGATTGGACTAATTATTATTATTATTAATTTACGACTTATGTGTATAATATGTAATTGTGTAATTTATTTATTATTGTGACATGTTCCCATTATCTGACATTAAATTGACATTGTATAATAATATGAACTTTAATAGCAACTCATATTATTGTATTTTCTATTTTCTTGTTAAATGCAATGTATTTAAATTCACACACCATTGTTATGGTAGAATGTACAGAACCTTTTGTTATGACTCTAATACTATCTTGTAAATACTGCATTCTTGTGAATAAATAATTATGAATTATGAATTAAAATAACGAAATTATGTAAGTTTTTATCCATCGCTCATAATACTGTACAGTTATTTAGTAAAAGTCAGTAAACAGGTGCTATATTTTCCTTCCATTACCGCGTTCAGTGGGTTAAGATAGCCAATTAGCTGAAGGTTGGATGGCAGTCGTTATAGAGCTGGTTAGAAACGCTTTATAGCTTTTACAACCTTTGTATACTGTTGAGAAAGAAAGAAATAATAATTATGTCAGTCATTCTACAAATCTAAAGACTGCAGCTGTAGTTTTGTTCCGTTTTTGACCACTCTTAAGACAGTCTACTAATCCATAATAATAAATAAGTTTATATGATTAAAATATCAATTAATTAATTCCCAACTCCCCGGGATAAATATATAAAAGGATCAGCTCTTCATAAAAACGTAGTAAAAACTTAAAACATTAGCAATACTCCAGTACCTATTAGGTAAGAACTTTAGTTTTTACTACATCTATCTAGTTAATAGTAAAAGCAAGTTTTATTATAGTAATAATAGCATTCTAGCTGTTATCTACTAGACTACAGCTAGGCTCCCAGTAAGATAAGATAGTATATTTATTAATTAAACACTCGATCGCGACTGTTTGCTTGCTGATATTATGTTCAAATAAGGGAAGATACATGGAGTTATTTTATTGATTTCTTACAATGCGTCGCGGTTTTATAAATACATTTTGTATTTTTTTCGAAACTGCAACAATATACTTACTGGCCTGCTTATGACTACGATTTGGCTTCGAAGTCTTCAACCAGAACTAGGTAATATTGGGTAATAAATACACCCTTTTTCTTGGGCGAAACACGTATATGCCTACGTCGTTACTTGTTGTTTATGCCGCTAAAATCTTTGCCCTCCAAGAATACATAGGTATATGATACGTAACATATTTGAACAGAAGCAAAATATTAATATGACACATACTAAAACTTCTGTTCGGTTTCTTTAATCTCAAATACCCACTCAACTTGAATAGCAATGATCGAAGTCTGTGAAGTTATGTCTTATCACCTTATCTTTTGTAGTGTGTTCATTGACCTTTATTATATGGCTTTCGAAAAAGGAGGTAGTTATTTGTTGCATGAAAGTAGTAATTCGCACATTTTAATTCGTCATAATATTATCAACCTTAAAAAAACAGTTGCTAAGAAAAACGTGTAAGAAAAACGTGTAGGACAAAAATGAATACAATGGATGGACGGAACGGATTGTTAATTAACATGTTATATTTTATTGAAGTAGAGCGTTTCAACAATGAAAAATAAATAAGAGCAAATACGACACGTCGCCAGTTGTCAGTCGGAGCGACGTATTGTCACGGGTGAAACGGAGACGCTGATGAAACGTTCACGGTCACACGGGGAGTCAAAGCCACGCTCGATAGTGAAACGTTGGAAGTGCAGGCTAGCATCTAACACACGGACACCGGACCGGCAAGATGCACGCTCCTCCGTCCCCCGGGGTCCCAAAACAAAGTAAATCGAAATTAAAATAGAGGGTTCAAGGGTTAAAATCGTAGCTATGTAGCGCTATGTTCGTCCTGCTCGCTCGAAGCTCTAGGCTGTTGTGCGCAGCGCGCGGCTCCAGTCGCGGTCTGCCGGCCGTCGCGACGCTAGGGGCCGCCGTCGCCCGCCGCCGCGCGCGTGTCGTGTGCCACTCGAGATGCAGTGAGTTACTGTGACAGTAATCTGTGTCGTGTTCCCGCCGGGACCCGCGGCCACGGTCAGTCCGGGCCCCCCTGGGCCCCCTCTCCGACCCGATGCGGTGGAGCATCCCCGAGATGCGATGTGATGTGGTTCGATAGGGGCTATACGGTTGCAGCACGCGGCCGATCATCGTGATAACCGAGATAACGTAATCTGATAATCACGCGGTAAAAACATTCATTAGCACTACGCTAGTTTACTCACGGAAAACGCTGCGCGAAGGTTACACGAAAACTCGATAAAGTACCGTAAGGTGCTCCGTCACATCCCCCAATCGCTGAAAAATACTGAAATTTTAACTATAACAGTGTATAAGTGGTCGGCTACTTGTTGAATGTTTGCAAACATTATTGATTCGTCCACCAAATCGTCTAATAGTACCATGATTGGGCAGAATACACCGCTTACTACGGTGTGATATAATATCGCCCGACGTGCTTTCGGATAGTGAATTCTTTATGTCACGAAGATTATGCAATGCGACGTATAAAGGCGTAAACGAGAGATACTGTGGAATTATGAGAGATTAAAAGCAGACGTTTTATTTTAGTAGCAGGAGGTTTATTTGTAAAGTGTATATTTGACTACTTTATAACATACAATCCTCAAACGTAATACTCGATGTTACGTCTTACGAGAGATTTACTTTTTTTTAATTTCCATTACTGTTTATTTCTGGTATAGGCGAATCTGATTGTAGCGTTTATTTGTTTTTTATAGACAAATCGAAAAAGGTTTTCTTCCCCTAACCGAGCAAGTGTTGTTTAACATAATGATAACTAAAATCGTATTTAATTAATTATTATATTATGTAATTTAATGCTCACCAGTAGCTGTTCACGCTGCATTTTATTCTGGATTAAACATGACAAAATAATACATTTTGTTACTTAATTTTCACGAAACGTGGGAAAGTTTAACAATTTCGACAGTGATAATAATTATTCCAAAATTGCACAAATCGTTCGTAATACAATTCGCCATAAATTAATATTTAATAATCACATGCGAAATACTAAAACCACATATTTTCATGTTAGTTTCATGTAGAGTGTAGACGAATGATTTTAATTTTCACTTTAGTTTATGGTCATATTATTATTAAAATTTGATTCAATCGAAAAATTATAGTGTATTTCTTCTAGTCACTAGTCAGTAGTCACGTCAATCAGCCACCCAGAAACCTAACACTTTTCCGAAATAAGAACTATCCCACATTTCCGAGATTCTCGACACCAAAATAAATCCAAACCGATTTAGCGGGAAAACGTAACAGACAGACACATTATCCCAATATAAAATTATGTATGCTAGTCTGTAAGGTTATAATATAGGTCAAGATGCCTGAAGAAATAAATGGTAAATAAATAATAATATTATTAAAAATATTAAGGCTCTCTCACATTAAAGAAGCTTACGTGCAAGTTTCGCGTTTCAGCTTGCGTGTAACCTTGAAATACAGAACTTGCAATAACTGACATACAGTCATGCAAGCACTTGCATAATGCACTTTGAGTTTAGACTAGTGGCAGTATCAACAGCAATTAGTGAGGAACACCTTGACCTTTGTCTATTAAGCCAAGATGACATATATTTGCATTTAGACACCGCGTAGAATACTCCCAGTATATTGCCTTTGTCCGATCAATGGTTGAATGTGATTGGATTTGATATTGAGAATAGCTTACATAATATGGATATGAGATTTAGTACAAATACTGAACTATTTCTAGCTTTTGATGGTAAATATTAGGACCAGGAATGAATAAGAAGTATTTTCATTAAGAGGATTACATAATAAATTACGTAAATGCGTGCCAGCCGAGCTTAGAAGTATTGTTAAGAAGTCGTTGATGCACTTTAAATTTTACCACAGAGCAACGTGTATGGGGGGCCTAAATTTCAGGTTTATTTAGGCCCCTCATACACTCTGTTATTGCTAAACGTTTTTTTTTAATAAAATAAATGGCTATTTCTAAAAAAAAATATTTTTTGATTTATTGAAGACGGTTTTCTACATTTGTAATGGTTTTAGCATGGAGATCGGGGTTGGAATACTACGGCTCAAGTGTGCACGGCTGACGATGAAGGCATCGATTTTCAGCTGAAGAACAACTTGAACTGGCTGCACGGCAGAGAGTCTTGCACTCGTTAATTTAGGTGTATAAGTGCTATTGTTAGAGAAATTCCAGTTAAAACGTTGTATTATTCGATTGTTTATAAAGAAGTCCTTTATTTGCTCTGAAGTATAAAGACGTTAAGAGATTTAGGTATAGATTAACTCAAACTTTTGTACTAAATAATGTGTAAATTGGAACTGATAAAATACCTATTTCATCACTCGTTCAGTTAAGTACTTATATTGTAAGTTTTCACATCAGGTTTTCTCAATTTGGTAAGTGTATTCCATCATACTGTCGCCGCAGACAGGAGTAACTTTTTGACAAGTCCCCATTAAACTTCCATTTAAAATCTTTCAGTAAGCATTAAAAAAGTCGAGTGGCTTTATTCGTGTTTCGTAGCATCAAGCAACAAGTAGACAATACAATATTTCTTTCTCCAAATTACCATTGTGTTATAAATTAAGCTTCTTTATTTCAATGCAAAAATATTCGTAAAGTTTCCGTAAATTTGTGTAGCTGCATTCCGTTATGAAGTCGTGATACAAAAGCAAAAGTTCGGCCGCTGTACAGTGTACGTTCGTTACGTCGCATTTTCAAGTTTACGTAACTTATAAGCTCAAAAATACGGTACTACCGAAAAATTGGAATATAGAAAAGCTTATTACCTAGCTAGTAGCAGTTTTGGAGTTTTTCTTGTTAGATCATTACGACTAGGGAATGCAATACCGGGATACCGGGATCCCGCATGCATTATGCGGGACTAATCCCGGTCGAAAATTTTGCGGGATCCCGCGGGACTGGCGGGATTACAAAGAAATGTGATTCATATGCGTAACTTTGCGCGCCGGGGTGCGTGAACTGGCTACAGGCAGCCCGCTTAACAATTTAGCTTCAATTCACCTATAATTCACTTTAAATGACAATTGAACTAACCAGCGTGGATGCTGAGCGAGCATTTCCAGCTGCTAGCTAACTTGTGTCGAATATCAGGAACCATTTCGGAATCTTTGGGCACAATTTTTACCTATATTACGAATAAAATTTCGATAAAAGATGGACATAAATAAGCGATTTTTTTTAGTTTTTTTAACTATTATTATTACGAAGACATTTCCAAAAAAATGATTAGTTTTTCTTTCATTTTTTTGTAAAGTCTGAAGTATGGAGGTGTTAATAATTAAACCATTGAAAAAAGTGTCCGACAAAGTTTGTTTTATTTGAGATTCTAAGAATAAAACGGGGTCTATCAAGTAAAGTCATTACAACGATTTATTTTAAAAGTTTAAATCCACCCAGCAGCATCCCGCAAATACCGGGATCCAGCGGGATTGTGATGGTTCAATCCCGCAAATACCGGGATTGAAATTCTCTTGCGGGATTGCATTCCCTAATTACGACATAATATCTCTGCGCTAAAATCTGTTTTATATTGACAAAACTTACCACTTTGCTCCAGTAAAATCCATTTACACATTAAATCTTTATTATGTTTGAACTGTTACATGCTACTTACTCATACGCACACTCACACATTATCATAACAAAAAATATGTTACTAAAGGATATACATAGAGTATCATCATACTGGACCAGAAAAACGGACATTGTGATGTTATGATGGTCACAATATCAGACAACTTAAAGATATTAAAGCAACGGTACCATAATACACGTCTTTGAGTTGTGAGTTTAATAATTTCAAAACCGTGACATTATTATTCTACTGCAAAATTATTTAATACTGTGGTAGAGCATTGTATGTAAACCTGAATATTACACATTTGAAGGCAGAACTAAGCCACATCGTTAAGGGGCTACACGCGTAGCACGTAGTACTTTAAACCTCCTTATACGGAGCTAAGTTGGTTTCGTGAGAAGCCATTAAGGCATTTCCAATTTACTTAGTGTAGCCACACACACGGGCCACACACGACAGCCACAAACGCCGTTTAAGCTAGTCTATTGGTCGTGAAGTGAATCTTTGTAGCGTGTCGCGGCCACCGGCGTCAAAAAACGTATGAAAACTACAGGAAATATGCCGGTAGCGGCGTTTTGTGGTTGTGGCCGGTGGCCCGTGTGCGGGAGCCTTTAAGGCTGAGCTTAAACTGTGCAGGTTCAGTGTTTGATTCGATCTTCCGTAATGCGTCATATATTGGTACTTCAGGACAGAGAGGAATTCATCCATTGACCTAATGCTACTGCTAGTCTATTTTACTCGGATACAGAAAAAATATTGATATTATCTTGTTTCCACACACACCTAAGTTGAGCCGGACAACAATATCATAAATGTCTGTATTTTGGGATTTTTGGCTAAATAACCGAATTTCTCTGTATCCATCGACCGGACTAAACTTTGTTAATTTCATTGGCTCGATTACCGTGCTATACAATCATTAAAAGAAGCAAAATTCGAAACGGTAAAGAAAAATTGAGTAACAACATTTTAGGGGGTAGCTTTATGTCTGTACAGAACCCTCCGAGTGAGAATTGACATTTATTCAGCTTCTTAAATGTTATACGATCGCTTCTCACAATTCAATTATTTTTTATGGTTTGTTTTCGATTACTTTATATTATTGTATGTACGTCACACAATTTATAAAAACTCATTACCATTGCCAGTGTGTTCGAGAAAACAATTATATTATATCGTAAAACCGTAATAATATTTTGATGTATGAAAATATGGTTAAAATAAAATTTAAACAATGAGCATAATTTAAATAATAGCACTGACGTATGTAAAAAAAATATGTTGTTTTAACGTCCTTAAAACATAATTTAATTTTCAATTTACAATAAAGGGTAAAAACTGCCCTAAAACGGCTTTTAGGTAATGTTAGTAAATATCTAATCTCTCTTTTTGTATCTGACCTGAAGAACCGACGCAGCAGTCCGTTAGTTTTGTTAAAATTTTAACGGTGACCTAATTTTCGGTAGCTTGGGATTCTGGATTGAAAACATTTTTTAGTTATTTATGGTTTTAGTGTAGTTTAGTATAGTTTCGTTTCGTTCACAAAAACGACTATATATTACTTGTTACTATGAAGTATGAACTGAAACATAGCTACAACACAGTCACAGACCACACGTTGAGATACGACCAATGGCGTATCGCTTCTTATAGCTTTATCATTTACAGGTGATAATATAATAAGAGGTCAAAGACTGAAATTCCACTTGATCAGTAAACAAAAAGTCCGCCGATGACAAGTCCAGAATTAGATTACTCAACAAAATCGTCCTTTCAGGGCTTAAATCACATAACATGCTCAAATCAGTGCACGTCACGAAGTTTGTCACCGGTACAACCGACTATTACCTAGTTAGAGTCGACAGGCACAAAAACTGCTCAATTGAGCCTTGCGACCGCTAAATAAGAAGTAATTGATGGCGTGCTCACGCTATTGGTCGGCCGGCCCATACGCGGACCGATCTATTAGCTATTGTACTGACTAGTGACTACAATAGATCAGATTGTGCTGGATCAAAATGTATTGGCATTTCCATTAGTAGCTCATACTTTAGCAGAGAAATTGATTCTTATTTGGGCGTATTCAGTTGGGCTAAATAACCAAATAATCATTTTTTTCCAAGTAAAAGCAGACTCATAATAACAGACTTAAATTACGTAGAAAGTACCTATCGGGTCAAGTTTGTCGTAGTCCTTCTGGGCTTGACATAACTTATCCAAATTAGATTCACCACCTGCCTAAACCATTTTCTGCGACAGTGCATTCGTTACTTTATTACTAGACATTATATTATTATACGCAAAGTTAGAAATATACGTACTATATTCACACATAGAGAAATATCCTAACAGTCATTTTGGACCATTTACATGCTCTTAACCATAATCGCGTCCGGAATCCGGTTTGTCGACACGATAGGGGTTAAACGTACTATGTAATGCTTATCGATTTCATGAAATTGACAAGGTCATTTCAGTTAAGCTGCAAGAATTAAACACATTTCTTACCATACATTTAGTACAATATTAATAGTAATATAATAAAATATGAGAACATTTTGTATCTATCTGATGAGTCAACATTTAACACTTAGGGCATTAAACACTTAGGGCCTGTTTCACCACTTCATGATAAAGTGCCGGATAGGCTATCCACAACTTATTTGACAGATTCTCTCTCTGTCAAGTTAAGTGGCGGATAGCCTATCCGGCACTTATCAGAAACAGGCCCTAAATCTGTTAACTAGAATACTACGTATTATATTTACTTCGAGTTTTGGGGTATAGGGTAGCTTTTATTCTGGAAAAATTAAAAAGTAGCCAGCAACTTCTGATCACCTGATGTGAATATAAGGTGAAACGTGGTAATCATCATCAGCCTATTGCCGTCCACTGCTGAACGTAGGCCTCCCCCAATGCGCGCCAACCATCCCGATCTTGGGCAGCCCTCATCCATCCGCTGCCAGCCACTTTCTTTAAATCGTCAGTCCACCGTGCTGTGGGACGTCCTACATTACGTTTACCTAATTAGCGTGGTCTCCACTCTTACACTTGTCTGCTCTATCTACCGTCTTCTCGTCAGCAGACATGACCAGTCCACTTCCACTTCAGCGCGCTAATTCTATGAGCGATGTCGATGACTTTAGTTCTCTGGTGAATGACTATAATATTAGGAAATTTGTCCACCAGGGATACTCCCTACATAGCTCTTTCCATAGCACGCTGAGCAACCTTAAACTTGTGAACTAGTTCTACTCGTACGGTGAGTGTCCACGGTTCAGCTCCGTATGTTATTACCGGAAGAAAGAATTGATTAAAAACCCTGGACTTAAGGGATAGTGGGATCAACATTTCAAAAATATTTTGGAGCTTCCCGAATGCAGCCCAGCCCAAGCGTATTCTTCTATTCGCCTCCTCAAAGTTGTGCCGCCCTAGTTGTATTGTATCGCCAAGATATATGTACGTAATCTTGCACAACTTCAAGACTAGCGCTCTTAACGACGACAGGTCTCGGGAGAACATGACGTGACTTTTTTTTCTTTAGGTTCATCCCAGGTCCCACCCGTCCAGAAAAATCGCTTAGGCTGTTCAGCGTCTCTTCCAGATCCTGCAGAGATTCTGACATAATGACTATATAGTCCGCAAACCGTAAATATGAGATGTACTGGCCGTTAATATATTTTAGAACCCGTCCGTGCCAATCAAGCTTTTTAAAAACGTCCCTCAACACGTCTGACGTGGTAAGACCATCTAGATTAATCAGTAGGTAATAACAAAAATAATTTATTCGCATAAATAAATAATGAAGTCTGCACTGCATACAATAAATCATAAAATTGTTCATTCAAATAAATAGAGTTATTTCAAGTAAATTGAACTTCAAATAATATCGCGATCGTGACAAAGTTTGATTTATTACTGTAATTAATAATTCATCAAAGTTTAATGCAGAAGATTAATAAAATACAGATTAATTAAAAACTCTCACTCGCATTTCAATTATCCGATGGCATTTTATTTCGACAATTTATCAAAGCATCGTTTTCGGCATCATGTTCCTCGATTGTAGCGAATTCACCATCGCGATCCTATCATGTCGAAATGTTGATTGAAATATCATGATCTACAGATTGACAATTATTTATATAATTTATCTTATACGAGTGAAAATAATGGATGTTTTTAAGAATATTTCCATAAAAACTATCGGTAATTACTAATTAGGTTTTGAAAAATGTATCTATTCTATTAAACTGAGAGTAGAAATACTCCATTACCCTTTTTAAATTAAAATAGTTCTAAAGTTTGAACTCCCCCGGGTGAAATTGGGGACAAAGTTTGGGTATTGATAACGCAAACAAAGGTGGCTACAGTTAAAGTTACGTTATTAGATAAGCCATTATACGTCGCTCTAATTGTCGAATAATATCTGCCTTTAGTTGCGTATGAATACGGCATTGTCTCCGAATCTAAAGTTCCCATTATCATAATATTATTACTAATGTTATAAACGAATGAGTTATACGGACAAAATAATATTTTACTTACCAGACATAATTGACCTTCTAATAAGTAACGAAATCGACTGTTTATTGATCAAATTATAGATAGATAGATGGATAGATTTTTTTTTATTTGTACAACTTAAAACTAAACTTAAAAATAAGAACACAATATAGGAAAACTTTGTACAAATAGGCGGTCTTACTGCTTACAGCACTTTCTGCCAGACTTTAATTAATAATCATAGTAAGTCATTCAATAATTAGTTAACTTGAATGTGATTAATGAAGAATTTGAGAGAATATGCACAGAGATTATGTCAAAATCTTCATCAAATTAAAGTAAAATCATTAAATCTCTCCAAATGCGGCCAATGACTCTAACGCACCTGCAGCTCTTCTGATGTTGCGAGTCTCCATGGGCGACGGTAGTTGCTTACAATCCGGTGACCCGCCTGCTCGTTTGCCCCCTTATTTAATAATAAAAAAAAACTTGGTAACACTGGGTACTAAAACATATTATTGTTATGATGATGAAAGGACTGACGAAATATTATGATAATAGATTAATATCTGGAGGCTGTTGTTCCTACCAGACCCATGTTGCGGTTCAGATTCACTTAATTGGTTCCATGTTGGTATAATAAAGTCTAACATTGTCTGCGATCCCGATGAACTCTATAAGGCCTTGTGTACAAAACTGCGGATCGACGTGATGAGAATTCTCAGAGAAATGCGACGCATTTATAACAAAATCGCGATCCTATTTTGTGGCGAGATGGCGCAGACTCTTCGAAATCTTTTATGATAATATGTCAATAATCGTTAGGTACTTATATAAAATATTCTGTGTCCATATACATACTATTTATTATACCTAACGATTCTTGACGTGATACGGATGTAATTCCCCACGGTATTTCTAGATAAATATGATTCTGCATTACAAAAATATAGCAAAAATTATAAAATATTAAAAGTCCGTACCTGTTCGCGTCGCCTTTTTCTACGTTGCGAACTAATACCGCTTTATGTACGAAGCTTTACATTGTAGTCGGCGATCTCACGCTCAATAAGACACGTTTTTAATGAAAACTTACAACAAGTCATTCGTAATTGGAAAGACAGAAACATTTTACATTTAATTTTATTTTATTAACTTTTTTCTGAAAAGTTTCATTATTTTTTCATTTCCAGATTGAAAAAAAGCACCTTTTAGAATTTAGATCATTAAAATAAAACATTGTATCAATAATTATTGTTAAACGTAATTTATGTTTTTTTTTCTGAAATTAAAAAGAACATATTCGGCATACATCTTCGCCGTGAGGTAAAAGAAGGGGGTGTATTATTTCCTCTCCTATGCCACGCCGGTGTGGTCTAATTTCCCTTCGTCTTATTCGATCAGAACATGACGTGTACTGGCTGACGTTAGTTTAAAAATTTTCACACATCCCAAAAAATGTGAAAGCAAATTTTTCACTTCAAAAAGAATAATGTAGTAAATATTATTTGTTCGTCGTTGCCAGTCATTATGATATATGAAGGTGCTTTGAGTGTGCTTTTGAATCTCCGATGCGTATCTATCGAATATCTGTGTTTTGCATATAGATGGGAAATCCTTAGGTCAAGCCAAGATATATGTTCTGCCGAGTTGGGAACCTTATTACGATGTAGATAGCCTGTGAACCTACACTTGAATATTTATGAAATCTCTTTATTAGGTACATACTAGATGTTGCCGCAACATTGTTTGCAGAAATTGGGTGCTCGCTAAAGAACTATCTAAGTATTATGCTTTGCACAAACCTACGCGACCACGCGACTGCAAAGCGGGAGCGTCAATACAAAACACACATTTGACAACTTGTCAAATGTGTGTTTTGTATTGACGCTGCCGCTTCGCAGTCGCGTGGTCGCGTAGGTTTGTGCAAAGCATTAATCCTTCGATCGTGGATTCTTGGAAATGCTATTGTATTCTATTGTTCTCGCGATCACCGGTGCTCATATAGGGCTTGAAGGATTAAAATAAAGGTACACAATTATTATGAAGTAACTAATTCTCTCATACAAATAGTTCAGCGTCTGAACGATGGTATCAGATAGACACACTCGAAGACAATGATTCATAGGCAGATAGCGATTTTACGTTATTTGGCCAGTCAATTCAATATCAATCGAGATCTTTCGTCTGGGTTTGACAACACATCAAAACCACGTCGCGTCGATCCGCCATCTGCATACGAATCAATTTCTCTGATAGTACCTACAATGTCAGTACGGATAACGCTTCGAATGCTATTGGTAGCTACAAAAGCAAAGAACACAAAAAGCAGAGAAACCAGCAAAAAAATAAATCCCTTGCTGTTTGACGTAAACCCATTTATGAGGAGTATGCAATTATGTTGCAATCATTATTTACGTGTTGAAGAAATAAATAAGAATTGACGTAATTTACACAATCATACTCAGTCAATTACATCTCACATTTTACACCTTTATTCTACGAATAATAAATAGTTTTTATTATTCGTAGCTTTTATTAAAGTAAACTAAATATTATAATTTTGAAGTATTTTTTTGTAGTTATTCAAAAAATATGCACGCGTTAACAGTATTCATATTTTACATATTTGCAACTTAAAAAAATCTAACTTACAAAAAACACAAATTATTTAAATCTCTAGGAAGTTGAGGTCGTTGACTTCACAGTTCTATACATAATAGGATTCCAGTAGATTCCAGTCCATTTCAATTACATAATTGAAAGCTGTTATGAAAAGTCAACAACCTTCACGATTTGTGAGAATTAACTGATTAGTGACTGTATTTTTATCAAGTTTTGTACTTTTACTCATAAAATAAAAAAATATGATAGTATTTTCCCCCCAAAAATGTCTTGACGCAGCAAAACATCTGCCTGAAACTTCAGCAGTTGATTTTGTATGGTTATAAATATTTAGCCTATGAAGCAGTGTTTATCGGGAAGTTATTAATAAAATGGGCCCGTCACGATCAATGGGCTGATGGGCCGCGTAATGAAAACCCTGTAACGGATTATGGCCAGTTTGCGCCAAGTTTTACATTTTGATTAATGAAATACCTCTGTATAGAAGGCTGATGTAATACACATCAATCTTGATTATAATAGAGCCGATCCCTTAGTTTAATTTAATTGAGATGTCGCAGGTCGCATGCTGGGAATGGGAAACAATTTATTTAGTGCCAAACATTTCAAATTTAAGATAGGTTACGACTATAAGTCATATTATATTTAAGGTTATATAACGTTACACAAGGTGTAAGGTGTGTATGTATCCCTATATATAGAGTTTACTGTGAAAGTAGCAACGCTGACTGAGTTATTTTTCATCATGCTCATGACGCTGGTCCGCTTGCCCATACGAATCACAAAAAATAATTTGCTCTTTCAGCGCTGCTATTTTCACAGTGATTTTTTTATATAGGGAACACATAAATACCCTAAGTACACTGTTTTGTTACACTCTTTATAACGCCACAAAGCAACCAATGTTGGTAACACGTTTTTTGTCTCTACATACCATGTCTGTTAGATGTTTATGATCGCTTAATGTCTCTAGTCGCTTATTCTGTAGACCTTTAAGGAGACTTTAATGTCATTTTGGCGAAATAGAAACAAAATTGAAACTTATGTCAGCTGATTAAAGAGCGAAGTAACAAACTTTTAATTTTTAAACGGTTTTCACTAGCTATTAGAGTTGGCGTTGACTAATGGCTGTATAAATAATAAGCAGATTTTATAAGTAGAAAAGTTGCTGTCATAGAAAAAGTTTTGTTCAGGGACGTATTTTGTAAAGATTTGAAGTGGAACAAATAATCACTTTTTTAGTATGAAATTTTCACAGAAAATTGAGATAATTTTAAAGTCAGCACAACTACTATTTTAAAATACATTTTGGTTATAATTGTGGCCTATTAATTTATCATGCGATCGCCTTCAGAGCAGCTCTCGTTAGCCCCACGCAGCGACGATTTATTTGACTGCCACGATGTGAAATAATGATTTACTACGTTAATGTGATTTGCATTTAAATCTATTCGTTAATTTTACGTTGACATTTACGTTATTGTTTAGTATTAAATTTTAATGAAGTACAATATGATGGGACAATTTTAAAACTGGTTGATTTGTATGCGCCCGAACGCGCGGTTTGGCGGCTATACATCGAGATACATCTGGGTCAATTCAGACCGCAACGCGACGCGTAGATGCATTTCTAAATTAGTATGGATTTGACAGATTCGCAAGACGTTTCACGCAATTGAAATTTGTTAAATCCATACAAAATGCCGCGTCGCGCCTCACCTCGCCTCGTCGCGTTGCCCTTTGGGTCAATTCAGACCGCAACGCGACGCGTAGATGCATTTCTAAATTTCTACGGATTTGGCAGATTTCAATTGCGTGAGACGCCTTGCAAATCCCTCAAATCCATACAAATTTACAAGTGCATCTACGCGTCGCGTTGCGGTCTGAATTGACCCTAAGCAAAAACTCGATAGTGATGTGCGAGATTTTTTATTTTTTAAGTTGGAGCAAAAGTGTCCTCACAATTTACTATCTCGCCGTTATTTCAACTATGCCTGAACAATTTACCAATTTAGTAACGCTAGGAGACATAAATAAACAAACTTTATTTCCCTCCGTAGATAATGTTTTCAGCCGAAATTTGTTTTCGTCGCATGAGTTAACCCATAAAATCTAATATATTTTGCATTTCCGGAAATTATAAGACATTGAATACATATTTTAATATAACGTGAAACAGATACAATATATTACATTGCAATTTGCCACAGCCCGCAATATCAAATAATTCAAGTAATAGAAAAGTTAATTAAAGATAACGCCTAGCAGCACCTGTATGTGTGACTGCTACTATTTTCGACATTTATAATTCTACGAGAGATACGAAGTACACTGGCTCCGAGCCAAATATTGAGCGTCATCTTTTCGTCACAATACTAATGCACTTTGATGTATGATTAACAAAAATATACACAGTCATCGTAGTCAACACTGTTGATGGTTATCAAACATTTCGAGCTACTACGAAATGGTTAGTAAATCGCTTTACGTCGCATCCGGCTTCATGATACACGTAATAATCCTTTGAAATAATTACGCAATTTTGCTGTAACTGCCAGTATAATGTTTACTATTTATGAGACGGTTGCTTTTGGAAGTTTATATAATCTCTATCTTAATGTAATTTGACTTCGTCCCATTGTAGCGCAAGACTAGTGATCTGATTTAGCGTCATTAGATCGCCTGTGGGTTACTAATGACCCAGGCATCGTAGGCTACTTTTAAGGGTTAACTTTTAATTATTAAATTCAAACACGTTCTTTTTTCAGACACCAACCGCGGAGCTGTTTTGGTAATCAGCGTAATAGGATTGACCTTTATGTTTTACATAAAGAATATTATTTT
Organism: Polyommatus iphigenia; assembly: GCA_963422495.1. NCBI lineage: Eukaryota > Metazoa > Arthropoda > Insecta > Lepidoptera > Lycaenidae > Polyommatus > Polyommatus iphigenia. The sequence goes on along the minus strand of OY730187.1, from coordinate 23,602,767 downwards.
AATTAACGTAATCTACAAAATAAATAAATTACCTGCCAGCTGTGGGACGGTGAAGCAGCGGTAAAATGTAATTTCATTGTTAAACACGTTTATAAAGTTTTACAGTTGTAGTACCTAGCGATTGTTAATGTAATCAGGCTTATTGTGGCTATCTAGATTGCGATATCATCTATTACGTTGACGTTTAAACTTTAAAGCGGAAAATAGTTGTAAAACAGAGAACCTTGTAACTTCAAAAGGTCTGCAATCGCGTGGCTGAATTTCAAACTATTAGCGAAGCAGGGACAATTTAAATAGAGATTTACTGCTTCAAACTTTTTCGGATTTTTTTTCTTACCGTATAGCTCCTATTGAATTCGCACCCACCATGCATAATCAAATATATTGTTCTCACTTTAGAATTTCATGACTTTTAATTCTTGAAGAAATGCGAGACTCTATCATTTTTCTATTTTCTTACAATGCATTCTTAGACTGACCTGAAACTTTTCTGAGACTGACCCTCGGATTACATTCTTTCATGTGCCAATAGAACCAGGTGATGCTTACAATAAAGTGTTTGTGTGAGTTAAAAGTGCTAGTGAAGTGCAAAAGTGGAGGATGTCAGTGAGCGCGAGTGTCGCGCGTTGGCTAGCAGGGTGCGTTGGCTAGCAGAGCGCGTCGACTAGCTGGGAGTTTTGGCTAGCGGGGAGTTGGCTAGCGGAGAGTTGGCTAGCGGGGAGTTGGCTAGCGGGAAGTTGGCTAGCGCGGAGTTTTGACTAGCGGGGCTCGTTGGCTAGCGGGACACGTTGGCTAGCGAGGCGCGTTGGCTAGCGGGGCGCGGACGGCGTCAAGGTGGTTGGAGGAGGGGTGTTCCGTTGCTGCGTGCCCTGGTGCGGGGCGCGCGCGGCGGTGCCCGATGACGCCGACTATGCCCTGAAAGACTCCAGCCCTCCACTCAGCCACAAAGAATACGGTAAGTTGATCTCTTTTTACAGCAATTTTACCGCGGTTTCTTGAATTTTATATTCCTTAAAAGTCTGCCATTTTTGAATATTTCATAAAGAATTTCAAACTCAAGAAACCGCGATATTCACCTAGTTTATCTGTTACATATTACGCATATTCAGTTCAACGAGCAACGCTATTCGCCTGTATACCATGATAATTACATGACAAACTGACGTGGATCACAGCCAAACGTGCGCTAATATGCGCTAATACTCGCTAAACCGTCTATTCTATGTTATTCAACGTACGCTCGCGTTCTGCATACTTATGTATTAATTTGACGCGCATGGTAAACTTAACTTAAATAAGATTAACGTCATTGTCCTAAAAGAGAAGAGCATTCGTGCACTTTAGTAGATAGAGCAGTAATTAAGAGTTCGTATCAATTGTTTTAATTTTTCATTTGATACAACAAACCTTGAAACATGGCCTTGACGTTTTAATAGGTACAAAAGATTTTTTGATACATTCGACGCAACCCTCATATTCTGATTTTGAACATTCTACGGCTGCAGACGCTAGAAAAATAAATATCCGTGTTCTATGTATCTCCGACAGTTGAATCTGGCCAGCATTTTAATAGAGTTAAATAGGATAGACTCAAAATTAGAATACAAAAATTCAAAATTAGAATTATCAATACTTACGTTTTTAAAAAGCGAAAGTGGCCATGACATGATTACTATAAAAACGATGTTTATAAGCTGTTGCGGAATTTTATTTTCCTTTTAACCCATTAACTGAACTGGGAAATATCTGGAGCAGCAAATATTTAGCATCAATAGTGTTAGATGAAGCTGCGGTTTATTTACAGAGTGTATTAACGATATTGTTAGTGGTTAGTTGTGCTAGTTAAATTATGACAAAGTGATATAATTAAGAGTCGTGCAACACACTATTAATCATCATTTTGGGGAGTAAATGTTGTACAATTTAATATTTGCTGATATTATTTTATTAAGAGAGTTGATTATAGCTAAAATGAAAGTATAATGAAATGTGAGTTAAAGATTTTACAATAAACGAAGAGTCAGAATACCTATAATTAAAAATGGCAAAATGGACTCTTAAACTTTTGAAACTAGAAAAAAAACTCAAAAAAAATCTTAAGGCTTTTCGTAGGCTTAATAAACCACCAAGGGGTCAAATTAGAGCTCTGATCAAATACTTTTCTTACAGAGGTAACGTATTAATCGCGTTATTTGCTATTCAGAAATTCATTATAATACGCACAAGAATCGTACATATCCTAATGTAGACACTAGACGGGGACTTCAAACTTCAAAGTCATTCATACTAAAATTTTGTATGACCAGACATACATGGAAATCTATCATTTCCTGCTCACTAAAAGATAAAGTTCATAAAACAAGCTACACTGTCTGATGCTGAATAAATATTTTACCTTGAAACCGCTCTACGAATTATGGAATGGATATAATGGTAAAGAGATTTGCAGTAGCTATAATGCGAGGTATATTGCGTTAAACGTCGGAGCGGTGCGGCCGGGCGAGTGCATCATACCTCCATTTAATTGCTTTCTAACGAGGTTCATTATAATTATAATTTTGTAACAGAAATTGAACCCGACTTCCAAGGTAAAAACAATATTCTTAAAATAACCTAAAAGTGTGAAATAATTCTAGTTCAGTGCCTTTTTCAAAATTCGACTAAATCTCAATGAATTCTGTACTTACTCAATTTTCATTCGTTTGAAGTCGGTACCAGCCCAGAACTGAGATACTTGACATAGAACCAATACCGACTTCAAAATAATAAAAATTGAGTTCAGAATTCGTTGAGATTTAGTCGAATTTTGAAAAAGGCACTAATGAATAATAAGAATTATTTCACACTTTTAGGTCATTTTGAAAATATTGTTTTTATTTTGGAAGTCGGGTTCAATTTTTTATCTACAAGACAAGGTTTTATTCGTAGATAACCAGTACGAATATTAACTATCCATATTATATTACTGTAAGCGAAATTGTGGTAAATGTTTGCAGTTATCTAAGCGATGCTGCAATTTCCAAACTTTTATCTTTAAAGGTTCAGGAATTCTGTTCAGTGCCTTTGGACCAAGAGACACCTTTGTATGAAATTTCTCTTATTCGTAACATATGTTTAAGTTATTAGAAACAACATTTTAACCACTTTGAGTGTTTTGATAAATTTCAAAAAGAACAATGATGTAATATTTTAACCACTTTGAGTGTTTTGATAAATTTCAAGGATTTTTCTCGATTGCTCATAGATCTCATTATCAGCTCATCACTTTCGTAATTGATATAAAAAATTAAGATCATATCCTATACAACAATACAAGAATTTTGAAAATCGGTTCGCAAAAAGCGAAATAATCATCAACAACATCTGCTTCGATGCAAAATATCACGAAAAGTACCAAAAATTGGGTTATAATGTGATAACCCATGGTATAATTATCGTTGTGATGATGATGATCAATCAAATTGATGTGTTGGCTTATGCTTTCAGATGTTTAAACAACGCTAAAATCCCTGAACCTGTATCTATAAGGATTCAAAAGTTCTGTTCGGTACCTTCGGATCCAGGGTATAGCCTGGTGCGAAATCTTACTTTTTGGTAGCATTTACCTCGAATGCTTAAAAAAAATCGAAATCGCTATATTATGTTTTCATACAAATTTCAAGGAGTCCCCTCGATTTCTCATGGATCCCATCATCAGATCACCACTTTTGTGAACAAAGTACAAACCTCGGATGCAACCCTGTACAACAACAAAAGAATCATGAAGATCGTTCCGCGAATGGCGAAGTTATGGTTGAACATACAAAAAATAAATAAACAGACGAACATTATTATTATAACCTCCTTCTTTTTGGAAGTCAGTTAAAAATACTCACAACTTCCATGAGAGATCAACGGTTTTAGCTTAGACGATTACGATAATTTTTACACTTTGAAATCACAAATGTTTGGGATTTTATTTGGAAATGCCTTGTAACAAATACTGAGTTAACGGTGGCGTCTTGACTAGAACCCTGTTATATATTTTCGATGTGTTGCTCTTTGTTTCAAAACGGCGGACAGCATCTTTAAACTGAATAAAGATCGCTCCTATTGATGGGTATGTTAAGTTTTCAGATTTTAATTAAGAGTGAATTATAAAGAGTAGTTTTTTGCACACCATCATTAAATTTTAATACTTAGTTAATTGTATTTCTAAGGCAAATTGTGATAAGTTACATAATATTATACTCGTAATATAGTATCGTGCTTGGTGTATCTTATATCTTTAAACGAGCAATTCTTGTATATATATAATTAGAATCTCGGAATCGCCTCCAACGATTTTCATGAAATTTAGTAATATAGGGGGTTTCGGGGGCGATAAATCGATCTAGCTAGGAATCATTTTTAGAAAATGTCATTTTATTCGTGTTTTATCGAATACCGAGCAAAGCTCGGTCAAATAGCTAGTGATACATTAATAGAGGTATAACCTCCTTGAATTAAGCGGGAATGTGTAGCAGCACTTTGCAGTTATGTCTCTTTGACGTAGTCTATGGATTAATGATCCGAGGTTCATAAACCTGGTATATTATGGGTTTAATACTATCTAATTGGGCTAAGGATATTTTGAACTAATTATATAACTTGTTACCCAACTAGCAAATTATTCCTTTAACAAAAAGCCTAAATGACATTTAGTTGTATAGAAATCGTATAGTTGTAATTAAAGTTTCCAACATCGTGTAACAATATATTAAACGAACAATATGTCGTATAAGAGCTAAGTCATTTAATTTAGTCCTGTAATCGTTAACACGACCAAATTATATGACTATCCTGTAGATATCGCAGTTGTGACCTTTAAAATACATATTTGATATTGTATTAAATTAATTTATATAACAATCATAATCTGGTTGTAATGCCGACCATTACACTACTCTTTATCAGTAATAAGATTTCTACATGGCTATCATGTAAAGTCCATATATATAACTGTTATAAAATACGTCTTTAATTCATCAAGCCCCAAGCGGCCACATCCGGCCGCGATAACAATGAAAAAACTATTGTGTCTCGTTTTGCCACGATTGAGTTTCTTACATGATTTTCGACTCTCTTTATACGACTATTGAATGAATGAATGAATGAATGAATGAATGAATGAATGAAAATCCTTTATTGCACCAAAACAACCATGACATATTACAGAACTTATGAACTATTGAGTCTTTAATTCATCAAGCCCCAAGCGGCCACATCCGGCCGCGATAACAATGAAAAAACTATTGTGTCTCGTTTTGCCATGATTGAGTTTCTTACATGATTTTCGACTCTCTTTATACGACTATTGAATGAATGAATGAATGAATGAAAATCCTTTATTGCACCAAAACAACCATGACATATTACAGAACTTATGAACTATTGAGTAAAAAGTACAAAAGGCGGTCTTATCGCTACAAGCGATTTCTTCCAGACAACCTATATAATTATAATATTATAGTAACAGTAGTAATAGATGGTAGGTGACTACATAAACAGCTAAGAGTGATTTTTCCTAACATATAAGTATATTACAAATACATACAATATACATACATATAACTTATACATATACAATATATAATTATAATTTATACATACATACTAAAGAATATATATATATATAAATCATTATAAATACATACAAACATAAATAAATGGAAATAATACAATATATCGATTATTATCAGTTATTATGGATTAATAATTGTGACAAAAAATGTTCCTTAACCCCATTTTTAAAAACATACGAGGACTGAGCACGTCTCAAAGATGTGGGTAATTTGTTCCACAGACTGACAGCACGAGCTGTGAACGAAGAGTCATAAAATTTTGTATTACGAGTGGGCGGTATTAGTGATATATGAGAGTTTCGAAATATTTTAACATCGTCATCTAAAAATGTAAACCTTTCTTTTAAGTAGGGTGGTGTCTTAGGGTCATATAGAATATTGTATAAACACGACAGTATATGAGCATTCCGCCGAAGTCGGATTGGCAGCCACTTGAGTTTGACACGAAATTGGGAAACGTGATCATACTTTCGCAAACCGAAAATAAATCTTATGCAGAGGTTTTGGAGACGCTCAAGTTTATTTAGCTGCTCCTCTGTAATATTTGTGAAACATATGTCAGCGTAATCAAGTATAGGCAATATGAGCGACTCTGCAAGCAGGATTTTAGTCGGGATCGGCAAAAAATTCTGGAACCGCCTCAACGCACTCCACGCACCAAAAACTCTTTTACTGGTCTCACTTATGTGCTTGTTCCAAGACAACGTTGAGTCAAGATGAATCCCAAAATTTTTGACAGTTTGCGAGAAAGGAATAATTTTACCATCAACCATCACAGGACAAAGGTTATGAACTTGAGCCCTTGTCAGAAGCCCTGGACTGCCAATGATAATTGTTTGTGATTTGACAGGATTTATAACCAGTCCACGAGACTTACACCAAGCACAGATACTTTTAATGTCTTCATTAGTTCTTGCAATAGCTGATGGCAAGTCATTAACAGGTGTGTGAAGATAAATTTGCAGGTCGTCAGCATATATGTGAGAGCAAGAGAAGGTAATTATTTTTATTATGTTGTTAATGAAGATACTAAACAATAAAGGTGATAAGACACCGCCCTGGGGGACTCCATCCATGACTGTTGACCACTCAGAGGCGTCATCCTCGACCACAACACGTTGTTTACGATTATGCAAATAGCTTCGGAACCATGCCACTACGTTAGGGGAAAAATTTATAGAGATCAGGAGTTGCAGGAGAATATCATGATCAACGGTGTTAAAAGCATTAGTAAAGTCCAACAGTGTTAAAATTGTTAATTCGCCGCTGTCCATGGCGCGACGAATATCGTCGGTTACCTTTATTAATGCTGTTGAGGTGCTATGGCCAGGACGGAATCCAGACTGCAGGGGGTTAAAAAATTCTAACCTGTTTAAGAAGCTTTCAACCTGATGATGGACTAGACGCTCCAGTACTTTTGACAAAAATGGCAAAATAGAGATTGGTCGATAGTCTTTATAAGATTGTGGGTTAGATTTTTTGGGTAAAGGGATAATTTTAGCTCTTTTCCATGATTCTGGAAAAGTACCTGTTAATAATGAGTTATTAAGTATATCAGTTATAATGGGACAAATTATATCTACTATTGGCACAATCATGTTTCGACCAAGTTCATCGCTACCAACAGCACTGGATGAAATCGACATTATATTTTTCTTAACCTCACTGAAAGTAACTGGTCTGAAACAAAAAGGAGAATAACCTTCAGGAGGCTGCAAAGATAGATGGTGTAAGGTCTTAGTCTTGTCAGTCGCACTCAGTGCTGTTGATGGCGATGAGAAAAATTTATTGAGTTCCTCAAGTCCTGTGTTGATTGGAACCTGCCCACTTCGATTAGCTATGCCCAGCGACTTCAAAAATTTCCAAGTTTTAGCTGTCCCACCACTTTCTACCGACGAATGAATGTAGCGCCTCTGTGCATCTCGACACATGGTGTTACAGCGGTTGCGAATTTTGATGTATTTTTCGTGATGTTTGTCAGTTCTATGTCGTCTGTAAGCAGCCTTGGCACGGTGTTTGCTAGTTATTAAATCTTTAATTTCATTAGATAACCAAGGTGCAGGTAAATGTTTTAATCTAACTGGCTTAAGAGGTGCATGGGTGTCGTACAGTTTTGTAATCATGGATGTAAAAGTTTCTATCTTATCATCGATGCTATCGGCTGAAGTAACCGGTGACCAATCCAGACTTTGTGCATCAGCACGCAACTTGTCCAAGTCGATTCCGATAAAACTACGAACCATACGCGTCTTATGTTTCAGTTTGGGCGGTTTTATCTTACATGATGCAAAAATGAGATCATGACACGAGAACATGTCAGCATTGTACTGACCATGTTTGGAAGTAACTGTCGAGGATGCTACAATTATCACATCTAGAAGAGATGGTTTACTGTTGGGAGCACAATGGGTTGCATTTAAAGGCAGTAATTGCATATTACATGAGTTTACGATAGAAACTAGCTTGTTGCACCTAGTATCATTTTTGAGTAAGCATGTGTTCAGATCTCCCATGATTACTGTATGCTTATATGCCGGTGTTAGTTCTTCAAGTAAACTTTCAAAACCTGTAAAATAAGTAATCTGGGAAGAAGGACAGTACAGGACACCAAGTAGTACCTTTGTGTGACACAGTGTTACTTCTATAAACAAATGTTCTGGAGCATTTGCTAGTGGTGGCTGATTGGATGAGCTTATGTGGGAAAAGGAAATATCAGAGCGTAAATAAATTGCAACACCACCACCAGTTCGTCCAGTTCTGTCATTGCGAATGAGCTGATAACCGGGTAAGTCATAACATTGGGAAGGGAGACATGGTTTAAGCCATGACTCGGATTGGTATCCGTATTGCATGAATATTTAATTTTGGTGTGAATAACGCCAACATATCGGAATAGTGGGCTGGAATGCTCTGTGCGTTAATGTGGACAACATTTAATTTTTTAAATTCTTGTTGAAACTCTAAGGCCAAAGATTCATTAAGCGGGATTAAAGATTCTGTGCTATAAAATGAGCAATTTGATGAGGAACATGATGTAAAATCAATACTTTCACTACTTGAATTTAAATCCATAGGTACTTAAATAATATTAAAATAAATATAATACAATACTAAATAATAATATAAAAATAGTATACAATAACACTAAAATAAACTCTAAATACGTTTCTAGTAAGGTGCAAAGCTACCAGAGCCCACCCCAATAATGAACCTAAAGTTGTTTACGTTTCACACTTTTTGCATTAATAATGCTTAATTAACTATATTATGTTTTATTTGTAAACTAGTCTACGTAATAAATCTTCAAATGTCTTTCTATATCAATTTATACTAAACAATGACTAAACACGATAATAATATTATTATGATATGTTAATCTTATACATATGCAAAATTGAAATCTTCTTCTTTCATAACACATCACTTGTCAGTTAATCATTTGCCACAACTTGACAGTTTACTGTTTAGGACGTGATGTTATCTGTGGTCACTGATCTGTCAACGGAGCTGTCAACTGTCAAGTGTCAAGCTATTAACCTTCAATTTTGTCTAACCTAAAATTAATCTCTACGCCAACCAAACAAATATTTAGCAAATACCTTAATAAATGTTTACAGATAAAAAGAAATTAAAGCACAGTAAAATACTCTATACTACCTGCATTAAAAAGCATAGATGAGAAGCAGGAGAGGAAATGAACAAGAATGCAACTTAACACTACTATTATAAAATGTTTATAAGTCTAATGTTCATATTTTGAGAACTTAAATAACTAACTTAAGTTATGATTTTAAAATATTTTAAAACTTACTGTTATAAAACATTTTAATTATTTAATGATATTTTCATGTTTCTTTTTTACGACTTCGGCCAAGAAATAATCGGCCAAGTGCGATTCTGACTCGCGCACGAATGGTTCTATACCGTTATAGAGCAAAAGTTGGCCAAAAATTGTTTTTCTTATGAGAGTACCCTTAAATATTTATTTCATTTTAATTTTATTATTAAAGAATTATTAAAGAACGGTTAACATAGCGGTTCTTGAGATACAGCTCCAGAAGACAGGCAGATGGACAGACAGAAGGATAGACAGACATCGAAGTCTTAGTAATAGGGCCACGTTTATACCTTTTTGGTACGAAACCCTAAAATATAGAACTTTTCAATAACTTGAAATCGTTAATTAGTTAAAAAAAATTTCGACATCAGAAATAATTGAAGAGGTGAGTGGAAGAATCGAACAAGTAACATTTCGTAATATATGGACAATAACTCATTTTTTCCCTAATTATTTTAATAAAACTTGTAACTTATCTACTTCATAACCTAGCTAATATATCTGGCTACACATATAATCCATAGTTTTTCTATTTCATATAATTTTCCGGCCTTAAAGCCTCCATTTAAGCAAAAAAAACGGGAAGTTTTTTCATGTTACTTACCTTATTCATCCGCTCACGTCTTGAATTATCACCATATTATTGGGAATTCGATAAAATGCATGGGTTTCAACTTTGTTACGGTACCCTAAAAATGGCGGATGATAAAATAAATAAATGGTAAGATATGCGACTTGTAGTCATGAGACATCATATAATAGTCATCATCATTACCTAAAATCGTGTAATTCTAAAAGTACAGGTAATCTTAAATTAAATTAAATTCATAAATATTATTTTGCAATTATTCGAAGGGGGCGTTAAATATTTGTTAAAAAACGTATATACAATCGTCGAGACTTTAATTTCCCTTAGAAAAGTAGATATTGTTAGTGACTAACACCAAATACACTATAGTCAATAGCGTTCATTTAATAATAAATATGGCAGACAAACTTTTACCGCCATGGTGGCTACTTTTTCATTGACTTTTTCTTTTATATTACTTCAACAGAACTGTAAAATAATTAGTATCCGCAAAAAGGTAATGCTGATGACTACTTCCCAATGTTTAAACAACGTCTACTGGATCACAATATGACGAAACGGTTATAAAATTAATCACTTTACGACTGCTATACGAATATTTAGCCACTATAACGACCATGACACGATCACTATACAAATAAAAGTTATATATTTTGCGCCTATTTCGCGTCATATAAAGGTTAATACGAATGATATATAACCAAAAAGGCCTGACCTCAAGTTATAGCCAAAACGTTGTCTCAAAAATTATATGACCAAATTTTGCTAGTTGGGTAGTTATTCAATGTTTTGAAGCATGATTATGTAATGACGAAACTTATTTTCCTCCTCCTCTGTACAGGCTACAGTCCTCCAGACTTAATTAGCATCCTAAAAAATATTATACTCAAATAAAAAAAAAATGTCGCCTGTAAAACAGCTACAAATATCGCCAGATCTGCAAAATATGATGAAAAAACTAGACAATCACTTATGGGTTTTAATAAATCTTCGTTAATGCGATTTAACCGGAAAACTTGTGGACTTCGGAATGTGTGGAAGAAAATATATTATATAAATTGAGTTAAATATTTTAACTCTAGAAGTATAATTAAAATAATTTAAAGTAGCGTTTTAATTAAAGCTTATTAAAAACAAACATTTTAATAATAATAAAATATAATAACGAAGTAAAAATACATTATTTCATGGCTTAATGCAGCATTCACATAATATTTCACAACCCATAATGCATAATGATAATGCACCTGCAAAAATATAAATACACAATATTATTACAAGTATCTATAGCAGCATCGAAACCTACAGAAAATATCATGACGGTTTTAAAATGTTAGAAATAATAATATATTTTAAAATTTCTGACTAGTTGTAAATTTATTTTATTCTACCTCCACACACGTCCACGATGGACAAACATGGACAAACATGAAAGTTTTAACAGGTAATCACGAACCAGTATTTAGAGGAATTCGTTTATGATCAAAGTCAATTATTGTGGTTACTGTTGACTGCAGTTGCACAACGCTAGCCCAACGTAATCTGTAAGGGCCGATTCACACCGGAATGGCAGAGGCGAGGCGAGCAGTTTCAGTGTCATATGATTTTAAACTTTATCTTCAGTATTGTAATACATAGTATCGCTTGAGAAATCGACGCCGCCGGCGGCCGCAAGATGCCACGAGCGGCCACGAGCGTCCACGGGCGGCCGTAGATTTCTCAAGCGATACTATGTATTACACTAATGAAGATAAAGTTTAAAATCATATGACACTGAAACTGCTCGCCGCGCCTCTGCCATTCCGGTGTGAATCGGCCATTAATCTTGCATCTCAAGACTAATCCTGATAATGATTTTGAAGCATCAGCTTCGCAACTTTCTGCCTTATTGCCTTGCGCGCAGACACCGAGGAATCTTTATCGCATTTCCACTGCCGTTCCAACTTAAATTACTGGTCCCATAATACGGGCTCGGAATACTAAGCTAAAATTTCAGCCTCTGAGATGAATTTCTACATTCTGTTGCTCGTGTCGTAGAGTTCGGAATTCCGGTTTAGTTGAGTGAAATAATCCGTAAAATAAACACGTTAATTTTAGCGAGGAATTCAAGAGATTTTGCGCCTTTATGGTTCATTTGTACCCCTCTTACTTTGCTATGCTGGGTGGCTTCTATCATTGTCGGATACGTTGAAATAGTAGCTCGATAGACAAGGACATTGGAAGCATGTGAGACGGAAATTTAAGAAAAACGTACTAAAGTACGTTAGGCATGTTTACTGTGTTGACGAATGTACCACTTACCAGAACTTACGATAGACACTGCTAGCTGAACTACACTTAATCTTACAGAGAGGAAAACTTCGTTTACGTCAAAAAGGCTCCGAAATCATTACGCAGATATTATATAAAAATATGCAAAGTAGGCAACCGGAATGGTTTGTTTAATTTTTTGTAACGGCAGATTTTTTTAAAGGGCTTTTACCCACCACACATTTCCACCACTGTATCTCCTGAGTCGCCAGGATTGACAGCGATATCCAACCACGAAAACCCTCTGATATGATCTCAGGGAGCCCGAGGAACATGCTAAAGCTATCTTGGGACCTGCAACGAATTTAATCAGAAGAATATAGGAGTAGGAAGTAAGATTTAAATGTGATAATATCCAGTCATTTTAGAAGCATAAGTTCTAATGATATAGAGTAGCTTTACAAACTATGGATAAAATTTTGCCCTTACAACCATAAGCTTCTTGCGAAAGTTTATGTACAGAATATCCCATATTATATACTCGTATAGCGTCATACGCCGCGGGGTAGCAATATTCAATTTGATTGAACAACCCAAAGGTTTCAGAAGAACAAACATCTCTCTCATTACGATGAAATGTATATTAATTAACGTACTTATCATTTATTCACAACTGGATGACGCCCGCAAGTCCGTTGCGCAAAAACTCGTTTATCGCGCAGGAACCGTACATTTTTCCGGGACAAAAAGTATCCTGTGTCCTTTCCCGGGACTCTAAGTATCTCCATGACAAATTTCAGCGAAATCGGTTCAGCGGTTTGGGCGTGAAGAGGTAACAGACAAACAGACAGATAGGCAGACAGACAGACAGACAGACACACTTTCGCATTTATAATATTAGTATGGATGTAAATATTATGTGTATGAAAATTGAAGTAGGACGAGTTTATCGATTTCAAAATTTTTAACACTACAAAAATGTATGAGATTTAGTGCCATAGCTATTTAATATGAGGTTTGGTAGTCCACAAGTCTCGAGCAGCTACATTCACCTTGTAGAATAAATGCTTATTTCATTAGGCACCGAATAGAAATGCCACCAATCTCACGCTGAAACGCTAAGTTCTTATTAGGAAGCCTCAACGCACAATGTAGATTCTTAGCTAATTCTTATGCTAAGTACTCACATACGGTTTTGCTCGATCGAGCAATAACGTCGAGCAAAACCCGCGGCTTGGGATTTCGTCCACACATTCAGCATTGCTCGATAGTTTTATTTCAAATCTATATATTTCATTCCATCAATCCGGCTCGATCCGGTTTCATCAATCCTTCGAGCGGCTCGAAGCGAGCCTTAGAGCCTTCAGTTTTGCGGTCCACACAGTAATTATTACTCGATTTGGAGTAAAACTATCGAGCAAAACCGTATGAGAGTACTTAGCATTAGTTAATTTTTGAAGTGAAAACTTCTTTAGCGGCGTTGAGCACTTTTGTGGGATGGGTAAAAAACTGTGAAACTGGCGTCAGATTCTCGTGCTGATCGAAAAACCGTAAGACGGTTGGAGATTAGTGTTGTAACATCGAAATCGATTAATCGAACAATCGATTGTTTTTTTTCGATTGTCGATATTTTTTAATCGATTGTAAGGGTTTCGATTAATTAAAAAAATCGATTTTTTAAAAATCGATTTTCATAAAAAATGGGTTAAAAATTTAATCGATTGTAAGGGTTTCGATTAATTAAAAAAATCGTTTTTTTAAAAATCGATTTTAATAAAAAATGGGTTAAAAAAATAATGCACAACGTTAATAATCAAGTTTTCACTTCTGCCGGCACTCCCGGAGTGCAACCCGTCTTTTTTATTATTCCAGCAGGTTCTGTCAAATTTTAATAAAAAAAAATGCCTGCTAAGCTCAACAGAGTTACGTTGTGACTATTTTTATCTTTACCAATCATGGGCGGCCCAGCTAATTGAGGTAATTGAAAAATTGAATTCGGCCCCCAATAGACCATGTTTTATTCAAATTAGTTTATTGCCTAATATATTATGTAAACGTGGTTCGGTTAGCCAAGTGGTTTACTTAACTTTAAAATGATTATGCAAAGTACAAATATGTTAATTACTAAGCAAATACTAATAAGTACATGCAATTATTACGATCGTGTATATAACTATACAATACGTCTATGATGACGATTGCCTGTGAACGACGTCGACTGTGCATAGTACAGCTTATAGTCTAAGAGCCAGCGACAGCCAGACTATCGTCATTTTATAAAAGCTGAAAGTTTTCCTGTATATTTCGTGTATAGAGGTAAGAGATGTGACCAGCAAATATTGAGTTTCAGTCGCAGTTACGGAGCTTTTATAAAATAACGAAAGTCTAGCTGTCACTGGCTCTTTGGCCTTTAGCAATCATGGTTTTTCATTATGAACTAATGTGAAAGGGCCTTAACGTTGAACTTACTCGTCCGCTAACTGAAACACTATAGGGCGTGGTTTAAATTAAATCAAATATTGGCGGAAGTGGATCGATCGCGGCGTTATTTACTTCAATTTGTGTTTTACGTGACACAGCTCACCGGTACGACACACCTCGTTTTAAAAAGTAATTGAGTTTTAAGGAGCATTTACTTTAAAAGTTTTCGTTAAGTTCTTTAAAATTTGATGAAAAATCTGTTTTTAATAATTTAAATGCAGGTTTCGGGTGATTATGCAATCCCAAGTAGTGTAATGGTGACTGGTATGGAAGCTTGGAACTAGGATTTGGCTCCTAACTTACAACTAACAACTTAACTAGATTTTTACGTCCCAAATTAGCGTGTGCGTTAATTAATTCTTCAAAAGTCATCAGACTTCAGAGAACAGAGAAGAAGAAAAATTATTCTAGGGCCAGGGGACTAAAAGTTTTTGAGAAAGCATGTTAAAAATTGTGCTAGTATCATGTTATAAAAGAAAATTGTGTTAAGAAGTAAATTTAACTTTTACGATTTTCAACCCTCTACTAAGGTGGAGAAAATTGAGTCTAACTTTATATGTTTTGTATTGAGTACTTTTCTAACAAAATAATACAAACAAGATACAATCAAGATCTTTACATTTATTAAACATTTTAGTAACTAGATAAATAGAAAAATGTGTCTGGACAGCAATTTTATACAGTCTATACTAATAAACTAACTCCACGATTTAAATTATCATAAATGTAGTATTTAATCTAATAATATTAAATTAAAAAGAGGAAAAGTTTGTTTACTTGCAGCCTACAGCCTACAATTAATATGCTAGTTTAACAATGGGATGATTAATGTACGGTGACTTATTACAGGGAATTGAAAGACTGCTTTGTATCAATTGAAAATGTACGGTTCCGTCAGAATTCTAATATGTTCGTTGATAGCCTCAAACATTTTATTTATTACTATAGTGACTGTTTAACACTTTTTTTTAAATAAAATATCATTATGTAACCACAGTGCTAGAATAATTTTATAATTTACTAAAATAATGCTTGAAATTTAATTATTTAACATGAATTAATATAAAATTATAAATCCTTGTGTTAACGAGTTTAGTATTTGGGATAATCAGTGAACCCCACAGCACTATTTTAGTTTGCGGTTTGTCCCTTTACGTTAACTTTGCTTTACTTTCAGAGATTATGGTATCAGGATATTATATAATATTCAATTCTATTATAATTTTGACATTCAAATAAAATCAATAAAAAGTTTTTTTTCCTAAAGTTTTAATTTACGTAATTTTAAATATAAAAAGGACTAAGGCTAATCTTATTGCGGCAAAGCATAATGTTAAATTATAGTTTCAGTAGGATTTCATCAAGTTTAATAACATATTTGAAGACTAAAATTAACCAAATCAGTTCAGCCGTTCTCAAGTTTTAGCGAAACTAACTAAGAAAATTTAAAATAATTTTATATTTTATTATAGATAATTTATAATATTTTAACGTAAAGTGACTGTTTATAATTATATTATGTTATGTTTAACATACATCAACCACCAAACCGATTTAAATAAACTTCTCTTGAGTTTCAGATTAAGTAAATATGATAGTTTGAATCAAAACGTACGTTAACTTCTTGATAAACGATTCTGAGCGATCGAATTTCCGGGCAAGCAATACAATAAAATAAGCAATTGTATCGTAACATTTTTTGTTATTTGTTAATAAAATCAAGGGAAAAGAAATTCGAAAGGCCCTTGTGAAGTTCCATAACAAAGTTATAGGCGGAGGTAATCAAATGTCAGAGATCAAGCCCGTTTATAAGATTACATTACCATGATAACAAAGGGGCTTAATAGGTCAAAAAGTAAAATATGAAAGTATTAAATTTTTTCTAACGAGTAAGCTCTCGTATCTATCTGCAAGTACCTTATCTTCAGTATATCAACATTACTTTCCACGTTTTAAATTTTCTATTTTTGTTTATTATACTCATGATATCAGCTTCCAAAGTAAAACCAATTTATTAAAATTCAAGCATACATTCAGCATCTCCTTAGTATTTACAAATTACTTTTATTTGAAACACACGCCAATAGATCGACAATATCATAAAGTACATATTCCACGTCTTAATTTTTTTAAAGTCAATTTTGAACTAAGATAAGCAAAAAAATAGGGTTTTGGTGCGATCTCGGCAACGCGGCAAATGGTCCCCCGCGCAAACGACCTTGTCGTTTGCTCGGGGGACGGCCTTAAATTATAAATTTAATTTCGTACATTTACACGAATACTGTTTAATGTTTATAGTTTTGAGCACTTAAGGATTTTGTGGTGGAGCACTTTAAAACCCTGTAAAGTTGGAAATAAGAAAAGTGCTCCGCAACAAAATTCGCAACTTCGTAAGTGCTCAAAACTCTGACCTTACCTTTATTATTACCGCGGTGTTATTACTATACTTAGTAGAGATTTACATATTAATTAATAAGTACTTGATACTACGTTTCTAATCATTTTGATTTAAATGAACGCAAAGCCTATTATATTGGCATCTATGCTGCTAAACATTTAAATATCGATTTTTTTACACCCGAATTGCCACGTCATTATAAAAAACATTCTTTAAAATAACATCTGCCGGATCAGATAGTACAAGATAAATTAAAACAGTATACTTACCCCGTAGGCAGTACAAATAACACAAAGATCAAAAGTTCGAGCGTTGCGCCGTACGAAGGATTAAAAGGATAGACGACCGAGTCCTGAGTCTATACGCGTGGCTCTATACATTGTTGACGGTTTCCTGACAACTTCCGAAAGTTTTAATCCCACTTTAATGATGTTCGTCGTGGCGGTTTAAATATTATAATCAAAGACGTGATTCACTCACGGGTGAAGTGGGTAACTAGCATTTTGCAACATAAGGACTATAACTCATTTTTCCCTTATATTTTGAACAAACCTTATAACTTATCTACTTAATCTGGCTAATGTATATCTATACACAGAATCCACATTTTTTATTTCAATTTTTTCGGACCGGTTCCATTTATGCTAAAATATGTCAACTCTTACAACCTTATACCAGCTTATAGTTTATACTTTATATCATCGGTTGTATTATACAGCATTTCTTATTTAAAATTGTATTTTATTACTGTATATTTTAATAACTCATTATTGTGTAAGAAAATAAATTGCCTTTTGTTTTTGTATATAAATAATCAAAATTGTTTTTAAGTGGGTTCAATTAGTCTCAAGAAGGTATGGTAAGATCTAAAAATGCAAAATATAAGGCGCAAACTGCAAGCCAAATGAGTTTTTTCTCTCATAATATTCTTATTATGCGCAGAACTTAAGTGGCTTCTGCTTTTCATAGATTTTGAAATCTTTATTTAAAGATACATTTTAACCTACGAAATGTATTTGTCGTTCAATGCGTTTGTCAATATTCTTAGCTTACAAGTATAATTCAGTTTCGTTGGGCCCATAATTTGTTTATCGTGCGGGGACCGTACATTTTTCCGGGATAAAGTTAAGTATATCAGTAAGTGAAAGTAGTTTCCCGGAATTAAAAATATCATGCCAAATTCCAGGAAAATCAGTTCCTGGGTTTAAGCTTGAAGAGGTAACAGACAGATAGACAAACACACTTTCGCATTTATAATATTAGTATGGATATTGGTAACATATACAGCAACTTCCCTCTCGCGATGCCGGAAAAGTCACGGCAGTAGCCGATTGGGAATCGGCACTAAAATTGAATGGCAGAAAGATGTACGTTAGGCCAGTCACGTTTACTGCACTGTTTGAAGCAACAGGTCCTTACGTCTATTTAACATTTTGAGTCTTAAGAGATTGGAATACCCTAACGTGGGCAACGCTAGAAAGCCATGATTGCCACCGGGTTTGAAAGCAATTACATGCACAATTAGCCTAGATCGTGAGAAGTTATGTTCGCTACTGCTTGTTGTCCATGATTGGCCAATCTGAAGATGCCGTAAAAGACGAACAAATATTAGTCTTCTGGCATTTTCCTCAATTAGGAATGGTTAAATACAAATGGAAAACCTTCAGGTATTGTTTGGTTTTCGTAAATGTAAATAGTAAACGTTGACACCCGAATATAATTTGTATGGAGCTGGTCTCGACGCGACGTCGCGGGTAATTGTGCGCGAGACGCGACTGCACGGCTACAGAAGCGTTCTTAATTACATTACTGCACGATTGTGTATGTGTCGAATATTGTTCACCGTGTACAGTGGAAATTGTAACGATAAGGTGTATTTAAAGATGCCCAAATGAACTGTTAAAAGTCGTTTGTAAATTCTCATTTCTATTTAAGTATGTAAATTTTATTTCCTCTCAAATTCGCAATTTTGATGCATCGAAAATCGTTTACCTCGTAGCTTTAGAAATTGTACATTTTTCAGTGACTGCTCTGAGTCCACTCGATGACTAAAAGAATCTCTATGTTTTTATCAAAATCTGTCAGATCGTTCAAGGGCTCTGAATAGATAGCAGAAATACACATTTTCGCTTTTATAATGTTAAGTATTGATGGATGTATCTTATATATTTTGATAATTCTTATCGTAGTCATCAGATTATAAAGGATCTCAAGTTTCATTGATTTTCAAATCGCAGTCGCTTAAAGCGATAGCCAGTATTCTAAAACTTTTGGCATTATGGACTTTGAAAGCCGAAAAACAAAACAATCCTTTGAACTGTCAAGATTTTCAAAGAATACCAATTTCTAGTTGTTCGCATAGAGAATTTGATATATATGCTGTAATAAATTACCTTAATCGACAACCCAAGATAGAATTTCTTGGCGTAAATGTACTAGGAGAGCCGACCCTACGTAAAGTGGGAATGAGCTAAGAAGAAGAAGAAAAAGAAGAAAAAGAATGTGATACAATCATCATTATTATGTCAGTGAACCAAACCCACTATTTTACATACAATTAAACTTTGTAAATCGTATGATTAACTACTTATTAATTATATGACGTATCATATTACTACTTACATAATATTATTGTTAAATTCTTGTCGTCTATGGTATGTATGGTATATTTGTTTCTTCAACATAATACATTAAACAAGGTATCAAACAAATTATAAGACAACGAAATGAGCAAAATGAAGACCAATTTTCCGCACCTCCGTCACAACTCACAGTAGCAATTAGTACAAAATTTAAAACGGCGGATTATTAAGGAGGATTCCGAAATTGTGAGGTAAAATTAAATACAGTATTGTTTCCACTTCGAAACACTCCGTAGAACGCGGATATTACTTATTAAAGCAGTACGCAAGATGGGGACGGAATACGTAATGGTTTCTCATTAATTTTGAATAATCTGCGTTGTTTGTTTATTGTTGCATCTGTGCATCCAACACGCTCGTATTAATCTTGTAATTACATTAATCGGTGTTGTATTAATCTTGGTTAAAGCCGATAGACAGGCGTTAACAGATTTGCATCTAACTAAAGGAACACTAACACATTGATTATTATCATGGTATACTTTGGCGTAAAGCTTGCTGTTAGGACTAACGCTCACTTGATGCACGACAGCTGCTGCTGGCTTTATAAAGATTATTGCGATACGAAACACATGCGATACAAACAAATATTTAGCATTGCAATATTCCGCTATGTCTCGAGCAAAAATACAATAACAATTCGGTTGACAATTAATTTTATTAAAGTGAATTTACACTTTTTTGACATCGTAATATTGGCGTATGTCCATAACTTACGCAGTTAACGTTTGTTTCCAGTCGCCCCGGAGCCCCTAATAAACTCCCCCCGTCCGATCGGGCAGCAGTCGCCTCTTCCCGGCATCGAGGAGGAGGACGACTCGGACTGGCCGCTGGAGGACGCGACCGACGCGACCCTTACCCCGTCCTACAAGAGCACCCGCAGCAGCACAGACACTGCCTACACGTCCTCCCGGAGCTCCGGCAAGAAGCGCTTCGGGAGCCCCTCCTCCGTCAAGATATGCGTTTCCGCCGCGGCCCGGAAGTCTAACAAGGCCCGCAAGCGTGGCGCGACCGCGCCCTCGGCCGGCCCGGACGAGCCGGCGTCCGGCAAGATGCAGGCCGAGCAGGGCAGCATCGGCGAGCTGCAGAAGTACCACGGCCGATATCTCAAAAGCCGCCGACACACTCTCGCCAATGTCCGGTGAGTTAATGTTACATTATTACATACGATTTTATCTTAGAAATAGAATAGAAAGACGTAATATTTATTTTTCTTTTATTTAATCCTGAGACACGACTAGCAACTAAGTATAAGCATACTCGTAATAGTAGTATGCGAACATACAGCTAATAACATTAAGCCTCCGCACGTTCATAAGAACAATACAACCCAACTAGCAAATTAGTCCTATAATTTAGAGCCTAAATGACATTTAGTCGTATATAACTCATATACTGGTAACTCAAATTTCCAATAATTGTGTAGCAATATATTTAACGAACAATACGTCGTATAAGCTTTTAGTCATTTAATTTAGTCCTGTAATCGTTTTCACAATCAAATTATATGACCATCTTATAAATATCGTAGCAATGACCTTTATTATACATACATGATGTTGTATAAAATCAATTTATATAATAATTCTGGTTATAATGCTGACCACAACACTACTTTTTAACGGTTATAAGATGTCTACATGACAATCATGTAAATTCCATACATGTAACTTTTATAGGGGCTTACATTTTTATACACGTTTCTTAAATGATTTTTGACTATTTTTCTACGACTTTTATAAAATGTTTATAAGCCTAATATTCATATTTTGAGAACTTAAATAACTAACTTAAGTCATGATTTTAAAATACTTTTAAAACTTACTGTTATAAAACATTTTTGTTATTTAATGATATTTTCATGTTTCTCTTTTACGATTTCGGCCATGAAATAATCGGCCAAGTGCGATTCGGACTCGCGCACGAATGATTCTATACCGTTATAGAGCAAAAGTTGGCCAAAAATTGTTTTTCTTATGGGAGCACCCTTAAGGGCGTAAACTGTGTTAAGCGGGCACCCGCGCGGGTTCATACAAATTTTAATTTTATTATTAAAGAACAAATACATCATTGAAAATTTTGTGAATATTTCGTGTACCTACTTTTTACGATCTATTTACTAATATTATAAAGCTGAAGAGTTTGTTGGTTAGTTTGTTTGTTTGTTTGAACGCGCTAAACTCAGGAACTACTGATCCGATTTGAAAAATTCTTTCAGTGTTTGATAGCCCATTTATCGTGGAAAGCTATATTTTATCACGCTAAGACCAATAGGAGCGAAGATTCAGAGGAAAATGTGAAAAAAACGAGGAAAATTATTTAAAAGGTCTTAATATCTCACGGACTACTGGAGCAGTTTTTATGATATTTGGCACAAATATACATAGCAAACTACGTGAAACTTGGGTTATTAATTTGTGAAAAATGTACGGTTTCCGTGAAATTTCTAATTTATGCGGGCGAAGCCACGCGGAACGTCTAGTTATTAATATAGAGCAAAAAAGGCCAAATAGTCATGTTTATTATATGGTAGCCTAATGGTAGCCCTCCTTAAAATATATTTATCGGCGTGCGCGATTAACTTGTCTATTGGCAACTTATTTTGAGATAAGTTTCATAATATATGTTATCTGTTGGAGCGGCCAGTACGTCCGGATGGGGTTTTGAGTGGCGCTGTCTAACTGACGATGGACATTTGAGAGGTGACAACCATCGCCTGCCAAATATCTAGAATGATTATGAATGTCGGAAGGAACGGTGTATGCTCCCAAACCCATCGGCTCCGAATCTGACGATATCTGGTTAATCACGTTCAGTGTAGATGACTAATACACGCCCACAATCTTGGAGGATGAATGTTGTTATTCCATGGCCATTGAATCAGTTTCGTATACTGCTCGACGATCCGATTTCAGAACTGGGATTACCCGGAACGGATGGTGGAAATTTTTAGGTCAAATTTTTCTTAATGTTGGAGATAATGATTTAACGATTTTTGAAAGCAAATTTCGGAGTTGGTAGATATCACAAAATGATAGAGTTGGTTTGTAAAATCAAATCTTAGTCAAAATCTATGCTAGATTAATAAGAGATCGATTGATAAGATATTTTGATATTTCCTGAATTTAACCCCCGATCTTTCGTAGAGTAGATCGCGGGCTCGCTATAATATGGATGATGCATGTAATAGCCTCATGGTTAACGAGAAAAATAGCTTTGCTGGTATAAAAACATGGGATCAATTGATGGATTTTTAAGCACGCTTTAATTATGTTGAGATTCATGCTGCAACTATGCACAGATTGTTTAGAGGAATTGCTGACGTCGGAAAGTGCATCTTTTCATAATATTATGCTACGCGTTTCTTTGGTGTACTTATGATATTATGGCGATCGTTATCTGTGGAACAGATTGTAATTGCAGTTGATCCATGAATGCAACTAAAATTTCTTTACCCTAACATTTACGATTGAAATTGATATTAGAGTTCAGTTGCCGAAAGAATTATTGATGGCTTTAACTTATCATAGAAGGGCTTTTGGAAATACAATCTGAGTTTTTAAAGGATGTAAAGATCACGAATGGATCAAACGAGGCGATGATATTATGATTTTGGCAAAATGGGTTACATACGTGTTAATCAAATGTTCAGATAGGAATAGTTTTGATAGCGTTACTAAAATTCATACTGAGTTTTCAGGTACCAAAACTGTACAATATAGTGTGCTAAAGATGATGGAGTTGTGAGAAAGTCACTTCACGTTTGCTATTGGTGTAACAAACTGATCACGTCTTAACAGAGTGGCCAAAACGAAACTAAGGATGACCAGATTGAACGTCGGTTTGATATTTGAACTGTATTATGAGCTACTGTGGATTTTTTTGCATCTAAGTTGGTGAGATGTTTTCATTCTGATTTAGTTTCAATGAATGATGTGCTCTTTGGCCGAGGAAAGTGTAACCAGTACGTTGCTGGGCAGTGACGAATAAATCAATCAAAGTTTTAATTCTTTTAAATCGCAAAGTTATTTTGACGAGTATTGGTAGTGTTTGGTAATAATTTAGTGTGGATTGTAATTAGCAATTAATGACTACAGTTGTAGTAAAGAATAACGCAATTTACAGTTACTATTTTACGTTTGTTTATAACCAATGCATTTTAAATAATGGTTATATTATGGCGGAAAGAGATTTGACAGATGAAAGGATCATGATATTATCTTGGGTACACCTATTTCGTGTAAGCTCTTAAAGTCTTACTCTGGAATAGTTAAACCTGAATTGAAGCTGATCCCCAAAGTAAGGATTGGCAATTTTAGTGGCATCAGGCATGCGATATGACAAAGATTACGTTTTTGTGTTATTAAAGATTCTTTCACCCTTTATCACACTGTGAATAGTGACGCAGTTAATTAAAATTGAGCTTTTTGATGTGTGTCTAATTGATATGTTTGAGGCATGCAATCGGAGTTTTGACATAACATTATTAGATTGAACATGATGATGTAACTCTGGTATAGTTTTACGTCAGGATGAGTCAGGAGTCATGACGCACCGTAACGGCGTCAAACAGAAAAGCTTTATTATGTCGAGACTTGAGATTTGTATTTTGTTTTCATCAAAGTTAATAAATGCCTGTGTAGCAAAGGTGGCATTTGTGGCAAAGATGGCTTGTGTAGTAAAGTGGCCTATCATGAGGCAAAGGTGGCCTGAGTGGCAATGGTGGCCTATGTGGCAATGTTGGCCTGTGCGGCAATGTTGGCCTGTGAGGCAATGTTGGCCTGTGTGGCATAGCCTGTGTGGCAAATGGAGCCTGTGTAGAATAGCCTATGTGGCAACTGTAGCCTATGTAGCAAATGCAGCCTAAGTGGCACAAGACTTTTTGGTACAATGGGTACTGTTGGTGGTATTCATGTTGAGTTGTACTTTATCACAGTTTGTTTATTTTGCAAAGTTTTATTATGACAGACAAGGTGTTGTTGAATCTATGGTAATGTTATAAGAATCCAGTATGGTCAGTTTGGCCGAGCGTATAGTAAAGGAGCATAAAGTGTTCATTTTGTTGGTTTCTGACTTGGACATAGGACACACGAGGACGTGTGATATGCAGGACGGCCGTATCGGCGTGCGCGATTAACTTGTCTATTGGCAACTTATTTTGAGATAAGTTTCATAATATATGGTATCTGTTGGAGCGGCCAGTACGTCCGGATGGGGTTTTGAGTGGCGCTGTCTAACTGACGATGGACATTTGAGAGGTGACAACCATCGCCTGCCAAATATCTAGAATGATTATGAATGTCGGAAGGAACGGTGTATGCTCCCAAACCCATCGGCTCCGAATCTGACGATATCTGGTTAATCACGTTCAGTGTAGATGACTAATACACGCCCACAATCTTGGAGGATGAATGCAATGTTATTCCATGGCCATTGAATCAGTTTCATATACCGCTCGACGATCCGATATATTAATAATATTTTATTTTAATTATTTTTCCTTCTAGCGGCAACAAAAATACAAAATCTGTGAACATTTCATAAATCGAGCTATAGCGGTTCTTGAGATACAACTCCCGAAGACAGCAGATGGACAGACAGAAGGATAGACAGACATCGAAGTCTTAGTAGGTAATAGGGTCCCGTTTTTACCTTCTTGGTACGGAACCCTAAAATATAGAACTTTCCAATAACTTCAAATCGTTAATTAGACATTTTTCGACATCAGAAATCATCACCATAATATTGAGAATTCGATAAAATGCATGGGTTTCCACTTTGTTACGGTACCCTAAAAATGGCGGATGATAAAATAAATAAATGGTAAGATATGCGACTTATAGTCATGAGACATCATATAAAAGTCATCATCATTACCTAAAATCGTGTAATTGTAAAAGTGCAGGCAATCTTAAATTAAATTAAATTCATAAATATTATTTTGCAATTATTCGAAGGGGGCGTTAAATATTTGTTAAAAAACGTATATAAAATCGTCGAGAAATTTAATTTCCCTTAGAAAAGTAGATATTATTACCGACTAACACCAAATACATTATAGTCATTAGCATTCATTCAATAATAAATATGGCAGGTAAACTTTTACCAACATGATGGCTACTTTTTAACCGACTTCCAAAAAGGAGGAGGTTATATGTTCGTCTGTTTATATATATATATATATATATATATATATATATATATATATATATATATATATATATATATATATATATATATATATATAAACATATATATATAAATATATAATGGGATCCATGAGGAATCGAGGGGACTCCTTGAAATTTATATGGGAACATATTATAGTGATTTCGATTTTTTCTGAAGTATTTCAGGCATATACTACCAAAAAGTAAGATTTTGCACCAGGATATGGGTATATCCTTCAGAACCAGAGTTGGTTCTGAAGGTACCCAACAGAACTTTTGAATCCTTATAGATACAAGTTTGAGGATTTTGGCTTTATTTAAACTACTCCAAGCAAATCCTACATTATTTGTCCTGAACCTATGTTCAGTTAGTTAGTTAAATTTTATTTTGGAAAAAATAGGGTTTCGTAAGATATTTGGGTTTTTCGGACGCCAGGTGAAAAATCAACCAGAAAAGTTATTTATTTTGCGTACGCTGCCGAAACTATAAAAGATAGAACCATAAAATGTTATAAGTATTGTAGATCTTATAAATATCTACAAAAAAGTCCGCAACACACTATACTTATCTATGTCGAGTGAGGCACAATAACCATTTTTTTATTTAAAAATCTTGAATTTTTTTGGACAACATTTAAACGCGTTTATTTTACTTGTGCCATTAATCCTTATCAAAATAAATTATTTCATCGCTAAGTACAGTTTATGTAGATAAAATTTGGTCTTTGAATGATTAAAATTGGACGTTTGGTTTTGAAATTATGGCGAAATTAAAATATTACGATAGTGGGCGTCACCAAGCGTGATGCGCTTGCGGATAGTGGGCGTTTTCACACTGCGACGTTAACGACACGACACGATACCACAGAATAGCACATATTATAATACAATTTCAAGTTGGCCGATTATCGTAAAAACTAAATTGCGTAGTGTCACAATTAAATTGGACAACTTCATCGTGTACGCTGCCAGCCGCAGACTTTTAGATTTAGTTGGTGTTGCTAGCCTAGCCACGTGCGTGTTAAAATGCGTAAAAAGCACGCTTTTATTGTGGCACTAATAAAACGAAGGCGAAAAGAAAGGAGAATATGTTGGGTGCATTCAATATTAACTAACTAACTAACTAACTCCGCTGGCTCAGCGACCCTCCGACAGTGGATCTTGGCCTCCGAAATGAGCTTCCGCCAGTGAGCCCTGTCCTGCGCTCCTCCTAGGTCACGCAGGTCAGCCTCAACAGCATCTCTCCAGCGATACCTGGGGCGTCCAACTGGACGACGTCCTGTCGGACGGCCCTTGTACGCTCTTTTTACCCCGCGATCCTCTCCCATTCTTTCCACGTGTCCCAGCCAACGGAGTCGGTGAGCCTTTGTTTCTCCGATTATATTGGGTTGGGCTACCAGTTCTTCAATTTCGGCACTCTTCCGGATTCGCCAACAGCCGTCATTTGTTTTGGCTGGGCCCAGGATTTTTCTGAGGACTTTCCTTTCAGCGACTAGAAGTGTGTTCTCCTCCTTTTGTGTCAGCGTCCAAGCCTCACAGCCATACATTAGTATAGGCCGAATAATCGTGTTATAGATTCGGATTTTTGTATTTTTGCTGAGAAGCTTGGACACGAGAACCTTGTGAAGAGCTGCGTTGCATCGTAGGGCATTTTTAACGCGAATGTCAATTTCGTCCTCTCGACTGTTGGTGTCAGTCACAGTACACCCGAGGTACTTAAATTTGTGTACACCCCTATACGTTGTATCTCCAACATGCAGGTCTTCACAAGGTATACGCGTGTTTTTGTAGCGTCTCATGTGGAGATACTCCGTTTTATCGTGGCTGATCCTGAGCCCTACCTTCTTCGCTTCAGTCTCCAAAGTTATGATGGCCTCTATGACTTCTCCACGAGTTTCGCCTAACAGGGCTAAGTCATCTGCATACCCTATCATAGCTTACCTTAGCGTAATTGCTATGTCAAGGATCTCAGAACTTTTCCGGGCTGGTACCGACTTCAAAAGCATGAAGATTGAGTACAGAAATAGTTGAGGCTTAGGCAAAGTCTGAAGACGCCACTATAATAAGGAATAAGAATTATTTGATTCTTTTTAGATTAAGATTAAGTATTACTTTTGTTTTTACCTTGGAAGTCGGTTTTAATTTTTTGTTAAAAAAGAATTATTATATCTTACTTCAACAGAACTGTTAAATAATTAGTATTCGCAAAAAGGTAATGCTGATGACTACTTCCCAATGTTTATACAACGTCTACTGGATCACAATACGACGAAACGGTTATTAATTTAATCACTTTACGACTGGTATACGAATATTTAGTCACTAAAACGACCATGACATGATCGCTATACAAGTAAAAGTTATATATTTTGCGCCTATTTCGCGTCATATAAAGGTTAATACGAATGCTATACAACCAAAAAGGCCTGACCTCAAGTTATAACCGAAAAATCTTCCGTTTTAGGGTACCGTAGTCAACCAAGTTTTGTTGATTTCAGAACCCTAAAACGGAACCCTAACCAGCTGATTTTTTGTACATTGGTAGGTTAATAGTTATATAATTTAAGAGTAAGATTGTTCTATAAATTGAACAATCCATAATTTAGGACCATCAAATCAAATTATGAAATCCTTTCTATCTCTGTTAGCTACCACTTTCAAGATTTTTTCGCAGATAAAAAAGTTGTTTGTCTTATCAAAATAAAGCTACTCACAAAAAATCGGTTGTCTGTAAAGTCGGTTTACTGACGATAGTTGAACGTGACAACGTCATAGCCTTTAACCCCCCAGTTCCGGGAAAAATCTATGCAAAAAAGTTGGCAGGTCAATGTGCAAAAAATGGCGCCCAGCCTACCCTCTTTGTAAAATTTATGTAATATTACAAAGAGGGTAGGCCGGGCCTTTGTAAAATTATTATAATACAATCCATATTTTATGTTTGTGTGAACTACATTATAATATATTTTAAATTTTCTATCTATCAAGCCATCATAATATAGTATTTAGTCCGATGTGATATTAGTTTCGAAAAAATATAAACTTCCGAAACTATAATTATTGACTTGTTCAGAAGAAATAAACGAATACTTTATTCTTCATATATTAAGTCATACCTTGACACGTAAGAAATAGAGCACAATTTGGAATAGCCGAAATAATACTAATATCTCACAGATTGTTTATATATTTTTTCATTCAGAGTGTGGCCAATGTATCAAAGGTCATAACTAACCAAACTTCTTCATACAAAAGTATTCTCTAAGTCATCGAAATACGTAATATAATCGAAACAAAGAGCGCGGCCCAGGTTCGCCTTACGGTTGTTGAGAGACTTGAAAGTGTAAATGGAACGCCTCAGAGCTGTCAGCGAGGTAACGCCGCATGAACTGTCATGTTTTTCGAGCGCGCAGCCCATATCGAATTATAAGACGTTATCACGTCAAAAATTAGCTTGTTAGTAATAAAAAAAATGTTCTAGGGCTCCTTGACTATAAGATGTTATATCTTTCTATTGCTATGGATTGGACATGTTCGATAAAATTGTTGTTTAACATAATAATATCATTATCATTTTACAATGTTTTAACACATCCCTCAAAGTGTGTCTCTGTGTTGAGGCACTCTGTTCATGCTCAGTTCATTATTATCCGACTTAGCTGTGATATTTGCACTTATGACTTTCAAACCTACGAAAAACGTATAAATGATCGTTTGGCGAATGTAAATTATCAAATATATATCAATAAGATACCTAATAAGGTAGTCTCTCACCATATATTAGGTTACAAAACAATATTGTAATATTTGTAAACCAAACATATTGCCTATGTTCTGAAATAAAACCCAGTTTACTTACCAGTGATCAAGACGTCATCTTACGACGCCGCACTGTATTGTACTGGTATTCCACTAGTAAGACAAGTGTAACGTATTATAATCACATCACAATAAACACGTTTAAGTACGACAATGCACTGGCAAATATTTCGAAACGAATCAATAGTATGGGATCACGGCGATTCTAGGCCTAAGGAGCTCTGGCCAGTATACTGGGATATATTTGTGAACATACTCTAGTTTTTCTGTAATAGACAATCAGTCACTGAAAGACAGATTTCACTGATGTCATTCAATTATTATCCATCAAAACGCCTGTGGAATTGTTGTGGCAAATATTGAAAGCAGGCGTTTCATTCGAAAATCAATAAATCGTTCGAATTTGTGATCAAAACGATTTATCTTTATTATTGTTCTTATATATCAAAAACGAAGCTGACCATAACCTTCGAAATCATAATTTAAACATTTTTGTATAAAAATATTTTTTCCTGCGTTTATTTTCGCTGAATTCTAGTCGAAATAAAATTTTGAAAGGAGCATTCTTTATTACTCTTTTTTTAGTGGTAAATGGACTTAAATCAAAATTCTAAGCTGACTGGGGCCTTGGTAAGGAATGTAACAAACCTACAAAAAATGTTTAAATGCTTATAATTACTTCTGGTCAAAGTTCTAGTGAAAATAAAAACATAAAATTTCACTAGTCCTCGTTATATAAAAAGAGCTTGTAGAACTCTATGGCTTGTGGTTTTTACAATAAATTGGTCAGGATGTGTATAATGTTGATACATATTATAATGTCAAGACATCCTCCCTGATTATATGTATTCAAAGCAACACGATACCACTTTGCCATGGTTTTTCAAATCCTGAATCCCGCTTTTGCCCGCCCGCTATTTTGATTTAATTGTCCGCTCGTTACAATATTCTATTTCTGTATTTTTTTGCTACTACAAAATATTTTGTAGTACAATCTTGTCATAATATATCTTATCCTACTAAGCTACAGTATAAGTTGTACAAATAACAATCAAACGTACGTCGCAATTTCAGATATGTACTTACGTAACTACATAATATACATTATACACACTACAGATAATCGCGTACAAAATTGATCATTAGATTGGAATCTCGTTTATGTATGACTATGTAATGACAGTGAGCTCTAATAACTTTGATGATTTACTGGCGTAACATTTTGAACCTTATCCTCATAGTACTAAAGGCGAAATGCGCCGTATCTAAGTGGATTTGCTGGGGCTACCACGATGACCGCTGATCGCGATAGTCAAGGCAACTCTATTGTGGGGCCGAGCCGTCTGTTATTGATAA
Source organism: Polyommatus iphigenia (assembly GCA_963422495.1). Classification (NCBI taxonomy): domain Eukaryota; kingdom Metazoa; phylum Arthropoda; class Insecta; order Lepidoptera; family Lycaenidae; genus Polyommatus; species Polyommatus iphigenia. Next base: position 23,571,624 of record OY730187.1, on the reverse strand, counting down.
AGGCTATTGTTTTGACGTTAACAGCACATATAAATAGCTAAATAACGACCGCAATTCCGTTTTGCTGAAATTCGATTATCACGCGTGAACCGTATAGTCAGGGAGCCCTAGAACAATTTTTTTGACTACTAACTTTTTAAAAAATTGCTTAGCCGCAGCGCGACAGCTATACCCATTCAGTGGTCAGTATTCGTCGAACCTAAGGCCGTGTTCACACCAAACCGACTGTGAGCCGCCGAATGTGAGCCCCAGTGTGAACGTGAAAATATACGGTATCGAATGTCCGCGCCTACGCCTAGCGTAATAGCGTATTGTCGGTTAGGTGTGAACGAAAAAGTGAATAATATGTATGGAAATACAATAAACTGCGAAATGTTCGCTCACATTCGGCGGCTCACAGTCGGTTAGGTGTGAACACGGCCTAATAGGCCATAATCCCATCGCAATAGGTGGTTAATGGTTATTAAAATTCTTTCTCGTTTCTAACGTTACGGTAGAGTTCCCTAAGGCATTGTCGACTGAAGGCTACACACGAGCTACGTAAAACTTCCAAGGATATTATTTAAGTTTTCCTGTACCTTTGCCGTAATAACGTTAAAGTAGATACGGAGGTTGAGTAATAATTTAAGTTAGGTCAATAATTTTTAATTACAGTTCATTTTTTTTTTCTAAACGGTCCCTCACTTGGGACCTCTTGTTCCCCCTTCAGGAAGAAGGGTCAATTGTTTGCTTTTATTTAAATTTTTACATTTACATTATTTTTTAGTTTTATTTGCTGACAATTTTTACTTATATCATAATTAAGTCTATTCTATTACATTTTCTTTCTATTTCTTGTGCAAGTATCTTTTTCATTTACATTTTGTTCATTTCCATTCTATGGGATTATCTTTTTACATTATTTATTATTTTCTTTACAATTCTCCTTCCTCATTTATTTATGATGTATTCATGTTCTAGTTTGTTTATATTCTACTTTTTTTTCATATTTTAAATAGTATATTTCATTGCATATTATCGTCAGTTACAAATAAACATATTTCCCGTCGATCGTAACAGTTAAATAAGAATTCGGTATAAAATCAAAATTTTACGTTATAATAAAATGTCCTGGAATAATCCTCGTTTGAACCCTATTTATAAATTCGCTTAGTGAAGCGACTTCGCTTTTTGGGAAGGTTTTATGTCGGGAGTGAATCGATACCTCATACTAGGGCTGACAATTGCAAGTACGGTATAAATATTGCAAAAATTTGAGATATAGCGTTTTCTCTGTAGAAAGCCGGGTCCAGACGAGTGTAACGTGTAATGTAATTCACCGTGTAATGTAACACGAATTCTACGTGTGGACGGCACTACGAGCATTACATGTAAGGCTCGGGGCTTATCCATCGGCTGTCGGTTTTCGCGCGAGCAAAAAGGCTCGTTTGGACAATTCGCTTTGAGTTCGTGTGTCGTCCACACTGTTGACGCTAAATTACACGTAATCTTACATTACACGTTACACTCGTCTAGACCCGGCTGAACTGTACATTTTTTTGGAAATAAAATAAAACGTCGTTTTGCTTTTTATTTTTATTAATTGGACGAATCGAAATTATGTGCTTTGCTTCTTTAAAGCTAATAGCCTGTCTGTAAAAAATATGAAAGCTGAATCTAATATATAAAATTCTCGTGTCGCAATGTTAGATAGCGTACTCTTCCGAAACAGCTTTACTGATTTTTATCAAATTTTATATCGTCACTGGAATGGAAAAGTCGCTAACCTCCATATAGGCAACTTTAGGAGAGAGCGTTTTAAAGTTTTAATTTTTGGAAAAAAATTCATATCTTTGCAACCCTTTAACCGATTTTGGAAATTCCAAAACCTATTGTATGGATGATTTTAATTTTAATTTAATTTGAATATCGCATTAGTTTAGAAGATAAGTGGCGCTTCAGCGAATATCAGTACGAACTTTAAAAATTTAGAGCCCGGAAAAGTCGCTAACCTCCAAAAAAGAAAAGTTCAATTTTGCTGAACTACCATCACTTTATATATTTCTTAACAGTGATTTTTGCTTGCCACCCATTATTGTCTCTTATCAGCTGGTATTTTATTCTTAACGTCCAAAATGAACCAACATGACCTGGTTAAATTAGCTAAAGTGTTTAAGATATTTTAAAATGTAGTAATCGAATACTAAAAATTTAAAAAGGAAATCATAAAATGGTTGTTAAGTAAAAATTTCTACTCAGTGAAAGAATTATTTAATTGACATTGACATAATATTAAAATATAAAACTTTTAACTAATTACTTATATTGTATATTAACGATTGACATATTAGCCTTATAACACTAAATTTTTTTTATTTCTTGACATTGCTGTATTAATATTGTAATTGTATAATAATTGTAACTATCCCATTGTATTTTAAAAATGGTATGCACTTATAATTACTAACTGTTGTTTTAATATTTATATGGATTATGGAATGATGATGTGATGTTACTGTGTATTTTTAATATTATCCTCATAAAGACTGGCCTTGTATTATTACTTATTAAGTAGTTAAATGTTGTTAGATTCTATGACTTTTTAAATATTTGCATGCTATCTTTATAGTTAAGAGTGTAAGACCTGACCAATGTATGTAAACATCTAATGTACCACTTTTAATGCAAATAAATGATTGATTGATTGATTGATTAAAGTACAAGCAATTCAGTTAAATAACCGTATATATTTGTATATTTTATTTTAGATTGTATTTTTAGTAATGAATTTGTGATATTAAACAACTGTTTCTTTTCTTAGCGACCTGAAAACAAATGAAATTTTTGACGTATAATTTCCTGTTTAAGTCTTGTCGTCATCACTGATTCGTTAACAGTGATTTTCGTAATATTATGCTTAGGTGACGATGGTTTTGAAGGGGTAGATGATTGATTCGTAGATGTTTCCGGTGACAATATTTTAGCATAACCACAAATCTCGTCAATCGACTCTTGTCCTTTGGTAACAATTTTTTCAGAAAGTAAAAAAAACACGTGGTTATACCTTATAATTTATTATGTTTTTTAGTCAAAGAAATTTTTGAGAATAGAAGAGAAAAAAGAGAAGAATAGTTGACTGCATAATTCAATCAAATCAAATGAAATAAAAATGTTGTAAAACATGTTTATTTATATTTTTACCTAAGGTTTGTCTTTGTTATCATTCTAAGAGTGGAACCTTCTGAAACAAAGCTTGCGAGAAGGCTCCAGTTGTAATAGTTTAGAAAACCTTTATACTTAGTTAATAAAAATATATAAATTTTTTATCTATAATATTACATATATACTCATATTAAGATATTCAGTTTACCATTTTTAGGTAATTTATTGAAAACTAACCTTCTGTCGCTGCGTCACCCGGAAAAAATAAATTTTCCTTTAGGAAAAGCTATTTTCTGGCGGTAAAAAGTAGTATTTGTTACTCAGGGATAATGTAGCAATATAATGGTGAAATATGTAACTTTAAAGTCAGTTTTGTAGTTTTTGAGTTTGTTCGTTACAAAAATACAGACACAAAAATACAAAGGTTTCCTCTATTTTTTATGTTATTGGTATATACTAGAGGACCCCCGCAACTCCTTCCCCGGGACTCAAGGTATCTCCATGCCAAATTTTAGCAAAATCGGTTCAGCAGTTTAAGCGTGAAGAGGTAACAGACAGACACATTTTTGCATTTATAATATTAGTAACTTAGTAAGTAATAAATTAAGTAAGTATAGTAAGTATGAAACTATGGACAGAATATTCATTTCATGTTACGTACCTATCCTTTTCCAATTAATGAAAAAAATAGTACCTATATTTGTAGCAACCTACTGCAGACTACAATAATACAATTAGGTGTTAATTTAAAAAGACAGTACTACAGTTTAGATTAAAATATTTCGGTTATATTATCCTTTCATCTGTCACGAACTGTCAGGTTTGACAGTTCGTTTTTCGAAAATTTTTCAATTTCCAATTAGTCTCATTAAACTGATCAAATTATATGAAGAAATTACCATGAAAGCTATATATAATTTTTATATAATTAGAATTTTTAATAAATAAGTTATTAGTCGCAAATACACATAGTTTTATGTTTGAAACAAAATACTAAATCGGTGGTCTGCAAAGTAGAAGAAGAACTTTTGAATAGTTTTAGGGTAAGGCGCCCATTTTTGGCGCTTGACAGATGAGCTATTATAATAATAAAATCAACTACTACTATCAAATAAGAATCAGTATTTCCTTAACTTTTTGTAGGAATTGTTTAATTTGAAATGAGGTTTCGATGATTCCTTGTTTTCTTTAAGCTGAAATTTACTTTCAGATACTTTTTTTGTTGTGATGAGAGATGCCTTCAAATGTATGAAAACGATAAGACGTAGTTAACACAGAAATAAAGTCCTAAGAATCATGTTGTTCATGAGCCAGGACTATAACAGGCTAGTAAACGTTTATAACCACGGAAAAGGGCCCATTTTATACGCATACTTTTGCTAATAATACACTCATAGTAGACTTGCCTAGCACTACTTAGACCAATAATACACTTATTGTTTGACTACGCAGAACTATTTGCTCCCGTGAAATTCACTATGAGCATTTAATAGAACCAGGCAGGCCTGTTACGTACTCCACGCTTCTATCACTAGCTACTTACTTTAATCATTTGTGAATTGTATTGTGAGGTTGATGAAAAAAATAAAAAATAAATGAAAGGTAAGTTAATCTATATTAAATGAAATGTATTAACAAGTAAGTATTTCGCACGTGTACGTGCATACATGTTTGAACGGCAAACGCGCAAGTATTTCCGTTGAAATATATTGTGTTTTACATCTCAATTTTTGTTCGCCCATTGAACACGGCGTATTTACTAAGTTGTGCTTAAAAATAATATTAGTCCTAACAGCATTCAAAATGGCCTTGAAGGTGCGATAAATTTTTTGAACGGCAAACGCGCAATTATTTCCGTTGAAGTATATTGTGTTTTACATCTCAATTTTTGTTCGCCCATTGAACACGGCGTATTTACTAAGTTGTGCTTAAAAATAATATTATGTAGTCCTAACAGCATTCAAAATGGCCTGAATGGAAGGTGCGATAAATTTTTAAAAGCTCAGATGGACATCACGAATAATACTTTGGACACTAATAAATAGTTTTCAAGAAACCTTTATATAGTAATTAAGACTATAACAACACTCGAGAGCCCGCAATAATACCAACTACTGTAGAACTTATTAAGAAGTGTGCAGTACAAGTATGCTATCCACTTGCCAAAATTATAAACCAGTCAGTAGAACAAGGTGTCTTTCCTAGCCGACTAAAAATTTCAACTGTTAGGCCTTTGTTTAAAAAAGATGACAAAACCGAAATAAGTAATTACCGCCCAATAACTTTAATTCCGATTTTAGCAAAGATTTTTGAAAAAATCATGCTAAAACGTATAAAAAACTTTTTCAATTCAGAACACCTGCTGGCTAATGAAAAATTTGGTTTCCGAGAAAATAGCTCTACTACAGAAGCCTGTTTTTATTTAAGCAAAATAATTCATGACAATTTAAATAACAAAATACCTATAACGGGAATATTTTTAGATATGACTAAGGCTTTTGACCATGACATACTACTGGATAAATTAGAAAAATATGGAATAAGAGGAAAGGCATATGACTTGATAAAATCCTATTTAAGCAATCGGAAGGTATGTACAATAATTACAAAAATTGTCGGTAATTTAAAAAAAACTTACAAATCTAGGTATGCATATTAAGACATAGGAGTTCCACAAGGAAGTCTGATTGGTCCATTTCTTTTCCTGGTGTATATTAACGATGTCACAACGGCAACTAAACACCTTAAAATTCTATTCGTTGATGACACTACAATCTTGGTCAAGTGAGAAAATATTTTATTTTATGAGCAAGAAATAAGAAATGCACTCAATGACATAATATCATGGTTGGTTAAAAATGACTTACAAGTTAATCTTAATAAAACTAAAATAATGCAATTTAAATATTACAATGCAATGCAGATACCCAAGAAAATCACTTATGACAACATTATTATAGAAGAAGTAGAATCATTAAAATTTTTAGGACTAATGTTTGACCAACACTCCAACTGGAAAGCACAATATGTTGACTATATTTGTAGCAAGCTTGACAAATTCGTTTATGCACTTCGAAGCTTAGCAAAGACCGTGTTAATATCAGCAGCTCTTTGTGCATATCATGGATATGTGTCGTCAATCTTATCTTACGGTCTTATAATGTGAGGCAACTCTGTGGAGTTTGATTCAGTTTTCAAATTGCAAAAGAATTGTATTAGGGCGATTTGTGGTGTAGGGCCGCTTGAAAGTTGCAAACCTTTATTCCAAAAACTGAAAATACTCACGCTGCCATGTATGTACATTAGAGACATGTGCATCTTTGTGAAAAAGCATCCAAAATATTTTGTACAAAACAAGGATAACAATGATGCAAAAAGATCACAACGTTATCCCAATAAACTAATCATGCCCAAATGTAGCAGTAAAACGTTTCTTAAAAGTCCTTATTATATGGCTATTAAAATCTTTAATAACTTGCCAAAAGATTTAGAAAAACTGAGCCTAATTCCTTTTAAAAGAAAACTAAATGAATGGCTTATATATAATTGTTTCTATGAAGTAAAGGATTTTTTCGTTGGTACTTATTTCTGACAGTTCTCATAACTCTTTATTTATTTATTTATTTATTTATTCAGGTATAATAACAGACAACAGAATAATACATTAGCATATAAAACTTAAAATTTCTTATCACATTCAGACTGAAGTCCTATTACAATTATACACATCTTATACACATCTTTTTTTATTTATTATTACACATTATTTAGTGACATATTGTGACATTTAGTAATGGTAATACGTCTACTTCTTTTCTCGACCTTTTAGATTAACTATATGACATTTGCATACTATTAATTTAGTTGAGTGATATGATCCTATAATATTTTATTAAGAAGACCATATTGTACATCTCACTCTGGCAAATAAATCATTATTATTATTATTAACTAAGTAATTCACTTTTAATTGGCACATCAAGTAACAAGGTCAAATGGTACTAATAAGTGCATTTCGTTCTATTAATTACTATTACTGGCGTATGACCTTATAGCGGATTTATAATTACTAGTGTACTATAAAACTGGAGCAAGTCTTCTCAAGTACCTATATTTACACCGGTGAAACACTTGTATAGGCCATCTTAGCCTTTACTGCGCCAATAATATCGTTCTAGAACAGGTCTACTACAAACCCAAACAAACTCCGTGTAACCTGTTATAAGCTTAGTAGTAAAACCTGGAACCATTAAGAAAGAGTTACAAGTGCTGCAAGCCTATAAACTGTGGACTATAGGAGAACTTTGTTACTTGGGTGATATAGTAATCAATGTCTGAAGTCCATTTATAAAGTCTTGAATTTAGCATTATTTTCGCTATTGTCACTTTGATTAAACAATCTTTATTCGATTAAAATATCTGACATCACAGAAACTATTTAAAAAATGTAGGTAAAAATGATTAAAACGCAGCATTTTCCTCTTATTAGTAGACACTTTTGACTTAACAATATCTTTATTGAAATGACTAGAGGACCTTTTCACTTAACCGCCATAGCTTAACTTTTTAGAGAAAGCAAAAATTGCTGATGCGCCATAGTAAACAATACGAGCTAACGGAATAATCGCTAAAGTGTTATTCATGCTCCAAATAAGTAATGGAAAAATAACTTAAGCAACATAGGTGTAAAAAAGACCGTTTTGAGCGTCGTTCAGCGAAAAGATTTATAAAATAATACCAATTTTCATTTTGCTAACTGACCACAAAATTACTCTGATTGCTTTGAAACCCCGATCATTCAACGCAGAAAAATCTGCTGATTCCAAATATATGTATAACTCTATATGAGCAAAATGGCGCTTCAGCGACTTTTCCTTTCCAGTGACGATATGCATATTCAGTGGGTCTGAGAATCGGCTACTGGGTACTTTTTATATTGATAAGTGCACTTGTTGAATAAATTATAGTAAATTATTACAACTCGAGACTGACGGTGACCATTGTTTTTGCAACGGGATAGCGATGGACGTTGCCATGGTACCCCTACTTTTTTAGTCACTTCAATAAAATAATAAAGAATTACATTACAACTACAAAATTTATATGGCAATACAACGTTTGCCGGGACAGCTAGTCTTATATATAAAAATGGATTTTCAAATGTGTTAGTTGCGCTAAAACTCGAAAACGGCTGAACGGATTGGGCTGATTTTCGTAGAGATCCAGGGAAGGTTTTAAAGTGACACGAAGTTCACCGGGACAGCTAGTATATCAATAAAAAAGTCCCGACAACGTAACTCGAACACTTTTAGACCCCTAGCGGACGGCCAGGGACGACCTTGAAAGTAGGACACATCCAAAGAATCCCGGATGGATGCCAGCCCTAACCTCATACCTACATCCCGTTCAAAGTTATTTTGCTCCCGAGATTCTTTGTGTGGCTCTTATGTCGTCCGCATAAAGTTTTGTAAGAGGTTAAACAATTCTAGAAACGGCTGTACCGAAGTCAATATCTGCTTAAGAGGGTTTTCAGGGTTTTCTCTCTTCATGGACTTTAGCAACATTGATTAAATGCTCAAAGGGACGAAAAGGCTAAAAGATTGTACTTAAAATGGCTCTCAGGCCCACTTGTACAGATTTGGGTTCAAGTTAACCCTTCGTCAATCATGATATTTAACCCGAGCTAACTTTAACTTAGATCTTCAAATCAGTATCAGTTAAAGTGCGTAGACCTAGTAGTGACACAAAACAATTCGATTTGTGACATCTTGCCGTTTTAAAATGAGTTTTAAAATGTAAGAATATTTATATTTATTCCTAAAACTCTACATAATTGTAGAGTTTTAGGAATAAATAAACATATTAAAAAAAGGTACCCTTGTCCTACGATTAATAAAAACTAAGGAAACGTAACTCCCATACTTTAATCGTTTTGAATTTAGTTCTCAACGTTCTTTTCGCACACTAAAATAATATAGCAATAGCTACGAAACACTACATTCAAATTGACAAAATAAGGCCGTTTATTTTTATTTTTTATTTATTTATTAACCAAATAAGACATAGAATTATTCAACTTAATTAAAAACAGAATTTAAAACCAATGAGGTTTGTACAATGCTGCGATACAGTCCTATTCACAGATATCGTTATAAATAATTATACAAACTAAAATATATATTATCACTTATCAGTTAGCCCCTTGTACGTCAACTTTCATAATGCCAACAGCCGTCGCATGTCGCGCCAGCTCCCGGTATGCGTGACAGACGGGCGTTGACAGGTCAGCTTTTGAGTTAGAATTTGATTGTAATTAGATTTTTCCAGATTCTAATTGGAATAATGTTAATTCACATTTACAATATTAAAGTATATTAAATATTCTTTATTTTATTCTTACTTCGTGTATGCATTAATATATTAATAAACTAGAAATACCACTGTCAAAATACGGTACGTAGAAATCGAAATTTCGATCTCCAATAATATTTATTTACAGACGCAGAACATTCTCACTTACCATTTAGTTAACGGCTCAATACGTTACAAAACATAAGCACAACAACTCACAAGTGCCACCATATCACTTTTTCAAACAACACTTGTTTACAATTTGTACGCCACGAGCGGCCACTTGACACTTCCGAAGTGGGTGTCGTATTTTAACAAAAACATAAACGACGCATGACGTTAAAGGTCACAGATGTTTTGTTTTCATTAAGTTGACTTTATCCGCTACAGATAACGATAACATTACAAGCTTAATAGATTATAAATATTGAGTACCAGATGAAAAAAAAAAAACATTTTTCAAATCTGGTGCCAAAACTGGATATTAATAAATACGTTGTTTTTAGTAAACCTATAATTACGACAAGAATTATAATACATTTTCTAAAATAAAGATAGATAAGAGTATCAAAACAAATTAACAGAATAATATAGTTCTAAGAAAAAACAATAGATTTATGTTGTTAAAAGTAGTCAACTGAAGGTAATTTTTCCGAAAACATTTTCTCTTTTTATCAGATTTTATTTACCAAAGCTGCGTGAGTAATATAAATCACTGGGTTGCTAGATTAAATTACTTTATGATTGAAATCTGTTCTATGAGGTTAAACACTTAGAAATACGTTAATTTGAGCGGGAACCAAGACCCGGCCGCCGAACCATTTCCCGGTATAGGTGACAGAGGTAAGGATACCTGGACCCGGTATGCGTGACATCCGAGGGACATCGCCGTACCTATTGCAGGCTCGAGTCGTCAGGAGCCGGTTTTGTGTGACTGCTCGAGTTCTTACAGGGTGTTCAGTAAATTGAAAATGATTGTCACTTCTATAATTATTAATTACACAAAACTCTTGCATGTATTCGGGTCTCTTTTGCATAAAGTATATTAATGTGACCCGAATAGGGTCACATTTTGTAGAATTGGAACAATTTTTTTGACACAGCTACTCTTCCTTAGTTTTTATTATTCGTAGCCTTAGTCTTGATAAAACAATGAGCTGATGATGGTCAATTATAATTATTAATCACTTTCGATAATGTCAGGTTTCAAAGCGAAATAAGTTAACCCAATCGGGAGCTAAATACATGACCCGACTACCTAATATAATATTATAACTATTAAGTTTTAGTTAAAATATTATATTATAAAAGTATGAAGCAGGTAAAATGTGCCTTGTGAGGACTATCCTAAGTGCGTTTCTTAGTTCAAGTTCTAAGTGCAAGTTGGACTAACAAGTTATGAAAAGACATTTAGCTTTATTTGTGTTGGCAACTTTAACTTGGTACTTCAGGACACCTGCTAATGCTCTTTAATATGACTGTACTATAATATCTTAATGCTTTATTCTTTTAAAAACTTAAAATTCTTAAAAGAATAAAGCATTAGGATAGCTTTATTTTTATAAGCTTCCCTAGAACATTTTTTTTGGGTTACTATCAAGCAAATTTTTTGTGAGTAGCTTCATTTTGATACAATTGATGCTCAACATTTTTATCTGCAATAAAATCTTGAAAGTGGTAGCTAACAGAGTTAGGTCGTGTTCCACCTGCAAGCAAACTCGCGGAAGTCTTGCGTGAGTTTCTTGCAATATTGTTCACATTTCATACTAATTATTACAATTTATTGCTGCAATAAATGTCGTGCGAGAAGCTCGCGGATAAATGCCATACGAAACTAGACCGTATATCTGCGGTGACCCGAGTTTTAGCGGGACTAACAAAATTAAAAATTCAAGACGAGATTTTTTTAAATATCTACAGTTTTGGCCAATACTATTAAATCTAGTGTGAGCCGAGGATCTGATTTTACACTGTATAAGTGTTTACAAATTTTACGTGTCTGTTTACCTAGGTGCCATAGACATGGGAGAGGGAGGCGCTCGACTCTCGTCGTAGAAGTAGGCCAAGGCGAAGACGGGTCAACCGAAATAACCAAAGCGTCCCACCTTAGCCAGGGAGCTCGGGGCGGCGGTATGGGGATGCCGTCGCCTATTGCACCGAGTCCCCAAGAGGGTCGCGATGCGCTGCGTACTCTTCGCGCATCGCGACACCAAAGTGTCAGGCCTGCACAAGCCCTGGAAGGGCCTCTGTTTGGCCACGGAGCCTGTATGGGCTCGAGGAGGACCTGCTGGTGATAAGCAGGCACGCGCACGCAGAGCCGCGGAAAGAAAGCTCACGCGTTCTCGCAATCCTGCGTGCGAAGTGAGGAAGAGTATAGACGGGTTTTAGTGGGTAGGGCTGCGGTCAATTCACCATCTTTACGGCCGCAGCGAGTCCTACATACCCGGGGGAGTGTCCCTAAACCCTCCGGCATGCGCAAAAGCATTCCCCGTCTCAAAAAAAAAAAAAAGGTGCCATAGACATGGATTACGACTACTGTAACCCAGATTTATATTGTTCACTTGTTAATAGTAAGGGGAAAATATAATACGTTACAATATTATGTAGACTGTAGAACATGTTATAGAGTAGGCATCATGCTTACGCTTAAGAGGGAACGCGGGTACAGTAGAATTTAAACGAAGAAACTATTGCCATCACGCTTCACCCTGCGCGGGACGTGTATTGTGATTTGTGATAAACAGATACTTACAGTAAATCGAGGTAACAAACAAAATTCCTCCTTCAAAATAGAGCCTATCTAATTATTATTTTTTAAATATCTTTAGGAAGAGTGAGTCTATGCCTCTACGTTTTTATTTTATCTTAAAGATCTTTCAAAATAGTCTTATGGTCGGTGGATTGGCGGGATACGGGGCATTCATTTTTTGCGATTTTTGAAGGGATATATTTTTTATATACATTAGTAAATTTAGTAAAAATTGAACGTAGAGGCATAGTTTTAACAGATCCTAATATTGCATAAAAATCATTTGTAAATTGGGGAATACGTTTGTATGGAAAAACATTGTTAGCGTTTCCTCTTAAGGAGAACAAGAGTACGAGTACTAAAATATTATATTTTTAAGTAATTTGTACCTTTAAGGGATATTTCTTACTCCTTGTTAATATTTACGACGTAAATTAAAACAATAAAACTCATTAGCGACGAACGAGGAAGCGACGTCAGGATCGGTCGAGTGGACTTCATCTGCTCCATTTTCCTCCTGCACTCCAGTTGTGCCAATATCGGGACAAATCTACACCGAACTACAAGATACAACTGAACTCCTTTCCTTGTCCTCATTGTGAACGTGAGAACTTGACAAAGTTACAATTATTATTGTTAAGAATTAAAAGTGTATTGCTTACAATAATTGTAACATTGACGTATTTATAAAGTTACCATTGCAATTCCGGTTTTCCCAAAATGTGTGACTTGTGTTACTGACGTACAAGATTATTTTGGGGCACGTCAAAGTCAGAATGCCGCCATATTGTAAATTATCAGATACAGTTTCGCACTCATGTACTGTGATCCAAGTATCGTTAGTGGCCGAAGTGAAAACCGCTAACATCATTTTGAATGACGGGTCGGCAGTTTTGGAGCGTTGCTTCTTGATAATGTAATCCACAGTACGTGTTGAATCCAGATGAATCCTATAGACTTAATTACTATCTTACCTATTAAGATACAGTAATAAACGAAGGTTGTACCATCGAGGAAATTGATTCATAGGCAGTTGAAGGACCATGCGTCATTTAGCCGGATTATGTCAACTTAAGGCCGTTCCGGCCTCTCATAGAAAACAAGCAATGGAACAGCAAAAAATGGAAAGGGCGTAAGCGACAAAATGGTTTTTGTCGCGTAATTTAAAAACCATAAATACATTCCATATAAGCTATGGGCAAATTTAAATGTAAGCTTGAACCAATTTATGTACAAATTTTGGAAGCTTAAATCACTCTCCTCTGTTGGCAAAATAGGAATTCCTTTTTTTACAGAGGTCTTTTTGATTGATTATTCTGTGTTATAAAAGTTGACCAATCGTGTTATGCTATGGGTAATTCAAAGACAAAGATATGATGAATACTGACAATGAACTTTAATTTTTTAGCTTTAGTCATTGCTGAGAAAAATCGATATCGCTACAGCCAAATTATCAAGGCGTCGCCTTAATGAGTCGTCATCTGTCGCCTGGGTTTGACAAAATGTAACCAAAACACTTAAGTCTGCTATCTGCCTATGAATTATTTTTCTGAACAACAACATATCGGTAGAGTATTTTCAAATGGCTCACGTTTTTATAATTTCAAAATAGGGTATACCATTTTATTCTGCACATTATTTTTAGCTTCCACTTCAGTTAAATCTTCCCAAGCAGCAACCAAGCGTAATGAACATCTAAAAAGCAGCAAATATAGCACTTAACGCTGTTTTAGAGCTGTATAAGAGCGTTGAAGAGATATTGTAGTGTTATAATGTCGGTTTAGGAGTAATTATTCAGCTCTAGCTGTATTAAGTCTGTATTAAGAAGTCAAAGTACGCTTAAAGTTCTAAATCGGTGTATTGAAACTGTCATGTACAGCTTTAAGTTTCCTGTAACGCTTTGATCCGAATTTTAGTATTAAAGCTGTACAATAGCTGTATTATGTATACCGTCACTTACTTAATACAGCTTAGAGCTGTATTATGGTGGTCATTAAATCTTATTGCTGTATTATGGAGTAGCCAAACTCTCTTCTACAGCTTCTTTTTATAGTGTAATTGTACACCCTTTTACAGACTAAAGCTGTATAATTTCTCTCTTTGACAGTAATAAACAGCAATAATAGTAAATTTATTCCTTTATACAGCCCATCAACCGCTTAAAGCTGAATAATATATCCATTACCTACATAGTACAGCTATTAATGCTATAAGACCATCAAAATAGAATTTAGGCTGCTTAGCAAATTGTCGCCATTTTATCAATTACAAATCGAAGATTACGAACATGAGTACATAAAAATTAGACTAATGTTATTATATTTATCAATATTTTTAGTTTGTCCAACAACCTTCTATGCACCAACGAGGCTCTACGTCCATTAATTCAAACTTTTTAATTTCTAACCTATAAAAACCATATTTAGTAACCTTATTTAATATATCTTCCTTGATTATTTTGCTGGCGCGTTTATTTTTTATCACAAAACATATATATAACCACAATAAATTTATTTTTGCACGATAATGCACTGTATCCTGCCCCCATCGAATCTCCTTAAACACAGCGTTTATAATATGTTACTTCAATCAAGAGTTATTATAAACGCCATCATTAAAATATATCTTCTGTTTCGTTTTATTTCTTTTGTTACTCTGTTCAACAGACTTTTTACAGCGTAAAGCTGAACAAGTGAGTTACAATGGAATAATTGGAGTGTATTGGTTTCTTCGTACACCATAGTACAGCCGAAAAACAGCTATTATACAGCCTATTTTTGCCTATACAGCTACTGTACAGCCTATATAACGCAAAACGCTGTATAATTTGTGCCCATTTCAGGGGTATAAGGGCTGTATAAGCGCTTATACAGCCTTTATGCAGCCTGGAAATACAGCATTAAGAGTATAAACGACCTTTAATACAGCTGTTATACAGCTTGTGATACTGCTTGGGTTTGTTGTCATATTATTGTTTCCTCTTTAAATTCTTATTTATTTTTTGCATCAAACGAATCAATTAAAATTTTATGTAAAATAGACTATTTTATATAAAAATTTAATTGATTCGTTATGATAACGATATCAGTTTTTTTCTATTATTGAAAACCTGTAAATTAATAAATAAGCCCTTTTGAAAAGATATTCATGTGAATTGTTACTAAACATAGTGGGAAATTACACAACCAAAAGGGTTTGTGTATAGAGCGGTAGAGGAACAGTGTCGGCAACACCCAAAACAAACCATGCCAACCCAATGCAAAGCGACCACTGAAAATACAAAGAACAGGCAAAATAGAGAAGCTTCATTCTGTTTAGAGACCAAACCAAGCCACAACGGCTAAAGATGATATTATAGAGAAAGCTATGCATATCCATTTATCCATACTAATATTATATTTATGCAAAAGTATGTGTCTGTATTTTTGTCTGTTACATCTTCACGCCCAAACCGCTAAACCGATTTTGCTGGGTATGGATATACTTTGAGTCCCGGGAAAGGACATACTTTTTATCCCGGAAAAATACCGGTTCCCGCGCGGTAAACGAATTTTAGCGCAACGGAGATGCGGGCTTCATCTAGTAACAGAATATAATATACGAGTAAGTATCTAATAATATATTTAAACAAATCAAACTGGAAACACTAGACACCTAGAGACGTAGAAAAGATCATTCTTGACTCTAAATTTAATTAAAATCTGTAAGATTTTACTCGAATTTTCATAATAACTACACGCTTGTAAACGTTACTCATTTTTTTAATCTCTTGTATAACCACTATTGTACTTTACTTACTAACTGCCGCACTCAGAGTGGAACATTAATTACTTAAATGTAATTAATTCAAAAATTTGACTTAAGCCCCTTATGTTATCTGTCAAACTCTTCATTAAATTGAAGCTTAATCATAATTAAATGTGTCTAAGTACGGCGGTCAGATCTCTTCGTCTACAATTAAATTATAATGGATGCTAGGGTCTTAATACCACGGCAATAACTTCAAGTTAAGTACTCGTTAGTTGTCACAAGTGTTTTGTTGCCATTTAATAACATAACGTAATCTATAATGACAGTTAATAAACTGTAATAAATAGCGTTGAATGGTAATAGAATCAGTACACACCATTTTAATTACAATTTTGATTTGGTAACACCATAAATTAACATTTAATTACTCGTTTACACATACGTTTAATTAATTATTTCGTTGTAAAACTGCATTAAGTATTTAGGCGTGTCAACCTAATTTAACCGGTCGTCCGCCGCGCCCGACTACGTCACCCGAATGACGTCGAGATGTCCTTGACAAACCTAATTTACCTAAACCCTGAACGAGTTGAACGAATCATTACATTATCGACTACGAATATAATGCCTCCCACACCGGTTTTGGTGACGGTGAAGTATTCATTAAATCCGGGCCAGTTACGCAGGAGTAATTTTATAGTACACAAGAGCACTCTCTGTTCTGCCTAACTGTCGTGACCCAATGGGACGGACGACCGACATGACAGGTGAAAGATCAAGCGCTGGACCAACTTTTTATTACATACCCATTCGACGCATGGGTCATCTTACTTGTCAAACAATCAGACGATCAGCCTGCATTGTCCTAACCAAACTTGGTAATAACAAGTTTCCAACGTGCTAATCGAACCCATGACCATTGGACCATTGGATACTCTGCGATTATATTAATAAATACTACGAAAGAGTATTTATTATTCGTAGTTTCAAAAAATGGTTTCAATAGATACAAATGCACACCATTGTTGATTGGTATACTCAGATATTTAGTCATACAATTTTTGTTGCCCTAGTTTATGTTATGACTTGTGTGTAGCGTTTATAAATCACACAGTTACGCGATATTGTTCACTATTATCTGCAGCCTTAAACACATTACCCGGGAGCACGATTCATGGAATTATTGTATCACGATTGGAGGATAGCGTTGTGTGTAGGCGGGGCTAGCGTTTTGACCGTAGGCCCTTAAACCAAAAGTAGTAAACGATCACCAAAATTAGTAAATGATCACCAACATTATACGTTAGCAATTTAATGTAAAATTATAACCAAATATATTTTTATTTAGCAATAGCAAGTCTTAGTAAAAGAATCCCGTTTGTACCCTTTGGGTACGGAACCCTAAAAACGGGACTCTATTACTGAGACTTCGATGTCTGTCCGTCTATCCGTCCGTCTGTCTTTTCTAGGCGCGCGTTTCGCAGTTTATTGTATTTCCATACAAATTCACTTTTTCGTTCACACCTAACTGACTATACGCCATTACGCTAGGCGTAGGCGCGGACATTCGATACCGTATATTTTCACGTTCACTTACGTTCACACTGGGGCTCACAGTATGCCTGCTCACATTCAGCGGCGTATAGTCAGTTTGGTCTGAACACGCGCTAACTACATATATAATTATTTGCTTTTGTAAAAGATGCTTAATAGTTAATACTGGGGTTTTGTAAATAATAAACAGAACGCTCTGCATAAAGAAAGCAACACGTTCATCAGCGTTAGAAGAAAAGCGTGGATGATCCGAAAAACTTGGTCGTTACGTGTCTGTTCACCTGTCCGGAACAATCGGCTCTGACAGGCGGTGAGTGATCCCCTATTGCTCCCTGTTGCTCTCAGTTGCTCCCAGTTTCCTCCCTTCACAGAAATAGGATCGGCTTAACGCAACTTCCCTACTTAATTTCTTTTTTATTATGGTGTTTTGAGATGCCAAAACGATGAGCCTTTAAGTTGATTTTTTTTTAATTCACAGCCAAGTCGCTTCTTTCGGAGCCGGTTAGGTATATATGATTATATTAATATAATTATGTAATACGTTAAATTCATATCTAAATACAGATTTACATAAGAATCAGATGGAATAATGCTTTACAGAAAGGAGGCACGGCCAAAGAAAATAAGGGCAAACGATCAAAGGGATCACATGATGGAAAGCGATTACAATCGCCGCTGGTCACCTTTAATATGAAAGCTAGTGCTAGCGAATAAGCTTCTTTTACGGCCACATTCAGATACATTTCTTAATTTAATTACAATAATTATTATAGTTGATATTTCTATCTGAGTGCGTAAGTTATAATGTACTTTTTAACCGTAAGTTGTAATAAATTTTCTCTATCATAATATTTTAGAGTTCCACGTCTAAAAAAGAAAAAAAAACGTACTTCAGCACCTTTATTGTTTAAAATTATTTAAAATATTATGACTTTGCAGAACATTTTAACATGAATACAAGAACGACTTATGTACATGTTTAATGTACATACATACAAGTGACATTCTGTACTTTAGCTACGAAGTTTCGAAAAGTTCCCTTATCATGTATGTTGTACCATAAATGCAAGATATCACATCACCTTAGAACCCTCCTCTTGGGTTCACATCATAGTGGTCCCTTGCCTATCTTATAGAAGCCATCTATAGTAATTGGGGTAAAGTGAAATATGTTTATTTATAGGACTGTTCTAGGCTGAAAGAAAATTTGTGTGTAATGTAAAAGAGTCACAGCCATTACTTAATTCTAGATTAACATGAATTATTATAGGTACATAAATGCAGTAACTTACATAGGCACTAGATGACGCCCGCAACTCCGTTGCGCGAAAGTTCGTATTACAATTTGTAAAATGATTTAATACGAGATGAGATGTACACAAAATATAGTGTTATTAACTTGTTAGAATTTTGTATTACCATAATATTATGTTTTGGTTTACTTGTGTTTTCATTGTTGTATTCTGTTTCGATTAAAAAATTATAATTCCTTTTCGTAGTATATCTTATATTTTTAAACGAGCAATTCTTGTATATAATTGGAATCTTGGAATCGGCTCCAACGATTTTCATGAAATTCAGTATACATATAGGGGGTTTCGGGGGCGATAAATCGATCTAGCTAAAAATCATTTTTAGAAAATTTAATTTTATTCGTGTTTTATCGAATACCGAGCAAAGCTCGGTCAAATAGCTAGTTTTATAACTAGCTATTTGACCGAGCTTTGCTCGCCTATCACATATATTTATTTTATAATAAAGATCGTAAAAAAGTTCCTAACAATTGATTTAACTATTGTTATAAATGTTTTAAACACGTGTAGAGCTGTGAAACAATTTATATTTAGTATCTATAATCAGATAACACCTCGTAAAGTTGTACATCATAAATTCCAGCCACAAGTTAAATTGCCAGCCACTGTTACAATGTTCATAATCCTCGTATAATTATTATGATAATGTACTGCAATACATAAGATGGAAACAACTTTCAGCCTGGGTATACCTACAGAATATTGCTTCCTACGAAGAATAAAAACTAAGGAAGAGTAACTGTGTCAAAAATTTTGTCTGTGAGTCTACAAAATGTGACCCGAATACATGCATACTTTATGCATGTATTCGGTACACAATTTTGTGTATAATATAATATAGAAGTGATAGTTATTGTCAACGGCTTTCTTTCGTAAAGAGTGTTAGTGTTTCGTAGCTATTGTCATAATATTTTAGTGTGTGAAAAGGAACCAAATTCAAAACGGGATGGGAGTTACGTTTCCTTTTATTCGTAGATTGCTTCACGAAGATACTGACTGAACTTACTTTCTGTAAGTACGACTCCATTTGGCATTTTTTTCCGCTCATGCGAAAATCGAACTAAATTACCATACACTTGAAATTCCTTCGCGCGAATACGGTTTTGTGGAGTCTTAGCGATTTCCGAACCGAATTTGTTTAGCCAGTTTTTCACGGCAGGTTTAGGTTAAGAAGTGGTAGGTAAATATTTTCTGTTGAAGCTGAGAAAAACTTGGTATTTTTCATTTGGGAAAAACTTATTTCTTCTAATGTTCTAACACGTTTGACTTTAAATATGATAAGGACAAACTGTTACAAAATGTTTGTGTTTGTGAAATAAATTCGAGTTTCATAAAATTTTCTACAAAAAACAACCTTTGTGTCATCACATCAATCATTTTGGCCTGAACCTATTTTCCACGTTTCCGCTTGCGCAGCATAATTCACAGAATCACTCCACCGACACTCAACAATTCATGTATATTTGAAAACCGAAACTGTAAAAATGTGCTTGAAGCATCCAATTTCAACCGGTGCTTGAAAAATTTTGTATGTAATATTAATTTATAGAATGAAATAAATTTGCTTTTTTCACCGTATATTTTGTTGATTTACTGTAAATTCCTTGTAAAGTTTAATGAGCATAATCACAATATAAAGTCTTATTTTCCTCTAAGTCTTAAAACAAATATACAAATAAAGTTAGCATAAAACGAAATCGGAGGTGGATGCTCTAAAGTGGAATAAAATTGTAAGATAGAGGGTGCATTTGCCAAGTGTATCAGGTGCAGGCAAACGGAGTGAATGCTATTTTATTTACGCGGATATCTCGAGATATTCGTTCACGATGTTATACGTCGATGCTCTTTATGTCACATCTCGAGGAGCGTTCGATGTAAGTGTTCGATGCATGTATTACTGTTTATCGATTTCGCGTTTTGTCGGTGTCGGTGACAAAACGCGTTTTTAAAAGTTTTGACGGTGTGTCGGGTACAAATTTAGATTGATTTTCGTTTATGAAGTAAATGGCTGTGTTAACTTTTGATACCCAAGTAAAAGGAATACTGTACGATGTAACCAATTATTTTTCATGTAGTTTGGGATTTATCGTTTTTTTTTATATAAAATAAGGGGGCAAACGACCAAACGGGTCACCTAATGGAAAGCAACTATCGTCGCTCATGGACACTCGCAACATCAGAAGAGCTGCAGGTGCGTTGCAGGCCTTTTAAGAGGGAATACACTCTCTTCTTGAAGGTTTGCAGGTCGTATTACATATTATGTAATACTGCTGGTGACAGTTCGTTCCAGAGTTTTACAGTGTTCGGCAGAAAGTTACGCGAGAAACGCACGGTGGAAGAATGCCACTCATCAAGGTGATGAGGATGGAATATTTTTCGCGTGGGACGATGGCGAAAAATTGCAGGTGGTATGATTCCGAACAATTCCTCAGAGCACTCCCCGTGATACAACCGATAGAGGATGCAGAGTGAAGCTACATCTCGGCGTAATTCCAAGGGCTTACGCCGAGATGTAGCTGCTGAAGCTGTTTGAAACACTATGGCAGTCAAAAATTCGAGCGGCCCTTCGTTGTATACGATCCAGAGGTTCGTATCCGATCCAGATCCATCCATTCGGATTCGATCCAGTTGTAGGCGTTGGTCCGGACTGAAGTACTGTCTCGCTCTGTTGAGAACACCAAGCTTCTTCGAGGCTAACTTGGCCTTACCCTCTAGATGATATCGGAACTGGACTTCGCTCGATATGTTAACGCCAAGTATTTCAATGCTAGGGGACATGGTTACAATGTGCCCTCAAAACGAGGATATACGACCATAGGTCGTTTTGCTTATATTGTCTGTAATTATCATAGAAGATTATGATAACAGATTTAACAGAATAACTATAACAATGAAATATTATTATAAATTGCCTTTCATGAAATAAATTACGTAACTACAATTTATATATCCGAGACAGTCGATATTGTATCTCTTCTTTTATCATTACTATGACAAATTACATGTTATATTTTTGTGTTTTTAATTATCAGTACTATTAAAATAATCTCTAGATATTACTAAAACGGAAAGTTGCTGCTAATTTTTAATTCATTTCTTCCGAGGAAAATGTTTTTCCTAAAGCAATTCCATATTGTGTCAAATAAGAAATCACATTAGGCTTATTTTTTGTGCGAGTAAACTCACAACTCCTTGCCAAAAGCGGTTACATAATTGTATATGAACAGAGTTGTTTTTAGATTAAATTGTTGTGCTTCCCTGAATTTCCCAATCGTTTTCCTTCAAAGTAAAAAAAAATTTAACTTTGTTTTTATCCAATTTTTATGTTACACAGTTTATATAGGGAAGCCATATTGTATTACAAAAGTTGTTTCAAACATCGTAAACATTTAAAAGTCACAAAATAGAAATAAAACAGTGATAAACGAAACAGAACCTTCGTCGGATAAAGCCAGATGAGACTAGAAGAAGCTTTAAAGATAAGCTGGGTAAGCTTATCTTATACTAAACATAAATATAATACATCTGAATACTGATATATTTTGTTAGCAACATCTTTACCTTATCATAGAAAACTCCTTTGAGTTCGGTAAGGACTACTGATAAAAATATCCACATTGTGAACTCATTTTTGTTCTAGCTATACAATATTCATAGCTAACCAAACATTGTGTAAGTCACCACTATGTCAATCTTTTAAATAAGCTTTAATTTAATGTAAATTTTCTGTTCAACTATGAAATTAAAGTTAAGTTTTAACTTAAATTAAATTAAAGTTATAATGCATGTTCATTTTACAGCTTTAGCTCTAAACTTATGCACAATCTTCGCGGGTTTGCTCCAGCCAATGTTTGGAATACACAATACAAAATATGATTGTTAGAACGGCCGGTTTCAAAAATAGAGTGTTTTCAATAAATTAGAATTTATGTCCGTTTCCAGACAGCCGGCGCAGTGATGTAAACGTGCGGTGTAACTCTGTGTTTACACAACGCAACAGTCAGTGGCTTGTAGCTACTTTTGGCATCTGCGTCCTGCGAAAGTCGCACGTAGCGTTCCCACCACTCCATACTACTAAATCTATATCTATACATATTATAAAACAAAGTCGCTTTTTTCCCTCGTGTCCCTTTGTTCCCTTTAATCTTTAAAACTACGCAACGGATTTTGATGATTCTTTCAGTGTTAGATAGCCCATTTATCGAGGAAGGCTATAGGCTAAATTTTATCACGCTAAGACTAATAGGAGCTAAGAAATAGAGGAAAATGTGGAAAAAACGGGGAAAATTATTTGAAAGGGCAAACTTGAACGCGCTAATCTCAGGAACTACTGGTCCGATTTGAAAAATTCTTTCAGTTTTAGATAGCCCATTTATTGAGGAAGGCTATATTTTATCACGCTAAGACTAATTTAGGAGAATGTAGAAAAAACGGGGGAAATTATTTGAAAGGGCTTATCTCGCGAACTACTGGAGCAATTTTTATGTTATTTGGCACAGATAAGAAGTAGACCACGTGAAGGATCATAGGCTATCGATTTTAATCATTTTTTCAGTGGCTATATATTTTATACCCGTGCGACGCCGGGGCGGGTCGCTAGTAATATTATAAATGTAGAAATGTGTCTGTCTGCCTGTTTGTCTGTAACCTCTTGACGCCAAAACCCGATAAACCGATTTTACTGACATTTGGTATAGAGATATTCTAAGTCCTGGGAAAGGACATAGGATACTTTTTAACCCGAGAAAATGTAAGCTTCTCGCGCGATAATAGAATTTTGGAGCAACATAGCTGCAAGCTCTGTTGCGCCTATTTATCTAGTAGGATATAATCCCACCAAAAACATAAATGTAAAAAAGGAGAGCCAAGTTCAATACAAACATTTTGCTTGTCTATGGACTTCGCCGTAAAAAGAATGGAGATCTAAATGAGTGCCAAGTTCTATTGAAAATTTAAATATGTATTTATAGGAACCAAATCACATTATGAACAAACAATAAAGTATATTTCTTTGCTTTATTGAATATCTATAACAATTGCTGTTATTTAAATAATGTGAGATCTTAAAGTAGATTAGATTTAACTTTGCCAGTTTTCATTACATCAGTCATTTCATAAAGTTATTGAACATTTTAATTCTGATAAAAACTTGCCAAGTCAAATCTAATCTACTTTAAGATCTCACATTATTTAAATAACAGCAATTGTAATAGATATTCAATAAAGCAAAGAAATAGACTTTATTGTTTGTTCATAATGTTATTTGGTTCCTATAAATACATATTTAAATTTTCAATAGAACTTGGCACTCATTTAGATCTCCATTCTTTTTACGGCGAAGTCCATAGACAAGCATAATGTTTGTATTGAACTTGGCTCTCCTTTTTTACATTTATGTTTTTGGTGGAATATTACTTCTTTTTGTAAAGAAATTTTTCCGAGCAGGTGTACGTCCACCTAAATCTTCCCAGTTCAAACTTAAGTATGTATTCGACTATAGTCGCACACAACCTTAAGGGGTTGTTTCACTACTTCCTGATAAGTGTCGGATATGCTATCCACAACTTATATGACAGATACTTCATACTTCATATGTCAGATAAGTTGTGGATAGCCTATCCGAAACATATCAGGAAGTGGAGAAACAACCCCAGGCTTGTTGAGTATCAGTCGAATTAAACAAAGAAAATCCGGATTATTCCACTACTCCCCGTTGATAATCCCCGTCAACGGGGATTAGTGAACATAAAGTGAACTTTTTGTTCACTAATCCCCGTTAACGACAATTTTTGCTTGTAATGGGGATTTATGAACTAAAAAAGTTCACTAATCCCCATTACTTTAAAAATAAAATACTAATGTAAGAATCAGGTACCTTTTATTTATTATTGGATAAGAACTCAGTTATTTTTTATAATCAAATTAAATTAAATTTAAGCCTGATTAGTGATTACAATACTTAAAAATTAAATTACTAAATACACCTAACAAAATCACAGTTTGTTACAATTATTAATTAAAAAGAAAACACTAAAATATAGCATTCCTAACAAAATAAAATCACAGATTGTTTCATTATTAATTAAAAAGGAAACATTAAAACATAGCATTTCTAACATAATAAAATCACAGATTGTTATAATTATTAATTAAAAAGAAAACATTAAAACATAGCATTCCTAACATAATAAAATCACAGATTGTTACAATTATTAATTAGAAAGGAAACATTAAAATTAGCATTTCTTACATAATAAAATCACAGTTTGTTACAATTATTAATAATTAAAAAGAAAACATTAAAACATAGCATTCCTAACATAATAAAATCACATATTGTTACTATAGAATCACCTTAATTTCTCTAAGGAGTGCTATGTTTTGATGTTTCCTTTTTAGTTAATAATGTAACAATCTGTGATTTTATTATGTTAGGAATGCTATATTTTACTGTTTCCTTTTTAATTAATAATTGTAACAATCTGTGATTTTATTATGTTAGGAATGCTATATTTTAATGTTTTCTTTTTAATTAATAATTGTGACAAACTGTGATTTTATTATGTTAGGAATGCCTTATTTTAATGTTTTCTTTTTAATTAATAATTGTAACAAACTGTGATTTTATTTTGTTAGGAATGCTATATTTTAATGTTTTCTTTTTAATTAATGATTGTAACAAACTGTGATTTTGTTAGGAGTATTTAGTAATTTAATTTTTAAGTATTGTAATCAGGCTTAAATTTAATTTAATTTGATTATAAAAATAACCAATAAGTGAGTCCTTATCCAATAATAAATAAAAGGTACCCGATTCTTACATTAGTATTTTATTTTTAAAGTAATGGGAATTAGTGAACTTTTTTAAATCATAAATCCCTATTACAAGCAAAAATTTTGCTTGTAATAGGGATTTATGAGAAGAACAAAAAGTTCACTTTATATTCACTAATCCCCGTTAACGGGGATTGTCAACGGGGAAAAGTGAAATAACCTGAAAATCCAAGCGACTTGAATAAGCAGCTGGGCTTTTTTAAAGGATGTTGTACCCAAACGGTAAAAACGATACCCAATTACTGAGACTTCGATGTCTGTCCGTCTGTATGTCCGTCTCTCTGACTGTCTCCAGGCTGTATCTCAAGACCCGCTGTAGCTAGAGTTCTAAAATTTTTACAGATTGTGTATTTCTATTTCCACTAAAACAATATATACTGAAAATAAAAAAAAAATAATATTTAAGGGGGGCTCCCATACAACAAACGTGATTTTTTTGGTCTTTTTTGCTCATAATCAATAATGGTAGCCGGTAGACACTTGAAATATTCTCAAAATCTTTAATTATATGTTTACTTCTATAATTTATAATAAAATCAAAATCAAATAAATATTTAAGGGGGCTCGCATACAAAAAACACATTTTTCGCTCTGTCCGACTCACATTTGGCCGATTTTTTATTTTTTTGGGTTTTTCCCTGAGCTTTCACACAATTACCAAGGTGGATTCCAAATTTCAGCCTTCTGGGTCATCTGGAAGTGGGTTAGAATTTTGATCTATAGGTCAGTCAGTCAGTCAGTTAGTGATAAAAATTACGATTTTCGGACGTGATTATCTAAATAACCGTTTGAGATTTGTTTATGAAATTTAGAGCATATAATTTTCTCGCAAGTCTCATTATAATTATGAGCCAAATTTGAAACATTTATATTAAATAATTTTTGAATTATGAGGGGGTCAAAAGTGGCTCCAAATTGTTCGTGTAATATTACACACGGTGCTGCTCGCCAGTTCTGTTTTACTTGAACTTGGCTTGACACGCTACCGCGTGTCTAGATATTTCTGTAATGTTTTCCCGCTTGAGTCAGCACCAGCAGACAGAAAACAAAAAGTTTTTTTTGACGTTAGGCAACTTTTCAGTCAATATGACGTGTGCAACATGCCAGATTTTAGTCGAATAGTTTTTAGTATGTGCTAGTGGAGCCCTCCCCTCTCTTCTTTGCGAACTATTGATGTAACTGCTACAACAATATGACACTCCCACACTGGTCTTGATGATCTAGCCAGTGTGGTTTGCAAGAATAAATTACTGTTCTCAATTATGAGCACAGTATTTACTATACTGTGCTCATAATTGAGATACCACTCGCTCTCCTTTATTCTCACTAGAATGGATAATCCGACCCGACCAGCTATAGATCAGGCACACGGATCATCTTTGAAACAATATTTATTTCTTTACGTACTAACGTGGAAATCTAAATTATGACATTTATATTCTAAGCCACTTTACAAATAAACTATTGTCGCTTCCGCTCCTGTCATATTTAGTGGCCATACTTCAGAGTTCAGATGCAATTCACGGATATGTATAAAATTTTATGTTCCATAAAACTAGGACGGCCTTAGTGATATTATAATTTATGACAAAGCCTTATACAAAGCATTATATAACGCAATTTCATGAAATCCAATGTAAAATTGTAAACTGACAGACTTTCGCATTTACTACATTAATAGTATATTTTTAATACCCAACAGGTTAAAGGTTAAACATTATTGAATTAACATAAACTTCAAATTCACGATTCAGTTTCGAGTTTAATTTATGTATAAGTTCCCTGGACATCTAATTAAAGTTTTTGACAAATCCCCAAAGTGAAGCCTTCCTCCACGAAACGGCAGATGTTTGATAGACCCTACGTAATGGGGGCCCTTATATTTTGATCAAGTTTCCCTTTAAACTTAGCCAAATAAGAAATTTATTTACAAGTAAACGTACTTGGGTCGTTAAATTTTTATGCCTCGTGGGAGATCCTCCTGTCAATAAAAATATTATAACTTCCTTCTCGCCGTTTATATCAGACGTAATACTTTCCCGGCCAGTCAAAAAGTCCTAATAAAAGTCGAAATTATATCTACGCATTTTTCTGTAAATAGGTTTCTTAGAACGAATAACCGGGAGTAAAAAATTGGAAATCTTATTTATTTTCTGTGCTAGTTGTTGTATTAACAAGTTTGTAACTAATAGTAGGTATAATTTGTTCTTACGAATTTCAAAGGTCTCCCTTATTCCTCTTTTTAAATATCTAATAAATCAAAATATACCTAATTACTTTTTTACTCCATAAGTTTAAGTTTACATACAATTGACGCTCATTAAAATATGTTTTAAATAATAGTAATAAGGACTTTAACGTTACGTTCGCCTGACAAATAACTTCTATATATTTTTAAATTGCACACTTTAAACTCGGAAATGTAGAGACTCAAAGATTCTTAAAATCACATTTTACCAAACAGATTGTGAGCGTTCATTACGATTAAACGAAGCGACTAAATTGGATTTTGAAACTTTTTAATTCGATTCCGTACCATTTCAATTCTATTTCCTGAGATTATAAATGCGGGCTATATCTTGAAGCGCGTAATTAAATACAAATAAATACGTGCACGTAATATAAATTGTGCGGTACTTGATATTTAAAATTATTATCCGTTATGTTATTATATAAAATGGATATCCTGGCTAGAGTATGTATGTCTTTAATATTACGTCTTCATCAAATTTTCTGGAAAATACCTGTTAAATTTTACTAAATACAGTGTGTAACAAAACTTAGTTGTAATACTTTAGGGTGTGTATGTGTTTCTTGTAGAGAGTTCACTGTTAAAGTAGCTGAAAGACCAATTTCTTTTTACTTTGGTATGGGCAAGCGCCCTGCAGCGTCACGAGTTTCCCCATACAAAAGTGAAAGAATTGTTTCTCTTTCAGCGCTGCTACTTTCACAGTGAACTCTACAAGAAACACATACACACCCACAGTATTATCACTTAGTTTTGTTACACCCTGTATATTATCATAATTAGGGAAATTACAGCAGTGATTCAGACTAAATCACGCCCGCAACTCCGTTGCGTCAAAATTCGTTTACCTCGCGGAAACCGTCCATTTTTCCGGGATAAAAAGTATCATATTCCTTTCCCCGGATTCAAAGTATCTCCACACCGAATTTCAGTAAAATCGGTTCGGCGGCGGTTTGGGCGTGAATAGGTAACAGAAAACAGACAGACACACTTTCCCATTTATAATATTAGTATGGAAATATGGATATTAATTTTATTCATATTAGAAATTATAGGAAATTAGACGTGATATATTACATTACCTACAGAGCGAAACATGCACAAAATTTCATGAAAGTTTAATTACAATGAAACATTTCTAACATCGAAATTAAATTTTAATATCTCCGTCCTCCATTCGTGTTGGGGGATTTAAAGTATTTAATGCTGCGGGAAGCCATTTTGTTTTTATTCTCTATTCCTTTTGTCATAGAAATAAAAGCCAAGAAAGAAAATAAAACATCTCGTACTAACATTCTTAAATATCTAATCTACATATTATTTTAGTTGTAACAAGAGCTAATGAGCCTTTTCCGTTGAGCCATAATGTACTAATACAAAACTAAGGTATTTACAAAACTGTAGACGTGTCGACGTGACTTGTGGACAGAGCTGGGAACAAATTATCGGACGAACGTCCGCGGACATTTTCATCGGATGTGGCTTGTTTCTATCTGATCAATACAAAATACACTAAACTGTGCACATTGTCTGACATAAGTCGCGGACGCGACCTTGAGCGTTCGGACGTCCGAACAGAATCTGGCTGGCCGGATGTTTTGGCATCCGCGGACGTCTGCCATTGACATATAGGTTAGGTCTTTGAGTCCGCGGATGAACCGTGCACATTGTTAAGTCGCATCCATCAGCCGCGACTTATGGATGCGTCCGATAATTATTTGTTTCTAGCTAAGTCGACGTCCACGATCGACGTCAATTGTGTATGCTAGAGACAGCTTCACAATCATGGTGACAATCATGAACCGAGTAGAAGCGAGATTTTATGTAGAGCTAAAGCCATTTCATCAGTCATATAATATAATGTCATAAACAGGCTCATATTATATTATTCTTCCGTCATAAAATAAAACATTCCTTTGGCAGCAAGCGTGCGAAGTTTACATACATAAACTCTGTTTGAATTCATTTCGACCTGAATATAAACTAAACCTGGAAAAGGTTGCTATTATGAAAGATATTTAAATATGAAGCATTAATTGCCCAGTTAGTAAATACAATCGAGTTTAAGATAATTTGTTTATATCATGTCAAAATTAATTATAATACAGTATGTATAAAAAAGTGTGTGCTGAGAACTAGTAAATAATCAAGAATATCTAAAACATTGTTGGAGAAGTCAAACATTCGACAGTCATTTTAGTTCTTAGGAAACGTAAAAAGATACAATGTTGCATATTTACATAGCAATAAAGTGCAAGAAGCTTCATTTACTTTACTTTGAACTTTGAAGTGCGCAAGAAGCACCCAGTAAACATTACCAGTTATGACACCTAATAGCATAATCAGTATCTTGATTTAGTTAATACTATACTAAATGAAAGCATTTTAAATTCGTTTTAAAATGCTACATTTACGAAGCGTACATTTTTCCGTTATCAAAAACTGCAAAATGCCGTCAGCGGTTTTGGCGTGAATAAATTGTTATTTATTTCCTCTTTCGCGTTTCTATCTAATATTAGTATGGATAATACAACATATGTCTCGACTTTAATTTATTTTATCATTGTCATTATTAGTGTACAGAGTCGACGGGAGAGATTTAGATCTGTGTAGGTTTAATGTATTGCCAATAACATATTACAGGTCCTAATTGTGTATAATCTGGCTTTGAACTACATAATTGGGTACTAATTGCAAAATTACTCGTAAAACGGTAAACTCTGTAGCTAAGCAGATTAAACTTAATCCATTAATTTTGAGCGATGTAATACATTTACGGAAATCAATTAATAAACATTTAATGCATACTATTTGTAAATTACCATTTTACGGTTAAACCACAGAACTGATTTTTATGAAATTAAGTATTGAAAAATTAATTATTTAATAGCGAGAAAAAGTACACTTTAGCTCATAATAATCGAATATCAATATTTAACAAAGTGAACAGTAGTACTGTACCAATTAGAAAATAATCTTATGTGTAAGGAATTCTTGACGTAGGTTTTCTTTTTCATGTAATTTATCTTAATTCCTTAAACATTAAAAAGTAATTTATAAATCAAAATATAAAAGTCATAAAAAGCGTTGTTTTGTTTTATTTGTATTGTTTTAATATGTAAATTATATTATAGATCGCTTTTATAGATAACATAGAAACGAATCGCGGCATGTAATTGTATGGGAACACGCCATTAATAATTGTTGGACACTTTGTTAAAAATCGATGAAATACACGTGCCAAACTAAAACATTTAATAACTTATTACATATAGGTATTGAGAGAGTATTGAGTGTGCATAAAATATTTTAATGATAATATCTAGTATGTGGTCTAAATTTCCGATGCAAAAGGATATCATGACTTACAATACGAGTAATAATGCCTGTGATCAATAGTTATTCTTCAAAGTTTAAAATATCTGCGTTCATCCACGTTTCATCAAAATGAGTCTAGTACTTTATAAGAAAATCATAATTCAAACCGTACAATACAAAGGTTTCATTTATGAGGCTTATAAAATGTGGAGGATAAGACGGCCCATATTATAGTTTCCGCTAAATTCTAAATTCCAATGTTCCAAGTTTAGAAATAGATGCTAGTGCAGTTGTCTACAACGAAAACCTTTTAGTTGCGCCATTACAGGTCGGTTGATGTCCACATAATGACTCTAATGGACTTCCTCGTAGTACACATTTCACATTGTTTTTATTACTTTTCTTAGGACCAACAAATATAACATGTCTAAGTGACGTTTTTAGGAG
The DNA here is from genome assembly GCA_963422495.1 of Polyommatus iphigenia. Taxonomy (NCBI): domain Eukaryota; kingdom Metazoa; phylum Arthropoda; class Insecta; order Lepidoptera; family Lycaenidae; genus Polyommatus; species Polyommatus iphigenia. The sequence continues at coordinate 23,539,919 of OY730187.1, read as the reverse complement.
CGAGGTCCCGAAGGATGTGAAAACTTTTCCGGGTACCGAAATTCGAATACTTATTAAAGATTTTTTTACGATTTTTGGGTTTTCGATTTCGCGTATTCAAATAACAAAATTGATGGCTACCCTTGAGATTAGGCTTTTTGATATTTCTTTTGCCGTTAGGGGCCAACTCACACGAAGCTTGTGGTTTCGAAAGTTTAATTCTGTTTAAGAATTATAATTATCCACCACTCACCAGCCACCAGCCATAGCTCTATATTAATCGGGTCTTTGTTGTATGAAACCTAAGCAAGTAGCAAAGTTACACAAAGCGAAAGCTGCATTATCGTTTTTTTTTTGTGGTTACATCGTTGAGATAAAATAATATTTTGCAACAAGTAGGTAGTCAATAGAAATACCTACTGTATAAAGTTTTAATAAAATGTTTTAATACACACCATCAACAAGTCAGTAGTAATTAATTCGCGAGAAAAAGAATGGGTGGACTGAGAAACGAATGCTTTTAATTTACGAGGCAATCTTCACGGCTTTCGGAGACAGATTTACGATCACTAAACCTCAAACGCACTACATCACCGGTTACACCTTGCCAGAATATGACCAGCCCGATTCTAGTAACTCGAATCTCGGTTCCACATTCCCGTAAGCGCGAAAAGACGAAAATATTTACCAGACCGTGCTTGTACGGCTGGGAATTTACTGGCCGAGAATTCTCTCGGCATTTTTACACTATTTTGACAATAGCATTTTTGTGTATTCACACAAAAATGCTATTGTTATGATTATTGTAAATATAATTTACAGCAGCTACAATTAAAATTTAAAAGAAGGTACAATATTGTACAGGTTTTTAAAGGTCTGCCTCATAGAAAAGTTTTGCGGTGATAATAATGGTGATGCTAGTTTGTTTACGTATGACATTAATTTCTTAGTCGGCACAAAATGGTAGCAAAACAAGTGATAAAAACTTTTTTCATTAGAAGAGATGAGCAGGGTCATTTCTTTTGACTAGGCAAAGTAAAACGGATCAATCTGAATTAATATCATAATAAAAGTCAGGTATTTTCAATCTGTGACAGTTAAAGTATTGTGCAATTATTACGAGTATGTTACAAAACAAAGGAAATATCAAGTTAAGAAGAGGGTGCTATTTGTAAAGTCCCTAAGAATGCTTCCTTAAAATTAACTTAACTACCCTTAACTTAATGTGAGAAATAATGAGTAATTTTTTATTACTAAACAATAATATTTTTCTCCCGCATAGAGAAAACTATGAGTTTCTCGTCCCAACTAATCTCGTTACATAAATCGGTGGAAGTACAATCTATAAGGCTCTCGAAACGTATGCGTTATATGTATAGTTGTTCCCTTGTGACCTATTTGTACATGGGTATCGGCCATTATTCATTCTCCACTCACACTCACTCATACTTTGTGAAAAACGTTGCGGCATCAGAAATGTATTTTCCGCGGGAGAAGGAATGTAAAAATCATTATTTTTAACAAAAAAATTAAAACCGACTTACACTACTACAGTCTTCATTACTTTGAAGTCGGTACCAGCTAATTTAAGCGTGAGTTCAGTAATGTCAGAATATCTGAAACTTTTAGGACTGGTACCGACTTCAAAGTAATGAAGACCGTAGTATGTACAGAAATAGTTGAGATTTCGACGAATTCTGAAAAAGGCACTATTAAAGAGTAAGAGTTATTTAATTCTTTTTAGTTCATATTACTATTGTTTTTACCTTGGAAGTCGGTTTTAATTTTTTTGTTAAAAATAATAATTTCACTCTTTTTAATTATCTGCAAAATAAGGCTTTATGCATAAATAACCAATACGAAATATGTTAACTATTCACATTATGTTACTGTAAGCGAAATTGTGGTAAAAGCTTGCAGTTATCTAAGCGATGCTGCAATTTCCAAACTTTTATCTTTAAAGGTTCAGGAGTTCTGTTCAGTACCTTTGGACCAAGAGACACCTTCGTATGAAATTTCTCTTATTCGTAACATATGTTTAACTTACTAGAAACAACATCTTAACCACTATGAGTGTTTTAATAAATTTCAAGGATTTCCCTCGATTGCTCATAGATCCCATCACCAGCTCACCACTGTCGTAATTGTTATACAAAATTAAAATTATATCCTATACAGCAACACGAGAATTTTGAAAATCGGTCCACAAACAGCGAAATCATCATCAAAAACATCTGCTTGGATGCAAAATATCACGAAAAGTACCAATAATTGGGTCATAGTGTGATGACCCATGGTATAATTTTAGTTGTGATGATGATGATTATTCAAATTGATGTGCTGCAGGGCAATCGCGCTAAATTTTTTCAACTGAACCGCAAATGAAACTCGGACGTTGATCGACTTTTGGAACGATTCGGTATCGCGCTAACGTTTTGACAGCCAGTTGAGACGTAACTGAACCTCAGCTCAAGCGCAAACGCTGTCAAAACAAAAAGTTGATACAATGCAACTTCTACTCGCACGTTTCTGAAACGTTTCTTATTTTGGTATGTTAAATTGACGAAAATCGATGGAAAAATATAACATAAGCTATAATCAAATTATAATTTAAGCTTATGTTTTACTTCAAAGCTGTAAAATAACACTACGGACTATTTGAGTTTGTTAAAAAGTGAATTGAATTTTGACATTACTTCTTTACGTAAATGTTTTCTCCGCCACATAAAACTTTTGTCACAAGTCACTAGTCACTACTCAACACTTATGGCGCTTGTAAAATATAGTAAAACACTATAAATTTAATTACGTAAATTAAAAACTCCAAGTAATAATCATTCGCATTCATAACTACCAAAACAACTTCACTCGTGTCATATTCATCCATATGTTTAAATAAACAATTTGTCAATTGACCAATTAACGCATCGGAAAAAATTTGTTCATATTTAAACCAATCAAAATTAAATTAGAAGAGCGCTGATTGGTCCGCTGCAATGTCTGTCTATAGGTCAAACGTTGCGCTTCGTTCGAGTTCCATCTAAGGTTGAGCTACGGTTGAAACGTTAGCACGATACCGAAATTTGTTCAGACGCAGCGGAACCAAACCGTAACTTAACCGCAACCAAAGTAGATGTGAACCTGAATTGAAACGTTTAAAAATAGCGCGATTGCCCTGCTGGTTTCAGTTGTTTAAACAACGCCGAAATCCCCGAACCTGTACCTATAAGCGTTCAAAAGTTCTGTACGGTACCTTCGGATCCAGGGTACAACCTGGTGCGAAATCTTACTTTTTGGTAGCATCTACCTTGAATGCTTCAGAAAAAATCAAAATCACTATATGTTTCTATAAAAATTTCAAGGTGTCCCTTCGATTCCTCAAGGATCCCATCATCAAATCACCACTTTTGTGAACATGGTACCAAATTCAAGTTAAACCCTATACAACACAAAAATAATTTTGATAATCGGACCACAAACGGCTGAGTAATCGATGAACATACAAATAAAAAAAAAAGCTACATACAGCCGAACGTATTACCTCCTCCTTTTTGGAAGTCGGTCAAAAATCACAAGCAGCTTTGTTTCACAAAACATCAATGCGAAAACCCACAAAAATGACCAAGTATACTATGGCCACTTTTGTATTTTTTTGTTTATCCCAATTTTGGAGTCCAAAATTACAATTGCTACGAATTTGAAAGACCTGACTTATTGTTATTAAAATAAAATCGTATCTCCAAAATATATGACGTACTCGTATAATAAAAAACCACCAGGTCGGTTTCAAGGCTTAACCCAGTATAGTCAGAAAAACATGTCTATCTATGGACACAACATGTTTTAGCGATGTTTCAATACTTAGCTCATTTCTTAAGTAGAAGAACTATCCTTCAGGATCTCTTTTAGGGCTATTTCCTCTATAATGATAGAGGAAATAGCCTCATAATATTATGAGAGACGTGAGTCATAAGTCATGACTCGTGACACGAAAACGTAAGATATTACGTACTAAACCTTTCTTCAGCTTTTTTATTTTGCTCCTAAATTAGATATATTACTTTTAATAGTAGGAATACTAGAATAGCAGTCGCCTTGACTTTCTTGGCAGACGGTCGGGTGATGTAGAATGCGCTATCTTTGAATCAACGCCGTAACGCTCGCGTAGTAAACAGAGATCTCAAACAACACAATACTAAACAATGCAATGAGTATCAACGATTTGTGCAAGAATATATTTTTATTGTGATTGCATAATCAAAATGGCAAAGTCTTATTGGTCAAAGTATTTTAACTGAACCGAGAAAACTCAAAAGACTTTAATTGATAGCACCACGCGAGCAAACGTAATATTATCTAACTTTTGTAAGTTTCGGGATTATGTCTAAGCTTAAAATAAACTCTTTAACTACTGCATTGTTTGTTAAGCCAGGCTTCTTTGTCATTCACCACTTAGTAGTTACCTAATAAGTGATAGGCAGGACAGGTAGAGTCTCAACCGTAGAGGTAGCTAGCGTACATAAACGTCTTATTTCTCCTAAATATAATACATAATATACAACTGTAACATCACAAATAATTCTGCCATTAGTGTTTACGTGAGAAGGAAACATTTTTGTCATAATTAACACCCACGTGGCTGGAAATATCACATTTACGCCCCAAGTCACATGCCGACGAAAATTGGTAAATGCGAGGTATTTATTGGTGCCCGCCAAGAATTCGCTGTGTAAATTGGTAGGAGACAGGTACTTACCTCAATACGTTGGTTACCGCTATCCCCAACCCGCAGCCCGCGGGCCGCATGCGGCCCACCGGGACTTTATTTGTGGCCCGCGTGATGTTAAATCATTTTAAAATTCACGCCCACCGGCAAAATAACGTAGTCTACCTACGTGATATTCGTGAAATATTTTTTCCACTTTTAAATCGTTAATTTTGAAGGATGATATTTTTTAACTCTAAAAATTTTTTGTTGCGGCCCGTGACACCAAGACCAAAACATGTTTGTGGCCCGCATGAAAAAAAGGTTGGGGACCACTGGTTGATTATATTTAGTCCTTATTCCCAAATAACGTTAAATTAAGACAGTCACGGTTTTAGGTCTGTAAGGTTACTAAGGGCCTGTTTCTCCCCTTCCTGATAAAGTGCCGGATAGGCTATCCACAACTTTTTTGACAGATAGACTATCTGTCAAGCTAAGTAGTGGATAGCCTATCCGGCACCATCAGGAAGTGGTGAAACACGCCCTTAGACTTATAACATAAATGCGAAAATGTCAGGCTATCTGTCTCTCCGTTTGTCTGTCTTCCTTTTACGTCTGAACCGATCTTGATAATTTTTTTAGTATTCGAGAGACAGAAATTCCGGGCCATGTCTAGTTGAAGCTAAGTAACACGTTTTTACGTTATTTAACTTTAGGTAGACGTCATTCATCCCCTGTTTTAGTTCCGAGTATGAAATACAAAGAAAACTGGTTTGTTCATAACCGTTTAGTCTTTACCAACCTATTTAATTGATTATTTACTACAATCTACATGTGCAAAGGCTAATAAAACTATTCGATTGAATTAATTTCGATAAAATTTGACGAAAATAATTTTAAAAATAATATTTTGTTCGTCGTATGTCTCTGATATAATTTACACGTGTGTTGTTTTTTGATAGAATTGGACGAGTATTTTTGCCATATAATATTATTATACACACTATAATACCAGTCAACTCTTTGTGAAATTATTTTAAGCCAATAAATTATGAGGACAACAATAAGACATCGGTTTCAATACGTTATACGAGTATTTACAAATGACGCGTGGCTTCTGAAATTCATACAACACTCGCATAATAGACCAGCCCTGACAAAGGAATTTATTAATAGCAAGGAGGGGTAAGGAGGACATTTATTTTGTGACTAAGAATATAAAAAATAATATAAACGGCCATGTGCGAGTCGAACTAGAGCAAGGGTTCTATACTATGTGCTTTGTGAACATTTCAATGGCTTACCTGTTTCTCTGTTTCTGATATTGATTTCCAGCAAAAAAGGGCCAAAATATCATGGTTGTTGTAGGGACGCCCACATTAATTATGATTTTGTTACTTGTTGTATAATAGCGGCAATGGATGTTCAGTAAACATTTTAACTGTCCAGCTGGCATCATGTCACAGACTGGTGGCAGACAGACAGCTAGGTCTTTTACCTTGTTTTTAACCAACGGAACCCTAAAAAAATATTCTTTAAGTAAACAGTGCAGCATCATGAAAAATTGCCTTTCTCAATCGTTGGCTTTTCAGAAATAAATTATAATATTATAAGGATTAATGGCATATAACGTAACCTACATTTGCCACACTGTCATGGCAAAAGATTAAACTACTACTAGATATTGAAATTAGTTCATCGCACGGGAACCGTACGTTTTGATAGGATTTATATTCATTCCGGGATTCGATGAATCTCTATATTTAATCAAAATCAGGTCAGCTCCTAAGCATGAAAGGGAATGACAGAAATACTTTTGTATTTAAATATTAATATAAAGATATTTCATTCCATGTAGCAAATCGAGTTGGACTATATTTTAAGCAGTGTTGTGATTGTTTTACCCCACCTGAGCTCTTACAGCTATGTACTTTATTTATTTATAGGGCCAAAGTGAAGTTTATAAATGTCAAGTTCTATATTGGTTCAGTCTGCTCTGTGGATAAGGGATAAGTAGATGATATTTAAAGCTTCTCATTTTCTTCGTCTTCAGGAGACGAACATTCTTTCTTGTTATATGACACCTTTATTTATAAAAATTCACCCACCAGCATCAGAAATAAAATATAATCAGAGATAATGTTAACAAATAATTATTATCACGATTTAAAATGCCTACGCACTAAGTTACTTTATTGGCTATAAACCAAATCTTGGCGCGGGTTCAGGCGAATTAATTGTGTGAAAAGGCACGTGAGCGAAATTTTACATTTCGGCGCCACAGAATTACAATAATTTAGATTAATTAAATGGAGTTGAAATAGTAAAAAAAAGAATGATATAAGAATACTATTGTACAGCTTTTTTGTAGCTCCTGCTTTTATCCAAAGTGTTTACCTATAGCTAACATAGCACAGTCATACAGACAGACAGACTGAGCCGCTTTCGACTAATATTAGTATAAATGATATAAAACGAAACTACACAAGATATTTTATGAGTTTTATTAGTCCACCTGTGACCACGGCCGCTGGACAGTAGCAAAAACATCAGAAATAAGAAAAGTGTGATGTCGCATCGCCGCGTTGTGGCTTGGGCGGTGGGCCTTGACTTGGCTTTAATTGCTTAAAACTATGAATGACATTACTGTAAACATAAGAATCATTAGCTTTTATGATAGAGCTAATTACGGTGAATGAAATACCGAACAAAAAGCCAGCCAGCTAATCGCGAGCGGTATTGCTTCGTTCGCTGAATGGTTGCGCACCACTGGCTGCACATAGCTTGTTGCGGTCTGCGGATGACAACCGTGCGTTCAATATTACGTGGAAAATCTGTGCTATTAGTAGGGGAGGTAGTGCTAGCGTTTGCAAAGTCATTTCATAGCGACCGAATTTTTGTCCAGCGGTAGCTTAATATTTATCAATCAATATAATCAGCGTCAGTCGCCGCACCCGTGGTGGAATGTTAACTGAGAGTATTTCAAAATTGTAAAAAAAAATTGTTGCGAAAAGTGATTTTATACCGAATGAAACTTTGATGGATGATTATTGAGGTAATGTTTAACCAAAAAATCACTGTCAGCCGTATTGCAGACGGTAGGGATTCAACGTCAATCGGGTTACTGAACATGTAAACATTTTTTGAAATGAATGTTTCTACCTTGTAAATAATAAAGAAAACCGTCAGTCGCTAATACGACGGTGGAAAAACCGTCAGCCAGCGATATAAGTTATGACCAATATAGCCCTACTTCGCGCTCAATGTAGCCTAGGCCCTAGGGCGTCGCGTAGAGGACATTTCCACCTGCAAACATTCAGCTGACGGCGATTTTCGTTTGAATTAACCATATAATTATTTCACATAGCAATTTTAAGTAATTAAATCGATAGTCAATATTTGTGAAGAAGAATTATATACATTTTACTTTAAAAGCGCCATCTGTTGTTATATACTAAAACTAAAACAACACCTACCGAACCTAAACGTGTATAATCTAGATATGAACCTTTATTGGGTGCGAATTGGGATCTTTTTAATGTCAATTCAATACGATTCCCAACAACAACTTTGAGATACTCTTAATTTTTATTCCACCCTTTATGAAGTGGCTGACGATCAAAGCTGTTATGTATTAGTGGAATACTATTATTGTAACGATTTTTGCTCGGTATGAAATGACTTTTTAAACTGAGCGCGACCTCCCCCATATTCAATCTTTGTTCAATCATTTCTGAAGCTTTTTGTAAGAGGTATGAGATTATTTTTTTATATTATGGTTGACGACACCTATCATACTTTTCAGTCAGGATACTCAGGAAAAACGTTCTCTCAATTACTAATCTCTTATTTGTATGAAATCGAATCTGTACCCTAAAGGAAAACAGTAGTGAATAAATCTACTATATTACCATGCTCGTGTTTATGTACTCAGTGTGAGAAACGACAAAACCTCACACTCTGCGCTCTGAAATGTGCAAAATTTGAATATTATGTGAGGTTCGGGTTTACAACGCTATATAAAGTAAATGACTCATTGAATTTTACGGTAAGATATAATCTTAATATTGCAAGAACGATCTTGAGTGTAAAACTTCGTCTTACCGTCAAAGATCATTTAACTTAGTAGTCAGTACGCAACACAATATTCACCTGCAAAAGTTACGCCATTATGTATGGAAGAGTCGTGGTTGAGTTCGTTATGAGCGTTTTATCTGAAACTGCCATGTACGGTGTATAGTTCTGATGAATGTATTAACTTTAAAATTACTGAAACAGTTTTAACAAATATTTTTTTTATTATTACATATTACAAATATAGTAGAAAAGTACGCAAGAAGACATTTTGAACAATAAGGGAATGTAAAAACTATTTTTTTGTTGAGAGGATTTAGCTACTACAAAAGTATTAACCCTACAACTACAACATCCAAATTTAATTAAATGAACCACAACATGGGTCATGGGTGACCCCAAAATAAAAAATGATTACTTACAAAATATTAAACTTTAATAAATTTAAACAATTATTACAAGGTTTGTTGGATATTAATGGAATGCTTAAGGGAAAAAAATTTAGTACAAATCTGAAAATCTAGATACATTGGTGACAAATAGGTAACCTGTGTTGTGCACATATATTTTTGGAGCACTTAACACATTTCTCTCTGCCCTTCCTATCTTTGGCTCTAGTGCATAAATAGCAGCGGGAACTTGAAGTTGATCGAGTTTGGGCTACCTGAGCACTGTTTTCTTCATCTACTCCCAAAACATGAAGCATTATCACTTTAAGAGATTGGGGCAAATTTTTGACCTCATCAAGGCGGCGTTTCACGTAGGGCTGTACTAATTGAAGGCTTAGGTTTCTTAGAAAGTAGTTCCTTTTCAGTTTACTCCTGCGAATGTTTGCCTTAAGTATTACATATGAATTTATACCTCCAGCATCAAGCATGCCGTAGAAAAATCTTAGCGGCCACCTTCGTGTTTTTCTTGCTGTTGTCTTAGAATGACTTAATTGGTCAAACGTGTCAACGCCGCCTTTCGTGGCGTTATAATCCAGTATTATTGCGGGTTTTTGTGTATTAGGGTCAATTTCACCGCTGTTGTGCATTGTAGAAATCAGGACAACACATTTGTTTTTCTTCGGGACATGAGATACTAATGTGATGTTTTTATCAAACGCAAATACCGAAGTAGGGAAATCTTTTTTCTTTGTTAAAAACTTTGGAGGTATTTCGGGTTTGTTCTTTCGCAACGTTCCTATCATTGTTAGTCCAATATTGCGTAACTCATTTGCAAGTTGAATTGAGGAGAACCAGTTATCCATAGTGATGTTTCGGTTTGTATGATGAATAGGTTCCGATAGCTTCAAAACATAATAGGATGGGACAGACTGTCCTGTAGGACATTCTGTTATTCTACCTACATATGGAATTGCAGATATCATGTAAGCAGTCTTAGCATCACACATCATTACAACTTTTATGCCATATTTATCAGGTTTTTGTGGCATATATACAATAAATTTACAGCGACCACGGAATCCAAGTATTTGTTCGTCTACTGTTACATGTTCCGACGGAGTGTAGTACTCAGAGCATAGTACTTGAAATTTGTCCCATACCTCACGCATCGTTGCAAAATTATCATTGACTTTCCTTGCTTCACGTGTCTCATGATCATCAAACCGCAAGTAATTTACCAAAAATTCGAACCTGTTCTTTGACATTGTGGCCCTGAAAATAGGTGGACCATCCACAATCGACCATAACTCGGACAAGTTTGTTTTAGCTGTTTTGTATAAACCACTACGATACATTAATCCAAATAAAGCCATCAACTCCACTTTATCGGTTTTAGAAGTGTAACGTTGGTTTTTTATGGTCTCAGAAATTCTGTCAATTTGTGCATTGGTATGCATCACAATAATATCCAATATTTCGTCTGGAAAAAATTGCTTCCACGCTTCTAACTCAGTTTTTGCGTCGCGTGCGATACCTTTAGGACCAGGTTGATTTATCACGATGTTTCTACTTGCAGTGCGTGTATTAGGAACAGTGAACGGAGTTCTTCGCCAAGTATAACCATTTTTGCCCATACAGAAATCAGACAGAAGAACATCATCATCATCTGATCCAGATTCAACATCAAACAAATCATCTTCATCGGAGTGTTCGGATATATGTTCATTTTCTGCAGTTTCAGATCCATCTTCGTCCGAAGAACTGGAGGTTTCACCTTCATATTCCTCCAAAAGTTGCTCAATTTCATTACTTTCAAGGGCTCGTGACGTTGAGGCCATATTGAAAGACTATTCGTGAAATAAACGTGAAATCACACAACAGTTAATCACAAAAAAATAGTTTCGATAACCACAACACGGGTCGCGGGCGACCCCAAACTGCAATATCTCCGAACCTAATGAGCGTGCGCACCCCGCCATGCGTCACGGGCCACTGATTACCAATTACGGAAGGTACCTAGACGCACAGTGTTGTAGGTGCAAAACTCGCTAAATAAAAATAAAAATACGTGTGCGTGGGGTCACCCATGACCCCATGTTGTGGTTCTAGGGTTAAGTATAATATTTTAAATGCCGTTTGTACCATACTACAATTTTTGTTGTTTAGGGCAATTTAACTTATGACAAAATAATGTTTGTCGGGTCAGCAAGCAATTACTATAATCAACTAAATGTGGTAACTACTCCGTACACGTAGTTAAATCTCGTTCATAACAAAACTCGTTCAAAGTGGGCTGATTCTGTAATCTGGAGGCCTACTACGAAATCGTTTTGAGACTCAAAGAATCTAATCAGAATGCCGTGTCCTACTCTCACAAACCTGAAATGACGTTGATAGAGGACGCGGCATTCTGTGTCGATCGTTTGAGTCTCAAAACGGTTTCGTGGTACAGCCCCTGAGGGTGTCGGAACTCGGACGTCATTACGTTAAATAGCGATTAGTATCTTTCTTCATAAATTATTTTTGATCTATCGCCCGCGATTTGTTCATGCCCAATTGTTCAAACGCCAGATAAATTTCACGTTCAAGAAGTATTCAAAACTAATTTATCATAGTTTATTTTTCAGGTTAGTTTGATCTGAAAAAATGGATCGTAGACTATACATGAATTTTCATCACACATTTAATATACAAAATGTATAATTTATTTTAAAATAAATGCTATTTAACTATCCGATGCTGTTTAACCCATCAGTCGTGGCAAAACGAGACACAATAGCTTTTTCATTGTTATCGCGGCCGGATGTGGCCGCTTGGGGCTTCATGAATTAATATGTTTCGTAGTATTATAATTGTTTTTATTTAAAAATGGATCATGTGTCATAGCTTTTAACAAAGCGTGTAAATGTTTTATTGAATTCGGGACACCTGAAAATATGAGACTTATATAATAATATGAGGATAGTTCTATTTAATACATGAGATGAAATACTTACTTGAGTACATTTTTTATTAAGTAAACGTCTACATCTAAGCAGCAAATCTTAAAATACCTGTAGTCGATTCTTTATTTTACACATAAAACATTATCCAAATAATGTTACTTCAATGTAAACATAATTATTAACAGTTTACGTAATAACCCCCTCGGGAATTGATGGTCTGATTGATGTCCCCGTACGCGTACAATTAATTGATCGGAGCGATCAAACACCTCCCATTACGCATATCAGTAGCATTTGTCCCGGTAACTAGATGACGCCCGTAACTCCGTTGTGCCAAATTTGTTTTGCCAATGATGAAAAATGCCAAAATTGTTAGGAAAATTGGCTATCGTTTAACCGAAACCGTTTAGTTTTCCGTAAATTAGTTTCCTAGGATTAAAATTATTTCCATACCAAATTTCATCAAAATCCATTCAGCAGTATAATGTAAGTAGAAAAAAAAAATGTAAGTAGAAGAAGAAAGTGGATTATAAAATGCAGTCGGAGGCATAATATATTTTTATGATTTATGAATTAATGTTAAACTTGGTGCGACATGCCTCCGACTGCATTTTGTAGTCCACTTTCTTCTTCCACTTACATTTTTCTATGTAACCTTCTATTCCCCTGGCATGAAACTCGTAAGCAAGAGTCGTATCAATTAAAACATGGATTCGATGCCTCCGGCAGAATTAGGTCTTGTTTTGTTCTTTTTAGTTAAGTAACATTTTTTGCAGTCGGGTTTTTTGTTTTTTTTTTAATTAATTAATTTTTTCAGTCTTAGTAATATTGTGAATATGGGTGATGTTTGTATGTCCAATTCGCAGTCTGGTCATAACTAATTATTATTTGAAAGTTGCGCCTTTTTTCGTTTCATTTCGATGTAGTACTGACCCTAACGGCCGCAATCAGAGACTTTGAATGATGATTAAACTTCAATGTAATGAAGAAATTGACAGATAATGTATGGGGCTTATGTCCAAATCTCCAGTTCAATTTTCAAGTTAAGTAATCTGCCGCACGCAGAAACGAATATTTTTAATAATATTCGTTTCTGCGTGCGGCAGCAAGTCTTATAAAGTTTGGGCTTCAACTTTGCTATAATCGATCGCCAAATACGCTATGGGCACTAAACGTCTATGTAATGCGTCCTTGTTATCCCGGGAGGGACAATTTGTGGGAGTTAGGGTAACTCTGTTTGACCTCGCAACTATCAGTCTAAAAGCACAGTTTAAATGATACACAGTACACCATCTTCATATTAGACTACCCGTAAAGAACCTACGCACAAGTTTGGGTGGTTTTCGATAAATTAAGGCCCCTATATGTATACGGTGTCTGTGCACGAGTCCGGTCAGTTACTTACTTACTGACTACTGTGGCACAGCGTCCTAAATTGAGTCTTGGCGTCTGACATAAGCACACGCAATTTTTTCCGCACCTGTGCGATATCTTGCCATGTTCCAGCTCGCAACGCCATCAGGTCCTTTTCTATGTCATCTCTCCAGGGGTTTCTAGGGCGTCCCACTGCACCGGTCGACTGCCGGTCACAATTGCTCCACATCTGCAGCTCTTGCCGCAAGGTCATATTTCAACGAGTCCAGTCGGAACATATTACATACTAGCTGTTGCCCGCGACTTCGTCCGCGTGGACTTCAGTTTATAGCGCGCGGTGTCAACAAAATTGGTGTCAAAGCTTTTTAAAACCCTGGTACCCCATAAATCAAAATACCCAAAAACAGCTGTGCAGTGTGCACATAATATTTCATTGTTTTTAATTAAACTTTATTTATACCAAATTTTAAAGCTTATTTAGCCCCAAATTACACAACTTTAGCTTTACCCATAAACTATTTATCATTGGTAGGTTTAAGCCTTAAGGGCCAGCCCTACGGAGATTCCGTAATTTACCGTATTTAAAGCCTTATAAACTCATAATTTGAAAACTACAAAGTTAAAATAAAAATACATCAATAATTTTCAGTACATCAACATTCCTTTCCCCGTTTTCAAATTTCTATTTTTGTTTATTTTACTTATGATATCAGTTTCCAAAGTAAACCAATTTATTAAAATTCAAGCATACATTCAGCATCTCCCTTAGTATTTACAATTACTTTTATTTGAAACACACGCCAACAGATCGACAATATCATAAACTACATATTCTACGTTTTTTTTAGGACAATTTTGAACTAAGAGTAAAAAATAGGATTTTGGTGCGATCACGGCAACGCGGCAAATGTATGGTCAAGGTCGTTTGCTCGGGGGACGACCTTAAAGTAGCTGCATAGATAAAGTACTAACAATACTAATAAAAATACTTTAATAACATGTATATCACGCGAAAGAATCGAAAACCTAACTCAACATGGTACCTACCACGTCTTATAGAAAGACATATGAGCAAGTGATAGCGCGATGTAGGCAACTCTTAGCGCCTTCTGTTATGAATTTTTGGAACTAACTTAATTTGAACAAATTCACGCATTTTCACCCCCTTACAACCCCCTTTTCCAGTTAAAAAGTAACCTATGTTATTTCTCAGGCTTTAGACTATCTGTGTACAAAATTTTATTACAATCGGTTCAGTAGTTTTGGCGTGAAAGCGAGACAGACAGACAGAGATACTTTCGTATTTATAATATTAGTATAGATTAGAACCTTATCTCACTAACGGCCGTTCCGAATATTCAATCTATCTCTGGTTTGACATACGACCGATCGCAGCTTGCATTGAATTGACATAAAATTTAATGTCTCTAATGTCTAATGAGAGCTATTCCTATCTCTAGTAGGGCAAAACCAGAGATACATCAAATATTGGGAACGGCCGTTAACGTATCTGTTATCTGGGTTTGATTTTCAAGATCATGAGTAAGTTACGCTACTGTATGTATTCGTATTGTTTTGAAAGTTATATCCCCTTCGATAAATACTAAACTAATATCTAAACTAATAGCAAGTTTTTAGCCCTTCGATTTGCCACTGTAAGATATTGGTTTACTATTTGTTGTTACTTGATATTATAATATATTGAGGTAAAGGACTCATGTATGAATAATGTGTATGAAGTATTTACTTAGAGTTATATTGCATCAGTTTTTAGGGTTCGTTCCCAAAGGGTAAAAGCAATACCCTATTACTAAGACTTCGTTGTCTGTCCGTTTGTCTCCAGGCTGTAACTCAAGAACGGTAATAGCTAGAAAGTGAAATTTTCACAGTTTATGTATATCTGTTGCCGCTATAACAACAAATACTAAAAACAAAATTAATATTTAAGGGGGGCTATCATACAAGAAACGTATTTTTTGGCCTTTTCTGCTCTATATCAATAATGCCAACAGGTAGGTACTTACATTTTTCACAAAATCCTTAATTATAATTATGAGTACTTTAATATTTATTAATAATAATAATATAAAAATAAAATAAAAAATTGAGGGGGGCTGCCATACAAAAAAACACAATTTTCGGCCTAATTTTGCTCTATAATGGTGTGGAACCCTTCGTGCGCGAGTCCGACTCGCACTTGGCCGATTTTTATAAATTAAAAATAATTATAACAAAAATAAAATGTATTATTCGTAATAAGTTAATTACTATCTATGAGATTTAAATAAAGTTCAATCATGATTCATCTATACATCTATATATATATAAAAGAAAGTTGTGTTAGTTACGCCACTTATAACTCAAGAACGGATGAACCGATTTGGCTGAAAATTGGTGGAGAGGTAGCTCAAAACCAGGAATAGGACATAGGATACATTTTGTCCCGGAAAAATGTACGGTTACTGCACAATATACTTTTATTATTTGCGCGTAAACTATTCTATCGATTTTGATGAATTTTGGTATGGAGATACATTGAGTCTCGGGAAAGGACAAGGGATACTTTTTGTCCCGGAAAATGTACAGTTCCCGCACAATAAACTTTTATGATTTTCGCCTAAACTATTCAGTCTATTTTTATGAAATTTGGTACGGAGATACTTTGAGTCTCGGGAAAGGACAAGGGATACTTTTGGTCCCGGAAAATGTACGGTTCCCGCACAATAAACTTTTATGATTTTCGCCTAAACTATTCAATCTATATTGATGAAATTTGGTATGGAGATACATTGAGTCTCGGGAAAGGACAAGAGATACTTTTGGTCCCGGAAAATGTACGGTTCCCGCACAGTCAACTTTTATGATTTTCGCCTAAGCTCTTCAATCTATTTTGATGAAAGGTATGGAGATACTTTGAGTCTCGGGAAAGGGGAAGGGATACTTTTTGTCCCGGAAAATGTACGGTTCCCGCACAATAAACTTTTATGATTTTCGCCTAAACTATTCAGTCTATTTTTATGAAATTTGGTATGGAGATACTTTGAGTCTCGGGAAAGGACAAGGGATACTTTTTGTCCCGGAAAATGTACGGTTCCCGCACAGTCAACTTTTATGATTTTCGCCTAAGCTCTTCAATCTATTTTGATGAAAGGTATGGAGATACTTTGAGTCTCCGGAAAGGGGAAGGGATACTTTTTGTCCCGAAAAATGTACGGTTCCCGCACAATAAACTTTTATGATTTTCGCCTAAACTATTCAGTCTATTTTTATGAAATTTGGTATGGAGATACTTTGAGTCTCGGGAAAGGACAAGGGATACTTTTTGTCCCGGAAAATGTACGGTTCCTGCACTACAATGCTAGTATTATTATAAAACAAAGTCGCTTTTGTTCCCTTTAATCTTTAAAGCTACGCAACGGATTTTGATGTGGTTTTCTTTAGTAGATAGAGTGATTCAAGTGGAAGGTTTATAAGTAACTAGCTGACCCGACAGACGTTGTCCTGTCTTAACGATGATTATTTAATTCGAATTGGTATAATTAAGAAAACAATTGATTAAAATTAGTATCTTCTTGCCAAATTTCATCAAAATAGATTGAATAGTTTACGCGCAAATCATAAAAGTACCTATATTGTGCAGTAACCGTACATTTTTCCGGGACAAAATGTATCATATGTCCTATTTCTGGTTTTGAGCTACCTCTCCACCAATTTTCAGCCAAATCGGTTCATCCGTTCTTGAGTTATAAGTGGCGTAACTAACACAACTTTCTTTTATATATATAGATAAGAATAGTCATTAAATAGTGGAGAAATACTGTTATTGTTGGGGTTTCTAATGTGATGTCGTAAATAATAACATTTTTTCCGTAAATAATTACATTGCAAACGCAGGCTGAACCCTACGAGATTCATCAAAATAATGTTAAGTATTGTACACAATGAAAAGGTCTACAGAAAACTCCGCGATGGTATATATCTATCTCATATGGATATCCTACAATAACAGTTTTTTGTCATTTACTTTTAACGACAAATAATGGCTAATTTTCGAAGCGATTTTAACCAATACGGCATTAATCCTTATTTAATTAAACACTTTAAGGTGGTAAAAAAACAATCGACATTAATCCTTCGATCGGAGGTTCTAGGAATTCCCATTGTATTCTTTTGTTCTCGCGATCACCGGTGCTCGCGCGGGGCCTGAAAGATTAATTAGCTAATTTCATACTATTACTACATAAATTTATATGCACATCTATTTATTTTGCAATACCATTCCCGCGAAATATATTTAAAATACTTTATTTCACACAGAAGTCACATTTTTATTGATTTTTTTATAAAAAGTGACATAAGCCACAAATGTCACTTTTTAGTTTTATATCCATGTTATAGTAATAGAGTTGCATAAATAAGAACATAAACAATACCTTGTTTACTGTCTTTTTCAATGAGTTTCTAAAATACTAGAGTAGTGTTACGGATACGGACACACAGAGCCATCTAGCGTCGAACCGGCAAAACTAGGGGACACACTACACATAAATCCCCTACTCGAAACTAGATGGCGCTAGTTGCTACATGCTCGAATCTCCTTGAAAGTTCCGACCGTTGTTTATTTGTTTACGTGTTTACTTGTTTACGTGAATCGAGTTTACGTGAAAGAGAACTTTCTAGAATTCGAGTCGCCCATATAAATAGGCGCAGGTGGACGGCCCGGGATTCAGTTTCGTCTGAGCGATCTTCGAGGCGACTTCGAAGCTAAAACAAGTGATCAATAGTGAGTGATTGTGATTGTGATAGTGACTCGGCTAGGACCTAGGACAGTGATAGTGCTCAGTGATTTGGATCTAGTGCTTAGTGTTTGGACTTAGTGATTTGTGTGAGCTAGTGTCAGTGAATAAAGTCTTCCAGAGAGTCACCAGGTCTTTCTCTCCGAATCCTCGAACCCTAGCACGTAACAGTAGCAATGTCTTACAAACGATTCTCAAAAATGCGTCACCAATAAATAATAATTGATAGTTCAAACTTCAAAAGACGTTTGACTCATTTGAGCTTTGAAACCGATACAATATGTCAAAGTGAACTATATTTGTCTCGTTCCTTCCACTCATTAACTAATTACCGTTGAAGTGAGACAATACATTGCTGGCGTGAAAACGAACAGAGTTGCCAATGGCGAGAAATAATTTCCCCTAAATTAATGAATGAATAAATAATTTATTGAGTATTTAATTGCTTTGGTGTGATTAATGTTATATATTCTGAACAGAATTTCATTAAACTTTCAATCTATATTATTAGAAAACTCTTACAGAAGCATGTCTGTACATTGAAAATATTTAGAAAAAGCTAGTAACTATTACCTAGTTACTAGCTTTTTCTAAATATTTTCAATAGTAAATGGATTTGAATAAATAATAGTTTTTTTATTTTAAAAAATCTATTAAATAACAAAGATCTATATAGTCTGTCAAGAAAGTCATGACAGGCGGGAAAATTTTCTAAACGTAATCACGCTTAAAACGTGTATTTTTTTCTTTGTATTTTCATAGAGAACGCTTATTACATTTTAAATATTGTCACCTTGCACATTTTTATCTCGAATTATTATAGTTCTCATATTTTTTATTTCATTTAAAAAATTTCCCGCCTGTCATGACTTTTTTGACAGACTTTAAATTCTAAGATATTTACAAGGTATGTGAATAGAAATAAAAAAATAAGTGCGTAAATGTATAATTTATTATTGTTCTCGTATATTTACGATAATATTTTTTTATAAACTTTTTTAACATGACAACATATTTTTACTGTAAATTAATCAGCAGGGTGGTTTATTGATTATACACTACTGTGTAACATAAGTTTGTTGTACAATTGTCTTTTACTCTCTTTCTTATAGCTTAAGGTAAACATTTTACATTCGTGGTACAATCTTATCTTAACATACTTGTGAATTATCGCGTTAATTAACAAAAGAGAATGATCCATCTGTAATGATGACACGTTTTCTGCTGTATGAATAGCAAATTATTTAATCCACGAATATATTTGAATTTTTTCAAGTGTTTTCGTACTTAAATACATAGCACCATATTTAGGGTGCAAAGACTTTCCACCGGACATAGCAATAGCAAATTTAATCACGGCTTCACATGATATACAAATGTCGAAAACCTGTTGCGCTGGATAGCATAGGCCTCCTTTGTCTTTAATAATTATGATTTTATGAAACCATAAAAGCTCCGTGGCTAACAAAGCTTTGATGCATAAATCACATTTAAGCTCATTTCCCAATCTCGCGACAACGAAACCTGCTATATATCCAACAATCTGTTTGGTGATACCAGTGATGAGGCTGTTACTTAAATCAATATTTTGTTGATCGACCCATTCTCTCTCTAGATTAGCTGCATTTGGAGTTTCTTCTTCTTCAGTGTCTTCATCTTCTCGGTGACCGACAGTAGATATATTTATTTGTTTTAGACAATTTTCTGATGTGCAATTCAAAACATTGATTTTTTCAAGTGGTAAACAGTTACCTCTGAATGCTGTCCTGAGTTCTAAATGGTTTAAAAATTTTTTGTAAGCTGATTTAAATTGTAGGACATTGGGGTTGTTGTTATATCCCCCTTTTTGCCTAATGCAACCAAAAAAAATTTCAAGATGATCTTGAGAGAGTCTATATGTCGCTATATATTTTAGGGTGTTTTTCTGAACCAATTGTGTATACAATACTTGTGCTTTCTAAACAAATAAGCAATCCTAAAAATCCTGTTTTTAACTTACACTCTAAGACTGGTTTTATCTCTGTTTTATTGTAATAATAGGCATAGCTCCTTGTCGCTTTTTCGTTTTCTTAGTTGTGATTTTAACTTTCAAATTAGTTATATATTCTTTATAATTTTCAAGCAGTTTGAATACTTCATCTTTATTCTTTGGGTTTAGAGCTCTTTTTAATCCGTAGGCTTTAGGATTTGCCCTTGAGTTTAAAGCATCAAAGACATCATTATGCAGTTTTACAAAATCTGCAGTTGGTTCACTTTCGGCAAATTCTGGTGACAAATCTTTGCAAACTTGCAGAGATTGTGCAACACTACTGCTTAAAAGTTGTGTGGCCAACTTGACTTTCATAATTTGCTGACGTTCGTAATCCTTCGGCGTCTTGGATCTCTTGTAGACGTTTTATATACTTCCAGTTAATTTCGTTGGCATTTTTATCAATAAATACTTGTCTTGCCTCAAAATTGTTTCTGACTAATTTCAGCATGTGACATGCATCTAGCATCAATACAACGTCATTTCCAGTAGCAGGGTGAGTAAAAGTTGGCTTTAACGCTTTGGGATCGTCGAGTTTGCAACCTAAAGTTCTCATCGCTGCAATATTGGTTTGACTGCCATCGCATGTGACTGAGGCAATATTAACATTCACTTGAGCACATTTTTCTAATGCTATATTTATTAAGGTTGCGAGTCTAGCTCCAGTCAGACCATGAGTAAAAAAATATGCTATTGGCAGCTTCCATGTCTGATTCAAGCACACCAGTAGAAATACTAATGCTGAAGAAGCTAAAGTCTGACTATCGTTATTTTCATCTAATCCGTAGTCAACAAAGCCATAATATTTTTTTCCGTCAAAAAGCTTTTGTTGGCGAATCGCCATTTCGTCCATCACTAAATTACAAATAATTTTTGACTTGGAATCAGCACTTTTTATTTTCAATACATTGAATGCATCTGCCGTAAAGCCAGGTTCCCCATTAATCTTGTTGTACCAATTCAGTAACGTTCTTGGGTGAGGCAAACAATTGTTCAAGGTTGCACGAACATATTTATATGCTGCAGGTGAGTAAAAATTAAGTGATAACGCAAATTTTCTCAGTGCAACAGGAAACTTTTTGAAAGACCTTTTCTTTTGATATGAATTCTGAAATGCTTTCATTAAGACACACATTTCTTCATTAAAATTTAATTGCATTTCTTCTTCTTCACTTAAGTAGCGCTGCTTTTAATTCTTTTATTATGTCCGACAATTTCTCATTTTTAATCTGAAGTCTTTTATTTTTTTGTCTTAAATTCTGTATACATTTTAATCTCTTCGATGATACAAACTTTAAGCGTTTAATAGTTTTTCTCATTTTATGTTCTCGTGGTGTTTCTAATATTTCGAGCATTTCATCATCAGTTTCCACATTTAAATCAACTTCCATTTCTAACGGTGGTGATTTGATTTCATCCTAGAAAAAATGACTTATTAAACACAGACCGATGAACAGACTACAGACCACTTTCACACATAGTTAAATAGGTACTTACAATAACCATTGGAACTGCTTTGTTTCTCAATTTAGTATGACCTTTATCATGCTTAGGTGGAATCTTATCTTGATCTCTAAAGTGTTTCGAGCATATGACGGTAGCTGTAGATGGAAACCAGTCGGTTTCTTTGCGTAATAGTCTTATACATCTTATCCACTCCTCCTTACGCTTCTGATCTTTAGGTACTCTAAAAAACAAATAAAAGATCATTCTAAGTGAACCTAATACTATTTTAAAATGATTACACATTACAATGATGAAATAAAATTAAAATCTAATTTTCGTAATGATTGTGCATATTACAGACGTTGCCGAAATTCTATTCACAGATATTACTGGCACACACTTCTGTCATTCATCTTTTCATCAAGTAAACTCCCATATAAGTGGGAAAATTAAAATCGTTTCACTGGCAACACCAGTGACAAAAAAAATTCACGATATATATTTTTTTGTTTTCATGTAATTTTAGACAATTATGATTAAAATTATGCAAACTTACTTATGAAAAGTAACGCCACTTGCTTTATCATCCTTTTTGGACCGTGATACACAATTTTTAACAACACATTTCACCATTTTGAATAGCTTTAACGGATGCGTCACGCTTGCTAAACGTCAAGCAGGCAACTGAAGTTAGATATGCCTGCAGGCATCTTCGAAGTGGCAACGCGTTGCTGCCGTAAACTGCCAATCTAGTTACGTAAGTAACATAGAATATCATTGGTCTTTTTATAAGAAATAAATTCTTTGTTTTCTGTTGTTCTTTGATACTCATACTCAATCATAATATCATATTATACAAATTTCTGTTGATCCTGACTGCTAAGCTTATGACTGATCCGACTAATACCTATGACCGATGGCTTTGTAAGTTTGCATAATATATTATATTCAGTTTTCAATCCACACGCAAAATGAAGCAATCAGGGAAAAACTCTACATCGCGTCCTACAGTTGTCACCTACATAAAAGTAATTAAAATTCTTTTATGTAAGTAATTAAAAGTAATTAAATTTATTCAATTTTCCAAAGAATTCTTTGTTTTATTACGAGGGTCCGAGCAGAATTCGCGTACCATGATTTAGTCAAAAATGTGCTTTTGGCGGGAAACGCAATTACGTGGGAGGACAGACGTCGCCTCGTGGCGCTCAAAGATAGGCCTTATTAAGACTGACAATAAATTTCCCTCAGTACGTAATGAGCTTAGATGAATATTTTAACCATTACTGTATTTATATTGTGGCTGCTACGGTCGTCTCGTAAGTTGAAGAATTTTAATTTTTTGTTCATGTCTATTTTAACTTTTGGTCTTTTACATAAGCGGCTGAGGGAATGTGATTTCCTCAAAGGAATATCTTCGAACCGAGCGAGGTACTAGCCCTCAAGCGGAAGCCCACGTGTCTTCATTTCAGACGTTGTACCATCTCACCGGTCTTAGGAACTTTGATCACAGGATTCTGTTGTAGTTTCGTCCGCTACACCGCCAAAATAATCGAGGAATACGGGACAAACTTGTTCACGTGTCTTTTTTTCTGTCAAAAGGCTTTTCCAACATTTAGGACGAAGGGCAGCAGGGGGCGATGCCGGTCCGTCCACGTTCGTGTCCCTGGGCACCTCCCCCGTGCCATCGTGAGCTTTTTCACGGGGACACGGGGGGGGGGGGGGGGGGGGGTGGCTGAACGCCGGTATGCGTGTGTGATTGTGTGTGTGCTTGGCTGCGCCCACAGTGTGACGAAAGGGCCCGCGACCCGGGGTGTCGGAGTTAGTTATGATGGAAGGTCGCATTAGTCCAAATAATCTCCGGGCAGGTACCGGCTCCTCTGGGACCGGAGAATCCCGTGCACCTCCGCAAGGGAGTGCGAGGTCCGTGTATACGGAGGGGCCAACTACTGCGAGGAAGGACGAGGAGGCCGCTAAGGCGGCGAGGCAGAGGGCCATTTTAGCCGCTTTGAGTGGCGATGGCGGGAAGAAGAGCGACAGCCCGAAGCCGGCGCCCATTACCGCGCCGGCGGCGGAGCTTTTAACGGACGAGGACGTTGACTTCAGTCAGCCGCAGCCCAACGGCACTGAGCGGTTGCTGAAGTTGATGCAAAAGAAGAAGCTGAGAGGCGACAAGGATGTGCCGCGTGTCTTTCTGACACGCGACGTGAATATGCCGCCTCCAAGCACTGAAAAGGTCCCGATTGGTAGAGACTCCCCTCGCGGTCGAGTCTCCCAACGTGGACGTGACTTACCCGGACATGACAGCGAGGACTGGCTTTCGGACTCCAGCGAAATGTCTGGCATATCGCTGGACTCCGAGAGCTTGCCCGCATTGACTCGCCGTAAAAGGCGATCTGATGACGACATGGCACCGCCCCTCAGTAAAGGAGCGGTGCCCAAAGCCAAGAGAGGACGCGGCCGCCCGCCTACAGCCGGATATGTCGGTTTGGCAAAGGCTCAGGCCGATCTGGACCGTGAGAAGGAGGTGGCCCTTCGACTCAAGGCCGAGGAGGAGGTAGCCGAGGCGGTCAGGGTGGCGCGAGAGACGCGTTCTTCGCTCCTTGCAAGCCCCGCCGCCATGGAAGAAGACAGGTCAGAGCAGACCAACTACGCTCTGGCTCAATGTGTTGAGACTTCGCTGGAAACGATATCCATGGTCGCAGCGAAGTCGAAAAACCTTAAGGGGACGTTCCGGGGGCTCCTCAAGGAGGCGGTCAGCGACATACGCGCCACCGTCTCCGAAATGAGAAGTCACGGAGCAACCGAAGAGGTAAAGGCCCTCGAGGCTCAGAATGCGCGGCTCCAGAATCAAGTGGAGTCTTTGCGTAAAGAGCTAGAGGAGCTACGCCGTCAGGTGATGAAGCCGGCCGAGCAGGACATACGCCAGCTGTTGTCTGAGGTCTCTCGCTCTACCGTAGAGACCTTCAGCAACATGCTGAACGCTCAGCTGGCTGGTCTGGAGAGTCGGCTCCTCCCAGAGCCTCGACTGCGACCTCCGCTTGCGGCGGACAGAGCCCGGAGGATTACACCGGCCGCCGTCGTAAGCGTTGAGGCACCACCGGACGAGACGCCGGGGCCCTCGAAGCATAAGGCCAAGGGGAAACCGGCCCCAAAGAAGACGCGGCAGCCAGCCGCCGCAGCGGCCTCGCAAGAGGCCACTGCCGCGCCCGAGGCGCCAAAGGCCAAGAAGGGCCGAAAGAAGAAGCGGCCGTCGATGGCCGCTCAGGAAGCGGCACAAGGGGGAGCGAACACCGGCTCCCCTCGTATTGAGGCCCCGTGGACCACGGTGGGTCCAAAGGGCAAAAAGAAGAAAGGGGCGGTTACAACATCTACAACCGCCCCGAGAAAGAAGAAGAAAACCAGGCTACGTGTTCCCGCTACTGCGGCCGTCGCTCTTACTGTAGAAGAGTCGGCCATTAAAGCGGGCCTCACGTACGCTGAGGCAATTGGGAAGGCCCGGCGGGCGATGAACATCGAGGAATTTGATATTCCTGAAGTCCGCTTTCGCCGGGCCCGAACGGGAGGGCGCCTCCTCATGATATCCGGGGAGGGCGCAGAGAAGAAGGCGGACGCCTTTGCCGCAAGGCTGAGGACCGTCCTGCCCTCGGGAGTGAAGGTCGGACGGCCGGTTGCAAGCGCGGAGATGCGCATCGCCGGCCTCGATGATTCCGTGACGACCGCAGAAGTAGTGGAGGCGGTCGCACTGGAAGGTGGATGCCAGGCCGGAGATGTCCGGGCGGGGCCAATTAGAGAGGGGCCACGGGGGGACGGATCGTGTTGGGTCCGCCTCCCAGTCGCGGCCGCCAAGAAGCTTTCGAGCTCTGGGCGGCTGCGTGTTGGTTGGGTGTCGGCGAGGGCGGCGTTGTTGGCTGCGAGGCCAACGCGTTGCTTCCGCTGCCAGGACACTGGCCACGTGGCTGCCAAGTGCCAGTGCCCGGTGGACCGTAGCCGGACTTGTTTCCGGTGCGGGAAACCGGGGCACAAGGCGGCGGAGTGCGGCAGGCAGCAGAGCCTAACTGCTCCCTGTGTGAGGCCGCTGGCAGAGTAGAAAGGGGGCACGAGCTGGGCAGATGTCCATCTGCGTATAAGCCGGCCCCCGGAGAAGACAAGGCGCCGACCAAAAAGGCTCGACACAAAAAGTCGAGACCTAAAGGCGCGCGGGCTCCGCCCGTCTCCGCCGACATGGAGATTGACGCCTAGACTCGTGGGCGGTGATCGGGGGATCCCGCCCACAGTATGGGTCCCGAGAAGGCAGCCCCCCTACAGCCCGGGGGGCTCTCGGTGTGGTAAGCGGCCTATAGCCGCTGGAAGATGGTGCCGGTTGTGGCTGCGCGCGGGAAGGGGCGGAGTTGAATTGCTCTGCGGTACCCGTCCCTCCCGCACTAGGCGCATGACGGAGGGCTGGGGGGGTTTTAGTGGGTAGACCTCTAGTAGGGAGTCCCACATACCCCCGCCCCTTCCCCCGAAGGGGTGGGGGATACGTAACGTATTTCCCCTCCTCAAAAAAAAAAAAAAAAAAAGGACGAAGGGCAGCAAGATGGATTAATTATTCTTCTTCTTCGTTTAGTAAGGCCGAAGGAATTGTATTATGTCACACCTAATGTTTAACATTTTTATGTTTAAATCCTGATAAAGTTTTCTTGCACCAACACAAAACGAAGTTTTCTTTCATCTTCAACTTTTAACCGTTACAACATTTATAAGTAAAACAAATAAAGATCTTACAGGCCAAGAATTCAACGAAAAAAGCAAAAAACTAGTTTCAATCAGCGTAAAACTTGTGAGAAGTTAGCGAGTTATTCCAGGCACGCTTGTGGATGGAGTTTGTATTCATTACGAGAAATCAAAGAACCCATTACAACATTAGTGAACAAATCCTCAACGGAGTATATATTATTCGAAGTATTTATTATTACTTCGGTTCGAATTCAAATATTCGAACCAAAGTAACAATATCTTAATTCCCTTTTGTTGATTGAGCAAATATTTTCTCGCTAGTTAAATATTCATTCTTACTATAGGCAAAGAAAGTAGATGTTAATCTAGTTCGTTAGTTAGTTTAGTTTAAAAAAGGGCACCGTGTAAATTCTGTGACTGTGACATCAAAATTTGTTCAGCAGTTAAAGTGTGAAAAAATTAAAAACAGATAGACAGTTTTGTGAGGTCAGCAAATTAAAGCACAACGTGAATCAAAATAGTTAATTTAATCGACTTAACAAATTAATGTGTGCACGACAAAAGAACGGGGAAAATTACAATGGCGGACAATTAATATTGGCAACAGGAGAAAAAGCATAGACAATGACAGATTGATCCATAGAGCTAAAGTTACATTTTTTTACTTGACATTCTTAATTGCTTCACTAGACTTCGCAATAATTCCTAACAGCCCCCCTCGAAGTAGTGAGCAATTATTATTTAACATTTTAATCTTACTCATTCACACAAATCAATCATACCTAAATTATCTAAACGTTCATAATCATATATACATAATCCTACTCAATCCCTTGGTTAAAACATCAGCAGGCATACGGTCTGTACATAAATATTTCAGATCAATTACACCTTGTTCGCACATATCTCGAATAAAGTGATGCCTTACATCAATGTGTTTGGTACGAGAATGATAATTTTTACATTGAGCAAGTTTAATAGCTCCTTGGTT
Source organism: Polyommatus iphigenia (assembly GCA_963422495.1). NCBI lineage: Eukaryota > Metazoa > Arthropoda > Insecta > Lepidoptera > Lycaenidae > Polyommatus > Polyommatus iphigenia. The sequence continues at coordinate 23,512,475 of OY730187.1, read as the reverse complement.
GTCATTGAACAAAGTTACACATTCACATTCCATGCCTACATTATTCAGTACATCACGAATATATAAAGCCTCTTTGGTAGCCTCGAAAACAGCAACATATTCGGCCTCTGTACTTGACAATGCAATGCTACGCTGTTTACGAGCTTCCCAACTAACAGGAGCACCTGCTAAAATCAAAGCAAAACCAGAATAAGATTAACGATCTATCATATTAGATCCCCAGTCAGCATCAACCACACCAAACAAAGGTAAACCAGTTCTTTCATACATTAAACCATATTCCGTTGTGCCTTTCAAATATCTCAGCACACGTTTAGCTGCCTTCTAATGCTCTAGATTATAATTTGTATTAAACTGACTTAAATAATTTACTGCAAAAGCAATGTCTGGCCTAGTTGATACGAAGGCTCCAATCAAACTTTGGTATGGATACTGATTCATTACACTACTATCAGCAAATGTTGGTTTCTCTAATTTTACATTTGAATCCATGGGAGTCATGGAGGGTTTACATTCATTCATTCCAAAACGATCCAAGACTTTACTCAAATATGATTTTTGACTTAAATACACTCTATTTTCATTATCTCGAGTAAATTCAATACCTAAGCAAGTATTTATCTTCCCCATATCTTTCATTTCAAATGCATTCGACAAATGCACTTTTACATCATTCATCCATGCACTATCACTAGTAGCTAAAATTATATCATCGACATATATCGCAATCAACATTATCTGCTCATTCTTATGTGCTACAAATACACACGGATCTTGTGGTATCGCTTGAAAACCTATTTCATACAATTTACTAACTAATTCTTTATGCCATTATAAACCTGCCTGACGTAAACCATACAAAGATTTCTTTAACAAACATACACAATCAACACATTCATTCAAAGCTGAGCTCCAGCGTTTAGCAGTTGCAATTATACTATTATTATCTGTTACATATTTTTGTGTACCAATCTTTTGGTTTTTAATAATCTTATCAAGTACTTCTTGTAGCTTATCAGGCACTTCCATGAAAACTTCTTCCTCTAGTGATCCATTTAAAAAAGCTGTCACCACATCCATTTGGTGCATCTCTAATCCTAATTCAGCTGATACAGCAGCCAAAATTCTTATAGACGATGATCTGACAACAGGAGACGATATCTCATGAAAGTCTTCTCCTGGTCGTTGTGAACAACTCTTTGCAACAAGTCTCACTTTTTTACCTGTACTTTTGGTACTAAACACGAACCGATTGCCAATCACTTTTCTATGTTTTGGTCGAGGAACTATTTCCCATGTGCCATTTTTAATATGAGCCAAAAACTCATCTTCTAGGGCTATTCTCCATGAATTGGCATCACTTGTTCCTTCTACATCATTCCATGTACTCGGTTCAATGGTCGCTATTCCTGCTACCAAATCATCAACATTTTTTTTTTAAAACGGGCTTTGGCCCACCACACATTCCCACCACTGTATCTCCTGTGTCGCCAGGATCGACAGCGGCATCCAACCACGAAAACCCTTTGATATGATCTCAGGGAGCCCGAGGGACATGCTAATACTGTCTTGGGACCCGCAACGAAATTAATCAGAAGAAAATAGGAGGAGTAGGAAGAATCCAATTTCCCTCCCCATAAAAGCGGGAGACAGCACAAAGTTGCAATGACCGAAAGTCAAAGAACTTAAGGGGGAGCACCACGGAAATAAGGTTAATAATTGTGACTCCTAAGCTAAAGCTAAGTTAATATTGGAGTTTATTGTGTTTGACTGTTGCCAATAATAATTGTGGCAAAAACGCTTGAAGGCACGGAAGTTCCTAGCGCTGTCCACGAGATCACCGTAGTATGCTACTCCAGATGTACAGAATAGGTTGTTTAGCATAGTAGTTCTTTCGTCCTGCCAGAGACTGCACTCCCAGAGAACATGATGCGCGGTTTGTTCAAACATGTTGCCTTCGGTCGAGCACTCGCACATGGGTGATGCTACTAGTTTAAATCCGTAAAGTTTGGCCTTAAAATTTCCATGACCGGTCAGGAATTGAGAAACGCAGTGATCAATATCCATCCAATGTTTGGATAGCCGTTCACGAATATTAGGGAAAAAATTATAAAGGTGTCGCCCTTTGGTGGAACAGTCCCATCGTGACTGCCATTCGGAGATTAGGCTTTGCACAGAGTTTTCTAAAGGTTCAAACAGTCTTGCTATTTTAATTTTATCGCGAGCGCTTAAAAAGAACGGGTTGTCAATGTTTTTTTTATGATAGTAAATTGTCGCACGACGCTGAATCTCAAGGTCAACGGGTAAAACTCCGGCTAACACAGGTAAGGCTTCGGTGCTTGTGGTCCTGTAAGCTTTGCATAAGAATATAAGAGCAAGACGTTGGCTTTGTAGCAACTTGCGACGAGCCGCGCCGATTGTTGCTCTGTCAGCCCACACGGGGGCCCCGTAGCAAATGCTGCCTAGGTAAGTAGCAGTGTAAATTAATTTTAGGGTTTTGAAGGAGAGGCCCCATGTCGACGTAGATATTTTGGTAAAGGAGTAAAAATTGCGCTTCGCTGTCTCACCGGTTTGAATTATATGTTCTAAAAATGAAAATTTATTTTCCAAGTAAAAACCAAGATAACAGAGTGACTGTTTGCGTTTAACGTTAATATTGTCAAGTTTAATGCTAGGGGAAGATATAAGGGACCCTTTTAAAAGAATTTGGTAAGTTTTATGCGCGGCGAATTTCAGGCGATTACGTTTACCCCAGCTCGATATTAAATTAAGACTATCATTGGCTTTAGATTCAATTTCGGAACGTGAATTTGCATGAACGATGAGAAAACCGTCATCGGCGTAGCCAACTAGTACGCACAGCGGTGGTAGGGGAAGACTTAATAAATCATCAAATCCGAAATTCCATAGTTTTGGCGAGATAACAGAGCCCTGAGGGCAGCCGCATGTTAAATCTTTGGCGTGTGTACAATGGCCAAGTCGAAGCTTAGTTTGACCGTTAAAAAAATAAGAACGTATTATGGCATAAATATTAGAGTAGCAACCTCGATTTTTTAGTTTTAATAATAACATCGGCCACCAAGCATGATCGAACGCGCCGGAGATATCTAATGAAATGGCGACCACGTATTTAGATTCCGAATGATTTACTATTTTTCTAACTTCCATAGCCGCGTCAACAGTCGATTTCCCGGCGGTGAAACCGAACTGATGACTATGAAATTTAGGGCCACCGGGTAGCAGGCGAGGTACGATGAGACGTTCTAGTAATTTACCTAAGCAAGGCAGTAACGTTATCGGACGGTAAGATTTTGGGTCGTCAGGAGGTTTGTTTCCCGCTTTAGGTATTAATTTTAAGCAACCGGTGCGCCAAATTTTTGGAAATATACCTTCTGCGATACATCTGTTGTAAACATGTAGAATCGATGAACTGGCCGCTAAGCACGCTTGTTTTATCATAATATTCGATATTTTATCCTCGCCCGCAGATTTTTTTATAGGCAAAAGGTTTACTATTTTACTAAACTCCTCCGAAGTTGGTAAATCTGAGGCCGGTGTATGTATGGGGTCTAGCATTCTACTCCTAATGTCGCGGTGGTGTTCATCATCCAAGGAGGGCTCGTCGTCTGGGATGAGAACGTTTAGATATGCCTTCGCCGTTTCGTCTAAGCTACAAGTGTAAGAGTACAAGTGTAAATCATCAACATTGTCATCTTCAGGTTCCATATAACTTTCTTCCTCTTCTTCATCAATTTTATTTAATTTGTATTCTTTTCTCGGCCTTCCCACCATTCCGGTACGAATTATTCTTGGCCTTCCTCTTGCTCTTTTTGTGGGATTCATTAACTCTTCCCATAAAGCCATCGTTTTTCTTTTTCTTTTCCTATCTCTCTCATCATTTTCAACAAGAGGTTTTATTTGGTTCTTTTCTTTCCGTTTACTTTCAGATATATTATCTAATTTTACAGTTATATTTTTATTATCATTATTACTTTCTTCCTCATTAAGGATCTCTTTATACTCATGTTTAAATGCAGTCTCATTAACAAATTTTACATCATGAGTCACTACAATCTTTCTTGTTTTAGGGTCATGTATTCTATATGCTTTTGATTGATTATCATAACCCACAAAAATTCCTAACGATGATCTTGAATCAAATTTTCCTTTTGACGGGCCTTTATCCTTATAGTAAGCTTTTGAGCCAAATACTTGCATATAAATTACAGTAGGCTTCTTACCTTTCCATACTGTAAATGGAATTTGCCCATTCAATGCTGTGGTAGGACACCGATTCCTCACATAATTAGCAGTATTTATTGCTTCAGCCCAAAATGAAGGAGGGCTTCCAGCTTGACGCATCATACAACGTGCCATTTCCACTAGGGTCCTATTTTTTTTCTCGGCAATCCCATTTTGTTGGGGCGTATATGGTGCTGTAAGCCTCCTAGCAATTCCTTCTTTCTTCAAAAAATCATCAAACTCGGTATTGATAAATTCATGCCCATTATCAGATTGTAGATGTTTTATCTTTTTGCCAGTGAATGTCTCGGCATAAGCTTTATACAGTTTGAATACATTCAAAACTTCACTCTTGTTTCTAATGAAATAAACTTCACACCATCTCGATTTGTCATCGATGAAGGTGACAAAATACTTCTTTCTGCTGAACGACTCATGCCTCATCGGACCACATACATCCGTATGCACAATTTCAAGTAGGTCACTTGTGCGGTCTGTGCTGCCTTTAGGAAAAGGTGTACAAGTTTGCTTTTCACTTATGCAAATTTCACATTCCGATAGTTTTTCACTATTCTTGAATGTCAGTCCATGGACTAAATTGTCTTTGGCCATTTTCTTCAAATCACGTTCATTTAAGTGGCCTAGTCGATCATGCCATTTGTCAATTGAGTTGTTAGCCTTTTCAATGTTATTGACCACACTCATGTTAGTCATTCGAACATAGTATAAATTTCCAACACGGTCTGCACGCATGTGAATCTTATCATTCTTGTCAGTTACAATAGCTTCATTTTTTCTAAAGCGTACCTCGAACCCTCGATCTGTCATCTTTGCCACTGACAATAAATTGGTCCACAGGTCAGACACATAGTAGACATTTTCAATATCAACTTGGCGCTCTTCGCATCCAGTGTCCACTAAAATACTGACTTTTCCCGCTCCAGTTATTTGTGTTTTGTCACTGTTTGCTAAGTTTAACTCGGAGCTTAGGTTTGTAATTTTTTTAAATATCTCTTTCACATTGCACATATGTCCTGTGCAGCCGCTGTCAATACACCAAGCAGAATCCATGTGTTTTCCCAAAAGCACCTCTTCGGTGTTACTTAGTAACATCGTAGTTTTCCGCTCATTTTCGTTACTAGTTGTCTCTATTTGTCGTGCACATTTTTTATATTTCTTCGTATATTTTACTCTGCAGTCCCGTGCGATGTGTCCCCGGCGTCCACATCTGTAGCATTCAGTGACACCTTTATATTTCTGATATTCAACATTTTTCTTTAGGTTTACATTGACACTGTTTCCATTGTTATTATTGTTCCTTTTCAAAAACATAGCACCCTGATCTACAGTTTTAGTTTTCCGGCCTTCATAGTCTTCTATTATTTTAACTTTTAGGACTTCGGTTGACGGTAAATCGTCTCTGGACTCCATGGCTGTTCGGAACATTCCAAAAGAGTCTGGTAGACTATAGAGTAATAATATGGCCAATAGCTCATCAATAACAATGACACCTATTTCCTTTAGCTTTTTAACAACATCAAAGAAATCAGAAATATGCTTACGAAGGTCATCTTCTTCCTGCATGCGTGTCAAGACGAGTTTCTTCAACAAAGAAGCTTTTCTAGCCGGCCCACTAGATTGGTAAATAGATTGTAGCTTATCCCATACATCTTTTGAGGTTTCCAAGCCGTCCAACGCTGCTAATTCGCTTGGACTCACTGCCAATAGAATATCTGATTCCGCCTTACCGTCAATTTTCACCCAACTGGCATACTTAGGATCAGTAGACGCCGGCGCCGGTAGGGCACCCGACACATAGTCCCAAAAGTCATTTTTTTTCAAAATGGCGCGCATGTGGATTTTCCAAGTATCGTAATTATCTCCAGTTAGCTGGTCAATTTTAATAGAGGCAGCCATTGTTTTTACAAATCACTTGGCACATATCACAATACGTCCTCACAAGTCGCGATAGTCTCGTAACTCGTATGTACACGGAACAAAGGAACGCGGCACGCGGCCGGTTAAGGTTACCGCGCGGCGTCAGAGTTCTGTTCGCGGCGATCGCGGCACTTATTATCGTTTTACACTTTACACACTCTGGGCCCATAACCTGTTGTGAGGTGAGCAAATTAAAGCACAACGTGGATCAAAATAGTTAATTTAATCGACTTAACAAATTAATGTGTGCACGACAAAAGAACGGGGAAAATTACAATGGCGGACAATTAATATTGGCAACAGGAGAAAAAGCATAGACAATGACAGATTGATCCATAGAGCTAAAGTTACTTTTTTTTACTTGACTTTCTTAATTGCTTCACTAGACTTCGCAATAATTCCTAACAGACAGAAAGTAAGACACACACTTTAGCCTTATTAATAAAATTTTATTGATATTTTGGCAAGTAAGGACCCTGAACCATGTAAGGCCACCCTAACGGGAAAATACTTTTTATTCGTTAACTAACTAATTAAATTAAGGAAACAAATTATTAAGTATACTATAAGATAACTCTGTTTTATCAGGTATTAGCCATTTAATAAACTTAAGTTTTGTTAAGCTCTTCCAAATGGCCTTGCAAGGAACACAGCTCCAAATAAGGCCAATATTATATATCAGCCGTTGAACTTGAAAATAGAGTTACAAGTTTTATCTGCTTTTACTAAATCGACATTATAATTTCTTTCAATTAAGCATTAAATTAAATGCTTAATATTTTTATATCATTTAAAAAAACTATAACGAACATTGCTAGAACATCATATTAATGGAAATTCTTTAAAAATAGTAGTAATGAGTATCACATTGCCACCTTATAACTAATTGCCAATGCGTTTTATAATACAATCAAAAAATTTTTTAAATCTAAAATGTCCTTCTTATGGGCCCGTTCTTTATAAGTCCAAAATGTTTAATATGCTTGTATAAGTTTAATAATCCTAATAAGTAAAGGAGTTATAAAAAACAACATTATTTTAATTATTACGTTACGCATTTATAACTAAAAAATAACTGTTTATATGTGAATGATTTTTGATGTTGCTTGTAAAGTTCATATTCCCTAGCAAGTTCAAATCTTTGATTGGGCCTTATAAGGAACCACCGGCCTTCCTAGGAACATTACCAATATTTTAACTTAAATCGAGGCATAAGTAGATTTTCTTTTATTAGTACCATACACATATCCCTATACGACAATGCCCTGTAATAAAATATGAGATAGATATAGGTTATGTAACTAAAAACTAAAGTTTTTCAGGGTGCGGAAATTACAATTGTAGCCTCGACAATCAAAGTCTACAAACAGAGAGATCGCACTGCTACAATTGCGGCGCGATCGACTCGCCGCCGCGGTTGTGGCCTTAAGATTGATGGATCTAAGTGTAATAGAAGGAATATGTCATACCTTGATGATAACTTTTTGATAGTTGGCCTTCAAAGGAACGTGGCCGTTATTTAATAGAAACGTACTTTTGTGTCGTAACAATATCAAGTATTAGCATTATGGGCCGTCGTTTAAGGATACTTCGCCTAAATAAATACAAACAAAAAGGTTTTATTACTAAAAATAAAACTTTGCTTTGTGATTAAAATGTGTACACTCCCAACGTCGCGGTCGACTGAAGTAATTACAAAAATAAACATCACACAGTAGAATACCCAGACAAGTTTCATTCACGTGCGTATATTTAACTGTTTTGCTAATATTATACCCAAGTTTCGATACTGAAATTAGAAGTCAAAAATCGACCAAGTGCGAGTCGGACTCGCGCACTAGGGTTTCGTATCGTTATAGAGCGAAAGTAGGGAAAATTGTGTTTTTTTGTATGAGAGCCCCCCTTTCTTAACTACTAGCTATTTGACCGAGCTTTGCTCAGTATTCGATAAAACACGAATAAAATGACATTTTCTAAAAATGATTCCTAGCTAGATCGATTTATCGCCCCCGAAACCCCATATATTATTCTAAATTTCATGAAAATCGTTGAAGCCGATTCCGAGATTCCAATTATGTAATTATATGTTATATATATGTTACTGTAAAAGCTCGAACTGTAGTAAATCCTAAGATTTTCTAGTAAACCCTAAGATCTACCAATCCCTAATGGTAAATGTCCGAAAAGGTTTGCGATACAAACTTTTACCACCATATAGTTGGTAAATCTTAGGATTTACAGTAATGGCATGGTTTATGTTGAAAAACAACGGCCAAGTGAGAGTCGGACTCGCGCACGAAGGGTTCCGTACTGTTATAGAGCAAAAACGTTAAATCTTTATTTCATTTTAATATCATTATAAATTATTAAAATGGTATAATTAACCATAGGAGAGCCATGCTTCAGCAAGAATGGGCCGGCTCGACCTCGAGAAATACCACGGACTCACAGAAAACCGGCGTGAAACAGTTGCCGTTACCCTCCTCTACCCCTATTACCCTATTTCCTCTTAAAGACCGACAGACCTGCAGCTCAAAGTGAAATATTTTGTTTTAGATACATACCTTACCTATTAATTAATAACATATTTTGATTGCCTTTTTACTTTTTTTAAAACCAAATATAAGAAGAATACTGATTGAATTATAGTAGCTTAGGTAAGCATTATGTTAACTATATGTACCTACCTGTTTTGTCTTATAGTTTATGAAGGTAAATAATTTAGAATTACTTTTGTTTTATTCCTAAAACCGACATTTACCAGTTGACAGCAGTAAAACCTAGCATATACCGAATTTTAATGGTAAATGTTCGAAAAAATCGACGTATTATTAGAAATACTTACATTTACCAACTCGTGTCGGTAAATCCTAAGATTGACACTTAAATCTTAAGATTTACCGAAGTTCGAGCTTTCACAGTAACATATATACAAGAATTGCTCGTAAAGATATAAGATTTTATTTTAATTTTATTATTAAATATTAAAATCATCAATATTGCCATTATGGTTTACGAGTCAAAAATACCAAAAAATCACGTTTGTGGTATGGAAGCCCCCCTTAAATATTAACTTTATTTTATGTATTTTTAGTATTAATTGTACGGTATACGGTACGGCACCAGAAATACACAATCTGTGAAAATTTCAGAAACCTAACTATAGCGGTTCTTGAGATACAGCCTGGAGACAGACAGACAGACGAACAGACATCGAAGTCTCAGTAATAGGGTCCCGTTTTTACCCTTTGAGTACGGAACCCTAAAAATGTATTGGACTTAACATAACATTAATTGATATAATATTAAGTATCATGTTGCGATGACTTATGTCAAATCCAGTACATTTTTGACATCCAACTATCAAAACTGGCGAATATTCTTTGACTAAGCACTCTGGACAACAGAAATCACGCTGATATTGGGCGTTTTCACACTGCAACGATAACGACACGACACGATACCACAGAATAGATAAGGACCACCGCACATATTATACAATTTCAAGTTGGCCGACTCTCTATGATCAATGATGTTTTCTTAATTCTAATCTGTCACTTAGTATTGAATGCACCCAAAATATTCTCCTTTCTTTTCGCCTTCGTTTTATTAGTGCCACTATAAAAGTGTGCTTTTTACGCATTTTAACACGCACGTCTAGGCTAGCAACACCGTTACCAACTAAATCTAAAAGTCTGCGGCTGGCAGCGTACACGATGAAGTTGTCCAATTAAATTGTGACACTACGCAATTTCGTTTGTACGATAGTCGGCCAACTTGAAATTGTATATTATGTGCGGTGGCCCTCTATTCTGTGGTATCGTGTCGTGTCGTGTCGTCGCAGTGTGAAACGCCCATTGTGAGCGTCAGCCCGATTTATAATACTTACCTTATAGCATGAAATCTACTGTGCATTCTTTATATTATGGTAATTAGCATTAATAATCATGTTTGTAACATGACTGCAATCAAGCATAATAACATGGAGTTTGAAAGTTTCAGGTCAAGGTAGAAGTTTTATATTTTAACTGCAACTTAGGGGTGCGTCAGTTAATTCCGTCGTGGGTTTGATTTCCGCGTTGGAACAAATAAAATAAAATATTGGTTTGAACAACTCAGGCTCACTGTGATGACTATCGGAGAAATTGATTCTTAGGCAGATAGCTGCTGACCTGCATCGTATTTTGGTCGCGTTTTGTCAAACACAGCCAACAGATTACAGTTAACATTGAATTGACATAATATTCCGACCAAATATTACGTCATTTGGTTGAAGAAATTGATTCATAGGCATAGGCCATAACCCATACTTTAGGCCTTAATGCAGGCATCCCGGCGCCGAGGGGAACGCTTCAGTTTGCGGAGCGTTCCCTTACTTTGGTAGAAGTCCGGTCCCTTTTGAGGTAGACCGGCCAGTCGTGACTCGTGGAGGGAGTCCTGCGTTAGACAGATCCAGGACATCCCTCCGTATACGGCTGAAGGCAAACTGTAGGTGGTTTTAGTGGGTAAGAGTCCCACATACCCCCGGGGTGCTTCAGCTTAACTGAAGCACATCCCCAACCCGGGGGACCCATGACGGGTTTCCCCTGCAAATACAAATCACAAAAAAACTTTTTCGGCGCTGTCAATATTTTCACAGCGAACTCAAGGAACACACACACCCTATACTATAATAATTATTACTTACGTTTGTTACATTCTGTATAAATATTTAAGTGCTATTTTACCAGACGGGCTTTGAAGGCATTATAAACGAACTGCACCCAGTTTATGAAATTTCCTGCAACTCTGGACGGACGTTCGCTAATTTGCATTGAAGTGGCGGATACCCGGTTTAAATACTGTTAACTACTAAGTGAAAATTACGGATAACTAGTGGAGTTACTAGCAAAACCGAAATGATATTCTACAAGGATGCATTTTTTGAAATTAGCACTGGTGGCGTCAGTTCTTGTTTTAAAATCTTGTTGACATCTGTTTCACTTTTTTTTGTATGACCCATGGTAAACCCTTTATGGGTGCCCCGGTTTGGAGATGTGCATCAGTTGAAGCACCCCAGGGGATCGTGGGTTTGGCCGACTAAAGCCACCAATAATTTGTCATCAGCAGATGTCCTAGAATCTAGATCTATCAAACACACGATTCCCTCCACGCATCTGTTTCAGCTATGTGACAGCCATGTTATCCAAGTATTATTTTGGATGTGGTTGACGACTGTTGTTACTTTCATGTATTAATTATATAAGTGCCGGATAATATTTTATATCCTCCCCCTGATAACCTTTTATACGATCGACATCGCAATTATTTTTACAAAAACAATGACCCCTGTCTGGACACTCTTGTACTATATCAGAGAAGTTGATGGGCAGATGGTGGACCTATGTAGTTTGGTCGAGTTATGTCAAACCCAGCCGACAGATCATGACTTAATTGAATTGACATAATCCGACCAAATGCATCAACTGCCCATGAATCAATTTCTTCAATGTATTCAATATTATGATTGACGTTTGAGGGTCTATAATTCTATATCTGCGTCAATTAGCGATCATTTCAGCGACTGACCGCTGTACTCCACCGCCCATCGAACCACTTCGCTGGCCATTTAATACACCGAGCAATTTTCAAGCATTTTTGTGCGTCCATCATGATATAGAGGAAATTTAATTAAAACTCAGCCATTTTTCGATTCGTTGACGATCCATCACGCGAAATTAATTTGTCCGACACGCAAAAGTAATGCGAAATAACAAATGCTAAAAGGATATTATGTTGTGATTTATTTTGAAACTGTTTTCGAGAGTCCATTCGAAGCGGATTTACGATATGTGGAGATTAAAAATAAACTTTATAGACAGTTTACGAGCTATCGGTCTATCACATCCGCGATCCCATGTGAACTATCGATCTTTGTCTACATAATAAAATATATTGATCATCGATATTTTAATATGATCTTACATGTTTAATGGATATTTTGTTAAATATTAATGATATTGACAGAAGCGTACCTTAGCGGGGCCCCGTATTAAAATTTGTTAAGGGTTAGGTACTTGGTAATATTTTGTGTTTATGACGTGATTACGTCTTATAATTCGATATCGGGTGCGCGCCCGAAAAACATGACAGTTCATGCGGCGTTACCTCGCTGACAGCTTTGAGGCGTTCCATTTACACTCTCAAGTCTCTCAACAACCGTAAGGCCCACCTGGGCCGCGCTCTTTGTTTCGATTATATTACGTATTTCGATGACTTAGATAATACTTTTGTATGAAGAAGTTTGGTTAGTTATGACCTTTGATACATTGACCACACTCTGAATGAAAAATAAATAAACAATCTGTGAGCTATTAGTATTATTTCGGCTATTCAAAATTGTGCTCTATTTCCTACGTGTCAAGGTATGACTTAATATATGAAGAATAAAGTATTCGTTTATTTCTTCTGAACAAGTCACTAATTATAGTTTCGAAAGTTTATAATTGAGAAACTAATATCACATCGGACTAAATACTTTATTATGATGGCTTGATAGATAGAAAATTTAACATATATTATAATGTAGTTCACACAAACATAAAATATGGATTGTATGTAAGGATTTTACATTAATTTTACAAAGAGGGTAGGCCGGGCGCCATTTTTTTTGCACATTGACCTGCCAACTTTTTTGCATAGATTTTTCCCGGAACTGAGGGGTTAAGGCTATGACGTTGTCACGTTCAACTATCGTCAGTAAACCGACTTTACAGACAACCGATTTTTTTTGTTTTTATTAATTTTTGCCCCTGTGGCCCGAGGTATTTATACGGCATATACTGAGGTAGCTACGCCCCTGGATATCACATCAAGCCATAGCTCAATACCAAAGTCGTCAAATATCAATGGTGGACGGACGAACATAACGAAGCTATAGGGATTATATTTCACTAAGGAACCGAAAAAAATATCTCGTTTGACCTTTGCTTGTGAAAGCTGTTTAAATAAAAAAAGAGGGGTTGCACTCCGGGAGTGCCGGCAAAAGTGAAAACTTGATTATTAACGTTGTGCATTATTTTTTTTAACCCATTTTTTATGAAAATCGATTTTTAAAAAATCGATTTTTTTAATTAATCGGAACCCTTACAATCGATTAAATTTTCAACCCATTTTTTGTGAAAATCGATTTTTAAAAAATCGATTTTTTTAATTAATCGAAACCCTTACAATTTTTTAACCCATTTTTTATGAAAATCGATTTTTAAAAATCTTTTTTTTTTTAATTAATCGAAACCCTTACAATCGATTAAATTTTTAACCCATTTTTTATGAAATTCGATTTAAAAAAATAGATTTTTTTAATTAATCGAAAGTCGAAACCCTTAATCGATTAAAAAATATCGACAATCGAAAAAAAACAATCGATTGTTCGATTAATCGATTTCGATGTTACAACAGTACTCTCCAACCGTCTTACGGTTTTTCGATCATCACGAGAATCTGACGCGAGTTTCACAGTTTTTACCCATCCCACAAACGTGCTCAACGCCGCTAAAGAAGTTTTCACTTCAAAAATCCGGACTGAATCGTAGTTAAATATAAATGATGGATTAAAAGGAGAACCAGGATTCAGCGACGCCGAAAGTTATCCGCCCAATTAACAGTATTATTATTCATGACGCGACTGAAGACAAAATTGATACTTTGATAAAAGCTTTTTTGTGTTGCTTCGAAGGCGGTTCAAATTATGTATTGATTGTCATTTTCAGGGTCGTGCGATTAAGGAAATGAAAGCTATAGTTAATGTACTTTCTACATTGGAATTGTCAACCTTATTCAGTAGTCAGGGTATAAGCTATAGCAAATTAGTTATTGTGTATTAGGGGGCGTCCACAAATTACGTGAGGTGTTTAGAGGGGGGAGGGGGTCGAGTCAAATCTCAACTAATCTCACGTTGGGGAGAGGGGGGGGGGGGGGTCTCGGCAAATCTCACGTAATTTTTTTCTCAACAAAATAATACTTTTTTGTTCCATTTCATCCAGATTGTATGTATGCTTAAGATCTAATCGTAAGCGTAATCGTTATACGATTAAGATCATTCACAAATTCGTTCGAAAGAAAATCTACTGACTGTCAAACCAAACGCTTACGTAAGAAACCCACATTTTGAAAAATCTCACGTGAGATTTGTGGGGGGAGGGGGGGTTGAATAAAATCTCACGAACTCTCACCTGGGGGGAGGGGGGGTCAAAAAATTCAAAAAAACACCTCACGTAATTTGTGGACGTACCAAAATATGATGTCTTTCGCCGGTTTTTACTTTTATAGAAATTGTCTGCAATTTTTTTACTAAGTAGGTATTTCTTTACCAGTAGCGGCGTTAGGGGGGGGGGGGGCGACACTGGGTGACCGCCCGGGGCGCCGCGTCGGGTAAAATGGGGCGCCGCACGCCATATTAAAGGGCGATTAGCCGATGTTTTTCGTATGTATTTGAATCGAAGTTAGGGGGCGCCGAAGGAATCTCGCCCAGGGCGCCGGTAGGGCTGACGCCGGCCCTGGTCTTTACGTCTGTTTTTTTACTGCTTGACGTAAAAAAACAGACGTAAAGCCCAACAAGGACCGACTATCTTGAAGGATATACGAGTATGTAATTGATTGCACTGTTGGTTCTTGGTGGAAATTCATTTTATACACAAATGAAACACAATATTACTTGCACTTTTTCCACTATATTCATAAATTACAATTTAAAGACTTTAAACACGACCGGTTTCGAACTAAATTGACACCTGATGATGATTTAGTTCGAAACCGGTCGTGTTTAAAGTCTATAAATTGTAATTTATGAATATAGTGGAAAAAGTGCAAGTAATATTGTGTTTCATTTGTGTATATCTTGAAGGACACTTTATCCTGCAACAGCAACTATGCAACTTTGTATAAGAAACTTTTGCCAGGCAACACAATAATAATATGTTGTGTGAAATCTGCTGTCAAGCGCCTAGTGTAGCATTGCTGTCGCAACTTAGTAATCAAATCACCCTGTCGATCTTGGACAGTCCATCGAGCTGCAGCCTGCAGAGCGTCCTACTATAATAATGTAGTAGGACGCTCTGCTCCTTTCCTTGCTGATTAGGATTACTATACCTTGCTCTGGGCAATGGGCGTGTACCATCGAAGAAATTGATTCATAGGCAGTTGACGAACCTACGTCATTATGCCATCCGTCAGTTGGGTTTGACAAAACGCGTCCAAAATACCGCCATCTGCCTAGAATCAACTTCTCTGATACGCCGCGCTCTGAGAAGCACCCGCGAACATTTCAATTTCCTCAACTACCTACCTACACAATATTTTCACGAACTCCTCGGTGTCCAGTGGAGTGATCCGCTGTATTATATTGGCTGTAAACATTTTATATAAAGTGTCGTAACTCGTAAGAAACACTTTAGGTAGACCGTACGAAACTCCTGTCAATTTTGTTCAGTTAAAATAAATTAATTGAAAATATAATATTTTGTTTTGTTTCAGTACAATATTTATAATTTTAGTTTAATTCTTCTTTTCAGGTAAGAACGTGGTTTTTGTATCGTATGAAGTTAAGTTCTTCTATTCTGACGGAAAATGTAAGTGCTCAACATTTAGTTTACCCATAGATTTAAAGGCTTACCTAATTCTTCCGTATATCAAGATTCAAGGAGAAAAGGCCATTGTAACCTATACAGTTTGGTTCAATACGCGATGTCGAGTACACGTCTTGTGACGAATAAATAGTATTATAAAAGATAAAATCGACTTTAAAATTGTTCTAAAACGACTTAACCTATTTTGATGAAACTTGCACTTTTAACAATACCTAGTACTTACAACAAAAAAATATTTAAATCGGACTTGTAGTTCCGGAGATAATATAATATGAACACAAACAAAACATACATAGTACATACACTTTTGAAATTTTGCACATTTGTTTAGATGCTGATATAGACTAACATATACGAATAGGCTACTTGACCTACTTTTTTTCTTCATGCTAATAGCTTCTTTATCATTAATTTTCACAAAAAAACTAATATTTTAATATTGTACACAGTAGAAACCCATAAAAATGTTTATTGAAAAATACGCCTCTTAAATGGCGCCGAAAACACTGTCCGCCATAGTGTGACGTCATACGCTTTGTGTTTTAAACTCTCTTTATTGAACATTTTTTTATGTGCTAAATGTACGAGTCTAAAAGTGCCCAAAAATTATAAAAGAATTAAATAAGAAATTAGAAATCATTTGTAATGTTGAAAACTTTTGGAGAAAAGTTTTGGCCATTTCATTTCCCGTCTACAATAAATGGCGATAATATATAAAACTGATGTTTTAAGTGAATTATTCAATAAAATATATTTTACAGATCTTTCTAGGCTTATTCTTATTATATATGTACAGATATACTTACATGTAACGAGCGCAATAAATAAAAGATATTAAATTACTATGAGGATGACGTCACATCCAAATCGGAAGTACAGCAAAAGCGTTTTCGTCAGTACAAATCATATTTTCATAAAATCATATTTTCAAATCGACTTTATTTATCAATCATAAGCTTTTATTTGATGATAAGGGTGAAATACGGTTTCCTTGGCCAAGTTATACTAGAAATATGCATTTGTTCAATGAAATTGAATATAGGTCAAGTAGCCTATTTGCTTAACAACATACTTTGTAAATTTGGAGTCCCATATTACGATGATCTCGTAGACAGCGCAAGGAACTTCCGTGCCTTTTTTCATAATTTTTTGTCATAATTATTACTGGAAACACTACAAAATTCAACATTAATTTAGATCTAGCTTAGTAGTCATAATTAACATTAATTATTCCCATGGTGCTTTCCCTTTAGTTCTTTGACTTTCAGTCATTGCAACTTTGTGCTGTCTCCCGCTTTTTATGGGGAGGGAAATTGTACACTTCCTACTCCTCCTATCTTCTTCTGATTAAATTCGTTGCGGGTCCCAAGACAGCTTTAGCATGTCCCTCGGGCTCCCTGAGATCATATCAAAGGGTTTTAGTGGTTGGATACCGCTGTCGATCCTGGCGACACAGGAGATACAGTGGTGGGAATGTGTGGTGGGCCAAAGCCCGTTAAAAAAATAACATATACGAAAACTGGGCAGTTCTGAAAATATAACATACATACGCGTCGAATTGATAACCTTCTCTTTTTTAGTCGGTTAAAAATAATGTAATTACTCCAAAGAATGGTACAAAGTTTGTTCAAACGCATCGGAACACGATCAAACGGCGCGTCAAACATAACAAAAATATGAAATTTCATCAAACGAGCTTCAAACACGTAACAAAGACAAACCGTTCAAACTAGCTTTGTAAACGATCAAAATGGTTTGAGTCAAACCAAAATTTACGTGTTTGAGTCAAACCGTTTGACCGTCTCGGGGGCCTTTTACGGCAAATTATATTATTATCGTAGTTAATATTATTTAAATTAAAAAATTTACCATGGAGGACCTGTTTAAAAAAATATTTTAGCAGCGCCATCTATGAAATGAACGGTGTAACTCTAAGATACGCTACATTGCTAAAATTGCGAACCTAACTCAGCTACGGGACAAGTTAGTTGAGGAAAGCTTTCATAGATGTCACTTTTTACATAATGATAATAATCCTACTAAATTCTAAAGGCAAAAGTCAGTTGTAAACTGTATGACGTATATATGTAAGTATATATGTTTGTTACTCTTTCACGCAAAAACTACTAAACGGAATTTAATGAAACTTTACAATAATATAGATTAAACAATAATATAGCTTATACATCATAGTAGAGGAGGGGAGGGTGCTATTTTTGTAGTCACTCGAGCGTTATGGAGACCTAGTAGGTTTTGTACATTAGGTCTTTGATAAAAAAATAATAAGAGCGTTTTTTTTATTTTAGCGGTGATTTCTGAACCCACTGCAGCCATTTTAAAGTTTTGAAAAAGAAAATACATTCAAAAAATTGCTTATTTAGGTAAATTATAAATATATTTTAGACAACAAGGACTAAATCATTTAGCTTAGAGCAAAATAAAATATCTGCGAAGCTTAGTTACGAAAATATGAAGATTTTTTTTTTAAATTTTAAAATGTTCCTACAGGCTTACAAAACCTTTGAATCGTCCGTGCTTTATATGGAAGCTTCTTTGGGGTAAACCAAACATCTCTTATCTTAATCTGACAGATCCGACGACATTTCAATATTAAAAAAAAAAATACCCACCACGTGAGAAATCTGATTTCTATACCATGATAACTAGATACATGTCGGAAGCCTATGCAAGCTTAATCTGACACGCTCGAGCTACACCCGAAATCCCCTCTTCCCCTCCCCAACTATCAGAATAACACATCGGCTACAATTTTAACCGACTCAAAATGGAGGAGGTTTTCGTTTTTTTATGTTCAACGATTAATCCGCCTTTAGTAAACCGATTTTTAAAATTTTTCTTTTGGTGTATAGGTTATCATCCCAATTGGGTAGCTACCGTATTCATAAAAGTGGTGACCTGATGAAGGGATCCATAATATTAATTATTAGTAATCGATGGAACTCCTCAAAATTTATATGGAAACATGTGGTGACTACGGTTTCGTGAGCAATATTCTAAGCATAATATTATGCTTCCAACAAGTAAGATTTTGCACCAAGGTATACCGTATACCTGTCGCAGGCGGATTCTATAATCCGCCGTTTTACATTACGGCTAGCTGTTTTAAAAAACAGGGCTGTTTTGAAATGCGGCAGTTTAACGATTAGCCGGATTGTCATTGTGATACGTTCTTCTATAAGGCGGCCCACGTTTAGCCACATCGTACTTATCTCGTACCGGTACTTTCTTTACTGTTTCACATTGAGAATAATATAAATTATTTAATTGCACCTGAAAATTGTTCTGAAATTTACTGTTTTCTTTGTTTAACTCACTCAAAACTTCGCAATTTAGCAACACACTTTCGGTATCCAACGCCATTGTTGTTGTTATGTCACGGGCAGCGCCAAGAGTATTAAGAATCGGAACTTAAATCTGTCAAAGAGGCGACTTATCTTTCGCTTTATTACATTAAGGCTAGCCGTTTTGAATAACGTATAGCGCCGAATACATTCCGGCGATTTTTCATTCAGCCGCATTCAATCCGGCTAATCAATCCGGCCGCATTACAAAACGGCCCTGTTTTTTAAAACAGCTAGCCGTAATGTAGTACAGCGGATTATACAATCCGCCTGCGACATACCTACCATGGTTGATGGTTCGGTAGGTGCTGAGAGAATTAACTTCTGATTCTTTCATAGTGTTTTATAATATTACTTATATCATAATTCATAACACCGCGGGGTACAGCTGCTAGTTATAATATACTAGCGGCCCGGTACGTACCTACTTCGCTACTGTTTTTAAATCATTGGACAAATCAAATCAAATCAAATCAAAATATTTTTATTCGGAGTAATTTTTTTACAAAAACATTACCGAACGTCGATACTACGGTGCCTACCACCGGTTCGGGAACTAACCCGTCGAGAAGAACCGGCGTAAGAAACTCGCACAAAAATAAGAATTTAAATTCAGTTCGTTTTCGATTTTTTCGTAGCTGTGTGCATTCCTAATTCATTACAAATGTGGTTTTGTGTACTTTTTTATTGGTAAAAAAATTACAAAATAGACAACAACCACTGGGTGGCACACATTGTTTACCGCTTTATTTCGGAACACATTATATTAGTAATAATAATATTAAATCCCTTAATTAAATAGTTTTGAGTATTTATCAAAATAATTGTACGTAACGAAAATGTCGTAACGAAATATTGTTACGAAATAGTTCTGAATTGTAACTAAATAGTAAAACATACAGGACATAAGGCTGGTTACATAGTAGTGAATTTTTTTTTGTATGTTTTATTTTATATGTGAACTATAACCATACTAAACAACGTTCAGTGATGTAGCCATGAAAGTGTACCAGATAAACTTTGGCTTTGGCTGCGCCTAGGGTATGTTATATATGCTTCCCCACTAACCACTCTATGCATGGGTGAAAACTACATGAAAATTCGTGCAGTAGTTTTCCCACACGAACAAATATTTTTGTAAGGCAATGCAAATTTTCATGAAAAAATCCATTCCTATGAAAATTTGAATTATTGTTTCAACTCATTGTAAACTCAGCTTTATGACCTACTTTTTCGTAACGTCACGAAGTTTTGTAAAAACGTAACGAAATAGTAATGTAAAATAAGCTAAGCGAAGTTCTCAATTGTCAATAGCTTATTATATACAAGATATATACAAGAACAGAGAATAAATACGCATTTCATACATTCTTTGCAAATGCATTACAAGAAGAAAAATACATTTTAGCTTACAGTTTTGCCAAAAAAGCCTGATACAATCTCTGTCTCGAAAAAGTAGTTCCACTATCAAAACACGTCCACATTGATTTTCACATAAAAAGAAATGGCGGAGGCATCAGACAAACATTCAATAAGCTTAAAGTTAGTAATGCCATTATAAAATGGTACGAATGCGTCCAGTACTTTAATCGAATTTAATATAAAACGTAACTAAAGAGTAATAACGAAAAAGTTTGTGTATCCGACTCACTCTGTTTTTTGCGTTTAAGTAAGTTTTTTTATAAGAGAACCCCACATAAAGATGTTTATAATAAAAACAACATGTAATCATATTAAATATTACCCACAAATTAACAATTTTAATGGGAATTATAAAATTTTATGAAGTCTTAAAATATAAGATGTGTAAGGCGGCAAATAATTTTTATAAGGAGTGTATAGTTTTACAAAAAATGTCTAATACATAAATTATAAAATAATACGATTATATTTATTTTAATTTTCGAAGAAGAATAGTTTTCCTTTACAGTTATGTTTTTTTTCTTTGTATTACAGGATAAAAACATATAAAACTAGTTGATTGTTTCAAGGCACACTTCTTTTTACACAGATGTACAATTATTTTGATAAATACTCTTTTGGAAGAAGGTCCAACTAGTACCATTATAAATGTATGTAATGGAACAGATGGTGTGGTTGTTGGTAGCTTGGAAGTTGGAATACATCCAAGAGATCACAATTACCTTGTATGAACATGTTTGTATTACGATTTGTGCCAGATAACATTATTACATCTAAACAAATTACCGAAATGACACAAAAATCAAAATTTACCTTCTGTTAATTTAAGTTTGGACCATAAAGTTAATATACTAGCGGAATAGAGAAACAAAGGCCAGAGCAAGCGAGATGTCACTATCAGCACCAGTAACACTGCGTGGTAAAAAGAGACATACTATGTGATACATGACAGCAGAATTCTTTTTTTGACATCCAGTCGGCACTTATCGGCACGTTGACAATTTAATCTCATAGAAAGATGCTTGTGTAAGTGTATACGTACACATACTTTTACACACAGATGTAAATCAATTTCGGTTTCGTTTGACGGCTCGGGATTGTTGCTCTATTCCGCTAGGTATATTAAATTTATACTTTGGACAATATAATATTTACGAATCTTGTTACAGTACTTTTACCAAAAAAAAAAAAAACCAGACGAACTGCTACGAGTAACAAAACTTAAAATTCATATTAATATTATAAAGTGTAAGTTTGTTATCTCTTTATGCTTTAGCAGTTGAACTATTTTTAATTACATTGGATAACATAATATTCGGAATCCCGGGATGTAAAAAAACAAAGTTATCACTAATTTAGGGTGTGAATTAGTTCCCTGTATAGATAAAGTTCACTTTGAAAGAGCGGCGCTGAAAGTTTATTTTTTATTTTTGTGTGCGCCAATGCAAGACGCTGGGGCGCTTGCCCATACAAATCACAAAAATAACTTTTTGCAACGCTGCTACTTTCACAGTGAAATCTATATAAAAGACGCATACACAGTACACACCCTAAAGTATAATTATTGCTTTGCTTTGTTATACCCTGTATCGTCTTCGCGCGATAAACTTTCGGCACAGCAAAGTTGCGGGCAATATCTTGTTAAGAAATAACATTAAACGTTGCCTCTAATTTTAGTCAAAGTGTGAAATAAGTTGGGCCATGAAGCTGGATGTAGGTCATGTGGTCATGTTGTGCCAGAATAACCTGAAAATTCAACCACGTGAGAAGGAAAACCCTTGCTGGGTTCTGTATTATTAGCCTATTTTCCTCCTAAAAATGAACCGTTTCAAATTTTAGTTTAAGTTGTACACGAGAAAAAACAACGTTTCATTCTTTCTGGGGACCCAAAGTATGATCTACTTACAAAATTTTAACCAAATCGTTGTAAATAGACATAATATTATAAACATACAGACACAATTACGAATTTATAATATTAGTATGGAATTCAAAAACGTGTCAGTATGTCAGTCTTTAACCTCTTTTCACAAAATATATACTTACTCATTTATACATTTAGATTTACAAAAAATGCAAAAAAAAGTCTTTGAAATCGAAAATTCTAAAATAGAACCCACAAAATAGAAGTTTTATCATGGGCGCGGCGGAGGATAAGACAGTCTAAAATGTAAAAAATCTTTAAAGTTTTTGTTTACTTAAACAACTTGCTGTTGTTTTGCTCTTCCCAAACTTTACGTAATTTTATTTTTAGTTTGTTTCCTAAAGTGATATAGGTAATTAGGTACCTACTATACCTAAAACTTAAAAATTACAAATGCTTTGAAATCGAAAATACACAGGTGTAACAAAACTAAGTGATAATACTTTAGGGTGTGTATGAGTCCCTTGTATACAAGATGTTAGTGTAAACACCGTTGTCCTTGAAACCATCAAATGAGACCGTCAAAATGAACAACTTTTTCTACGAGAACAATGCTGGGAATTAAAAAAAAACCGTCTTCATACAAATTGCCGATCCGGGCATCCGTATGGGTATGAAGACAGAACTTTTTTTTGAGTTCCCAGCATTGTTCTCACAGAAAAAGTTGTTCATTTTGACGAGCTCATTAATTGATGGTTTCAAGGACAACGGTGTTTACACTAACATACTGTAGAGTTCACTGTAAAAGTAGCAGCGCTTGTCAGCTGTCTGTCTGTAACCTCTTCACGACCAAATCACTGAACCGTGATGCTGAGGTACGAGAACACTTTGTGTCCCGGGAAAGACCGAAGACGAGAAGGACAAAGGATACTCGTTAACCCGGAAAAATGTACGGTTCCCGCGCGATAAACGAATTTTGGCGCAACGGAGTTGCGGGCGTCATCTATAATTTTATACAATTTAATAATATTTATTTTTCCACTAGCTGTCCCGGCAAACATTGTTTTGCCATTTAAAGTATTTCTACTTCATCAGTTGACACAAAATCTTACCCCCTCTTTTGTCCCCTAAGAGGGGTGGGGGGAAAAATTTTATACACCAGATGTTAAGTTGGAAAAACAGTTAATAATATGAAGTAAGTCCATTAAAGAAAAAAGTTTGATACAAAACCCCTCTTTGGTCCCCTTAGTGGGGTAGGGGGGGGTAATTTTTATACACCAGATGTTGAGTTGGAAAGAGGCAAATATATCTGCG
This sequence comes from Polyommatus iphigenia, assembly GCA_963422495.1. Lineage (NCBI taxonomy): Eukaryota > Metazoa > Arthropoda > Insecta > Lepidoptera > Lycaenidae > Polyommatus > Polyommatus iphigenia. The sequence continues at coordinate 23,488,707 of OY730187.1, read as the reverse complement.
AAAACCGTATGCAAATCGGATCAGTAGTTTTCGTGTTAAAGCAAAAGTCTTATACAAAACCTGACCCCCTCTTTCGTCCCTTTAGAGGGGTGGGGGGAAAATTTTTATACACCAGATATTAATTTGGAAGAAGACAAATATATCTGTGAAAACCGCATCCAAATCGGATCAGTAGTTTTCGTGTTAAAGCAAAAGTCTTACACAAAATCTGACCCCCTCTTTCGTCCCTTTAGAGGGGTGGGGAGAAATTTTTTTATACACCAGATGTTAAGTTGGAAGAAGACAAATATATCTGCGAAAACCGCATTCAAATCGGATCAGTAGTTTTCGTGTGATGCCAAAACAAACATACAGACAGACAGACAGACAGACAAAAAAACTAACTAACTTTTCGGCTTCTATAGCGATATTGTGACACCCTCCGCTTATTATTTTTTGAATATCTTTAATGTACAGAATTGACATTTCTACAGATTTATTATATGTCGACCAATCTCCAGAATACGTCCACATCGATAACAGAAACACGTACAGACAAACACACTTTCTAATATTTAATATTATTGTGTACAATTTGGACCATAGCTAGTTACATTGCTTTCTCAATTACCATAAACAGAACAGAAGTTCTTATTAGGGTTCCGTATTAAACAATACAATTGGTAGTTTGGTACAGAAATGTAATTAGGTTGGCATTATGTACTCGTACCAAGTACTGGCGCGTTTGTATCAGCCTTCTCTAATTGCTCGTAACTAAAATAATTAACTACATCCTATCTATATCAATATAAATGAATTTTAATTTGTTAGGTTCGCCTTAACTCGAGAACAGCTAAATCGATTTGGCTTAATTTAATCTTGAAAATATTATATTCGTGGACGTCCAGGGAAAGTTTATAGGATAGAATGTAAGTGATCAGAAAAGTCGTTATTGGTTGATCGCGATTAACCCGGCGACAATGACGCCGGGTCATATTGACCCGTGGCATGCTTACTTCGCCATATTTTGTCCTTGCGCCAATTGAATGTTTTCAACCTTAGTATAGCTGGAGATACAACCCCCTTACACAAGCCTAGCAGTTACGGCTAGAGCTACGCCTCGTCTGAAGCAAGATACACGCGCGCCAAGTAAAAACGGGTCAATATGACCCGACGTCATAGTCGGTGTGGTATTTTCATGACTAACTTTATTAGTATTAAAATATTGTTTTGCTTTATTTTTTACATTTTGAAGAACAATGTCATTAACTCACAACCTAGAAATGATTTTAGAGTTATTAGAAGAGTTAGACTTTGACGATGACGAGTCCAGGCTTCTTTGGGCATTGAACTTGAGAACCACGTATCTAGGTAAAAGTGAAAAAATTCCTGGAACTTACAAAAGATGTGAAGTCTGTTCATCTAAAAAAGATAAAAAAAAAAACACTTTACACATGCACAGCTTGTCCAATTTTTATATGCTAGGGCATGATTACATTTTGTGATAACTGTAGTAGTTCTATAACTCTGAATGAGGAAGTAGAGGACTGATTTCTTTTTATTTTCATGTTAGTAAGTTATAACATCCTCTCTTTAAATTCATCAGTAAATTTTTTCCTTCATAGGTAAGAAAATTTTGCGAAAATATAAAATTAACGAATATGTTAAGTTTTCAAGGTTGATTTTGCATCTGCCATTAAGAAAGCCAATAACAAAAATATTTATTTTATAACACAGGGTTTTTTTTTAATTTGATGCATAATTAAAGTCCCTTTTTTAAATAAATAATAAACAAAATTGTGGTAGCTTACTAGTTTCATTAAAAATTTATCTACAAAGTTCGGGTCAAATTGACCCGACGTCATAGTCCATGTAATTATTTTCACGTCATTGACGCCGGGTTAAACAGTAATCGGTGACATATAGTTATAATGGCGAAACTAGAGGGACTTGGCGACAACAGTCGAGCAATTTTTCAGCCACACTCAGAGACTTAATGATGAGACACAGATACTTAATGATGATTAAAAGTTCAATTTAACGAAGAGTTTGACAGATAATGTATGGGGCGCTTATGTCAAAATCTTCATTTAATTTAAGGTAAATAATATTAGTCACTGAGAGCGGCAGTTAAAGCTGTGTGTAAAAATGCCGAATTTAAAATAAAACAAATGCTTTTTCGTAAGCTAATATTTTATTTAAACAATTAAACGGCCATTACGATCGGCACCGTAAATAAAGGCTTTTGGGCTGAACGTGAATGCAGGGCGCCCGCCGCCCATTCCGGGCGGGGTTACGTAACCGGGCAGCGGTCGATACGCTGCTTTTGACAATCATTTCATTGGGGACTTCGATATTGGTCCCATTCTGTGAATTTTAAAATAGATGTAAAATTTAGTATAATATTATTATTTCTGGCTATATACCCCGAAATTAAGCACAAGATGTCAATGATTGAGTGTACACATAATATTGGAGCCTATTGGTACACAAAACACCACACAAACAATAAATTGGGCTCTACTAACAATGTAGAGTTAACATTCTATCTTTGTCCACCATTGTCTTGTTTGTTTGTCTATACATTGTAGGGGGATAAAGATAGAACATTAGCAGCTACATCGTAAAATATCCACAAAATCTTTCGTTTACACATTTTTTCTACAAGGTCTACCTCAAAATAAATTTAGTTTATGAAAAAAATGATATAAATGATATTATTATGTGATGACTTAAACAGAATGACAAGGTAGAACATGCATGAATTGTTAGTACTCGTACTATTTGCTAAAAAAATACTGAGTTAAAACTCCTCTATTAGTTTTGGGTAATTTTGTCCTAGACATGAAGAAATATTATGAGCACTATTGTTTTGTTTGTACAGTATGAGATGTAAGATCCTAATTGTAATTTCAACTTTCATTTAGTTTACATTATATTAGGGTTAACCCAGCTAGATTTTCTTATTTTAAAAAAGTTTTATCACGTCAGAGCAAAGTTAATTTAAACAACAAACATACATTTGAAATTAAGGTCACGTAAGAAAACTTGAAATTTTAAGCTTAGCGAAAAGTTTTCTTGCAGAAAATCTTATTTATCAACTAGCGACCCCGAACTTAATACACCATCTGCCGCACTCAGAGACGAATAATAGCTAAATTATAAATACATGAAGATTGCGGCATAATAAGCCACATACACTATTAGTGCAGTCGCCAGAGGTTTTAACCTCCGAAAGTTGTAATAGTGAATGGATTTTTGTTTTTGAGGTGTCATTTTCTTTTTTACGCTTTAACTTGCAAAGTTTACCAAAAATGTTTTTGTGCTTTTAATTTTTTAGTTACTTAATTAAAAATTTATATTTCACCATATAAAACCGGTCTAGACAGAAAAATTTTTTCTTGTTCCTGTTATCCGATTGTTGACGTTGAAAATTAACAAAATATACAATTTTTAAAAAAGAAAGTTTGCTTTTCTAAGCTACATACAACTATAAGGTTTTTGCAAAGTTTTTAGAGATTAACGCTCGTCGTAACCAAGATAAAAGGGTTTGGGTGGATTTAAGGGTTGTAACCACAAGTGTGTTAAACTTACTTGTTGTGCATATTTAATTTTTAGAGAAATGATAACTTTTAAGTACTTAAAAACTTTTAAATATCTCCAAAAATGTGTAAAATAGACCGAAAACATTTTTCTATATTTTTTGAGAATTTATTTAATTTAGAGCTAAAATATTAAATGCATCAATAAATTAAAGACTTTTTCTAGTCTTTGAAATATATTTAAACTTCCTATTTAAAACCAGAAAAAAAATTGGGTGCTACAAATCTCACGTACATACTAAAGACGCATGCTGCGACCTATGTTTGAAAAATGCATACCTGAATACAAAAAATATCAGTTCTTAACCTAATTTGTATTTTTTTCCTTTAAGTATGTTTTAGCAAATATAATTAATGAAAAAAAAAAAACAAATAAAAAATCAATTTTATTCTGTAAAAACCTAACCAAAAGAAATAAAATACAGATTTTCTTCGAAATATCCGTGAAAAGTTTGTGCTACATTTTCAGAAAATTTAATAAAGTAAGAGCTAAAAAGTTATACACATTAAGAAAAAGAAGGCTTTGTTAATCCTAAAAAATAATTTTAAACTTTCTATTTAAACTCAAAGAAAAATAGGAACGCCATTTACCTGGCGAGGCATACAACAAGCACATTTGGAGGTATGTAAAAATATTAATTTTAAGTCTAAATTACATATTTTTTCAACTTATTTTCTTTCTTTGGAATATAAGCAACGATACAAATCAAAAAAATAATAATATATTTTATTATTTTGCTATATATTTAAAAGAAAGAAATGTGCAAATTTTCTTCAAAATTTTACAGTTTATGAGTTTACTTGAAGTGGAAGAGAATAATTTAAAAATCAAAAGCACAACTTTTCAATAGGTAAACTTTATAATTTATGTTATCAGCTACACATTCCTTTTTTTCTTTTCAATTTTCATGCACTATTGCAAAAATCGGAGGTTTGCACGATTTTTACGCTCTGGGAACTCCACTATATATTATTATCTGACAAACTCTTCATCAAATTTAAGTTTAACCATCATTAAATATCATTATTAATTATTAAAGTACAAAATAACTGAGTATTTCATGAACATTTCAAGGGCCTATGTGTTGTCGTTATTGATATCGAGCAAAAAATAGCAAAAAAAAATCACGTTTGTTGTATGGGATGGCCCCCCTTAAATATTTTTGAAGTGAAAACTTCTTTAGCGGCGTTGAGCACTTTTGTGGGATGGGTGAAACTCGCGTCAGATTCTCATGCTGATCGAAAAACCAAGGAAAAAACGTAGGACGGTTGGAGAGTAGTGTTGTAACATCGAAATCGATTAATCGAACAATCGATTGTTTTTTTTCGATTGTCGATATTTTTTAATCGATTGTAAGGGTTTCGATTAATTAAAAAAATCTATTTTTTAAAAATCGATTTTCATAAAAAATGGGTTAAAAATTTAATCGATTGTGAGGGTTTCGATTAATTAAATAAAACGATCGTTTTTTTTTTAATCGATTTTTCATAAAAAATGGGTTAAAAAAAATAATGCACAACGTTAATAATCAAGTTTTCACTTCTGCCGGCACTCCCGGAGTGCAACCCGTCTTTTTATTTTATTTTAATATTTGTTATAATAGCGGCAACGCATATATACCTACAATCTGTGAAAATTTCAAAAGTCTAGCTATAGCGGTTCTTGAGTTACAGCCTGGAGACACACAGACGGACAGACAGACGGACAGACGGACAGACATCGAAGTCTTAGTAATAGGGTCCCAATTTTACCCTTTGGGTACGGAACCCTAAAAAGAAAGTTTCATTCAATAAGTTATAAAGTTTCAGCGAGTTGGTCTGTAATTGTCGTGGAGGAGTGCCAAGCAATTTAGTTTGAAGACGGTCTCGGGGGCTCTCGCCGCCCGCCTAGATATTGCCCGCTACGAGTCCTTTATAGATAACGTTACAGATTTGCATATCGAGCTGTCGATTACATTAGTAGTTAGCGCCTTTTTGTTTATTATTGGAATTTGTTTTATCATGGACCTAAGAAATTACTGGACCAATTTTTGGTAATTTTTAAACGTTTAAAATGTTACACTAATCCCATTACATAGGCTACTTTTTCGACATCATCATCACGCAAGTAAAATGCATTTCACCTTAACGCACACGGCACAGTGAGTACGACTCGCTGATTAACTAAGATGTGTTTAAGTTATTTTGTAAAAAATGTTCAAGTTACCTATGTTATGATTATGAGTGGGTATCCCTGCAAACAAGCTTCGTCACATTTTCATTAATTTTCATTACATCAACTTAATTAAGAACAAAAAAATGATAAAGAAAAATAAGAAAACAAAGAAAAAGATTTTATCTCATAGTAATCTCGAAAATTGCTCAATTTACTCTTATAGTTTGATGACAAGTCTAATCCTACCGAGCAAAAAACCCCTGCGAAAAAATTAGGAGGAGAAAAATAAGTGCCTAATTTATTTTTTTGTTATCATTTTTTCTTCAATCTTGTAATATTTTTTGAATTTCATCATTATTTTTATTAAAAGCCAGTTATTTTGAAATCTCTTTACTTTTATAGCCACTTTTAGCCCCAATTTCACCAACGACTGTTAAAGTTAACGCTTGAATTAGTATCATGTTACCTCTTTCGTTTTTCCTATGAATGAAAGAGAAGGCATGACATTTTAACAAGCTGTTAACACTAATAGACGTTGGTGAAACTGGGGCTTAGTCTCATTAAAAAGAGGGTTGAACTTTTAAATTGATTTGAAGCAAATTCGTATCACAATCCAGAATCCTAGAATATTAATCCTAGAATATTAATATTAATCTTCAGTAAAAGTTTCTACTTCCGACTTTTCCATCCACAGCCCCTCAAGAGCATTCACTGACCAGACTAAAAATAATATTGATTTGATGATGTCAATGCTTTATTTCAGAATTCTGAATACTGATTGGTGACAACGTTTGAAATAATATCAGTGAGATGAAGCATCAATATTATAATTTATCACACATTTCATGGCAAGACAACATTTGCCGGATCTACGGTCAAAAATATGCAGAATTCGTTTGCAGCGAATGCTATACTTAGCCATACTAATATTATAAATGCGAAAGTATGTCTGTCTGTCCATCCGTCTGTCTCTTATCTCTTCAAGCCCAAACCGCTGAACCGATTTTGATGTAGATACTTTTAGTCCCGGGAAAGGATATTATACTGATACATTTTATGCCGGAAAATAAATGAATTTTGGCGCAACGGAGTTGCGGGCGTCATCTAGTTATACATATTTGCATAGCATCTGCTGCAAACATTCATTAGACAACGACAGAGTGCTTTATGGACTACAAGTCCCGGAAAATCCCGAATTAATTAATTTATAATGTGAGCTGCCGAAATTAAATCCAATCTGGATTTACAAAATTACCACTCAGCTTGAACATTGCCGGATATGTTAATTTAATCAAATTGTTACATAATGTCACCATTCATCTTAGTTAAAGTTTGGTTAAGTTATAGTTTAGGTGACCACATGGTATGCTGGCAGTATGATTGACGTCAAATTATCATCAATATACTCGTACTTGCTATGATCAAGCTTTTTTTGTAAGTAGAAAGATTATGGTGTTTGATAAAATATTTTCATAAAATTTGTAGGTAAGTCTACAATATGATTTTTAGAACATCTTAAATTTTTGTCAGGTACTTGGTATAATAAAAATTTTTTGGAGGTCTGTCTTAATTGTAGTTATTAATACTTACTTATTTTCGACTAAAAAAACATAAGTTTTTACATAATAAAAGTATAAAATAATTTAATATTTTTAGACATTTCGTATACGATTATAACGCAAATATAAAATGCATCTTATACAAAAGTAGCTCGATAGTTTATAGAAAAAACTAATATCCGATCAGAAATTGCTTTCTGCATTGATATTAGCATTTGCACTCGAGTAAACGGAGCCACATAAGTTTTCAATATCTCGACCGACTATATCATACAACTACAGCGTTTTATAATTTCTAAAGAGTGAAAAAATGCGATTAGAAAACTTCAGCCCTCTCAATAATGATGACGTGAGTGGAAGAACACAATAACTAACAGTTTGTAACATACGAACAATTATTGTTTGTTAAAAATGAGTAATTACTCATTTTTCCCTTATAATTGAACTAACCTAACGTAACTTTTCTACTTCATCACCTAGCTCATACAGGATTATTTTTTCACCAGTACAATATATTTTACCACGTCATTGGTATCGATAATAATAGAGTATATTTCACAAATAAACAAAAATATTTTTTTTTTCATTTCAATTAATTTATCCTTTATCCAATCTAATACCTTGGGCGCACTAATTACAAAGCGACTGTATATCTGGCTACACATAAAATCCTCAGTTTTTTTCATTTCAAATCATTTTTCCGGTACTAAAGCCAATTCTGCAAAAAAACTTTCACTGTTACTTACTTTGTTCTTCCACTCACGTTTTAATTATTTTCATAGACCCATCTTTAATTAACCCTCTCAATTATTTTCGTAGATCTTGCTGCATCTAAGTTTTATGAATTGAATTGATCTATAGACTATATAGCAATTTTTTAATCATTAAATAATATTCATCATTGTTTAATTTCGTTTTAAATAACAATTTTACGGTTTAACACCAAAACAATCTGGAAAAAAGTGCAAGGCTGAAAAAATCTGTATTGCCAGATCAAGTGGCGTTACGCCATATTGTGACAATTTTGCCTGCAGCTTTCATGTATCACTAAGGGTCAATTATTCACACCGCAACGCGACGAGGCGAGGTGAGGTTGCGTGAGACGTCTTGCGAATCTGTCAAATCCATATAAATTTAGAAATGCATCTACGCTTCACGTTGCGGTCTGAATCAACCATTAGTTGTTTCTCGTTTATGTGTATACTGCCCTTAGGCTGTTATAATAGTAGGCACTTCCGAATCTCAGATTTCCAGTTGTAGCAGGCCGCAGACCGCAATAGCTGAAGTATCACTTTCAGAACTTGGGCCTCACCGCCCTCAACCTCATACGAGTATACGTAATTGAATGTTACGACATGGGCCCCGACTCTCGTACATCGAATGTCATTTTCATCTCAGTCACTACTCACCAGGTACACGACCTATACATATACAAGACATCGACAATATAACTACGAGTACTACTAATAATAATACTATTTTAATCCATCAAGCCCCATACGAGCACTGGCGATCGCGACAACAATAGAATACAATAGCATTTCCAAGAATCGATCGAAGGATTAAAGCATAAAACCGTCTTCAAAATTGCACGTCATTGGGAATAAAATTCCCATTCTCAAAAACTACTGGACCGATTTTGATGAAACTTGCAGTATTCGTTAAGTTGAACAATACCTAGTACTGAATTCAACAAAGGAAGAATTACTTAAATCGGGCTTGTAGCTCTGGAGACATGTGAACGAACACAAACAAAAAACATACATACATACATACAATATACATACATACATACATAATATACTTTTGAAATTTGGCACATTTGTTCAGACGCTGATATAGACTAACATAAACGAAAACTATAAGTGTTGCCTGTAGGTTAGACAGGGTGGCCTCGAAAAGGATAGTTTGGATTCGAAATGACATTCGAGTGGTGAGGATCAAGGCCCTAGTAGAGTAGAGTTGTTACTAATAACAACTCTACGAGCTCTGAATGTATCACGTATGAATCCAATAGTAAATAAGGGGTGATGAACTAGTTTTTGGCACTATAACATTACATTTAAGTATATTATATTCGTTTACATTATTATATTAGTACTTTAAGTTTGTAAATGTATATATATTTATAAGAACTATTTATTTAGTACTTTTAGATAATTTTCAAGAATGTTATTACCTTGGAAATCGGTTTTTAAATCTTTGTAAAAGAAATATATTGTTCGCTGTGAATACAACAAACTAAATAACCGCCTACACGTGTTAGTTTTCCAGTTTAGTAACACGCCGAGCTAATGTGGTTAGCCCGAGTCTTAGTAATAACATTAGGTGTACAACTAATTCTTTTTTACAGCCACAAAGGGTGGAATAAATGTACGCTGCTTCTTTCTGTGTAAACTACAAGTTACAACAATCACATCACACTAATATAATAAAGGCGAAAGTTTGTGATTGTGTACGTTTCTTCACGTCTAAAAGGTTTGAGCGATTTTAATAAAACCCTGGATATACACAATAATTTATTTTCCCTAACCCGCGGGTCATAGCTAGTTACGATAAATGTAAAATATTTAATTACTTTTCTTAAGACAAAATTTTGTTCGCATCTTTGTGCAAAACACTTGTGCATACGATTTATCTTACATTTTTCGGGGATAAAAAATACGTTATAGGGATTAGAGACTCAATTAGGGAATGCAATCTCAATCTCTTGTTTTCGCGAGATCTCGGCCTCACCGGCCTCGGCTAGATTGAATTCATTCGAAAAAAGGCAATTTTTTATTCTTATAATTTTTATAATTGTTTTTCCAATTTACTCAAATATTGTAAATTGAAAAAAAAAAAACAACAAAACTGCTAATCTCGCGAGACCTCCAAATTGCGAGACCACGCGAGATTGATTTTCATAATCTCGCGAGATTTGAAGTCCCTACACTCAAAGTGACGAGAGGTAACAGACAAAAAGATAAACAAACAACAAACTGATAAAATTTCGCACATCTATTAATATTGTTTTTATTGATTTTGGGAAAAAAATTACCACCATTTCAATTATTTGCATTCTTTTATTACACCTTGCCTCTTATTTATTGTTTTAGCAATCATACCCATACATCAATATTAATTAATCAAATAAACTTCAACAAATATATCCTATCCTCTGTTTGTATAATCATTAATCCATAGCCGTCGTTAGGATGGCAAATTGATTATACATACATATTGATCGAAATCGTTACAATAACACGTTACAATAACACGTTACAATAACACGTTAATCATCATCACTAATTATATTGTGCTAGCGTTGGTAACGAAATATTATTTGGCAGGACATAATTGAATAATTCAATGATTATGGTTTCAATAATTATAGTGTTTATTGTGGTAATTTAAATTTAAAATAGAAAATTTAAACAACATAATATGAAAAATGGAGAATAGAATAATTAATGATTCAGCAGCAAATATTAAAAAAACTCAAGATAATATTATAGTACCCATGGATATAAGAAATAGCATCACTTATCTTGGATAAAAAATAAAAGAATACAAAAAAATTTGCGCCATTAACGTCAATGTCATAGGTTAAAATGGACCCAAAAACAAAAACACTGCAGTAACTCCACTTTTGGCCACACCTTTTGCATAGACTTTATGCCATAATAATTATTATGTATTATATTTTTTGGGACTCATTTCAGAAGAAGCTTTATACGGTCAATCAATCAATCAAAATCATTTATTTGCTGAAATAAGGTACAATATGGCGTTATAGTTAGGTGTTCAAGTTCTCTTATTTTGCCTTTGGGTGGCGTGCAAATTTTATAGGTATAGTCTGCCAATCTTATAATTTATCTACATAAGCTACTTATAATTTATCCATTTTCTTATCATCCCTTTTTTAATAAATAATTTTAAAAATGTTATACAATATGTCAATTTGTGTTTTTTTCTAACAATTTTTATACAATGGCGAAACGATTTTCGTTTCATATTAGAAAATTGATCATGCTTGATGGTCTTCGGTAATCATACGGCATACCGTCTTACGGCAGTTTACTTATAAACTATTTCTTTATCTGTCTTAACGTCATGTTAGTAACTTCAACCGTAGTTAGGATTTGCCCGTAGTTAGAAGTTGGCCGTAGTTTCTAAATAACTTGGGCCAAGTTGCTGCAAGTCCACACAAAGGAATTCCTCTGATTTTTGTTACAAACTTAGATTGTTTGAGAATGCTAGATGTACTGTAGGTTTTAGCACTTAATGCAGGTTTGCACTAGTTGTAGGATATTTTTACCTATTAATTATTTAGTTATTATAGTGAGCATAAGTTTCTGTAAAGTATAGACAGAGTATTATCGAAAATGATTACCACGAAAGGTTTGACTGCTCTCATTTTAAATTTGATATTCAGTCTCGTTACGATTCTTTGGTAGTCTACCAATACTCTTGCTTACCTCTCTGTAGTCTTAGGTTTGAATTATTGTTTTCCGACTTATAACCTAACTTTAGAGCCAATTATGGTATGACAAAACACTATCGACAAATGTTCGTATTCGCAAAACCACTTTCATGTTATCAATGGAAAACTGTTCACTTATCTCCGCTTGTCTATCTCGGCTTTGTACGAGATGCGGGCTGGAGAAATCCACCTGACAAAGGACTTGCCTTAAAAACATGCATTCGGCGATATCTTCCTTGACTCTATCTAGAGAATCTACCATGTTATGTATTCAATTTACAGGAGAGATGTTTTTGTATTGTCACAGAATATATTATATTACTAGTATCAAGTATTGTTCGAATTCGTTAGATAGGTTTTAAAAGGCTTTCTTGCACTTCCGGTAACTTTGGTAGCGTAGAACTAGAGCGCGGCGAAACAACATTCTCTTAACGTCATTTAGAAAATTCCCATAATTATTCCAACATTGTACAACATAATATTATTTTAATATCGTTTGTTCTTTAATAAAAAGCGTCTAGTAAGTATGTGGAATGTTAACTTTTTCAACGCAAAAGAACAAAATGAACATCATCTTCGCAAATTACGTTTTATTAATTAGTTTCTTTGACGAATGTTTCCGATATAACCACGGGGCGGACGGAAAGTTTTGACATGGCGGTGAGAATTCGTGATTAGACGAGGGTCACGCATGCCGAAAGGCTCGATGTGGGCGACTTTGAATCGTAAGTCTCTTGTTGCCGAAATTATATTTGGGCGCTGTTAAGCATATTTTGTGTATCATTCCACAAAAAATTACGTATTGAGTTATAGATGCAGTCATGTTCTAAGTTAGCTGATTTAGAACAAGACTACACAAATGCTAAGCAGCGAACATAAGAACTAGAAAGAAAGAAAATTAGAACTAGTACGATTAGAACTCTACTATAGAAGATTCCAGAAAAAGGCTTAGATTTACGACTAACGATTTACGACTAATATAGTTAAGACCTAAATGATGGCAACACTCTTATGCGAATTATGACTTATATTATAGTTAAGACCTAAATGGAGGCAACACTCTTACGCGACTCCTCCACTTTGGCCCGTGATAGATAATATAATCACAAACATGTTTATAGAGGAGCATAACATTCGTCGACGTCGATTGCATAGTGCATACTGACTATAATTACTATAAGTAGATTAAAGCTGCGCAAAGATTGTGGCAAGAAAAGCCTTTAAGAAGTAAGGATAGGACTCGGGAGGCAACTCAAAATAATAATACTCGTCTTCACGTGCCCCCAGATTATAATTTTCTTTTCTTTTTCGGCGAACTTTTTTCATAAGGCTGAATAGAGCACTGGTTCCCAACCTTTTTAGAGCTGTTAACCCTATGGCCTGTTAGAGGAACTGATTTTACCCCCCCCCCCCCTCCTCCATTAAAAACAACTTTATAAATTTGTATTGGTACATTCGTAAATTTTTTGTTTCTTAATATAATTAGGTTCAGACTTCAGTTACACTTACGCGCATCTCATATCATGCTCCACGTTCAGACGGTTTCTCGACTTTTTAGGGTTACCCGTACCCAAAGGGTAAAAACGGGACCCTATTCATGAGACTTCGATGTCTGTCTGTTCGTCTGTCTGTCTGTCTCCAGGCTGTATCTCAAGAACCACTATAGCTAGAGTTCTGAAATTTTCACAGATTGTGTATTTCCGGTGCCGCTATAACAACAAATACTAAAATAAAAATAAAATTTATATTTTATTTTAAATATTAATTTTATTTTTACCCCTTCTCCCATACAACAAACGTGATTTTTTTGGCCTTTTTTCCTCGTAATCAATATGATAATAGAGGCACTTGAAACTTTCACAAAGGCCTTAAATATAATTGTACTTTAATAATTAATAATAATATTTAAATAAAATAAAAATTAAGGGGGGCTCCAATACAAAAAACACAATTTTTGGCCTATTTTTGCTCTATAACGGTACGGAACCCTTCGTGCGTGAGTCCGACTTGCACTTGGCCGATTATTTAAAATGTTACCAGAGTTGAGAGGCCGCTCTCGCATTTACTAGTGGTAGCTAACGGTACCAACATTTTCAGATCACTGTCTGCAATGATAGGGTATTCTGTAGCTGTTTTTCTCCAAAATGTACAGAGTTTATAAGTTTTTTCTTTCTGCTAATTCAGTTATTTTAGGTACCACCTCTGTTACCCCTTTAGAATAGCTATTTTATCCCCGTGGGGGTAATTACCCCCAGGTTGGGAACCACTGGAATAGAGTATCACTAACCGAATTAATATTAATATCAAAACTCGTTTGAACGTTCGAAATCGTGAGTTTTATGGAACCCTTTAGGCAAGTGGTCCATTACGAACTTAGCCGATTTACTGCCTTACGTGGTTGGCATTTTGCCACCTTAAAGGTTCACACACATCATTCAAGGTCCCACTTTAATAGACGTACAAACACTAAAGCTCGCAGCATGAAATTGTTACAATTTAGTTTTATTATTATACTTCAAGGATCATTGAAATTGCATCAAAGGATGCAAAGAACAAAGACTATGAAATTAAACTACTCTTTAAATTAAAATGAGTATAATTTTCTCTGATTCTGTAGACAGCGCGTTTTGTGCAGCGGTTACGTCACGCGGCGCGCGGTCGATTGTGGGGCGCACACTCAGCGAAACTCAACTTTTTAATACTCGCTTTGTTTCGAGTACGCTGTTGCTCTTTACATAAGATTGTATCATACAACGTACTAGAAGGGAGCACTTTTGATAACATCTGAAGTTTTTGAACATACTTTGTCGTTGAAAATTATAAAAACGCCGTTTTACTAGAAACTTTTCTAGCACTTCATAGGTTGAATATGAATTTTTATGGTTTACGTCGGCGAAGTGGTAGGGTTCCGACTTCCAAGTCGGTGATAAATTTAGGCATTTAAAGCCCATTTTTACTGTGAAATAAATATAATATTAATATATGTATTATATAACATTAAGGACCTGTTTCACCACTTTCTGATAAAGTGGGGAAAAGGCTATTCATAACTTTTTTGACAGATTCTCCATACTTTATCTGTCAAGTTAAGTGGTGAATAGCCTATTCGGTACTTATCAGAAAGTGGTGAAATAGGCCCTAAGAATTGCCTACGTAACTGTAATATTTCATAAGCTAGAGAGCTTATAAATATAGTGATTTCGTAAATTACACCATATATACCTGAGCCAGATGATTGATATTTTTTTGGCAGCTGGAAGTTATCTATTCAATTGCGCTTTTGATTGACGACCATCATAAAATTATTCAAACAGCTGTTGAAAAGATATACTCCTGTAAAAAAATCTAAAAACCGGGTATTAGTGATTAGACGAACAAAGTTCCACAATTGGTTATTTTGTATAAAAACTACATCTGATTATTGTTTTTGTTGTGATTTTAAAACATGTATTAACTATTAACAATAGATAATTATAATAGTGACGTATGCGGATCTCGTGTTACGCAGCGATTGAAGAATATGACGTGCTTTGAATTAATTAATTAGATTATTAAATGTACCTTGATTCTCCTACTTAAATGCAACATTAATGCTGCTTCGTTTCTTCTTCTTAGATCCAGTCCATTTCCTTTCAAACTACAAAAATACTGCATAAATGCCAAACCAAGGTATACAATACAGGTGGAGTGGAACAAAACAATGTGATCAACGCTGCTACTTTACTGACAGTGAACTCTATAACAGGGGTTCCCAATCTTTTTCAGCCTGCGGCGCAGTTACACGTAAAATATTTTGTCACGGCGCCCTACTCTACCTAGCGATTAAAAAAGATATATAAATAAATATTAAATACCTTTCATAATTATAGTTAGGTTAAGCAGGTTAATAGTAATAAACAAATATTTAATCATCTCCCTGATATACATAATATTATAATTTTATTTTATAATATTTGTGATTTCGGATAATGATAGAGAATCGACTCACGGCGCCCCTCTTGCCTTTCCACGGCGCACCAGGGCGCTGCGGCGCACAGTTTGGGAACCCCTGCTCTATAATATCATTTCATATATTATGTATTGACACCCTTAACTCTGAAGTATTATTACTTATCAGTTATCACTTAGTTTTGTTACAAACCGTATAACGTTTGTTTGACGTATATGAGGACACTTTCTTGATGTTTGATAGGGACTGACACGGACTGGATCGAATCCTTCGATCTGGGATTCTCGGAAATGCTATTGTATTCTATTGTTGTCGCGATCACCGGTGCTCGTACGGGGCTTGATGGGCTATATTAACGTCGTATTAAAATTAATCCTTCGATCGTGGTTTGTTGGAAATCTATTGTTATTTTATTGTTAACCCATCAAGCCCCTTAAGCTCACCAGTGAGCGAGACGGCTTGATGGGTTAAATAGTGGAATTGGAGTATCGATGTTAATAAATTATTGTCAGCTACTAACTGGTTTGGGCGATGAGCTACCACAAAATAATTTCCTTGTCTATAAAAGTGGATATTATTTCTGACTCACTGTTTATAAAGATAGTTCACTTCTTATATTGCAATCAACATAACTGGAAGGTCTGGCATACCTATAGTACTGACAATAAAACTTAATATACGTATCTGCTTATAAAATATACTGTCTTATTTTCAAAATAATATAAAACCGTAGGAAATTCGTACAAATACAATTTTAGCGATATAATTAACTTCAGTCTGCCTAAGAGTTACTTTCCACTTCTATGTTTCTATGGGAAATTCCCCAACATCATGAAAATAATGTTCCGTACGCAAAATGTATAACTTTTTCAGCTCTGCTACTTTTACAGTGAAGTGTGAAGAGTGAAAGAGTTCACCTTTATTTAGACATTACATTCTGTATATGACAGACAGTAAGGGACACATACACGACACACGTCCAAAAGTATCATCACTTTTTGGTACCCTGTATTTAATGGGCAAAAGACACAATATTCTTGCAGAAGCAAATAGTATTTTCGTGCATAAACTAAACAGTAAACATACGGTACAAATACCCAGATATTAATTTCAGTCTTGTGTAGTTAGCTGCACAAACACAATGCACATTCTAACTTGTATACTGCATACCGTAGATTGAAGATCCCAATTTCAATTTCAACGTTTTATGAAAGCTTCTGAAAAAACTTCTATTATTTAACCGATTTCCAAAAAGGAGGAGGTTATTTTTTTGTTTCTATCATAGATAAGGGGAAGTCTTAATCTCGAATGGGCTGAAGAATGTGACGATCAGCTTTGGCCAAAAATGTTGGTCTTCAATCTTAGTCAAAACACCAAAGGATCTGCAAGTGTGACTTTTTAGAAACCATTGGTGACAGCAATCGCTTACTATCAGGCACTGCCTCTGCTCCTTTCATGATCCAGCTTAAAAGCGCCATAGTTTTATCTATCGCGTTTAAACGGATGACTTACTGAAATTCAAGGTGATTTTGCAAATCATAATATTATTATGTAATATATCATTTGTATCAATATTAAGCTAAAGAGCAAAGATATGGCAAAAAGTATATTAATGTAGGGATGTGCTCGGAATTCCCCAAGGTTTTATATTGGGTCATACATAACACATAAGCCGGGTATCCGGGTAACAATTTAAAGCGACCCGTCACCCGTCACCCGCCGCTGTAATAAAAGATTCAGAGATATATTTTAAAGAACGCCGTTAGACTTTGTGAGGAGCTTACAGTAATGGCACAAGCGAAGGAATACTGTGGACAATTTTGTAGTCCGCCTGATACGGCGCACGCACACAAGGGCACTACTCCTTAATTTCTCACTAGTCTGATAATACCAAAAACCTAAAATAATACAAACAAAATTATCGCATGTTCCACATAACAAATGTTATTTACTGATTTGCAATCTTAGCAAGAAATCTTTCTTGCTGAGATTGCAAACAAATGAGTAAATACCCAGATATTAATTTTTAATGTCCAATTAATTTACAGACATTTGAACTCATCGTCAGGTGCAAAAATTATGCATACGTAGATGACCTACGTAGCTTTCGGGTGGTTCAATCGCTTTATTTGATCAATTCAACGGATTAACTGTATTACAGCTGGCCCAAATTAAAAGGCAGATAGTAGTAGTAAAAGTTTTATTGGCATGAAAGTGCTTTATTACATGAGCTTTCAGCTTCATCCAATATCATAACCAGAGGCCACAAGTTAATTGCTATTAGCCTTGGCACTTTAGTCATGAGTAGACATCGGATTATATGCATTTGCATACTTGCATATGCGAATGCATATAATGGCACTTTTTAGGCGATAGTGCATATTTTGGCAATTTTTTGTTGATAATGCATATTTCGCTAGTTTTATGCCCTGGTAGTCTCCAAACTAGCTATCATGATACACACCGAGGCCATAAAACAGAGGTAGAATAGATCAAAACACTTCAAATATGTGGCTCCATCCCCATTTAAAAAATTCAATACACCCAATAGGTACAATATCTGTCTAGAAACAAAAAATTTTCTTTGTAGTTGGCAGCATTAGTAAAAAATTAGAATAAATTAGTTACTGATTTCTTAAACTTCCATGGGCATTAAGATTGCAATCGGAAAATGTTGGTAGAAAGTTATTATTGGTGTTGTATAAAAAATTAAAAATCCTGGATTTGATCAAAAATTATAAAATGGACGCTTTTATTAACAAGTAACACCACCACCAAATCTCTTCAAAAAAATGATACATTTTAATAATAAGTGACTTTTGATTGTGCATATTTTGTGCATATTTCGGCCATTTATCGTGCATACTTGCATGCATATTTCGGCACTTTGATCGTGCATATAATCCGATGTCTAGTCATGGGTTTTATGAAAAACTGTTAATTTTTTTTATTAATCATTTATGGAGTAAGAGCCTGCGATGGCCAGACCTTCATCCGTTTCGTAAAGCTGAAAGTTTACCTGTTTGTGGCCTTTACTGAGGTCAGAACGATCAGCAACTATGGAGTTTCGGTCGCGATCACTTTAGGAGGTAACCAGTTCTGAAGGTCTACCTGACCTTCCAGAAAGAGTAAAGCTCAATTTCATAGCTTATATTGTTCGCGGTAAGTGGAGGAATCTCATCTTCCAGTGCCTGAAATTTTTGACAGTTGCTTCCCACTTCTAGACGCCTAACACTCAAAGTCTAATACTTTAAGAAAGTTTAAGGGTGTCTGGCAGCTGTCAAAATGTCCGGCAATGGAAGACGAGATTACTCCACTTACCGCAAAGAATATAAACTATACATTGAGCTTTACTCTTTCTGGAAGGTCAGGTAGACCTTCGAAACTGGATTCCTCCTAAAGGAACCTCGACCGAAACTCCATAGTTGCTGGTCGTTCTTACCAGTTCTTACATCTGTAAAGGCCACAAACAGGTAAACTTTCAGCTTTACGAAACAGAGGAAGGTCTGGTCATCGCAGGCTCTTGGTTAATTAACATACATACAAAGATTTGGTGGCATTTGATACAAAATATGTGCCTGAACCTGAACTACTGACACGACTTTGATGAATGAGGTGTCGTCAGTACATATTTCGTTGTGATGGCCGCGAATTGCGAGTCCCCAGTCAGCGTAGATCTGCTAGGCGCAATACGTCCCGTACTGAGGGAATGGGTGGACAGGGACAGCGGTGCGTTGACGTACCGCCTCACACAGGTGCTGACCGGGCATGGCTGCTTCGGTCAGTACCTGTGCGACATGGCCAGACGCGAGCAAAACACTGCTTGCCATCACAGTAATGACGACTGGGACACGGCGCAGCACACGTTGCTCGTCTGTCCCGCTTGGAGCAGTCAAAGAGCGGCCCTACAGGCCACTATTGGACCCGACATCACGCTGCCGGCCATCGTTCGTGCGATGCTGGACAGCCAACACTTTTGGAGGGCAGTCGAGACATTCGCTGAATCGGTGATGTCGTCGAAGGAGGAGGCGGAGCGCAGGCGAGAGGCGGAGGCGCACGATCCTCGGAGAAGGCCGAGGCGGAGACCAAGGGCCAGACATGGTCACGACGTCCCGGCTTAGCAGGGGAGCTCGGGGCGTCGGCATGGGGCTGCCGTCGCCCATGACAACGAGTCCCGGGTAGGCCACGATGCGCTAGGTGTTCCAGCGCATCGTCGCGGAGTGGTGTGGAATGTGGTGTTTCCACGAGTAGAGCCCAAAGAGGCAGAGGTGGTGGGGCTGCGGTCGTGTATCACGCGTTTCCCGTAGTCCCACCTTCAGGAACAGGAACACCGTTGGGGTTTTAGTGGGTAGTCCCGGGTGCGGATTCTACGTCCGCCCCGGGGAGTCCCACATACCTCGGTGGTCCTCCCCAGGCCCCGGGGATGCGTAAATGCATTCTCCCAACGATAAAAAAAAGGTATAATATAATTTTCGTGTTTTCTACTATTTCTTAAAACCTCAAGTGACTTTTTACTGATTGTTTCAATCGAAACATTACCTTCGTAACTAATATAATTATTTTATATTAATAGTCATGTTTTCTTTTGCAGGTAAGTAAGGAGATGTTACAGCTGAACTTATATGCTCAGTGTAAGTAAACGTAACGTATTCTTTTTAAGAAAATACCTACAAAATATGTGCTTAAATCTTTTTCACAAAAAATTAATTTGTAATGGTAATAATTTTACTAACTACTATATTATATAATGTTAAGTGAAAAGGAATACACCTACAAATCCAACATACATCTCAAAACTCCTTTAAGTATAAACCTACAGTAGTAGCGTATCAATAGAAGATTTTTGACACTTCTAAACAACGGATTACAGAGCGATGGAAGTGTCTGAAGGAGGATTGAGCCTTGCTCGATGAGCTCTCGGTGATACGAGGGTATGAGGATGTTTAATACTTAAGATCTTTGATACCAAGAGAGAGGGTAAAGAAATAATATGTTGGAACGCCCAATTACATATTAGGTACGGTACCACATTTTTGACTCGTAAGTCGCAACCAACCCTATGTTTTGTAGGTTCCTTTCCAAAAAGTTTAGTACCAAGTACCTACCTACCACCAACCAACCTAAATCTTTGTTTTGGTAAGGTTCTTTTGTATGGAATAAGAAGAGGTGCTAAATAAATCTGATGCAGTAAAATAGGTAAGGTTAGGGCCTGTTTAGATATTCTAGTGCAGACCTCCTGTGAATTGGTTTAAGGTAAGCACCAAGTTCCTACTCTAAGGTATAAGATAGGTACCTGAGACATTTTAGTATCTGAGTAAACTTTAATTTTTTAGATCATTTTTGCAGATTACAATGTACAGTTTTCAAAACCTAATCTTAGATGTGAAAGAATAGGGCAAAACTAGAATTCCTATCGGGAAATGGAACGAATATCGAAGTAAGCTAGCAATATCAAGGAAATTGCAGACAAAGCTGGGATATATAACGAGGCTAATCGGCACGCTAGCTGCGCGATTTCGTAATGCAGCAGTCAGTATCATCCACTTAGCTAATGGTATTAAAATGGATGAATTTTACAATGATCTAATTGAGACCACCAATAAAGCACGCCACACGATTTTCATTATTTCATTATAATATTATATTGTTAATTTCCCATACATTTTTGATATTTACCTTCCTTGTCGAATCTAGCGAAAGCAATAAGTACTATGTTATATGATGACTGAGCTCTATTCATATCATATTAGCGAACTGAAACACAAATTATTTTGCAGCAAAAATCTTTACCTATGAACGTTTCCGAAAGTATGCCAGTTTAAAGAAAATACATTTTGTATTCCTTTTATTAATAAAGATAATAATTATTTACGCTACACTTTACTATTCAAGGCCTGCTGGTCCGCTTGTCTTTAACAGTCATGCGGCTTTTTCAATATGCCAGACAAATACACGAAAGACTTTGTATAGAGTATAGTAAGGGGTTATTGTATTCATTAACCTATACGATTATTGTAAACAGCAATCATTGTACTACTCAATTAAAGTTCGATACAAACAGGGAAGTAAAATACTATTAATGATAATAATATGTACTTTGTAGAATGTCTAGGTCACGGCAAACTTTATCTTTACTTTCACTTGTTAGCGTATTTACAGAAATTTAATTCTATATTCTGTTGCCTATTCAGAATGCTTCTGTAACTTATAATCCTATATTTTGCTAAAAATTATTATAATCCTATAATATTATGTTTTGTCTGTCCGTGTGTAATCTCTTGAAGCTAAATCGCTGAATCTATATTGTCGTATGGTATGGCGTAAAATTATATAAGGACCTTAATTATAATAAGTACAATAATAATCGACATCATCTGGTAATACTGCATAATATAGTAATAAAGCAGTTTTTCCAATTTTATTACCATGCCGTAAGGTTTAAAATTCGAACCTGTAATATGTTGCTTTACACAGCCACTAGTGGACCGGTTCGACCGACACAAATCGGATAATAACCGCTCGTCAACGAATGATTAGACTCACAATCTCATTACCATCGCCATGTTAGGTTATATTGGATTATTCATAAGGGGCTACAAATAGCAGATTTACTGCAGGGATGGAAAAACTACGTTAGTCGTTAGGACTGCAGCTAGTTAGCGACTACTTTCATATACAATTTTTAAGGTTTCATAAGATGGTAAAAATCGAGGGTTGAACACAATAGTACAATTATTTATTATTGTTCGAAAGTTTTGTTCTGCAAGCTTTTTACTTATTAGCTATTGAATAATTTTATAACAAAACTTGAAAGGTGTCAATGGACGAAGTTATTTCTTATGTTCAAAAAACCTGCACACTGTATATTATACATTATACACTCAAAAAATTATTAAAATAAACGCCATCTACTGACGCCCAGGAATACTAACAACGCGTCGCTGTTTATTCTCATAAAACGCCATCTAGTTGACGTACAGGAATACTATTATCGCCCTCTGCCCCTACCATGCAGGTACTAATAAAAAAGTGTCGTTACAACTTTTGCAGCCTAGCCCAAGGCGCAACGCGCGATAAGGAACTATGTTCCAATATTTCGTTATTAAGTTATTCATCTACTGTGACTGTTTATCAGTGAACTGTAGTTTTTGGGTCGAAATTAGTTTATCGCACAGGAACGGTTTATTTTTGCGATAACTGTCACCCAACTGTATGTTGCTCAATACGAAATAAATCTGTTTAAATAGATAACAGACGAACAGCTAGACTTCAGCATTAATAATATTAGTATGTATGTAAAATGCAACTCTATCCGTTTGTTTTTACGGAATAAGATAACGTGTACGTCATCGTCACTGTAACACGAAGTAACGTTTTAGCAAACGATCCGAGTTTTTGTACGACGACATTGTTCAGTATTTTGTACAAAGGATGAAATAATGCTCGAAGAAAAACACTTTAAAGTGTAGAAACACCTTTTGTATTTAAAAGCGTTCGCCTCAAGCTAGACACAGTAACAAATGCAGTTATTTTAATTGTCGTCAAAAATGGATCAGTTTTAACTTCTTTTTGTTGTATAGATGGTAGAATTAGAAAGATACTGCAGGATGTTTTACCAAGGAGTATTATGGAAGAATTAGAAATAAAGAAAATAGGAATAAAATGGTAGAATTAGAAAGATAATACAGGGTGTCTTGCAAAGGTGTATCAAAACTCACTAAGGAGTAAAAAGAACACACTCCTACCTGAGATAAAAACTTTCATATGTCGAGTATTAAAAG
Organism: Polyommatus iphigenia; assembly: GCA_963422495.1. NCBI lineage: Eukaryota > Metazoa > Arthropoda > Insecta > Lepidoptera > Lycaenidae > Polyommatus > Polyommatus iphigenia. Next base: position 23,465,217 of record OY730187.1, on the reverse strand, counting down.
AAATTTTAATATGGAGTCAACTTTACCCCTTATGAAAACCGTACTATTTTTTTATGAAGCAGCAGACTTCTTATTCAAGACAGAAAGTTTTTAATAAAAGTTGATCACGTATAAGAAAATACTAACTCTTGATTTTTGGATATAACTGTAGCGTATTATGTATGTACATTGATTATTACCTATAATACGAGTAGTGTCACAATATTATTGGCTCGTGTTGTCAACTCACGGCTATGAAGCTAGTATGTATTAACCCGTCAAGCCCCATAAGGACACCGGTGACCGCGACAACAATAGAATAACAATAGATTTCCAAAAATCCGCGATCGAAGGATATAATTTCATAAAATTAATTATTAAAACGAATTTCCGATCAAAGTTATGGAATTCAAAGGATGCTTCAAAGCTATCGGAAGTCTATCGATGATCTAAGATGATTAAAGAAGCTCTAGCTCTTATAGACCTTTTTCCCACGACTTCATCCACGTGAAATTGTTATCTTGGCATAACTCTTTGTGTTATTAAAACATCAGATTTCTTAACTTAAACTGAATACACAATATTCGTATAGTTACTAAGTTTTTATACAACTGAAAAAAATGTGCTTTTTGCTTTTCGATGGCATCTATACATATTATAAAACAAAGTCACTTTTTTCCCTCATGTCCCTTTGTTCCCTTTAATCTTTAAAACTACGCAACGGATTTTGATGATTCTTTCAGTGTTAGATAGCCCATTTATCGAGGAAGGTTGTAGGCTATATTTTATCACGCTAAGATTAATAGAAGCGAAAAAATAGAGGAAAATGTGGAAAAAACGGGGAAAATTATTTGAAAGGGCTAACTTGAACGCGCTAATCTCAGGAACTACTGGTCCGATTTGAAAAATTATTTCAGTGTTAGATAGCCCATTTATTGAGGAAGGCTATAGGCTATATTTTATCACGCTAAGACTAATAGGAGAATGTGGAAAAAACGGGGAAATTATTTGAAAGGGTTTATCTCGCGAACTACTGGAGCATTTTATGTTATTTGGCAAAGATAAGAAGTAGACCACATGAAAGATCGTGATAGGCTATCGATTTTAATAATTTTTTTAGTGGCTATATATTTTATACCCGTGCGACGCCGGGGCGGGTCGCTAGTTGTATATAAGAATATTCTTGAAAAAGTAACTATGTGAGTTCGAAAGCAAAAAAAATGTTAACACGAAAAAGGTAGGTAAAAAAAATATGAATATTCATGTTGCCTTCGACAGCAAAATAAGCAATATATTTACATTCTACTTAACTAATTGCTTACTCAACTCAAACGTCTTAACATATTAGGTAAGGCAATAAGTTTTTGCTATCGAGCAAATATCCCAGTTTTTGCTGGCATTGCAACAGACCGGCCTTGACGTCATGACGGACAGACAGACAGATCTACGGCCTACATAAATATACAAGCCGTGATTAAAACTAAGGTGTTTGAAAGAACAAATGTCATAAAACGCACGGAGGAGGGCGTAAAATACACATCGGATTTCTTTGAATCTGTATCTAGTGTTTGCATTGGGCGTATTTTCGGAATGGATTTTATCCGCCAAACGGTTTATTTTGACATGTATTTTTTAGCAGATGTGTTGAATATCATTAGCAAGTAATACTGAGAGTATTGCTTATTGGTACTATTTAAAAGTCTTGTTTATTGGATGAGTTCCACCCCAGATCTTCACTGCACATCTTGTGTAGTCTAGACTCAAGAGTGTGATTGACAGCTGTAAGTTGTGACCTCCAACAAGTCGACAGTTATTACATATTTTTATACTGTTACTTATAGGTATTAGATAATGATGAACCTTCTGACCGCGGATGCTATATTGGGAATTGATTTTATATGAAAAGCTGCAGCGGCAGACTTCTTATAAACCCATTTCTACAATATCCTAACATAATATCGACATGAAAATATTGAAAAGAAAGTGTAAAAATATACTATGTAGACGGTACGATAAAACTCGCTATCTTTATGCCTACGAAATCATAAAAAGCCTGTAAAATTATATGGTTAGGCGTAATATAAAAATATATACCACATTATGGTGATTCATTACTTCGACGCGACGTGTGAATGTCTAATATTATGTTTTTTATATTTAATTTTATGTATATCAAAACATACCTGAACAAACATTACCATTAGCAAATTTTATTATCTTCGCTTCATTCTTCGATATATTTATTATTTATTAATACATATAATAAGAACATGAATATTAAAAAAATATTCTAGAATGTATAATTAATTAGTTTATAAATAACAATGCTAACGGCATAGATTGCATAATTTTTAGTTTTAAGTATGTATGTTACTTCGAGGTATTACTAGAAAAGAGATAACTAAAATATATAAGAGATACTAATAATAACATTATAAATGCGAAAGACGAAAGTGTGTCTGTCTGTTACCTCTTCACGCCCAAACCGCTGAACTAATTTTGCTTAAATTTAGTATGGGGATAATTTGAGTACCGGGACCTTTCCCGGGACTCAAAGTTTAAAACATAATATTACCTGTGTCTGTATATATTAGGATAAGTACTTTTTATCTCAGAAAAATGTACGGTTCCCGTGCGATAAACGACTTTTGTCGTCTGGTAATATTATAATTTATAACTCATAAGGTATGAAAAATGGTAATATCCGATTGATAACAGAAGCAAAGCTTCTTCAGAAAAATCTATTATGAACTATTAAATTACCTTTGACCGAATACCGATAAAAATGATTGCCTATCAGCTGTCGTCCTTGCTTTACCGAGATAATCCTTGAAGATTTATTACAGAACAGTTTTTCATGACATTAATTTTTAATTTTCAATTATTATAATAATAATTTTCTTAAAAAAATTCGAAATTAATAATAGAGTATTTAGGGGTCATCCATAAAATATTATAGTAGGGGAGGGGAAGGTGCTATTTTTGTAGTCACTCGAGCGTGATGGAGACATAGTAGGTTTTTTAAATTAGGTAAAACTGATAAAAAAATAATAAGAGCGTTTTTTATTTTAGCGGTGGGTTCAGAAACTGCAGCCATTTTAAAGTTTTGAAAAAGAAAATATATTCAGAAAATTGCTTATTTAGGTAAATTATAAATATATTTTAGACCACAAGGACTAAATCATTTAGTTTAGTGCAAAATAAAATATCTGCGAAGCTTAGTTAGGAAAATATGAAGCTTTAACATCTTATCTTAATCTGACAGATACGATGACATTACAATATTATTTTTTTTACCCACCACGTGAGAAATCTGATTTCTATACCACGATAACTAGACACATGCCGGAAGCCTGTACAAGCTTTATCTGACACGCTCGAGCTACTCCCGAAATCCCCGCTTCCCCTCCCCAACATTAGGTACGTGAGTAATTTCCTTTTCTCTCACTCAATTACTCAGTGCATAACAAATAAACGCGTTTTTCTTTCTTAAACATTAGCAGTAGGGGATGCTTTTAGGCGCCGGAAGTCGGAAGAGACTATGCTATAGTTAAAATAACGTGGCACAATTTTTTATGATGTTTTGTGTTGCCGTTTTCTATGTTTTTCTTTTTAAACGTAATGCCTGTTTGGTAGCCGCATATGATCCTCCTTGGCCCGTGCACATCATTTCCGTTTTGTCTAGTCTTATAATGTGTAACACCTTTAAAAGAAATATGCAATTCCCGAACAAAAGTCAAATAACCTCAACAATAAAGATTGTAAAAAGTAAGGCATTTGATATTAAAATGTGTTTTCATATACAACGAGAACACATAATACGGCTGCGTCTGGCTTCGTTCTTAATGCATATCAAACACACATCTCGGCTACTGATGGAGGAAACGTGTACTTACATGTGGCCCCTCCAGGCTGGCCATTCATGATGGACAAATACTGTCGAACGTAAACGTGTAGAGGGGCATATTCGTCTTTTATTGCTCACTAGCGACCCGCTCCGGCGTCGCACGGGTATAAAATATAATATGGCCAATGAAAAAATGATTAAAATCGATAGCCTATGATCCTTCACGTGGTCTACTTCTTATCTGTGCCAAATAACATATAAATTGCTCCAGTAGTTCGCGAGATAAGCCCTTTCGAATAATTTCCCACGTTTTTTCCACATTCTCCTATTAGTCTTAGCGTGATATAATATAGCTTATAGCCTTCCTTAATAATTGGGATATCTAACACTAAAAGAATTTTTCAAATCGGACCAGTAGTTCCTGAGATTAGCGCGTTCAAGTTAGCCCTTTCAAATAATTTTCCCCGTTTTTTCCACATTTTCCTCTATTTCTTCGCTCCTATTAGTCTTAGCGTGATAAAATACAGCCTATATCCATCCTCGATAAATGGGCTATCTAACACTGAAAGAATCATCAAAATCCGTTGCGTAGTTTTAAAGATTAAAGGGAACAAAGGGAATGAGGGAAAAAAAAGCGACTTTGTTTTATAATAAGTATAGATTAGACGCCGATTACTCTTACTTTCAATAGCTGCGCAATCATTGTTATTCATCATGATTTATAGCCGTGAAGAGGGGCCTTTAAGTTTCTATTTGGTAATAAACATTGAGTTTTTTTTTAATAAAGTGTTTGTATTTGACGTGTGTTTGACCTCCATACATAGAATGGCAGACAAAAAATTACAATCAGATATGTGACGTCGTTTTCTACGTAGTTGTAGTTAAGTAATTGTAAAGTTTTACAACTACTTAAGGAGTTACTACTACCTCTATAAGGGGTTACTAATAGTCATTGGCTAAGTAAGAGTTACTTAGACGTACTACATCTACAATATCAACATGGTATAACTTATCTAACTATACAAAGTTGCTTATAAAATACTCATTGTTGCACGTTATCCGCTTATTAAAATATGCACACAATTTTATCAGCGCGATAAACGAAGCCGATTCGAGCCGGCATCCGCGGGGGCGTACAATGTACATACCGGAGTCGTAATAAGCGCGTGTGATAGGTCATAACGTCAAAATAATGGCACCGCTAACCGGGGAACGTCTGTTTAACGGACGGGGGATGATTCAGGTCGGCGCTTCGCTCGCATGATCAGCGATGTGTCAGCGCCGCTCGCCGCGCGGCAGCCACACCGACGAGCGGTCTGCGCTGCCAAGCTGACAGTCCTCCCGTAACCGCGATTGAGCGCGCGCTGCCCCGCGCGCGGTGCGACGCCGCACTTGCGATGTTACACACGATAGCGAAATAAAATAGCCAAGTGGTTTTATTATTTCGAATAAGGTAGTGTATGTGTAAAATTCCTAAACCTTGAAGCTGTGACATACGTTTTTTGTGCGTTTTTTTATCGGCAAGTTACGGTAATTACGGTGGCTGCGTGTGTTTACGTTCAGTTTTAAATCAGGAAGTAGCGAGTTAACGTGCGTATTGTTTTCGTTTATTAAAATGTTGCGACTTGCGAGTGACGAGGATGAAAATGTCTTGTTTATGTACGTTTAAGCTATCGACCTTGGATTAAACGCTATTTATAAACAATTTACTTTTATCGATAAGTACGAAAACCTGTTTTTTATTTCCGGCAGTCGCACTCGTGCGATAAAAACGACCAAAAACTGGCGAATGCATTCGTTGCAATTCACTTCGAAGGTGGTAAAGTTGGAGTAAGTTATCTAAGTAATCAGCAGTAGTCGGGCAAACACGGCCTATCGGAGGATCAACACGGCATACACTCGAACAGATAAACCGCTACAAAATAACTGGTAATTCGCCATTCACCCGTTGCGACTCTTATCGGTTATCACATAATGCGTTCTAAGTACCCGCAAATAATCTGCGTTATATTTTTATTAATCGAGGAAAAATAAATCAGCAATTTATGTTATTTACAATCTTAACATTTTTTGTACAGCTACGTGTATCAGAAAAGGTAAACAACTAGCGCCAACATAATATAAATCGATAACCTTAAAGTTATGAATTTTTGTGCCGGCATAAAATGCAAATTAATGAAAATATTTTTTAATAAGTACTTACCTATAAAAAACTTAATACAAGTACTTACTTACTTTAAAGTTTTATTGTCAGTAGGAAGTTATAATTAAAGATAATAATGTTAGATTAAACCCTTATCTATTTAAAATAACATGTAAATACTTCAACATAAGAAGCAAAATTTTAGCGACGTTAACTTGAAAATAATTATATATCTTTGTAAGTATATCTTTGTAATAAATTACCTTACTATTAATAACTATAGCCAATACTTAGTTAAACATTTTTGTTAAAAAAGTGGGCCTTTTGCCTTAGCAGCTAATAAGCAACGAAATAAGAAAAACAAACTCGTGGCTATTCTAAGCATACAACACATTTTATAATTATACAATTCTATATTAATAGTACCTATAGAATATGGTACCTACTGAAACGGGCTTCCAATCTATACTTATAAAATTACATGTCCTGACTGACTGACTGACTGACTGACTGATTCATCATCGCTGAGCAAAAACTGTTAAAGTTACAGCCACAAAATTTGGTGAGTAGGGTTGTTTTATTAAGTAGACACCCACTAAGGAAGGAATTTTGAAAATTTTACCCCGAAGGGGGTGAAATAGGGGTTGAAAGTTTGAATGAAAGTCCGTTATTTCTTGAGTTAGAAACATGAAACTTTATGTTTGGGCTACTGATTAAAAATGATTGGATACGTGTTTAAGCGTTTTTGGAAATTCTACCCCCAAGGGGGTGAAATTGGGGTTGAAAGTTAGAATGAAAGTCCGTCATTTCTTGAGCTAGAAACATGAAACTTTATTTTTGTGCTACTGATTAAAAATGAATGGATACGTATTTAAGCGTTTCTGGTAATTCTACCCCCAAGGGGGTGAAATTGGGGTAGTAAGTTTCAATGAAAGTCCGTCATTTCTTGAGTTAGAATTTTCTTGAGTTAGAAGTTATTGACGTTTGCGTTTGCTTAAATAGGGTCCCGCTTTTACCCTTTGTATAAGGAACCACAAAAAGGGGAAAACTATCCATCTTTGTTATTATACTATGTTAACGCGGAAGAAGTCGCGGGCAACAGCTAGTATTCTTATAAGAATCTGTTAAGGCGACGCATTGATAATTTGGCTGTAGCGATATCGATTTTTCTCAGCAATGACTAAAGTTACGAAAATAAAGTTCATTGTCAGTATTCATCATGTCTTTGTCTTTGAATTACTCATAGCACACGATTGGTCAACTTTTATAACACAGAATAATCAATCAAAAAGACCTCTGTAAAAATAGGGATGCCTATTTTGCCAACAGAGGAGAGTGATTTAAGCTTCCAAAATTTGTACATAGATTAGTTCAAGCATACACTTTAATTTGCACTTAGCTTATATGAAATGTATTTATGGTTTTTAAATTACGTGACAAAAACCATTTTGTCGCTTACGCCTTTTCCATTTTTTGCTTGTTTTCTAAGAAAACAAGCAATCTAAAACATATCCAACACGGTTTTTTACTTTAACGCGACGTCACCTTAAAAGGGTTTGTCATAAATACCATTGCTGTTTTATTAACGTTATAAGTTATGAACTTATGACGTTATCCAATTAAAACCGTTTGTGAATAAATAAACTCCTGTTAAGAACCCTCAAAAACTAGACAAGATTCAAGAAAACCTTTTTCATAACTTAAGTGTAACTTGCATTTTACTTTACTGGGCGACGCGCTCCGTTCAGCGCCAAATTTCGGTTATCGCCCGGAAACCGTACATTTTTCAGGGATAAATATCACCTGTCCTTTTCCGGGACTCGAAGTATCTCAATACCAAATTCCAGCAAAATTGGTACAGCGATTCCGGCGTGAAGTGGTAAAAGACAGACAAGCAGACTGAGAGACAGACAAGCAGACTGAGAGACAGACAAGCAGACTGAGAGACAGACAAGCAGACTGAGAGACAGACACAGTTTCGCATTTATAATAATATTAGTATGGATAGGCATTTTCATTCGCAATTAAAAGCGAAAACGAAGCCTTTCAGTTTGTTTATCCGCAATGTATTTAACCTGTGAACCCCCATATGGACACCCGCGACAATAGAATAACAATAGATTTCCAAGAATCCGCGATCAAAGGATTAAATTAGCACCAAAAGGGATGAAATTTACACATACTCCATACTTGACCTACTATTTTAAAGTTCTCATACTACTGCGATGGCTCCGAATTGTGCAATGTGCATACTTACTTACTATCCTATCAAACGCCAAGCGACAGCCGGCTGCCGCTTAACAATAATTGAAAATCTATTGTGTCTGCGATACCCACGATGGAGGTGTTAATAATATTGTGTACTTTGTTGTTGCCGTGTACTTTATGCACATGATATTATGCGAAATTGTGTTTACTGTTTTGTTTTTTTTTTATTCTATAACCTTTAACCCCTGAGTCAAATTTTATGAGTTTTGTATGGGGCGAAGGTATCTTAAGTCTCGAGAAAGGTCTGTTCATAAAAACATAACAGTACGTATAATATATTAATAATTATTATAATCTAATATAATAATGCCTACCGCAAATTAAGCCTTTTTAAATAGAATAAACCTAACTTTTCATATTTCAGTCCGTCGGTTTTATATTCAGCTGGTTTTATTTATTTTTCTCTTTTGTTATAAGATTGAAAAATAGAAACAAACTCGAATTTCCCGCGACGCGAGTATTACGCTATAGCTTGAGCTTTCGCATGTAGGCTATATTTTAACAGTAACATATTATTGACAGTTTGAAATATTACAGTTCTTGTGTTGCAACCCCAGCAGAATTGGTTGTATACTGTAATCACATATTTTAGGTTTAAAAATTTATAGTATCAAAAAGTATTTTGAACAATTCAAGATAATATTATGCGAACACTCTCGATCGTGTCAGCTTTCAAACAAAAAAAGTATAGTTTGCAAAAGTGAATGTCATTATGTATAAAAAAAACTGACTATGTGAAGAAGTTTAGGCAAAAAAACTATGTGTAAAACTGAGAGACGCTTAGAAGGTCATTGACCTCGTACTGAACACACAACAGGTGATTACATAACATTTTTAGTAAAAATCAGTAAAATATAAGCCGGCGTGAAACAGCGCTTGCGCTGTGTTTCGCCGAGTGAGTGAGTTTACCGGAGGCCTAATCCCCTACCCTATTCCCTTCCCTTCCCATCCCTACCCTCCCCTATTACCCTATTCCCTCTTAAAAGGCAGGCAACGCACCTGCAGCTCTTCTGATGCTGCGAGTGTCCATGGGCGACGGAAGTTGCTTTCCATCAGGTGACCCGTTTGCTCGTTTGCATTTGTATTTCATAAAAAAAGCCACATATTTTCTACATGTCTTATATAAAACACTGAAACCAAAGGGCTTATTCAAATTTTTATTTGCTAGTTTTATATGGCGGAGTTAGATGTCAGAATTCAGAAATGTATGGTATTTGCCCACATAGCGCCATCAGCCATGAGTCATGGTAGGTCATGACGCTAAGCGATGCTTTATGTCAAATCCCCACTTACACTTTGGATATACAACTTCGCTATCGTTAAACTGGCAAAATATGCATTTTGACATAGATTCTGACTAAATAGTTAACTTTCATTAATTGCGTTGACGTTCTTAGATCGCCATGCTTGCCACCTCATCTTATTGATTTGTCAGAAGTTATAGAAAATCACAAAATATTTCCTCTCACGAATTTTCTTTATTTTCCCCGAATATACTTTTAACTTTATTGAAAGTTGCATTGTTTTCGAATGACAATAATAAAATGAAATTTTAAAAGCTAAGATACCCGTAGATACTGCAGGCAGCTTTATTATTTTTATACTAGCTGTAGCCTGCGACTCCGTCTGCGTAGACTTCAGCTTATAGCGCGCGGTAGTTCCCGTTGAACCATGTAGCCTATAGTGTAGGCTACATTACTGCAAATTGCAAAATTTGCACGACAGAGGTGCTTCCGCGGTACGCTTACTTCAAACTTCAATGTTTATACTATACAGACAGACAGACACGTCACACATAAAACGCCCCTATTTTTGCGTAGGGGGTTAAAACTGGGGAGTGGGGTCGTCGAATATCAACTCTTCTAAATGCTTAAAAAAACGTAAAAGGAGTCTTTATCCTTACCACCTCTTATAGAAACTCACTCGTACGTTACTCAAACGTGTAAGCGCTTGTGCGATGTAGGAGACGGCACGGCGCTATCTATTATGAATTTTTGGAACTAACTTAATTTGAACAAATTTACGCATTTTCACTCCCTTACAACCCTTTTTCCAGGAATATTAAAGGATTCTATATTACGTAATAGATTTAGAATTTGGGCCGATATCAGAAAGCCGATTTTCGATACCTAATACATATCTTGTATTATATTCTTATGTAAGTTAACTGAAATTATTTTGTGATCTACTTAAGGCCCTATAGACCCGAAAATTAGCAGGTCGATGTCTGTCAGTACGAATATCGACGTAAAGGACATTAAAATAACATTCATATCAGCGCGCCTTGTACAGTGGCGGTTACGACTCTCGCCGCGTACTTGATAGGGCGAAATAGGAGAAAAAAACCTTTTTTCTTTGATAATTAAACCAAAATGCAAAATGTAACCACAAATTATTCTTCTTTAAGCTTTTCGTAGATATGATTTTTGAAAGTAAAACTATCATAAGCTTCATGAAAAATAAGAAAAATATCACAAAATATTCGAATTTAGCCTCCTCTTCGGAGTTATTTTTGATGGAGTGAAGTTTTCAATATTATGTTTCGAACCACAAATTGTCAAAGGACATTAAGTAAACAACAATGTGTATTTTTTTGGCTTTTAAAAGTCACTATTTGTTTGTTTATTATTGATTCAAAGTCATGTAAAATTGGGTCTATAGGGCCTTAAGCCTGTCTCTGTCACATCACATCACACATAATAATATTATTATTTCTTTGACGTAACCTCTACACTCTACAGTCTATACTTATTATAATAGTCTGAACGATCAATTTCTAACATTACTTCAAAATACCTGTATTATTAAAACTTATTTTACCATTTTAAAAATGACTAAGAATAACAATGATAAATAGTCCGGGTCCGTAGAACACATTTTTTTATTACTATCTTGAGCTAATTTTTGTGAGTCTTCAAAATCTCAAAATCTTGAAAGTGGTAGCTAACAGAGATAGAAAGGATTTAATACTTTGATTTGATGGTCCTAAAATATGGATTGTTCTATTCTTAAATTAAATAACTATTAAACTGTCTATATACAAAAAATCAGCTCGTTAGGGTTCCGTTATAAGGTTCTGTAATCAACAGGGTTGGAAGTTGGATTAATTTTTTTGTTAAAAAATAATAATTGGTAAAATAAGTTGTGGATTCCTTATTTTAAACAACATTTTGTATATGTGTATTTTATATACGTGTATAATTTATCATGTTTAAGCTGAAGTTGTATAGTAATTTTTAGCTATATATTTTGTAACAAACTTGAGAGAGACTTGAGAATATGAATAGTACATAATATTTAAATCTTAAATTACATAAATTTTAACAAAAAGTTGCAGTTATAAAGTTTTGTTTTCGACTATTCTTTGCACCATAATATAGGCTTTTATAGTAGGTAAATTGACTTCTATGTCTCAGGTATACTTTACTGTACTGATATAAAGATGGATTCTCATTAGGTATAATTCAATTGTGCTGAGCTGAACCTGACACTACAAAACACCTGCAATTTACAAACCATAGAATGATATTCCTTAATGAGTGTGTAATTTTGTTTCTGTAATTTATTGTTTGTGGCACAAATTGGCAGAAAAGGCACAAAGGAGAGAAAAAAATAGAAGAGAAAAAGGTCCGCCATCTGCCTTTTAACTAGTTTCTCTGATATTATAATCTTACGCGGGTTCTTCTCGTTAGTTCCCGAACCGGTGGTAGGCCTCATGTAGACGTTCTAAAAGTGTTAACTTTGTTAGCCTATTTAGAAATTTAACCCTTAATTCACTTCCTGAGTCCCAGGGACTCACATCAAAATTTTAAACGGCCATAATTCAAAAGTCTTAGCAGCTAGTTTACCCCACGTCTCGGTACCTTCATGTAGTGATGCTGGTGACATGATGCCGAGAGGATGGGTGCGTACATACCATATTTGGTGAGTTATTACGCCAAGTGAGTCCCAGGAAGTCATACTAGTGAATTACGTTATGATTATTTTTATATATTATTGTTTAGAAGTTGATTTTTCACCGTTACAACAATTTAAATTATGTTTTTTCTGTTGTACAATTGTAAAATGTCTCTAAAAAACATGACTTTATCAATCTAAGAGAAGACGGAGCAGATTCCATTCTGGAAGCCTGGCATCAAGAAGATTTGGACGAAAAAATGACATTCCTGAAAAATGTGAGCCACCCTGAAACAACTTAACTAGGAGGGAAAGTATTACTACTTATGCCACTATAAAAAGAGAACAAAAACTGCTCATCTGTGCACAAAATGTCTGAAGCCGATATGTTTTACTTGCTCAAAAAAGATATGCCGACGTAGCTTTTAGATAGTGATAGAAACCCACTGCACGTTTTTTTTTCTTTGTATAGAAGCATACATTAACGTATATTTTATTTTATTTTGTGTACCTTTATTGGTTTAAAAACGTTAAGTAGTTTTTAATTTTTAGAATATTTGTTAGTTTAGAGAAACCTTAAAAATATCATGGTTTTAAAATACCGATAAGTGCTTTTTCTTAAAATTTCAAGAGGATCTCAGAAGTTTGGTTGGTTTTGTCAATAATTCTAATAATTTACAAAGTACATAAGAATATTGTTAAACAAAATGTTGATGAAATTTGTTTTATTTCATAAAAGCATACATTTAAAATATGTGAGTCCCAGGGACTCATAGAAGGTATTTACGTTAGTAAATTTCACCTAGTGAATTGAGGGTTAAGTATTTTGATTTTGAATTTGTTCTCTATTGATTGTACATAATATAAACAACACATGAGCTCAGGGCCTTTAGCCAAGAACATAATATTATGTGTTAGCTAACAAGTTACTACTTAACAGTCAAACGCAGAACCTGTAACTTTCAGACACTGAAACTGGAGATAATGTTACAAACATGAGTCTTGTTCCTTATATTTACAATTTCGTTTAATGTCCTCGTCTGCACTAAACAACAGTTTCAGCTAACTCGGCATTACACATTTGTCCTCGATTTAAATTCCAACGAATGTGATGGTAAGCAAAATGACACAAGTTTGTGAATCGTTGCTAGATAGCGTTTTACAACTTTTGGAGTTAAGACAAATAGGCGTAACAGCTGGTCGTTGTTTGTAGTTAGTTATAGCAAAGTTATAGTAGTTTGATCTATTTTCTGTTTTTGTCTGTTTTAAGTATTCATCACTTGTCAATTGTAAATCGTCTTTTAATTAAGGCCCTCATATTCAAAATGGCGAGACGAGTCACAAAATTTTATACAACTCTTGGCATTTTATACAGTTTTATGCCTAGATTAGCCACTTGGACTATAAATGGTTACACCTACCTGTGATTTGACGTAGGTAATTTAATTAGACAACAAGTAGCAACTGGCATGATTTTCTTTTACGATTACTAATCTAGAAATTATTTTCTATTTATAGTGCACTAAATTCTGTAAACAAGCCAAAATCACCATTCTAATGTCCATTAATCATTATATTTTATAACATGCTAGATGATGCCCGCAACTTCATTTCGCCAAAACTCGTTTATTGCGTGGGAACCGTGCATTTTTCCGGGATTTAAAATATCCTATGTCCTTTCCCGGGATTCAAAGTATCTACATACTAAATTTCAGCAAAATCGGTTCAGCGGTTTGGGCGTGAAGAGGTAACAGACAGACAGACGGACAGATAGACAGAAAGACACACTTTGGCATTTATAATAATAAATAAGTATGGATATGGATTATAGTATGGAAGTATGGATATAGATGGATTAAGTACCTGTTCTTCAATAAAGCTTTGTTGCTTTTGCCCGACGGGGCTTGCAGAAGGGACTAGGGTTGCCAACTTTTTTCACAAGAAATAAAGTATATTCAGATCTCTGAAATATTTACAATAGTATTTTAGAAAAATGAACAGTAAGTAGTTTATTTATTTACTCTTTTAAATACAAACATTATTAGAGCTTCTCGCAAAACTCACTAAAATTTTTAAAAAATGTCTGAGCGTCTAGTTCACATTTTGATGCTGAAAACAGTATTTTGTATACTTTATTTTTGTTCGACAGTAAAAAGTATAATTTAGCGAAAAACAGTATAATACTGTTTAAAACAGTATAGTTGGCAACCCTAGAAGGGACGTAACTTGTGTTAAAAGGCAGAGGCAATGGCTTTTCCCTGGCAGTTTCCTGGTTCCATTTCATACAAACAGTAAGTTCGCATGTTTCGACGACAGATCTCTGAGGGTGGGCAAGAACGTTGATATACAACAGCAACGACGATGACAGTTGAAATGTAAAAAATGGATGGATGGACATACCGTCAATGCATCTAGCGTCGAGCATGTCTGGTAATCCTAGGTCTCGGGTATCACAAGACTAAGGACTAGGTAACCAAGACATTCATGATGCAGCCGACGAAGCGTGTCGTCGCGGTATGTGGCTCACGACACACCTGGCTGGGTCCCGTTTCTCTGTAATTGAATGCTTAGAAACTGGGTCCAGTACGTTTCCAAATATAAATTCTATTTTAGAAATAAAGTACTTACTGATAAACAATGCAAAAGATGATTCTGTTCTTACATTCGCATGATACTTTTGAGCTGTTCTCTTAAACCTGCAGAGTATTTTAAGTAGTCCTGACTAAATTAAAAACTTTGTTTTGACATAGTAATCAAGATATCATAATAGGATGAAAATTAATAAACAAAATATAATATTTAGAAATGCATAGATCTAAAATATTCTCTTGAGTCTCGGTCTCTTTAGTCTAAAGATTAAGATCTTCCGGGATCTTCTTTAAAGTTTTAAAATTAATAATTGAACCATAACCATTGATATACAAAAAACCCGAATAGAAGCAAGCATGAAAACGTCTTAATTTTGACCATAAAAACTATTGTGTAGCAAAGTACCGTTAACTTGCTGATTACAATTTATTTAGACACAAATCACAATGTTTATTTATTCATAGAATCCCACGTAGTCTTTCGTATTATATCACAAGAATATTATGTTGGCTGTAAATTCGTTGCATACATAATATTTTGGTTTATCCCACAAAAAACGCACAATTTTACGCAATAAAACTATATAGTCCGGGTTCTGTAGAACAAATTTTTTTTATAACCATCAAGCAAAATTTTTGTGAATAGCTTCATTTTGATGAGGCGAACAACAATTTTATTTGCGAAAATCTTGAAAGTTGTAGCTAACAGAGATAGAAAGGATTTAATATTTCGATTTGATGGTCCTAAAAATTTTATGGGTTGTTCTATTTGTAGAACAATATTACTCTTTAATTATGTAATTATTAACCTACCAATATACAAAAAATCTGCTGGTTAGGGTTCCGTAATCCGTTTTAGGGTTCCGTAGTCAACCACTTTTGTTGATTACATTTTTAACGCAAATAAAATTGTTGTTCGTCTCATCAAAATGAATGAAAAAACTCACAAAAAAAATCTTGATAGTACTTACTAAAAAAAATTGTTCTACGGAACCCGGACTAATACTATGTACTTGCCCAAGATATTAAGGTTTTGAAAACATGAGAAAAAAAACCTACAGATGGATAAAATTTCACATTACAACATTAGTTCATCTCCTTTGTTTATTTAAAATCTTAAGGCAACATTTAAAGTGCAAAACCTTTAAGGGCGTTCCCTCCGGAGATTCCGTGATTGACCGTATTTAAAGCCTTATAAACTCTTAATCTGAAAGCTACAAAGTTATAATAAAAATACAGCAATAATCTTCAGTATATCAACATTCCTTTCCCCGTTTTAAATTTTCTATTTTTGTTTATTATACTCATGATATCAGCTTCCAAGGTAATGCCAATTTATTAAAATTCAAGCATACATTCAGCATCTCCTTAGCATTTACAAATTATTTTTATTTGAAACTCACGCGAATAGATTGACAATATCATAAACTACATATTCCCCGTTTTAATTTTTTTTATGACAATTTTGAACTGAGATAAGTAAAAATAATAGGGTTTTGGCGCGATCTCGGCAACGCGGCAAATGTATGGCCAAGGTCGTTTGCTCGGGGGCCGGCCTTAACGTAAGCACTTACTTATAATGATTCCAAATAGTAAAATACTTTAAAAAATATCATTTTATTAGTTATTACAGAATATAGATAATAATTAATTCATAGTAATAAAATTATTATGATGTTGTCGATGGTTGTTTGTGATATTTTAAAAATACAAAATTTAATAGAATACCTTGGTAACTAGATATTTTAATTAAGTGAAAATAGTTTTTTATTATTCTATACTTATATCATAAAACTTGTACAAAGAGCAACTACCAACATACCAACAATTTTTATAATTTAATGATGTTGTAGTCATAAAAATTTATTTTTGAATTATTACAATATTCATTTTGACTTCACATCACATTTGATTATATTAAAAATGTTGTTTAATTATGATTAATATTGTTATTTATTATTAAGAACTCATTGTTTTTTTAACTATTTTATTAGGTATAAGATACATAATAGGTTATAGAGAAAAAGTATCATAAGCCGTACTAGGTAATCTATGTAAATATACAATTTATTATAATATATTACTCAAAGGTCACTGACTGACTGACTGACTGACATAGTGATCTATCAACGCACAGCCCAAACCACTGGGCGGATCGGGCTGAAATTTTGCATGCAGGTAGATGTTATGACGTGGGCATCCGCTAAGAAAGGATTTCGATCAATTATATCACCAAGGGGTAAATATAGGGGATGAAAGTTTGTATGAAACTTCGTAAATTTTTAACCGATCGGACTGAGACAGGAGACTTTGCATGCATAAAGCTACTATGACGAAGGCATCCCCTAAGAAAGGATTTTGATAAATTCCTTCCTTATGGGGATAAAAAAGGGGATTAAAGATTGTAGGTATGTCATAATACTTCTTAACGCGAGCGAAGCCGTGGGCAAAAGCTAGTTTAAATATAAATGTGAAAGCGTGTGTTTGTAATCTGTGTTACCTTACCACCTTTTGGACTAAGTATTTTTCATGCTTCTAAACTGATTAATTGGAACAGTTTGATACAGATACACAAACTGAGATCACTAATACGGGTTAAATATCAGCGATCCCGCTTAATTCACTAATCAGTCCAATCATTATTATTACGTATTAGTATAATTGAAGTTCAATCAACGTTGCTGTTAAAAGGGCGCGGGTATTACTGCGAAAAAATGTTTTTGCAAGGTACGAACTAGACGGCAGGAGTTAGAAATATTTTTAAATAAAAATCCGACTGCAATATACTTTCAGAATTCAGACATTCAGAGGCATACAGACCTACGTAATTTCGACGGATTTTGACAAGCCCAACCGACAGATGACATCTTACATCAACTTGACATATTATTATACTACATATTTGATATTCCCAAATTGCGGAATTCTGTCTGTAGCGGTCATTGACTCCCTGTCAAAAAACTTGTCATTTTCTATTAGTAGAGGAGGTCGCGCTCAGTTTAAAAAGTCATTTCATACCGAGCGAAAATCGTTACAATAATAGTATTCCACTAATACATAACAGCTTTGATCGTCAGCCACTTCATAATGGGTGGAATAAAAATTGAGAGGATCTCAAAGTTGTTGTTGGGAATCGTATTGAATTGACATTAAAAAGATCCCAATTCGCACCCAATAAAGGTTCATATCTAGATTATACACGTTGAGGTTCGGTAGGTGTTATTTTAGTTTTAGTATATAACAACAGATGGCTCTTTTAAAGTAAAATGTATATAATTCTTCTTCACAAATATTGACTATCGAATTAATTACTTAAAATTGCTATGTGAGATAATTTTATGGTTAATTCAAACGAAAATCGCCGTCAGCTGAATGTTTGCAGGTGGAAATGTCGTCTACGCGACGCCCTAGGATACATTGAGCGCGAAGTAGGGCTATATTGGTCATAACTTATATCGCTGGCTGACGGTTTTTCCACCATCGTATTAGCGACTGACGGTTTTCTTTATTTACAAAGTAGAAACATTCACCTGTATTAATTTTGTACGGTATAAAATGACTTTATATTCAAAAAAATTTTACATGTTCAGTAACGCGACTACGTACGGCTGACGGTGATTTTTTGGTTAAACATGACCTCAATAATCATCCATCAAAGTTTCATTCGGTATAAAATCACTTTTCACAACTATTTTTTTTACAGCTTTGAAATACTCTCAGTTAACATTCCACCACGGGTGCGGCGACTGACGCTGATTATATTGATTGATAAATATTAAGCTACCGCTGGACAAAAATTTTGTCGGTATGAAATTACTTAGCAAACGCTAGCACTACCTCCCCTACTATATACAAACCTCACCAAACTCACAAATAGTTGGAGATTATGATACGAAGACGTAACGAAGACGTTTTCCGATGAAACTGTCTATTTTTCATATAGCTCCTAGACTAGAAAGGTCAATGACCGCTGGTGCCACCTTAGATTGTCCTAACTATAGCCGACTATTCAGCTAGCGAAACATTACTCCTTGTTACGCAGTTAAGTAAAATGTAAATTCAGCGTACGTTAGCAAGAATTGACATCATTTCAAGTTAAAAGTTAAGTTAAACTTTTAAGCAGTGCTTGAGTTCGTAGTTTAATTAAATTCCTTCAGTAGTATATATAGTACTTATCTGATATTAACATAAGACTCGAAGAAAGTTCAATACCTTGCGTGAATAGTAGAGTTGTATTGTATGTTGTATGCTTATAGCTAACCTATTACCTACGTTCCAAATTAATTTTTCTTCCTAATTTTTAGAAATATTTTAAACAATTAGGAAATTAAATATATACTTAATTAGGTTTATTCGGGTGATTGGAAATTGGAATTGCAAATCATGTTCTAATATTTTTTAGGTATCTATTTAAAACATTATTTTACACCGTTTTATGATTTAGTTTTTTTTTAATAATAGACAAATTGTATGGAAGTTGTATACAAGTTAGTTTGGTAACGGCGCCTGTTAGACTAGTAGAGAGGCTTAAACCAAGTACAATCTAACAATACCACAGAATATAATTATATTAGTAGTACCAACACAAATCACAATACATACATTTTCTAATATTGTACTTTTTGAACAACAAATTTTAACGATGTGTGTAAAAGTGAAGCGAAAAATAACGTTTTTGTGGAACGCTCATTAGCCGCGTGGATTATGTCAAGCCGTAAACCCTGTGTGGATCACTTCGGGTTATGCCGGAAACAATAAAAATTGTGCCGTAGCCAGAAATATTTTTGTGACTTTTTACTGGGATCTTCAAACTAAGCGTATCGGAATCAGACCCAAGGCTTGGTTCACACGGCACAATGTGCAGGACAATGCCGTTTGAACCTGGCCTTAACACATTGAATGCAAACTACGCAAAATTGCGTAGGCACTAGTAATGCTAGGGGCCAAATACGTAATACAACGTAGCACTTTCTTACAATTTAAATGGGTATTTGCATTATAAGGCCTCCTGGAAAGGACGTTTTTAGGTTCGTTGGCATCTCAAATAGGACATGACAAGGAAAAAAAGTAACTTTATTTTTTTTAAACTATTCTAATCACATAATTTATAAGGCACTTTGAAGGCCCAAAGTACAGTTTTATAATGAGATCAAAAATTAGTTTTATATCTATGTAAATAGATCGATAACTGTAATTATATAAAAAAGGAACATCTAAGAACATCAATAGAATTTTATATAAAATTATGCAAAATTATGCAAAACGAGGATCAGTGTGGTAGGTGTAGAAACAGTTTACAACACACAGGGCAGGCTTTTCCGGCCAAGTGGCACTGTATACGAAAGATGACTTCTTTCGTTTTTTTATTTTTGGTGCAGACACGACAAGGCTTCGCTGGAACAGCCTTCTTAGTAGGTGGCAGTTTTTCTAAGTAATGAAAATCCCTCAACGGAACACTTTTATGAACGGCTGGCGATGCAGGTGGTACAGAGGGCCCAGGCAGCAACGACGATGGGTCTGCAGCAGACCCATCGCCGTTGCTGTTTGCTTGAACTTGTTCAGGCTGTACTGGTAGTATTTGTGATCCAGGTGCTTCTGCAGCTGTGGTAGTCGCCACAGTTCAGTCCCAGTAAATATTTCACAAAATCTTTCCCGAAACTTCAAGAACCGTATTTCGGATGTCCGGTCTTTCAAACGTAGCAACCTATGCGCGTTTTGTATGTAAAATGATGCGAATACGGCACGCAATATTACGTAGATTGTGGCACCACACATGCCATTTTTAAACAGGGTGCCGAGTACGTAGTGTTACGTAGATGACCATTTGTATGGTGGGAACCAATAATGACCTGAAAATATATTTGGCACTCAATGTGTTAAGGTGAATGTGTAAACGTGATCATTTTTCCGATCCTTGCGGCAAGCGACTGCAACCGACGAAAATTAAAAAAAAAAGCCACTTTATCACTAGGCTAAGGGTTTCATTTTCCACGGACATTGGTCTAGCGATCTATGTCGCCGCTGCTTTGACGTAGAGCAAAATGGAACCTGTACCCTATATCATAAAGTGTCATTTTCTTTGAATTTTTGTCAGTTGCGGTCGCTTGCCGCAAGGATCGGAAAAAGGATCACCTTCGCATCGTATTCGCTGTCAGTATTTACAAATTGTTGATGGGTTTTTGACGCACGCACTCAAGAAAATGCTGACGTTCTCGAATCCGATGCGGTGGCCTCGCTGCTTTTTTAAATGTTGCGGACAACTTTTAT
Source organism: Polyommatus iphigenia (assembly GCA_963422495.1). Classification (NCBI taxonomy): domain Eukaryota; kingdom Metazoa; phylum Arthropoda; class Insecta; order Lepidoptera; family Lycaenidae; genus Polyommatus; species Polyommatus iphigenia. Next base: position 23,444,228 of record OY730187.1, on the reverse strand, counting down.
CAATGTTTATAAAAATATTCATAGCTTCTAACTTTTATCTTACGTTTCGCATAATTGTTACGTAATTTGACGATACAATTATATGTAATAACACAATTACAGTTAATTATTGAGCGTCGAAGTACCGTCGTAATTGTCCAACACAATGGAAACAAGCCTATTATTTACGACCGCAACATGTCCGCTTCGGCTAAAAATTCCCTGATGAAAAGGGCTAATTTTAGGTACAGGGTCAATTTTTAGGGTTTTCATAGTCGACTAAAGAGGCTTAAGTTGATAGCGTTATTAGAAAAACCCTAAAACCCGCCTACCAATACCTGAAATTAAAATATAGTCCTATGGCATATTACATACATGATACACATTTAATTTTTTACACGCGCGCACGCGCCTTCTCAGCAGCATTTTTGAGTGAAACAAACGAACAACGTCAAAAAAATTTATAGTATTCCAACTTAAAAGTATTTTTCCCGGCAGTAGTTAATAGTTAATACCAGTACTATAATAATTAATAAGTACGTTTTAATTTTTAACAATTAATACATATTATGTCTTCGTTTATTAAGTAATTATTAAATACCTACTACCTTTACCTTTTTACCTTAAATAAAAGTATAATTTTGGTAATATTTATTATTTTTAAGGTAAATCAACATTTAACGTAGTACGTTATGCCTCTCCGTTAATTTAAAGTTACTGGAACAGCGTAATGGTAAAAAGCTTTTAAAATAAGACCACTTTGAAAAAAGATTACGAACTCAAGCAGGCAGTTTGTTCCCATTAGACAGGCTCGAGTCTCGAGAACAAATCCAGTTTGCTGTAAATAATAGTTGCACATGTACAAAACACATAAAACAATACTCCACCTTTTTGCTTTACGACTGCGCTTTAATTGTTAACAATTTTATAAATAGCCCCATTAGCGAAACCGTTAACGACATTTGTCATTAAAACTTTATGGTTCTGCGGTGTTGTAGTTTCACTTTCAGTTGAAATTTTTAAACTGTTTTCATTTAATTTTTATGAGAATTTTCATACTCAAAGCATTTCGGGACATCAAATAATACTTATTAGTTTATACACGAATATCAGTTCTTTTCTTTTTAGTTTCTTACTAATATCTGTTATACCTGCGAAGCTGAAGGCGTGTTTGTTTTATGTGTCCGTTTTCTTTTCATGTTAAAAGGTGAACTGATCTTGAGTCTCGAGATATATTTAAAATATTTAGTATTTATTTAGTACATAAAAAGAAAGTCGCGGCTAACATGTAGTTCTTTATACACGAGTCCCGAAGTCCCAATATATTACTGTGATATTATTACTGTGATATTGCTGAGGCTTCCCTTTGTTTTTCATTTCGCAAACGGTTACTTCATTCTGTATGCATCATCTAGCGATATGCGCCGTCTCATTGGGACTAAGTGGTTTCCATCACTTTGTCGAATTGCCTTCCCTTTCGGTTGAAAATGGAATTAGAGTCCACATAAGTTATAGACTATACTCTATAGTTAAAATGAAATAAGATGGCACCAGCGGTCATTGTCCTTTCTAGTCTAGGAGCGATGAGTAAAATGCTCGCACTGTATTCTGTAAGCTTTAACAAAAAATTAAATAAATACACAGATTATTATAGATTTATATGAAAACCTCTTGATTACTCTTACAATGATAATCTCCAACTTTTTTGAGTTCAAAGCTCTTTACTCTATAGTCAGTTCTAACTTCTAATTGAGAATGTAAAATTATTACATAAACGATATTGCCCTTAGACTAGGAACATTTGTTACTTCATTGTAAATCGTGGTTTTAAATATTATAGAAAACCATGGAATATGGCAATTTTTTTATCAGGACTCAGGAGTCAATGATCGCTACCGCCTGGATTTGCCGTGTACACTTTTTACTATAACTATAACATTTGCTAAAAAATAATCAGGTCAAAAACAATTGTACAAATGCATGTTATTCGCACCGTCATTATAAAAAAATAGGGCTTATAATTAACTGATCACCAGAAATAGTAACATTTCACAGACAAAAATAGTAAACGATCACCAAAATACAGACCACCATTTTAATGTAAAATGATAACCAAAGATTTAACATCTTAAAACCAAAAATAGTAAATGATCACCAAAATAAGTAAATGATCACCAAAATTAGTAAATGATCACCAAAATTAGTAAATGATCACCAACATTATACTAGAATTTTAAAGTAAAATGATCACCAAAATTAGTAAGTGATCACCAACATTATACAACAACATTTTAATGTAAAATGATCACCAAAGATTTATTATTTCGCTATCCTATTTATGCAAAATGACTTCAAATAAATCATTATTAAACCAAAAGTAGTAAACGATCACCAACATTATACGTTAGCATTTTAATGTAAAATTATAACCAAATATATTTTTATTTAGCAATCCTATTAAAAAGAAGAAGACAGATAGACGGACAGACAAACATCAAAGACTCAGTAAAAGAGTCCCGTTTGTACCCTTTGGGTACAAACGAGACTCTATTAATGAGACTTCGATGTCTGTCCGTCTGTCCGTCCGTCTGTCTTTCTCTAGGGCCTAGGCTGTATCTCAAGAACCGCTCCAGCTAGACTTCTAAAAATTTCACAGATTATGTACATCTGTTGCCGCTATAACAACAAGTACTAAAACAAAATAATTTTTTATTTAAGGGGGGCTCCCATACAACAAACGTGATTTTTTGGCCTTTTTTGCTCGATATCAATAACGGCAACCGGTAGGCACGTTGATATTTTCGCAAAGGCCTTGATTATATTATGTTTACTTCAATAATTAGGTAATAATAATAATAATAATAAAAAAATGTAAAGGGGGATCCCATACAAAAACACAATTTTAGGTCTAATTTCGTTCTATAACGGTACGGAACCCTCCATGTCCGACTCACACTTGGCCGACTATTTTGTTAATAATATTATGCTTACATGTTTTGTCAATCGTAGTGATTTATTTGGACAGAAAATATATCGCATTGATTTGCTCACACGGATTTGGTGATCATTTACTATATTTGGTGAACATTTACTATATTTGGTGGTCATTTACTATATTTAGTGATCATTTACTTTATTTGGTGATCATTTACTATATTTGGTGATCATTTACTATATTTGGTGATAATTTACTATATTTGGTGTTCGATTACAATTTGAAGTGTTGTCATGAAAAAAATAGCTAGTAGTATTGCAATTTTAGACTTTATTTTTTGGTGTTACTTATCCTTTTTTGGTAAACAAGTTTAGGGTATCAGTGCATTTTTTGGTGGCCATTATATTTGTTCCCAAAAAATAGTCTTTGCTCTAAAAAAAAAATATTTATTAAGTCTATGAATACTTTATGGCATGGAAGATAACAGCACTGGGAAAAAGAAAAACTTTTATACGCAAATCTTTGTTCGTGAAAAGTTTGAATTTTGTTTTGAGAAAGTTTTGTTATTTCTGAATTAGCTAAAAGGATTATTCCCATAACGCCCAAGTTACTGAGATGATTTTTGCAGTTTTTAAAAAACATGAATTTTGAATTCAATTAATATCAAAGCGCTCAGCTTGTCAGTTATAACAAGTAACCCTTGTAACTGCTTTAAATCCTTTAGAATTTAGATGTAAGTAGGTACAGACTGAATTTGGATAATCGATATGGTATGGCGTACCTACGCGAATTCACAAACTATTACACATAGCGAAAAGTGGTGAATGATGTTGCGAGCTCAATTTTAATTCAACGAAAATGCATTATTTTCTTAGCTTGGAATCGAAGCGACTGAATTTCAAATGTTTTTTTGATTTTGGAATGTTTGTTTCTTCAAATGTTTAACACGTTTGGTCGTTGTATAAGTTACAAAATAACGAAGGTTTGGCACTTGTCGGTTCCTAGCCTAATATATGAGCAGCGGCAGGACAGCGGCCCATGATAACGGAAATTACACAATTAAAGAGAATCCCTCGGCGACAACCCGGTTAGAAGTTTCCACGTATAATATTTTAATTCTTAGCATACAATATTATCAAACGTTCTTTTACATATCGCATTATTTGGTACCTGTCGCTGCGCAGAAATTCGTCTTACGCGAAAGTAAGCAGTATCTATATTTTCTATATCAATACATAATATAAAACAAATTATTTTTCCCTCATGTCCCTTTATTCCCTTTAATCTTTAAAATTACGCAACGGATTTTGATTTTCTTTTTAGTTTTTTTTAATAGATAGAGTGATTCAAGGGGAAGGTAAAATCCTTCCCCTTGAAAAATTAATTAAAAAATTAGTATAATAACATTCATTTAATAGTGGACAAATACTGTTATTGTTGGGGTTTCTAATGTGATGTCGTAAATAATTACATTTTTTCCGCTTACATTGCAAACGCAGGCTGAAACCTACGAGATTTATCAAAATAATGTACCAAGTATTGTACATATTAAAAAGGTCCACAGAATACTCCGCGATGGTATATGAACTTTTCTTAAGGTTACTACCTACTTATTGAGGATTCAGAGTATATCTTATTTTATCTTTTTTGGTTTAGCGGCTTAAGCGTGTTGTTAAATTATTATTTTTAACAAAAAATTAAAACCGACTTCCAAGGTAAAAACAATAGTAATATGAACTAAAAAGTATTAAATAACTCTTACTCTTTAATAGTGCCTTTTTCAGAATTCGTCTAAATCTCAACTATTTCTGAACACACTACAGTCTTCATTATTTTGAAGTCGGTACCAGCTAATTTAATCATGAGTTCAGTCAGTGTCAGAATATCCAAGACTGGTACCGACTTCAAAGTAATGAAGACTGTAGTGTGTTCAGAAATAGTTGAGATTTAGACGAATTCTGAAAAAGGCAATATTAAAGAGTAAGAGTTGTTTAATACTTTTTAGTTCATATTACTATTGTTTTTACCTTGGAAGTCGGTTTTAATTTTTTGTTAAAAATAATAATTTCACTCTTTTTAGTATCACAAGATAAGGCTATATGCGTATATAACCACTACGAATGTTAACTATTCACATTATGTTACTGTAAGCGAAGTTGTGGTAAATGCTTGCAGTTATCTAAGCGATGCTGCAATTTCCAAACTTTTATCTTTAAAGGTTCAGGAGTTCTGTTCAGTGCCTTCGGATCAAGAGACACCTTCGTATGAAATTTCACTTATAGTTATTTGTACGAGTATGTTTAAGTTATTATAAACAACTTCTTAACGACCATGTGTGTTTTAATAAATTTCAAGGGTTTATCTCAATTGTTCATAGATCCCATCATCAGATCACCACTTTCGTAATCATTATACCAAATTAAGATTACATCCCATACAAGAACACAAGAATTTTGAAAATCGGTCCATAAACAGCGAAATAATCAGCAAAAACATCAGCTTCGATGCAAAATATCACGAAAAGTACCAATAATTGGGTCATGGTGTGATGACCCATGATGATGATGATGAGGATCAATCAAATTGATGTGTTGGCTTATGCTTTCAGTAGTTTAAACAACGCCGAAATCCCCGAGCCTGTACCTATAAGCATTCAAAAGTTCTGTTCGGTACCTTCGGATCCAGGATATAGTCTGATGCAAAGTCTTACTTTTTGGTAGCATTTACCTCGAATGCTTCAGAAAAATTTGAAATCACTATATATTTCCATACAAATTTCAAGGAGTCCCCTCGATTCCTCAAGGATCCCATCATCAGATCACCACTTTTATGAATATGGTACCAAATTAGAGTTAAACCCTATACAACACAAAAATAATTTTGAAAATCGGACCACAAACGGCTGAGTAATCGAGGAACATACAAAAAAAAAAAGATACATACAGCCGAACATATTACCTCCTCCTTTTTGGAAGTCGGTCAAATAACATAGAGACAGAGACTCTTTCGCATTTTTAATATGATCCTAGATAGATTATGTACGTAATATCGAAAACTAAGTTTTTTAATTACAAAATATGTATTCAAATCATATATAGCAGATAGTATCATATACATATATTCATAGGTGGACCTCCATTGTATGGATGGTTTATGTCATGTCAATGTTGATCTGATCTCAAAATAACCCAACCATATTATGGAAATATACCTAATACTTATGCCTACTATTTGGATTGAACTTTGTAGTTACACTTCTTTCCACTTTATCGTCTTTTCTCATTTCACGCTCAAATCGTTACGAATACCGCATTTTCCGTACATTCCAGTATTTCGATACTTTTATATACATAGGTACTGTCACTGATAAGGTTCGTACCGTATTTATAAACTCATTCCTATAAAGTACGGCGCGCAGTAAAAAGTCAGTCACGTAGAGCTAACGTAGCTCCGATTCGATCCACATGAGCCGCCTACTCCTCGACTCATGAATAAAAACCACACATAATTTCATTACGATCACACGGTGTAATGGGTTTTTGTAATAAAATATCGAATAATATTCCAATAATACGATATTGGATTGTAGTTACGATTGGAATATTAAATTCGGTGAAAGCGTATTTGTACAAAAAGAAATTGTAATACATATTAAACGGGTAGGTAACTCGATATGGTAATGTAACCAAATATTGGACAACTAACTTGGAGATAAACAAAACTTTGTCGCTAAACAGCTGAACATCAAACACGTTCAGCCATTTGGCGAAATCTAAGCAATTACTTTAGTTGTTTCACGGTGGATCGTATTAAAACGCTAATGAATATACTTAATACTCGTACTAATGAGAGCATATTTGGAGTTTGGACGCTAGCATTTGTATAATTATGATCCCACAAAAAATTACGTATTAAGTTATGAACGCAGTTTAAATGTTCTTTAAATCATTTAGAACAATACTGCATTCATAATTCTAAAATGTTTGTGGGTTAGTACACAAATGCTTAACAGCGACCATTTTTCTGTAGTAGGCTTAGACACTATAAAGACGCAATTTCTCTAGGTACCGAATTTACGTGTAATATTATGAGAATTTTTAGACATCTTTCTTTCTAACTCTGAGTGCATCTTTATGACTGCAGTTAGTTTCACATAATATATTCTATTACTGGACGTTCCGCCCTCATAAACAAAGATTTGCGCTGGAAGCCTGGAACCCTACATTTTCCTCCAAAAGAGTAGCAAAAGCTTATATTGTTCTAGAAAATCGTTAAATCTGTCCAGTACTTCATGAGATGAACACGTTAAAAAACGGCTTCTCAGCTTTATGATATCAGTACGGATACTTTGCTAATGAATATGAACGGTAAATCCTTCAAGCAAGTTATGCAACTAATCCAATTAGGACAGAAGACGCAAACTTCAGTGTTAGTAAGTCTGTCGCCGAACCGATCGTGTTACCATCAGTGATCCTCTAATATAAAACGCTCGTAGAGCGCGCTCTACGTCTAAAATTTTGTAAAAAGAAGGCTCATTAAATCTTCTTTTGTTTATAATCTAAGGGCCTCTGTCGGTGGGGCTTTTAACATTTTTCTCTTTCCTTTAGCCCTATAATTTAGAGATTTAGGGAATGTCCTAATCTTTTAATCTCGAGATACGCGTAGTTTTTATTTAGTCTTTGCTCATTCATTTTACAATTAATTTTTATTCTCATGATTTTATCATAAATAGTTACTGTGTTTCCTATTAAAAATCTGTTCTAGAGCTGCTGGTGACATGAAAAAGCGTAGAACATCTTATGCGAACCTAACTGTACCACTTATGTCTTCTACTTATTTGCTATGCTTTGTCATTTAATCGTCGATAACAAATGCTTATTAAAAATTATTGTGACAAAAACAAGAGAATTGACTCATACGCGTATGCGAAAACCACGTGACAAACGTCTAAAATTAATTCAGCAAGTACAAGCAAATAAATTGACTCTCAAGTTGACATATTGACTAACAAATTTAGTTTTGTCGCTTTCGTATTTTAATGGCATCAAATTAGATCGTGCCAAGGCAATTCCTGCTATAAATCCAATTTGTACGTGAATTTCTTTAGGTGTGTCGTATGTAGATACGTTTGTTTATAGAGCATTGCTAATTGATAAAAGCTATTATCACAGTCTAATTAGTTAATACGTTGCTATTATAATAATTATTATATTAGAGTTCACGTTCATGGTCATAAATTTCAAGTTATAGATGACGCCCGTCGCCCGCAAATCCTTTGCGACAAAATTGGTTTATCGCCCGTGAACCGTACATTTTTCCGAGATAAAAAGTATCCTATGTCCTTTCCCGGGAGTCGGGACTCAAACTATCTCAATACCAAATTTCAGCTAAATCGGTTCAGCGATTTGGGCGTGAAGAGGTAACAGACAGACAGACACACTACTTAAGTTCGGACAGATCATTCAAATCAAATGGCTTATTTTTTGCCGGACGCATAGATAAACATTGACCATTGCACTATACGTACTATTTCATATTTTGTGCACGATTCGGCTCACGTGGTTTTACGAGAAAATTACATACATACATAATTAACATTTTCATTCGCGAGTGGTTAATTAAAGATTGTCTGCGAGTACTCGTGTTTTTTACACTGAAGCGCAAATATTGTACAGTTCTTCTTAGTAAAATAAAACTATGGTTTTAAAGCTAATACCTGTAGAAAAATTTAATTACGTATTAATATTTTAAACGTATAATTCGCATAAGTATCGTTTTGGCTTGTATATTCCTTAGTTTATAGCATATTTAAATAACATTACAAAAAATATGACATTAAATTATGTATAACGTAAACGAACTGCTATTTTACGAATTAAAACAAAGTATTAGGTTTGGTAAACATAAGTAAGTTAGGACAGCTATTCTCAAATCAAAGTGTTCTTACTTTACGGAGCCGAGTCTTTGGGGGGGGGGGGGGCAAAGGCCTTGCAGGGCCATAATATCATCAGATACATGCATTGGAAATTTCATTCAAAGACAAAACATTCTTTTTTGGGGGTTGTTAAAAATGACACTTTTCAAAAGAGTTCCGACACCAAAAAAGGCAAAAACCACTCTTAAATTTTCTGATTAAAGCTTAATAGTTAATATCTTTAAGGGAAAAAGTGGCATGAAAGCGCCATGTTTTAAACAAGGCCTAAAAAGTTAGTAAGGAGTGAAAAAAATAATTGATTGAAGCTCCAATACAATGAAAAGAACAATTCGCGATTCACGTGCACAGGGACCTCATTGATTCAAAAAATTATTTAATTCACCGTAATATTGCGAGGATTTTTCTAGTAAGTAATAAATAACTAGCAAAACAATAACTCATAATTAAAACTAAAATGTAACTTTTTCTGTACAGACATTAAAATAGTTGTTTTTTTTTTAATAAAATAAAGGTTGTTTTAATAATAATATAATTTTGGTTTTAATTACTTTAAGCAAATTGCAATTGTTCGTATATTTTAAGAGATGTGTGTGATTTATTAACATTTTTTAATCGAACCGTCTTTTAAAAAAACAATTTAATAAATATTAAATGTTATGGAATGTAACATAATACTTTGTTAAAAATTTGCATACAATCTCGGTTTGATAACAATTGAAATAATTAATAATAATGCATTTAAAGTACAAATTGTGTTAGGTTTATTTTCGTTACGGAATTTCTTGTTTCGGTCGCCGCGCTCAAAGCTATGCAGTAGCTTGATATAAGTACCATTTCGGACTAGAAAATAAAGTTAAACAATTTATTATTTGAGTACTATCACGGAAAACTGACCGGTTCCCGCGCGATTAACGAATTTCGGTGCAACTACGATGTGGGCGATAAGACACTTGCATGTTATGATTCTTGTGACGTATTATAATAATATTATGTTCGTCCTCGACACCACCGATTATGCCAAGAGCGATGAGTCGACAATCGGACGAACACCGAGCACGTATGGCGCCCACACCAAATATACCAACTGCGAATAGACACTAAGAATAAGAATAAGAATGGATTTATTTTTAGCATCACACAATACATTATAATATAAGTCAGTAGTACAGTTCGCAGTATTAAAATTAATTTACTTTAATGCTGTGTGACGCCAAAAATTGGCACCAGCTCAGCAAACGCAGCAAGCAAGCCCGCTGCACTGATATTCTGCGGAGGCCAATGAGTGGCTTCACAACGCAACTAAACTAAACACAAGATTTACGGAAAAAAAAACAAATAATAAAAGTGACAAGAACTAATTAACTAACTAATTAATACAACAATTAATTACCTACAAATTATATATACATACATACATATTTTCAATCTACAGACCGAGTACAGGTGTTGTTGTCTTTAACTGTGAAAAGAGAGAGAGAAAAAAAAAAAATACAAATTTGACAGATGGTAAAAAAATAATAAAATGAAATAAAACTTAGAATGGTGGTTTGACGTAGAATGGTAACGGTAACACTAAATATGCACTAATTGTTTTAAGTTTGTTTATATAGCAAAAGGATTGTATTCATATCCGGCACACGTTCTATTAAGGACATTTTTATGATTTGTGGCCCTACGAATGATAAAATGATCTAGTATTTTATCATTAGTAAAAAAACGAAAAAAAAAAATTAAAAAAAATTAAAAAAGAAAAACTCCTAATTGGTGACCTAGTATTTTATCATTCGTAAAAGACTGTTTATTCTAAAAAGAAAACAATTTAAAATAACTGTATTTTTAAAAGATAAAACCGACTTCAAAATTGTACGTAATTGAGAATTAAAACTCCCTATCTCCAAAACTACTTAACCGATTTTGATGAAACTTGCACTGTTCCCTAAGTTGAACAATACCTAGTACAACAAAAAAAGAATTACTGAAATCGGACTTGTAGTTCCGGAGATATGCGTGCACAAACATAAAAACATACATACATACATACATACATACACTTTTGAAATTTGGCACATTTGTTCAGAAGCTGTCATAGATTAACATATACAAAAACTGGGCAGTTCTGGAAATATTACATACATACGCGTCGAATTGATAACCTCCTTTTTTGAAGTCGGTTAAAAATTTACTACACTTACTACTTACTTACTATACTTAATTAAATGAAATTGAGATTTATTAAATCATGGTATATTTATCTGATATATTTTGCTCAACGGAAAACACGATTCACTTATTTTGACTCGATAGTTTATATTTTTCGAAATTATGAATCTTCCTGGGCTTTTCAACAAATATCTGTTACACTTATTGAGTTACTATCATTAAATAACTTGCACTGCTACAATCACACACTTTATAAAATAATGGGTAAAGAAAATATTAGTATTGTATTTAATTTTTAAGTAATCATCAAAAACATTTTTGGGACTTACGACCTTTACTTTCGTGCTATAATGCGGGAACCGTTGTTAGCGTGCGATATTGTTCACTATTAGCTGCAGCGCAAAGCACAATTCTCGGGAGCACGATTCCTGGAATCATTATAATATCAAACGATTGGTGGATAACGGGGTGTGTAGGCGGGGCTAGCGTGCTTTGAAATTTTTGGCGGCCCGGTCTTAAGCATTAAAAAAACAAGATGAAATTGCTCGATACATCAGACGTTGTAATAATTATTATTATGTTTAAAGAAAATAATATATTGTACCTGTAGTATGTATATTGTAGTATAGTATAAAATTACATTAAAAATAACTTCTAAGAAACCGCAGCCGTTACTAGCCGAAGTAACATAATGTTGATTGTTGACAGAAAATTATTTTTTCAGCCTCAGCCTTTTAATTTTTTAATCTTACCGATGTCCTTGATGCTTTACAATACGCATTGTTCACGACGATCAGCTCAGTCGCTTAGAAGTTACGAGGGTGCCCTTATCATCCCCTCGTGAGTCTCGAAGGTCCTCTCAAATCATACTAGCACGTACACAAAATATTAACGATAAACAATAGAATAGATATTTTTAATTATTAAAACTTATTAATCGGGACTTAACGCGACTATGAAACAGCGAACGACCCCCTTATTCTAGTAGTAATGCTACTACATACTTTTTTCTTGACGTTTCTAGAATAAGTCGCGTTAAGTCCAACGCGAAACGCGAAAGTTTAAAAAAGTTTGGATTTTTTTATTTAAATTATTAATTAGATCGAAGGATATTGTCGCGATTTGCCTTTCGCGAGAGAAATCTCGCCAATAACTTTTAACGTAACAGTGAAAGTAAAATATAACAGAAGCCTTCAGGTGTGCATTGATGGATGAACGAAGAATTTCCAACATAATGCTAAATGCAAATTTTAGTAATTTGAACCGGCTTCCATCGACTACGGACGTACATTTTTTACGTTTTTGACAGGATATTTTTGGCGAAATGGACGTACCTTCAAAGTTTCAGGTAACTTTTTAAAAAATGTAGGTACTCACTACCATTCTTCTACATGTATAACGTAGTCATACATTTAATACGTGGGAGAGCCATGCTTCGGCACGAATGGGCCGGCTCGACCGGAGAAATACCACGTTCTCACAGAAAACCGGCTTGAAACAGCGCTTGCGCTGTGTTCCGCCGAGTGAGTGAGTTTACCGGATGCCCAATCCCCTACCCTATTCCCTTACCTTCCCATCCCTACCCTCCCCTATTACCCTATTCCCTCTTAAAAGGCCTGCAACGCACCTGCAGCTCTTCTGATGCTGCGAGTGTCCATGGGCGACGGAAGTTGCTTTCCATCAGGTGACCCGTTTGCTCGTTTGCCCCTTTATTTCATAAAAAAAAGTCACAACGTAGTCTAAACTTAAATGCTCCAAATTCAAAGTGTAGTAAATTAGTAATTGCAAAGTAAGTTTTTCTGACAATGTTGCTTTTTACGTTTTTTTACTTTTAACAATTTATACGGCTTAACAAAGCGCGTCTCGGCGTTTATTACCCGAAGACCCTAAAGGGACCCGGACACGTTAAACCGTTCATTAACGATCGTTTAAATCCCCTTTTAATGTCCCAGAAGCCTCGGTTACACGATACGGCTAAATGTTCATACGACGCAAACAATTATATTAGTTGAGTTATGAATAGGACTTTAATATAATAAATCGTATATTAATCAAAATCCATTGAATTCTCATAGTTATAGTATACCTAAAATTATTTTAATTAAGACTTTTATTCCCACCCAATTATACTAAATTTCAGAAATGAGATAGGTATTAGTTACAAACTTACAACTAAACATGTTTTTGACGTGAGAACGTCTTATAATTCGATGGCCGACTGCGCGCACGAAAAAACATGACGCAATATGCGGCGTTACCTCGCTCTGAGGCGTTCCATTTAAAAGGCTATGACGTTGTCACGTTCAACTATCGTCAGTACACCGCACAGAGCACCGTACAGTCGGGGAAAATTGTGCTAAGCAGAAATGTACAGTCGGGGAAATTAGTTGTTTAGCAGAAATGTACAATCGGGGAAAATTGTGCTAAGCAGAAATGTACAGTCGGGGAAATGAGTTGTTTAGCAGAAATGTAGTCGGGGAAAATTGTGCTAAGCAGAAATGTACAGTCGGGGAAATGAGTTGTTTAGCAGAAATGTACAGTCGGGGAAAATTGTGCTAAGCAGAAATGTACAGTCGGGGAAATGAGTTGTTTAGCAGAAATGTACAGTCGGGGAAAATTGTGCTAAGCAGAAATGTACAGTCGGGGAAATGAGTTGTTTAGCAGAAATGTACAGTCGGGGAAATGAGTTGTTTAGCAGAAATGTACAGTCGGGGAAAATTGTGCTAAGCAGAAATGTACAGTCGGGGAAATGAGTTGTTTAGCAGAATGTACAGTCGGGGAAATGAGTTGTTTAGCAGAAATGTACAGTCGGGGAAAATTGTGCTAAGCAGAAATGTACAGTCGGGGAAATGAGTTTTGACGTGACAACGTCTTAAAATTCGATGGAGCCGGCTGCACGCACGAAAAAACATGACTCATGCGGCGTTACCTCGCTCTGAGGCGTTCCATTTAAGGCTTGAAGTGCAAGCGAGAGCGCGGAACGAGCGATAAAGAGGCACGTTGTCACGTTCAACTATCGTCAGTAAACCGACTATACAGACAACCGTTTTTTTTTCTTACTATAGAAATTTGTATCTAGTTGCTTTCATAATTTCGGTTCTATATTGTGCAAATTGTTATTTAGCTTCATTCATATTATATAAACCAAAACAGCACAGAAAAAACATTTAATATTAACTATTTTCAAAGTTTATTTTGTAATAAAATAATAAATTTATTGTTCTGAAATTAAGCTATATACTATATTTTGCATTCTAAATTACTCATAATATTATTGTTGTAATAAATTACTAAGGTCGTAATTATTTTCTTATGCATAATTATATTACAACAAATAAACTAGCTACTGGCTATTACAGCGATGACAGGTCAAAATTAAAAAAAAAAACAGCTTTATTAGGCTACTTATTTGCGATCAATTGTTTTTGAATTGTAACACATGCAATAATTTTTTAAACTTGATTATTGTAGATTAATTTCAGCAACTACTATGATAAATGATAATATAAAATTTGTTTGTGTTGAAAAAAGTATTATTCTTCTGAGTTCATCTTATTCCACACTTCGAAAAACCTGGTAGCTTCCTGTGGCTTGGATATCAGGTCAGCTATGTTTTGGTCTGCAAAATAAAAAAAATATTTAATATTCTGATTCTTACTGTATTTATAAGGGAGGTCAATGTACCATCGAGGAAATTGATTCCTGGGCAGTTGACGGACCTACGTCGTCGTCGTACTATGTATTTTTGACTCGATTTAATTGATGTATAAAATAACGACGATCAAAAAACTATAAAATTGCAGGCGCAAAGTGTGTGACTGAAAGCACCAGCCGAGCCTTTGCGCGCCTGCAATTTTATAGTTTTTTGATCGTCGTTATTTTATACATCATTTAAATCGAGTCAAATAAACGAAACTCGCTAGATATATTCTTTGTCTTCAATTCAGTACAAAAATTATCTGAAAATTCCAAATAATTTGAACATAGTAAGGCAATTTCGTCAAAAGAAGAGGTAACTTTGAGATTTTTCTCTATCGACTGAAGTTCATGATATTGTGTAATGGAATATGAATTTCAATTTCCAATGTGTTAGATCCTTACCTAACTTATGTATTTTTTTTCAGAATTTAAATTACTATATTTTTATGTCTCCTGTCACGTTTAAATCTTGAAAATCGTTCGTTTCTCGAACTAGCTCCCCATAAGTACTATTACCACTTTGTATTGTTACAGCCCGTGTAAGGTTCAGAACAGTTTAAAGAAATAATTGTTAATAATTGTCAATAGTGGAGTTCCCAGAGCGTAAAAATCGTGCAAACCTCCGATTTTTGCAATAGTGGATGAAAATTGAAAAGAAAAAAAGGAATGTGTAGCTGATAACATAAATAATAAAGTTAAAAAGTTGTTAAAAAGTTGTGCTTTTGATTTTTAAATCATTCTCTTCCACTTCAAGTAAACTCATAAACTGTAAAATTTTTGAAGAAAATTTGCATATTTCTTTCTTTTAAATATATAGCAAAATAATAAAATATATCATTATTTTTTAGATTTGTATCATTGCTTATATTCCAAAGAAAGAAAATAAGTTGAAAAAATATATAATTTATATTTCAAATTAATATTTTTGTATGGAGATGAGCATACCTCCAAATGTGCTTGTTGTGTGCCTCGCCAGGTAAATGGCGTTCCAATCTTTCTTTGGTTTTTAAGTAGGAAGTTTAAAATTATTTTTTAGGCTTAACAAAGCCTTCTATTTCTTAATGTGTATAACTTTTTAGCTCTTACTTTATTAAATTTTCTGAAAATGTAGCACAAACTTTTCACGGATATTTCGAAGAAAATCTATATTTTATTTCTTTTGGTTAGGTTTTTACAGAATATTTTTTTTTTTCATTAATTATATATGCTAAAACATACTTAAAGGAAAAAAATACAAATTAGGTTAAGAACTGATATTTTTTGCATTCAGCAAGCATTTTCCAAACATAGGTCGCAGCATGCGTCTTAAGTATGTACGTGAGATTTGTAGCACCCAATTTTTTTTCTGGCTTTAAGTAGGAAGCTTAAATATATTTCAAAGACTAGAAAAAATCTTTAATTTGTCGATGCATTTAATGTTTTAGCTCTCACTTAAATAAATTCTCAACAAATATAGAAAAATATTTTCGGTCTATTTTACACATTTTTGGAGATATTTAAACGTTTTTAAGTACTTAAAAGTTATCATTTCTCTAAAAATTAAATACGCACAACAAGTAAGTTTAACACACTTTTCGTTACAGCCCTTAAATCTACCCAAACCCTTTTATCTTGGTTACGACGAGCGTTAATAAAAAAGCAAACTTTCTTTTTTAAAAATGGTGTATTTGGTTAATTTTCAACGTAAGCAATCGGTTAAGAGTCATTAAATAACAGGAACAAGAAAAAAAATTTTTTCGGGACCGGTTTTATATGGTGAAATATTAATTTTTAATTAAGTAACTAAAAAATTAAAAGCAAAAAAAAATTTTTGGTAAACTTTGCAAGTTATAGTGTAAAAAAGAAAATGACACCTCAAAAACAAAAATCCATTCACTATTACAATTTTCGGAGGTTAAAACCTCTGGCGATTGCAGTACAAAGTTATCTCGAAGTTTGACCCAATTAATAAAAACAAAGACGGAATAGAGAAATTGAAGAACGACAACATAATTTGGCAAATTTTGTTATTCAAATAATTCTATCACTTCAAATGTTTAAATGGCCAAAAAATTCAGAAAGTGTAGATAAATTATTTGCAGTAAGTATAATATTAATTTATTATTATTAAACATAGATGTGACAGAACGTGAAGCTACAGAATATAGCTGATAATTTCAAGACGTGAGTGGAAGAATAAGGTAAGTAACATGAAAAAACTTCCCGTTTTTTTGCTTAAATGGAGGCATTAGGGCCGGAAAATTATTTGAAATTGTAACCAGATATATTAGCTAGGTTATGAAGTAGATAAGTTACAAGTTTTATTAAAATAATTAGGGAAAAAATGAGTTATTGTCCGTATGTTACGAAATGTTACTTGTTCGATTCTTCCACTCACGTCTTCATTATTACTTGCATTACGTAATATATACTTATATTTACTATTTTTTTTACTCACGCAGAAATTTCATCTCAGTCTTCAGTGTTTGTGTCTGTAATTCAGTTTCATTCTTATTGGGTTTTAAATGTCTCAAATATCGCGGTAATAACGACATTCCTTTTTGTAATGTCCTTTCCTCCCGCAATGGTGGCATTTCATGATGGTTCTCTTATTCAATTTCTTGCTGTTGAGATTATTTATTCCTTATAGACTTTTAATAATCCTCTTAAAATTCCTTTTCGGCGCTTTAGGAGTTTCGGTTTGAGCCAATTCATTTTTAAGTTCTGCTTCGCGATCTAGTAGTCGCATCTTTACAGAAGTAAGTGTAATAACATCTTCTGGGAGTACGTCGATTGCTGCCAATACACTGTCGTAAGCAGGTGGGAGAGTGAGGAACAGATGGACAACTTTATCCACCTCTGACATACTTCCGCCAGCGCTCACCAGCTCAGACATTACGAGGTCAAACTGCATCAAATGCTTGTTTAGATCTGCTTCTTCTTCCAGTCTTAAACCGCATAGCTTGTTTTTTACGACAAGTAGTTTAGCGATGCTTTTTCTCTCGAAAATGTTATCGAGCGCTGAAATAATCTGCCTCGAGGAAGATTCCGGACTCTTTACAAGACTCAAGTAAGCGGCAGAAAGGTATTCGATTATTACATTTTTGTCTGTAACTTCGGCTTTATTCCATTGCTCGTCGGGTGTAGGAGGCACTGGTCTGTCAATAACTTCTATAACATCCAATTCGCTCAAGAGACTTCGTATTCTAAATTTCCAAATGCTATAGTTTTCACCTGCAAACACTTGAATATTTCTATTGGTATTTTGCATAGTCACTTTTTATTTTTATTCTCACTAACTAACTTCTATCTTAATCCCGTTTAAACAAGAAAAGTTTACTTTATGTTGCGCTTTCACTCAGCAAACACAGACGAACGTCTCAACTCTCTCGAGGGAAGCAGAAAAATAAACAATCTTTGTTGTAAAAGTATGAGTGAACTGAAAAAATACTTCGCGATAGAAATATTAAGAGTTTTGCTATTTTTTAAAGGGACCAAGGGACCATAACGTTTTATGGCTTGGGCTTATAAAGTGCCATTAAGAAACTCTTACAATTGTTTTTTAGACAATAACTTCACCATGCAGGGTTAACATCTGGCAACCAAATGACTGTTACCGTTTATTGTTTTATGGAATTTGGCAGCTTGAAACTGCAATTTAATCCAGTTGGATTTTAATGCAATTCAAATTAAACTTAACTATAAAACTTTCACAACGATACGCAATCTTAGATTATAATGAAATAACATTAAAATGTGTTAATGTTTGTTGACGATGTAATGTGTACATATACATTATACACTGTACATTATACAATATACTATACATAATTTTGTTGTATTAAATAGGTAATTAAATAGTTAATGGAATCAGGCGTTACTTTGCGGAAATCCATAGCTTAAAATTTAGTTTGTTATTATTTTTAGCAATATTCCGCGAACTAAACTTCCACCTTTAAGTAAATGAGTGAGTGTACGCATAGGCATGCGTACAGCACCTCCCTCCTCCCACACTGCCTATGCGTACACTCGCATGCAAGAACTTGCAAACACCACCACCACACAAGCAATAATGTTGGCAAATCCGTGCAAAGCCCCTCACCACCATGCAGGTTGAAAACCTCGACGCGCGTTTCGCTCCAACACCGGAGCATCCTCAGGATGTGGACTCTACGAACAACGTCCGTCAAGTCACTTGACGGACGTTGTTCGTCCTGAGGATGCTCCGGTGTTGGAGCGAAACGCGCGTCGAGGTTTTCAACCTGCATGGTGGTGAGGGGCTTTGCACGGATTTGCCAACATTATTGCTTGTGTGGTGGTGGTGTTTGCAAGTTCTTGCATGCGAGTGTACGCATAGGCAGTGTGGGAGGAGGGAGGTGCTGTACGCATGCCTATGCGTACACTCACTCATTTACTTAAAGGTGGAAGTTTATTTCGCGGAATATTGCTAAAAATAATAACAAACTAAATTTTAAATAGGTAATTGTTAACTTTTAAATTTTAATTCAAGCTCATTATTGTGAAAACAAACAACAAATTAAATGAATTCTTTGTTTTATGATTATATCCTGTCAATTGTCTTCAGGATATTATGGGGCGGTTTAATATGGGATTGGGGATGATCATAGCGAGTTGGGAATTATTATAACGAGAATGAAATATCAAATAAGTCGGTCGTGTCACGTACTTGTGGGGTTTCATGAAACCAGTAACGTTATTATGTGTGATCTAAAATACCGAGTTATTATAGCTAATAAATATAACTATAGAAATGTTGATGTATTTACGCAAGTTCTTTAAAATTTAAAATAGAGTTTTAATGACAATTAGTTAGTTTAAGGTATAATTAACAAGATGTTAATTATCACTTAGTTCATAATATTTTTTATTTTATTAACCTTTCACTATAATATCAGTTATGTAAAACTTTGTATTATTTTCCTTCGCGAATTTGCAGTGGCTAAAATAAAAATTATTATAGATATTAATATGTTAATGCAGGGGTTCCCAATCTTTTTCAGCCTGCGGCGCACTTACAAGTCAATATTATCTTGTCACGGCGCGGTGCCCTACTCTACCTAGCTATTACACAAATATACATAAATAAACACCTTTAATAATTATAGTTAGGTTAAGCAAGTAAATAATAATAAACAAATTATTTAATCATCTGCCTGCTTTGTGTAATAATTCATACTATGTATAATTTTATTTTATAATATTTGTGGTTATGGATCATGAATCATGATGGAGTATTGACTCACGGCGCCCCTCTTGCCTTTCCACGGCGCACCAGGGCGCCGCGGCGCACAGTTTGGGAACCCCTGTGTTAATGGACTAGAAAGTAGCATATCTTACACTGAATAAAGTTAGTTGACAAATTAGTTTACAGCGTCGAAGAGCTAGGAGCAACTGATACCGATATAAATAGGTTAAGGGTAGTTAAAGGATATAGGTCGGCTGATCAAAGTGAGGGCCTTGATCGACACGCGAGCTTTTAATTCATTTAGCGATTAATTCAATTATTTGCTTCTTTAATCGTCAAGCCTAGATTGTATAAGGCTTCTATAGGTAAAAGCTAAGTGTATGAAATGCATTATGTATTTTGAAAGTGTGTCTGACTCTTCTTACTTCTTATTCTTCTTACTTAAGCGATTTAAAAGGAAAATAATGTAATACTTATTGCAAGATTATTTAATTTTGATTTTCGATGCAACAGAGTTGCGGACAACATTATACTATGTATCGCTAACTAGTATAAGATCACAAAGCCTTTTTCTGTATGTAAATAAGGTTCGTATAATAATTGTCTTCATATGACCAAGAGTTTTGTTATTAATGTAAAAACTTTAAACTTACTTGCTTATTTTTTTAACAAGTAAATAAGGGTTATTTTAGGTATCGAAGTTGTAGAAGTTCACCTTCAGTACAGTATTAGAGGCGATGAAACAGTAAAATGAATTTATCCGAAGCGAGTTTCTTGCGAATAGTTTGTTTCGTAGAATAAACTTTTGGGACAGCTTGAAGGTTTTATTGGGTTTTTGGAAACGAGTCCGGGATTATTAGTTTTACACGTTTAAGGGGACAGAATATCTCATGAATAAGTAATTTATGTACAGTTCGTAGTCTGTTCTTGTGCTTGTTTTTGCGATCGCCGACTACCGAATACATAAATGATGATCCGTGTCCTCGCTCTTTTTCTTCAAATAACAAACGATTTCTATCTAAATTTTAATGAAACCTATAATATAACATGAATATTTTATGTACTATCAGAGAAGTTGATTCATAGGTAGATGGCGCACCTACGTAATTTGGCCGCGTTACAGATCACGCAGTCGTGATCAGATTGAATTGACATAGCCTGACCAAATGACGTAGGTCCGTCAACTGCCTTTGAATAAATTTCTTCGTTGGTACATACCTATAGTATGTGTAAAAAGTTAAAGCAGGGTAAATATTTGTTCCGTTTTAAAACTTTGCAAAATTAGACTACTTTCGACAACACCAGATATTTTTAAAAGTAGCTGGCATAAAGAAAGTTGCTCGTCACAATCATACAGGAGTGCATTAATTCTGAAAAGAATCGGAATAAATATTATGAACCCTATTTCTCCACGTTCTTGAATATTCTGCAAAGTCTCAAAACGCAATAATTAATATTGACTCTATTTCTTTTCGTCCCTCGTATTCTGAGTCTTGAAACGGAACTAATATTTCTTTTCCAAAACAAACAAGTATACAAAATATATAACCAAATATATATAACCAAATATATTATACTCATCCTTTATAACCTTTAGGTTCTTACGTGAAATTGCCTGATAAGCCTGAGCATGTGACGTGGAAGACAAGTTATTTAATTAGTATCACGAACAACGAAGCGCCTTCGGTTTTGGTATCGCATGCGACTCGGCGTGCGTGTTCGGTGTACGTCAGGCGCACGCTAAGGCCGCGATTACGCCCCGCCTCTGACATTGACAGTGCTAAGGTCGCGTTCGCTAATATCGAACAATCGCCGATTGCCCTTAATTTTATAGCCGAAACCATAAGGAAAAGTTGCCCTTACGATTAGGATAAGGAAAAACGATTGTTTACGTTACAGTACAACGACTTTAATGTGGGTAAATTAGCCGTACGTGATGTGATACTATGTAGTATTGTAACATAACTCACGTATGGATGCGTGGCGAATAACGTATCGCCGTAACTAAAGATTTGCACAAAATGAAATTATGTTTAATAAACCAGTATTATGTTATGTCTAGAACTCTAGACTCATAGATAGAGCTACAAACGCCATAAGTATGTTCTCTCGTAGGTAGGTGACAATTAAACTTTTTTTACAGTTACACCTACAATAAAACTCGAACATTTTCTATAAAAAGTTTGTGTTGTAACTTTTTAATCGCCATACTAACTCTCAAAATATGTGTCAACAATGAGCGATCAACATTTTTGCGTTTGAAAAAGTTGTACTGTAGTTGGAGAGCGGCCAAAAATTTAGAATTTACTTTCGCAAATCGCATTGCCCCTTTCAGCACGGGCCACGGATAACATCTGTTCGCAGATATTGATATTTTAGTAGAGAAATATTTACAAAAGATTAGAAATCCTATAAAAGCATGAAGCCATACGTTGGCCGTGGTTATGTGTTGTCAGAATTGTTAGGTAACATGGTTTACTATGAAGGGTTTCTTTGCTATGCAAATATAGTTTTTTTCAATGTTTATATTAAATCACATTGTTTATATTATTCCTTAGCACATACAAAACTGATCGGTCATACTTCCTTAGTAAATATACCTTTTACCATCACGCTCCTATCATGGACATCTCCAAACGTGATAATGTCAATGTATGAAAGTTTTAAAATAGCAGTAACAATTTGCAATTTTAATCAGAGTCTATGTCTCTATTGCGCCCAAATACCGTACAATTATTCATTAAAACGTAAATTACGGGAAACGGCGCTTTATCACCGCGATAAAATATTATTGGTTGACGCCCAGTATCTTTAATAATGCCAATTTGCTTTTACGACGGCGAAGTAAAACCTCCAACTACAGGCAGGGTCGTCTATTAGGCTTCGAGCCAACAGATGCGGAAATATCCGACTAATTTATGGGGGTTATTTCGTATACAACCTTTGGACTTACGCTACTTCTGCTTTTGGCGTAAAATGTTATTACGCTGTGCCTTTGTAGAAAATAAAGATTTATAGGGAAAGCCTACGTTAATTACCAAGTAGGGTTATGTCAAGTCAATTGTTATTACGATCAGCTGTTGGCTGGGTTTAACATAAACCGACCAAATCAAGTTACTTGTTGGTTGATACCTCCTTTCTACAAACTAAGACTCGTTATTTGTGCTAAGACTGACTGATGTCATCAAGTCATAAAACTTATAGAAATACCTTTGTTTAAGGGGGCGACTAACCCAAAATTTTCGATTTTATAATTTATTTTTATACATGAAAATAAGCCCCGACTTGTTTCATTTTCTAAAATTGGATAAGTACTACATTATATTTCCAAGAATTCAATCTGAGCAAAAACACCATATCTTAAAATTTTCTCGATAGAAAAAAATCACAAAGATGCATCTAATTTTCACGAATTTTTCATTTATTTCCATAACCGTACATTGAACTAAGTTAATATTTTAACACATTGTATAAAATTCTATCATTGAGAAACCGACCTAGCGGATTTTTACAATGTTGTATATTTATCGAGTTATTGAGAAAAAACTAATTTGGCAATGAATCTGCGTCGTCCTTTTTCACCTGGCATATGAAAGACGGGCGTGAGTGAGAAGAGAGAAGGACGATGTTTGATTTTTTGGCATTGAACTAAGTTAATATTTTAACATATTGTATAAAATTCTATCATTGAGAAACCGACTTAGCGGATTTTTACAATGTTGTATATTTATCGAGTTATTGAGAAAAAACTAATTTGCAATGAATCTGCGTCGTCCTTTTTCACCTGGCATATGAAAGACGGACGTGAGTGAGAAGAGAGAAGGACGATGTTTGATTTTTTGGGTTAGTCGCCCTCTTAACGTAAAACACAAGACAAATTCTTTAAATTTCTTTATTGAACGTCGACGACTGTGGATGTCCATAGCCGAAATGTTATTGCTTTTATCGTCCCTAGATATAAATAACAATATGTAATAAATTCAGAACGATGAAAAAAAGGTCGTTAAAGCATTACTTTCTTGAATCATGACATCCAGCAAAGATTACAAAAAGGTCGCGCGTTTACAGAAACACTAGAAAAGTTCACCATACATAATGTATAAGTTTCTTGTGTTTGTGCGACCTCTTTATCCATTACTCAGACAGGTGGGGCGAAACAATATTCGTGTCCTTGCCCTTCCCCGACCATCGATAACCCTTGACATATTTATTTTATGGCCCGTGGCTCCGTAAACCATGCAACCTTTAATCCCTTCAAGTTGTATTGTACGCTCGGAGAAATTGATTCATGTAGGTTGTCGGGAACCTTCATGATTCGGTCGGATTATTAATTATTTGAAAGACTTGATAGAACCGATCAAATTAAGGAGGTCCACCGCCTATGAATTCTTATATATTATATTATATATTTGTATAATATTAACAATTCCCGTATATAATTTGATTCACAATTCCCCATAGAATTTGAGTCAGAACTGCCATTTTTTCTACTAAGTAGGTACTAGGTATGTATCAGTATATCATATTGTATATCTAGGTATACTACTGA
Source organism: Polyommatus iphigenia (assembly GCA_963422495.1). Classification (NCBI taxonomy): domain Eukaryota; kingdom Metazoa; phylum Arthropoda; class Insecta; order Lepidoptera; family Lycaenidae; genus Polyommatus; species Polyommatus iphigenia. The sequence goes on along the minus strand of OY730187.1, from coordinate 23,419,786 downwards.
TATACAACATTTATCGAGTATCATTATAAATTTTTTATAAATTAAAAGCACCCATCTCAAATCTTATTTCCGAAGTGACAGCTGATTTTAAAATTATTACTTTGCATAAAAATATTATAAAATTCTGCACGCCCGATCTACTCTGTAGGCGTTTTGTTACGGAAAACTAAATTAACTTTACGGTAAATTTACGACATTTATAAATAAAGCCTTTGTATCCTTATAATACTTTGGAATACGACAAAGTTTAATAGGGAGGTATTAAAGGTTTATTTTGCTAATAAACTTAAAATTCAAAGGTTTCAACCGTCTGTAGTGAAACAGTATTTTAGGATTAATGTCACTCTGTATTGTCTCGAATACTCGTTGTCTGAACTGTCCCAAACAAGAGTTTAATCCACGCGCTAACTTCATTCATCATTGCCTCCCGAACGTCCCCAGACAAGATTAATCATCAAATCCTCCTGGCTATTCCATTCAATAATTCGCTAAATTATTTATTGCTTTATTGGATAGGTAGGGTCTTCTTCTATTAAAAGTTAGGTAATAATAATAAGCAATAAAAAACTATATACAAATAAAGTGCAAATGATATAAGCAAGTTGACGAAATTCTGCACTATTGACCGCCATAACTAGGCAGTAAATGTATAGCGATATGCCAATCTCATTTCTTATTTCTTATTTAAGATTCAAAAGTGGTAGTCGCCGGTTAGACGGTCAAATTTTCATCAATCTGATCCATCAATCTGATTGACGGAATATTGATGGTTATAAAAAGTTCAAAAATATGATCAATCCATCAATTCGTGGGTAGACGATCAAATTTTCGTCAATCTTTACCGGATTGATGGATTAGATTGATGAAAATTTGACCGTCTAACCGGCGACGTAAACCTGTGGTATCTGCGCTAAGTATTAATTTGACAAGAAATTCGGATATTATGCAGAAATTCTGCAAAAGTGTCACGATGTCACCAGTCACCGTAATATACTCCTTGCATGAGCTATAATCTACCTATAATATAACTATTTTACGTACGGTGGTACGTTTCGGAACGTTTATTTGGGAAGTCGTATAAATTACCAAAATAACATACAAACTGCAGTTTGTCTTGAAAGTTGTCATAGCGAATAATTTATTTCAATTGTTTTGTGACCTTCCTGTCACTATAAATTATGTTTTTATACCCGTGTATTTTTAGGCTATTGCATAGTTTTTATCGTGGGCTTTGAGCGCAGTGACCGATTCAAGAAATTCCGTAATGAGAATAAATCTAACACCCCCCATGCCGTGCATCGTTGAACGTGTTTGTGTGCGTGCGACTAGACGTATGCGAATTAACTTTAATTATTGCATAAGTTGATAAAAAATGCTATGCACTAGATTTTCCGCGGCAGGTCCCCGAGTGTCACACGTATCTTTTTAACTTTTAAACTCACAAACAAATGAAATCACAATATGAGATGATAATAAAGTACCTACCTACTAATATGCACTTCTTATGAATGTACTGATAAAATCATAATATTATGAGATTCTAATAAAATACATAATTATATAAAAGATGTCCTTGAAACCTTCAAACTATAAGCTCGTCAAAATGATACATAGTAAATACTTCTTATAAACGCGCGTAGGTACTGAAATAATTTACTTTTGCATCCAAAATCTATACGGAGCCGTCTAAAAAAACGCATAAAAAACATTTGTCCTCTTCAAAATCGAAACAATAAAACCACTCGGCTCCTCCAACCTCATACTCTCTGCAGGTGATAATGGAAGTGATGTGTGTGATATGATGAGTCGCCACCTGCGGGTGCCGGAGGTGCGGGTGTGCGGGGCGGACGAGGACGAGGACAAGCCGCCGTTGCCGCCCTTCGCCCTCACCCTAGCATCGATACCTAGGCGGAGACACTCCTGGATTTGTAGGTGAGTAAAAAATAAAGGCTTTTGGATCCATTGTGGATGATTTATACAGTACTAGATGATGCCCGTAACTGCGTTGTGCCGAAAATCGCGCGGGAGCCGTACATTGTTCAAGGATAAAAAGTATCCTACGTCGTTTCTCGGGACTCAAAGTATCTCCATACCAAATTTCAGCAAAATCAGTTCAGCCTTTTAGGCGTGAAGAGATAACAAACAGACAGACAGACACACTTTCGCATTTATAACATTTGTATGGATGGATGGATTTTCAGAGCGAAGTAACCACTCTTCAAATACTGTAGTGCCTGGGACAAGATTTGATATATCCGTATGGTTGCCCAAATGCATACGTCGCTCGCAACATAGTCTGCATAGTCCAGAGGAATGAGCAGCAACATTTCCACCAACTATGTGCGGGTTTCCAAACGATGTTTTCCTTCACCGTACAGGCGTCCGTATTATGTACTTGAGATCAGTAAAAAAATATCAATGGTACACGCCTTCATCCGGGATCGAATCTGCACCAATCTCTGCAATCTCTCGAATGCGAACCAACGGTCCTCCTACTAGGCCACGTACGCTCTTAAGTAGCTTAAAAGGGTTAAATAACGGTATTTAAATTATTTGGGATAGCTGCATCGACGCGTCACGTTGTAAAGATACCTTAAGAGGGATTAATGCTAGAAACCAACGTACTTTTTCTCTTCATTTAATGTGTATATCCCAGGTGAAACAGAACGAACTCTTTCTGGAAGCAATTATTAGCGTCGAATAAGTTTTAATGAAGTAAGAAAATATCTAAAGTTTTGTCGCTTATTCCTCGGTAATGAAATAGTCTATATTTTTTTGTATTATGTCAAAGTACCAACTCAGTTTTATGAATATGTATTATTAATGTTTTATGTAGTGTGTAGTTATACCTGGGCTGCTATTTATGTATCCGGAACTGGCCACTTACAAGAACAATATTTAAAAAGTAATTACAACATTTGAAAATAGAACTCTTTGGTTGAAGAATACATTTTGTTTCATGTGACTGTCAATTATTTTTCCATTGTGGCGTCATTTTGAAAATTGCGTGTCTTCATTTGCCATGGATTTAACGCGTGAACATTTTCGTGCAATGATTTACTACGATTTTCGGCGTGGGCTAAATCAACAACAGTGCTTTATTCAACTCACCGCAACTTTTGGAGATGAAGCACCATCAAAAACCACTGTTTATCACTGGTACAGTGAGTTTAATCGTGGGCGGTCTATGCCCACGGATGAAAATAAAGAAGGTCGCCCAAAAACAGCTGTTGTCCCACAAAATATAGATGCTGTGCGGGAACTAATAATGCGTGATCGTCATGTTACATATCGCGAGATAGAGGCGTCCTTAGGCATAAGTATGACGAGCATACATAAGATATTACACGAACATTTGGCTGTAAAAAAAATATGTTCGCGTTGGATTCCGCACAACTTGACAATCGATCAAAAACGGGCTCGTGTCGATTGGTGCAAAAAAATGATAAAAAAATACAACCGTGGTACGTCAAAAGCCGTTTATAATATCAACACAGGTGATGAATCTTGGATCTATGCATATGACCCCGAAACTAAACAACAGTCAACGGTGTGGGTGTTCCAAGATGAGCCGAAACCAACAAAAGTTACTCGTGCAAAAAGTACTTTGAAGCAAATGGTCGCCTGTTTTTTTTGGAATTAATGGACATGTGGCTACAGTGCCATTAGAGAATCGTAAAACGGTTAATTCTGAATGGTATACGACTATTTGTTTACCAGAAGTCTTTGAAGAAATAAGAAAGGACAACCGACAACGCAGAATCATATTACATCACGACAATGCTAGCTGTCACACCTCAGCTGAAACAACTCAGTTTTTGGAGGGTCAAAAGATCGAATTGACTGGTCATCCGCCGTACAGCCCTGATTTGGCACCTAACGATTTCTTTTTATTTCCATACGCGAAGAACAAATTACGTGGTCAACGTTTTTCGAGCCGCGAAGAGGCTGTTGATGCGTTCAAAATGCACGTTTTGGAGATACCTCAATCAGAATGGAAAAAGTGCTATGAAAATTGGTTCCAGCGTATGCAAAAGTGTGTCGATCATCGCGGCGAATATTTTGAAAAGCAATAAAACCATATTAAATGATATATGTTTGTTTCTTTTTTTAATTCCGGATACATAAATAGCAGCCCTCGTAAAACTATTAGTTATAAACTATAAGAATATTATTTATGTTTTACGTAGCATGTAGTTTTATGAAAGATAATAATATGGTTGCGGATAACGCCGACTGCGCCATAAGACTGTTCTATCCACGTTCTATCACTGAAAAACACTTAGGGTTTTTTTTGTGTTTAAGTATAAATACATAATATTGGGAAAAGGTGGTAATGTGGCCACTGCATATATATTGGCCCCCCTCAATATTTTAATGTTTTAACAACGCTATCCAGTATAATTTTGGTGGAACGGGATGCTCGTGGCATGCTACTAATATAGCACCGTACAAATCCAAAAGAGGCTGTCAAGTTCGATTGTCATTCGATCGAGTTTAAACTTGCGACCGGCGAAACTTTTAAATGTGTGTGATTTTATTTCGATAGCTGTTGTTAAGAAACAAAAATATTTGACTTTTGACTAATGGGCTATATAGCCTGTGGAGGCTCCAAAGGTGAACATTACATTTGTTATTTTTGCCGTTAAGTTTTATTTATGCAATACATTTAATGTGACATCCCCGGGGGGCCACATTACCATCACTTGATCTCAAAATACCAAATGTGACTGATAAAGAATAATTAAAACTTTCGATTATCCTGCACGAGTTTTATTTATTCCCTAATAAAAAATGTTTAAACAAATGAATAAGAAGTCCCATAATGTATTTTTTAGGTTTCTGACTCCTATATTTTTTAAATAATGCTTGATAAACAAAGTGGGGGCCACATTACCACCTTCTCCTATAATAAAAAAGATAATCTTGTAATTAAATATAATATCTTCTTGTTATCTCGATGTATCTTTCCAAAAGAATATAAAAAGTATTTTCATTGTCTGGCCAAAATTCCATTTCCACACAAAAGCAAATTCAGCCGCCGGAACATAGTAAAGAGGTACGGCATTACTGCGAAACATTGAGCTCTGAAAATCTTGGAAAAAGTGTTCCTTTCTCCTTTAAACAAAAAATACTTTTTTCTGGAGCTGAAACATAATCACGTCACGCGAGTATAATATGAGTAAAAACATTTCAATTTGTGTCCGCTTACCCCTCAGTTCTTATTAGTAGTTACTAGTTACGTAGCAGCAGTTTGCTACGAAATAAACTTTAGGCGTAAAGCCAATTAATATAGGTAAGGCACTGGCTGTTGCCCCTGACTTCGTCGCGTCAATACTTATAAGCAAAGATGATTATCCCCACTTTCTTCACATTTTCCCCAGATTTTCCTACGTAAAATACACATACACAATTTTGAATGTAAGTCGGACTGGCGGCTATAACTTATAAGGTAAAATAAGCTGTGTTTAACCGTAAGCTGTCCAAACCTAAAAAATAAAATAAAATAGGTATGATAATCGAAATCATTACTCTCCCATCTGGCTTTTCCTTAGTCAGTAAAAAAAGATTTAAGTAAGTACTTTTCTTATATTCTAACTCAGATAGACCACTTATCAAAGTCAGTTTAAGAAAATTTCGTAAGCATTTCATGCGGTCGATAGAGCTGAGCTGTGGAATTGGTTTCCCGAGCGATCTATACCGCCGTGCTTCGCTTTCAACTTGAAAAGAAGAATCTTTTCAATCTTGAGACCGCAAGCTTTTAAATAAAACCGTGTACGTCGTAACTTGGACTTGGGTTGCGGTCCGCGTGGGCTGATCTAATTGAAATCAGAAAGAGTTTCTTTTATTCTAGTTGACTAATGCCCAGTATCTAAGTTTTATTTAACTGGGGGGCTAAAATGGTCGCATTTTGCAATTCCTCTTAAATTAATTCAGAAACTGAATCGTCAAAACAGTCAAACTGACGAATGTCAAATTAGTACGAATTACTAGACATGCATTGCAAGCAGAGTGACCATTTTGTGATTTAAAAAAAATCATATTATGATTCCTAATATGATTCTCCAAAGCGACCATTTTGGCCCCCCAGTACTTAGTTTATTTATTCACCGTTTTTAATTGGCTAGTGTCAAAAAAGTGACCTCATCAACGCCGTTCAATAGCTAAACTCCTGTCAAAGAACCTGATAAACCGGGCATAAGCAGAATACTAATTCTAATTCTGAATGACCATAATATTTTTTATGGACATTATTTAGATAATAAATAGAATATTCATTAATTATATTTCTATTGGGTATACTGTATACATGGACCTCCACAAGTCACAACATTGCTTTAGATATTAAAAAAAAATCCCAACAAGCTTTAATTTTTTGTGGTAAAACACGCATGACCAACGTTCCTCCAAAAAATGTGTTGAACGTCTACTTGTCTCATCTAATTAGTAAGACCAGTGATATGTGTTTCAGTTTTCGAGTTTACAGCCAATACAATTTTTTACCAAAACATTTGCTAAGTATGTCAAGGCGAGAAACTGAATGCGACTGAAAACGAAACGGAATCTAAAATTAAGTTAGATTTTGTTTGAATGATGTATGAGAAAGAAACTAATGTTAGCAGCTTTTTTTTTTAATCGTAAAAAACCTATACAGAAGGATATTTAGGGAAAATGGGTTTTCTAGAGCACACTATTTAGTTTTATTTTCTGGAGCTGTCCCTAAGGTATTCTTCTGAGGGTATCGACAGCTGAGCTTTTTACTGATTCCTCGCGAGAAACAAAAACGTCTCTGCCTTGAAATCAATCTCAAGATAATGTAAATACATACAATATAATACTTAAAATATATAAATTATGTACAGCTTTTACATTATTATGAGGCTTATGAGCTAAGGCTAGTCAAGCTTCAGTCCCAGGTCCCAGCTTATCGGCCACTGGAAGTCTGATGTAAAATAAGCATTATGTGGTGTTTTCTTATTTAATGAAGAATACTGACTAGAAACATCAAAACAAAAAACTTCGAAAACCCTCGTTAGTAATAATAATTATTCTAATCAAAGTATCTTTCTGTATCTTACCCACATAAAATATATTATAGACGATGTTGTGTTTACAAATCAAACGTTGTTTATTATACCATTTGTCCTTGTTAACGTAACAAATGAAAAGGCAATGAGTCGTGTTCAAGAAACGAGGTCCTTTCTTGTAAAAGAAATCGGGACCGAAATGTATGCGGTAGGTACATCTCCTTTATTAATTTACTAGCTGACCCGACAGACGTTGTCCTGTCTTAACGATGATTATTTAATTCGAATTGGTATAATTAAGAAAACAATAGATTAAAATTAGTATGTTCATGCCAAATTTCATCAAAATAGATTAAATATAGAAAGTCATAAAAGTTTATTGTGCAGGAACCGTACATTTTCAGGGACAAAAAGTATCCCTTGTCCTTTCCCGAGACTCAAAGTATCTCCATACCAAATTTCATCAAAATAGATTGAATAGTTTAGGCGAAAATCATAAAAGTTTATTGTGCAGGAACCGTACATTTTCCGGGACCAAAAGTATCCCTTGTCCTTTCCCGAGACTCAAATTATTTCCATACCGAATTTCATGAAAATAGACTGAATAGTTTAGGCGAAAACATAAAAGTTTATTGTGCGGGAACCGTACATTTTCCGGGACAAAAAGTATCCCTTGTCCTTTCCCGAGACTCAAAGTATCTCCATACCAAAATTCATCAAAATCGATTGAACAGTTTAGGCGAAAATCATAAAACTTTTTTGTGTGGAAACCGTACATTTTCCGGGACCAAAAGTATCCCTTGTCCTTTCCCGAGACTCAAAGTTTCTCCATACCAAAATTCATCAAAATCGATTGAATAGTTTACGAGCAAATCATAAAAGTATATTGTGCAGTAACCGTACATTTTTCCGGGACAAAATGTATCCTATGTCCTATTCCTGGTACTAAGCTACCTCTCCACCAATTTTCAGCCAAATCGGTTCATCCGTTCTTGAGTTATAAGAAAGTGGTGTAACTAACACCACTTTCTTTTATATATATAGATATGAACGATGTGGGCTCTTTAACACGCTTTTATTAGCTTGGGCTGTATGTAAGTATGTAACGGAATCTTTGAGCACGATTTTTATTTATCTCCAGTAGTCTACAAGGGTGGGATGATAAGTAACTAGCCTAATAGTTGCGTGTGTACGGTAAATTATACGGCTATTGCTGAACCAAAGATTTCCTTTGGTAGGATTGGTCCTTATGGCCCAAGGATGGATTTAAGATGTGGAGCCACCGCGATTTTTGACGTTAATTTTTAAAATTTTAGCAGCTTCTGCTCTGGAGGAAAATAGAGTCTCAATCTGTATGGAGGCATTAATTATGGTACTATTCCAAGTTCGGTACCATATTCGGATAATTTAAGAATGCTTAATTCATTTTAGGACTCATATTTGCACGATAAAGATGTTAAACAACGTAAAAAGAAGAAGCATTATTTAAACGCGCTAATCTTAGTATGAGTCAGTAGTTACTGGTTCGATTTGAAAAATTCTTTCAGTGTTAGATAGCCTATTTATCTAGAAAGGCTACAGGCTATATTTTATTACGCCAAGACCAATATAAGCGAAGAAATAGAGGAAAATGTGGAAAAAACGGGGGAAATTATTTGAAAGGGCTTATTTCACGAACTACTGAAGTAATTTTTCTGTTATTTGGCACAGATAAAGAGTAGGAACGTGAAGGACCATAAACTATTTATTGTGGACTAATTTGTCTGTGAAATATCTAATTTACTTGGGCGAAGCAGCGCGGAACGTCTAGTTAATATTATAAAGCTGAAGAGTTTGTTTGTTTGAACGCGCTAATCTCAGGAGCTACTCATCTGATTTGAAAGAATCTTTCAGTGTTTGATAGCCTATTTATCGAGAAAGGCTATAGCCTATATTTTATCACGCTAAGACCAATAGGAGCAAAGATGCAGAGGAAAATGTGAAAATAAAGCTGAAGAGTTTGTTGGTTAGTTTGTTTGTTTGAACGCGCTAATCTCAAGAAATACTGGCCCGATTTGAAAAAAATCTTTCAGTGTTTGATAGCCTATTTATCGAGGAAGGCTATAAGCTTTATTTTATCACGCTAAGACCAAGAGGAGCAAAGATGCAGAGGAAAATATAAAAAACGGGGAAAATTATTTGAAAGGGCTAATATCTCACAGACTACTGGAGCAATTTTTATGTTATTTGACACGAATATATAGTAGACTACATGAGACATGGGTTATTAATTTGTGAAAAATATACGGTTTCCGTGAAATTTCAGATTTACGCGGACGAAGCCGCGCGGAACGGTTAGTATTATTAATATGTTTATTGCTCCATTCATCACCATGTCTTTCGCATGCAGAATAATGCGGCTATCAGCCTCCTTATATTAATTATTAAGCCCTGTCAACAGCGTTTTCGTTGGTTGAAAATCATAATATATTCAAATTTTTTTATTTTATTTTATTTTTACTATCTTTTATCTAAATATTATTCCAAAATTGGCATTTGTACATTCGATTCAATCGAAAATGATACCAAACTCGACTATATACCTGAATCCCACGCAGTTATCAATAACTGCGTGGGATGAGGTCAACCTCATACCTTGTTAAAGCTAAAAACCCCCCCCCTCCCTCACCTGCATGAAATATTCAGGTGGCTCCACATCGTAAACCCATCTTAGGGATATAAAGATCAATCCTACCAAAGGAAATATTTGGTTCAGCAAAAGCCGTTTTCCTCGTTTTTTTGTCTTGTACGCACACGACTATAATAGTAGAAAACTTAACTTTTCGTGATAACTGATAACATTAATTTCATTTTTCGATATGTAGTCTCTGTGAACCTCTATACACTTCATCTTTGTTCTAAAGCAGTAATGCCTTCCATAAAATGATTTATTTCCAGGCCTGCCAAATACTCCTAGCGGCTTTGAGTGCTATGATACTTCATCATTTGTGGCAAATTTCTGTCCACCCAAAAAAGTTTTGAGCTTAGGAATAAATGGAAGTCTGATGGCGCTAGATCAGGCGAATAAGGTGGGTGGGGCAACAAATCATACTTTAATTCATTGATTTTCTTTAATTCTTTTTGAACGTGCGTAAGCAATCGCGGCAGCCAACGGGCCGATAACTTTTTCATATTTGGTTCCTCACTTAGGATATGATCTACCCATTCTTTTGAGATACCTATAGTGTCTGCTATTTCAGATAACTTCAATCGTCGGTCTGCTAAAACCATATCTTTATACTTTCATGACCATTTCCGGAGTTGTGACGCCTTTTGGACGTTTGGAGTGGGCTTCATCTATGACTAACGTGACCATTTATTTCTTTTGTCAGAGCGGGACATCGACGGATTTACCATCCCACCCCCCATATTAATTATGAAAGTATACAATACAATCACTTAATAACTCTATGAATACAATTAAGTATTTTGTGAATGTCTAGTGTAGTGCCTATCTGTATAAGCATGGCATACATTTGTTGAATGGGAGTGCGTTACTTCCAGGCATTTCAAACATAAAAATACTTTTAAATTGTCGTTTAGTCTGTTTGCAAAAGCGGGACAATTTCGGCCCCCGGGGGACAGCGGGACAGACTGCCTGAAAGCGGGACCGTCCCGCCCAAAGCGGGACGTATGGTCACGTTATCTATGACCCATGAACGACCGCGTTTAAACTCAGCCACCCAGTTTTTTACTGTGGCATGAGAAGAAGCAGATTCACCCAAAACGTTTTTGAATTCGTCACAGATATATCTCCCCTTTATCCCCTTCATATGAGGAAACTTTATCGGCGCTCTTTGTTCAATTTTATCCATTTTGAAAACAGTTGACGAATTTTTTTTTCAAATGATAAAAAATTAATAAAATTTTCACGCCATCAAATTCAAATTTAGAACACAGGTGGCCAGAGACACGAATTTAAAAATGATATACATATTTTTTTTAATTTTTAACCGACTTCCAAAAAACGAGAAGGTTATAAGTTCGGCTGTGGATATTTTTATTATTTTTTATTTTTGTATGTTCAACGATTACTCCGCCGTTTGTGAACCGATTTTCGAAATTTTTGTTTTGTTGTATTAGGTTTCACTCCAGTTTGGTACCATGTTCACAAAAGTGGTGACTTGATGATGGGATCCATGAGTAATCGAGGGAACTCCTCGAAATTTATATGGAAACATATGGTGATTTTGGTTTTATGAGAAGCATCCTAAGTATATGCTACCAGAACGCAACATTTTGCACCAAAGTATACTATGGTTCCGAAGATACTAAGAGAACTCCGGATTCCTTATAGATACAAGTTTGGGGGTTTAGGCGCTGTTTTAAGAACTGAAAGCATATGCTACTATACAAATTACATTCATCATCATCATCATCATTACCACGTCAGGGTCACCAATGTCACCAAAATTGAACATAACAAAATATTCAACCTTATCTCAAGAGCGTAAGGCACACATTTGACATTACTTCTGAGAAGTAAGTTGCTTCGATAATACAAGTAACATGCTAGTGCACTGTCACACTTACCAATCGCGGCCACGGGCGGCCGTAGACTTCTCAAGCGATACTATGTATTACGATAATAAAGGTTTAAAATCATATGACACTGAAAGCCTCGCCGCTGCTAAAATTCCGGTTTCGCGCGGCCCTAGCACGTGTCCACTTCAATTTTTTTAAAATGTATTGTTTAAAATTATCTGCAGCTGATATTATATTTTGTAAGTGTGACTGTTAACAAATTGTAATAAGATACGTAGAATAATATACAGGTGTAGGGCCGATTCACGCCGGAATGGCGGAGGCGAGGCGAGCAGTTTCAGTGTCATATGATTTTAAACTTTATCTACATTGTTGTAATACATAGTATCGCTTGAGAAATCTACGGCCGCCCGTGGACGCTCGTGGCCTCTTGCGGCCGCCGGCGGCGTCGATTTCTCAAGCGATACTATGTATTACAATAATGAAGATAAAGTTTAAAATCATATGACACTGAAACTGCTCGCCTCGCCTCTGCCATTCCGGTGTGAATCGGCCCTAATCTACGTATAGTACGCGATGATTTTACTAGGTAACTAAAAAGAGTGAAATTATTATTTTTAACAAAATATTAAAACCGACTTCCAAGGTAAAAACAATAATGACATGAACTAAAAAGTATTAAATAATTTTTCCTATCTCATGGTGCCTTTTTCCGAATTCGGCTAAAACTCAACTATTTCTGTACTCAATCTTCATAATTTTGAAGTCGGTGCCAGTTACAAATGTTTCAAATATTCTGGCATCTGGATTCAGCTATATCTGGTACCGACTTCAAAATTATGAAGATTGAGTACAGAAATGTTTTAGCCGAATTCGGAAAAAGGCACCATGAGATAGGAAAAATTATTTAATACTTTTTAGTTCATATTATAAGGATGTTATTATTGTTTTTACCTTGGAAGTCGGTTTTAATTTTTTGTTAAAAATAATAACTTTTTAAATAGCAGAGGCTAGTTACTTCTCATCCCGCCCACGTATTAAGAGTCAATGACAATTGAAAATGCAATAATTTGTTAAAATTTTGTTTTATTTTTTTAAGCGTGTTTTTTTTTAACTATTTTTTATTCTTACCCTTCTGCGTCAGGACTTATTGGCACGGGTTTAAATAGCTGGTCGGATTTGAGCTTTTGGGTGTAATAATTAGTTTCGTTCTAATTTCTTGGAAGTGGAACAATTATGTTTAGTTATGGTCAATTTAAGTTAGTTCAGTTGTGGGTTTTAAGGATGTAAAATTGCGTATACTATCTGAAATAATTTAGGTTCTTGCCTCAACAGTCGCCTATATAAAACTAGATGATAAAGCATCCTGAGATTGATAACATAAATAAATCCGATAAGGCACTTCAGTATGAAACTTTCGACTATTAACGGACAAACTTAAAACTATTCAATGACTAAACTCTCGATCAATAGAAGGTCGGCGATCTGTAACCACATTAATCTTGTACTGCCTAAAGGTTGTATGATTCGTTTTTGTGCCATTTCCCATTAGTTGTTGTAGGGGCGTATATTTCACCGGGACGCAAATGTCACATAAATTTTCTCAACTAGAACCTAATCTTTGAGTTCGCCCTACCCGTTTATATTATGTCATAGCTATAAATCTTTACACTTCCTAACTTGAAACGAAATTTTACTCCTGAACAGTTCAGAGCGGTTCTTTATAATTTATGATTAGGTATGAAAATATGGCTGGAGCTAGGCTCGAGCATTGATATAATGGCATTTACAAAAGCTTTGAATTTTTCCTATTTATATGATAAAGAAAGGAAACACTCGAAATTAGTACCTAAGTAAGGGGTACCATGGATTTTACTGATAAAAAGTTAATTAGAATTCTTCTTTTTCAGGTAAGTGCTACCTCAGAGTATTAGCAGCTGGCGTGGACAATCCGTAAGGTAAAAGATTCATTTCACATTCACTTTAGTGAAATTCAGGGCCGGATTTAACCTTATCAAGCAAGCACACGTTGTTCGTGCTATGGGCCTCACTTTAGTGTCTCTAACTCAGGAGCGTAAAATTAATTTTAAACATAATGGACGGCTATTTTTCTACGTACGAGAGAAATTAATTAATAAGCAGATTTTAATTTGGTTGGTTTATGTCAAGTCTACGTTAGTCACGGCTTGCCGACCACGGTCGGCATGCCATCTGCCTATGAATTAATTTATCTGACCGTACATTGCGTGCTGACAATCACTTTAGTAAAAAAATGTTTCTTTTATAGTCAGTCAAAAAAGTGAAGAAATTAAAAAGCGGCAACATCGTAGTGTCATCCCTTTTTTCTTAGATTGATTTGAAAGGGATGACACTACGATGTTGCCACTTTTTAATTTATTCACTTTCTTGACATACTATACATCCCAGCCTTGATTTGAGAAGCGAAAGTATGTTGGGGTTCCGCCTAATGTGCTATGGGCTATGGGCCACGCTAGCTAAATACGGCACTGGTGAGCTTCCGATTGCTTCTATCGCGTGCATTTATCTAATGAGAGTTGCGATAGTGCTTGATACCTATTCGATTCCAATAAATAATTCAACGTTTATTTATATAAACGTTGAATTATTTACACCTAGGATATAAATATAAATTCAGTGAAAGATGAGGTTGAATTTGCAACTAACCTTTTTAAGATACTCGTTCTCACGTAGGAACGGCCTCTTCAAAAGGCCTTTAGAGGCCTCTAATGTCTTTAAGATAATTCAAATGAAAAGCGAGTAAATAAGCACTGTTTTCTAACGTAAAGATTATTTTATTATGTAAAACAGTTGAATGTAATCAGAGAAACGCCGAAAATATGAAGTGCTAAAAGTTCATGTCAAATGTAAATAAAAAGAATGTTAATGAAATTTCATCCGTCCTGATTCTCAGCTATCTTAATGTAATCTAGTTAAAAGGTTTTTTTATGGTCAATACCCCAGCTGAGGGCATTGTTACTTATGTGTTTGTTGTCAGCCTATTTATTTTATTGCTTTTTCGTTGTCTGGTGTCATCATGATCAGCTTTGGGCGAGAAAAGTGCTATGATAAAAGAAATTAATTCATAATACTTATGCTGATAGCACACCAACGCAAAATGGTCGGGTTATGTCATCCGACACATTGCGACGATATATTGACTCAAGTTATGTCATGGGTTCCCAAACTGTGCGCCTCTGCGCCCTGGTGCGCCGTGGAAAGGCAAGAGGGGCGCCGTGAGTCGATCCTCCATCATTATCCGAAACCACAAATATTATAAAATTAAATTATAATATTAATTATTATGTAAAGCAGCGTAGATGATTACCTATTATTTGTTTATTACAATTTACCTTTTATTATTCGTAGTTCAAACCTAACTATAATCACCAAAAGTATTTATTTAATATTATGTATCTTTTTATAAAATCTAGCTAGAGTAGGGCACCGTGACAAAATATTTTCCGAGTCACTGCACCGCAGGCTGAAAAAGATTGGGAGCCCCTGGGTTATGTGGGTACCCGACCAAATAACGTAGGTTCGCCATAATGTCTATGAATCAATTTATATTCTGATAATACACTTCTCCCACCGTAAATTATTGTCATACTTGTCTACATTATAAATTAAGATCAATAATTATTCATTGGTGTGAATAATTCGTAGCATTCAAATTACCACAGCTTCGTATAGCCGCTGTGAAATATAATATTATATTACCCCTGCATTCATTACAATGTTAGGTTCTACAAATTATTGTATTAATCTATCGTAATATAAGCACACTGAATTGGATCCTTGTTAATTAAATATTTAAATTGTTGTTAATTAAATATTTAACTTGATATTCCATTTTCCATTAGAGTCTCGCGACGGTCAGCGTGCGAGTTAGACGTGTGCGCTCCGATCCCTTATCAGTTTCACAATCGGATAGGTTGTTTACTAGTTACTGCCGATTGCCTCGCGCACCGCGGCCTGGCCGTGCCGGCCGGTGTCGTCGTGTAGATAACATTGTCTTATCGCTTAGTTTTTGCGTTATGTCATAACGCAAAAACTAAGCGATGCAAGATAATGAAGATTGCGTTGAGGAGGATGCGTCCACGAAGGATAAAAGTTTAAGTTCATATTTGAATCAGCTTATTAAATAAAAGGAGTGTAAAAAATATTCCAGTAAATACTGAAACTGGAAAGTCTCTAAAATTACAATGGGACGCCATGACGAATAACATTTAAAATGTTATACCAACTTTATCTGTCGTACTGACTCTGAATTTTAAATGAGCAGACACTTCGTAAGTTTAAAAAGAGCGCTAAAAAGTACCAAGGGAAAGTCATTGACATTTTGTTAAAGTTTTTTATTAGGTTTAGATAAAAATATACATGTATGGTCCATCGTACAAAGCTAGTCACAAATACATATAAATTTTCATGTTAAGCGGCTGAAATACTCGTAGCCTATACGTATATTTTTTTAATTATGATTTTCTAAAAACGATCTGTAAGAAAGATATTCACGAGCGTTGCTGGTAGACGGTAGTGCACAGGTGCAGTGTTAAGGTACGCTTCTACGGGCAACTAAAATTGCTCCACTCCAGTCAATTCTCGTCAACTTTGACGTCACGACTACATCAAGCAATTTTCGGCAACAAGCAGCAATATTGCGCAATACATCGCAATACAGTTGAGCGATATGGCGCAACTTCATCAACTAGTTACTAGGCAATACTGTCATACACGAGCCCATCGGATATTCGTCAATTCGTATCGGCGACATTGAGCGATATGAAATATCTGGAGCAATATCGCCGAAATAATTGCCGCAATTTATTGAAATTGCTCCATATTGCTCCACTAATTGCTCCAGATCGGTCCATTCGTGTCGCCGGGCAATTATTGCCGCAATTGTTGCCCGTGTAAGCGCTTCTTAAGACCGGCTAGCAAGGTGCCGATATAATATTACCTTAGATATGAAATTATGAATTCCACACTTACTACCTCAGTGATGAATTCAGATTTATTCGGACCATAATTATGTAGCCGGTTTAAATATGAAGTTTTATGGCATAGCCTAATAGCTGGTACTTCGGACCATCGCTTCACAATAGTCCACGAATAGGTGCATATAACGCATAAATGCCTATTTGCTGCTGCCTATTCCCCTAATGAACGCCTGAAATGTATTACGTTCACGTTTCAGCCTCTGATTAGGGGCATAGCTGTGTCATAAATTGACGACAATGGCGGAGAGCATAATTTTAAAGGTACTTATGCAGATTGTGGTTATTTATTTGACACAATACGAATTGAGTTATATTGATATTGCTCCACAATATTCACACCAAAACGCTCAACACAAATCAAGACATGAGTGCATTAACACCTCCATCGTGGGTGTCGCAGACACAATAGATTCTCAATTGTTATGCGGCAACCGGCTGCCGCTTGGGGATTGTTTGGTTAAGTAGGTTACAGCATGAGATCAATTTCTAATTTTTTCCTTCATAATTTGGACAAACCTTGTAACATAGCTACTTCATCATCTAGCTAATATACCAAGCTATACATAAAATCCACATTTTTTTTAGTTACAATTTTTTTTCCCGGTCTTAAAGTCTCCATTTATGCAAAAAAAACGACATTTTTCAAATTGTTACTTACCCTATTGATCCACTTACGTCTTCAATTCTCAATTTTCCAAACTATGTCATCGACTCATTCTCGTTATGCTAATATGATATAACAATTTATGAGTGAGTCGTGTCAGATTTGAAAGGATGTTTTCAGCTGCTAGTTATAATTGCTATAACAATTGTAACTGCTGAATATGCATGAGAGCGGAGTTTGTCATTAGTAACACAATAGTCGCGCGTTTATCTCGCGCTATACAGAGATAGCTTTGTGATATACGAATGTCATAAGAACAAAATGGAGTGGATTTTCCACTTGTTTTGTCTCGGGCGTCTTTATCTCATATATTAGTATTTAGTACGTGACGAAAAACGTCGGTTCTTCTGCGCGTCGAAGAAAATTCAGCGCTTCAGATAAAAAATTACTTGGAACTGTAAATGGTATCAAAGGATTCGGCCAATGGTTTATCTGGGCGCACGGCAATGCCCCCGACAAAACATTGACTGATAATATTATCTGTGATATTATGTAGAATTTGTTGAAGTTAGGGTCGGTAGAGTTATAGGCCGAGTAGATTCAGAAGCTTGGCTCTACATGAGATCTGATTTATTTATTTATTTAGTACGAATCACCAACAGTATATCATCTGGTACATTAAAATAAAAGACAAACAATGGTAACTTATAGGTTAGATGACTTCCAATGACAGGTGAAATACAGCACGCAATGGCGACAAAGAAATTAATTAGTGAAAATGAGATGAGATGAAATGAGGTGAGATGAGAAACGACTGATACATAAAATTTTCAATGAAATGATTGAATGGCATAATATAATATAATATAACAACAACATAAAAACATGTAACAATTTGTTCCTTATGGGTAAACTTAGCCAATACAAACTTAGCATTAATAATTTTAATCAAAGATTTTTTTTATTGTGATTACTTGAGTGTTGTAGAGTGACCTTGTTATGTTTGACAATATTAAGATAGGTTACGATGTTACTTACTATTGTTACACAGAATTTGTTTTAATTTATGTTTAAAAGAATTTCGCTTATCAGAAAATATACAAATGTCAGAGTAATTAGATATGGCGTTGTAGGATCTACACAATCTTCTGAGTGGTGCGTAGTGGCTTTGATTGGTATCTGATATCTTTTTCACAGGGCAAAACTTATGTGGTCGTCTTGGCAACATTTTACATGAAATATTTTTGGTGGGATCATGTTTTTTCTGTACCAGCACCGCCCAGTTCAAGCTTACATAACATTATTTGCCTGAAAATCGTATATCGGCAATATCAATAGCAATTCTGTAAAATGCTAATAGGCTTTGTGAAATTGTCGATTTGGCGCTACTAAGCGGAGGATGTTGAACCAAAATAATCGTTGGCTTTTACGCACGTACGTAATAGCCCTCCGAAGCACCTGTACCAGCGCGCTCGGTTACATAAGCATTGATTTTGGGAGCCCTTAATAAAATCTGACAGCCTAACAAATACACCGGCTGGTATCGACGCCCATTAAGGTGTGTACGCAATACGCGTCGGTAGGGATAAACTTGGAAATGAGTTTTCAAATTAGTAGGGTTTTAAAGGAGAAAAAGGATATAGCTAGATTTTATCCCATAGAAATTACGCATTTACGAGAAAAAATTGAAGATGTGAGTGGATAAGTATCAATTTTAAAAATTGATGTATTTTGCATAGAGGCTTTATTAACAGTTCCCCCCTCATTCCTTCCACACGTCTCTGTTCTTCGTTGTATTCGTAAATGGAGGCTTTAGGACCGAAAAATGAATTGAAAAAAATTGATTTCATGTATATCCTGATACATGTTAGCCAGATGATAAAGGTTATAAGTTACAAGATATTTTGTTCAAATTATAAGGGGAAAAATTAGTAAATGGCCTTATGTTATAAAATGTTACACTTCATTCACTCACATCTTTAATTATAAATAACTTTTATTAACTCTGTCACTTTACGTATGCTTTAGTCGTGTAGATTCGATGTTTAACTTCACCAGTCTCGTAGTGCGTACGATTTCAGCGGTGGCCCCAAACGCTGGGCGAGCGGAAAATGCGCCCATTCGGAACATGAAAAGGCCTGTACTTATAATAACGTCAAACGACCACGCTCAATTATGGTGAATTACCCCGAAACCGTAGCTTGTATGAATGAACGTGATAAAGAGAAATTTATTACTAAGTGAAAATACTTAATTTTGAAAAAAAAGATCCTATGTCATGTCAACCGTAAGCATCATTACTATATTGATGCTATATAAGCATCTCGTTTGTTATAATCGGATCAGTAGCTGCTACTTAGGGTCAATTCAGACCGCAACGCGACGAGACGAGGCGAGGCGCGGCGCGGCATTTTGTATGGATTTGTCAGATTTCAATTGCGCGAGGCGACATGCCAATCTGTCAATTCAGTACTTTAGAAATGCATAATATCTACGCATCACGTTGCGGTCTGAATCAACCCTTACAAGGACATAATATACATACATGTAACAGACTGAAAAAAATATTTGGCTTCGCTGTAGTCTAGTAAAACAAGAAAATCGTAGCAAGAGATCTCTCGATTAGTATGACGCTTAAGGCGGGATTATAGGCAACTGACATTTTAGAATTTGCGGAAAACAAGCTCAATAGATGGCGCTCGATAGGTACATATTTAGTTTTCAAGCCGTCGTTGATTTCAATAATTTTCAGAAATAATGTGATCACGTGGTAAACTCGACATAAGACTAATGATTAACAGAGAGGCCATGTTCACAACTAAACGAAATCTTTAATGAATTTTGTATTATAATAAAATTATGGATTATTTTAGTATGTTTGTTCTGTACTCACGATCATGAAAAAAAAAGTATTTCCTCACTGCTGAGGTTATTTTATGACTTTATAATATGGTTCAAATATTTTTTGTGCTTGGGTTTATTGCAATACCTTTAATAAATAGGATGTAGACCCATGACGATTACTTGTACCTGACGCTGCAGCATCCTCTGGAATCTATATAACACCCGCCCTCCACAAATTCAAAAACGATAACTCTTGCAATACATGTAACGTTTTTGACCCGCTTGACAAATTTTTAATGAATAGTAGATTATATTCATTATTGTTATGCAGATCATATTCATATTTTCTTTGTCGTTTTTAAGGAATCTGTTCCCAAAAGAGACCCTTGGCCCAGTAAGTCTTAGCTTCGCTGTCTATCCTTCTGTCTGTCTCCAGGCTGTATATCAAGTAACGCGGTAGCTAAAGAGAGCTCAAATTTTCAATTATGTATTTATGTTGTCACCATAACAACAAATAGAAACAAAATAAAATAAAAATGTTAAGAGGTCTAAATATTCAAAACAAAAACGCGATTTTTAGGCCTTTTCTGCTCGACATCAATAATGGCAACCGGTAAATGTTTAAAATATTTACGAAATACCTCATTATAATATTTAAACTTTAACAAAACTAATACTTAGATTTGTTAAAGTTTAATACTTAGATTAGAATAGTCTGTCTGTCATTTCATGCTTAAACTATTGAACCATCTTTTATAAAATTTGGTGAAGAAAGGACAAGGGATACTTTTTATCCTGAAAAAATTAACGGTTCCCACGCCATGAACGATTTTTTGAAGAATTTGCATCGAGATAGTGACTATCAATTTGTTCTAGTAGCTGTTTGACACGACATTTGACACGAAAGACCCTGCGGCTACATAGCGTCAAACATTTAATAAAGAATTTTAATAAAAAATTAGAAAGATAAAATATATGGTATTTATGCCAAAATCTTCATTTATGATACATTGAAGTTATAAATGTTCATCTCTGAGTACGGCAGTTACAATATTATTTTTCTCCTGTTTATTTTTGCTAACAAAATTGGAATGAAAAATGGTAGTGAACAAGACTTATATTATGCCAACTTTCCAATAAACCAGAACATTACACCAGATTGTCGTGAGTAAAAAATTAATAATTGCATAAAATGTAATTTCTTTGCTCTCTACTTTTAAGTGTCGTCATGATTTTTATTCACAAAATATTATATTTTTGATAAAATCAAATAAGGTTTAAAGGTTTTTTATTTCGATCAATATTATTTTTTGTGTAAAGAATGGAATTCACATGTTCGATAAAATTGTAGTTTAACATAATATCGTATCAAAATCATGGTGTATCTATGAATTTGGATCTATCCGCTTGATAATATTATTTTTACGATTTTACTCCAGTGCTAATAGTTAGGGAGCCCTAGAACAATTTTTTTTTTGATTACTAACAAGCTAATTTTTGTGAGTAGCTTCATTTTGATAAGACAAACAACTTTTTTATCTGCGAAAAATCTTCCGTTTTAGGGTACCGTAGTCAACCAAGTTTTGTTGATTACAGAACCCTAAAACGGAACCGTAACCAGCAGATTTTTTGTATATTGGTAGGTTAATAGTTATATAATTTAAGAGTAACATTGTTCTATAAATTGAACAATCCATATTTTAGGACCATCAAATCAAATTATGAAATCCTTTCTATCTCTGTTAGCTACCACTTTCAAGACTTTTTCGCAGATAAAAAAGTTGTTTGTCTTATCAAAATAAAGCTACTCACAAAAAATTAGCTTGTTAGTAATAAAAAAATGTTCTAGGGCTCCTTGACTATAAGATGTTAGGTATATCTTTCTATTGCTATGGATTAGACATGTTCGATAAAATTGTTGTTTAACATAATAATATCATTATCATTTTACAATGTTTTAACACATCCCTCAAAATGTGTCTCTGTGTTGAGACACTCTGTTCATTATTATCCGACTTAGCTGTGATTTTTGCATTTATGACTTTCAAACCTACCAAAAACGTATAAATGATCGTTTGGCGAATGTAAATTATCAAATATATATCAATAAGATACCTAATAAGGTAGTCTCTCACCAAATATTAGGTTACAAAACAATATTGTAATATTTGTAAACCAAACATATTGCCTATGTTCTGAAATAAAACCCAGTTCACTTACCAGAGATCAAGACGTCATGTTACGACGCCGCACTGTATTGTACAGTGTACTGGTATTCCACTAGTAAGACAAGTGTAACGTATTATAATCACATCACAATAAACACATTTAAGTATACGACAATGCACTGGCAAATATTTCGAAACGAATCAACAGTATGGGACCACGGCGATTCTAGGTTTAAGGAGCTCTGGCCAGTATACTGGGATATATTTGTGAACATACTCTAGTTTTTCTGTAATGGACAATCAGTCACTGAAAGACAGATTTCACTGCAGATGTCATTCAATTATCCATCAAAACGCCTGTGGAATTGTTATGGCAAATATTGAAAGCAGGCGTTGCATTCGAAAATCAATAAATCGTTCGAATTTGTGATCAAAACGATTTATCTTTATTATTGTTATTATATATCAAAAACGAAGCTGACCATAACCTTCGAAATCATAATTTAAACATTTATGTATAAAAATATTTTTCCCTGCGTTTATTTTCGCTGAATTCTAGTCGAAATAAAATTTTGAAAATGTATTCTTTATTACTCTTTTTTAGTGGTAAATGGATTTAAATCAAAATTCTAAGCTGACTGGGGCCTTGGTAAGGAACGTAACAAACCTACAAAAAATGTTTAAATGCTTATTATTACTTCTGGTCAAAGTTCTAGTGAAAATAAAAACATGAAATTTCACTAGTCCTCGTTATATGCGGCCTTTATCTCAAACTCAAACTCAATTTTTTTATTCAGAATAATTTTTTGCAAATATTTTCTGAAAGTCTACATGATGCCTACCACTGTTATTACTTATTTTACCCTCAAAACAATGATATGTAAATACTTAAATATTCGAGTGGAATTGTTGTAAATATTGGGAAATGGTCCAATCTGTGATGGAGGAAACAGCAGTTATCTGCCAATTACAGCTTCGTTCATCAAACACGGTCGGCGCTAATAGACGTATATCGCCGTATACGGTATATGCGAGGGATGGAAAAAATATGACACGTCCCACAAATGGCACACAACATTTTTCGCGTAAAAGATACGTCTTACCATTTTCCAATAGCCCATGCAAATATAATATTTACGAAAATTTTGCTATTAAAATGTTAAAAAAATATAAAAGAAGGTTAATATTTTATAAAATATTGTTTTTTTTACAAAAATTACGAGTAACTTGAAACGGAACGGATTTCAAAACACCAATCAGCGTTCAGTGACGTCAGACCTGCTGTCCCCGCGTTCCATTTAGCGTTAAAAACGATCAAAATGCCTCCTATATTGAGCGTTTTGATCGTTTTTAACGTTAAATGGAACGCGGCGGGGCATGACAACTTTTTGAGAGGTACGATCAGGTGGGGCCATTGTCAATAATTGTCAAACAGTAGTGACGTCATACAGACTATAGATCCGTTTTGGCGCCAAAATTTAAATTGACAATTTTAAACCGCATTTTTGCAGTAAATTCCAGTGTTTTAATTTTTTTAATATACTTGTGGTCTACATAGAGCTCTTTAAAATAAACACAAAAATAAAAATATCGCATCTTCCCTACTAATAAAATTGTCGTCATTATTTTAAACCGGTTGTAAATTTATAAATCGGCTACATTATCTGCTGTATCCCGGGGCGCTAAATCTTTAAGTATGCATTGGAAACACAAAGAAAAATAATGTTATTTGAAGATTATTTGATGTGCCATCAATCTATGACCTCACTAAAGATTTCCCTAATAAAATGGCACGTTCGTATTTCGCCTGCCCTGGTATGTTGCTGATTTGAACTACTCTACGGAGCCAATTGGAACTTTCAAATATGTTGAATTTCTGAAACGGTTTTGGTATTTGTCTTTTAGAGATAGCGTAAGCTATAGAATATATAAAAATATTATAGTGAAAACGGTATTATTATTAGGTGATAGTTAAATTATTATCGTTGAAATTATTTCAACAAATGTTTTAAAATAAAAGTGACAAAATTGAGTGACTTTCAAGATTAGATTCACTATCAAAAATTCTGCTTCTGATTTGCATTGTTTTAATACGACGTATACTAGACTTATTTTTGAAAATATATGTTTGCCAACTTGGTACAGCAACGTAAACAAAAACTACTTATTTATCTTCATTTGTTTATTCTCATTGATGGCAACTTTGTCATTACAATGTCTCGTCAAAACCCGATGACAATTTTATTTTAAAGTGCAATAATGTTGCCAAGTTTTATTACAATAAATATTACCGACGTGATACATACACTTTCAGTAAACATGATGGTTGTTACTTGTGAAAACAAACGTTGACATTTCTATTATTTTGCCTGGACAGTATCTGTAATGCCAAGGGCAGGATAGCGCCAAACATAATCGTTATACAGAAACCCGATATCGTGACAATATTATTTACGAAGTAAGTGTGTAGCAAACTACACAATAGATAACTGTCCTATTAATGGCACCTTAGATTTTTGTTTGAGAATAGTGTTAATATTACCAATAATGATCGAAGCCAATAACAGGATTTTCTGTATTATGAACTCTTAAAGTGGCAATAATTAGGTGTAACTCGGCCTCATAACGATGGATCATAAAAATCAAATGCATACAATTATGATGTAAACTTAAAAGGTTCTTAACCCAATACCAAAGAAATTATAAAATTATTATGTAATATTTTTTGTGAATAATCTTTCTTATCTCATAAACGAATTAATTACGCACTCAATAAATATAAGCACGTACTCATAGTCATAACAGAATGATAGATATAATATTATTAGACAAATATTTCACGTGTAGGTATTTAGATTCTAGGAGTATTCCCTGGATATCATCAACGTTATTTAGTTATTGGAAAACTTGTTATTCGTGACAGTTTGCGAATATATTTAGATGGAATACTTATTCGATTTCAGTAGTAGTATTTATTGTGAAACTATAAAAATATACTTGGATGAATTTCCAGTATTCAATATAAGAATGGACGTAAAATTTATTTTGAAGAATCTTCGGGAAGGAAATTGTTAACTTCAATGATAATAATTCTAAAATAGAATTTTGTGACTGTAGAATTCTAATGCAAATTGTCGGTGAAATATGATTTGGAACACTCAGGTGTGAGTTCTCGTGTTATTTATTGAGGGAAACTGCTAAAACTGAAGTTTAGGACAGTGCGACATATTTGAAACTCTGCCACAGGTTATTTTGGTCGACGCCTGCGCGTAAACACCACTCGTTAGATATTATTATTTCTTTATAGTTTATAATCATAAGATTCGATATAAATAGTCGGATAACTGTAGAATCATAGAATATTTCGGTTTAATAGTCTTTATTGTAAGGCCAAGTGAAACAGACTATCGAATGTTAAAGACAAAACTTTTGTGAGTTTCACAAAACCTAGACTTTATTGTATTAAGTACCTAATCTTTACAAATATATGTAGGTAAACTAGACAAAGACTTAATATATTATGGCCAAAATGCTAGACTTTTGCTACGACTTTTGTTGTATTGCCTAATTGATAAGTTGTGCTATGTTAAGCCACGGCTCAATGACGTTGTATTCTTTCATTCCTTTATGTATTATATAAAGTGGTAATAAATAAACAGTACAATAAGTTGATAGCATTAGTTCTCGAACTAATTATAGTGGCGTCCCTCTGTCGTCACGGTTCATCTGCGCGGCCTAATGGATCCCCGATCTGCCCGATCCAGTCATATTTCATATATTCTATCTCTGAAAAGAGCTATAATACACTTGAAGACTCACCATTAATCTATCAGCGGCCATTTTGGATTTTTTGGGTTTCTTTCTTTTTTTTTTTTTACTAAAACGCAGAAATTTAAATTGTCCGATATCAACTAATAGCAATTATTATTTAGTACTCTAACTGCCACACTCAGACACGAGGATTTTGACATAAGCCCCATACTTGCTTGATCTGTCAAACCCTTCATAAAATTAAAATTTAATCATCATTAATTAAAGTCTCTAGGTGCGGTGGTTACTTTATACGGTACAATTTTAAAATTTATAATAAGGTTTAGTATCTATATTAGTATCTCCTAATACTAAATTAGGGAAAAAATCTTCAAACATATCCAAGCAACGCGTACAATATTGAAAATAATGTAGAGATTAGAGTTCTCGTCTCTTGGTAATCTGTATAAGCCAAAACTATGACATAAAATTATGATATTCAAATTGTTTACTATAATTTTAGCTCGGTGTTTCGGAGTTTTATGGCTTGATCTCGTGTCGCGGAGTTATCTTGTTTGCTCTGTATATTGTGTGATACGAGACTGTTCTCATTTTGATACTCTAATCCGCTTACATCGAGATGTGGATTAAACTCCATTTTTAGGTCGCATGCGCCGAAGATTAAAAATTCTATCTCGTATTCGAGTTAATTAAGTCAATTTAACTTTTTGCACTTACGAAGATTTAGATTTGAATAAATTATGGTAGATGTAAATTCAAATCAGAGCATTCGATTCGAATTTCAATTTGAAATTATGGACGTCGTACTCAGAGACATTTAATTATGATCAACCTTCAATTTAATGAAGAGTTTGACAGATAAT
The DNA here is from genome assembly GCA_963422495.1 of Polyommatus iphigenia. Classification (NCBI taxonomy): domain Eukaryota; kingdom Metazoa; phylum Arthropoda; class Insecta; order Lepidoptera; family Lycaenidae; genus Polyommatus; species Polyommatus iphigenia. The sequence continues at coordinate 23,392,966 of OY730187.1, read as the reverse complement.
GTATGGGGCTCATGTCAAAATTTTGAATAAATTACATTTAACTAATTATTGTTCCACTGTGAGTGCGGCAGATAGAATGGTTTTACCTCTAACTTGCCTCTAACATCATCCATGCAGTGGTGTCGGCCAAAGTCGGAACTTAGTTTTTTTTTAGTTTTCTTGGGTTTCCCAATTTAAAAACAAAAAAATAATAAGTGAATCATGACTAATAGTCGAAACTGCGTAAATGCCGTTCAATTTATCATGCACAGACATTTACAAGACAAGAAGAGTTTTCGTTCGGAATTTCGTAACGGTGTATTTTCAATACTTTTGTTTGAGACGAGTTGCCTTTGAGTCAGAAAATTGATGAGTGACGTTGAGCGAGTGTCACATAGATGTTAAAAATAGACACGGCATGGCAAAAGCATGATCATTTATGTCCCAATTTTGGGCCGATTCAGGGCCATATTTTGAGGTACGACTTTGGCATAAATGGTGCAATCAAAAAAAAAACCTCAAATTTCTGACTTGCCGCATCCTGAATTCTGAAGTCTTTGCTCTCGAAGTGTCATTTTTTCCTTCAGCTTCAGTGTTCCACGTGCGAACCGGCCGCGGCGCGAGGCGAGAGAGTCGCGTGCGCATCCTCCGACGAATATAACGTTCGAAATTAAAACATTTCGTGTGGAGTGCTGGAATTTTGAATTTGGAATTTGTGTTGTTGTGCAGTGCTTGTGGACGTGTTAATTTTAATGTGCGTTGAGTAAAGTAGCAATAAACAAAAGTGGCGCCATTTTCAGTCGACATTTATTACTTTCAGAGAAATCTGTAGCGTGTAAAAAGTTAAGGTATTCTCACCGCGTAGATAACAGAAATAGAGGCAGTGTAATAATAATATTATTTGTAGTTCACGAAAAATATCTTTATTGACATAGACGCTTCATGTTTTTGGTACTCGTAATATGAGTGTTTGTAACCATTTACTATACCCTACTTATATAAGTAAAACTTCGTTACTACGCTTGTCTCTGGTTACTACTAGGCGTTCGTATTTACTTTGGCAGTTAACATTTAGGAGTTAAATGGTTCAAGTTAAAAACATGACTTGCGTAGTACGAAACCATCACAAAGAAAGTGTTTGGCTTGATGAAAAATAGGTTAGGAAGAAATATCTTGTGTGTTTATCATAAACGGAAATAAACGACGAAAATAGATTTAAAATGCTCCGTCATTTTTGTTTTTCTTTTTTGATGCTTTCTCTTCCGTATAATTTAAATTAAAAAAACATAAGCTTAGTACAAAAAAAAATTAAATAAGGAACTTCGTTCCAACAAGTAATCTTGTAGAAGTTGTCACCACTATACAAGCAATGTATATTGTATCTCCATTACTTTAGCTTAGTGGGCTATGTATAAGCTAGGTACGTATAATCTAAGAAATTGATTTATAGGCAGACCGCAGACCTATGTTAGTCGGTCGGGTTATGTCAAGTCAATTATGTTAGTCGAGAATCGAGATATATCGACATTCGGCCAGAGTTAATAGCTCGAGTCCCGATCCGATAACGTACGTCCGGCATCTGCCACCTACCAGCAAAGCCTATGTTATGTACTTAAGTGTCGCCGCACCCGGCCCACACGCGACAGCCACAAATGCCGCCACAAGAAGCAAGAGTAGTGTACCGTGTAGCGTGTGACGATCATCGGCGTCAACCGTGTGCGCCGCATAAAATGTATGAAAACTACAGGAAATATGCAGGTAGCGGCGTTTTGTGGTTGTGTCCGGTGGCCCGTGTGCGGGCGGTAAGGTGGCTTTCCGATCCTTGCGGCAAGCCACCGCGTCCAACAAAAATTCAAATAAAATTTCACTTTATGACCCAGGCTGTGTAGGTTTCATTTTCTACCGACATTGGACTAGCCTTAGGGGCTCAGGCCGCCACTGCTTTGTTTGGCGTAGAGCAAAATGTAACCTAAGTGTAGACGCACACTAGACGACACGCGACAGCGACAGCTCGGCGACTAGATGCGACGACAGGCTACGGCCGACAATTTTCATATATTTTGTTCGAAGCTCCGCACACTTGGCGTCAGAGTCGCGCGCGCTCGCTACTAGTAGCTCGTCGCGCGACAGCGCATCGTCAGTCTCACTGTGAGCGCTAGGAAGGTGCACGTCTTTGTCATTGAGAATCTCAAAATGGAAACGTTCGATGTTGATGTGTTAATTTTGGACGTCGAAGCGCGTCCTGCTGTTTGGGACTTACGTTCGAATGAGTATAGTGACCAAGGGAAGAAAAATCAGGCTTGGGAGGAATTATGCCTTAAAAGTGCAACAGTAGGTCCATATTCACTCACAAGATGAACAACACGACCGTCTCTCTCGAATAATCTACTACCTACTAATTATGGCTTCCTGCACGGCGTCTGTCTCAACGACTAGTCGCCGACGCAAGCGACAGCTCGGCGTCTAGTCGCGGCGACAAGACGCTAGATGCAAACGACAACGCCGCGTCTGACGCGACGTCTAGACGCGGCGACAAGTCGCCCTGTTTGCGATGGCTCTATATGCTAGGTCTATAAAGTGGCATTATTTGAATTTTTGTCGGTCGCGGTCACTTGCCGCGAGAATCGGAAAGTCACCTTTATTGTTCAAATTACTAATAGCGCATTTTCACTGGTCGATAGGGCCCGCATGCGGGGTGCGGGAGATCATGCCTCAACCAATCAAAATGCGCCAGTTGCCATAGACTCCCCGTATGCTGTACATACCGCACGAGTTATCGACTAATGAAAATGCGCCCTTACACATTAAGATTTATGTTCTTGATATCATTAATTCAAAATTTTATGATTCCAATTAAAATTACGTTAACCTAAACATTGCGCGTCTGATTTAGTCGTTAAATAAAATAATATTAATTAGATGTTCAAAATACAGAGAGTCTAATTCGTTATAATTTTATTCGGGGATAAAAATAAAAACTTTATTATTGTTTTTGTACCTGTAATTGTTAATTGAAACAAAATCTAAAGTTCTGTCGTCTCGTGGTTCGTGATTTTTAATTGTTTTTTCATGTTTAACGAAAAACAACAAATGATAAGAATCCATTCGATTCCGCCCTTTTGGTGTGAAAATTTCGATGTTTTACTTAAATTTTCTTGTTCCTTTCCGAAATGTAATTGTACTTTTTTGTTACCGCGATAAAAAGATGTTTGAATTATAATGCTGTTTTTACCCTATTTCCCCAGGCGGTAAATGACTCTACACACGCTTTCTCTTCTCAACAAATAATAAGAGAAATCTTCTGTTAGACTTCAGGTCCCCGATTAAAATATAATTAGAATGATTTTAGTCTGACGTGTCAGGCTTTGTATTAATATTCTGTTTTTTTTTTATTTATTTTTAAAATGTTTCTGTCCTAATAGTATTAATTAGAACATGATAAATGATAGAATTGGTATATTAGGTACATACGTCTCACATTCAAAACACACTTTCAAATTATACAAATTAGCTCTTACACTTTTTTTAATAATAATAAGTAATTTCATCGTGTGTAGGGTATGTTATTCGAATATTAGAATACTCGTTTTATTCGAATATTCGACGATTTTATTATTCGAATATTCGCCAAATTATTTTTCGAATAATTCGAATAGTAAAAATATTTTTTATTTTTGTTTAAAATGCTATCAAATATAAAATTAACACGGAATAAGAACATAATTAAGTTTAATTCAGAAAAATAATAATATTTATGAATATTCTACATCTTTAATGATATATATAAATCTGTTTTTAGTCTAACTAATGAGTATACGACCATTCATCGTCGCCGTTGGCCATGTTTTAAAAGTTATTTTGCCTAAAGACACGCAAATGAAGATATAAACTCCTTTCAGTCATTGATTTCAGTATCGACAGAGCTTCGTGGAATGGTCGCTCACGATCTGTATCTATTGACTTCTTTCAAGCTTTCTCAATTTTTTTGTCTACCGTGATAACTATATATCGCGGGCCTTAAGCCAGAAGGGTGTATATAAAACAAACTCGTTTTTTAAGAAGGTAATAGATGTAAGTGCAATATTGAGAGTTTTAAAATATGTAGTTAAAATACAAAAGATCATTTTTTTAATACGCCCTTCTGGCTTGAAGCTCGCGATATGTTGTTATCTATGAATCGACAATTTGCTATTCAATAGCAAATTTTTTCATGCTATTGGCGTCATCAAACTTCGAGTTACTAAAGTCACCAGCTCTAGGATTGTTTCACCCTCCCCCAGGGCTTCGTTGCATTTTTTTTTCTTTGTTGCGGTATTTGTTTTCTAGTGGCCCTTTTTTATAATTTCGAGCCACGTTGACACAGGTGAAGCCGACTAGGTGAACTAGGTCAACGTGGATCGTAAATATAAAAAAGACGGGTGAGCTGGCTTAGTATTAATGAACAGATATCATAACGTCAAAAATCATATTATTATTTAATCTCAACTGCTGCCTAGCAAGACTAAGCATAATCACACGAGAAAAGTAAAAGGTGCTACGATCGAAAAGGGTTTACACTTTACAGCCTTTCTTTTACTGTCCAGCTGTAAAACCTTAAAATATATATTTTTAAAGTGTTTACCATTAAAAATTAACTACGTCATGTACAAAGATTTATGTTGATAAGAGTAAAAATAAGAATTGCTTACTTCATAGTATTAACAAAATAGGTTGTACATGGTTGTACGAAGCTTTTTGTTACTTTTATTCAGAGTTTTCAGCATTTTTCAAAATTTTTGAATTATTCGAATAATATTCGAATTATTCGAAAACTTTTGTAAAATATTCGAATTATTTGAATAGTAAATTTGTCGAATAATAACATTCCCTAATCGTGTGTAGTGGTTATAACTTATTTATATTTTTGATGCGTACAAAAGGGACGACAAGTTTGTATTATAATATGCGACCCTTCCACTTATAGTCTTATTATTATCAATACCAAGCACGTGCTGCTTCTTGAAAGCTTGCGGGTATTTTTACTAAAAACCATGTTTTGTATTATTTGTTAATTTCATAAAAAATAACGTTTTTATTCGTAAAAAAAGAAAACAAAAGTAACAGTTTACTTTTGTTTTTTTTTTTCATGACGTTAAGATAATTCAGTATTTTCCTTGGCTTCTTCTATCACGAAAAGTTTCGCTTTATGTACAAAGTAAAATGAACTAAGTACGTATTTAATTGTGCACTACAAAAATATAACTTTCTAATCCTTTATTTTATCCCGATCTTTTGATACTTGTAAAATGTAGGTGTACAGTGGTATAATATTATGTAGGTCTATATTAGCATAGACCCCAGTCTAGATTCCGAAACGAGGTCTCAAAGTATCGATCTGGATCCCGGACTACAATGACGTCACTCGCTCGGTTTCGTTTGGAAACTAATTTCCATTCGGACCTTGAGTTGTATTTGTGATAATGGCTATAATTAATAAATTAAAAGGTTACAACGATATTAGATGTGAATGCCGTCCAACTCGGCAGCTGTCGCGGTTGGTTTCTGGACGGATGTCAATGACTGATTTGAGAGCTACTTTATTAAAGAGGTCATCATTCTTGGGTCTATGTGACATTTAAAAATGATTATGTCCTAATGCCTTTTTCAAATTTCGTTCTCTTGATTACCTAGAATAAAACAAAATAAAATTTAAAACGACCTGATTTACCATTAAATAACTGAAAATAATAGCGCACCGTGTACCGTGGACCGTGGTCGTGGTCCGTGAGATATGAGATATCTATAATTTAGATGTCAATATTTTGATGTTCATAGTTTAAAATCGAACGTTTATAAAATCATGTGCCGGACACTTAACCACAGCATTTTAAGAGTGGTTAATACTTCGCTCGGAAAATATTGTACAAACTGTCCACAACGGATGCAATGGCCTGGCAGTGGGTTTTCAATCAAAATCAGATTATCTCTCTTCGCTGAATCAACGAATAGAATTACCTATAGTTACTCGATTTTAGTAAGAATACAAAGTAGAGTTTACTTATATAATATACATTATACAATGTTTATCTTTTGGATAGAATTCATCCCAAGGATAGGATGAATATCTAAATAAAATTAATGCTTTCACATCAATTTCAATATCCAAGGTATTGGATGCTGAAACAATACTACCTACTATTATACAAAGGAATAAGTTTCAAAGCTTTCTGGAAATGTAAATAGCCTACTTTTTAAATTAAGATTAAGATAAATGTTTGAATTAAAGGAATGTTCAAACTGAATTCTTTTGTGAAACTCCGGGAATTTAAAAAGTATTTTGTGTTCATTTTATAATGAGGTTTGTTTACACTTTCGGCATAGTTACAGTAGGCTTACTAATGGAATAGAGAGAATCGCAGTACCTCTTATAGTCATTAGTCATTACTATAATCGTCAAACGCATTCTGACTAGTCAAAAGTCAAAACTCCATAAGTCAGCCATTTAAAGAGGACTAATAAAGCTGTATCAGTTACTAAAATGGCAGAATCCCATACTATTTTGGTTTTTTATAAAGTACGTAAACAAATAATATCATGGTGTGGAGTCCGTACAATCTAACAATTTTGTTGTCAATATCGTTACTTGAAAAACATAGTAATAGACGCTACATAGTAAGGTGCGTGTAGGCGGCGGATTCGATGCGTCACGACGCACGCAACATGCGTGTGGTCATGACGTGTTGTATGTCGCAGAATACCAATATTATCCAATGCGCACATCGATTATTGCTTAAGACGACGCCTTGATAATTTGGCTGTAGCGATGCCGATTTTTCTCAGCAATGACTAAAGCTATGAAATTGAAGTTCATTGTCAGTATTCATCATGTCTTTGTCTTTGAATTGCCCATAGCATAACACGATTGGACAATTTTTATAGCACAGAATAATCAATCGAAAAGACCTCTGTAAAAAAAGGGATTCCTATTTTTCCAACGGAGGAGAGTGATTTAAGGTTCCAAAATTTGTACATAAATTGGTTCAAGCATGCACTTTAATTTGTGCATAGCTTATATGAAATGTATTTATGGTTTTTAAATTAAGCGACAAAAACCATTTTGTCGCTCACGCCCTTTCCATTTTTTGCTGTTCCATTGCTTGTTTTCTATGAGAGGCCGGGCCGGCCTCTCATAAAAAACAAGCAATCTAAAACATATCCAACACGGTTTCTTACTTTAACGCTGCGTCACCTTAAAGATGAGGAAATGCAGTATACAAATTACAAATCAAACAGTCCAGGAGATAAAAACAAAAAAAATTTGTGTCAAACTTTCAAGTGTACAATTTATAGTAGAGTCGCCATATCAAACAGTTAAGTTAAACCAAAGTGATACTTAATTATTCTGCTCTCTTGTCATAAAATTTACGAGTTGATGACTGTAGATAAATAACAGCGTCAAATAATAGTGATGCTTAACATCTACAGTCTACACTCTACACATTTCTAATGTGCTTATTTCTCATATATCTAAGTGTCTAAGTTACACACCATGCCGAAGTTCCGCGGCGGAAATTCCACATGATTACGTCAGCAATGTCAAACGTTACAATACAACGAGACGGAATTTCGGCATGGTGTGTCATGGGTAATTAAAAATACATTGCAGACGGAATCAAGCCGAACTTCTGCCGCGGAAATTCGCCATCGTATGTTTAGAGTTTTAGACACTTACTGCCGCCCTCAAAGATAAATATTAATTACTTAACTGTAATTAAAATGAAGATTTTGACATAACCCCGTATATTATCTATCATGCTCTTCATTAAATTGAAGTTTAATCATCATTAATTAATATCTCTGAGTGTGTCGGTTACCAAAACAAACTTTAAAGTACATTTCCATTTGTTTTCAAGAGAGCTCAGCTCTACACGCTCTATTTTGGTCTATTTTCACCCAAATGCGGGGAAGCTTCGTGGGACGTCCTTCCTGCGACGTCTTCCGAGCTGTGTAATTATTGCACACCCCCGGCGTCTGTGAATTACTGCAAAGTGTGATGTAGAGCGGCGTAAATCGACGTAACCGAGCGTACAGACGTAGACGTAAGACGGAGATCTTGATATTTCCGTAGTATTTAGATGTACGTGTAAATACTACACTTTTCACTCTATTACTAAATACCTATAATCTATATAAATAAAAATGAATTGTAAATTTTGTTAGTCTCCCTAAAACTCGAGAACGGCTGAACCGATTTTGCTAATTTTAGGCTTGAAATATAGTTTATACTATAGTAAATTTATGAGTCAAGCGATACGAAGTCATCTAGTATGTAAATAAATCTATATTATATTATCTAATAGTTCTATTAATTTTTTACTTACATAAAATAATATGAATAACAACTTATTTTATTTATTTCTTGTTTGCAAAATTTACGTACGTTCATCGTACTGAGAGAGATTTAATGACAACTTGAATTTAATTTAATCTAAACTCTTCATAAAATTTAAATTAAGTCATCTTTACATAATATTATTGTGTGATGTGTCTGAGTGCGGCCGAAGTTTTTACTACCTATATTCTTATGTATCATGAATCAACTATAGTATTTACTTCAGGTAATACATAGATAAATTATTGTCTCTGTTAACGTTAATTAGACATTAGTAGAGAAAGATAACGTTTGTTCTCACATCGATAGTATCCATAATGCTAAATTAATAACGCTCGTTTCTGGAACGAACAAAAGATGATACATCTCAGATCGATATGCCTTTCCTTTGATGTACGTCTAAACAAAATATATTTCTTTGTTTAACCACTGTTATTCGCTCTTTGTTATTCATGTAATATAAATAAAGTACTTTTTTCTTGAAATCAGGTCAAAAGCGTTATATTTTTGATATACAGATTAAATGAGAGCGCTATATTTCATGGCCTAGCTCATAGTGTAATGTTGTTATTATGACAGCAAACTTTAGATGTAGTCGATTTCACGGAAATCCTCCTACATCTAGCGTAATTTATATTCTGTACAATACAAATGAAAAGATACATCAACAAAATACATTATAATGGCTTGTATGTTTAACAAGAGTAGGCTAAAAGTATATATAGCTAAGTTGGAGATATTGAAGTGAACAAAATTACACGACGTTTTAGTTTGTTATGATTTACGACTGTCGAAATTTTGGAATCGGTAAATAAATAAAAAAAAAATCTGATTGCTACTTTACTCAATTCACGAAATATTTTAGACACCAAAAACAGAAAACCAAAAGTTGAACACCTAACCGAAAATGTAGCCAAAAACTCAAAAAAAAAAAATAGTGGCGACATCTACACGAGAACTGTCAAATCGCTGAAACATGTTGCCGATTGCCGAGTCGGAAGATGGCGCCACTGAAACGCCGGCGGCGAGCGCCAATCGCCACCGTCGACGGGACCGGCTTGTGACGGCTGAAGTACGCGCCCTTCGACGACGGCGGGGTTGGACAGTCGTCGGCTCTGAAACTAGGTGAGTGCGGGGTTCCGGAAAATGCCGTTAGATGGCGCTTTTACGGATTGTTTGATTGACATCAACTTTTAATTGATTTATGCTGATTATAAAAATACGTGAATTATGGTAAGTATATTTTATGGATTTTTTTAAAGTCTTAGTTCCTTATATAAAATATTAGGTTCAACACCGAATTATTGGCACTTCAAGAGTTCAGAGTTCATATTGCAGAAAACATTGACATTCCCAGTATTTCCAAACAAAAATCTCATATGAAATTATGTGAAGACTATAAGTAGGGTTGTTTACATTATCGTGTGAATAAACTTAATTTCAAACAAGATAATTAATAATTATTTCAATAAGCTCCAAAGCTGCATTCGCTTTATTTGCACCGAATCTCAATTGTTTTGCTAAGCTAATGAATAAAACGAAGATATACGGGTACGAGTTTAAAGTGTAAACATTGTTATCTAAATGTTTAACCTAAAATACTAACTCTGTTTTGCCTCCTGGGAATCTAAATTTTCGTACTTATACATTGTACGAAGCAACCCAAGCTGAACAGTAAATTAAAACAATACTGAACCAAAATACACTTTAGGGTGCAATTCACATTTATTTACCTTTTAATTTTTTTACTTTTATTTTTTTTTTATTTACTTTTATTTCAATTAGGAGAACTCAAAATTGCTCGTAGTATACGTTTGGTATATTGGTTTATAAACAGAATTAAGTTATATCTTAGTCGGGTTATGTCAAGCCGATTTTAGTTCCCAATAACCTGAGACCGGACAAAATTATATGACAGCACCTATATAATATATTTTAATCATTTTCTCTAAACTTGACTTTTCATGACTTTTTTCATGAAATCAAAGACGTCGCTTAACCCTGGAGTCGTCGCGTGGACTACATATGTAGTCCACGCAAACAAAATCAAAAATTTCTCAAAAACTGTAAGTGTGCGACTTTTGCGCCTGTAGGTACTTTCAAATGACCTATTTAGCTACACATTCAGAGCAGCGCAAGCCCCTGTCGCGTATTTTCGTAACGCAATAGCCCCTCAAATATCGTGGACTACAGGTGTAGTCCGCGCGACCCATTACGTAAGTATTTTTTTTGGTTCAATTTTTTATTATTTCCGTATAAGTATTTTAATATTATATAAGTACATACTAGTAAAATAAACTCTATTTTATAATTTTGATTTGTTTTAAATAATATAACTTTATATTTTTAGACAAAAAATAGCCGAACGACAAGCTGCATACATTGAGGCGTGGTTGAATGAATTCGATCGCGATAGGGAAGAGTATCAAGCGCAATCAAGCTCTTTATTTTTGTTATTTTAATAACTTTTAATACAGAGGTCGTGATTAATTTTTGTTGATTTTTTTCTGATTAAGATGTATATATATTTTAATAAGTAAAATAAATAAACTATTATTTAACATATTTTTATCTTTATTTCAAATTGGACTACGTATGTAGTCCGCGCGACCACTCCCGTCACATTCAGGTGCGCGACCACTGCTGGGTTAAAAGTTACTGTATGGGACTTATAGACATAGACAGACAGACAGAGAGCGGTCACGCGGTCAAGCGTTCAAGCGATCAGTTTTGCGTACTTTGTATTACGTTACACAGGGGGCGTTCTGAGAGCGTCAGAATTGCTCCTGAGTCCTGTGTGACTGCGCCGACAGAATTCGAACGCAGAATGCTTGAACGCGTGGCCGCTCTCTGTCTGCAGTGCCGTAAATAGCCTTTTTTGCGCCCTGTGCGAGCTTCTATAACTGCACCCTGTGCGAGCTTCTATAACAACGCCCCTGGTTTTTTTAGATAATATAGGTACCGAGAGCAACGCTATGTTTCGGCCTAGGCTATTTTCTTCCATTCTGGGCGATAAAACGAAACTTGGTGCACCAATTACAATTGGGGCACTAGGAGCGCAGCGGGAACTTATCGAGAGAAAACAGAAAAAATAATATGTCCTGCCTGGTCTGGTCATTCTTGCGCCCCCCAGAGTCTACGCCCTGTGCCTGGACACCAGTGGCACTGCCCTATTTACGGCACTGTCTGTCTGATAGGTGCCTATGTAAACAAGCTACAAGCTACGACTAAACTTCATTAATCAGCCCACTGAACTTCCTTACCTTGAACTTTAAGGTTGTTAAACAAAAGAATCTATATATATACTAGCTGTCCCGGCAAACATTATTTTGCCATATATAAACAAATGCACTTATCAATATAAAAAGTAGCCAGTAGCCGATTCTCAGACCTACTGAATTATGCATATAAAATTTGGTAAAAATCCGTAAAGCCGTTTCGGAGGAGTACGGTAACTAACATTGTGACACGAGAATTCTATTTTAAAAGATAATAAGTAATAATCTGTTTCATTGAAATCGCTTTAACATTATAATATTTTGCCAAGAAAAGTAATGCGAAAAGTAGACCTACGTCATTTGTCTGGTATGGCCCGGGGGGTAAGGGCTTTGTGGAATATTGTCGGAATTGTTTAGTCAAAATATTGTCCCTTTGTGTTTGATCAATATTACCTTTTTTCTAAATATAGAATGTAAATTACGTTTTATGGTCATATTTATTACTCAAAGAGTTTCTAAGGATTATGTGATTTCTTAATCGTCGCAAGCGCTATGTGATTTAGCGTTGTCACAATCCCATAAATTTTTGCTTCCTGACTTCTCTTTAGAAATTATCTAATGTTATTCTAAGCACCCTAGGTCCTTAGCCTACACGTCTTTGATAAGGACAAAGCCGGCAAAGTTTAAAAATTGTAATCAGTTATTTTGACAATACCTATGCAATACCTAGATATAACCTTTAACGTCACGGGCGGGGTCTACGCAGACCCCACGCGCTGTTTTTCGACGATACTTTTTTAAATTGGCAAGTTACGATCGCACATTTTCGGCTAATCTCAATGCAACGCGAGGTCTTTCAGTGAGTAAGAGTCCGTCGCTCCTCTGCTAAGAGAAGTTACATTTTTGCTTATGTGGGGACACCTGCAGACCCCACCCGTGATTTAACGTATATACTTTTTTCACATTGATTATGTGTTTATTTGTTTGTTTTTTTTCTGAATTGATTAAGTACAAATGGAAATATTTGTTGCTGACTAACAGAAAATCAAATTGCTCAAATCATATTTTACAATTTAATTACTCTGAAAGTTTTTGGAAACATTTTAGAAGAGTTAGAAGTAGCTAGACCTAGATCACCAAAAATGAAGCGAAGATGCTATTATTGACCCAGAACAAATTATTATTGTCCGAAAGCCTTGCTATAAAACTATTTGCAAGCCTCATTCAGTAAAATTATTTATTACTTAACTAGCCTACTCAAGTAATAATTTTAGTTTAGGATAGTACTTATCAAGGATTGTCAATTTTTTTTCTGTAATGTGTTGGTGTTAATTTTTATTTTGATTACTTATTTCTAAGTCTTATTTTATTAGAAAAAAATAATGAGTTAGTCAGAAGTACATATTTTTGTTGAATTTTAGTACCTTAAACATGTGCCCAAAAAATTATATATTTAAAAAATTATATATAATCTCTAAAATATTTGATAGTGTTTTGAATGCGCAGTTAAATGCTTATGTGAAGCAACATGATAACCAATTTGGTTTTAAACCGGGTCTATCGACTGAAAGCGCTGTGCTGTGCCTTAAGAGCACTGTCTCTTATTATGTAAAGAGAGGAACACCTGTCATCGCCTGCTTCCTTGACCTTTCCCGAGCATTTGACCTCGTTTGTTATAATATCTTATGGCAGAAGCTCCATAAACTTGGCCTACCAATAGAACTTATAAACATCTTAAAATATTGGTATAATAATCAAGTCAATAGTGTGCGATGGCAGGGCGCTTTGTCTCGCGCATTTGGTCTCGAATGTGGCATGAGACAGGGTGGGCTGACGTCACCAACCCTGTTCAATATCTACGTCAATGATTTGATACGTGAGCTCAGTGGCACCAGGGTCGGCTGTCATATAGACGGCGTCTGCGTAAATAACATCAGCTACGCAGACGACATGGTGCTACTTAGCGCATCTGTATGTGGCATAAGAAAGCTAATATCCATTTGTGAGTCCTATGCAAATACCCATGGCCTGATCTATAATGTAAAGAAGAGCCAGGTCATGGTTTTTGGAGTAGGGGGCAGGTGTCCACCCAGTGTCCCATCTGTATATATTAACAAAAGTCTCCTAGAAAGGGTTTATAAATTTAAATACTTGGGACACTACTTGACACCTGACCTTAAGGATGACTCTGATATTGAGAGGGAACGGAGAGCGCTATCGGTGAGGGCAAACATGCTCGCTCGTCGGTTTGCGCGTAGTTCACATAATGTCAAAGTGGCCTTATTCAGGGCTTATTGCACCTCCTTTTATACGGGTAGCCTGTGGGCCAATTACACCCAAAAATCGTATAGCACTCTTCGTGTCCAATTCAATAACGCGTTCAGGGTGTTGTTGGGGCTGCCTTGGCGCTGCAGCGCGTCAGGGATGTTCGCTGAGGCACGTGTAGACTGTTTTTATGCAACCATGCGAAAAAGATGCGCATCCTTGGTGCGACGGGTGAGGGGCAGTACCAACAGCATACTGAGAATGTTTGCAGAACGATTGGACTGTCCTTATATTAATCGATGTGGAGCTGTGTCACATGGACTAGCAAAATAGTTGATAACTTCATAATATTATTCTAGTGGTTAGCGACTATTTTGTTAAATTAAATCGTTATTTATAATTTTTAAAATACTAACATTAGCTTTTAAGAATCAAAGTGTTACTAACAATTGGGCCAAATGTAGTCTGAAAAATAAAATTTATTATTATTATTATTATTATTATATCCACGAGATTGGTTAGTTCATAAAAATGTTCTTTGCTGTCTAAATAATGGTTAGTTTATTATTTAGAAATGCTTTTCATAAATAAAAGACTATCTTTTCTCGTAATATAAAACAGGTTTTAAAAATTATTAAACCATTCTGAATTTATATGTATATTTATATTGGGGTACTTCTAGACCCCACGCGTGACGGAACGTTACCCAAAACAACGCGTGTACTTAAAAGATAATAAGCACTAAACAATACATGCACCTCTATAATCTATGTTCAGGGAGCCCAGCACTCAATACGCAATTGTGTATCTGATACCTGAGGCATGTTGCTAACTGGATTACAAGCCCGTGTGACGCGTAAATGACTTATTGACAGACAATCCGCCGCTCCTGTATTACGTTAACCAGAATTGACAGGAACGCTTTGGTATTTACTCCTATAGTACCAACACCTTTGTAAATGTAAGCCAAGCCAAAGCAAATCAGAATTTCGAGCATATTTAATCCTTCGATCGTAGATTCTTGGAAATCTATTGTTTTTCTATTGTGTCTCGCTCACCGGTGAGCTTATGGGGCTTGATGGGTTATATGAGCACAAAAGTGAGGGATTTAAAATTGGGACACTTTAGGCCTTTCATTCAATACTACCACAATATTTCATTACATACAAGAGTGGCATTGTCAGTCACACTCTGTATGTTTAAACCGATGAACTGATTTTGATTAAATTTTACGCAGATCCTTTGACTCCACAGAAGATAATTAAAAAAAAAAGAAAAAAGTTTTAACACAAAAATACTGTTTGCGCGATAGATGAATTCTCGGATGAATCGTTGACATCTAAAAACGTTAAACCTAGTAAACTGTGATTCAAAATTTTTAAATACCAATTTAATATTTTCTAAGAAATGAAATGGCCGTCCTTGTGTGTTTGCTCTAGCCAGTCCTCTTGTTACCTTGCGGCGAGTGCCGACCAATATATTACAAAGCTAGAGGCCTTGAGCCTTCCGCATTTCACAGATACTATCCTACCTTTCACCTATTAAAACTGTTACGTAACTTTACCTTTACATACAACATTGTTTTTATGAGAAGGTCGATTGTGCTAAATAATCTTACACTTCGGCGATATGGTTTAAGTGCAGTTTCGGTATAATGAAACTACTAAATGAAATTCTTATAAAATTAAAAATGATGGTATGATATACCATCGTGAAATCAGAATTGTTCAAAACTCCAAAATATACTGTTTTGCTGAGAACACTGAGAATAAGAGTGTCCAAACTGAATCAAACCTATTTGAATGTTTGTCATGCGGTTGCACCCACTATAATATTACTATTCAATTAAACAAGTCTAATATTTTTTTAATTTAAGTACGGTTAAGTTAATGCTTAAACTTAACATAATGAATGTGAGCACTGGTAACAAATCACAAACGTGAACCGCCCCGTACATGACGACTAATTACTGCTCGACGGGCAACAATTCTTAAGTGAAATATTACTTTAATTAGTTTACTGCTGTACTTAACATACAACTATTACTGTTGTACATAAATTCCAGCTTTTTTGGGAATGGTGTGCTAAAGCTTGAGGCATATAAATAAAACATTTATAGGGTAAATAACCACAATAAACTACCTGGGTTTATGTTGTTATAATCATTGGTCACTGATAAGTGAACCAATTTTTATAAAAACATTGTTTCATATAGGTCATGCAATGATTAATGATTACAAAATAGAGTCACGTTTCCATCTTTACAGTTTAACCCGAAGGGAAAGCATAAGTTCTACATAATCGTAATATTAAGGCCCCCACATACGATCAGGTCGATCGTTCGTTTATTTTGATCACAGGCTGACCGGACCGGACTCCTGTACAGCATGACTGGTGAAACATATTCAATACTCGAGGACGTGATATTTTGCTAGTATATCAGATGAAAAAATAAAGATTTAGGGAAATGCGTTGATTTTCACTAATGTACAGTTTCTGAGGTTTTTCGATATGAGTTTCATCTATCACTGGCGGTTTTGATTGGTTAACGTCATAAAGTTAACCGAAAAAACATAATACATAAATGCTTAATACAAAACCTCACTCATGCCCGGTTTCTGAGGAACTTTTAACGGCCGTTTATCTATTCAATAGCGCCATTGGTTCGATAAACTAAGAAAGTGCGTTTCTGAATATCGCAATGTCAGATAAAGTCCGTTTATTCTAAGGTTAACTTATCTGACCAACTTGTGCCGTTTATCGATTTCATAACTTTATTTGACGCTTTGCTTCAAGCAAATTACATGAATTTTTAGGCTTTAGCTTGTTATTATTAAATTGTCAGTGAAAGCTTAGTATTAAAATTAACGTGATGAATACAAGCAGCCCATGAGAGTCTGATTTGGAAGTATTGGAGTTTATTTCTATTATTTGAGTACCTACTTAGGTACCTAGAAACTTACGGCCGTTTTCAATAACGTACGGTCTATCTACAGATAAAAATTATTAGTTATAACCGTAAAAAATAGTTCAAAAGTAAACATATATTTTTTAATGTTTTTATAACGAGTAGAAAAAGAGCAGGTAGTCTTGTCTCTACAAACATGAAACAGATGTTGATTTGGTTCTCCGTTAGTATAATATTATGTATTGTGTTCTGTAACGTGGACTGTGGTTGTATTAAAACTACATAGTAGGTAAATGATTTGCAAATTGCAGCATTTTTATTCAGTGTGCGTCTCATGAAAATCGGTTCAGCAGTTTTATAAGAAAAGATAAAGCGCAAACGATAGTTATGAACATGGCAATGGAATGGAAACTAGACGAAACTTTTTTGAACATCAATGAGTTTGACGTTTATTAAAAAAAAATATTACGATAAAATAGCGAATTTTAATAATTTATAACTAAAACAATGCTTATTTACTTATTTACTCTTGAATAAAATATTCGTATTTTTCGCTTATTCGTAAATATTCGTATTCATTAATAAAACTAGTCATAATCCGAATTAAAAATAGCGAATTTTAAAAGACCCATCTAACGACAGATTGTGGAACTGCTTATCTGTTTGATAGTTATTGAACGGTTCATTGCGTACTCAGAAACCCAGCGACAGCTAACCGACGTTTATCTTATAGATAACTTTATTGTATCAATAGCTAATGAGAGTATAACTGAGAACTTCAGAAACCGGGCATCAGAGGAATAAGCAATAACCATTTTTGTACTCTAGAATATGCTACAGTGGGTTTAAAAAAAAATGGATTTCACTGTCGTAAACCTTATGTTCTAAACAATAAAACTGCATTATTAACTCAAAACCCGATTTTTTGTTGAATCGCTCTTGTGAATAAATAAAATCTTGCCAAAAAACCTCACATAAATGACAAGATGCTTGCGATGCCTTATCAAATACATTCTTGATATTTAACTTCGCTGTGGAAACTTTCCAACGTAATTTGACTAAGTAGGTACAGGCTTTACGAACAAAGTCGCAGCAGGAAGGCAGTGTTACACTCTGACCTTTCATGTAACACCGCTATTTATAGTCCTGTCTCAACTCTACCAAAGGTCACGTGTTCTAATCATTTACTCCTTATGCCAGGGGTTCCCAATCTTTTTCAGCCTGCGGCGCAGTTACACGTAAAATATTTTGTCACAGTGCCCTAGTCTGCCTAGCTATTAGAAAAAGATACATAAATAAATATCTTTAATGAATATAGTTGGGTTAAGCTGGAAAATATAGGTCTACCAGAATCTGATGGCAAAGTGAGAAATTAAATTGACTCTAGCAATGCCGGTTGGTGTAATAGGAATAAAACATTTTGATCCTGTTTTTTCCTTATAGCGGCTGATTCTGTGTGTGAAACATGCAATTATATATAAATTTATCCAATGATCAAGGATATTTTTGAAAATCTGCCGTCAAAATTTGCCATCAGATTCTGGTAGACCTATTTAATTTATAATAAAAATAAATATTTAATCATCTACCTGCTTTACATTTCAAATAATATTATAATTTAATTTTACTCACGGCCCGGCGCCCCTCTTGACTTGCCGCGGCGCACCGTTTGGGAGCCCCTGCCTTATGCCAAATAAAATACAGACGAAAAACATATTTCAATTAACCTCCTATTTGTGAACTTTTTTGGCTGTGTTGGGTAATAGCCTTTTAATAACAGGCAATTTTATAAATAGGACAGTAAAGTACATCCTTTTGGAAACTTATACTTCCTTTTGGCTGATTTCAAAAGCGAAATTTTAACAGCTATATTGTAGCTATAGCCAGTAGCCTCCATAACAACTTGGTTTGGACTTTTGAAACTGACATAGAGTTGACTACGGGAAAACATAGCTAGGCTACTTTTTACCATAGGAAACGTTTCTGTGCAAATTTGGGCACACGAAGTCGTGGGCAATATTTGCTTGTTGGTTTAAGTTTTTTTTTTTATTTATTTACCATATAAAACAATACACATTACAATTTTTTTAAATAATATATCATCAAGAAACCACGAAGGTTTATTTAGATGATATTTGGTACAAGTTAGCACCAAATAATTTATAAGTACTAATATTTAAATGTTACTATGACTTAACGTAATAAACAACCAAAGTTTCTTATGTTTTTCTCTTAATTACCTTTTTATTTAGTCAACAATGTTATTATAAACGTTAATTAAAACGTAGATAGTAATGTGCTGTCATTTCTTAGTTTTCATTTGTAAAAACTGATTTTCAGGAAATAAAAAAATAAATATTGTAGTTTTTAAAAGTTGTTAAGTAGTTATGAATACATTAGCGCCACGAACGACAGCCGTAATTTGTTGAGGGCTTACGCCCATAAATAGGACTTATTGTTGGAAAATTCTAGATTTTCCACTCTGTATGACCTGCAACATTTAGTTTGAAAATTTTAATATAAACTATTATTATTGAAACACCACAATATAACATAACAACTAACTACTTAATTTAATAAATAACATAGCTAACAAAATAAGGTATAAGCTACTTTAATTTTGACACAAAAATTCTTCAAATCTTTTTTAAAGGCATAGTATATTTTCAAATTAAACAGGTTAAAATCATAATAATTATGATGTATGAAAAACGACGGGAACTCTAGTTGAAAAGCCGAGCTGTAATGGAAATCTTTATCGATGCATCGAATGCAAAAAGTAAGCCCTGAATCGGATTTCTCTCTTGAAATAACTTTGGGCTATGAGAGCCATAAAACATAGCGTATCCTTATGTATTGCGCACATACTTGTACGCTATAAAATAACTCCTGTAATGGCTGGTCGTAATGATACCCGCATCTGATATATTGAACCATCGAAGAATTGATTTATTCATTGATGGACGCTACGTCATTTGATTGAGCTAATATCATGATCTGTCGGCTGGGTTTGACAAAACGCGACCAAATTACGTAGGTCCGCCATCTGTCTATGAATCAACTTCTCTGTACATTTTCAGTTCACTTCTTTTAATTGCTCTAAGTGGCTGGAGTCGTAGCTGATGAGTTGAGGGTAAATATATCGGGAGGAATTCATGAGTCACGCGGTGTTCAGGTGACAGACGGCTCTGGCAGGCTGCCCGCCGCCCATACAGTTATAGTCTCTCGCTCCACATCGTGTATTTCCGGGATTCCGGCTCCATCTTTTTGAAGTGTCTGGTCAAATTGAGTAATTGAAGGTCCTATCCATAATCACTACATAGTATAAAACAAAGTCGCTTTTTCTGTCCTCATGTCCCTTTGTTCCCTTTAATCTTTTACGCAACGGATTTTGATGCGGTTTTCTTTAATAGATATAGTGATTGAAGACGAAAGTTTATGAGTATAATAACAATAATTAAATACTGTTATTTTTAAGGTTTCTAATCTGATGTTGTAAATAATTACATTTTTTTCAGTGAGTGTCATAGGCAATATATTTTATACCCGTTCGAAGCCGGGGCGGGTCGCTAGTGATATTATAAATGCGATAGTGAGTCTGTTAACTGGTTGTCTATCTATCTGTCTGTCACTTCCTCACGTTTAAACCGCTGAAACAATTTTAATGAAGTATGGAGATACTTTTAGTTCCGGGAAAGGACATAGAAGAAATGTCTCATTAGTAATAGATATTGCGTAAAACTGCGCCTTCCGTTTCTGCCTTAAGTTATGTGCGGACTAGGTACTAGGTAGAGGTGAAAGGCTTGGCAGGAATGAAAGGAGAGTACTGTTCGATTTGTAGGTCTCTTCCGTAGGTTGAGGAGTGAGCATGGCGTGGCGGGCACACTAGTGGTAAATCAGTGGTAACACTAGCTTATTGGAAGATCGCATCAGGCGGTGTCATTTGTGTGGTTGTCAAGTGTCATAGTAATAGGGAGTGCCTCCGCTCCCGGCGCCGGCTCCCAAAGATATCAGTAATGGGAGCCGGCGGTAAGTACACTGCCGGCAGCCGAGATATAAAACAACGGCTGCCGGCGCTGGCACTCAAAATGGGAGCCGGTGATAATGCGTAAAGCGCTAGGTTCCACTCCCGATACACAAATTTTAAAAAGAAATAATTATAATCTCAATTAATATATTCGACTTTACCGACTTCCAAAGGTGAAAGTTAAGTAGGTACCTATTTGTTCGGCTGTGGATATTTTAGTTTTTTGTGATGCATTTTCTTAGCTTAGCCTTACTTTAGCTACCTTTTTTCAAAAAAGTAAGATTTTGCACCACAGCTACAGTTATGAAGCCCGTGGTATACTTCCGAAGGTACTGAACAGAACTTCAGATTCCTTATACTTATTAGAGAGTTTCAGCGTTGTTTAAAGAAGCAAAGATATTGTATTATGCTACTATGCAGATCACATTTGTCAGCATCATCAATACCACCATTAACCCATCAAGATTCAAGCCCCATACGAGCACCGGTGATCGCGTCAACAATAGAATACAATAGCATTTCCAAGAATCCACGATCGAAGGATTCAAATATGCATCCTTACAATATGACTATTTATGACCTTATTATTTGTAATTTTCATAGTCCTTTAGCTCATCTGTCATTTGACAAGCGATGTTTGCCGAATAGGCGCCGGCAGCCTATTCGGCAAACATCGCGTGACTTCGGCAAACTTCGGAGTTCGGAAAACAGCTCCGGCCATTTCAGCGACCGGTGCCGGCAGCCATTTCGGCAACCGGCGCCGGCAGCGGAGGCATTAAGTTGTTGGTAGATATTGTATGCAAGTGATTCGCCCCTTAGTGCCACCGCATATTAGAGACACGAAAGTTTTTAGATAGACTATCGCATAACAAAAAGTACTAGACGAGCACATTTGAAACAAAACGTCTCACAGAAAAAGATGTCTAATGCGTACTGTGTACAAGAACTGCACGGCGACAAGTCTGACTAACGACTGTCGGCTTCCCTTTGAAGTGTATGCGAGCGCGCACATCAACGCCAAAACTGTTTAGCGGTGTACCTAGTCTGATGTAGGCGCGTGCGATGCGTCGTCGTAGACAAAACAGTTTCGTCTTGGTATGCGCCGCGTGGTAAACACAACTGTTTTTCTTTAGTAGTAAAGCTGACTCGTCTATGTGAAACAAGATGGTCTAAAAACTGTCGTGTCTCTAATGTGCGGTCTGCCTTACGGTAACACCAAGCGATCTCGAAGCTGTGTGCGACCTATACCTACAACATTCAAGGACAACATTACTTTATTTCGTATTCTATCGTTATTATTTTACTTTCCTCGGAAACCTCACTAAATTATATTCTCTCGCAAATATAGCCTTTGAAATATTCATGTTTCATGTTTGAATTTTTAGTAGGTATTGAAGTAAAAATATTTCCAATAAATATACATTCTTTGACGCCTCAGGTAATAAAGGGGAAAACCTATGCTTATCGTGTTAAATACGAGTAAAAATTAGTCCAGAAATTATTGTAATAAATGGTTACCGTGAGTTTGACCGATACGATGATGTCGTGCGTAACTGACCTCGCCTCTTTATTTAACCAGGTACTTATTAAAAAAGTATATTATAGTTTAATAGAGTAAGATTGTACAATGTACAATATGCTTACGGTCTTAGTTCACAGTGGAATAAGACAAGATGCAAATGGCGTTGAAGAAATATAGAATTTGAAATAATTATGTGAAATGGTACGGTAGACAGCAGCGGTTGTGACTAAAGTTGTGAATCGTCGTGTCGCCCTTCGTCTCGTCTCGTTTCCGTGTGAACATACCTTAAAAAATAACTTTTAATATTTATTGCATACTGTTTGTTGGATACTAATAATATTATTGGTTACACTGTACACATTTAATATAACATAATCCGAACTATTCTATCGGTCAAATATCGCTGAAGGCATTTTAGGGCTGGCGGGTACTGTATCAAATTAACAACTACCCAAAAGTTAAGCTCACCTTAACTGAAAGTATGCGAACCTTACTGTTTAAATAACAATTTGTAACCATTAGTATGCCTTCCAGCATTTCTCGAAAGGAATTTCTATTACTACCAATAGCTGTTTGTTATCGTATCAAAAATTGAAGAATATTGCGAGTCTGTGACTCTAATCCCCTTACTATTGAAATACTCTCTCTGTTATGTGCCAAAAATATTAATTTTCAAACCTACAAGCAATTTAAAATGTTCTTCGCGTTTCAAAGCTAAAAACGCTGTAAAATATAAGCCAGTATTAGAACGAATTGAATTCAATCGAATTCAATCAAATAAAACCGAACAATTTAATAAATAGAAGCAGTTTAAATGTGTGTTAATTGCGTTAACATTGGAATATTCAGTTAAAACGGTACAAACGATCGTGTGACCTAGTTCTGAGGTCGCCCACTGGACACACGTTTCATAAGCACAAGTTGTTCAACAAACTTTTCCAAAATAAACCCAAGAAAACATCAAATATAATTAACAATTAAACGGAGAATTTAACAACTTATTAAACGCGTTTGAAAGTTTTTTGCAATTTTATTATGAAAATTGCCTACGGCTTACGAACAAGAAACAATCCGTCTCGTAAAAATATACGAACATCTTGAAAAATGAATAATTTGTCCTAAATCCTACAGTCTTTTCCTTGTATTATTTTTGACAAGAGTTTATCCATTCGATAGCACCTCCGACTGGCTAACGTCAAACAGTTAAAACCAATCAGCAACGCTATTGAAAACATAAGCCCCTGTCAACAGACCACAGAAAATGGGCATTATTTGGATAAAAATGATGGTATGAAAACATACTTCACACTTAAAACGTTTTATGAACATTAATTTAACGATTATACAGCTATAAAATAACCGCACCGTAAGTGTGCTTAATATCACATTAATCTCACTTAATCTGTAAAAATGCAGATGACAATTTTTCCCTCTATTTATTATCGGGATGACTGTATTTTAGAACTCTCTTACCTGTCTAAGTGTAAGTGTAACCTAGACTCTATGCTCTATCCTGCTTATTAACATTACTCATTAGTGATATCTGTCTGTCTGTGTTACTTTTAACTCTTAAGCGGTTAAACCGATAATTATGAAATTTAGTATAGAAATACTTCTGAGAGACGGAAAAGAATATTGAATAGTTATGGTTGCCGAAAAAGTTACGACATCCGCGCGATAAACGAATTTTGGTGCAACAAAGTTGCGGGCTTGATTTAAGGGGGCGACTAACCCAAAATTTTCGATTTTATAATTCATTTTTATACTTGAAAATAAGCCTCGAATTGTTTCATTTTCTAAAATTAAACACTAAATTATATTTCCAAGGATTCGACCTGAGCAAAAACACGATAAGTATCTTAAAATTTTCTCGATAGAAACAAATCACAAAGCTGCATCTAATTTTCACGAATTTTCCATTTATTGCCATAACCGTGCATTGAACTAAGTTAATATTTTAACACATTGTATAAAATTCTATCATTGAGAAACCGACCTATCGGATTTTTAAAATGTTGTATATTTATCGAGTTATTGAGGAAAAACTAAATTGGCGATGAATCCGCGTCGTCCTTTTCACCTGGCATATGAAAGACGGGCGTGAGTATGAAGAGAGAAGGACGATGTTTGATTTTTTTGGTTAGTCGCCCTCTTAATATAACGTTAGCTATTCTCTGTTGAATGCTGGCGATGATGATTATTAATTACAATGCAGCTAAACACTCAGACACAATATGTCCACACGCGCTTAATTAGTGGACATCCAAGCGCCGCGCCGCTGTTAGTTAATATTATTAACTAATACGGTTAATTAGCATAAATTAATGAGTTTTTAATGTCATTGTCATCATTAAGATAAAGTTCAATCCTAATTATGTATTTTAATTATTATTGAATTAATAAAGTTATAAATTATGATAAAATAAACAATATGCTGCAAATACTTAGGAATAGCTCTTGCCTGTTTAAATCATTTAGAGCCTGTTTCACTACTTCAGGAAGTACTTATAGTTTCGTCACTTATCAGGATAAGTGACGAATAGGCTATCCACCAATTAACTTGACAGATCAAGTATGGAGAATCTGTCAAAAAAGTTGTGAATAGCCTATTCGGAACTTTATCAGAAAGTGGTGAAACAGGTCCTTTGTTGTAGATTCAGTTTTTTGAAAAAATGGATTATAACAACATCTAAATATTATTGATTCCATTTATAGCCCAGGTACATTAGTAAGAATATAGAAATACGTATGTAACCATAAAATCAATGGATGTTAGTTTAATGATGAAAAATGATAGCTCGGCTGGTTCAGGGCTGATGTCTCTGTGATTGATAGCCGCTGATTATCAAGTGCACATGATTTATCATCCAGAATATACACCAATTGCATGCATCATGGTGTATAATGGTGCGGTTAGTTAGGTGACAACAATAATGTTAATTTTTTTACGAGCCTTTACTATCCCACTGCTGGGCAAATGCCTCCTCCAAGTTCTTCCACCTAACTTATTAGATAACTTGTTAAGTATTAGTGAGGGAGCCCTAGAACAAATTTTTTTGTGATTACTAACAAACAATTTTTTTGTGAGTAGGTACATTTTGATAAGACGAACAACATTTTTATTTTCGAAAAATCTCGAAAGTGGTAGCTAACAGAGATAGAAACGATTTCATACTTTGACTTGATGGTCCTAAACTATTATATGGATTATTTTATTTGTAGGACAAGGTTACTCTTAAATTATATACCTAACTATTAACCTACCAATATACAAAAAATCTGCTGGTTAGGGTTCCGTTTTAGGATACAGTAGTCAACCAAGTTTTGTTGATTACAGAACCCTAAGTTACATACAATTGCTTGTGATTTCGCGGTATAGCGGCCTAACCGCTCGTTCGCGTGGATGCATATAAAATCGAGTCTGAAAAAAAAAAAAATCTGAAAAGAATCTGAGAAAAGAAAAAAATGGTTTGACTGCAATAGACTAGTATAGAAGTAGAAGTTAGTGTTAAAGTCCTAAAGGGATAGGGAGTGTAAGGACTTAGAACGCAAATATCCTTTGCCGTGCCTGCACTGCTAGACAAAGGCCTCTCGGCTCTCCCAAGGTCTCCACTCTGCTCGGCCTAAACTAAGAAAGTTTACCATAGCAAAATGTAACCTTTTATGAACATATATAATTTCCTACATAATATTATACCTAAAAGTTAAAGGGTTTATCCTGTAGCTAAGCCACGATCAAAGCTATATTACCTTCTTCGGGAAGAGGATCGGAAAAGCTATAATAGTTTGGGCAATATCCGATTAGAGCTAAAATTACCTTATCCGTGTTTTATCAGTATCTTAAACAAGGATTTAGCTAATAAAATTAAAAGACCTTAATTATATTACATAGATATTAGCATTAGAGTATAATGCTTTACCTCCTTACCTAATACCTCCAAAGTGTTTAAATTGTCAAACTGTACCTACACTTTGTAAATTTTCCCCAATTATCACACAAAATATATTGATTATCATTTTTGTATGTTTGTATGCGTGTATGCGTGTGCGTGTGTGTGTGTGTGTGTGTGCGTATGTGTGTTTTTGTTTGTAGTGTGCAGTAAAACCCTACTTCTCTATGCAAAAACGTTGTGTTGTCCATTATGATGTCAGTTCGTCCTTACATGGCGCTGCGGGCTCCAATTACTTTACGCTTGTTAGTTGTTATATTGAACTAACCGTATTGAAAATGTTTTGGCCTATATTGTTACAGCCCTGGGCTGGCCATATAGACTTTTAGGAATATATAATATATATTTCTTTATTTTTACAGCCGAAAACATAATATCTTGCTAACTTATTTTGGAACTTATTTTTGACAATACGATTTTTGTTGGTATTAAAGTAAAGATTGCAAGGTTATGAGTTATGACTATTTTATAATAGGTTTTTACTATTTTAAGCAAAACAACTTTACTTGACTTTATAGCTTTGGCCGGAAACGCACTTCAGCCATTCCGGTGATGCAGACGTAGTTGCGGTAATCGTTCTCTTTCGGTCTAAAATTGCTGATTTGCCTCTTTTAAAAATAAAACTTATATTTAAGCAAAAGACCAACGAAACCGGCCTAAATGCATGTGATAAGAACAGCAAAATTCAGCACAAAACACAAGGACTAACATCGAAGTAGTTTTCTGTTCCGGGAGAGGCGTCAAAGGTAATTTGAATACCGCCAGGCCTCTGATTAACCCTATAGACGCCTATTCCAAATATTGACCTTTCCTTTCTTTAGAATTAAAAGAAAGGTCAATATAGATTATAGAGTCAAGTCAGTGAATAGATTAAACCCTTACTTATATTATAAGGATATACAAAACGAAACTATATACTCAGTGTGGATCTTTTTATTAGTAAAGTAGGAAGTAAATTAAAGAATTTTCTATAGAATCGTCAATCGTCAATACTAAAGAAGCTTATTAAATATTTAAAACATGCATAAAACAGATACCAAACTTCGTGCGCCCGAAAATTATCGCGCGGGAACTTCACGCTTCTCCGGGATAAAAACTATCCAAAGGGATTTAGTATTTTTTCTTCTTTATGTAAAGGCTTGTGTTGAAGCCGACAATGCCAGCCTATTTAGTCTATTTGTTTATTCAGTTATATTTCCCAGATTCACTTTCTTTCAAATAAAAAAAGTACAATACAGTCAACTTTAGCACAGTCGGAACTTCTAAGATAGGAACACAGAGCAGCACATTCCAGAAGCTAAGCGCTGATGCCACAATGCGAGATCGGTATGTGGCAGCTAGGGAATGCAATCCCGCAAGATAATTTCAATCCCGGTATTTGCGGGACTGATCCATCACAATCCCGCTGGATCCCGGTATTTGCGGGATCCCGCAGGGTGGAGTTAAAATTTTAAAATAAATCGTTATAATGACTTTACTTGATAGACCCCGTTTTATCCTTAGAAACTCAAATAAAACAAACTTTGCCGGACACTTTTTTACAAGACCTCAGACTTTTAGATATAAAAATAAAAAGAAGCTGAACATTTTGTTTGGAAATGGCTACGTAATAAATAATAATAATAGTTAAAAAAAACCTAAAAACACGCTCCTAATTATTTTCATCTTTTATTAGAATTATTAATTTTAATTTGAAACATAGGGAAATTATTGTCCTACAAGATTCGGTTACATACATACAGCCCAAGCTTATAAAAGTATGCTAAAAAAGTTGAGGCATTAATTGTGTCGTCTGCCAAACGGCTCCTGATATTCGACAGAAGGTAGCCAGCAGCTGAAAGAGTTCGCTCAGCTTCCACGCTGGTTAGTACAATTGTCATTTAAAGTGAATTACAGGTGAATTGAAGGTAAATTGTTTATAGTGGGCTGCCTTTAGCCAGTTCACGCACCCCCGCGCGCAGAGTTACACATATGAATCACGATCCTTTGTAATCCCGCCAGTCCCGCGGGATCCCGCTAAATTTTCGACCGGGATTAATCCCGCAAAATGCATGCGGGATCCCAGTATTTCGGGATCCCGGTATCCCGGTATTGCATTCCCTGGATTTCTGGGACCGTACAGAGATGCTATGGGATCCAGATCGAGATAATAGACAAATTATTTCATTAAAGATTCCCATTACACGACACACATAGTGTATTTAATGCAGAATGTACCTCTATAGTAATGTCGCGCATTCAGAAACATTTGATGCTTGTTAAATTGCTAAAATATATTTAATTATAACTGGATTCACTTAGGTAGAAAATATTATACTTTATCTCAAAATTTTTACTAAGTCTAGAAGTAAGTAAGCATTGAATGCCCCTGAATGCGACCGTAAATTAATAAGGTCCAAATACCTTACTATTAACTTTCATGTCGATAACATAAAAGCAGAATAGAAAATTAAGTACACAGTGATAAAGCGTTGTGTGCTTTAGCAGCTTTAAAGTCTTTCGTATGGTAATGTGATTACCATAAAAATCAGGCACTTGAATTAATTTAAAAGTATGAGTTCTCATAATAGATTATACTAAAATTATTTTATCGTTTTAGATAAAACCAGGGCTAGCTAGATAGCTAACCCTGGTTTTCTCAACTTTGCGTAACGAGAGGTTAAGGAAAATGAGTCCTTTGGCACACACAAAACAATTGGATTGTCAGAAAGCTTTACTAAAAATCGCGTGATAATATTAGTACCGTTATAAGATGCCGAAATTTCACATTTTCATAATATAAGTTTGAGGCAAAGTTAGATAAGTTATCAATAAAACGCTTCCGAATGTACGTCCGCTGGAAATCGGAAACATGAATATTGGACGAATATTTAATTCATTTTGGACGCTGGTTCCACACTCGTCGTATGAAAACTTTTAGTTAAAAAACTGGTTTAAAACGAACGTCGGCAAAAATGTCAAACAACTTTTAAACATTAAAGTTATTTCGTTTAACTGGTATGTTGACTTTTTTGTTTAGCTCTCAGTTAATTGGTTCTTTTTATTATTACTATTTACTGTACTAATGTTTACATATTCACGTCAACATTTTTAACAAGTTATTCGATTATCGTTACAACGATATGTAGAAACTGAATTGAATATTTCTTTGATTGCTTATTATGTAAATTGACTCAAGGAAGACTTCAATTACGAGTAACGTTTTTGCTCTGTTAACTTAAATACACATATGACATAACATACTTACTACTTACTTACTTAGTAACAACCAAAACGTTATTATTTGTCATTCATTTTAATGATCAATAAAAATAAAAATAAATATCTATTAATTATATTAAAATGAAAATATGCGAAAAATTAAAACAAATTCACAATTTGTAAAATAGCCGACATTTTATATTATTTTTTGTTTATATCTACTTTTGAATACATCAAAGTAGCCATGATCCATTACATCGCATTAGAATATAGATATTTAATATGGTCTACGTTGTCCATGAAGCCATTCATAATGATTTACCATTTAAACACGAAACTGTTACTCTCAACTAAGTAGGGCATTAATTTGAAACTTTTTAAAATTAAAGGACTATTTAAACTCATAATAATTGAGTAACTACTCTAACTCAAAGCACAGTAAGTAGGTTCTGCTCTCAGCGATTATTATTATTCATCGGAGTTTATACTATTACACTAACTCTGTGGCACTCGAGCTTTTACTCAAACTAACCTAGTTGAATAGCTGTTTCATACATAATTATTATTATGTTAGGTTAAAATTATTCAGATTTCATTACCATAACGAGACCCTACGAAAACATTTTGAATTTTGAGCTGCACTAAATTCGTGTCGTGTCGTGTGATTTTGTTAGTTTTTATGTTGGAGTTCCAAATCAACAATTTGTAGGATTAGAAGTAAGGCATTGCAAATGAAAAATGTACAGTTACAAGGCGCAAAGCCGTACCCGATAGTTTCTTAGCTTCAAGGCGCAACAAAGTTTCGAACTACGTCCATTAGTTTTATATTTTTACAGGTTACTTATAGACCAGGCTCAATAATTTTTAAAACAAAAAAAATTACAGTAGGATGAAACCCAAAAGGAGGATAATATTATAAAAATTAAGGGAAAAATAATTTACGGGCGATCTGAGTTAGGGAAAAGTGTGGGGGGAGGTTTAAAGGGGGAAAAACGGTTTATCTCGATTTCTGGCAAAACTAATATTCCTATGAAAAAAAGTTAAATGGCAAAGTTGTAGGTAAAAAAAAGATGTAAAACTTTTCTATTTACACTTTTTCTCCATAACCTCAAAATTTACGTGAAAAATTCAAAAAACCATATTTTTGGTTTTTTATTTATCTTTTACAAAAATTTTTTTTTCACGAAATTTGGTGAAAACTTACATTTTTATGTCCCAGATACGCTGTCATCTATTTGATTTGAAATATTTATTTTTTCACCTTATTTTGAATTTATATCGAAAAAATACTCTAATTTTCAATAGAAAATTTGACCGTCAAAATATCAGCTTTTTTCAAAAAGTTGGTATGCTGTCTGTTCGTTGAAATTTCTACTTTCCGATGGAAAAAACATATATATTTCACCATATTAAATCCTCTCAGAAAATGCAAAAAATCGAAAAAAACACGAATTTGAAAAAAAAAATTAATCATTATGAATAATTTCATCAAAAAATGTGATTTCTACAATTTGTTACAGTTAAAAAGTTGATTTATTTAATTCTTATTACATTTCTGTCATGGAAAATCTCATTATATATAAATATATATGTAGATCTATACTTATAAAATAACATGTCCTGACTGACTGAATGATTCATCATCGCTGAGCAAAATCTCTTAAAATTACAGCCAAAAAATTTGGTGAGTAAGGTTGTTTTATTATAAAGTAGAAATCCACTACGGAAGGAATTTCGGAAATTTTACCCCGAAGGGGGTGAAATAGGGGTTGAAAGTTTGAATGAAAGTCCGTCATTTCTCAAGTTAGAAACGTGAAAGTTTATTTTTGGGCTACTGATTAAAAGTGAATGGATAGGTATTTAAGCGTTTTTGGAAATTTTACCTCCAAGGGGGTGAAATAGGGGTTGAAAGTTTGAATGAAAGTCCGTCATTTCTTAATTTAGAAACATGAAAGTTTATTTTTGGGCTGCTGATTTAAAAATGAATGGATACTTATTTAAAACATTTCTGAAAAACCTACATCTAAAGGGGTGGAATAGGAGTTGAAAGTTAGTACGAAAAACCTAATGATTGAAAATAAATAAATTCGTTAAAAATAATAAAAATTGTTATTATTAATACAGTTTATATTGGGGAAAATTATTCATCTTTGTTATAATACTATGCTGAGACGGATCAAGTCGCGGGCAACAGCTAGTCGTACTATTAAATGTAGATACTTTATTCTGGTTACGTTATTCATTAGTCATTACAACATATTTAAACACATTAATCTTATCATAAAATCAAAATATATCTTAAAAGACATAAAAACATTACAACACTTAAAAGATATAAAAAAATATTTTTTTTTGATGAAATTATTCATAATGACTAAAAATTTTTTTCAAATTCGAGTTTTTTTCGATTTTTTGCATTTTCTAAGAATATTTACTATGGTAAATTTTCTGGTAAGATTTACCATAGTAAATCTTCTTAGAAAATGCAAAAAATGAAATATATATTTTTTTCCATCGGAAAGTAGAGATTTCAACGAACAGAAAGCATACCAACTTTTTGAAAAAAGCTGATATTTTGACGGTCAAATTTTCGATTGAAAATTAGGGTATTTTTTCGATATATGTAAATTCAAAATAAGGTGAAAAAATTAATATTTCTAATCAAATAGATGACAGCGTATCTGGGACATAAAAATGTAAGTTTTCACCAAATTTTGTGGAAAAAAAATAATTTTTGTAAAAGATATAAATAAAAAACCAAAAATATGGTTTTTTGAATTTTTTACATAAATTTTGAGGTTATGGAGAAAAAGTGTAAATATAAAAGTTTTAGATCTTTTTCTTACCTACAACTATGCCATTTGTCTTTTCTTCATAGGAATATTAGTTTTGCCAGAAATCGAGATAAACCGTTTTTCCCCCTTAAAACCTCCCCCCACACTTTTCCCTAACTCAGATCGCCCGTAAATTATTTTTCTCTTAGTTTTTATAATATTCTCCTCCTTTTGTAATGGGTTTCATCCTACTGTAATTTTTTTTCACTTTTCATTATTTTTGAAGGTCAATTGGTCCTGGTCTATTACTGCTATCTATATAAATAAAAATTTATTTTGTTACTCTCCCCTTAGGGAGATCTTAACTCGAGTACGCCTGAACCGTTTTGGCTAATTTTAGTCTTTAAATATTCATGGAAATCAAGCGATGGTTTATATTATGAAAAAAGTGATGCGAAGTTCACCGGGCTATTTAGTAACATTATTTATATTTTGTGTAATACCATTTGTCAAAAGTACAGATACTATTTAATGACGTCACTATGTGATTGATGACGTCTTAGGTCCCTTATCTTCGCTATGAAGGGCTTTCAACCGTGAACAGTGACAAAGCCTTCGGAGGATAAATAAAGTGTAAGGTCCTTTATTTCCACGTCACGTATTTGTTTTTAGTTTTCCACTATCAGAAATAGATAAACGATCCAAATCAGGTAACCTGAAAAGGTATCCTTTTCGACTACTGCTACATAATAAATATCTTAATGTATTTTTATAGTTTCTGTTTTCAATATTTTCCTCGGCAATTCTGTAATTAACCTTCAATGATTTTGTTTTTAAGAATTAAAGGCAATAAATAGCCTGCATACAAAAATAATTAAATAACGAAACATTTATAACGTAACGTATGTAGAATTTCGCCATTTGGTTGAGTCTATAAATAAAAAATATAAAAATAAATCTTAGACATTTTGAAAATACTACTATACAAAAACCTGGAATAGGTAATAGAGGATTTTCGTAGAGTGTCGTAGAGGCTCGTAGGCCGGCGTAGAGCGGCGTAGCCTTATCATTCCTTGCTACGAGCAAGCGTCAATAGGAAATATTATAACTACCCTACTATTTTATTATAGTGAGCCTTTGAAAGATTTATAATTTATTGTTTTTTTTTAATAATTTAAAGCCTTTGTGGCCCAGTGGTTTAGATTTCTAGACAAAATCTTTGGTTCGATTTCTGTATTCGGAGAACGCTTGAACAGTGCGATCAAAGTGAATTGGATGATGGGTTGGATAAGCTAAATTATTTTTAGGGTTCCGTACCCACAGGGTAAAAACGGGACCCTATTACTAAGACTTCGTTGTCTGTCCGTCTGTCCGTCTGTCCGTCTGTCCGTCTGTCCGTCTGTCTGTCACCAGGGTGTAACTCGAGAACGGTAATAGCTACAAAGTTGAAATTTTCACAGATTGTGTATATCTGTTGCCGCTATAACAATAAATACTAAAAACAAAATAAAATTTATAATTAAGGGGGGCTCCCATACAATAAACGTGATTTTTTTGGCCTTTTTTGCTCTATATCAATAATAGCAACAAGTAGGTACTTGAATTTTTCACACAATCCTTAGTTTTATGTTTACTTTAATATTTTATAATAATATTAATATAAAATAAATAATTAAGAGGGGCTCCCATACAAAAAACACAAATTTTGGCCTAATTTTGCTCTATAATGGTACGGAACCCTTCGTGCGCGAGTCCGACTCGCACTTGGCCGATTATTTATATATTTACATAGAATAATTAGATTACCTATCATACGAAAAGGCTTTAGCATAGATCGTGTTTACTTTATCCGTCTCTAACAACCGTACAAAGCGCCTCGGGGAAGGTTCGTTTCCCATAGGTCTTAGGTCTACTCGCCCTTTACAAGAAACTTACTATAAAGTAAGCTTTAATTAGACTATTTTCTGTTTCAATATCTGTTGGATACCCATAGAAAAGTTTATAAAAAATATTTCAACCACAATAATTTGAACATCAAGCGACTAACTACTACTAAATATTTTAAATATCTTTTACAATAAACATAAACAGCTTTTAACAAAATAAACTTGTTATAAATTTAATGAATATAATCGGTACTTCCATGCTTACATTGTAGGTTTTGGATATTAGGTATGTGTATGTCTATTACTCATTTACGTTTAATCAGTAAAATCGAATTTAGTAAATTCTTGCATTATAAAGATCTACTTAGTCCGACCAAAAGACATAAAATTAAGATAGTTTTAGCTTTAAAAATATTATGAAAAGTTCTCGATAAGAGAATATTCCCCTAATTATAACTTTCTGTAGTTTGCCAGTTTCGGGTAACATCTACGCTTACATAATAAATTATTACATCATATAAAAGTTCTTGAGGATAAAATTCTACTTATTATTTAATATGCGATAGTACGTGATAAATGCGAATCATTTGTATCTTAATTTCAAGCCGCTTTTCTATAATGCCATTGTTAATATCATATTCATATTTTGTCTATATTCAAATACGTTATGGGAATTCATTTTAATAATATGTTAATTGTATATAATATCGTTGTTTGAGCCTGAACTGTTATTTGTTAAAAAAAATGCGTGATTATTATTAATTGCAGTACTAACCCATCAATCCCCAAAGCTGCAGCCGGCTGCCGCATGACAATTGAAAATCTATGACAGAATACTGATAGTTATAAAAGTATATACTAAAAAAATTATCAGTCCATCAATCCGTGGGCTAGACGATCAGTTTTCCGTCAATCTTTACCAGACTGATGGATCAGATTGATGAAATTGAATAAAACTAATCGTGAAATTACGTCTATTGTATCTGCGATACCCACGATGGAGGTGTTAACTGCCGTCTGCCGCACTCAGAGACGAATACCTATAATTACTTAACTGTAATTAAATTAAATAATGAAATAAAATTAACATGAGCCACATACATTATCTGCCAAACTCTTCATTAAATTGAAGTTTAATTATCATTTTTCTCTGAGTGCTGCTGCAAGAGTATAACGTAAGCCCGCATAGATTTTCAGACGCGTCCACTGACTAGTATCCACAGACCTGAAGTATACATCTTCTTATATATAAAATTCTCGTGTCACAATGTTAGTTACCGTACTCATCCGAAACGGCTTTACTGATTTTTACCAAATTTAACATGCATATTCAGTAGGTCTGAGAATTGGCTACTGGCTACTTTTTATATTGATAAGTGCATTTGTTGAATAAATAATAGTAAATTATTAAAACTCGAGACTGACGGCGACCATTGTTTGTGCGACGGGATAGCGATGGACGTTGCCATGGTGACATACTTATTGAGTCATTTCAATAAAATAATATGGGCGAAATACTTTATATTGCAAAACAACATTTGCCGGGACAGCTAGTATTATAATATAGAAGTATATTTTATTAAACTCGTATGAAAGGTAATATTTCTGAACCACTCACTGCGCGGCTTAAGGGATTATCGCGCATCGCAAAGGGCAGCCTATAATAACGTCTAGCCTTTGGTGTTCTGTAGGGAAAGTTTTATATCTCGGATATCTCCACTCGTAAGCGCTTTTACACCTCGCTCATCTACAGCCACGGAGTGTATAAATACACCTAAAAGGTCTACTTACATTGGTCGAGACTGTAGGTTAAAGTTCATGTTTTACATTATTCGAAAGCAATAAAGTTCAATATTATAATTTACTAGACGCGCCGGTCAACTATATGAATTACTTATAAACTGTTCCTGGACTTCCACGATTATTTTAAGACTAAAATAAAAATAATAGCCAAAGCGTTTCTGCCATTCTCGAGTTATAGGGAGACTAACAAAATTTTAATTCTTCTTTTATTAAATGGAAGATGTATATTATTGTATACTCTTGAAAACGCTTTGGTTTAATAATTTTTTTGTATCTTATTCTCGTATAAATATCGTCAGTTTTCCCACCAAAAAAGTGTATAAAGCCGTAACATCAATACTAATATTAAATACGAAAATACGTCTGTCTGAATTTAAATGCCGCTTTAACGATAATGATTTCTTTCGGAAAATCGTTATATTTTCATGTTTTGTGTGTTACTCAATCATGCGTCACCCTTTGTGCCTGCCAAATTCCCTGGATATTCGCCATTTATTTTGAAAGGTGACAAAGGTAGACGAGCAGTCTAATCCCAAAAGTATACACTATTAACCTGCTGTCAAGCCGAAATGTGATGCTATATTTTTACCCCGTAATATTCTACCCTTTATTTGTTTACACGAACTCGGAAAGATATGTTTTAATCAAAATATTTCTTAATATTAGATGACTAATTGCTTGTTTTCACCAGCCGACTCCTAACGCCCTAGCGTTAGGAGTCGACACCGTAGTGTTCCCTGGTAGCCCTTATATTTCCTTCAAGATTTCACAAATTTTTGTATGTAAGGACTTCCGTGAACCATGTTGAGTTCTTTCAAAAACCTGTTTGTTTTATGAAATACATGACCCAAAAAGACCGAATCTTTATATTGTTTTATTCAGTTTCATATGCATGCATAATGCACAATGTTCCGTCCAGGAAATTCATTCCTAGGCATACAGGCCAACATCATTTGGTCGGATCATGTAAATTCAATGTTAATTGTGGTCTTTCGGCTGGGTTTGACGTTAAGCGACCAAACTACGTAGGTCCCCAATTTGCCTAGGAATTAACTTCACTGATAACTGTACATAAACAATATTATGTTATGTGATAACGAAGCCTGAAAACAAAAATAATTTAAAAATTTGCACACCTTTAAAATCTTTCATTTATCTTATCATAAGACGGTTTTAGCCATAAAACAATTTGGCATTATATTACGAAGGTATAAAGAAAAAACTTCAAAGAATGAAAAAAGTTTAAGAACTTTTGCATGACACTTTGTGCGAAAAACTCTCATCTGCCATCTCTCAAGTAAAGGAGCTCCATTTTACAAAAGACGACCACTGAGCACACAATATAGTATAATGCCTTCGAAAATGCAATATTTACAGGTGAGATCTAATATCGGTTGCAAAACTATATTAGTGCCATTCTAGTAATATATTGTGCCATTAAAGTGATAATAATCATATTGTGTGCCAGATGGTAACATCATCAGGCCTACTCGATTTTCCATTCGCTTTCATCGTGCACAATGGCAAACAGCGAGCGAGTAAATTAAAATTAAACGCCGATACGGGAACAATTACACATTTAAGGGATTTAAATCGTTATCGCAACGAAATGCATAGTTGTGTATGGCCGATAAGCGCAGGGCGCGCGGCAGCGGCATAGGCGGCAGTCATACCGCGAGAGCTCGGGCGGGCAGACGCGCGCGGTGCCCGCTGTGCCCCCTATGCCACTGTGCCACCACCGGCCTGACCTAGCACCAGGTAAATACAACAGCACCACACTTCTCGATCAACCCGAAAATCACATCACTCTATTTACAAAACATCGCGACCCATTATTTCGGACGTGTTTCGTTGTTACGGTAATTAGCTAAACGTCACGATAATGTGATGAAGATGGATGTGGGAATTGTAAAACATCTCGATCTTATCGGGACCTTGAGAAGAGCTCCGAATTGATCTACTTATCGGGCTAATACGGCGCTATCATCATCGCAGCTTAATAACAAGATCATAAAAGATGTCGATTGTCTTGTTTCTGCCAGTTATCTCTATTTAATAAAACATGACATAAAACGGATTATGATGAGAGGATATGATGGATGTGCTCTCAAGACATGGAGCAGTAATTTCGAAGCAAACAGAAAAGCATGAAATCGAGGAACTATACTAAACCTATGCCAAAATTGATGGCGTTACGAGAGAAGGACCATAAAATTTATGGCCGACAGAAAATTTATCGATAACAGAGGACGACTGGATACACTAAATATTATGAAGACAGTTGTTATTGTTCGAATGAAACACCTGTGTTGTCTTTACACAAGGTGTGCACTGTAGGTTACGGAGTAATGAATGGATCGATTTAAATAAATACCAGGTAATGTAGGCGAGAAACGGTCACGTTTTAATTGTTGACATTCTACTGTATTCCACTCATAAATATTATTACATAATACACAGCTATACCGAGGAACAAGCAATAAACCAATTTCCATATCACAAAAAACTTAAATACTATAAACTTTTTGTCAATTTAATCTTTTAAACACGTTTAGTAATCAAAAACTCTGCGCAGTTTTTGCTACCTTCAACAAAAAAATAGTCCATGATAATTTCAAACTTGTCAATGATCTATAGATCCAATTATCTTCGAAAACTCGATTGCTGCAATAAAATACTCACTAGTATCTTTATGAAGTACGTCTATAATCAATACATATTAGCCAAAGTAATTTTGGATGGCGTTTTGGCAGAGCTGGTGATGACGTCACTAACTTCCTATTACAGCACTAATTACTCGTTACATTGCTATTCCAAATTATTCAGCTCATTGAATAAGATTGTAGACGCTTTTAAAAGTTTTGAATCTGCTTAGACCAGATCCAAATTATTAGTGCATATTGGTTCCTTTGCTAAACGATTTTATTCAAAACTTTAATAAGTTTATGTTTTAACATATTTTATTTCATTAAATTAAATAATTAAAATGCTTCATACCAGTTTCTATTGTGACTAAACATTCTTTAAAATAACTTCTTTAAAATTTTTCCTGGTAAAGATGTTAAATATTATATGATCTACTCCAAAATTATGCTTAGCTGTTAATAATTTAATTAACCTTCCCGTTTATAACTTGCTTGTTTTGTAACTTCACAGGCGTAATAAATTCCGTCAGTATAATATTTAGTGTAGGTCATAAAATATCGTGGGTTCGAATTTAATTACCCTAACTTTATAGCAATATCCAAAAACAAAAACTGACGATCTAAGAAGTAAGAATATATAGGGTGTAACAAAACTAAGTGAGGTGATACTTTAGGGTGTGTAATGTGTATGAGTCCCCCATATAGAGGTCGCTGTGAAAATAGCAGCAAAGAGTAACATTTTTTTAGACTTTTGTATGGGAAAATTAATGTCATTCCCATACAAATGTCCAAAATTTTTTGCTCTCTCAGCGCTGCTACTTTCACAATAAACTCTATACACAGTTACACACCCTTAAGTATTATAATCATTTAATTTTGGCCTGTATTCTGTATCTTAGATTATAAATATCTATCTAAGATGCAGATATTCTTATTTCTAATTATAATTAACTATTAATTATCATACGAGTAAGGTATATAGCAATTATTACAAACAATAATAAACACTTTAAATAGCATAATAGTACTTTATTACTATCATAAGACTGTAAGATCATGCATATTTGCTTCTACTACAATAATTAACTTGACATAAATCATGAAAGATGTTTTCAAAGCGGTTTCACAAAATAATAGACCATAGCCGCTGGGCTTGTCACAAAATTTATACAAATTTTGAATTTACATATAGCTAGGTTTTCTATATTCATGGTTTTTGACATAACTAGCTTTTGCCCGCGGCTTCGCTCGCGTTAAGAAGTATTATTATTAATTAGGTATCAAAGTCTCAGCCCGATCGGTTTACAATTGACAAAGTTTCATACAAACTTTCATCCCCTATTTTATCACCTTGGGGGTAGAATTGATCAAAATCCTTTCTTAGCGGATGCCTAAGTCATAACATCTACCTGCATGCTAAATTTCAGCCCGATCGGTCCAGTGGTTTGGGCTGTGCGTTAATAGATCGCTATGTCAGTCAGTCAGTCAGTCATCTTTGAGTTGTATTATTATAATATATAATATTTAGACAATACTATCATAATATCTGCATAAGCATTAGGAACAGTCATAACGACATTTTAAAAGTTGTTGAATATTTTAATAAATGTTAGTGTTTGTAAAGTTGGGCACAGAAAATCTATTAAAACTATTCAGTTCTGAAACTTTTAACATCACTTCGAACACTATTTTTACTTGCGCCTGAATAATGTTCTAATGTACATTTGTAAGCTTCGTCTGTTTATTAGTCTGTTTCAACTGAAGCTTACATATTGGCTTCGCGTTTAATGTTTATAAAAAGGTTTGAACCGTTTACAATATCGACTTGTCTCGTTCTGTTAATTGAAGTTTACAATGGTTTTTGAAATCTCTGATTCTTAAAAGTTGCACATAAAATCTTTGTATTTAGAACTAAATTAGCTGTACAAAATAATATATTATAATACCTTATTTTCTTTACAAATTGAACAAAAGATAGTGAACAAGGTTTAATAAAAGCCTGTCATTCACTCAGCTTGAAATTAACTAAAACAACACATTTATAGAACAAAAATTTTCAAGTGTACATAATATTATTTTAATCAATGAAAAAGTTTAAAACTAAAAGCAATATAAATACTAGGTAAAGCTGATGTAATGCTAGTTACAAGAAACTGCACTATTTTTAATTTATTATTAGTGAAAAAATAATAATAACGTACCATAATATTTTGTCCATAACAAGTTATGAACTAAAAGAAGATGTTGGTAACGTAAAAAGTGGAAGTTTTTGTGACCTTAACTAAGTGGTAGGTACTCTACCTTTTCGGCGAAGTATAAAGGAACTTTTCGTTCAAATTCCTTTGAACGTAACTGAGATGATGTTGTTAGTAGTGTTAAACACGTTATAAATGTACAATCATTGACCACACAAATATTATCAAAAAATAGCGGTTTTACAATTGGAAAAAAAATCACGACTTTCGCGACGACTTTGCTCTACTTTGCCGGTGTGAGTATAAATTTCAAAATGGTTTAACTTCACGAGGGCCACTGATAAAATCTCGGCTGGCCGCACGCGGCCCACGGGCCGTAGGTTGAGTATACCCGCCTTAACTAGTAACAAACTAATAGGAGTTATTGTTGAAGACGTTGTTATAACTTGTCGCGGTTAGCCTGCCATTAAAATGTACAAAATGATCGTGGATACTTCAACGTAAACAGCCTCTTACTCCCGCGTTAACGATCACAGCATGTACACTTAACCACCACTCCAACTCCTTTGTCTGTCCAATTGATTTTTATTTCCTACCTTTTTATTTCCTCTATTTCTATCCGAGTGCCCATATTTAACGATTCCGTTTGATGCATTTATAATTGAAACAAATTTAGAGCTTTTTATTAAGTTCTAGATTCTGACAAAATATCATAATTTTTGTTTTATATCGTGCCTTTTTTAATTGGTGATATTATAGAAACATTTCTTGATTAAGTGCATACTAATATTATAAATGCGAAAGTCTGTCTGTCTGTCTGTCTGTTACCTCTTCACGCCCAAACCGCTGAACCGATTTTGCTGAAATTTGGTATGGAGATACTTTGAGTCCCGGGAAAGGACATATGATACTTTTTATCCTGGAAAAATGTACGGTTCCCGCGCGATAAACGAATTTTGGCGTAACGGAGTTGCGGGCGTCATCTAGTCTTACTATAAAGCTCACTTTTTGTAGGTAGTGCTTAGTACTTAGTAGGTTATTTATTTAAGAGCAATAATATTATCTATAAGACGATAATACATTTAAATTTTGATATATTTAATGTGGAGAAGGGAAGAAATTAGGGATAAACATCGCAATTAAATTATTATTAATATCGGTTAAGCCTCATTGTATTTGGCTGAGCTCGCACACGTCTATTTTGATGTGTCGAGGAAACTTGGGCTGCTGATTTAGCGACCCTAATCGCGTAGTAAGCAGTTATTTGCATGGTTAAGCCAACGTTAATAAACGCAAAATCTACGCTCAAATATTATGTTTATTGAAGTCTATATATTTGACAGAAAACTCTCGTAACTTCTAAACGCACTGCTTAGAGGCTTACCAGCTAGACTCGCGCGTAGCCATTTCGCCTTAATCCTTCGATCGCGGATTCTTGGAAATCTATTGTTATTCTATTGTTGTCGCGATCACCGGTGCTCTTATGCGGCTTGATAGGTTAGTAAAAGCAGAGAACGGCTGATTCGGTTTGGCTAATTTGAGTCTTGAAATATTTGTGGAAGCGCAAGGATGGTTTATAAGTGATAAGAAGTTCACCGGATCATCTAGTTACAAATAAACTCCTAAGATCAGAAACAAATAACACCTTTCTCCGAAGCCTCAATTTGCATAATTCACGTTTGACAGGTCATTTCTAACGTATTGGGGTTAGGCGATACCAACTATTGTGGGCGTTGCTCATTTTACAAAATGATGGGGCGCCATTTAAGAGGCTTAGATAAGGTCATGGACGTAATTTCATCGGGGCTCATATACATAAGCCTGCCCGTTCGCTTCGGCCTCCAGCGTACAACTTGTGCATCTAATATGAACCTGGTCTTACTGACTCACATTTGCTTTTGATACTTGCAATTTTATTCTATAGACCTATTACTTTTAGTTATACAGAAAGGGATACTTCATAGAAAAGCTTGGTAGTGGTTGACGATTTCAAAATATAAGGGATAAATGAAGTTGATAGGAACTCTGCTGTTAGCTAATTAATTTGCACGCACCTCCTTAAAAAGTTTCTTAAGAAAAAACTGTACAATATGACAAATACAGTATGCGCAAATAAACAGATCTTCGACCAAATACTTGATATATTTTGCCAGGCTGAAGCCCATTATTTGGTAATTAGTGTTGATACACATAGAAATGTCTTAAAAATACTCTAACATTTCAAAGTTAATTGAACCTTGGTTTGGTCAAATCTTGAAGTCGCTCTCTTCGGGCCTTCATTTTTCGCTGGGCCGAATGAAAGCATCGAAGCAATAAAATTTTTGCTCACTGCGTCCCAACATTGCGCTAGTAGAATACTAAAGCTTAGTAGTTGAATACGAATAGGCAATTGTAAGGTAATGCTATCGATCTTATATCATTTATTCAGACCACACCAACTGTCATAAAGCAATGGAAATCAGCTTGTAGATAGAAAACCGACAACTTGAATTGGTCCCTATACTAAAAAAATGAATTGTGGTAATAGTTGGTAAGTCCGTAGAAACTTTTAAAAAATCCAACCATGTTGAAATCCGTTTTTCCGTTTTTTCCGATTGAGGAGGTTCGAAAATTGAAATTTTCGAACCTCCTCTATCAGACGGTTATGAGATACTTTGAGTTTCAGCAAGGTACTTGGGGTAGATTTATCACGGAAAGTAGTGCGGTTGAATTGAATTTAAATTAAATTTTACTTTATTACAATTCACACTACTTAAAATTTTTAAGTTTCTACTCTGAGAGATTGGAAAATAAAGGATAAATGTTTTATAAACTTAAAAATAGTATTTTGTATCATATTAAACATTACAAAATATACCTAGTAGGTATCTACCTACTGTAGGTATCTAGCTACAATTAAAAGTATGTATATCATAATTCATATTGTAAACATTACTTTTATGATCCCGTGAAACAGAATATTTTGTAAAAATATCCTCATAA
Organism: Polyommatus iphigenia; assembly: GCA_963422495.1. Lineage (NCBI taxonomy): Eukaryota > Metazoa > Arthropoda > Insecta > Lepidoptera > Lycaenidae > Polyommatus > Polyommatus iphigenia. The sequence continues at coordinate 23,349,240 of OY730187.1, read as the reverse complement.
TAATTCGTACTTCGGAAGAAATTAAAGAAAAACAAAATATTAATAACGACTTAAAATTTTTTGATACGCATTAGAGATGAAACAACAACCTTATTAACGCTATGTTTTCCTTAATGGGGAATAAAATACTGGTGTTATGGTATTTAAAATAAAAGATGAAAAAATAAAAACATTTAAATTACAAACTAAATGATTCGCTGTTACATACTCGTAATATAAATGATAATGTTTGAAGGATTAATAAAATTCAGTCATCATCTTTCATGCACCACCTCATTATTGGTTTACAAATTATATTTCGCTTATAAGACGATCTATTACAATATTTCGCGTAAAAGCAAATCGTTAGCTCTCGTGACTACAGACTGGTCGAAATCAACAAAGAATACGCAATCTAAAAATACATTGAATCCTCATAATGTCGGGATTGTGCTAGGATGGTATAGGATAGAACAATTGGGTTTATCCGCTACTGTACAGTGTATAGTTATACCACAATAGACAGTACTGTACCAGTAGGCCGACTTCAAACAAACTGAGGAATCGGGGCGGGTACCGCTGCTTTCCGCTGTAAGCATGCTACGAATGGCCAGAGTAAACAGAACTAACAAGCAGGTCGAATCAGAAGTGACCTCGATACGTTTGACGAGTACTCTATAGTCATAATATTAAATATGCGTTACCCAGCATGGTGCGAAACATGTTCAAATTGATACTTGCGCCCAAGTCGCGTATATTCGCCCATTTGTTTGAAGTTGAGGTATTCCTTAGATCTGTCTACTCTGGAATGGCCGTGCAACGCATTTCAAGGCGCGCCGACCGATATGACATTAAACGTAATATAAACGAGAACTCTTCTAATGGCTGCCATACACGCTACGGTCTACCGGAGGGGTCCACCTGTGTAGGTATGCCTGCGCAGGTGTCAGTCGAAAGAATTGATTTTCGATTTTGCGCTGGTCGCCAGCGCAGGTCCAAAAACTGCACAGGTCTATTCCCGCACACATTCCGGTCTACCTGCGCAGGCATCCCTGCACAGGTGGTCCTCTCCGGTAGACCGTAGCGTCTATGGCTTACATAAGTCGGCCCACTAGTTCGTTCTGTCCATTGCAGTTATACTGTGTCTGTATATAGTAGTTATAGAGTATCTGTTGAACAAAGGGAAATCTGAACGAGCGACGTATGCTAAATCTATCTGTAAACGTCTTATGTAAATTTTTCTCTGCATTTCGAACAGGATTACGAGTTGTCGTATTAGTGTTAGTGATAAGTATTATAGATTTTATGTTAGTAACAAAACTGCAACATTAATGTAGGTGTCTTATTAATCCTTCGATCGCGGATTCTTGGAAATCTATTGTTGTCGCGATGTTAATATTATGGGGCTTGATAGGTTATATTATTGTTAATATTGTAACTATTACAGAAGTGTACAAAAACAATATCAATAATTTTTTAATATTAAATATATTAGCCAAACAGAGCGTATATGGCAGTGCAGTGATTTGGTGGTTATAACATTGATATTTTCTGTAAAAAAATATATCATACAAAACATCAATGTTAAAACGAGTATACGTTGTGGATATTGGTGCTATAATAATATTATAGTCAGGGAGCCCTACAAAAAATCAGCTGGTTAGGGTTCCGTTTTAGGGTTGTGTAGTCAACCAAGTTTTGTTGATTAAAGAACCCTAAAACGGAAACCTAACCAGCTGATTTTTTTGTATATTGGTAGGTTAATAGTTATGTAATTTAAGAGTAATATTGTCCTACAAATAGAACAATCAATATTTTAGGACCATCAAATCAAAGTATGAAATCCTTTCTATCTCTGTTAGCTACCACTTTCAAGATTTTTCGCACATAAAAAAGTTGTTTGCCTTATCAAAATGAAGCTACTCACAAAAAATTTGCTTGTTAGTAATAAAAAAAAATTGTTCTAGGGCTCTTTTATGTCTAGGTCACTATTATGTTTATGTAATATTATTTTTTTTAGTCAATAGTCTTCGTAAAGAAACTTTTATTCAAATGTATGCTTAAGTAAACACTATAATGTATATTTTTTTAAGATGCCCTAAAATCAGAACAACAAAATATATTTCAGTCAAAACCCTAAGTGCCAACACATCAGATGGTGAAACCCACTTAGCTGGTAATCCACTTGCCACCTGTTCGGCCGTTACAATATCTCAAATGGATGCCAAATCCATTATTGCGGTCTCATTGAGCTGGCTTATTTTCTGCTGCGAGTTTGCCATTATGAAAACGGTCTCGTGGAAAACTGGCGTGGAATTAAAAAATATGTAAAAGTTGCGGATATATAAAGTTAGTGATTAAAATACTCACAGCACTTTAAATAGGTAGGTACTTAGCTTCGGTTGCATCCGTACAGAGTACAGGATACAAACAGTTTTTTTACAGTTTATTTTGCTTCAAAAATGCATTATATAATATATTCTATACCACACAACAAATAATATTAACAGACTCATGAAAATGACAGAAAAGACCCACTTGATATTAAAATGCGAAAATTTGTTTCCACGTGTATAAAAGTTGCTCTTCGAAACGATTTATTGCATGCCCCACTCGGCATTTATTCTCGTTTTGTTAAATTATGCTGCGACGGTTTATAAGCTGTGGGTAAAAAACCTAAAAACAGTGTTCAGTCGGAATTATCGATTCAGTGAGGCCAAAAGAAAAACAACGACAAAAATTATTTTATGTAAAATGTTTGAAACAATTTATTTTAGACACGGAACCAGAAGTTTAATATTCATAATATTTAATTTACATAAATGTCAAATCAAAAAAAAATTGCATAAAAACTCAATACTAAATGTGACTATTTACTTAATAAATTTTAAGCAGTCTCATTAGGCCACGGTTCAAGGCAACTACTATTTCTAGCAAATGACATTCAAAATCACTTGCTACTAGTATATTTGCGATATTTTGGGCCTGTGGGTTTTTAAAGATAACGTGATAACGCCCGCAACGCTAATTCGTTTTTCGTGCGGGTACTGTATATTTTTCCGGGATAAAATGTATATAGGTCCTTTCCCAGGACTCAAAGTATCCCCATTCCAAATTTCAGCAAAATCGGTTTATCGGTATAGGCGAGAAGATGCAACAGACAGACAGACAAACTTTTTCATTTATAATATTAGCATGAATTGGAATTGGAATAAAATTTTATGTTTGCATTGGTCTCGTAAAATACAATCTGTTTCCTCTAGTTCGTTTATTCTTCAAATTGAAAAATCTTTTCTATACCTAACCGCATTATCCGGCTCCCACTTTCAGATTAAAAATGGCGTCGAGAGGAACTTTTAATGTTTAATTTCCCGTTTTCTAAATTATATTCCTTTATTTTCTTTGCAAGTAATGTGGTTTTGTAGAGGATGAAACAACTGTTCACCTTCTCCTCGACTGTCCTGCTCTACTACAGAGCAGGAACAGGCACCTTGGTCGCCACGAATACTCATCCACAGAGGAAATTCGTGGCACCAACCCCAACCATATCGTTCAATTTATGAGCAGTATTGGGTTGGGGATGATTCTCTTCACACAAGTCACAATAGACCCTCATGGGTCGCAGTGACGTCAGGGCTATAGCGACTTGCCTTCTTTAAAAAAAATGGATTGGAATTTTGAACCGTTGATTTTATTTTTTGTAAATTGTTATTTTTATACCTACTCGTAAAGTAAAATATTTTTCTTTAATTCCTGTACTATGTAGCTTGAAACAATAAAATAATGTCCTCCGGTTTTCGCAAACTTAAAAAGATTATACTATATTTTGAACTATGCAAAGTACGCGTCACGAAGTCAGCATGTTTTTAGGGTTCCGTACCCGAAGGGTAAAAACGGGACCCTATTACTGAGACTTCGATGTCTGTCCGCCTGTCCGTCTGTCTCCAGGCTGTAACTCAAGAAGCTAGAGAGTTTAAATTTTCACAGATTATGTATTTATATTGCCGCTATAACAACAAATATATACTAAAAACAAAATAAATTAAATATTTAAGGGGGGCTCCCAAACAACAAACGTGATTTTTCAAACATTTTTTGCTCGGTATCAATGATGTGGCCTTAATTTTATGTGTACTTTAATAATTATTAATAATATTTAAATAAAATAAAAAATTAAGGGCTCCCATACAAAAAACACAATTTTTGGTCTATTTTTGCTTTATAACGGTACGGAACCCTTCGCGCGAGTCCGACTCGTACTTGGCCGATTTTTATGTCTTGCTAAAGCATTTCATAGAGATATTTCGCACTGCTCTATAATTATTGTCGAAAGTGCGAATTGAATGAGAATATTTTTTTATATTAATAGTGTTATGATAACATGAATTACTGCTGCATATTATTACGAAATGAGATGACTTTATATACCGAGTTAGTTATGAAAAGAAGTTGATTATTCAAATGTTGTTGTGGTCTGTGTAATTTTCATTTGCATAACGACCTCTGCCGGCGTCAATTGAAAGTTCAGAGTAACTACTTTAATGTTCCGGAAGTATTCATAATTATTCTTTAAGAAAATATTTCATAATATTATTAAGGGCTATATCTTTTTTTATATCTATGGACGCTTCACATCACGTCAGTCTGGCCCCGTGCTTATTACCTGAAGGACGTCTTGTGTTACAGGTATCAGACAACGGAAATATATTTAATACTTTTATACTATACATGTATTTAAGATTTTTATTATATCATACACATATTTAAAACACATCCAGACCCAAGAACATTGAAAACTTTTTGTTCCGTCGGCGGAATTCGAACCCGCGAGCTTGAGCTGCCACACACTCAACCAATTGAGCCACAGAGGTCGTCTGACCAAAGCGTTTCATTACTTTTGTCAAAAGTAGAAAGCAGTCTATTCATACTAATATAATAAAAGCGAAAGTTTGCCTGTCTATCTCTCCTCTTCACGCCTAAACCGCTGAACCGATTTTGATGTTTGGTATGGAGTTACTTTGAGTCCCGGGAAAGGACATAAACAATTTTTTCCGCAAAGGAGTATCGGGCATACCCGGTATATTATATTTATTATAATAGACTAGATGACGCCCGCAACTCCGTTACGCCAAAAGTCGTTTATCGCGCGGGAACCGTACATTTTCACGGGATAAAAAGTATCCTATGTCCTTTCTCGGAACTCAAAGTATCTCCATACCAAATTTCAGCGAAATCGGTTCAGCGAGTTTGGGCGTAAAGAGGTAACAGACAGACAGACAGACAGACACACTTTCGCATTTATAATATTAGTATGGATGATGCCCGATTCTAACTGTGAAAACGTGTAAATAGTGTTAAGTGTTTATGTAGTATTTAAGGCTGTAAATCAAATCACTGTATTCCTTACAAAATAAATAAAATAAAAATATGCTTTCCCGTTGCGTATCTGGAATGTTGATCTGAATCATTCCGGTCAATCTATTCGATGTTACAAACTTTTTATATATTTTGTCAAGAAATTCCTTAAAAACAATTTTTTCCTGTTATTTTGGGGTTTATGAAAAAAAAAATATTCCAAAGAAATCTATAACACATTTTGTTTTATAAGTGTACAATATTTTATGTCGTCAAATAGTTACAAATTGCTTTATGGTAATAAAATTCGTATTTTAACAGGACTTTAACTTATCTTTAAATACTTTTTTAAATTAAAATGCATATTTGTCATGAATGCTAGTTATTTATTTACATTAATTAACATATTCTGTATAATAGCATGAGTCTATTATGTTTCTTAAGCACTGTACCGAAGTGTAAAATCATTTCGTTTTTATCAAAATTCTTGGTAGGATAACGTGTTGTTATTTTTTTTAAGAATTAAAATATTTTTTTTTATGTTGAATATTAGGTAGGTACCCTCAGTAGAGAAAGCATAGGAAATATTCTGGATCCAATACATTTGAAAGAAATGGCAGTAATATTTCATTTGAAAAATTATTTATGGTGCTCCCACACCGCCGTTAGAAAATGTTTGTAAACATTTTCTAGCAAATTATGTTTGCGACAGTCTGAGGACTTAAAAAAAACCAAAAAATGTTTAATTATTTATTTAAAATTAAAATTACAATTTTAAAGTTAATTATTCTAAAAGCGACTATCCTAATCGAAGTGGGATTATGAAGTGACAATTTTGTAAATGAAAAGAATGCTTCTGGGATTAAAACAATAGGGACCTAAAAGAATAGACTATTGTACGGGATTCGCAGAAGTTGCTGGCCACCGTTGATGGGAAAGTTACAGGAGCGCGAAGTCAGCTGGTTTGATTCATTAGGGTTCCTTAATTCCTCCACCCCTAGAGAGGCAACTATTTGAGAATTTTGAGCGAAAATGTTGCCGGGATGCTTGTGCCTTCAGGGCTTTCCTTATTCTTGTCTTCTATTTCGTCTTCTTTATGCGGCTTCTCTGCTTTTCCAGTAGTCTTCATCTTGTACAGGTATAAAATGATGATAAGTACACCTGTACTTAATAACAGCGTATATAATGGTATTGTGGTATGGTATATAGCTGTATTATGTCCATGATCTATTCGTAGTGGCTGCTGCATTATGATCTTTTCTTGAATACTATGAAGTCCTTGTAGATTGATTGAGGTGATGTTCAAAGTGGTGTCGGGCTGGTGAGCGATGTTGTCTGCAATCTTCATCAATTTCAGAGGGTGTCCTTTGAGTTCGTTGTTCTCGTTGACTATTGTGAAATCTTCAGTTATAATTTTGCATTTGATTGGAATAGATAATAGGTAACTTCCTTTCAGCTTGGTGAACTCCTGGGTGCTGCATGAAATCTGTACCTTTTCTTCGTGTGGGAATGATACTACATAGTGTACGTCGTCCAATTTTTCCATTGAGTCTCGTAGAAGGTTGATTGAAGTTAAGTGGCATGTTTCTTTCAGAACTTGGCTGGTGATGAGGTCGTGGATACAGTCAGGTTTTGTGCGAAGACGGTGATTGAAATCCTTCTCACAGAGATACCAGTTATTATACTTCGGGCATTCAGCCTCTATGTACACGAATGACATCTCGTTAGTTGCAATGAAAGGAGAGGGTGGAATGAGAGCCTGAGCCTTCCTATTTGGTATCACTGCTAATCTATATAAAGTAAAACTATCCTTAGAAATAATAGGAAATCTAAATATAAAAACTACCTGTCTATTACTATAATAGGAACCAGGTTTTATAACATCGTAATAATTTCTTAATTCTAAGTCTAAAATTTTATCTTCACCGTATATTGATTTCATTTTATTAACCATTAAACCTAATACATCTATACTAATCATCGAATGATGCATGCTCGATGCATGGACAAACGCTAAACTATTTTCTATTCTTAATAACTCATTTAATAAATCATCTATATTCTCTGTTAAAATTACTAAAAGCTGAGCAAACTTAGCATATTTAATTAAAGTGAAATCCTTATTCTTATTACTAGCTAAAATTAACGATAAAGTACTATTTATTTTACTCTGATTATCTACTAATTCGGATAAAACACTGCTATATTTCGTTATAAATTCCTTACTAATACTTAATTGATTGTTCATTTCATTACTTATTTTATCTTGATTTTCTTCCAAAAGTTTAATTGCTTGATTATATTTTAAAGCATCTGTATAGTCTAAATTTCCTGTAATACTTTTAATAACTGATCCGAGACCATCTATGATTCCTCTTTTAGCTCTTGAAGGTTCTAATGATTTAACCTGGTCAAATATGTCATCTAATTTACTAAGCAAATATTTTATCTGAATTTCATAGACTGCATATGTATCATTATTCAACTGGTTTTCAAAGTCTTTCAATTGGTCCTGTAAAGTCGTCATTTTATCCTCTATATCGTCAAGTCTTATATATTGGATAAAAGTATGGTAGTGTGTAGTAATTTTCATGTGTCCAAGTCTGTACGGTAGTAGTCCAGGTCCGTCGTCAAGGCTTTCTATTTTTATTTCCTTAGGATGTGCCAGGGGCATTATCATTAGTATCAGCGTGGGTATCCTGTAACAAATTCGCTGCTTTAGGGATCCGTTTTAAACGAGATTTTGCAACGGGACCTCGCTTCTTTTTAGTGTATATGTGTATGGGTAAGTCTGCAATAACTGAGTCATGTGTGTAACGTGGTGCTGTCTTTTGTCTAGCTGCTGATGGGTTCCTAATAAAAATCTGCTGACCGGGTGCATATTCTGTTTCAGGTTCACGCGTTCTATTTCTATTTTCTATTAAAGCTTGCCTATCGCTAAGGGATGAACTATTAACTATATCATATACTTTCTGCATTTGTTCTTTATGAATCTGTAAGTACTGTTGTAGCATTTGTTGAGTTATGTCAATGTCTAAGCATTCCCTTGGGTCAAAATGTCCATTTAACAAGTCAAAAGGTCTACATCTGGTAAAACTATGAATAGAACTATTGTAAGCTATTAATGCATAAGGCATGAGGTTAACTACTGGACTATCTTTATGCTGTAATTTTAAAAGTCTAATGTGTTCTAAAATAGTAGAGTGAAATCTTTCTATATTTCCATTATCATTAGGCGAATGTGCTAAAATTTTATGGTGCTTAATTTTGTGAAGCCGGGTAAATTCATTGAATAACTGATTTGTAAATTCTGTTCCATTGTCTGTAACTATAGTCAGAGGTACACCATGGTGGGTACAATATTGTAAAAGGGCCTGTAAAATACTAATTGCTGTTCCATCACGTAGATAATATGCTTGTCCGTACTTAGTAAAAACGTCAATGAATGTCACATATTTTACATTGTCTATAGTCAGTAAGTCCATATGAATAATTTCAAAGGGTTTTGTAGCTGGAGGGACAACATTAAATTGAGGTCTAACGGGGTTTCGATCATATTTCGCCTGTCCACATATTACACATTCTGAAATAAATTTAGTAATTTCAATTTTCATTTTTGGCCAATAGTAATTCCTAGATAAAGCTAAATAAGTTTCATTAATTCCGCGGTGATTGGTTTTTCCGTCATGGTAATGCTTAATTATTTCCTGCTGTCTAAGGTATTCTTTAACATTTTCTATTTCCTTCTTTACTAAAACTAAATTCATAGAAGAACTTTTAAATTTATCCTGTAAAATTGGTATAATGGTATACATATCTGAAAGAGGGTTAACTAATATGGCTGTTTTGATTTTGGGACTAATATATTCCTTAACGGCATTAATTAAATCTATTTCTAAATTTGTTTTATCTAACTGAATACTAACTCTTGTATGATTTTCAAAGGGCTTAGTTACTATGGGTTTTCTTTTTACTCCATCTACTAATGTGAAAATTATTTGTCTGTGAAATTTATTAAGGGGATCGTCAACTGTGGGTATACTAAGGATAGGGTTTTCATTACTGCTATGTGCTGTCATAGTTGAAGAATTAGATTTTTGGCTAGCTGTAATTGTTGAGGAATTTGATCTTTCAGGTGCAGTTATAGTTGATGAATTTGAAGGTCTGCGTATAGTATTAGATGGATTTCCCAATAATGAATTTAATTCGTCTATTTCTTGCATAAGGGAATTAGTTTCTTCTGCATGTATTTCTATTCTAGAGAGGGCATCTGCATTTGTATTATTTTTACCTTTTTTATAAATTACTGTATAGTCATATTCGCTTAAACGTAACCTCCATCGTGTAAGACGTGAATTTGGTTCTTTTAAATTCATCATCCATTGCAAGGGCTTATGGTCTGTAATAATTTTGAATTTCCTGCCGAATAAATATGGCCTAAAATATTTCGTAGCCCAGACAATTGCTAAAAGCTCTTTTTCTATGGTGCTATAATTTTGTTCACTATCATTAAGAGTCCTAGATGCATAGCAAATTGGTCTATCTGATCCTATTGGGCCTTGAGATAAAATAGCGCCTATGGCAACATTAGATGCATCTGTAGTTAAATTAAATTCTTTATTAAAATCTGGGTATTGCAAAACTGGATCATTTGTTAAAATTACTTTACATTTTTCGAAACAACTTACATATTCATCATTTAAAATAATTTTCCTACCTTTTTTTAGACACTGTGTTAAGGGTTTAGTTAATTTTGCGAAATCTGGAATAAATTTACGGTAATATCCAACTAAACCAAGAAATTGTTTTATTTCTTTGGGAGTTTTAGGTATGGGATATTTTTTAATTGCCTTTATTTTATCCGGATTGGGTTTAACGCCGTCTGCTGTAATAATATGACCTAAGAAAGCTGTTTCTCTTTTGAAAAATTCAGACTTATCCATTTGGATTTTAAAATTGGATTCACGGAGTCTCTGAAATACTTTTTGCAAATTAATTATGTGTTCTTGTAGTGAAGTGCTAAAAACTATAATATCGTCTATATATACTAAGCAAATTTTGTTCTGAAGTCCTTTCAGTACATCGTCCATTACACGCTGAAAAGTGGCTGGAGAATTTTTTAATCCCATGGGCATTCGAAGAAATTCGTAATGTCCATGTTCAACATTAAAAGCTGTCTTGTGTATGTCTTTAGGGTTCATTTCTACTTGGTAAAATCCACTAGCTAAGTCCAAGGTCGTAAAATACTGACATTTGCCTAATTTGTCTAATACGTCATTTATGTTAGGGATCGGATATTTGTCATCTATTGTTTTTTCATTAAGCTTACGGAAATCTACTACTATTCTCCATTTTTTCTTTCCTGAAGCATCTACCTTTTTTGGAACAACCCAAATAGGCGAGCTCCATGCCGAATTAGAAGGTCTAATTATTCCCTGTTCTAACATTTTATTTATCTGTCCTTGTACTTCTTCTCTATGTATATATGGGTATCTATAGGTTTTACTGTATATGGGCATTTCATCTGTAGTATTAATTGAATGTTTTAATCTATTTGTAAAAGTAAGGGGTTCTCCCTCTAAGTAAAATACATCGGCATACTGAGAACAAAGCATTTCTAAATTTTTAATTTCTTCCTGATTAAGATGTTCTGTACGTAGACGCTCTAAAACTTCTTTAACTCGTTTTGGCTGATCAGATAAATTAGTTTCAAAATTATTTAATTCTGCTGAGGCTGCTTTATCCATTGAGAAAATAACATCACTTTTGCTAGGGTTAATAATTTCTACTATTCCTCTACCATTTTTTACAGTTGTTAGACATTCTCCTATTATACAACTAGAAATTCGCTGTTCCGGAATATAAACTTCACCATCATGAAAATTAATAGGGATTTTTAATAATTTTGAGGTGCCTGCGGGAATTATATTTTCATATAGATTTACATTACGAGAGTCATAGACGTGGATGGGATTTGAGGCTGTTTTAGTGATAAGGGTTTTATTTTTATAGTCTATTATAGCATCGAATTTATCTAGAAAATCTGTACCTATTAATCCGTCGAAAAAATCGTGAAACTTATAGATGTAGAAAGTTAAAGGATTGGGACTATTGAATTCTGTAAAACACGGTATTGTTATAGAATAATTACATCTAGATTTGGCATGTACATTAACGACTTCAAAAGGATCATAATTGAGGGGATAGTTTTTAAAATAATGTTCAACTACTGTAGGGGTTAAAAACGATTGGTTAGCTCCGGTATCAATTAATAATTTTAATGGCGGTGATGAAATTTGAATATAAGGAAGCTGACGTTGTGTGTGCAAATTAATTTCTATTTTACACTGTCGGATTCTGAAATTTTCTGAAAATCCTGATCACATGCTGTATTCTCAACATTATTTTGTAAGGGTGACGTAGTGGAAGGTTGGCCTTGATTTTCATATTCAGGGTCACACGGATATTCTACAATATACTCATTATTATAATAACTAGGATCATAGTCATAATAGTCATCAGTCGGGTCAGTCATACAATCATTAAAATTCATTTCCCTGCTTTTAAAATAATTTGTCGGAGGAGGGTTTCCCTGCCTATACCAATTATGTCCTGTCAATGTGTGCTGTGTAGGTGGTAATTGTCGTGTAACATAGTGGCTAACACCACTCATAGGCTGAGGCTGCGAGCTAGAATTTTGGATAGGCCTATTTGAAAAATTATTTTTAGGTTGCATCCTAAACATATTACTACGCGGATTATAATTTGGTGGTGGTGCACTGAACATCCTCTGTGTATGTGTGGGTTGCCTGTGCTGATTATTAAATTTAAAAGGCTGTGGATTCTGTGTAAAAGGTCTCTGTCCTAGCGGCACTGGGAAATTACTATTATTACTGGGCATAGAAAAATTCTGATGAGCAAAGTTGGGGCGTTGAGTAGATGTGTGCGGCATAGAAGAAATTTTAAATGATTTCGGGTCAAACCTATTATGCATGTACATAGTGTTAAGCTCTTCCTGCACATATTCAAGGGCTTTTTCAATTGTAGGCGGTCGCATGCAACGTATGCGGGACCCTAGTGGTTCCTTAAGACCACGTACATATGCCTGCATAGTAACCTTTTTGTATAAGTCACGCTTAGCTTCTATAGTAGTCGCAAGTCCTTCGTGTAATGAAACATATGTCATTAAAGTGCTGAATAAATTTTGACAATGGTCATAAAATTCTTGGGGTGACCTGTTCCCCTGAGTAGCTAAAGAGAGATCACTATAAAGAGCAGTTTCATCTCTTTGGTCGGAAAAGTTATTAATGAGTAAATTTTTAATTCCTAACCAACTATCTGGGATTCCGTTCGAATTTATTGTATTTGCTGCGGAACCAGTTATTTTATTTAAAATTCCATTTAATAAGCAAAGATTAGAAAATTCATTTCCAGGCTCTTGACTAGCATACTTAACTACTAATTGATCACATATTTGAATAAATCGCGTAAGAATATTCGGATTGCCATTAAATTCCGGCACCAGGCGGAGGGCCTTAAAAATTGTATCTGGATCGTGTGCCATTTTATTATTAAAATTAAATAAATCAGAAATATCTAAATCTAAATTTGAAATATCTATATTCCTAAAACTATCTGCTAATCTCGTCCGACGCGCCTGCCAAGATTCAGGCTCTCGGGATTTAGAGGCTCTAGGATGATAAATTTTGGAAAATTAAAAATAGGCTTAGGGCTAGAGAGGAGCAACACGAGAATTATTCTAGTGTACTCACATATACATTTTCTAGTCTCTTGCTCGAATCGATGGCTGGATTCTTCTGGTCCCCGAACTGCCACACGTAGGTTCTGGGTAGAACTCGAAGCTGGATGGCCACTCGGGCGGCACGCAAACACGGCGCGAAAAGCTACTGTACTCAAGCGAACCGGCCCGCGAGTATCCTACCGACTGCGCCAATTATGTTTGCGACAGTCTGAGGACTTAAAAAAAACCAAAAAATGTTTAATTATTTATTTAAAATTAAAATTACAATTTTAAAGTTAATTATTCTAAAAGCGACTATCCTAATCGAAGTGGGATTATGAAGTGACAATTTTGTAAATGAAAAGAATGCTTCTGGGATTAAAACAATAGGGACCTAAAAGAATAGACTATTGTACGGGATTCGCAGAAGTTGCTGGCCACCGTTGATGGGAAAGTTACAGGAGCGCGAAGTCAGCTGGTTTGATTCATTAGGGTTCCTTAATTAGCATAAAAACATTTACTAACAAATGTTGTCAATTGTTACATTTTGTTAGGAACAGTTAAATGTTATAAGTGCTCCTAAACTAATAGAAAATGTTTAATAATGTTTACTAACATTTTATAACATTTGAATCTGGTATTGGCTCACCGCATACCCCGTCGTCCTTTACAAAAGGTTTACAAACAAAAGGTAACAGAATATGTTTTATTTTGTTATAATTTGTTTTGCTATAATTTGTTATCTTACGTTTACTAAACATTTTCTAACATGAAAACATTTTTAATATTTTTAGGGTTCCGTACCCAAAGGGTAAAAACGGGACCCTATTACTAAGACTTCGATGTCTGTCCGTCCGTCCGTCCGTCCGTCTGTCTGTCTCCAGGCTGTAACTTAAGAACCGCTATAGCTAGACTTCTGAAATTTTCACAGATTGTGTATTTCGGTTGCCGCTATAACAACAAATACTAAAAACAATATAAAATTAATATTTAAGGATGGCTTCCGTATGGAAGCCATCCTTAAATATTAATTAATAAAGGCCGAAAAAATCACGTTTGATGTATATCAAACGTGATTTTTTCGGCCTTTTTTGCTGTATATCAGTAATGGCAACAGGTAGGCACATGATATTTTCACAAAGGCCTTTATTGTATGTCAACGGCAATAAATTATATTAATATTAAAATAAAATAAAATGTTAAGGGGGGCCTCCCATACAAAAAACACAATTATGGCCTATTTTTGCTCTCTAACGGTACGGAACCCTTCGTGCGCGAGTCCAATTCGCACTTGGCCGATTATTTAACATTTGCGATTAAATATTTGCTAACAAATGTTTACTAACGTAACTAAACATTTTCTAACTGCGGTGTGGGAGCACCATAACGATGTCAAAGATTTCGTGAAATTAATTCCTGCATTTAAACCTCTCAGTAATATTTTGTTTGTACAGCGATATAAGCGTTACGAAAATTTTAAGTTTCATAAAAATCTCATCATTATCTCTTGAAAGAAAAAGACAAAATTGAACATATTTTTCAGACATCATAAATAAAAATATCTTTGTATAATATTTTCATACTGTTATTACAAATTTACAAAGCTTGGAATGATGATTTTTAAGTCTTAATATTCTTGAACGATAACAACATAAGCTTTAGATAGAGGATAGAGTTATAGATTTGTTATTGTATTATGATAACTAATAAGTTTAAACTTCCCAGTACAAACTTTTCAAATGGAACTAATAAACTTTTCAAAGACTGGTGTAGTTCAACAACTCGGATATTAATTAATAATTATAGTCACGTCGCACTCAACTTCTGTTACTCCAATATTGAAATGTCACTTCGATATTCACGTCGCAACTTCTGTAAGTCCAAGATTGAAATGTCACTTCGATATTTAATATTTGTATCGAATAATTCCATTACCCAATTAGTTAGCGTTACTTGCGATCTAGTTTAAACTTTTCGGCTTTTTCGCATCACTACTTCTAAATAAACTTTTCGATTGAATAAAGTATAAGCCGTGTTTGTACACAAGTTTTAATAAGTAGCTTAAACTTTTATTGGAATTCTAGGAAAAACATTTCCACAAATAACACGTTTCTCTTCTGTTTACTCGACTACAGTAAATATTTTCATACTTCAGTTTTTTGTTTTCCGCGTAGAATTACGTATTTAGTGTAAAGAATTACCCGATTGCGTCAAGACAAACGAGGGTGTCAGTTGTCGGGTTTGATTTGCGTCTCGCTTACGCAGAATTTGCGTGTTACGCTTTCGTTCTCATCACTATTTTTTATTAGTGAGTTTCTGTTATTTAGTTACAACTTACACTATAAACTAGCATCACAAAAATATCAAAATGACACGATACAATATTTTTTTCCTATTGTTTGCAAACTACGCAAAACGATGTAACAACAAAAAATATTGTACTCTATTCAAATTGAATCCAGCCTCGTTTTAGTACTTTGGCAAACTAATTAGCACCACAATCCTGAATTCTGCTATCGAAGCTTTCTGATGAAGTAACGAGTAATTAATAGATAGCTGACAATGAAGATAGTGGACTAGCTTAACCAAGCATATCTACCATAAGAAATAAATCCCAAGCGAATACGCTTGGTCTGAAATGCCTTGGAGCTCCCACTATTAAAGAATTAGGCTTTGTCCACATCTGTATCATTTTCGCGATCAGATCTCCGATCAGATTTCCGTCGCGTAGCATCGAAGCGTATCATGATCGCTAGTGTGGACGCAAAATTATCGCGATCATGATACACTTCGTATCATGATACGCCCCGATGATCGCGATCATTTTGCGTCCACACTAGCGATCATGATACGCTTCGATGCTACGCGACGGAGATCTGATCGCGAAAATGGTACAGATGTGGACAAAGCCAAACATGGATTAAAGATATTAATGGAATGACTATAGCGAATATACCCATAATCTTGAATTTGATCTTTATGCAGCAGATATTAAGTACTTTATCTGACATCGAAAATTACAAGATTAGGCCCGTATCATAAATATATTATGATAAGGTTTTGATATTGATTATTACGACACGGCTTAACGTGATTTTGTACGCAACTCAGACCTTCCTACGTCTCGGGAGGTATTCGGTAGCATTACAGATAAATATTTACCTTTTCTTCGCGTATTTGTCGGTAAATTGATAACACGCAAATAAATTGTATGTAAGCCGCACTAAATAAATTGCTTACTGCGTGGCGTTAAGATAAAGGTAAATAGACGCTACATAGGTAGCAATTTTCTTTTCGTACAATAAAATTTTAGTTTCATACTTTCTTGAATTTTTAATACTTCACTTCGGTGCTTTACACAAAAAAAAACTATATTAAAAAAGCAAAGGGTTATAACCTGCTTTATTAATAATTATTTGTACTTAATAGTTCCATCCAGCAACGAAGAAATAACAACTTTTCAAATCTTTTGATTTCTAAAACTACTCTTTAATTAGGTACTTCTCTTATAGTAGTGTTTAATATAATATCAGCTAAAGTGTTTTATCTCTAACTAGCGAACCAAAATTATAAGACCCGGATTATAATACGTCATAACCGGGGCATTGTATCGATCACGACGCCCGCGCCAGAGCCTGTCAATAGTACATCCGGATCTCAAACCGAGTTTAACATGACCCGGAAAATTCACATTTTATTCCCGTTTATTTTATTATGCCTTTACCCATGTCTGTTATATTTGGCTTATCCATATTTAACGTGTGCTTCATTCTCAAAATAATATGCGCTTAAATGTAATTTTATCCCCTTTTTTGGGTATTCCGTTTCATTCTGTAATGATACATGCCGTAAGTAATTAAATGTTTTATGTAGATGTAGTTTCCTTCAATTGCTTAATAGAAACTCTATGTTTTTCTTAGATGGGGACTTTTAAGTACTATCGGAGAAGTTTATTCCTAGGCAGATGGGGGACCTACGTAGTTTGGACGCGTTACGTCAAATCCAGCCGACAGATCACAATTAACATTAAATTGACATGATCCGACCAAATGACGTTGGTCTGTCAACTGCATAGCAATCAATTTCCTCGCTGCCGCTGGTACATTATATAATATATAGCCTATCTACATTAAACGATAATGGACAAATACGGGCGACTATTGCAATAATAATCGACGTTCAATATTGTAACAGCTGCAAAATTGTGGTTTTCTATAGTATGACACAATGTGAAAAAGCCTGTAAAATACAAAATTGAAACCGCTATATTATTAAGTACCTACGTTTTTAATAGAAAACTATTTCTTTTTGAAACAGTTGCTTAAACGAAAAACTATATTTTTAGGATAAAGTTGAAACAAAGTGCAATTTAACGCGGTCGTAAGGCAAAGTGTTGGTGATTCCGAATAGAAAGGAAAGTTTTCCCGCGATTCGCTGAAGTGTTATTTTAAGAGCGGATTTGTGCTTATGGTAATTGCCGGTTTTTCGATTTTTTATTTTCTTCTTAACCATTTCCAGTGACTCATAATAATTATGACGAGAAATCTTGCGATTCAGAACCAAGTTATTAGGTTTATCAGAGTCTTTAAATAATTCATCTAATTTCCCAAAATTAAGTTGTAATTACTATTAGTACGTTCCGGCACAGAATATATTTAGGGGCGTTCCACGCCAAGCGGACAGGAAAAAATAGACGATGTCTCCGATTTTGATAATATTTGGATATGTTATACCTACCTACACGTGTTATTAATACGTGTGCTAAATATTTTTGTAATATAATGGCTAGATTAAAAATGATAGGACTTTGAAACGTGACTTTTCTATTCGGCACTCTGTTCAAAGTCGATTATAGATTTAAAAAATTATATATTAGAATAATTAAACCACTGAACTTGTTACTCCATTTAATGAGCTCTATAACTGCATTTTTGAAAACA
Organism: Polyommatus iphigenia; assembly: GCA_963422495.1. Taxonomy (NCBI): domain Eukaryota; kingdom Metazoa; phylum Arthropoda; class Insecta; order Lepidoptera; family Lycaenidae; genus Polyommatus; species Polyommatus iphigenia. The sequence goes on along the minus strand of OY730187.1, from coordinate 23,331,225 downwards.
AAAAAAAAATGTTTTTTTCTTTGAAAAAAATGCAATTTTTTTTCCTGATTTTCTCAAAGAGTGACCCTTTTGATTTTTTTAATATTTGTTGTGTAAATAGCTAATATTCTATAGGAAATTCCTGCACAACTTCTATAATGGGCCGGGAAGTGGATTAGGGGCTAGACTGAAAATACTGCCGAAGGGTGGCGTCCAGCGCCATACTATACTATGGGCAGAGATCGATACATAGTGGAAATTGGCAAATAACATCAATTTTGATGTAGCGACAAATAACATTCAATAGATTTGTGAAATTATTTATAATTTTTTTTAAATTATGTTACTCCTTAAAAAAAAACTTATCTAAGGGTTCATTTCTCCACACCAAATCGAGTTTTTTGACAATTTCCACTACTTAGCGATTTCTGCCCATAGTACAGTATGGCGCTGGACGCCACCCTTCGGAAGTATTTTCAGTCTAGCTCCTAATCCACTTCCCGGCCCATTATAGAAGTTATGCAGGAATGTTCTATAGAATATTAGCTATTTACACAAAAATATTAAAAAATCAAAAGGGTCACTCTTTGAGAAAATCAAGAAAAAATATAATTTGCATTTTTTTTCCAAGAAAAAAATATTTTTTTTTGTTTTCAAAAATGCAGTTCTAGAGCTCATTAAATGGAGTAACAAGTTCAGTGGTGTAATTATTCTAATATATAATTTTTTAAATCTATAATCGACTTTGAAGCACTGAGTGCCGAATAGAAAAGTCACGTTTCAAAGTACCATCATTTTTAATCTAGCCATTATATTACAAAAATATTTGGCACACGTATTAATAACACGTGTAGGTATAACATATCGAAATATTATCAAAATCGGTGACATCGACTATTTTTTCCTGTCCGCTTGGCGTGGAACGCCCCATATTAGTAGTACCAAATTCCGGGTCAAAATACTTTTTCTCACCTCCGGGCGGAAAGCGTCAACTTTCTTCCCGCTGCGCTTACGGATGTTGCCGTTTTCCGCCTCCGTCGACGAGAAAAATTGTATACGAGCTAACCTGAAAAAGTTACAAGTGCATTCATAGACGGTATACACGTATAAACTCAAACTGAAATAGGCATAAATACATTGGCTGTATACGGCATTACATTTATAGACTGTATAGACTATAATAGTGTATACGACATACGTATAAACTCAACCTGAAAAAGTAATTTTCCCGACCGTTTCTGTCTATAAAAATAAAAATGAATTTTAAATTTTGTTAGTCTCACTCAAACTTTAGAACGGCTAAATAGATTTCGCTAATTTTAGTCTTGAAATATTCGTGTAAGTCCAAGGAAGGTTTATATTAGGAGGCAAGTGATACAAAGTTCACCGGGTCATCTTGTAAAGCAATATTTAATGGTACATTCCGTAAAATACGCTTTTTCTTGAATGTCTACGACCTAGCCTGAAAGACTATACATTTACGGCCTTGTACGTATAAATCCAACCTGAAAAAGATGTTTTTCCAACCGTATAAATACAGCTGTACAGAGCTCACGGCCACTGAATTGATGGTTTCGGATTGTCACGTTGCAATACGCCGCGGCCACCGAATTTATCATGTAAATTACTTCACCACGCCATTTAACTCATTTCATCACATAATTTAACTTGATTGGACCAACGTCCAATACTAATATAACTAAATACTATTAAAATTCAACAATCAACATCGCTGCACATAATACGTTTTAATACAACTATTAAAACGTATTATGTGCAGCGATGTTGATTGTTGAATTTTAATAGTATATTATTACTTATTTAATATTATAAATGCGAAAGTGTGTCTGTCTGTCTGTTACCTCTTCACGTCCACGCTGAACCGATTGTGCTGGGTATCGAGATACTTGGAGTCCCGATAAAGGACATAGGAGACTTTTTATCCCGGAAAAATTTACGGTTTCCGCGCGATAAACGATGGCGATCATTTAGTAGACTATAATTGTTCAATTTATACCAGCAAAATATTTTTAATGGTATCAATTTTATATTCTTCAAGCATACCTCAACGTTTTATAAATAAGTAAAATTGTATGCCATAATTTATGGAAATTACAATTCCATACCATTTATGTAAATGAAAACTGTGTACCAAAGAATTAGCGGTAAAAATGTGGCAATAATATCCACTACTCGCTTTCGTAGCTACGGGTTTAACTAAATAGTTAACCAAACAATGTCTTGGGTACTTGCATACTCTATTGAAGTGTTACGATGTTAGTCTGTAACAATGTTACGAGAAACATGCATCCATGAAATATGGTTATGACTTGCGATAGACACACTTAAAGCTCGACTTCACTCATGCAACATTCAGCAAACGCCTATCTATTGACATCTTCAAATAATCTTCTATACAGTTCAAAATCTTAAACACTAATAATTGATTTAGACCACTATCAAATCTTGCGATATAATAATATGATAAATAATAATATTATGCTAAAATTATTATTTTTAACAAAAAATGAAACCCGACTTCCAAGGTAAAAACAATAATAAAATCCTTATAATATGAACTAAAAAGTATTAAATAATTTTTCCTATCTTATAGTGCCTTTTTCCGAATTCGGCTAAACCTCAACTATTTCTGTACTCAATCTTCATCATTTTGAAGTCGGTACCAGATATAGCTGAATCTTCAGTTCTCTGACAGAATATTTTAAACTTTTGGAACTGGCTGGCCGACTTCAAAATTATGAAGATTGAGTACAGAAATAGTTGAGGTTTAGCCGAATTCGGAAAAAGGCACTATTAGAAAGGAAAAATTATTTAAAAATTTTTAGTTCATATTAATGTTATTATTGTTTTTACCTTGGAAGTCGGTTTTAAATTTATGTTTAAAATAATAATTTCACTCTTTTTACTTACACTAGTAGGTAAACCATCGCGTATATTTTACGTATCTTATTACAATTTGTTAAGAGTCACAACTCACACTCACAAAATATATTATCAGTGAAGTGAACATGTGCTAGGTAATTTAACAATTTTAATGCTTCAAGCCCCAAGCGGTCACCGGCGACTGCGATAACAATAGAAAGGCTATTTTGTCTCATTTTTCCACGATCGAAGGATCTAACAGATAATAAAAAATTGTATAAACTTGGATAGACGCACGCGGCGCCGACCGCCGTGTATAAACAGCCTATTGGTGTTATACAGTACATAATTATTATTATTGTATGAATACCTATGCCTTGTTCTATTATCTATTCTGTGCCATGAGACATTGGTGACCTTAACACGATGTGGTAATGATGATGATGATGACGATGATGATGATGATGATGAATATGAATTGCATAGTAGTATATACTTTCTGTTCTTAAAACAACGCCGAAACTCCCAAACGTGTATCTATAAGGAGTCAGGAGTTCTCTCAGCATCTTCGAAACCATGGTATACCTTGACCCAATATTTGACTTTTTGGTAGCATATTCTTATTACACTTCACATAAAACTAAAATCACCATATGTTTCCATATAAATTTTGAGGAGTTGCCTCGATTACTCATGGATCTCATCATCAGGTCACCACTTTTGTGAATATGGTACCAAATTGGAGTGAAACCTAATACAACGAAACAAAAATTTCGAAAATCGGTTTCCAAACGGCGGAGTAATCGTTGAACATACAAAAATAAAAAATAAAAAAAATATCCACAGCCGAACATATAACCTCCTCGTTTTTTTGGAAGTCGGTTAATAAAATACAACATAATTTCCTCTTACAGAATGGGTCATACTAATAAATAAATCGTACCTCTGCAGCCGGTAATTTGTTTGCCTTCGCTCGAAAACGCCGGAAATAATGCGACAATTGATTCATGATTGTTCTGAAAATTTCACAGTAATAATAATTTAAGTCACGTTTTGGTGTTGATTTTGATGATAAAGAAGACTTCTGCATAAAGCTTCGTTCAGTTTTTCTCCGTAAGAAAAGAAAAAAACAGTTAGAAAATTGCGTATTATATTTTCACATTTTATAAATTAATCGAGTCTTTCATTATTCGAGATTCGTGATCTCCTTGTTTACGCGAAACGTCTTACTTATTCTGAATGTAATGAATTCATAAAAATATAATACTTACATAATATTAGCGCGACGAGACAATATAACTGTAACATGATACTGTTCCATATTTCTGCAGATGAAGTTTTCTGTTCTATTCTTTCCTCAAAATCGGAAATGCTAATCCATTCTGCAAGACGGAGCGTTTAGTTGGGATGTATGAGTCAGTTGCAACAGAAATAAAACCCGTGGGTAGTTTCACTCTCTACAAATCACGTACTATTGTTGTGACTAGGATCATAATGTATCAATAAAACTATATCCGAAATGGTATTTCTTCGTATTTCGAACTATTTTCATATCTCCGCCATTTTCATGACTGTTTATCGGATGTTTTCAGATTACTTTGTAACGTCTTACTCACGCTAAGCTGGCGAATTACACTGTAGATTATAGAATATCTAATTCATATATTATGTATTGTGTTAATTAATATTTGAATCACTTACATAGGATATAAGTAATACTTGAGTAGTATTAATTTACATTATATTAATAATAATAGTAAATACGCTAAGCAATTAAAATTTAAGAAACCTAGGGAAATTATTTACGCGAATCTTAAATTCGTGGCGGATAAAGTGAGTAAAGAAATATTACATGGCATGACAGTTTGTATCACTCACAATAAGGGACAACTCAGACCGCAACGCGACGCGTACATGCATGCATTTCTAAATTTGTATGGATTTGACAGACTTTAATTGCGTGAGACGTCATGCAAATCTGTCAAACCTATACAAATTTAGAAATGCATCTACGCGTCGCGTTGCGGTCTGAATTGACCCTACCAAGTGCTTTATTTTACTTTACTTGTAAAAACGTATTGCGGAATTCAAAGTTCAAATTACATTATGGACCATAAGCCAATTACGTTCGCCGGCGAATATTCAGTTTAAAAAATTATAGTCTTGAAATCGTAAATTTTAATAGGCTATGAAATCATAATTAGATGGTCTACTGATTACAAGTTTAGAGTTTCAGGCTTTTAGAGATATCTATGAAACAAAAAACAGTACGGCAAAACAGCGAATGTCTATTTAGGATCAATTCAGACCACAACGCGATGCGTAGATGCATTTGAAACTCGTAGTATGGATTAGACAGACTTTAATTGCGTGAGACGTCATGTCAATCTGTCAATTCAATACAAATTTATAAATGCACCTACGCGTCGCGTTGCGGTCTGAATTGACCCTTAGTGTTCAAGACGAAACGCAACGCAACTTTTCGTCGCAGCGTCGCAGAAATAGTCATACAAATTGTGATTTTTGACACCGCGTTGCTTGATTTTTGAATTTTGTATCGCTATTGTACTATCGCTGCGGCCAGCTTTGTTTTGTGAAGAATTTTCTTTCGCTTAACATATTTTTAATTTCGTAACGCTTTTACATCGTCGCGCTTCGTCTCGTTTAGTCTTCAATTATTATTTATTTTGACGTGAATCACTTTTCTGTAGAACACAAATTGTCTCAGGGTTAAACGTTTGACGTTAACCGAAATATATTTTGATCATAAGTTGACCTTATTCGGTGAGGGCTGTTCAGTAACGAACTTCGATCCGCACATAACATGTAATTTGATTTCAATCACCCGTGTTTTAAGATCAAGGGTCAAAGTTAATCTAAGATTACGACATGGAAATTTTCATACAATAATTCGTACAAGGTTAAATTGTACAGGATGTAATGAAACTTTTTTTGTGATTTGTATGGGCAAGCACCCCAGCATGATTTTGCCAATACAATAGCTAAAGTTAATCTTTCAGCACTGCTACAGTGAACTCTATACACATCTTAAAGTATTATATCACTTAGTTTCGTTACGCCCTGTATAAATAGCCAATAGGGCTGTCTGTCACTTTGTCACCACTTTGTGCTTTGTGACTTCGCCACAATTCCAATGACCCCTACAAATAACTAACGCATCGATTTGAACGACCGGACAGCGGTCTATAATGTGGACCGTTTAATTCACGGTCCATAATGTCTCCCCTGGGGCCACTTAACTCGTAAAAAATGCCATTAATCAAATGAACGTCGAAAACATATACGGTATATGTCCAAAAATACATTTCTTGTGCAAAAAAGTTACGATTCTGTTGTCAAATCAATAAGACAAGTAATTTTTTTTACATTATACAATTATTTTTGTTCAATGTCACACATTCAATAAAAATTTTAGTGACTCTCCTCGTTATAATAAATAATATTAATAATTTAAGGAATTCACGAATAACAATTAGCACGTCTTTCATTCTTATTCGTGACCAAAATTTTACAAGTCTATATGCCAAAGCGTGACGAGGTTACAGACATACATTATTTCGTATTTAATTACTTGAAAAAAGGATTCCACCTAGGTCCTAGGCATTACCTATACTGTACTCGGCGAAACATGGCGGTAGCGGTCTTTTAAAAACTTGTCATTTTTTTTTATTAAATAAGGGGGCAAACGAGCAAACGGGTCACCTGATGGTAAGCAACTACCGTCGCCCATGGACACTCGCAACATCAGAAGAGCTGCAGGTGCGTTGCCTGCCTTTTAAGAGGGAATACGCTCTTTTCTTGAAGGTTTGTAGGTCGTACAGGTCCGGAAATACTGCTGGTGACAGTTCGTTCCAGAGTTTTACAGTGCGCGGCAGAAATTTCTATATAAACCGCGATTAACAATGAAATGTTACATGTTTTCAATCGCGGCTTTGTATAGGAAATGACAAGTTTTTGACAGTGAGTAAATGACCGCTACCGCCATGTTTCGCCGAGTAGGTACAGTATAGTATCTACAATGCTACATAATAAACCCACAAAATTAAATTACTTACATCATCATTCATCACTATAATTTATCGCTATATTGTTAAAACGTTTAGCTATCTCGATACGGCGCGTGTGCTCAGTCGGCATGTGAATTATTGATAAACAGTACAAAGGACTGTCGCCGGTGCAGCTCGCTACACTCTGATACCGCCAGCCCCCTTCTCGGTGCTCACAGAAGCAAATTACTTTATTAAGGGCCTGTTTCACCACTTCCTGATAAGTGTCGGATAGGCTATCCACAACTTAACTTGACAGAGTATGGAGCATCTGTCAAATAAGTTGTGGATAGCCTACCCGGCACTTATCAGGAAGTGGTGAAACAGGCCCTAAGACCTAAATACAAGTTTATTGACCATAATAATGTTTAAGTTCCTAAGCGAAACCTATCCAATATAACAAGTGACCTAGTAGTAAATAAGCATGCAAATATAATAGACTAGTCCATAAGTTATGTAATTATATTTCCAGTCTTTACACTGTAGAGAATCACGATATTTGGTCTCTGTAAACTGTAATTTGTGTATTAACCCACAAAAATGTTTGTTAAGTTATGAATGCAGACTTGTTCTAAATGGTCTAAAGAATGTGACTGCATTTATAACTCAATCCATACTTCCATACTAATATTATAAATGCAAAAGTGTGTCTGTCTGTCTGTCTGTCTGTTACCTCTTCACGCCCAACCTGCTAAACCAAACCGTCCCGGGGAAGGAGATAGGATACTTTTTATCTCGCAAAAATGTACGGTTCCCACGCGATAAACAAATTTTGGCGCAACGGAGTTGCGGGCATCATCTAGTACGTAATATTTTTGTGGGATGCATTCATTTATTAAGTGCTGAAAATATATTTCCAAAGTATTTTAATACTATGTACGGTATCTGGATCGCGAGTAAATTTAACTTTTAAATTCCAAAAAGCATCATGAATATGTAAAACATTTATGAAGTAACGACACTCCACTGCTATCAAAGCAATCGCTTCGAAATACTTAAATTATACAAATTGAATGAAAATTGTTATTTTTAGCTTCATTTTTCGGAAATTTTTCGAATGACATTCAATCAACTATGCAAAAATTTTGTACATAGATATTTTGTGATCTTTTCTCTATACAAAAGTAAGTTATTTGTATTAAAACAGATATAGCTAATAATAAATATTATTTGTATTTTATATGTAAAAATAAGCACATGGTTTTAATAATTAACTAAATGAATGTGTCGTATATTTAAAGTTAATGAAACTGAGTTAGCAAACGGGCCGGCCATTTTGTGCACAAAATGTATGTTGTGTTTTAGAGCAAAATTTGTAGAGCGTGCCTAATTGTTACAAGGGGTCCGAGGGCGGACTATGTTCGGCTATTTACAGATTAAATATGACATTATATTACATTTAATACTGTACTAAAATAATAATACCAGTAGTACTAAATAATAATTGAGTTTTTACTGTATTATTATACAGTAACAACTCTAATAGGGATTCGCGATTATCCGGACTGTCACCGGAAAATTCTACCTATCTCTTAATAAACATTGATTTTCTTAGTTAATTTTAACAAAGATATTACATTATGTACTTTACATAATATGTACTGAACCCGCTTTTCTTCATACATTCGATGCCTAACAATAACAATTAGTCGAGTTCCTACTGTTATAATACCTTGTAATTATTGACTGATCACTATAGATCGGAACTGGGTGTAATTTTCAATGTAAAGAATAATATGGATAAGACTTGTAATTCCGGGAATCCCAGGAAAATCAGAAAATGTCCGAGTACGTAATTTTAAATTTATAAATGAATCAATTGTTTATAAAATGATTCATATTATATAAAATAGTTTGAATAGAAATTTCCAAATATTAGGGCGGAATGAAATAGGAAACTTAAAATGAAAAAAAATAATGATTCTGTTCTACATATTATACCTACATACATTACATAATATTATATTGTACATAATTTATGCTGGTAAATAAAATGAAGAATGTTCACTTAATATTTTTTTAGCTCTCTGTAAACTAAGTCGAAAATAAAAAGGATTCGGCTATTTAAATTATATTATAGTATTTTTTTTTGTATGTTCAACTATGAGGTAGGTACTTCACCGTCTGTGGAGCAAATGTTTTCATTTTGGTTACTCGTTTTAGTAATCGATTTTCGTTGCCCAGTTTTGAAACAAAATAATAATTTTATGCTATACAGATTTTTTTTTGTAAAATCACTGTAAAATCATGCATGTTCCTAATCCTAGTAATGTGCTTAATTCTTTTACTACGGTTCTGGATTCCGGAATCCGAAAAATCTGATTCCGGGAAATCCCGGATTTTTGTGGTCATATCCATATTATTCATATCAATCACACCCACGATTCCGATCACTGCTGATCACATTACAAATATAGGTTGAAAATAGTTTCTTTGAGAAATGAGAGATTCTTAAAATCAAACAACACAAATAACATACTGCTAAAATGGTGTCTTTTAAACCAACTCTACAATTTTTTTTGGCTAAAAATATATTCAGTAAAAAATTATAGTATTTCGAGTTGACTTATTGAATGCTTAAATAAATGTTATGTACGTAACATAACATTTATTTAAGCATTTAGCTAGATGTTGCTATAACTATAGAAAATAAGATGTTACTTAAAATGTTATTATTTAGCCAGAGATATTTTTGCAAAACTTTGGAATCCAGTTATTCTTTCAATGAATAAAATCTAGTAAAGTTAGGAAAATCAACTTACAACAATAATAACAAGGTATTTTCCTAATTATAATATCGAAGTTATTTTAATGAAAATGTATTCAAAATGGAGTATTTTATGTTTTTAAAAGAAACAGTGGGATCGTTATTTTAATATTTTAGGTCAAGCGATGAAATTATTTGAATGGGGTTTTCAGAATCAATTAACTATATTACCACAATATTATAAAGAGCAGCGAGCTCACCAAAATGCTCTTTTGTTGGCGTTTTAACAATACGTTCAGTAGCTTTTGCCTCCGGCTCTTTATACCTTGGAAATATAGTAGATATTTTCCTGAGATAGTGTTTATTTTTCAGAAGAAATTCTATTTGTAGATGATCGGCTTTACCTGAAATAATTCCTTTCAAGAAAGAGTTTTTGCTCCGAGGAGTTAGAGTTTTTTTTTATAAAATAAGGGGGCAAACGAGCAAGCGGGTCACCTGATGGAAAGCAACTACCGTCGACCATGGACACTCGCAACATCAGAAGAGCTGCAGGTGCGTTGCCGGCCTTTTAAGAGGGAATACGCTCTCTTCTTGAAGGTTTGCAGGTCGTATAGGTAGTTTAAAAATATCTATCCATCTCCACATATTACTTTTGTACATAATATTCTAAAACAGAGCCAGACAAGTTAGTCGTAGTTATTGTGACTTAATCACCGCTTATACCTATTTTATGATTACTTTAATTCATGAAGCCCCAAGCGGCCACATCCGGCCGCGATAACAATGAAAAAGCTATTGTGTCTCGTTTTGCCACGACTGATGGGTTAAACAATTTTATTTTGCACTTAATAAAACACTATAGAATATGTTGCAATTAAAACGTCCCGTCCATTTTTTCGGAAAGAAAAAAATTTAATTATTCTCCATAACAAATTTCATCAAAATCAATTTAGCGGATAAAGCATATTAATCCTTCGATCGCGGTTTCTTGGAAATGCTATTGTATTCTGTTGTTGTCGCGATCACCGGTGATCTTATGGAGCTTGAAGGATTAAAGAGATTGTAATACATATTAGGGTAGTCTATTTATAAATTTAAGGTTTAAATAGTATTGGAATTCCCTGGTAAGTACCACATTACTTTCCTTGAATCTATAGCTGTAGGTACATTACGATTCATTGTTTTCCGAAAAAGCTTATCGATTAAACTAGATACTATCAGGCTTCAAGGTAAGACGTGGCGTGCATGACGCCATTACTGTTATGATCGCCCATGTACCACTGTATTTCGCACTGTAATCCTGAAAATACTGACGATAAACTTGGCTACGACTTTATTATGTACGCGAAGATATTACAATAAAATATTATTTTCAGAAAAGGATAGGCGTATGAAGAACGATATGCAAGAATCAATGACCATTCCATAATACATTAAGCGGGCCCCTAGACGATCAATTTAGCTGTGCAATATCACGTATTGTGCAATATTATTGACCGTCTAGGGTTAACATTGAACTTGCCTTGCCTTTCAATCTTATTGTCGAATAAGTTGTTCAATAAAATATTGTTCAATATTATTATAGGTCTAGGGGCCCCCTTACGAATAAGTTTAAGAATATAGTCTTCTACGTAAAAATAAATTTTAATGTAAAAAAATGCTTATGTCACCTTCGGCATCTCTACGGTTCAATCGGGGCAGAAGTTGAGTCGCTACGAGGCTACGAAGTAAAAAACATATTGCATACATAAATAGACGGCCAAAATCATTACCCTTTCTTTAAAGTTTGCTGTAGTCGGATAAAACGAGAAAATAAACTATTTTCTATAGAAAATAGTTCAGATACCCCAGTCATTGAAAGTTATCGTATATTTTATGAAAAGAAAATAGTCTTTGGCGCACAACTATAACCTTTTGAACGATAGCTTGCGCAGATAGACTGTATTCCATTGAGAGCAGCACTGAGCTGTGTATTCAATACGATTTAAAAATAGCATAATATGTTGTATTGAAAATTGATTCTGAAAGTATTCCGCTAAAGAACACTGGTGTATATTTCGTTGGCTAAGAGAATACTCTTAGTATCGGCACAATTCTTTTAGATTTAGATTGTCCCAATCCGACTCCCGCCTGCGCGATGTGTTGACGCGTAAAACCATCCGAAATTCGATTAACAAGAATCGGACTTCAAACGTTCGTCAACACAAACAATGAGACTGAGGCGTAAGGAACAGAAATTTTAAATACAAAGGAAAATGTTCAGTAACAATACCTCGGAGGCTATGGGAAAAGTTCGCGAGCGCTTTGTTATCGCCCCAATTTACTTAATCCGTATTATTTGTGTTTAAATGAAATTGTTTTGAAATAGACTGACAGTACTAAATAGCTGCGAAGATGTTTACGTCCAATAATAGATGTTACTACGCGAGATTAATAAGCTTCTTTAAACATCGGTTTCTTGCTCCGAGTTGAAATTAATTTTCGTGTTTCTTAAGATTTCCGATGGATCAAAATAGTAAAATTTTGACGTAAAGTTTTCTAGACACTGCGATGTGGGAATCTGAAATTTGAAAAACCTTCTTTAAGGGGCCGGGTACCCTCGAAATTCTCATACATACGTAATTCCAAAATCATTTTCTCATACGAAAATATTTAACATGTTTGAGTTGTTTTTCAGTTTAAAATAGTAATTATCTAGGTTCCTGCACAAAAATTTACTTCAAAATATTTAAACATTAAAAAAAAAATTGTTTTTAATTTTTTTTTAGTAAATTTAGTACTTAATATTTAAACACTAAAAAATAGAGTAAAACACTAAAAAATATATAAATAAATAGTAAATTTACTACAAAATATTTAAATACTAAAAAATATTTTTTAGAGTTTAAATATTTTGTAGTAAATTAACTATTTATTTATATATTTTTAGTGTTTTACTCTATTTTTTAGTGTTTAAATATTTAGTAATAAATTTACTAAAAAAAAATTTAAAGCAAAAAAAAAAAAATTGTGTTTAAATATTTTTAAGTAAATTTTTGTGCAGGAACCTAGGTAATTACTATTTTAAACTGAAAAACAACTCAAACATGTTAAATATTTTCGTATGAGAAAATGATTTTGGAATTACGTATGTATGAGAAATTCCAAGTGTACCCGGCCTCTTAAGTTTCAAATTTAGCTTATTTCTGTTTTAACTTTTATTGCTTACATCAAAGTTATAAGCTTTCATGAAACTACTAGCATAGTTAGTGTTACTTTACCAGTATTTTAAAGACCTCATAAATTTTTACCCTGCACTGATAAGGTTGTCATGGCAACTGTGTACCTCACAGTACCTGGTTCATTTATGACACGGCCATGGGTGGTTCCGTCGAGCGTCCTTCTACAATCTACATAATGTAAATTTCGCAACGTATAACGGTGCAGGCACTATCTATGCATCGACAAGAAACCTTGCGTGCTCGCTTCAGTACACGTACAGTAATTAAAACTTTAACACGGGCATTCTAGGGGTTTTCATACGTTTTACAAGAGAATTTTAATCTTTGCGGTTTTTAATGTTTTTGTTTTTCTTAATTGGATCAACGAAAACCTAACTTTTTTAAATTGGCTCGCCGCATATTTCAAGTGGTGTATCTCCAGGATCGACAGCGGTATCCAATCACGAAAACCCTGTGACATGATCTCAGGGAGCCCGAGGGACGGGACCTCTAAAGATGCCGTGGGATCCGCAAATAAATTTATCAGAAGAAGATAGGAGTGGAAAGTAACTTATGCTTTAGTTAGGTAAGCCTACTTTAGTAGGTTTACCATGCACTTTAGTGCATTTTATTTAATCTACAAATAATCCTAAAGAAAACTAATGAAAATAATATTAATTAAAACGAGACTCGATTTTCAATATATTCAATTAGAATTAACTAGCTCATTTTCTCTAGGGTGCATTTATCTAAGCTTTCTGCTCTGAATACTAACAGTCAGACACTAGAGCTTGAGCCGGGGTTAATGAAAATCCAGGAATGCACTTCATTCTAGAAGTTACTAACTATAATGAACTGGAATAATTACGCTTAACTCGGTCTAAGTTGATCATTTGGCTCAGGGGAATCAAATTTATGAATGACTATGGAACCGTGTAATGTTTATAAATGCATACAACAAAGGTGTTTTAAACTGTTTTGTAGCGAACCCTTTGCAAGATACTTCGACTCGTGTTTGACCAGTTTTTTATTGCCTTCTTTATGACTTGTCAGATAAGATACGCGGGTGTTTTGTGTAGCTGTGGGCAGACAATCAGCCATAGCTATTCGCACACATCATACATATTTAAGTAAAGACTATTCATTATATATTTATTACCATTAAAACAGTTTTGGAACAGTTAGAAAACTTTCAGTCCCTAAAAAGGTTATCTGAAACCCTCCAGAGACGCCCATCCTTACCTACGGCCAAATTCTTAATGGAAAAGTGCGTCAAGTTGTTTGACTAATAATAATATATTATCTATCATATATTATAGATTATCCTTTATCTATCTATATCTATAATATACATATTATAATATAGAAAACTCAAAGGTGACTGACTGACATGGTGATCTATTCGCACAGCCCAAACCACTGGACGAATCGGGCTGAAATTTTGCATGCAGGTAGATGTTATGACATTGGCATCTGCTAAGAAAGGATTTTGATAAATTCCAACCCCAAGGGGTTAAAATAGGGGGCGGAAGTTTGTATATAATAAAACTTCTTAACGCGAACGAAGCCGCGGGCAAAAGCTCGTAACATTATAAAAAGAAAATGTCGATAATATAATATCTGTTATTTCCCCAATTCCGCCAAGCCGCTAAACCGATTTTACGCAATATGCAACACTTTGTGTTCCGGAAAAAGACAGGGTAGTTTTTATCTCTATATTTGCCTCTACCGCTACTCTATGTAATATAATATGATAAAGTCGAAGTTGAATATTTTTATTCAAAATAAGATATCAATACGCTTTTTGAATGATTATTCTACGACAAAGTACTTAGTAATACTTTCGATTTGGAAAATGTCCGGACACGTGATTCTTCAATATGTTCTTTTGGTTTATTAAAACTAGATGACGCCCGCAACTCCGTTGCGGCAAAATTCGGCTACCGCACGGAAACCGTACATAATTTCGGGATAAAAAGTATTTTATGTCCTTTCCCAGGACTTAAAGTATCGCCATACCTTTCAGTAAAATCGGTTCAGCGGTTTGGGCGTGAAGAGATAACAGACAGACACGATGTACTTTCGCATTTATAATATTAGTATTAGTCCTTCGATTGCGGATTCTTGGAAATCTTTTGTTATTCTATTGTTGTCGCGATCACTGGTGCTCTTGTGGGGCTTGAAGGATTTATATGAATGAAATTATTAAATAGTAAATAATATTGCGTCAGGTCTGTTAATATTAATAAGCTCTGATAATGTAAGCACTATCATAACATTCATTAACGTGAAGCACAACAGTGTCTGGGTCTTATCGCGATAAATAATACAACTTTATTGAAAATATATTATGTAGTCTACATAGGCTCGTAGGCGTATTATTGTAATAATGTTTGTGTAATAACATTTATTTATGTTTGTGGTATAACGAGCAAAGGTTTGTTTACGTGTAATAGACATGTTGGTCGACATTACTGGTAGCCCGGTCTAATTAGACGCAAAAAAATCGTAACCTCGGAATAATTCGCATAGAGCTGAAAATTGGTAGAGACGTTAAATATACATCATGACAAATAAAACCTCAAAAGTCCCCGGCGATCCTCCTTGTGCAAAAAAATTTATTGAAGGTCAAAGGTATGAAAATGAGGTTTTCCTGTTTTTTTTTTCCAAACTGTACATTTTATCACAAAAATAGGTAGGGCAAGAGTGTAGATCATAGAATTCTCTACAAAAAATATTCAGACACTTTTTTCATACGACTTAACATTCCTTATATAATATGGTGGGCTGAAAGTTTGGGAAAATCGTATCTAATACTTATATTATAAAGCTAAAGAATTTGTGGAGCTACTGCTTTGAATTGAAAAATTCGTTTTTTGTTGGATAGTCTTATTTATCGAGGAAGACTTGAGCTATATAACATCACGTTGGCACCAATAAGAGCAAAGAAACAGAGGAAAATGGGGAAAAACGGGGAAAATTATTTGAAAGAGCTTAACTCACAAACGGCTGAAGCATTTTTTATGTTATTTGGCACAGTTATAAAGTAGACCACGAGGAAGGATCTTGGCTATTTTGTTTCTCGGGAAAATGTACGGAACTTCTTGTACTATAGCAAACGAGGGCTGTTCACAGCCAAACATACTTCTGTGTGACTTATTACCGTTACCAAATCTAAACTTTTCGAGTCGCGAAGAGCAACAGTACGCTTGCAAGTCACTCACAAGAATGTGAGAACATTTCAATTTTTTCAAACAACCCTAGTATGTAGTACTAGATGTTAAGCGTGGCTCCGCCCGGCCGCGTTAATTATAAATTTCACGCAAGCCGTAAATTTTCCTGAAAAACAAAATAGCCTATATCCATCCACGTGGCCTATTCTATATTTGTGCCAAATAACAAATGGCTTCAGCCGTTTGTGAGATGAGCTCCTTCAAATAATTTTCCCCGTTCTTCCCCATTTTCCTCTGTTTCTTTGCTCCGATTGGTGGCAACGTGATGTTATATAGATCAAGTCTTCCTCGATAAATAAGACTATCAAACAAAAAAACGAATTCTTCAATTCAAAGCAGTAGTTCCACAAATTCTTTAGCTTTATAATATAAGCATATATATGATTTTCCCAAACTTTAAGCCCGCCATGTATAAGGAATGGTAAGTCGTATGAAAAAAGTGTCTGAATATTTTTTGTAGAGAATTCTATTATCTGCACTCTTGTCCTACCTATTTTTGTGATAAAATTTACAGTTTGGAAAAAAACAGGAAAAACCTCATTTTCATACCTTTGACCTTGAATAAAATTTTTTGCACAAGGAGGATTGCCGGGGACTTTTGAGGTTTTATTTGTAATGGTGTATTTAACGTCTCTACCAATTTTCAGCTCTATGCGAATTATACCGAGGTCGAATGTTTAATTTTCCCGGAGTATGGGCTGATTTGGTAAAGTTTGGCAAACATGTAGAGTTGGTAACGTAGAAGAAAACGCGTTATTAAGTAACTTTTTAAGCGCAGTAGCACTGCTATTTTTTACAGTGAATTCTATATAAGGGACATTGAGAAACACATTCCACTCTAGAGTGTTCTCTCACTTATTTATGTGACACGTTAAAGAGGCTTAGAATACAACGTAATTGAAAATCTGTTGGGCGGTGGCGATACAAAGACTTTCAGACAGCATAAGCGCCTGAAACTGACGTAGTAGCCAGATGCTCCCAGGCGTTTTGTTACACTGAAAATAAATAAGTACTATGTTCTATAATAATTGTGTAATCATATTTTCATAAAGAGGTAAATCTTATGTTTCTTTGAAACTTTTGTTTAAATCTTAAGTTATCTAAGAAAATTTAATTAAAATCCGCCAAGCTCAGAATTATTATAGGATATTTTTTATGCAGCAAATGCACAGCTTTGACGCTTTGCGCGTTCTTTTGTTCTCAAGGCAAAAATCTAGTAAATTATTATATTCTCAAACTACGCTGTAAGCATTATTTTTAAATTTACCTTCAGATAAACCTGGCCCTTTGAATGCTTCTTTAATCAACGCCGCGTCTTCATAATTAATGTACGATTAAGTAAAGAACTCTTTACAAGATCCTCCGAGATTTAATTAGTTACTCACTTGTTAACGAACAATTATATTCTCTATCTTCGGGCTATTAGTCTTATTTCAAACCAAACAAAGTAAATTATCTTTTAAAACACTGTATTTTTTTAAACCAAACAAGGTATCTCTTTTTAAACCAAAGTATTTCTCAAAACAAAGTATTTCAGTTTCGAGTAGAACTTTCCAATTTAATTAAGATAACCTTTCGTCGATTAGGAAAGACATTAGAGCAATTTCCTTGCGATGACTGAGCATTTCAGTGCATTTGAATACTGCCGGTCATTCTACTATATTTTATGTATGTGACCTTTGAAGATATACTCAGTAATGTAGAGTGGTTTATTGGGGCTTGATTTTAAGTAGTATAAACTTTCCGTAGCTTAAGTGGAAATCAACAAAATACTATAATTGAAAATTTTATAACCACGTAAAACTTCATAATTTAGGCTAGCGTGATTCAGACCATAAGCTGTATTTAATATTATTGAAACAGGTGTCACGCTGAAATTGTAAAAATAGTTATCGCATTTCAAGGTCATTTCTAGACAATTATTGTAGACGTTCACTGAAGTGATCGGAATTTTGAGGCGAGACACCGATACAGGTGGTATTTTCGTACAAGTGGGTCACCGGTGTTTGGATATCGTTACACAAATATGTAAAGGTTAAACAAGCAAGTGTAACTCGTGTGTTAGCGAGTTGACTTTAAGCGATATATCCTAGCATGTTAGTCTAGGACTAATAAAAACTCACGATAAAAAATGAAAAACCAAAATTGTTACGTGAAGCCGATTTATTTACACGCGCTTTCGCACACATATGCTTAAAACTATGCTACTTCTCGCTTACGTGATTGGTCGGCTTGAGGTGCAGTAAGTAGCATTTGACTCACACATATACGAAAAAGTGACCTCAAATTGTTGTATGATTTTAATATCCCAAATTGTTTTTCCTCTTAAGTAGATTAAGCTTGATTCAATTAAATAAGTTTCTGTCTTCACCTCTCGATCTCTTAATTAGGTAACAAGGATCCTACAAGTTGATCCTTTGCAAATAATGTGAAACCAAAACGTGATTTAATATAAAGTCATTGAAACGAGGCAGTAAAATCGATTTCAGAATTGCAAGAAACTTTTGCCTTGCACACCGCAAAGCGTAAAAAGTGCAGCATTTTAAAAAGGTAGAGGTCGTATTGCTTTGAGTACACCTAATGCCTATCTCCCCACTTTGAGACCACTCGTGCACTCGGGCCGAGAGCGCATCTTATTGAGGAGATTGCGCCTGCAATACGATAAAGTTGGAATTCCTCAAGAGTCTTATTTAATAAATCTGACTGTCGTCTTAAAAATACACACTGAAAAGAAATATTAAATATCCTTCTCGGTTTCAATAAGATGAAAATGTTGTTTTATGGTCTTTGTCTATTTTTCCTACTCATTTATTAATGGTTGAATTATTCGTTTGCTCAAGTTTGTTATAACTAGCTATTTGACCGAGCTTTGCTCGGTATTCGATAAAACACGGATAAAATTATATTTTCTAAAAATGATTCCTAGCTAGATCGATTTATCGCCCTCGAAATCCCCTATATACTAAATTTCATGAAAATCGTTGGAGCCGATTCCGAAATTCCAATTATAATAATTGTATTACTTATATACAAGAATTGCTCGTTTAAAGATATAAGATTCTGTATTTGGAACTTTAATATACTTTTATTTTGCTGAACATTTGAAGGGATAATGTAACAGTCGATTATTATAATTTTGAAAGAAGATAAAGGAATTAATAAATGTTTTGAAATGCTGCTAAAAACCTAGTGTTCGAGTCAAATTACATTTTTAAAAATTAAAGTAAAAAGTTAATGTAAAATTTATTTTTCAACGTTATTTAACATAACATTATTAAAAAAGTTAAGAATTTCCCAATTCCGCCCCTTACATTACATATCATGTTTGACATGGCCTACTAGACTCGTATCCTTATAAAAATATCTTTAAAACAACTCAACACACAAAAGAGCCATTTTCCTTAATATTATCCTTAATATTCGTATAAGGCATGTTATAGAAATTCGCTTAAGGTCGATAATAATAATTTGGTATGGAATTCTATACATATTAAGCATTGATTTTCATGATAATGGGTAGTCGAGTTTAAACGAATTTCATAATAATGTTACCTCAAGATTAAAGAGATAAGTTTCTTACATGCAAAATTTATCGTATTCCATAATATTATATACAATAGTATAATGGATACGATATCCACTGAAATTATCCTTCCGAAGTTTATATTATAAGGCTACATTCTAGAAATGCGTCAAAATATTAACACATTTCTCGGAATGCAAAAATGATTCAGATTCTTATCCAACGTCTTGTTTATCGTGAGATTCATCGTCTCCTGACGTACGCCATCTATTTTCGGCGTGCAGTGCTCCTTTCACGAATTGGCCTTTCAGTTGGTCTTATTGGAATTCCGATCGCATTTGTCTCCACATGCCTGAACTCTGTATTGGCTGAAACGTCGCTTGAAATGTCCTACAGTATTAGCACTCAGAGATTTAATGATTGCAGGAAGCTGTTGCCACAGTATTCTATCTATATATGTACCACATATACCTGCGCAACTTTGTAAACGTGTATGTTTGGTAGTTCTTTAAGCAAAAACTGGTAAATGGATTTGGCATGGAAGTAGTTTAAGCTCTCGATTAAAACTTCTTAGGGCCGGCTTACTCTATCATCTACGTACTTAGAGCCAAAAAATTATACAAATTGCATTCCATTTTATTTAGGTACATTACGATTAAACTGTTAGTCACAATAACGTAGGAAGTTCATGACGTGTCAATGGAGGTGTCCTGTGACGCAGAAATTAAAAATATGACGAAATAGTTTAAAAATATAATATAATTACAAGCTTTTGCAGTTAATCAAAGATGATAAACTAGCCCTATGACTAATGAGTCATACATCTAGGGAGCGTAGTACGAAAATTCATGTCAAACTCGATATTAATCGAATAAATTGCCAAGACAGATGATGCGTTATTTTGGCCAAAACGCGAGCGCAGACGCATACCTACATACATACCGCGCCGCCCACGCGAAGCTCCGGACTAAAACAAAGCAAGAACTCCTCGCGGCGTCAGTTCACTCGCGAACTTTCTGTAAGAAACATCTGCGATTCACACAAAAATCACACACAGTGCAGTTTACTGGTGATCCCATACTCTTTACCAGGTAAATAGTTTTAATAAACCTTTAATAATTTTTCGTGCTATACATCAGTATCTATTTGTGATTTAAAATCTTTTATGTTACATTTGAAACAAAAACGTGCTTTGGACAATTCGTTGTTCATGTTTGATTTGAATGTATTTGAAATTATTAATTTAATATTTTATACCGTACAGTTTTACAGTAACTGATTTTTTTGTTCTCGGTTACCTGTACTTAGCAAGGGTGCCTATATTATTACACCGTTCTTAATAACTGAAAGCTAGTGACATTTTTAATCAACTGTTGATAATAATAACTGCAAAATCGCTTCAATATTAATATTTTTAATTAAAATTCTGTAGCGAAAAAGCGACTATAATGTAACCTCAGAATAGAGCGAACTGTTAAAATTTTAATACAGCTGGCTGATCGCCAATAATAATGACTTTCATTAAAGAGTCTATTCGTATCGCTTTTCTTTGTTTATTTTAGAAATTCAATATTACCCGAAAACTTTTAAAACTAAGGAGCACCTTCGATTGTTTTAGATAATTAATTAAACACAAAGATGTCCGAGAGCAACGTACTCGAGCCCGGTCAGCAGCTCGTCAAGAAGACGATGGACAACCTCATCCAACAGAAGACCAACGAGAGAGTCACCATCGAGGCCCGACAGGAGTTCAGCGAGTCCTACGAGGAGTCCTACGAGGAGGAGTTCGAGGAGGAGACGTACATCGACGAGCACGGCAACAAGACTACCAAGACCAAGGAGTCCAGCAGCGAGAGCAGCGAGCACACCAAGAGCGCCGACGTCAAGGTCAAAGCCACCGGCCTCAACGCCGAACAGATGAAGGCGCTCACGGACTGCGCCAACCAGGCCGGCCAGCTCGCGCTCGACTCCCAGCCCGCGCTCGACTCCCAGCCCGCGATCGACTCCAAGCCCGCCAACTAAATATTGTAATTATACATTTTCATACTCCGCTACCGACGGTAACACGACATTCTGTGTCGACACACATCATACACGGGTTGCTCGAGAACATCATACATTCGCAACACAATCGTTCATCGCTATTATTTTTAATACCATCAGCTGAAATTCGATTTATTCACCGTGCGAATTCGTTGTTCCAGGTCATGTGAAACGAATGAAAGTGTCAAAAGGGTGATAAGACTGTGTCCAGTGTTCCTCTGATTAAATCTATATTTTATAATTAATGTAAAGCTACGCAGTAAACGTACGAGTATGATGTGCATCTTATAGTGTCGTGCCCGGAAAGTGATAAGCCCTAGTCGAATTAAAAATGGAGGAGGAGGAGGACGAGCGGAAGCCGCGGCGCCCGAACCTGGCCGCCTTCAGCAGCCTCAATGCCAAGGCCGTCCACTCCTCGCTGGAGGAGAGCTGCGTGCGCACGCAGGCCTCCTCGGAGTCCGCCGACATCAACACGTGCTCGAGCGTGTCGGCCGCCCAGTACAGCGACCGCAGCTTCGTGTCCAAGGCGAGCACGTTCTCCCGCAGTGGCACCTCCAGCTCCAGCCAGGAGGAGGGCGAGGTGGCGCAGACGACGGTGTCCACCAACCGGTACCTGTCCGCCACGCGTGTGGAGTCGGCGCGCTCCATGGAGTGTCTCCGGCCGAAGGACACGTCACCCGCGCGGCCGGCCAGCTCGTGCACGTCGGTGCGCGTCCATCGCAGCTCGTTCCTGACGGCCAGCGAGCGGGACGTGCGCGAGTCGCGCGGGCCGCCGGCGCGCCGCGCTCTGTCGGGCGAGGACATGGGCAACGCGGAGAAACGGCGCGGTCTGTTCGCCGGCTCGGAGCGGCGCGCGCTGCAGCAGCTCAGCCTGCCGCCGCCCGAGCGCCGCCTCACCATCCTCAGCCCGCACAGCCCGCTCGCCACCGCCGAGCTGCAGTGGCCGTCCCCGCCCGGCATCCGGGGCCGCCGGAAGAAGGGGATGGTCCTCCCGAAGCTCATCCTCCCGCGGAGCGACTCGGACGGTTCGGAAGTATTTTTCGAAAGGTGCATTTTTTAAATTATATTATATCGTTAAGATTGTAATTAAGTTTTATTTTTCGTTTAAAGTTTATACTACACGAGCTCGCTTTTAATTTTAACAATGTTTACCTTCCGACTGAAAATAACCAAGCCCGCATGAAGCCGCGGCCGATGCGAGCGACGCACGAGCTACACCCGAGCGAAGATAAACAAGAGACGTCGTCGCTGCTGTAAAAATGCTCTATTTTTTCTGACAAACTTTTCGTATGCGAGAACATAGCAGACGTATCACATAAACATTTAGTACATTCTCGCAACTTTGAAATACTTCTGTCTTCTTGGGCATTATTTACGAGGTTTTGCACCACCATCGGCCCCATGCCAAAACTTCATCATCATTAAACACACAAAGTGATTTAAACATGGCAATTAAGCATTACGCCACCTAGTATGGTGTTGTCCTACATTCAAAATGCGACATCCATTTCAAGACACAATTTCGCTAACGGATACCTCTTCAGTGTGTTCACTTAACGCGAGAATAGCTGTCATTTGAAGAACACTCGCACGTATGAAATGAATTCTAGGAGCAACGTGTCTGCCATCAGGGAATGGTATGCTTTATGCTCGTACGAAAAACTACTATGAAATATTAACATAATTCTCAGGAGAAGACCAAAAACTCGTCGTACAGTCATGGTAATACTTGGTCTTAGCATGTCCTGAGATGATAGACAGACATAAATGTAGATGCATATTATGCGATAATATGCATCTACATTTTGCAAATGATTATATTAATATTGGTATAATTATATTGCCTATTAGCTATTGCACTTTATGCTCATAGTGGAGGTCATATTTTTATTGATTAAATATTAAATATCTAGACTAGGTATTTATTATTTAATCAATAATATAATATTATAATACTAAGTATTATAATATTCATAATTTGTAAGCAAACTAATTATTATTTATCTTACAGCCTAGAAAGAGAAGAAGTACTATTAGAGAAAATCATAAACCAACGTAATTTGATTAAATTATTTCAAGACCTCACCTTATCATGCTGTCATAGAATGAATTTCTTTAAGAGCTTTTTTAAGAGTACCTCTAATCCTTGAAAAATTAATGCCTATTTCTGTAATCTTCATCCTAGCATTATAAACCTCAATACGTTAACTTCAAAACCTATTTCTGAACTCGACTTCGGCACAAAACCTTCGGGAGCTGAAATTGATATGAGGATCTATTTCGCGCATGAGTGATAAATTTTCATAAGTAGGACATTACAATATTATCAATTATGTATTAACTATCTTATCTACATGTCGAGCTTACAACATATTGATAAGATATTTAAATCATACTACAACACCCCGCCAGCTTCCGTAGTTTTTTAAAAGTTTTTCGTGGAGGATTTTTAGCCGACTTCAAAAAAACGAAGTAATCAATACGACGCGTATGTATGTAATATTTCCAGAACTGCCCAGTTTTTGTATATTTATGTTAGACTATAACAGCTTCTGAACAAATGTGCCAAATTTTAAGTGTATGTAATATGTATGTATGTATGTTTTATGTTTGTGCACGCATATCTCCGGAACTACAAATCCGATCTAAATGATTCTTTTTTTATTGTACTAGGTATTGTTCAGCTTAGGGAATACTGGAAGTTTCATCAAAATCGGTTCAGTAGTTATTGAGATAGGGAATTTTAATTCTCAATTACGTACAATTTTGAAGTCGGTTTTATCTTTTTATTAAAATACCGTTATATAAATTCTGGAAGCTGAGATTAATTATAGACTAGAAAAGTCTGTAATTTGAGATAATTCAAACTTTAAAAAGGCTTTTGAAGAGAATTCGAAATTGAGGTTTAAATTATGATATGATTAATAATTATCTTACTTTGATTGAATATCCTATGTCTGATATTGGGCTTTTATTTTGCTCATGATGAAGTTTTTTTAAAATAACAACTGGTGAAAGTTTTTTTCTTCAATTTGGTATTAAATTTAAGAGCGGGCTGTGCAATTTTGCTGTGTTTTTTATTTTATTTTCGTAATAAGTATTACGATCCCAGAAGACGATTAACTCAAAATGAAATTGAGATTTATTTAATCATTGTATATTTATCTGATAGTTTTATTTTTCGAAATTATGAATCCTTTTGGGCATTTCAACAAATATCTGTTACACTTATTGAGTTACTATCATTAAATAACTTGCACTACTACAATCACACACTTTATAAAATAATAGCTAAAGGAAATATTAGTATTGTATTTAGTGTTTAATTAATCATCAAAAAACAGTTTTGGGACTTACGTCCTTTACTTTCGTGCTATAATGCGGGAACTGTTGTTACGCGATATTGTTCACTATTAGCTGCAGCCTAAGGCACATTGCCTGGGAGCAAGATTCATGGAATTATTGTATCACGATTGGAGGATAGCGTTGTGCGTAGGCGGGGCGAGCGTTTTCACAGTAGGCTCTTAATGGTAAATACAATTATTGCTTCTATAGTTTAAAATAATAATAATAATAATAATAATAATAATAATAATAATAATAATATCTATGGACGCTTCACACCACGTCAGTCTGGCCCCGTGCTAAGTACCTGAAGGACTTGTGTTACAGGTACCAGACAACGGAAATATATTTAATACTTTTATACTATACATATATTTAAGATTTTTATTATACCATACACATATTTAATACACATCCATGACCCAGGAACATTGAAAAACTTTTTGTTCCGTCGGCGGGATTCGAACCCGCGACCCCCGGCTTGAGTTGCCACACACTCTAACCATTGAGCCACGGAGGTCGTCATTGAAGGAGGAAAATGGTGCATTGTAATGTTTTAGTGTTGACAAATTAATAAATTAGATAAGGATAGCGAAAATATTGATGTAATGCCAAAATTGCGCTATGATTCACTGTTGATTCACCATCGTATCTTGGCTACTGTAGCCGTTTTTTCAGAAACTGCGCCAAAGTAATCAATATAAGTCGTGTGTATTGTTCGCAGTGGTCACTCATTCGGAACGTTGATTGTTGACTAAATAGTCATTAATCAGTCTAGTACAGATTCCTCAGTTTCAACTATGTCATTGAACTAATTGTACTATTTGTATTTCGAATTTTCCTACACGCATTTGGAGCCAGATCTACAAGGCGTAATGCGAATTGGATTCGAATTTTCAGCCATTAGCTATGTCCACACTATGCGCTTTCGTCTTCAATTTTCGTCATCTTCTTTCATTCAACTTGAATGCGTCAACGAACGCAACGCCAACATTGTCATTTTTGAAGTTTTGGATACGGTCAGAGGACATGCGTCGCGGGCATTCCTCACGTTCGCTGTTGACTGCGCTATAACGCGTGCCCTTGACGAACAGAAAAACGCACAGTGTGAACAAAGCTAATGAATTCGCTTCTAAGCGTTCACTAGCCAATAATAGCGTGTTAAGTTTCCGAATCTAAGTCTCACGTGAATTGTGAATGACAGCTTGAATTATATACTTCAAAAGAAACTGAGGAATTCTAAGCTCTATTCTTTTTGGCTTCTCATGAAATGTGCTGAGTCCCGGGAGGCAGAAATACAGAACATAGAACCTTCGCTTTCAGACTAAAACGTTATAATTTATTACACAATATTTTGCTTAGTCACAACTCACAAGTCAGGTTGAAGAAAAAAAAGCAAAATATTGGTATCAAGGCGTGTATTCTTAAAAAAATACTATGAAAGATTTCAGTAAGTATAATATATTGTCGATAAACTATTTTAACTTGTATTTCTTAACAGATAATTTTTGGAAATTCAAGTAAAATGTTTTAAAAAATCTACTCACGAAAAGAAGATAGTCTTATTAATTATGTCTACTATTTGACTTATTACATACCTACTTTAACACATACACTATGTGTACATTCACACACACACACACACACCTGGGTACTCCTGGAGCAGGCTGGTTACAACTTACAACATGCAACGAAACACATACTTGGAACCTTAATAATTAAGAGGGTGAAATATGGTAAGGTCTACGTAAGGTTGATATTGCAGTTCACTTGTTATTAAGGCACTGCCGTCATACATTGTATGGGTAGAAGTTAGTTCGTTACTAGTTCACTAATTTGAATAGTCGTAGGTTGCGAGACCTGGATTCATAACAACGTACAGAAACTTCAGTATAAAGACTTCTAGACTAAATTTCAACAGTATGTGCTAACGAAATATCACATGAAAAAGTTATAGAGAAGTTTTGTACCAAAAGTATTAATAAAAAATATTTTTGCCTTTTATGTAGTACTAGCGACTCGCCCCGGCGTCGCACGGGTATAAAATATAATATAGCCACTGAAAAAAATGATTAAAATCGATAGCCTATGATCCTTCACGTGGTCTACTTCTTATCTGTGCCAAATAACATAAAAATTGCTCCAGTAGTTCGCGAGATAAGCCCTTTCACATAATTTCCCCCGTTTTTTCCACATTCTCCTATCAGTATTAGCGTGATAAAATATAGCCTATACCCTTCCTCAATAAATGGGCTATCTGACACTGAAAGAATTTCTCAAATCCGACCAGTAGTTCCTGAGATTAGCGGGTTCAAGTTAGCCCTTTCAAATAATTTTCCCCGTTTTTTCCACATTTTCCTCTATTTCTTCGCTCCTATTAGTCTTAGCGTGATAAAATATAGCCTATTATAACCTTCCTCGATAAATGGGCTACCTAACACTGAAAGAATCATCAAAATCCGTTGCGTAGTTTTAAAGATTAAAGGGAACAAAGGGACATGAGGGAAAAAAAAGCGACTTTGTTTTATAATAAGTATAGATAGGTTAGTTCCCGAACTGGAGGTTGGCACCAGTAGCAACAACGTTCTGAAAGTATTTGATTCAAATCTATTCAGAAACAAAACAATATATTTTTTTTATGAAAAAAAGCGCATTTTGACATCATCACTTTCATCACTTTTGTAGTACAAAATTATTTTTATAGCTTTCATTGCGGGTTTGATTTTACGGCCGCACTAGATACATTTTATTTTTATTAAATAAGGGGGCAAACGAGCTAACGGGTCACCTGATGTTAAGCAACTACCGTCGCCCATGGACACTCGCAACATCAGAAGAGCTGCAGGTGCGTTGCCGGTCTTTTAAGAGGGAATACACTCTTTTCTTGAAGGTTTGCAGGTCGTATAGGTCCGGAAATACTGCTGGTGACAGTTCGTTCCAGAGTTTTACAGTGCCCGGCAGAAAGTTACGCGAAAAACGCACTGTGGAAGACTGTCACTCATCAAGGTGATGAGGATGGTATGTTTTTCGCGTGGGACGATGGCGAAAAGTTGCAGGTGGTATGATTCCGAACAATTCCTCAGAGCACTCCCCGTGATACAACCGATAGAGGATGCAGAGTGAAGCTACATCTCGGCGTAATTCCAAGGGGTCCAAGCTGTTTGAAACACTATGGCAGTCAACAATTCGAGCGGTCCTTCGTTGGATACGATCCAGAGGGAGCAGTTGGTATTTTGGCGCCCCTGCCCAGAGATGAGAACAATATTCCATATGAGGCCGAACCTGCGCCTTGTAGAGTTGTAGGCGTTGGTCCGGACTGAAGTACTGTCTCGCTCGGTTAAGAACACCAAGCTTCTTCGAGGCTAATGAATACATAAGTTTATTTCATGAATTGTTTGACAGAAAATCTATGGAGCTTATGTCAAAATATTATTATTGTTTCTGAGTGCGGCTGATACACATTATTAGTTTTAATAGCAAAATAATTTAGCTGTATTTTGAGAATATATACTCATTATACTGTGCATAATTTCCACGATACATAGAACTTCAAATTGTTACATTCAACCCCTAAAATCAAATGTCTTGTCATATTAGGCAAACTTATAATTAATGTAAAAACTTTTAGCTCTTGTATTTAATTTAATGTTCCATAACATTTCTCAACACACGTTGTTATAATCACAATAATTTGAGAAACTTATTAAAAACTTTCTATATCGAAAAGAAGATAGGGAAAGGCGCGCAACGCACCTGCAGCTCTTCTACTGTTGCGAGTGTCCATAGGCGACGGTAGTTATTTTCCATCAGGTGACCTGTTTGCTCGTTTTCTCCCTAATTAAAAAAAAGAAATTGCAGTGCAACAAATTGGCTTTAGTATGCCTATTTCTGAGGTTTTTTAACAGTTTTTGTGTTCAACAGCGTTGATTGGTTAATTTCAATTTGAAATTATCAACAAGATCCTCGCTTTAGTCAAAGTTGTCTTTAGTAAGCAAAGGATAGTAAGATAACGTGCAACGTGGAACAGGCCAATTGCGGTTAACTAATAGTCTTCTTACTTTCATTTGAAGGGTCCACTGCAAAAGTGATGAACGTTCAAAAAAATTAAAATCTTAACGAGTAAGGCCATTCGGTAACTTGAGATAATATCTTTAAAATGTATTTACAAAATTTGCAATATCGCTTGTAGTTCCGTGATAAATATGGTTTTTTTTTTATTTCGGCTACACGGCTAAAACGCTCAACGTCACAGGCGTTTTTGCGTTTACTTCAAAATAATCTTTAGGGCTGGTTTACACGTATTAAGTAGATAAGTAGTTAACTAAATTTTAACTTAGTTTTAAGTTACTTATTGCATGTAAACACAAAATTTAGTAGTAAGTAGCAAGTTAAAATTTAGTTAAGTACTAAACGAGGAAATTATAATTTTTACTATTTTCTATTAAGTTGGCAGGCGGGGCTTGTCACTTGACACATTTCGGGCAGGTACTTCAAATTAAGTTAAAATTTAGTTACTACTTATCTACTTAATACGAGTAAACCAGCCATTAATTCCAAGTTTCGTTATACCGTTCTAAATTTAAAAACCCAATTATGTCAAAACTAACATTTTAGGACATTCATCATTATTACAGTGGACCCTTCATTCAAATGAAGCGAAAAAAGAAATTGGTTTTATCAATAAAACCAATGTCGGTACTGCTGATTTAAAAAAAACTCTAATATATCTCCCGATTGATTTTAAAATCCCTAATTTCATGTAAAATGTAGGAAACCTTTTCCCGAATAGAACTCTGTGTAACCACGGGACCCTGTGGTCTCTACACCTACCCATTTGCCTAAAAGCCGTTCGAAAAAAATGCAAATGTCGCGCTATTTTTAACCCAAACCATTTCCAATATTGACTCTGATTTAATTACTCTGTAGCTCCGTATAAAATGGCCGATTTATTTCACAAATTCGATGACCTATACATTCGATATTAATTCAGTGACAAAACTATTGGGTATTTTTAGTGACATAAGACATTGTACTGCTACAATATTTAGTTATATATGTATTGTCTCTGTAAATAAACCTACTTCTCTATCTACGCCTATTTTAATCCTTCGATCGCGGATTCTTGGAAATCTATTGTTATTATACTGTTGTCGCGGTCAACGGTGTCCTTATGGGGGTTAACGGGATATGTATTTGCATGTAGTGTTTTTGGAAAACTGCCCTGATTTACAGAAATATTAGTTATTTATCTTTTCATTTATTTGAACTACGAACTAAAGACAGTCTTTCAATTATTACTATGAGTCAAAATATGTACCAAAACGTTAAATTTAACCACGAATTAAACCTAAAACATTCATAAGCAAATTACGGGCCATTTTTAAAGGATAAAGTTAAATCCAGGAAGCAATTCCGATAGTCGCGAGATAAGGGCGAACTCCGGTGACCTGATAAGGACTTTGCTGTTAATTTAAGTGAAATTAAAAAGTTCGGACTTACGTCATTCGTCTAGACCGGAGTTTTTTTCAAACTTGCATGGAAAATTGCTAGGTATAAGTGCTTAGTAATAATCTTACTTCCTACATAATCCCCTTTTCTTTATTGTTTAAGCAAATACAAAAGAAGGTTTGACAGTTTCCACAATCTATTTAGTTTTGTTTGTTCCACCTTTCAATTAAATTACTAAGTTTTTTTACTTGCGATTAAAAAAATCAGTAGTTTAAAGTAATTTCTTTTTATTTCATACCATAATTTATAATCGTAGTCCGTAGATAGTGTTTTAATATTTGTCCTGGCAACATAGGCTATGTAAATTGTATTGTTGGATGGTTGTTTTGGTGGCAGCTTTTATAACCTATAATAAATAAATTATTTGTTGAGAGCTACTAATGCCGAAATTGTTAGTAACAATATTGGTCTTAAAAGCTAGCACTTAGACACAAAATAAAAAATAATCTACAGAAAGAGGGCTGAAATTTACAAAAAACTGGACGGTAAATTTTAAACCGGAAATAGCGTTATCACTCGAGAAAATGTCACACCCTTCTCGTAATGTAACACATCATCTAGCTTGGGATAACGGGCGGATGTAACTAACTTTTCTGACATGAAAATTCATGTCAGAAAAGTTAGTTACATCCGCTCAGTCGTTAGACAAGGAAATCCTTGTCTAACGACTGAGACACAAAGGAAAATATTCTTTTAGAAATCGGTCAATGAATTCTTCTTTGTTGCTTATTTATGATCATCTTCCAAACCTCTACATCCCTTTACCTACTGACTTCAGGTATTTTTATCATTTTCATAATTACAAATTAATATTCCTCAAATGTATAAATGTAAATGAGATTTTCCTGTTTTGATTCTTACCTAAGATATCCTACCCAAAAAAACAATTATTTAGGATATCCAATCCTAAATAAGTAATTGTTTTTCTACACCTTTATGACGTATTAATTAACCCTCTTAATATTGGCTAACTTTTTTTAAGGTGTCACATACTAAATTTTAATTTTTTTCACGTTTTTTTTTCTTTTCGTTGATTTTTATTTCATTACTTGGCTCTGGTAGAATGTTGCAAAAAGCGATGGTTTGCCATACTTAAAAGAAAAGAAGAAAAAATCTTTCTTAAATGGTAGTTATTTTCAGAGTTATACGTAAAACCTAAAACATATTTATTGATTTATTTATTTTGCGGTAAACGTATACGTTAATATATTTTTGACATAAATTTCAGATCCAAAGTATTTATCTTGTCATCCATGATTGATTAAGGCTGTGCGTTACGTGACTGACGAACACGTTAGTCTAAATCTTCTATTACGTAATATACAGGATGTAACTAAACTAAGTGATAATACTTAAGGATGTGTTTAGCTCATAAACTATTTATGAATTCTTGGTATTAATTGCTATTGAGTACGTATATCTAAGTTTTAGGTATATTATAATTATGATTAAGAAGATACACAAGCAAACTAATTACTATTCGAGAAATATATTCTCAATCGGCACATTTTTTTTTTATTCTTGTTCCCCCGTACATAATACAGGACTATGACTACTCTTTCTATTTATAACATTTCATTAGTTTGTTTATGTTATTTACTAAGCTTTACATCACTGTTGTTAAGTATAAATTTTTGCAATTTTCATACAATTACTATGTTTTATCATTCTCTATACGTTTATTATCTAGTTTTATTTACTTCTCCTTTTTTGTACATTAACAGTTTCCATACAATTATCATGTTATAATTCGATATTTTTAACCGACTTCCAAAAAGGAGGAGGTTATATTATGTTCGGCTGTGGATATTTTTATTTGTGTATGTTCAACGATTACTCCGCCGCTTGTGAACCGGTTTTCAAAATTTTTGTTTTGTTATATTAGGTTTCATTCCAATTCGGTACCATGTTCACAAAAATGGTGATCTGATGATGGGATCCATGAGTAATCGAGGGAACTCCTCAAATTTTATATCGAAACATATGGTGATTTTGGTTTTATAAGAAGCATCCTAAGCATATGTTACCAAAACGCAAGATTTTGCACCAAGGTATACTATGGTTCCGAAGATACTAAGAGAACTCCGGATTCCTTATAGATACAAGTTTGGGGGCTTAGGCGCTGTTTTAAGAACTGAAAGCATATGCTACTATGTAAATTATTTTCATCATCATCATCATTACAGGGTCACCAATGTCACATGTCACATGTCACATGGTTGTTTAGTGTATATTGGATACAAATTACAATATGCCCCCACTAACCCCCAATTATATCATGACGTTATGTCCTTATTATATTGGTACTTTTCATAGCAATTTTAATAAAAATATAATTGTTGTTTCAAAATAAATGATTCAAGTTGTAAGCGACTTATGTACCACAAAATTGAACATAACAAATTCAACCTTATAATACATTAACTTTACATTATTTATTTGCTTATTATATATTTAACTAATAATTATATACATTGTTTTATTTTATACTTTATTTTTCATTCTTACCAATTTTAGTGACTGTCGTATATAATTCTATTTGCTAGTTAACACACAAACGTTATAGGCACTTTAAGGATTTACGGATCTCATTAATTTGGTCGGAATATCTTAGGACCAGCCGACAAATTACGAGTGCAATGATTGACTTGGCATAATGCAACCAAATAACGAAGGTCCAGTGTCTATGCGTCAATTTAGATACCTACTTTTGTGGTACAATGTATATTTTGAACATATTAATATAAATAATTAATAATGTTATTATGTATTGCGATATATGTTTTTCTAAGAGATATTCTTGTAATTAAACTGCAGTATTTCTTCAATTAACTCACTTTTATTATATTTAAAGATTTTACAAAACTTATACGCACCGATCGCCATGTTTTTTATATAGGAAGAGGAAGTGGTATTGCAGTAAACCACAGATAATAAATCTAGTTGATCTACAGACTAAAAAGAAATATTTGTGTTGCTAACTCAACACTCTTCCTCAACACAAACATTTCTTATACATATACCTATACAACAACTTACATTTAAACTTATTAAACTTAAATTCCTCAACATTCACAAAAGTAAATAACTACTTTAAACTTTAATATACTCATACTCTAATACAATATGTTTTAGCTTTAAACATTTATGGAACACAAACTTAATTTAGAAACTAAAATTTTAAAAACATTCTTAGATAAAGGTTTAGTTAAAATATCAGCGATTTGTTCTTTAGTATTAATATACTTTACAGTAACAATATTTTCTTCAACCTTCTGTTTTATAAAATTATATTTAACATCCATGTGTTTAAGCCTTTTCTGATCAGGATTTTTAATAGCTTTAATAGTACTTTGATTATCTTCATAAATAGTTACATTTTTAACATTGATATTTAAATCTGCAAGTAATTTTAACATCCAACAAGCTTCCATAATACATTCACATAATGATACAAACTCCGCTTCAGTTGTGCTTAAGGCAACAGTACTTTGTTTCCTAGACTTCCATACAACAGTATTATTAAAAACTTTAAACATATATCCTGATGTCGATTTTCTGTCTAAATCTCTAGCCCAATCAGCGTCTGCATACCCTAATAAAGGCATGTTACAATCATCTTTAGTATACAACAATGCAAAATTAATTGTATGTTTTACATATCTTAGTAAACGTTTGAGAGATCTCCACAATTCAATATTTGGCCTTGATTGAAATCTACCTAAATAATAAACAGATGCGGCTAAATCTGGCCTTGATCCGACAGTAACATACATAAGTGACCCTATCAGTGATCGGCATTGTCTCTCATATGACATATCAATATCTCCGTTCTCATTGAATTTATAATTTGCATCCATTGGTGTTTCACATCCCTTACATTCATTCATATTAAAACGTTCAAGAACACTTGTTAAATATTTAGTCTGATCAATAGTTATTCCCATAGAGGTCTTTTTAATTGATATACCTAGGTAAATTATATGATTGCTACCCAAATCTTTCATTTTAAATTTAGTTTTCAAAAATTGTTTTAAATTTTCTATTTTATTTAAGTTTGAGCCTAGTATAAGCAAATCATCGACATACAACAGTAAATATAGATCTTTTATGTAATATAAACAATGGTCATTGTTTGATCGTTTGAAACCATATGACAGAATTGTATTATTAAACTTTTCATACCAATATTTCGGTGATTTTTTTAATCCATATAGTGACTTCTTTAGTTTTAGTACACATCCTTGTTCCACTTTCATGCCATCTGGTGGTTTTATATATACTTCCTCTTCTATATTTCCATATAAAAATGCTCCTTTTACATCCATCTGACTTAAATGATAATCTCGTTGAGCAGCCACAGATAACAATATCCTTAACGTCTGTAGCTTTAATACGGGTGAATAGACATCATCAAATTTCTCTTCTTGTTGAAAACCTCGTACTACTAATCTAGCCTTACATATTGTTTCTCTTTCTGTATCCTTCCTCGTAAATACCCACTTTGCATCTAATGATTTCTTGTGTTCTGGCTTCGGAACTATTTCAAAAGTCTCATTTTCATCTAGTACTTTCAATTCTTCACTTACAGCTTTCATCCAATCCTTTTTATCTTCTCTTGTTTTTATATCTTCATATGTAAACGGCACATCATCATTCATACACAAAAACGCATACATGGCATCATCTTCATCACTAAAGCTTGTTACATATTCATTCTGCCATTTTGGCTTCATTCGATTCCTCTTTCCTCTTCCCGTTTCTTCATTTTCCACTATTATCTTTTCTCTTCCTATTTCTTGACTTTCTTCTCTATTCTCCATAATTTTCTCTTCTTTACAAATTTCCACTATTTCATCTCTTGCTTTCTCATTACTTTCTTCTTGTCTTTCAACTTCTTCATTTATTTCCTCCTCTGTGCTATCTTTCACGCTTTCTATTTTTTCATTTTCTTCATATTCAGGTATGTTAACTAATCCTTTTATTTTCTTCCAGTTTTCATCAAAGACAACATGTTTCGCAGTTATAACTTTTCCTGTTTGTTCATCATATAGCTTATAGCCTGCCATACTATATCCAATCATTATCATTTTTTTACCTCTATGATCTAGTTTAGTTCTTAATTCCTTTGGTATATAATTATAAGCGATACATCCAAATATTTTCAAATTCGATACGTCTGGTTTTCTGCCTTCCCACATTTCACTTGGTGTTTTATCTCTTCCAGTGACTGGACTTCGGTTTGTCACATACGCTGCATACAAAACCGCTTCTCCCCAGAACTCCTTTTTCATTCCCGAGTCAATCAATATAGTTCTAGCTTTATCCATCAATGTTCGATTCATTCGTTCAGCTGTTCCGTTCATCTCCGGATTGTATGGCACCGTATACTGCATCACTATTCCGTTTCTACTACAAAAACTCTTAAATTCATTTGAAATATATTCTCTACCGTTATCCATCCTCAATTTTAAAAGATCTCTATTGAAATGTTTTGTTGCAAAATTATAATAATGCTGAAAATGTTCAAGAGTTTCTGACTTATTTTTCATTAAATAAACTATTGTAAAGTGTGTGAAATCATCAATGAATGTTACAAAGTAATTTTTACCATCATAAGTTTGTGGAGAGATAGGTCCACATACATCAGTATGCACAAGCTCTAAAGGTTGCCTCGCTCTAATTCCTGGTTTATTGAAAGGCTGTCTACTAATTTTTCCTAATACACAGGGCTCACATAACAAGTTAGTTTCTATAGTTTTATTTTTTAATCCTGCTAAACCATGTACCATGTTTTTGTTTACCAATAAATTTAAATTATTAATTCCTAGATGAGCAAACCTCCTATGCCACAAGTCATACTCATCATTATTAATTTTACTTGAAAAATTACATGAAGTTACAATACTTTGCAAGTTTAGTGTGTACAATGTGTCTATTTTATTACCTATCATCATCAAGTTCTCTAGTTTATAAACTCTTACTTTACCTCCGCTAAAAACTACTCTAAAACCAGCACTTTCCATTTTTGATACCGATAACAAATTTTTTCTTAAATCAGGTATATAATAAACATTTGTTATAAGAAACTTGTTTAAAATCTTACCAACTTGACATGATACTTCCATATTTCCAATCCCAACTGCTTCTAAACTAACCCCATTTTTGGCTGCTGCAATTTTCTTAGGTACCTTTAACTCAATATAGTCTATAAAGTGTTCCTTGCTATTAACTAAATGGTTTGTACACCCAGAGTCCACACAAAACTGAATCAATGAGTTATTTTCACTATTATATTGTTCCTCGTAGCACATAAATACGTTTGGATTATTACCCGCAAAATTCACATGGCCACCATGTGTTCGTCCTCGGTTATTGAAAGTATGTCCACGTCCTCCATAGAATCCTTGACCTCTTTGTCCACGTCCTCTCTGAAACCCATGTCTAGTGTTGTATCCTGGCCCGTAACTTTGTCCTTGTCCGGAGTTGAAATTCTTATATCCATTTCCTTGTAATTTATGGCATTGAAATTTTTTATGTCCTGGTTTCCCACATACAAAGCATGAGAATGCACTTGGAGTGACAATATCCTTGTTATGAAACTGCTTTCTTTTTTCTTCTTCTGCCAATAATCTGTCTTTTACAGTATTAAGTTTTAAATCTCCGATGGTTTCCAACGCAGTCACTATGTTTTCATAACTTTTTGGCATGGACAGTAAGAAAATGTTGACCTTCTCTTCCTCTGACATGACAGATCCTGCCTCCTCTAATTGTGTTATAATTTCCTGCATTCTAGTGAGATGTTCTTTTAAAGATTTTGATTCCACATATTTGATTTCACTCAATTGCCTTCGCAGGAACAATTTACTACGCGTGCCTCGATTCTTAAAACTCTCTTCCAAGTTTTTGAACATTTCAAATGCTGAGTCGCTCCTCAAATACTCTAGATGGCTATCCGCCACTGCAGAAATTAAGATAGCTTGGGCTCTCGCTTCGAGTTTTTCATCTGCAAAATCCTTCTGTACAATTGCCTCATAGCAGCCGCTCTCTTTTAAAATGCTTTTTAGTCTGAATGCCCAAGTATTAAAACTTTCACCATCGAATTGTGGTATATTATACTTCATAGCGTCTCTCGCCGACATATTGCAATTTGCTTTCACCTGGTGCTTCGTAATTTTCGTATTTTCAGATTTCTTCGGAAAAGGGACCTGGGCCCATAACTATTGCGATATATGTTTTTCTAAGAGATATTCTTGTAATTAAACTGCAGTATTTCTTCAATTAACTCACTTTTATTATATTTAAAGATTTTACAAAACTTATACGCACCGATCGCCATGTTTTTTATATAGGAAGAGGAAGTGGTATTGCAGTAAACCACAGATAATAAATCTAGTTGATCTACAGACTAAAAAGAAATATTTGTGTTGCTAACTCAACATTATGAATATTATAATTTAACATTATGACTATGAGGCAGACAATTTCTTTTGGAATGCTAATAAAAATTATCTATTGGCCTTTTCCTCTGGTATTTCAATATAAAATTGACTTCATGGACCGTTATTTCATTACTTATTTAAAAGGAAAATATAATTTAATGTTTAAATTTTATTGATTGCTATCCTTCTTATATACTCTTACTCTTATTATGCTATGTAAAAGATAGCTTGACATCGCTTGACATCAATATACTGAACTCAGTTCATTTGAACAGTTAACCAACAGAAGGTACATAATAATTTAGTCAAAGAAATAACCAAGCGTGAAAAACCGTATTAACTGTGCTTTGAAAAAACTTATCCTATAAAATTTTTACTTGCATTATACTTTTTTTATATAAATACTAGCTGTCCCGGCAAACGTTGTTTTGCCATATTACTATTTCGCCCATATTAATTTTTATTGAAGTGACTAAATAAGTATGTCACCATGGCAAGTGGCAACGTCCCTCGCTATCCCGTCGTCGCACAAACAATGGTCGTCAGTCTCGAGTTGTAATAATTTACTATTATTTATTCAACAAACGCACTTATCAATATTAAAAGTAGCCAGTAGCCGATTCTCAGACCCACTGAATATGCATATAAAATTTGGTAAAAATCAGTAAAGCCGTTCCGGAGGAGTACGATAACTAACATTGTGACACGAGAATTTTATATATAAGATGTTAAATACTTTTATATTTATACTTTTATACTATTTATACTTTTATACTATTTATATTAATGTTATAAATGCGAAAGTGTGTCTGTCTGTCTGTCTATCTGTCTGTCTGTCTGTCTGTCTGTTTCCTCTTCACGCCCAAACCACTGAACCGATTTTGCTGAAATTTGGTATGGAGAGACCCTGAGTCCCGGGAAAGGACATAGAATACTTTTTATCTCATAAAAATGTATGGTTCCCGCGTGATAAACGAATTTTGGCGCAACGGAGTTGCGGGCGTCATCTAGTGCATTATAAAATGTGAACGTAGAGTTTATTGTTTCGCTACATTCACATTTTGTTACGTGGAATTTGGTACAGAGTTACTTTAACTGGGAAACTTTGTACAGAGAAAGAACAAATGTAGATTTTGTCCCGGAAAAAAATACAGCACTACAAACGAATTTCATCACAGAAAGTGGGATTGTTAGGATCAGGAATATTACTTGTAACACCTAGGGATAATGGAAGGGATGTTGTTGGAAGAGAGGGCCTATGCCTGTGGTGACTATCGCTTACTATCAGGTGAACCGTTTGCTGGTTTCCTGGCTGGTATCGATACCTAAACATACGTCTTGTCCCACATGACATTAAATGATCATGTACTATCAGAGAAGTTGATTCCTATGCAGATGGGGGACCTACGTAGTTTGGTCGCATTACGTCAAACTCAGCCGACAGATCACAATTAAACATTGAATTGACATGATCGACCAAATGACGTTGGTCTCTCAAATGCATAGGGATCAATTTCCTCGATGGTACAAAGAATAATCCTTAGATTTACTACGTAAGTATCACATAATAATTATGCATTTTATAATGCTATAGGTTTAAGGGAGTAGCTTACAATATGGTATTCTTCCAATACACTAGAATCTAGAATCTAGATTGGTGGTGGTGAAGGGTGGCCCCATGCGGCTTGCCGTATCTGTTACCTTGTGGCCCGCGGAGCCGAGCACTTTTTTTTGTTCTAAGTTCTAATAGGAAAAATTAGAATCCGATTTTGACTGTGCGCAGACTCATCTGGCGCGCACTACGAGTATAGGTACTAAGAATTTGGTAGTGCGGCCCGGGGTAAAATTCTACCGAATTTTGGCCCTAGTGTCGAAAAGGTTGGCCACCCTTGATCTAGATTCTAGATGTTATTGCAAGCCGTCGATACGAAACAGTGTAGATAAAATAATGAAATAGAAAACCATGGCATACTTAATTTTTCTAATGAAAATTAGCTGAGTGCCTATAGGTACTTTGAAACAGCTGATTTTATGTTAATTATACTTTAGTATGAAGCAGCTGATTTTATATTAATTATACTTTAGTATGAAACAGCTGATTTTATGTTAATTATTATTTAATATGAAACGGCTGATTTTAATTAACCATGGCATAGTCAGAGTAGACAGTAGTTGTGTCTATTGTGGCACAGTAGTAAATAACAACTGAATATGACAACTGACAACTGAGTAGTTTACAGCTATGTCATACGCATTTCATGCAGTATACCTATTTTATTCTATTCTTGTCTCGACGTTATACAATTGCATCCAATACACACATACAATATTTTACACACCCACACAAACACGAGTCCTAGAAAATTAGAAAGTAGCATTTTCTCTGGACATTTTCTTTGCCGTCTATCCTATTAATTATTTAGTAATTAGCTTACCTGTGTCCACTGGCCGACTAGCCGACTGTGCTCCGATGGACTTTATTCTGCCTTTTTTTCTGCCTTTTCAGTCACTTGAAACTGTCTTACGCCCTGTTAGAGAAGGTAATTGGATGCAATCTCTTATTCAGATTTTCCGATGTAGGTCACGGATTTTCCTTTTTTAAATTTCAACAGCACATAAAATTACATTCGAAAAAAGAATTTCATTGTGTTTAAACGTATTCTGTGTTAAAGTTTAAGTCGATTTTAATCCTTCAAGAATCAAGCCCCATAAGAGCACCGGTGATCGCGACAACATTAGAATACAATAGCATTTCCAAGAATCCGCGATTGAAGGATTAAATATTCTGCGTTAGTTCTAAACTCTGTGTGAAATGTGGAATTCGCAGTAACAGTTTATAATAAAGATTTCGCACATATTATATAGTATATAAATAAATAAATAACATAAACCTACTATTACCTACTTCCATATTATTCTTGGAAAGATTATTACCTATAGACTGTGGTAACTGAACTACCCATGATATCATTAAGTAAAAAATAAAAATTGAAAAGCTTTTAAATTCAACAATGCTAATTGAATTTTACATTTAGTTTTACATTGAATCTTTATTCATATCACTTATTTCGAAATTCAGTTACAGAAAATATTTTTGCAACTGTAAAAATGAAAAATCAAACCAATCTCGGTGAATTTTGTTTGTGCAATTTTTAGGGAAGGGAATACATATTTATTGTACAAAACCACATTACTTGAAAAGAAAAAGGAATATAATTTAGAAAACGGGAAATTAAACATTAAAAGTTCCTCTCGGCGCCATTTTTAATCTGAAAGTGGGAGCCGGATAATGCGGTTAGGTATAGAAAAGATTTTCAATTTGGAGAATAAACGAACTAGAGGAAACAGACAGTATTTTACGAGACCAATGCAAACATTAAATTTTATCACAGAGTTGGATTCGCTGTAAAACGTTTTAAGAATCTTGTTTTTTCAGCGTTTATAAATAAATAAAGCTTGACAAAATAGACTACGTAAGCTTTATCTGATCTGATATATTATATATTTTATATTTTGATCCTGCGAATAAAAAACACTTGGCAACTGCACAGTAGCAATAGCCAAATTTGATAGTGTGTTGATAATATATTATGTAAGCGACTAAATTATTTGATTAACGGAAGAAAAAATCTAGCGGATAAAAATGTGGCAAAAATAATTCAAAAACTTGCGTTGGCTTCAATGAAAAAAAAAGTATGGGCGGATAAAAGGTGGTGAAAATAATCTCTAAGCTGGCGAAGCAAGGCGACTTAATTTCCTAGTTGTAGTCGTGTATAGCTCAGCCCATCACGAGCTGTGTAAATGATAAAATCCGTGTTCAAAGGCAACAATACAGGGGACGTATCTTCGTTAAACTAAACGACCTTTGAGGGCTTAGCTCAGGCTCCGAGTATTTCGTACACCGAGCATTCCACATTTACTTTACTACTCTCGGTCAGATTTAGCCTTTCAAGACGAACTTTTAAACTGTCCCATCATACTTGGGACTTTGGAGGCAGACTTTAATTTTATCTTAGAATAGTAGTTCCTGAGATAAGCGCGTTCAAACAAACAAACTCTTCAGCTTTATAATATTAAAGTGTAGATTGTATAATTGAATAAATATTTGACGGTTTTCATAAAGTTTGGCACAAATATAGATGTTTTGTGGAAGAAAATATTATATTTCAGCAGGGACATTTTTTAATTATCTGGATAAAGTATTACAAAATTATATAATTAATATAAGAGATGCCTTGCTTGTCTCCTATTATATTAGTACTAGCTGTCCCGGCAAATGTTGTTTTGCCATATTTTAAAGTATTTCTACTTCATCAGTTGATACAAAATCTTACTCCCTCTTTTGTCCCCTAAGAGGAGTGGGGGGAAAAATTTTATACACCAGATGTTAAGTTGGAAAAAACAGTTAATAATATGAAGTAAGTCCATTAAAGAAAAAAGTTTGATACAAAATCTGACCCCCTTTTGCTCTCCTTAGAGGGGGGGA
Source organism: Polyommatus iphigenia (assembly GCA_963422495.1). NCBI lineage: Eukaryota > Metazoa > Arthropoda > Insecta > Lepidoptera > Lycaenidae > Polyommatus > Polyommatus iphigenia. The sequence goes on along the minus strand of OY730187.1, from coordinate 23,288,809 downwards.
GGGTGATTTTATATACCAGATTTTGAGTTGGAAGAAGACAAATGTATCTGCGAAAACCATATGCAAATCGGATCAGTAGTTTTCGTGTTAAAGCAAAAGTCTTATACAAAATCTGACCCCCTCTTTCGTCCCTTTAGAGGGGTGGGGGGAAAAAATTTTATACACCAGATGTTAAGTTGGAAGAAGACAAATATATCTGCGAAAACCGCATTCAAATCGGATCAGTAGTTTTCGTGTGATAGTGGAACAAACATACAGACAGACAGACAGACAGACAAAAAAACTAACCACATTTTTGGCTTCTATAGCGATATAGTAACACCCCCCCGCTTATTATTTTTGAATATCTTTAATGTACAGAATTTTCTTTTTTCTACAGTTTTATTATATGTATAGATTAAATAAAAACGCTTCTAATACCTATAATAAATTATTATAAAAATAAGAAATGATGTAAGCAGACTTTTCATGGTTTATAGGCAATAAAGTGTCCAATTTTGAGATCTGTTCATTTAAATTAAGTTTATTGACCATAAAGTGTCCGCTTATAAATAAAATTTTAGTCATTTTTATGATAGTCGTATTTTATATTAACAATTACTACAGTTTTGCTCTCAATAATAATAGAAATAGAAATCTATTCGATTGTGCAGTTATAATATTTTTATTGCACTTGGTATAACACAAAACTAAATATAAAAGTGAGGTTAGTTAAGTTGAATACACAAAATAGCAGATAGAAACTTTACCAATAAACCAATATTGCAAAAACCCCAACGTTTTTCTGTATTTTTCTTTCACCTCTTTGTGGTATAAATATTGTGATTATTGCGTGAAAATTGAAAGGAAAATAGTATTTTGTGGAATATATTTTGTTTTGTTTTTGTAACAAAGGGATAATGAGCCAGTTGTAAAAGTAGTTACCTTGATTAATATAATACACCCGAGGGCTGCGGTCAAACCCTCAGGCTATTTCTTAGATGTCTGCAGGCAGCCTTTTGTCTTTATCTCTATTATATTAAGGCAATATGCGAGAATAAATAATATGCATTCTATTATCTTAGTAATCCTTTAACCAAGAAAAAAGATCTGTGGATTTAAAATCCTTTCAAATATAAAAGTTGCGAAAGACAATCGTATATTCGACAACCTGTTACACACATAATAATATTTCATTTTATTATTTTGTTACTAACATAAAACTGGATTTTTAAGAGATCAAATCCATACTTAATATTTAAAAATGCGAATGTATGTCTGTCTGTACTCTGTTGCATCTTCATGCCCAAACCGCTAATCTGATTTTACTGAGGTATGGAGATATAATGCGTCCCGGGAAAGGACAATATAGGATATTTTTATTCCGGAAAAATCTACAGCTCCAACATGATAAACGAATTTTGGCGCAATGAAGTTGCGGGCGTCATCTAGTAAGACTATAATAATAAAAGTTAGTCTTACTATGATAACAAAATCAATACTTCACCGGGGCTAGGATTTACTAAAGCTTGCGCCCCGCAGCTTTCGTTCTAAGCTTTTGACGTGTCCCCAGAGCTTTCTAAGACATTCGATAATGTGTTTGCTTCACAAAGCTCCAACAAGACTGATCCTAAGACTTTAATCTTGAAGTTATTCAACACTATCAAAGAGGTATCAGGTAATATTCAAGTATATTTTGTAAGTTAAAGCAACTAAAGCAACTGTAAGAAAAACTCTTTTCCCTTTTTTGAGCCAGCACAGATTGTCGTCAGATGACCAACAGTCTTTAAAATATTCGGTAATAAATGAATTAAATAGGAGCGCTCTCGACTACAAAGTACAAATAGATTTCTACTGAGAGTTGTTAGTCACCGATATGAAAATAAAGAACATCATAATATTTATAAATAGAGTATTCGTTAAACTTACAACATTTTACTAGTTTAGTGACCTACTAAATGTTATTAATAAAACACATAAATCTGCTACGTATAATATACTAACAAGGTTTTTGAGTTGATGGATTATTAGAGTGCCGACTGTTTTTACCAAAATTAGGTTATCGCTGAGAAACCTTACATTTTTTCGAAAAAAAAAAACTATTCTATGTCTCACCCTTAGTCTCAAACTATATCTATACTTAGTTTCAACAAAATCTGTTGGTTTAAGCGAGAAGAGGTCGCAGAGAGACAGACAGACATACTTCCACATTTAATTATTAATGTATAATTAGCATTTTAGCCACAATTTTTTGTTTCCAAAAAGGAATAACATTCAAAAAACTTTTTTTGTGAATATTCAGTTCGATTGGCTTAAGTAGTGAATGCGGTGTGAATATCTTATTTTTTACCATAATGGCGGCAGGCAAATAGCTAAACAACATTTTGTGACCCCGGGGGAAAACACCTTTTACATTTTTAAAACGATAGGCCCACGGTGTTAAGCCAGGAAATTGAGGACACAAAAACGTACATAACCTCAAATTTTTGTCATACAATATTAGTTGAACTCATTTAGCCTTCTATTAAATAACTAAAAGGCAATCAACAAACATTGAATATCTTCCTTTATAATATATACTTCATACTAATATTATAAAAGTCGATCAGTCTTCACGTTTCAACCGCTGAACGCAGATCCATTTTTCGTGAAATTGAAAATTCAGTAATTTAGATAATATTTTTGTTCTCAAAAAACACACAGAATGGTTTTCTTTGCCACTAAATGTACGGTTACCTGTAAATTGTGTAGGCAACATGTAGTTTAATAGCCATAATATATCACTCTGTTGGAAATAAAATATGTCTTCTGAAACAAGTTTGTGGCAATTGCTACGGTCGGCTACAGCCTTGCTACGACAACGGCTACGAAGCTACGAGTAAAGGTGAACGCAGATTTGGCCGCACCGCACGCACCGCAGTCGCCGCATTCGCAATTCTTCATATTATTATGAAGTTGCGAAGACTGCGGCTCGGGTAGGTAGGTATGCGAGCTTGCCTATAACTTCATATAAAGAATTCGAATGCGGCGACTGCGGTGCGTGCGGTGCGGCCCAAATCTGCGTTCACCTTTATGTGAACTTAAAACAATTATTTTATAATGCCCTTATGATTGTTAAATTATGAATTTAGTAGTTTTTGTCGTTGGATTTTTGCTTTATCGTTGTTTCTTAAAGTGTAAAAATGCGAATAACATAAGAAATAATTTAACAAAAAACCTGCTTTTATCCTGCAGGCGACATCGATTAGGTAGGTTGCTCTCTCTGCCTGTTCGAGTGAACAGTTTGAACAGACACTAGACAGGTACACGTCGTAATCATTTATATAGTAGATATGGATCTATTTGGGCCCTTTATTTTCGAATATTTCTTGCTAAAGCAATATGCGAGAACAATAAGGTATTTGATAATTCCTATAAACAGTAATATCCAGCTAAATAGAGAAATTCTTGAGCCATTGTGGCGCCTGCGAGCAATTTTCCCGCGCAAACGACAATGGACAAGTTGTTTAGTGTTTGCGTGTGAAGCGTGACCAGTGTGCACACGTCTTTATTGTGAGCTTAGGCTATAAGCGTGAGTTCGCACTGGAACGCGATGCGGCGTTTTGAAGAGCGATTCATTGTTTGATTTTTTGTTTCTCCCCGTGTTATATTCTTACTAGCGACTCGCTCCGGCGCCGCACGGGTATAAAATATATAGCCACTGAAAAAATGATTAAAATTGATAGCCTATGATCCTTCACGTGGTCTACTTCTTATCTCTGCCAAATAATAATACGAATAATAAAAACTAAGGAAACTTAACTCCTATACTACATATTACCGTTTAAAATTTGGTTCCTTTCGAACTGTCATGTAACGTCAGCCTTTATACCGCTCAAGGCCACCTAAATATTGCAAATGTATTGAAATGTGTACACTTTTTTGACAAGTATTTTGGAGCATGTTTTTGACGGAGTTACTCTTCCTAAGTTTTTATTATTCGTAGATCTAGACGATAAAAATATATTATTGTTAGCAAAGTACCTACATAGAGCTACATAGGTGTGTAATGTTATATATGTCAATCGCTTTCAGAAATTACCCGTCAGAAAACTTATAAATTGTGCAAAAAAATATTTTAAAAGCTTCTTGCTCTGGGATTTATCGCCTTTTAAACTAAAAGGAATAATAATTAATGGCACTGATTTAAAGGAGCAGTTGTAAATTGCAGTTTTGCTAAGTTAAAAATTATAAATGGCACGTTTAATAACTAGTTTAGCAGTTAAAACTAAGCAGTAAAGTAAACAAAAATGAGTAGTAAAAAATAATGAAATGGATAATTGAAAACATTATTGAACAGTAAAATAATTAAATGGTCAGTAAAAATTAATGAATGAGCGGTTACGTGTGGGCAGTAACAAATCGAAATTTGTCAGTAAGAAATCTCATTCTAAGAAGTTCTTTAAACAATGAGGCGGTAAAATATAATAAAATCGGCCAAGTGCGAGTCAAACTCACCCATGAAGGGTTCCATGCCGTTATAAAGCGAAAGTACAAGACGGTCGCTGGCTGCTGCCGCAGCACGCTCGCTGCGCTCGCCTGGCTCCCTCTGCCGTTGTGGTCTAAGTTCTAACCTAACCTAACCTACTCTCGGACTTTCTGGATTGTGTTTGTTTTTGTTTTGGCGGGGGGCTCTGAGGGGCTGTCCCCGTCCCCCCGCTTCGGTATCCGTGGTTAAGTAGGTCTTCTGTTAAGTCGTTATCGAACCGCTCGTTCCATCATTTTTACCGCTCATTCATTTATCGAACTGCTCATTCCACCATTTTTACCGCTCATTCCATCATTTTTACCGCTCAATAGTTTTTTTTATTACTGTCCATGTTTTACAGTCACAATAATTAATCAACCGCTAGAAAATTAAATAACTGCTCAATATTTTTTTAACTGATCATAATAACATCTCAAATATTTAAATAACTGATCAAAAAATTAGTTCCCATAATTAATTTATGGATGCCTTAAAATATTATGTATTAAGTAAATTTCTTTGATCAACTAATTTTTTTTTCTTTGTTTTCAGGTAAGCTACTGAACATCAAAGACGCGCCGAAAGTTGGTATAAGGAAAAAAGTTTAAATATTTTTAATTCATTTCCTATTCGAAATTCAAAAGAAAAATAACTTAAATATTCACAAGGGAAACTCACAATTGTTTACAACTTCTTATTTATGTTGGAAATTTGGACAAAACGAGAGCTGGCAACACTTTATCAAGTTGTTTCAATAAACCTTAACTTATTTGTATACTTTATTCACAAAATAATGAAAACAGTAACTTACCTATAGAGGTTTTTTTTTAAATTCGTTTCTTTTTGTTTTATCCATACTTAGTCTATGTTCTGGTTTCATATTATCTAAATGAAAATGTTACTAGATTTTAAAATTACACCTTTCATCCTATTGTATTGTAAAATAAAAAATGTAAAATAATATAAACGCGACACGTAAAGTGCATTAAATAATCAATTTATAAATTATTAAATGTTAGAATTATAATATAATTTATCTAAAAAAAGCAGGATTGTCCATGGTAGCTCTCATAATTCTTAAACATACTCAGATTTGAAATTATTCTGCTATCTCATTGTCTTTACGACTGTACACATGAATCTCGAATCCAAATCTAGGTAAATCCTACATTCGCCGAAAGAACTGCCTCCTCATTGAATTTTATTATCGCTTAGACCTTTATATGTACACATGAATCCATTTTGAGATCCTCACTAAGGGTATAAATATGAAATAGAAGAATAAAACTGTTAAATTAAAAACAGGGAATATTATGATTTGCTACGAAAATTAAAAAAATAAATGTGAGCATTCTGATTTCTGACAAAACTAATGACGTTCATGTTCATCAAAGTTTTAAGTTACTTATTCATGAAGCTCATATTGATAATGATTGTACAATAACTAAATATTATGTTAACAATTTTCCAAACCTTCAAAACACGTTAAAAGTTAAAATAACTATAACTACGTACAGAGTTTCATTGTGCTCGAACTTTTGTCTAGTTCAGCTTTTGTGGTGTCGAATTTTGAGAGTAAAATGGATACGTTAATACTTTTTTACTCTTTTGGTGAACATTTTGAGTGCGGGATAGTACACGAATATGATTTTTTGGACAAGTATGACGCCTTTATGCGACGTGAAATATTTTCGTCGTGTTTCACCAAATAAGCGAAGTTAGTGAAAACTTGAAAAACAGAGTACTTATCTATAATAAAGGTTCCATAGTATCTATGTTATTTACTTTCAATAAATAACTCAAATAGTCTAAAGGTTCCTTCTACTGCTGTTCCGAAATTATCCTTAAATTAATTTATATAATTTTTATTGTGTGATTGTTTATTATCTTTCCACTCTTCACTGAACTGAGATAAAAGATATTAGAGATCATTCAACTCCCTGAAAAGGACTTATTATAGTTTTTTTTTTAAATCACAAACACTAGTTCCGCTCGAATTCCGACACGAACGAAGTTATGGACATCATACTAGTCTTTGAGACAAATATCGAAAAGCGTATCACTTGAACCAGTTTCTATTGAAATGAAGAGAATGTCCAATAGGGTAATAAGTAATTTTCAGTCGACATTTCACAAAGGGAAAGGGTCATGTCATCATAAATATTTCACATTTCTCTAACGCAATTTGAACATTTTAAGACTTACTTTGAGCACGGTAATATTTATCCAAATTAAATTCCACTACTTTAAATGCAGGAGTATTTAGTGGTTTTGGTGGTACTTTTATTAAGATACTTACATTTTTTTTTGTTTATATTAAATTTTACAATTCAAACTAAATGAAGACTAATTAATATTCGTGGCATTAGGCTGGCTCTAACATGGCGGCATTGGCGCCATATAACAAATCGCTTCGCAGAATGGCGGTAGTAAATAATCCTGGTGGATAAACACGAACTGCACCTGAAATTCCACTGGTATTTCGTTTTCAGTTAGTTTCAGAGTTTCTCTCTTTGTGTGGTTAGTAATTTACATAGATTTAGGAAGAAATTAAGTATCTAAAATTTTCATCTGGATAACCGTGTATATTAAATTAGTCCTGGTCAGTGCCGGATTTATATTTTTTATTAGTATTGTCCACTTTATTTTCGTCATCCCATGTACGAAATCTGTCGGAACTCGGTCCCCTATGGACGCTGCCGCCCCTAGGCCGCGGCCTAGGCTTCGTCCACATTTGTATCATTTGCGCGATCAGATATCCGATCAGATCTCCGTCGCATATCATCGAAACGTGTCAAAATGATACGCGTATCATGATACGCCCCGATCGCTATTAACCGCGTATCTAATACGTGTCGTATCAAATACGCGCATGATCGGCAGAATGATCTAATAGGCGTCCACACTATGATACGCATACTTGATACGGCGCGATGATCGCGACGGAGATCTGATCGGAGACCTGATCGCGCAAATGATACAAAATATGTGGACGAGCCTCTATGCGGTCTATTTATAAAATTCAGGGCTGGTCCTGGTCTTGTTATATTATTTTTTTTATTATTTTTTATGTAACATTTAAATAAAAAGTTACAAAATGGAAAGCATGAAGGAATACAAAACAAAGAGATGATAAGAAACTGTCTAAAGTTTTTTGACAGGAGTTTCTAACCAATTAGCGCCAACCGTTGATTGGTCAGCCAATCGATCAATATTTGACGTTAGCCAATCAAAAGCTCGTGTGAAGTATACTAAACTCTAATTATATAAAAAAATCTCAGAAACTAATAACTAAACATTTAAATAACCACTCACAAGCCCGTAGTTTGCAGCAATGACATAATAATGAATAGCTTACGAATCATATTGTGGGCTGTGGCGTACATTTGTTAACCGCTATGATCTAAATTAAATAATCGGCCAAGTGCGAGTCGGACTCACGCTCGAAGGGTTCCGTACCATTATAGAACAAAAGTAGGCCAAAAATTGTGTTTTTTTGTACGGGAGCCCCCCTTAAATAATATTTTTATTTTGTTATTAGTATTTTTTGTTATAATGGCAATAGAAATACATAATCTGTAAAATTTCAACTCTCTAGCATATACAGACGGACAGACATCGAAGTCTCAGTAATAGGGTCCCGTTTTTACCCTTTAGGTACGGAACCCTAAAAACGACAGGCATTTACCACAAAAATTCGGTAAAGTATGGTCAATAGTCCGACCATCACCACACACACATACCTAATAATATAACGTGACTGGTCAGACATGTTCAATACTTAAGGAGAGTATTCTGTACTCGATTCTCAATATAATTATGTAATAAAATTAGATAGGTACTTAATTTTTTCCGAATTTCCCTTTGAATAAATGAATCATCGACATAAGTGAATTACGCGGCTAGGCAAGTAGGCATACTATGCGCATGCGGCCGGCCCGGCGGCGTGCGCCACCAAAGAAACACCACGCCCGCGCCGCTACCCTTTCCGCGCGCGGTGTCCATGCGTTGGGTAAATAATTATTTAACTTTAACGGCCTAGCCACGGGAAATTCGCCGATGCGAAATTTCGCGCGGTGCGACCGACGAAGCGTCTTGCGACTGAAACAAACGTATAGCAATGTACGTATCATGCCACGCGCAACGGCCACCGGCGACGCGACCGGCGAAATGTACAGGGCGGTTCGCGCCGGAGTCTTGCGGCGCGGCGTGCGAGCAAAACAAAAGTATGAATCAGTACGGCGCAAGCCACGGGAACGGGCGGCAGTCGCGGCGAAAATTGCAGTGATCAAACGAGTTTAGTCGTTTTCGCCGCGAAAAATGAACACAGAGACTTTTATTGCTGAAGTACTAGCTAGACCAGCTATTTGGAGCTAGCCAGCTATTTCATAAGAATATGATAGAAGGTTTCAATACTCATTCTGGGATACTCAAAAAAAATCTGGATAATATATTGTGTATTTCTTGTACTTGTGGAATTTTCCATCTATACCCCGATTCTTATTCAAATCATGTACTACACAATCTCTTCCAAATATTAGGTCTTGAACCAAAAAAACGATTACTGTCTAAGCCAGTGGTCCCCAACCTTTTTTTCATGCGGGCCACAAACATGTTTTGGTCTTGGTGTCGCGGGCCGCAACAAAAATTTTTTAGGGTTAAAAAATAACATTCGTCAAAATTAACGATTTTAAAGTGAAAAAAATTTAACGACTATCACGTAGACTACGTTATTTTGCCGGTGGGCGTGAATTTCAAAATTTTTTAACATCACGCGGGCCACAAATAAAGTCCCGGCGGGTCGCATGCGGCCCGCGGGCCGCGGGTTGGGGATAGCGGGTCTAAGCAATATTGAGATAATTTCGATAGACATTTTGCTGTCGGACTTCCCTGGTCGCGGCGGCGAACGTGACTGCCCGTGGCCTGCAAACGGCGCCGCGCGAATGGTCGTCGCGCCCACCGCGTCGTCGTTCGCACCGCCGATCCCCGTGGCCAGGCCGTAAGCTACATTTACTCAGTGATCAATTGATATTAAGTTTTTTTTTTTCATCTAATATAATAGCCAAATATCACGACCTCGAGTATTGAACATGTCTCACCAGTCACGCAGTATACTCTATACAGCCTCCTTTATATTCATCACAAAGTATTGATGACGCCCGCAACTTCGTTGCGCCAAAATTCGTTTATCGCGCGGGAACTATACAATATATCCGGGATAAAAAGTATTCTATGTCCTTTCCCGGGACTCGAAGTATCTCCTGCAAACTACACTCCATACAGGTTCTGCGGTTTGGGCCTGAAGAGGTCGCAGACAGACAGACACATTTTTGCATTAATAATATTGGTATACTATCCCACTGCTGGGCAAAGGCCTCCCCCAAGGTCTTCCATCTGTCTCGCTCCAACGCCACCGCAGGCCAGCCTGGCTTGTAGGCCTTTGCCCAGCAATGGGATAGTATAGGCTCATAAAAGAAAAAAAAAAAAAAAATATATATATATATATTAGTATGGATATAATAAATGGACGTCTTCGTGTGCGGGTCCGCCTTATAATTAATTGGTCTGTTAACTTTATTACCAACTCAAGCAATGTACTATCGAGTGCAGATTATATCTTTAGTTTTTACTTTTTATTATTCGTAGTTTACCCCTAATAAACTAATATAACATGCGCTTTTTTATGTTTTCATAAATTATGCAATGAATAAGCTCGGCTGAAGCACTGCAATTATGCTTCATAAAGATTATTCGTTCTGAAACGATGCCACTTGGAATAAGAACAAGCATAAAAACGTTAAGCAGAAAAAAGCTTAAAATTTTAAATAAAATATTTTGATTACCTACATTGAATTAGGTACTTTTAATTTCTTTTATTGTATTTAAAAAATAATGCAACATACTTATTTTAATAAAAGTTAGTATTGTATAGGTACCTACTAGGTAGGGCTGCCCTATCCTCATTCTTTTATTTGTATAATATAGATTTATATTTTACTAATCAAGTTAATTGGGCAATTTTCAATAAACTCTGAACATTAATATTATAATAGTATTGATCAATCAGTATCCATAGATTTATTAACGAGCACTATTCATCAAATCAACAAATCTGTTTAATGAACCAATAATTATGCATAACTTTATGTAATTATTGATTAATTCTCGTAAGTAATTATTAATAATAATAATTACAATAAAACATGGTTAATGTTCTGAAACAACAATAATTATTAATTAATCACTTACAAATTATGTCGGTACATGAAAGTTAATGTTAAGTAAAGTTAGTTTATCACGTGGACACTGTACATTTTTCCCTATTATAATAATAATTTATAACTGACCCATATATCCTTTTGGCGCACGGAGTTGCGGGCGTCATCTAGTAACTATAACAGACGATTTATTATATTCTTACCACAGACAAAATATATTCTAGTTAAGTTCAAATTCAATTCAAATTCAGAGACCTTATTCAAAACGCCAGATTCGATAGCTAGTTTAGAAATTAGATGTCAACAATATTATGTGTAATATGGGATTTGACAATGCATCGCAAGCGCCATGTGCCATGCCCATGAATGCACATGACACCTAGCAATGCGTTATGTCAAATCCCATACATTTTTTACATTTCTCTATCGAAACTGCGGTTTTAGCTAAGTAGGTAGAGATAAACTACGATAACATGGCGCGCCCCTCCAAAATTCAAAACGTTTGAAGTGCTTTGTCAAAACGTTTGATGTGCGTTGTCTTGCGCGGTCTGCTAGTTATAGTAAGTTAATAAGTCTATGGTTGAATACTTACTACATACAAACTTTTTCATAAGGATGAGTACACACATTAAAACAGTAATTTGGAGGGGCGCGCTATGTTATCGTTGTTTATCTCTACTCAGTTTTATTTTCTGTCATGCTAAGGCTCGATTTATAACGAGCGGTTTGGCCGCTACATCGCCAGTTCACAGGCAGTTACTATTATTTGCTTGCAACATACTATTTGCTTGTGAACTCGTGCGGCCAACCAGCTCGTTCACTCGGACGGATAGGTATAAATCGACCCTAAACGCAAAATCAGTTTATTCTGTCATTATTCATCATAGTAATCAGCCATAAACCACGCGAATAATCGCTCGCCCGTAACTGAGCGATGTCACTGCGAGCCGTTTCGACCTTAATGCATCGTAATTAGGTTGAAAAGTTCACCGGATCTGCCGGCGACTTCATAAATAATACAAAAGCCGTGACTTATCCGTCGTCTTCAGTTTTCAACAGCCGAGTAATTTATAAATGAGGCATTACAAATTCTTCTATTTTTTTTATTCTTACAGCTGCACTCGGAGACATTGAATGATTACTTTTTTTAATTTAATCCTTCGATCGGGGATTCTTGGAAATGCTATTGTATTCTATTGTTATCGCGATCACCGGTGCTCGTTTGAGGCTTGATGGGTTAATGAAGATTTTGACATAAATTCTATACATTTTCTATCAAACTTTTCATTTTATTGAGTAATAATAATTAAATATCTAGTATGTACTATCAGAGTAGTTGATTTATAGGCAGATGGCGGATCTACGTAAATTGGTTGCGTTTTGTCTTGAACCCAGTTAACAGATCACGGATTACATTGAATTGACTTAATTCGACAAAATTACGTTGGTCTCTCAACTGCCTATTAATTAATTTCTTCGATGGCACAATGAAAGAGATCACAGACACAATATATTTTTAATTGTTATTTTTTTTAATTGTTATGCGGCAGTCGGCTGCCGCTTGGGGATTGGTGGGTAAAGAAAGAAAGACATTTTTTTCTACGGATTACAGTTATCAGGTAAAAAGATCCAAACAAAACTTAATTGTAATGTAAAAAGAGATCTACTGTAGGTCAAGAAAAATAAAATATGTCTCTCTTGCCTCAACTAAGCATAAAGCTCCTTCGTGGTTCGTAAATTATGACGTGTCGGTCAATTTATAATGACCCCACGATCAGGGAAGGTCAAGGAAAATGCAGGGGTTGGAATAACCTTAAGCCAACAAACTTTTCAATAAGCCCTTAATATCTTTTCATTTTCTTACAAATCAAAATATTATCGCATTACGCCGTCAGACATTTAGGAGTTCATCTGATTTAAATAATTTTTCCATTTTTGTATCAAAATCTTAATGCGGTTCACATACCTACTACATCTACTTACGGTTTCAATAGTATAGCTCTTATAGTTTCGGAGAAAAGTGGCTGTGACATATGGACGGACAGACAGACAGACAGACAGACAGACATGACGAATCTATAAGGGTTCCGTTTTTTGCCATTTGGCTACGGAACCCTAAAAAGTCTATTATCGTAGAAGTAGGGCAGAAGAGACTTACTTATATTTTATTACCTAAATTATAAATAATCATAAAAATATTTGATATTTAGCGCATAATACTTTTTAAATAAACTAAGAAGATTAGGTATATGGTTTATTAAAGTAATATACTTAAGACGTGTGTTAACTAAAAACTGACATTATTATCTACTATCTAAATTCTAAATTACTTACATTAATTTCATTTTTTCAAATGCTATGCTTACATCACACCAATAATATTATAATAATATTATTATTTAAAAGTCGAAAGTTTGTGCGTTTGTATGTTTGTTACTTCTTCACGTCTAAACGGCTAAACGGGATTTTAATAAAATTTGGTATTGAGTTAGTTAATACCCTGTATTAACAGTTAACACATAGGGTACTTTTTACTGCGGGGAAATATTATAATTATTTATTTTCTCTAATAAACCGCGGGTAACACCGCGGGGCACAAAGTCTACTGTAAAATAATTTTTATTTATTTCTCAGTTTTGTAAATAGAACGCATGCCTTCAGCGCCATCTGTGTTTGTAAAGTAGTAACTGGTTCAGCATTGAAACTGAAACACTCACGAAACGTTTGCCAACAGAAGCTGCTTTTCAGGCCAAGTTCACACCTAATAGTTTGTGAAAATTCCGCTAGATGGCGTTGATAGGCAGAATTAAAGATTTTAATTCTTTACAAGTTTGACGTAATGAATTCTGAATGTAATGTATCTTAAATATAAAATCTTATATATAAAATTCTCGTGTCACAATGTTAGTCAGCGAACTCCTCCGAAACGGCTTTACTGATTTTAACCAAATTTTATATGCATATTCAGTAGGTCTGAGAATCGGCTACTGGGTACTTTATATATTGATAAGTGCATTTGTTGAATAAATAATAGTAAATTATTACAACCTGAGACTGACGGCGACCATTGTTTGTGCGACGACGGGATAGCGATCGACGTTGCCATGGGGACATACTTATTTAGTCACTTCAATAAAATAATATGGGCGAAATACTTTATATTATTATGGCAAAGCAACGTTTGCCGGGACAGCTAGTTATATATAAAATTCTGGTGTCACATTGTTAGTCCCCGTACTCCTCCGAAACGGCTTTACTGATTTTTACCAAAATTTATATGCATATTCAGTAGATCTGAGAATCGGCTACTGGGTACTTTTTATATTGATAGTTGTTAAGTAAATAATAGTAAATTATTGCAACTCGAGCGGCGACCATTGTTTGTGCGACGGGATAGCGATGGATGTTGCCATGGTGACATACTTATTTAGTCACTTCAATAAAATAATGAAAATAATATGGGCGAAATCAGGCAAAATACTTTATAAGACAAAGCAACGTTTGCCGGGTTATATTTGAGTTTTATACATAACAGCTAGTTATGTATAAAACTCAAAGGTGACTGACTGACATGGTGATCTATCAACGCACAGCCCAAACCACTGGACGGATAGGCACAGATTTGGCATGCAGGTAGATGTTATGACGTAGGCATCCGCTAAGAAAGGATTTTGATCAATTTTACCCCCAAGGGAATAAAATAGGGAATGAAAGTTTGTATGAAATTTTGTCAATTTTAAGCCGATCGGGCTGAGACTTAGCATGTATAAAGATACTATGACGTAGGCATCCCTTAAGAAGGGATTTTGATAAATTTCACCCCAGCTAAGGGGATAAAATAGGGGATGAAAGATTTTATATAATAATACTTCTTAACGCGAGCGAAGCCGCGGGAAAAAGCTAGTTAGTTTATACGGACATAAGTAATTTGGTCCGAATATGTCAACTTAATATTAATTAATCATCACCTTTCGGCTGGATTTAACATAGCGCGACCAAAATAGTTTGCGTAGGTCATCAACTTCTTTGATAGTACCTAGGTACCATTGAGGAAATTGATTCCTAGGCAGTTGACGGACCAACGTCATTTGGCCGGATCATGTCAATTCAACGGTGATCTGTCGGCTGGGTTTGACGTAACGCGACCAAACTACGTAGGTCTGCCTGAATCAACTTCTCAGATAGTACCTAGGTACCATTGAGGAAATTGATTCCTAGGCAGTTGACGGACCAACGTCATTTGGCCGGATCATGTCAATTCAACGGTGATCTGTCGGCTGGGTTTGACGTAACGCGACCAAACTACCTAGGTCCCCCATCTGCCTGAATCAACTTCTCAGATAGTACCTAGGTACATTGAATTTTATTTAAGCTGCCCCAGCTAATGTTTTTCCATTTTTTATTAAACCCTTACTAAATTAATACAGGCTACATTCTAACTTAAAAATAATACTGACATTTAATCACGAACGATTTTGGAATTTTGGAATCTGATGAATAAATTAAATGAAGCGAAGTCTTTCCCGGAGCGCGTAGGCGGTCGGTGCTTCTAATTAAAACGTTTCATTTTATTAAATATTATAGAAAAATACTAATTCAACAAAAGCGAGGGTAGAAATTTTTTTAACTAATGTAGATTTGAATGATAATTACCAAAAAAACAGTTCCTTCATTGGCATAAAATTAGACAATAAACTCAATAATAAATAGTATTTTATACGTTTTTAAGGGTGGGTTACAACTTGCACCAGAGGCGTGGTTAAAGTTAAAATGTTTATAGTTAAGGCTAACTTAGCTTTAACCTTAACTTTGACTACAGAATTTGACAGATGTCTGTTGCTTTTATTTTTTTATGAAAGCTACAGGTAATGGGATTGAGAGTATAAAAAATTTAATTATCCGTTATAATCGTGAGGAAAAATATTTCTTATACTTAACAACACAGTAAAAGGCTGTGGGCAAAAATGTATGGGCTCCGTCCCCACCTAACAACAGTCATAGAACTGATACCAACGTGTTCCTAAAGTGCCCCCTATTTAATTAAAATTCTTTGTTTTAGATAAATCAGTGGGAATATATATTAAAAAAAACAACCATATTACTGCTAGACCTTGCCAAGATCTAGTTGTAATACGGGTCCATTTTGTCTAATATTTCATTTGGAGGTGGGCATTAGCGGCTGTAACATAGTTATAACTTCTGCAGCCCCCACCGTGCATATTATTTTTTGTATTCTGTGTTTTTACTTAAATAAATATTTTTTATCATTATTTTCTATACTTATTCAAATATAGAAGGTGTAACAAAACTAAGTGATAATACTTTAGGGGATGTATGTGTTCCTGTCTTAAAGTTCACTGTAAAAGTAGCAGCGCTGAAAGCACCGCTGTTTTTTTTAACTTATAAAATAAGGGGGCAAATGAGCAAACGGGTCACCTGACGGAAAGCAACTTTCGTCGACCATGGACACCCGCAACATCAAAAGAGCTGCCGGTGCGTTGCCAGTCTTTTAAGAGGGAATAGGATAATAGGGTAGGGGAGGATAGAGAAGGGAATAGAGTAGGAGATTGGGCCTCCGAGCTCCGGTAAACTCACTCACTCGGCGAAACACAGCGCAAGCGCTGTTACACGCCGGTTTTCTGTGAGCCCGTGGTATTTCTCCGGTCGAGCCGGCCCATTCGTGCCGAATCATGGCTCTCCCACGGTGCTGTGCACTAATGAATACATAAATGAGCATGTATTTTGGAATTAGTTGTCAATAAGTACGATACCGAAATATTTGTTTAAACGTAAGATACCATGAGAATCCCCAGGGGTTGCATGATGCATTTGGGCAAAATCGCCATAGTATAAAAATATCATCTTGCCAAGATCTATCAATTGAGCTACATTACACTTGTGTTGATGGGTGGGGACGATTCCGCCCATACACATTTCACGAAAAAATTTCGATATAAGTAAGGTATGAGCGGTTATGGTTATCGTTAAATATGGCGTCCTTAACCAAAGATTTGAAATTTTGCACTGTAGTTATAGTTAAAGTTATAGTTAAAGTTACAGTTATAGTTAAAGTAAGTTGGTGCAACCCACCCTAAGAATTCAAGGAAATATAAATAGCAGAATATCATATTATTTATTTAGCATCTTATGGCACACATTTATTTACCTATACTCAAAATAATTTAAGGTGGCACCAGCGGTCATTGACCTTTTTAGTCTAGGAGCTATGTCAAAAATGATCGCACTGTATTCTGTTAACTTAAAAAAAATGAAGTCAAATCCCAATAGAACATAATAACGAATATTGCATTATACCTATTTCACACATTTTCTCCCTTTTCTTAGCAAATCCAGGCTTACAGTCATTTACACTTGTAACCTAGGACATTGGACCATAGCAACATTCGCAAAGCTCAGGTAAGAAACTAATTGCAATGTAATAACTATGGGAGCTATAGCACAGATTATTAAATAGTTGCTATTACTACGTAAGCTATAGCACATTTCACAACCTCACGCATAATATCTTATTTGCTACGGCTGCTAAGAGACAAAAAACCTCCCTCTTAAACCGTAGATATAGCAGTAGGTATCTTATATTTTATTAGATAACTATTCGTGTAACCTTCTCTGAACTTTCACGATTATTTCAAGACTAAAATTAGCCAAATCCGTTCAGCCGTTCTCATTTTTAGCGAGACTAACAAAATTTTAAATTCATTTTCATTTATATAGATAGAGTAATTTACAAGGTTAATTTTCATACAAGAATTCACAATAAACTAGGTAATCTAACTTTCTAGTACAATATAAACTAAAACTACCTCTAGTTAATACCACCTTACTATGTAAAAGTTTAAAGCTATCTTATTCTGAAGCTTCACAAATCAACCCCTATGTCCCTAACATTAAGGACCTGTCCGAAGTAAAATACCTCCGAATCGTACAAGGAAGTGAACAAAGTAAGGAAGCTAGGACACGTCGTGCATTTTATATCGGGCGGTGAACGTCCGCCCCGCCCATTGACGTCATAGCTCCTACGTCATCACCCCCCCCCCCCCCCCCCTCTCTGCCCCTTCGACCCCTTCGCCACCCCCCGCTTCAGTTTCAAGGCTCGGCTCTACGTATTTCAAATTTCATTTTATGATCGCCTTTTATATTTTATGTTTAAAACTTTTTAATTAATTCTGCTTTATTTGTTGGTTTCATGCATTTGGAATTGACATGATTAATGCTGCAGGATTTAACTATTCGGATTAGGAATAAATAATAATGAAGGTAAAGCCTATAGTCCTTTAATACTATAAAAAGCTTTCCTGCGTACTACGACGTACTATTTCATTTTAAGTCAGTATTAAATTTTGCCCGCAACTTCGTTACACATGTACATTTTCTGCCATGAAAACTATCCCAATAGGTACTTATATTCAGTTCGTGAGCCAAAAGTATATCCATACTCAATTTCCATTATAGTCTATAACTTTAAACAGACAGAATATACAATCTTGAATAATTGTATTTGCGATGATAAAATAGTATTTATATTTTTCTAGTTAAATTAACTAGACTCTTAAGATAATATTTAAGTTAAGGTATTATGTTCCTGCAGACAGGTGTCGTGTAACTGGTGCTTAAGAGTCCACTTGAACTGTGAGTAGCGACACTCGATACTCCCCGGACCAATACTTACTGTGTACACTGTAATTAACCTCATTTTTAACTCTTATGATATTTATGCCTTTGATAAAATATTATAATATTATTGACTAGATGACGCCCGCTACCCAGTTGCGCCAAAATTAGCTTATCGCGCGAAAACCGTACAATTTTCCGGGGTAAAAAGTATCCTATGTCCTTCCCCGGGACTCAGAGTATCTCCATACCAAATTTCAGCAAAATCAGTTCTGCGGCTTAGGCAACCGACAGACAAACAGACAGACAGATGGACAGACGGATAGACAGACACACTTTCGCATTTATAATATTAGTATGGATAGCGATTCAACCCTCTATCGACTAGAAATTATATTGGTTGTTAACTTCTTCAACTAAAGGCCCTTTTCCAGGGTCATTATGGATGGTCATGATTACCACCGTGATTGTGAAGCTGTCCATGCACAATCGACGACGAAAATGAGCAATCATAGATGAATATTCCCCGTCTACATTAGTAATTAGCTTGTATTAGTCCATCATGGAAAGTGTTAGGTTTTTTTCGTTACGGAATTCCTTGATTCGGTCGCCGTGCTCAAAGCCCGCGATAAAAGCTATGCAGTATCTTAATATGCTATTTTTTGCGAATTATGATGCACTTGCCAATTCTTAATAATATTATGTTTGCTGCTTTTGCGATTTTCTGATAATACTTTTTTAACAATTAACTACTACTCGTAAGTAATTGTAATTAAGTCACAATCCTACTAACGCTTGTTAGTTCGCTAATCAAAATGTCTTCTCTTCCAATAATACGATGACCAAGAGGATGAGATAACAGTAAACAACGGTTAACTTTAAGCTTGGTGAAACCGGCACAAAAATGGCACCCTAACGCCTTTCCATATTATGTCGGTCCATGATGAACAATAATTATACAAGTAATTACGAAGTCGAGTTGGCCTGAGCCTGTAGCCAAGACGTTTTGTTTATCGCATTTTTATTGAATCGCCGACCAAAATGTACTTAATTGACATTAGACGAGTTGAACTTCAACTTCATAATAATTACTATCGTTAACGAATGCCTATGTCAATTCCGTACATTTTGAACGGCGATTCTATATAATAAAGAAGCGATAAAAAAAGGTCTTGCCTTAAAGGCTTGATATATACTTCGCAATCATGGTTATCCATCATAGCCCAACATGGAGGGGAGCTTTTAAAATAATAAAAAAATTAAATATACTTTCTAATGCACCTCTAAACGTAAATATGGCACGTAGCGCTACCTCGCTCATGTCAAGGTCTAGGCGGCTGGCGTCAGATGCGATGTGAGGTCGCTACAGAGAAGACAGAACTAAGGAGTACCTCGACTTCAAACAAACGGGCGAATATATGCGAGTTGGGCGCGACTGTTCCTTTCAACATGTTTCACAATGCTGATTATCGCATATTAGTACGGCGCGCGCAGGCCGATATGACATACTAAGTATATCGAACGTATTTTTGAGATCTCGTTAGTTCTGTTTACTCTGGTCGCTAGCAATAGGGATACTATCATCATTATAACAATCATTAGTCGTCATCATTATCATCATCACTGCACATTTTGCCTGAATACTTTCAATTTGTGACTGCTGAATTTGGATATTACCACTTTAGTATTTTTGCAAGTTATTGACAATGTTTGTTATAACAAGGAACAGGGAAAAAATATGCCAAATTCACTGTGATCACTCGCAAAACATACTTCTAAATTACTTATTTAGTTTAAATAAGTGCATCAAAACAAAATATAATATTCTAGAATCTAGAGAATGTAATAATTTTATTAAGACAGTCCTAGTAACTAGAGTAGTTTAACAACATTAAAAAATTATCAAATCTACGGAAACTAGATTTCGAAAAGGATGTTTTATGATTCGTATCCATTAATACTGGATTTGATGTGAACTCTCCTGCGAAAGTCATATATTATGACGTTACGGCGGCCATTCGTTTCAGATGCATCCTTTCGATCCGTTGCAAATGAACTGCCATGAACCAGTTTTCTTAGAAAGCTTAAATACCTCCCCAGCATCTGTATATTTAAGTACAAAGATATCTTGAGAATTCTTTCAAATTAGCTCTGATTTTTCGCTCAAGATACACGCATTCCAAATTGTAACACCATGAAATCCGGTTACCTCTATGTCGAAACGCTCAAAAATCGATTGGGTCCCTAAGCGGATTTGAGGTCTCAAGGTGTAGGGCCCTCGTGACGGGCAGCGCGCAGGCGCGGGGCTGCCACGCGCTGACGTCACGTCAGTCCCCCGGCCAGTGCTGCCGCGACCCGCGGGCTGTCACAACTGACACCGGACCCCAGTACCCTGGTGGTACACACGAGCTTCCGATTGCCAATACGTGCATGACAGTGCTGACACTAAGTATCTATAGAGTAGAGATAGTTTTCTTATTCTTATTCTAGATAGAGAGAGTAGTTGTAGTATTTTGTATCTCTTTTACGAGCGCTTTCTACGCATGCTGGCTTGACATTCTAAAGTTCTAGTTCTTAGTTTTGATACTTAGTTCTTGTAGTATATATTTTACTTTTGATTCAGTATATCTCAGTAGCTTTTTTATATAACAACGTAAATAATGCTCGTTCTTTCTTGATAACATTCAAAGACATAAACAATCCACAATAGGAGGGGAAACATGTTACAGTTTTCACCCTACACATTAACCATTATGTGACATGTAGAGAGATAGTGACAAACTTTACCAAACTACACATTCATATGTACATAGTTTTGATACACAAACAAGATATAAACAAAAATTATGCTACACAACATCTTTCATATCTAAGCATTGTTTTAATCTAGGCTGTAGCTTCTTAATAACAGGTTTTTATACCTTAAAGAGAAAATAAAATATAGCTAGCTAGAATTTATGTAACGAATTGATTAATTTCTTAAATCTTACCAAGAATAGGTATCTGACCTCTTTTGTTCAGAATTCAAAAAAGATTTTCCGTGGAATTCACTTCTTGGGGAATTTCCAATTAGGCGCTGATTACAAAAACCCCTCTTTACCATAATACATTTGAATATGCATTTACTTTGGGTCTTCCATCTTTAAATTAAGCTTATAGGCTTAAGACGCGCCACATCTCAAAAGTTTAATTAACTATAATAGTCATGAACATCAACACGTGGACTTGTATTCCGACTTTGATATTTTGATCCAACATTGATGCAGTATTAACCCATCAGTCGTGGCAAAACGAGACACAATAGCTTTTTCATTGTTATCGCGGCCGGATGTGGCCGCTTGGGGCTTCATGAATTAATTTAGTAAGCATCATTTTAATTACTAAAAAAGTATTCTCATTTATTTTTTGGAGTTTTGACCAATCAAAACATGTTTGATAAACTACATGCTGTAGCTTCACAAAAGTACCTCTGTAAATAAATGCAAGTAGTTTCTTCTGTTAAGATTTTGCCTTTATTGCGCAAGTGACAATCACGCAAGAAACCTTAGGTACATTTTTCAACGCATCTTCCCGCGTTCTACTACATAATGATACAACTCGACCAGATTAAGTATATCCAGCTATCCATTCTTATATGATATATGCCTACTTCCATACTAATATTATTATAAATGTGAAAGTGTATCTATCTGTCTGTCTGTTCGCACCTAAGCTGCTGAACCGATTTTGATTATTTTTGGTATGCAGAATGCAGATACAGGACATATTAGGATAGTTTTTACCACTGAAAATGTACGGTTCCCACGCGATAAACTAATTTCGTCGCAACGGAGTTGCGGACATCATCTGACCTAAATAATTTGGTCAAAAATATTTTTGGTCACACCGAGGGGAAAGCCATCAAAATATATAAGACCATAAGCTTAGTGGCGACTATAAAGGTGTATCCCACTTTATACGTTCATAATGTTTGGCTCTAAACAACATTGTCAATATTGTTGGCCAAGCTAAGGGTCAGTTCACATTGAAACTTGACGAGGCTATATTTTGCATTTTGTAATGAGCTATGCCACTAAATTCTAGTAGCACAGTATATTTTTAAGACACTTAAGCGTGTGTTATAAATGTAAATAAATCTGAAGATAGGTACTTTATAAAAAAAGTTATACATAATGACACTGTACATTCTTCTATTTAGGGTTCCGTAGCCCGAATTAAAAAAAAACAGAACCCTTCAACTAAAGTTTGAACCCTATAGTTGGGGAGGGGAAGAGGGGATTTCGGGATTAAATCGAGCGTGTCAGATTAAGCTTGCATAGGCTTCCGACATGTGTCTAATTATATAGAAATCAGATTTCTCACGTGGTGGGTATTTTTTTTTATATTGAAATGTCGTTGGATCTGTCAAAAGAAGCTTCCATATAAAGCACTGACGATTCAAAGGTTAGGTAAGCCTGTAAGGAAATATAAAAAATAAAGCTTCATATTTTCTTAACTAAGCTTCGCTGATATTTTATATTGCTCTAAGTCTAAACTAAATGATTTAGTCCTTGTTGTCTAAAAAGTAAAATATATTTATAATTTACCTAAATAAGCAATTTTCTGAATATATTTTCTTTTTCAAAACTTTAAAATGGCTGCAGTTTCTAAACCAAGCGCTAAAATAAAAAAAACGCTCATATTATATTTTTATCAGCTTTACCTAATGTACAAAACCTACTAGGTCTCCATGACGCTCGAGTGACTATACATAAATAGCACCCTCCCCTCTACTACTAGTTTCTTTTCCGGAAAAGCCGGCGAAAATTGGAAAACGAAAATGGAACGTAGCTGTTTGTTTTGGTCTTCCCATACACTCTACATGACCTAGGTCTCGCAGGTTCCTACAAATCTAGGTCTCTACAAGTATCTAAGGTAATGAACACTGATATGATCCACTATAATGACGTTTTCAAGTAGACATACAAGACTTACCTAAAAATACTGTAATCAGATCCAATACTCAAAAAATTATATTATACTGCTCCTTATTTTGTATATTATAAAAATATACACATATGATCCGGAATTCTGAATACAGCACAAAATTATAATGAGTAAATAATTACACAATCCTTAATTTGGAAAAATATTATATTTAAGTTCATATAAAATTTGAATTAATCATCCTAGGCCGTCTTGCCTACGCTTTTTTTTATAAAATAAGGGGGCAAACGGGTCACCTGATGGATAGCATCTACCGTCGCCAATGGACACTCGAAACATCTGAAGAGCTGCAGGTGCGTTACTTTTAAGAGGGAATACGCTCTCAATTCAGCCTTATTATATCAGATGCTGAAACATCTTGTCAATATTAAGAAGAAAATAATATTATTTAAAACTACTCAGCCCAATCTTTTTTAAAATAAATGCATAACAGAGCACTAGCTACCTAAATTACCTTTTAGCTGTTAAACAAACTTATTAAAAAGTTAGTAGAGATTCGCATGGAACTGCTTCAAAAGCTTTTTGCTACGCTTTTAATTTAACGGGAGATTTAAAACACTTTAAGAGGGCGACTAACCCCAAAAATCAAATATCGTCCGTCTCTCTTCACACTCACGCCCGTCTTTCATATGCCAGGTGAAAAAGGACGACGCGGATTCATCGCCAAATTAGTTTTTTCTCAATAACTCGATAAATATACAACATTTTAAAAATCCGCTAGGTCGGATTCTCAATGATAGAATTTTATACAATGTGTTAAAATATTAACTTAGTTCAATGCACGGTTATGGCAATACACGAAAAATTCGTGAAAATTAGATGCATCTTTGTGATTTTTTTCTATCGAGAAAATTTTTAGATATCGTGTTTTTGCTCAGATTGAATTCTTGGAAATATAATGTAGTAACTAATTTTAGAAAATGAAACAATTCAGGGCGTTTTCAAGTATAAAAATGAATTATAAAATTGAAAATTTAGGGTTAGTCGCCCACTTAACATAATGCTATGCGATTTTTTATTCCTTGTACGCTATTTCACTGAATGAACTCTATACAGAGGACACGTACACACCTTAATTTGTTACTTTGTTTTGTTACACGCTATAAAAAACTGCTAAGGTAGATACAAGGAATAATAATACTAACATTATATCTATGGACGCTTCACACCACGTCTGTCTGGCCCCGTGCTAAGTACCTGAAGGACTTGTGTTACAGGTACCAGACAACGGAAATATACTTGAGACTTTTATACTGTACATATATTTAAGATTTTTAATTTTTATTATATGATACACATATTTAATACACATCCATGGCCCAGGAAGTTTGAAAACTTTTTGTTCCGTCGGTGGGATTCGAACCCGCGACCCCCGGCTTGAGCTACCGACAGCCCACCAACTGAGCCACAGAGGTCATCGAAAAATCGCATAGCATCATGTTTATAAAGGTGTATGAAACTTCCGTTATATTAAAAGCGTAGCAAAAAGCTTTTGAAGCTTAACGTAACTTAAGTTACGTGCTAATAATATCTGCTCACTTTTCAATAAGTTTGTTTAACAGCTAAAAGGTAATTTAGGTAGTTTTCTGTTATGAAAAGGGGGACTCAAATACATACTAAATTAATATCACTTTGTTTTGTTACACCTGTATAAGGAAAAATTATGTTCCGCAGTGTTCTAAAATTAGACGCATAACTTATATCTAGAAAATTTGCATCTAAATTCTACAGGAGCTCGATTAAATTTTCTCCAAATAAGCTATTCGTCACATAATAAGCGATTCTAAAATAGACCAAAAAAGCATAATTTGAGAAGACATTGTAGTTCATATAGTCAAAATAGTGTAGTATAAACGTAAAATGGTAAAATGTACTACAATGAAACACTATTGATATTTTCAATTTAGCTAATTTTACGTTCGTCTAAATTGTTGCTTGTTGTAAATTTTGGAGTATCGAAACTACAAAGAAGCTTTTATTATCCTAAGCTTTAAGATATATAGTAGCTTTAAAATGACTATGTAACATTGTTATGTAAAAGCTGATAGGGTTAGGTACCTAGCATTGCCTATCTATATTATAAACATATTTCCCTACTTCTTATAACAAAATAAGCAATTTTGCGTCTAATTTGGAATGATTCATAGAAATTGATTTTGATATACATAATATTATATTATATCTATACTTATAAAATTACATGTCCTGATTGACTGACTGACTGACTGACTGACTGACTGATTCATCATCGCTGAGCAAAAACTGTTAAAGTTACAGCCACAAAATTTGGTGAGTAGGGTTGTTTTATTAAGTAGACACCCACTAAGGAAGGAATTTTGAAAATTTTACCCCGAAGGGGGTGAAATAGTCGTTGAAAGTTTGAATGAAAGTCCGTCATTTCTTGAGTTAGAAACATGAAACTTTATTTTTGGGTTACTGATTAAAAATGAGTGGATACATATTTAAGCGTTTTTGGAAATTCTACCCCCAAGGGGGTGATATTGGGGTTGAAAGTTTGAATGAAAGTCCGTCATTTCTTGAGTTAGAAACATGAAACTTTATTTTTGTGCTACTGATTAAAAATGAATGGATACGTATTTAAGCGTTTCTGGTAATTCTACCCCCAAGGGGGTGAAATTGGGGTAGAAAGTTTCAATGAAAGTTCGTCATTTCTTGAGTTAGAAACATGAAAGTTTATTGACGTTTGCGTTTGACGTTTGCTTAAATAGGGTCCTGTTTTTACCCTTTGTATAAGGAACCACAAAAAGGGGAAAACTATCCATTTTTGTTATAATACTATGTTAACGCGGACGAAGTCGCGGGCAACAGCTAGTCCTATATAGGATAGACACTATTATTGCAACAAAATATGCTATTTATGTCGAATTTGTTTTTATCTGCACGCCGGCATCGACTACTAAATTTTTGTTTCGTAGACTTGGTAGAAATAATGCATTTCTTTCTACTATAATAGGAGCAGCTTGCATGTATACTTGCTTATTTTTCACACAGACATCACACAAAAACAATAATAAAAATGTAACTAAGAAATAAATATATTCCACGTGTGTCGGTAAGAAAGTTGATTATGATGAACTATTGTTAAGATCAATCTCAAATCTCTATCATGTTAGATATTTTACAAAGCAAACAAATTAGATCTCAATCTACGTTGCGATGCTACAATGCTATAGACAGACACACAGACAGAAAAACACCTCCCTTTTTTCGACGGAAGTTAATAATAATTTGAGTATTAGTAAGTATTTTCTGGAATATTGCTCTTCTAAATGGCATACACTTGGAATTAGCACATTCCCTACAGCCATTTCCGACAGGGATCGTCTTAGCATCTCGAAGAGATTGACCTCCTTATCTGCCTGAGAAATGGTACGACAGCGTCCCTAGATAAATACACGGTTTTCCTTATACATTGCTTATGAAAAGGGGCTATGTATGCAGAGGTACGGAACGTACATAAGCCTTCATGGCGAGTAAAGTTGTGTTGTTTGCATCGTCTCCGAAGATACAAATTTTGTGGAAAATTGGATATAGAGTTACTACTATAGACTACAGACATTGTAAATTTTTTATTACGGATAAATGTATGGTTCTAAGGGGTTTAATTTTGCACCTTAAGATTTTCAGAAAAGTATAGTAAAATTTGTTAGTTTACAACGCATCTGAAACAAGTTACTCTTAATCACATACAATATAGATGATCCCAAACTGCGCTGCGTAATGCGTTACTCTCTTTATAAGGATCAGCATTTTAAAATTATTTTTAACACACAAGAACATACTTATTTCAAAGGAGAAAAATGAAACTAGGACTGTCTATCTGAGGCTGAGACGACCTCTGTAATCTGTATCTAGTTAAAAAAACTAACTCAATAATCGCTATCTTAAAAATGCATACCCTTATCTGCTCCTCGGTGCAGTGATCTGAGTCTTATTGCGATTTGCGAACAAGCAGGTTTAACAACTTCCAAAGATCAATACACAATTTGCCTCTTAGCACTTATGCACCTGTATAAATTAAAAGGTCATTGAAAATCATTAAGTAATAATAATTGGTGTGCAGATTTTATTTACTACTCAGGAAAACCTGTACAAGATTTATTTATGGTTAAAGAGGTACATGTAATTTTACAACACGACTATTATTATTATTAGTACTCGTATTGGTTTATAATCAGTTTATTTATCCCTTTGTAATAATACTACGTTCTTATTCACATAAGATTCATAATTTTTAATTTTTGTTCATGTGTAGTAACTAGACAACTAGAGACTGACTTAGTGTCCTTTTTATAAAGTTTTTTCTTTCATATTAATTATTCTACTAGTTAGTAGTTGCTTCCCTTATTTTAGATGCACGTACATATATTAAAGCTATATAATTCAATCACAAAACTTAATATAATAAACGTCGAAAAATCTAATTTGTTTAACTTGAACCAAAAGAAAACTCTTCAAAAGATAAACAAAGAATGTTAGACTCCACAGAAATACCAAACAACTTTTGCCTTTAAATTGGGATCTCCTCAATAAAATCGGAAGCTCGTTTGATATAAACCAATATGTAATTGTAACAATAAATCTTATGTAGAACTCCAGTAAACATAAATCTGCTGAAGACAATAACAGTGCTTCAAAAGTCAATGAACGAACTGTAAGTTGAACTTCGAAACTGATGATGAGTGAAGACAGTGTTTAACTTCGCATTCGATGAAGTGTGGACCGTGGACAGTTGAAAGTGTAAAAGTTCCGAAGCTGATGCCGCGTGTAAACAGTGCTTAAAACTTAGAAGTGAATGAACGTGACAACAATAAATAATGAATAAACTTTGAAAATTAAAGTTAACGAATGTAACCGGTTCTGTAAACTTTTAAGTGAATGAAATGAAAATTGAGTGCAGTGTCTTCGAATGAACAACTGAAGATAGTGAATTCGAAGTCGATGAGTGTGCCGACCTCAGCCTGTGTATAAACTTCAAGTTGATGTGTGTTACAACTGCAGCCAATGTATAAACTTCAAAGTCGATGAATGTGCCGACTTCAGCCAGTGTATAAACTTGTAGATTAGTGTAACTGCAGCCAGTGTATAAACTTCGAAGTCGAGGTGATGAAGTTATGACAATGCGAGCGAGTGAAGTGATGCTGGGGGCGTGAGGAAGGCGCGCTGGGCGGCGGGGGTTCCCGGCAAGTCGGTTGTGATGCGATGGGCCAGGACTGGTGCTTCCGACGCAAGAGGAAGCGCAGCAGTCAAGATGACACCCAACCGCATCACACCCGGTAAATTTATTCTTAAACTAGCTGACCCGGCAAACATTATTTTGCCATTTAAATTATTTCCATTATGAATATAAAAAGTAGAAAAAAACCTATTCCCAGGCCTAACGAATGTACATACACATTAAAATCGGTTGAGCCGTTTTGGAGGAGTCCGCGCACAAACAGTGTGACATGAGAATTTTATATATTATTTCGTATAAGTATACGGTCTCGCACTTTATACGGTGGAAATACATTAAGGTGTGTATGTGTCCCTTGTATAGAGTTCCCTGTGAAAGTAGCAGCACTGCAAGAGTTGCTACAGAGAGAACTCTGTACGCATAAGGGATACATACACATCTTAAAGTATTATTATCACTAATTTATGTTACACCTTAGTTTACAAGAATTTTTCTAGTACAGCTGTGACAGTTATGAATATCATACTTGTCGCTGACTTTTATGTTTCATTTCATTGGGAAATTAAGTATTCTCTCACTGTTTTGACTTATCCTAAATATAGCTTTGTCGTATAACAGACCAAAATATATTTAGCTATACACAAAAAATATTACTTCTCTTTAAATGAGGCGTTTAAATGACCGCCAAAATCGGCATAAACGCGTAAGTGTTCCTTAATTATATAAATGGCATGTGAAATCTGGTTGCACCTGCAAAAACGAAAGCAATGCGACTCGGGGTGTAAAAATTTACGATCACACCTTTTATGGCCGACCTGACACCACCTGCTCGACTGTTGATGGCTGTTACCGTCAAATTGTAAATACCGTTAGATTGTAATATCGCTAAGTATTTTACTGTAAGGTGTGTCGACCTCTGGTGATTTTAAATTGATTTCGTGTTTAAAATATGTAACGGTTGGATATCAGCTCTCTGTATAAAGTTGAAACTTACGACTAACTAGTTCGGTAACTGGCATTAACTAAACTCTTATAGTTAATATTATCATTGCAAACGGATTTATTTATTTAAATACAGATCCAATTTTATACATCTAATAGGGTACGTCGGTAAAGGTAAAGGTCAGAGGGCGCTACTAGCACAAATAGTAAATAGACCAAGACCAAAATCCGACATTTGCACACGTCATCCAACTAATATTATAAAGTCAAATGTGTGTCTGTCTGTCGGTCTGTCGGCCTGTCTACCTCTTGTTTGTTGTAACCTGACAAGAATGTACAAATTGTACAACGCCCAAACCGCTGAACTGATTTTGCTGAACGGTTTGTTTGGTATGGGGATTCTTGGAGTCCCAGGAAAGGATATATGATATTTTTATCCCGAAAAAATATACGGTTCCTACGCGATAAACGAATTTTGATTTTTGGCACAACGGAGTCATCTAGTGTCAGAATGTTAACAGAAACGTTATCAAACGTCGCCAGCGTCAAAATATTGCAGTAATAATAATATATCCTACTAGATGATGCCCGCAACTAGTTGCACCAAAATTAGTTTATCGCGCGGGAACCGTACCTTTTTTCGGGACAAAAAGTATCCTATGTCCTTTCCCGGGACTAAAAGTATCTCCATACCCAGCCAAATCAGTTTTGCGGTTTGGGCGTGAAGAGGTAACAGGCAGACAGACAGACAGACAGACACACTTTCGCATTTATAATATTAGTATGGATTCTAAAACTGTGTGCTTTTTCAAACACGACGTCAATCGACTATCGCCAAAACACTGTTTGTTTACAATGTCATTATACAATGTCATAATATTACAAGCTAACGTTATCTACAATTTGTCGTAATGTAATGTAAAAGATGTTCTGTTATCTGTATATTATTATGTGCAGTGACGCTTACGAGCGAAGTGGAACCCTCAATACAGGTTTTGCTTAAACCTTCTAGTTTTAGTCCTTGCTTCTGCTCATAGATGGCGTTATATGGACTATATGCAGTTTTACGTCAAAACGGTTTCTAGGTTTACTCACTTTTACTCAAGTGAAAATCATAGTTAAAACTAAAATCTTCGAAAAACTTCACTTGAAACAAAAGTTTAAGAAATGCATAGTGATAATATTAATTTTAATCCCCGAAATTCAGACTCAACTGGTGACAAGAATTAAATGATGATGATGATCGTTATAATCACAGTAATCACTTATCACATAAAAACAAATGCCTGTATTATGCATTGTATGTAAAATTTATTATTTAATACAAAGGTAGCATGGCTAGTACGTGGATAAAAATACTTTGGAGCGTGACCGTGAGCGCTACGTAGATCTACGTGGCGTGACGTAGGCTCTATTACCTAAGACAAGACACATATCGGTTTTTCTAGAGTTTTACGTTTTACTGTGCAAAAGAAGGGGATTATGTTTTTCACTTTATAAATTTACGCAGCGTGTAGGTAACTTTAAAGTACCCCGCAAACGATCAAATTTGTTTGACAAACATGTTTGGTGTAATTTACGTTTTCATCAAACAGCAGCGCAGAAGATCAAACGTGCATCAAACACGTTTGTCAAACAATTAGCTAGAATCGGTTTGAGATCATGAGATTTTGTTTGACAAACACAGCGGAACACGTTCAAACACGTTTGTCAAACGCTACGTAATCCAAATTTTCTTCAAACACATCAAACACGTAGTTTGTTTGAGAAACGCTTCAAACAAAGCTGTACACGATCAAACTGTTCGACAAACACGTAAAATTTGACAAACAATTTGATCGTTTGCGGGCTACTTAAGAGTCCGTATACGAAATTTTGCCGATTTCGCTCATTGAACAGACGTGATTTAACAGTTAAAATACAGTATTTCTATAAGTTTTAATGCACAACATGTAAGATCATTTCAATTATAATCTAATGTTGCAGCTAGATTTATTATTTTTTTTTAAGTATCTTTAAATAATCCAACTCAAACCCGCGACAGTTTTGTGATTTTTGCTGTAAAAGGTTTAGAATATCACCTTTTTATGGATTGTATTGACGTCTTAACGGTATGAAAAAAATACAATGTACTGTTGAGAAAGTCGTCTATACAATGTTGGAATTACTTTTTACCACTTTAATATAAAAAACCCTTTAAAAAACAGAATACCTATAACTGCCCGCTAACTTGGCGATCGTCCTTTTTCACCTGGCATATGAAAGACGGGCGTGAGTGTGAAGAGAGCAGTAGAAAAGATAGTACGGGCTCTTAAGGCTATCTAGTAAATTTTATATCTTCCATGAGACTTTTCCAGTGTGCCAGACAAAGACAAGGATATCTTATATCCGCTAGTTGGTTCAGAATGACAGTTTTTTGTGTCTTATCTATATATATAATAAATCTGTAGAAATGTCAATTCTGTACATTAAAGATATTCAAAAAATAATAAGCGGAGGGTGTCACAATATCGCTATAGAAGCCGAAAAGTTAGTTAGTTTTTTTGTCTGTCTGTCTGTCTGTCTGTCTGTCTGTATGTTTGTTCCAGCATCACACGAAAACTACTGATCCGATTTGAACGCGGTTTTCGCAGATATATTTGTCTTCTTCCAACTTAGCATCTGGTGTACAAAAAAATTTCTCCCCACCCCTCTAAAGGGATGAAAGAGGGGGACAGATTTTATATAAGACTTTTGCTTTAACACGAAAACTACTGATCCGATTTTCATACGGTTTTCGTAGATATATTTGCCTCCTTCCAACTCAACATCTGGTGTATAAAAATCCCCCCCCCCCCCACCTCTAAGGGGACCAAGGAGGGGGTCAGATTTTGTATCAAACTTTTTTCTTTAATGGACTTACTTCATATTATTAACTGTTTTTCCAACTTAACATCTGGTGTATAAAATTTTTCCCCTCACCCCTCTCAGGGGACAAAAGAGTGGGTAAGATTTTGTGTCAACTGATGAAGTAGAAATACTTGAAATGGCAAAACAACGTTTGCCGGGACAGCTAGTATTATATATGTATATCTGGCGTAAGTCCGAGCCTGACGATGATGAACTGATGCTAGGAACTTATCCTAGGATCTGCTAACGTTTGTATTTAACATAATATAAACTAAAACCAGGTTGTTCAATAGATCTACTTAGATCTTAGTTTGTGGATTAAGCATAAACATAATAATTATTATGAAGTAAGTACTAAGTATATCAAAGGGGCTATTCCCTGAGAGGATACCTCAGGGAATAGTCTGAGTATCGTAGCACTCGTAGCCCGACTACGACTAAATAAATACGAGAAACGACGCAAAACTGAAATAAGACGTTTGTTTTGGATCGATGCTTACTAGCATAGTAGATCAAAATAAATATGATATATTAGAGGTTGTTTTCAGTAACAGTGATGTTTTTACAGTGAGGGAGACCTGAAAATTAGATATTTTAATGTATTTTTTTCATTATTATATGTGTTATTCTTATTTTATAATATATGGAATGCGTTTCAATGCATCAGTTGGAAGCACTTGTCCAACTCACGAGCAATTTACAACTATAATTGGCGAGCATCATCAAGGTTGAATAGACGCACTACTGGCAATTAGCCTTAAGGGCATTCCCTACGGAGAATCCGTAATTTACCGCATTTAGAGCCTTATAAACTCATAATTTGAAAGCTACAAAGTTATAATAAAAATACAGCAATAATCTTCAGTATCTCAACAATCCTTTCCACGTTTTTCTATTTTCGTTTATTATACTCATGATATCAGCTTCCAAAGTAAAGCCAATTTATTAAAATTCAAGCATACATTCAGCATCTCCTTAGTATTTACAAATTACTTTTATTTGAAACACACGCCAATAGATCGACAATATCATAAACTACATATTCCCCGTTTTAATTTTTTTAGGTCAATTTTGAACTAAGATAAGTCAAAAATAGGGTATTGGTGCGATCTCGGCAACGCGGCAAATGTATGGCCAAGGTCGTTTGCTCGGGGGATGGCCTTAATACCATATTTTAACCGTCCCGACGTCTCCGCGAGACGAGTAAGGATAACATGG
Organism: Polyommatus iphigenia; assembly: GCA_963422495.1. Classification (NCBI taxonomy): domain Eukaryota; kingdom Metazoa; phylum Arthropoda; class Insecta; order Lepidoptera; family Lycaenidae; genus Polyommatus; species Polyommatus iphigenia. The sequence continues at coordinate 23,255,241 of OY730187.1, read as the reverse complement.
CCCGAAGCATGCCTTTGAATGTGTTTGAATTAATTACTCTTGAGGTAGCCGATAACTTTGTAGACTATATTTTGAAATTGGTGCTACATTTCGATGTTTATTCCGTGGACGAAATTTTTATATGATCGCTCTATGATATTATATTATAAATTGGATCGCTCCATAAACTCTACAACGTTCCTCTCCAGTAGGCCGTTTCCTAATGTAAATAAATTATTGTTTTCTTCATTCTATATTGTAATCCTTCGAAACGTAATTTATTTTTACATTAAGTATGTAAAGTTATCGGAGCAGGGTAAATTGATTAGGCGCTAAAGCATTCAAATTCCGCTAACCTAAAAATATAAAATCAAAAACAGTTCACTTGATTCGTAGCTAGCTTCGGGGCAATTACGTGACCTACAAATGAACGCATAATTTCTGCCGAACGGAAAATAGTCCTTCGGGCCGGGGGGCAAGGCTTCGCCGGCTCCCATCTAGATAGGACTTGCGTCGTTTCCTACACGGGGGTTGCGTGCCGGCTCACGCATGCGGGTTGTACTTTTCGACCCCCTGGCAAAATGGCGGCGCAAACATGGCCGCCCCTGCGCCGCAGGATGCCTGACAGTTTACCGCTCTTCAAAACAAAAATAAAACGCGTAGCGTGCGAGCCCTCCGCGACCGTTCAGACGCGCGGGGCCGAGCCGGGGTCCGCCGGCGGAGGCTGGCAGGCGACGTGCCGCGAGCTGGGCCCGTGCAACAAGTGATACCGTCGGGACCGTCGACACCCGGACGTCGATGAGACCGCGGCCCGCGTAAATATAGAACGTGCCCTTTCGTGCGAGCGGCGAGCGGCGCGGGTGAGCCGGTGAGCCGGCAGCCGGCGCGCCGCGGGGTGACGTCGGCCGCCCGCGTCCCGCGCCCGCTACGTCAACAGTGACACGCCGACCGCGATATCAACACGCGATCGCGCCGGGCGCCGCGCGAGGTCGGCCGCGTATCGCGAGCGGAGTCGGCGAATCGAGTCGATCTGATATGATAAAACGAGCGATCGTACAAAAGATGCACCGTCGCCCTCGTGCGTCCAGTAGCGGTCGCGATCGCGCGAGTGCCGTCCGCTAGCCGTCGCCGCGAGTTTGATGCTTTCGTTTTCCACGTGGCCCGGTGCGGGGCGCGAGCATGGCGACGTGAGCCGGGACGCGGGGGTGCTGGGGGCCGAGCGCCATGGTGACGATACTGTACTCGGTGTGGCTGGCGGCGCGCTGGGCGAGCGCGGCGGGCGCGCGGCCCCCGGGCTCCCCCGAGGCGGAGGAGGCGCCGACGCTGCCGCTGCTGCGGTCGGCGCGCGCCTTCAGCGACCTGTCCACCCTCAGCACGACCACCTCCAGCTCGAGCCAGACGAGCCCCGGGGATCACTCCAAGAGGTCGCGGCCTCCTGGCCTCTCACACCCGCTACACGCCTCTCTACATGTGACGAGGATCCGCGCTCGCGTCGTGCGTCGTAATTAACACCGCAATTAGGCGCGTTTTAATAAATATAATATGACGATACGTTATAAATACGTTTACGAGCAGCCGTAAAGTAGAAATTTAATTTATTTCTCGTTAATAAGACAACTCGAGAGGGCGGGCGCCGCTAATTAATATACCGTTTCGGCTTATTTGTTTCATATAATTTTCTTATACATATGAGATACGATGTAAATATGTTCTATTTATACGTCTTCTCGATGGGTAGACGTACTCTGTTCTTCACGGACGCTCATTCACAAAACGTTAGGTATAAACTAGCACATAAGTAGTTTGCTGTTTTTAACTTACGTGTCTGGCGATATCAGAATCAATATAACGTTTGTTTCTTGTTAGCACTTTTAGGTAAATTTTATGAAGCGTTTACTAACGAATTATAACCATTGAAGTGGAATATAATTTCATAAGGTATAATAATACTAGGTATATAATTTTATTTATTAATGATTAATTATTTAGTTATTAACGAGCTGCCGATAATTTCAAATGTGAACCAAACACAATTCAAGTAATCAATACACATTAATTAGGTCACAGATAACAAAAAACTTGGATACACCGTCATTATTATTCCCATTGAAACTTTATATTGAAAATATATAATAAGTCTTTGTTCGATTATTATTGGCTCGACGTGTAACATCTATTTTAATCTGTTCAATTCGGTATTGTTTGTTAATTAACATGCCTTTTGCGGTTGCTTGAAGTTAGCAATCATCACAATCATGTTAAATTTCTTAACATTATCTTATTTTCCTTCATATATTAATAACAGACCGTATGTTCTTTACAAATAAGTAAAGAAAATATAAGATACTTTCCCCATTGTTGTGAAAAATAACAGTCAGCTTTTCGTCCCATGAAAAACGAATGTTATTGAAAAGCTTGGGTCTTTTTGTATACGATTCTTTAGATTGAATCGAACTTTATTAAGAATGGTGATGAAACTCTTGATGATGATGATGTTACATTACCCAGATTTATCACGCGATCCAACGATTGCGATTCAAAAGGTCTTTACTATCACTTTCACATTTTCGTCATCACTTCTCATACAATGTTTCAAAATATGTGAAGTTAGCTCTTCGCATACATTATTTTAAATACCTATCGTCAATGTTTGTACCAATATCTTATAATAGTCGACATAACTTTCTTCAATTAGAGAATAGGTAGAGTTAAAATTTGTTCTTACTTCAAAAGGAAAGAAAGAGGAAATTCACAAAATGTCACAATTCACTAAGTGTATACTTATATTATAAGCAAGAAACATCAATATCTTAACAAAAAAAATATAATTTCTGAACCTTCTGAACATAATATTATTAAACTGTTGTCAATCTAGTTCAATCTACGCAAAAAGTCGTAAAATATTTAATGGTGATTTCATTTACGCGCCCTTCCCGGCTATTCGTCGCTAACATTTTAGAAATATAATAAAAACTAATATCCAAAAGGAGTAAATTGATTCGGAAAGAATTAACACTTTGTAAAGAAGAGGACATTTCATTGTCTCTGAAAAATTTCATTCACCCGTTTTATTGCGTAATCGCTTTTTGTTCCCGGGTGAAGTGTTCGTCGGGAAATGAAGTGAGGAGCAGTGAGATTAGGACTATTTGTTCATTCCTCGCACAAAAATAGAAACTTTAGTGAAACCTACTTAATTGATATTGCTTTTCGTTGGTACTGGAAAAAGGGGGCAGTTCCACCAAACATCAATTTTCTGTTAGAGTTCTAACGTTGTTGGTCTTTATGGGCGTTAACATAGGTTCTTAATTCTCTATACTCAGGAATTCACATTTTCCATATTTTAATTCTAGGTTTTGTAGAAATGGTGCGTGCAAAAGAAATTTACACGGACTCGTACATTATCTTGCAGTGGAAACTCTATATTCTTCCCCGTAGGCACCTCTATATGTCTATATCTTATATTATCCTAAAATCTTCCTGAGATTTATACATTTTCTACATTTTCCTGCGGTTGAAACTTTTCCACGTAGGCACCTCTATGTATCCATATCTTCAAGTTTTTTTTATCCTATTCGTTTTAAACAGACAAACCTCTTTCTTATATCAGCTATAAAAAGAAAGTTGTGACGACAGTTGTAACAATTATCGCTTAGATGTTATCAATTTGAATCAGATTGTAGATGTAGGTTGATAGCTAATAAATATGAGTTGTTGATAATAATACAACAGCAAAATTTTAACAATATTATCTATACTCGTAGTTATAATAAATACTGTTGCTAGTGTTATCATTGATAAAATTTATCGATAAATAAACGGAAACAGAAAACTATTTGAAATGTTAAAATTACAAATAGTAAAACTACATTTAACTTAAAGTGTACCCAATAATTTCTCGCTATTTTGTACCCTTTGCTTAATTTGTCCCTGTCCTGAATTGATTAAGTTCCCGAACATATTAATTCTGTTTGATCTGTCCAAACCAGTAACTCTGTTACTGGTTTCCCTGCAATGAGATTTCATAGACTCGACATAACTTGATTAACATAAGGTACAAAGTATAGTGTATATTTATGGAAACGTAGTTTATATATATTATTAACCTAAATATAAGTAGTTTATTAACGGTTACATATTTGGTATCCCGGTCTGTATTTGTTCAAAACAGTGCAAATAAAATTTGTATGAATTCTGACTTGAAAACTGCGTGAGAATTCGGAATGAAAGCGGAGAATGAACAAAACAATTGGCTTAAGTAGTTTTCTTTATCAGAAGTTCTTTAGATACACGGCGCTCTAAAATGCTCGTACGTGCTCCATAATACCATATATACTTCGCGCTATCGAAATCCTCGATATATCGTCGATCCTCAGTATGACAAACATGTAGAGTGGTGTGCTATGGCAACGCCATGGTATATGGCAACACCATGTTTTATGGCGACTGGTATATGGCATGTCTTCGATCCTCAGTATAATCACAAACATGTAGAGTGGTGTGTTATGGCAACGCCATGGTATATGGCAACACCATGTTTTATGGCAACTGGCATGGCGGTGGTCGTGACTGAACGCTCTGGCAGCAGGTGGAGCGACGCGCCGCGGCGGTGGAGCGCGCGGGGCTCCACGCGGAAACCGCTGCGTAGGCCGCTGTCGTCTGCCAGGAGACGGACGACTGGCAGGTTAGCCATAAATTATGGAGATGGCATGCCATGGGATTATACGTGTGTTTTATTTTCAGTGCAATATTAAATTCTCTTTTTATTCAATCGTTGGACTCTCAGAAAGGTATTGTGACTCGCAATACGTGTACAATCAGGAAAATGGTGTACGGTGTACAGCTACGAGTATGTTACTTGGGCTTTTGGTATGTCACAGCCGGGCCAAACAACAACCAACAGGTAGCCGACATCCATACAGACTTGACATAGTCCGACCAAATAACGTAGGTCGATCGATTTTTCTTTGATAGTATAGCAATATTAATATTTTGTCAATGATTATTCGTTTACGTTTACGTTTAAAACTTGAATATGAAGCCTTGCAAGAAATAAAATGCTGCACTATACAGAACAGTTTTTATAGACCTTTCTGTATAGTGCAAGAATCGAGTTTCCAAGTTTCTCAGGAAACGTCAGTATTATCTTTTTCAACAAAATTGTAAGCCACTTATAAATTTTACTTCAAGTGCATAATAAGAACCAGTAGTTGCACTTTAAATAGTGTTTTTAAACAAGTTCATAGTATGATTATCTTTCTTCTATATAAATAAAAATCGGCCAAGTGCGAGTCGGACTCGCGCACGAAGGGTTCCGTACCGGTATAGAGCGAAAGTAGACAAAAAACATGTTTTTTGTATGGAAGCCCCCCTTCATTTTATAATTTATTAAAAATTTATTATTAATTATTAAAGTACAAATACAATTAAGTATTTTGTGAACATTTCAATTGACTATGTGTTGACGTTATTAATTAAGAGCCAAAAATAGCAAAAAAATCACGTTTGTTGTATGGGAGCCCCCCTAAAATATTTAATTTATTTTATTTTTAGTATTTGTTGCTATAGCGGCATTAGATATACACAATCTGTGAAAATTTCAGAAGTCTAGCTATAGCGGTTCTCGAGTTACAGCCTGGTGACAGACAGACGGACAGACGGACAGACGGACAGACATCGAAGTCTTAGTAATAGGGTCCCGTTTTTACCCTTTGGGTACGGAACCCTAAAAATGTTTTTTCAATAACGTTAGTCCCGCTAAAACTCGAGAACGGCTGAACTGATTTGGCTAATTTTAGTCTCGAAGTATTTGTAAAAGTCTAGAAAAGTTTTGTATTTTGTATAGTTCACCGGGTAGTAATTTATGAAAATACAGGTCTTTCATCAATTTTATTTATAATCAAGGTTTTCCGATGAAAGTGGTAGACCACCGCATTTTAATCATAATTATAATATTTCCACAAACAATGTGGTCTAGGGCACATGCATATCGCGGCTTGCGGTTTTGTTCCCTTACGGCCGGAACCACAATATGCGTCACCGGCAAAACAAACTAAGATGGAACACGAGTGGACACTTGTCACCGTAAACGTAGTACATTCGAAACTCGATTATCCGGCCCCGACCCGAAATCCCGATTATCCAGACCCGAAAAATGCATCTCCTGATAATCCATAATATGTACTAATATTACAAATAAGAAAGTGTGTCGTCTGTCTGTCTGTCTGATATTACTTCTTCATGCCTTTTTAAATTACGGCTCCTTTGTGAATCGCCAATATCAGAGTGTGTTGGAGTAGGCTCTGCTTTAAAAGATGGTGTAATGAACAAACAAACTGAAGCGATTTAGCTAAAGTTTGAAATGGAGTCCAGGGAAAGGACACAGGATACTTTTTATCCCGGAAAAATGTACAGTTCCTTCGTGATAAACGAATTTTAGCGCACCGGAGTTGCGGGCGTCATCTATAGTTTCTTAATAAACATTGATTTTCGGTATTATGTAAACAAACACGTATTATTCTGTACTAAGTACTAACTATACGTCTGCACCGAGCCCGTTGTTTTTCACACATTCAATTACCAGAATTTTCAATTATCCGAATGCCTAACGACAACAATAATAATTAGTCGGGTTATTCGAGTACTGTATATCAATAGAAAAGGTGTAATAAAACAAAGTGTAATAAGAAAATCTATTTACGGGACACATAATATATCGACTTAAATATTCCTTAAGTATAAGGTAAAAGACCTAATGCTAGACACTGAACTAATAGATGACACTTATGACAAAAATACCATAAAAATAAGAATTACTCTAATTATTTCTCACCACTGTAAATTTTATAAGCTTCTCAAGCTATCTGTTGAATTGAAAAAATATATTAGAGACGCCTTCGGGAACAAAATTTTAAAATGGGATCAGTTTTCGTAAATAATATGACCGCGTCAACACGCGCTCGGCAATTTCTTAGCAAATAGGTTAAGGAAGGCGATATTTTGCACGTAAATTTTGAATACATTTATTTGATTTTTTGTAATTTCTATTGATTTCATTGGATTAATTGTCATGTTGTTTACACTAATTAATGTTTATTTAAGATTTTTTATCCATTTTCCCTAACAATATAAAGGGTGTCTACTATTAGTTCTTGAAAATGTAAAAAACCTAATAGATGACATGGATCTCATCTTTGAGTTTTGCAATACATACTAAAGTTATTTTGTACTTTATTCTACTGCAAAAATCATCAATATTCTCTGAAAATATAATTCTATTAACAATCTAAGAACTTAGAACTACTGCACCTAAAAATGGACATGGTGTCTAATATTAGACCTTGTACTGATCTAAAAATCGATTGCTTTAGTTTTTTAGCAGTAAAAAGAAGAAAAAGGAGAGCTGAGAAAAGAAAGAAGAAAAAAGAAGAAAAAAGAAGAGGCAAAAGAAGCATGGAGACTAAAGACTGAAAATAAATTTGCTAGGAAAAAAATATGAAAAATAAAAATAAAAGGAAAGATAGTTTCAGCATGGAAGAAGAATGAATAGAATCTGGAGACAACGTGGATAATATTTCTGATGCATGTAGTTACTATGATGAAGTAAATGAAATCTTTTGAAAAATGGCAAATAAAGACCTAATAATAGGAAAAATGTAAAATGTAATGTAATGTTCTATGTCAACTATTAGTTCATATTGGTGTCTACTATAATTAGTGATGTTCGTTTTTTGTGATGTCATCTATTAGTACTTATGACTAAGTTTACAAAAAGACCATTATTATATTTTTTTAATTGATTTGTCAGAGAACAATTATAATAGTTTTATTTTGTAAGAGTTACTGAAGACATGGAAGAAGTTATCAATCCTTTATTTTCATAAATATATATTTTATAACATTCAAATATTTCATGTTTCCTTAAAGTGTCTGCCATTAGGTCTTTTCCCTTAATATTATTATTATGTAAGTATCCCATAATTTATAGAATGTATTGTTACTTGATGGTAGCAACGAAATTGTCACTTTTGCCTTCCACCATCTATGTTTTTGAGAAATACCTTAACGTCATGTATTTTCTCATTTTAATGGTACCTCTTCCAGCTCTGCTACTTTAACAGTCAATGCTATATAAGGGACAAAAACACACCCTAAAGTAGTGTCACTTAGTTTTGTTATACCTCTTAAAATCTTAGATTTGTTCAATCTTTTATAACGCCTAAATCGAGCCCACGCATGCATCAAAGCGTGTTTTCAGATAAATTCTGAAATCACAGCCATTTTCAGGTAATTGTAATAAACAATAATATCTCAATTGGCCAGTGTTTATATTATGATAAACACAGTTCTCATGGCAAAGAAAACACATTAATTCATGTTAATTGCAAATACATATTGCCTTATGGTCAGGTCACAACGAACGTTAAAGCGTTTTTTTTCTCCCTTGGTGGAATTAGGAATTATCCTTAAATTATTCTCATTCCACCGAAGTAATACCCCAGTTTATACATTTTAATACAACTGACTATAACTAGCTCACGAATAAAAAAAATGCCTTGTGTATATTATTATAGTGTAAATAGCTGTCCCGGCAAACGTTGCTTTGCCATAATAATATAAAGTATTTCGAGCATATTATTATTTTATTGAAGTAAATTAATAAGTATGTTACCATGGTAACGTCCCGTCCCGTCCCGTCGCACAAACAATGGTCGCCGTCAGTCTCGAGTTGTAATAATTTACTATTATTTATTCAACAAATGCACTTATCAATGTAAAAAGTACCCAGTAGCCGATTCTCAGACCCTCTGAATATGCATATAAAAGTTGGTTAAATTCAGTAAAGCCGTTTCGGAGGAGTACGCGGCCTAACATTGTGATTTGTGACACGAGAATTTTATATATAAGATTAATACAACGTTTTGTCCTTTATTTATCAACTGTCTATTCTTACGTCCTAGACAAGGACAAATACTGTATATCGATTGGTAAACTATTTATATAATTGACTGGGTATATTATTGGCCCGGGAGCGAGGTAAATTTTTGGTCAATGATTTCTTCCCGGGCGAAACTTTGTACAATGCATAAGAGACTTATACTATGAATACTAGCGACCGTCACCTGCGACTCCGTGGGTGAATTTCCTCTCATTTGAAAATTTATCAGAGTATAGTTTATGTAGTATTTTGAAAGAAAAACATAGTCAGCTGACCATAACACGGTGGATTATACGTCAGCTGGCTCCTTGAACATGAAAAAAAAATTAAATTTTCAATGATTTCCTCTCAGCTAAAAATTTACCTGGTGATCGTTTATATGCTACTATGAATGAAATTAATGTCAGATTGCTGTATCTCAGTGGAAAGTTTGTCAGCTGGTACCTTGAAAGATGTAAGGCAACAGCATCTATACCTACTAAAACTTATCAGCTGACGACTTTTCCACTGACTTACAGCTAGCTGATTTTTTTAATTGTTTACTAGAGTATTTTAACAATACTCTGATAAATTTTCAAATGAGAGGAAATGACTGAAAAAATATAAGTCCCTTATTCATTTTACAAAGTTTCGGTTGGGAGGGACTTGGTCATGAAAATCTGTCACTGGCCCCAAGTCTATAATCTGCAACGAACGTATCGTAAAACATAATCGCGTTCCTACAACATACGAACTGACTACAGCAAGAAAAATTATTTTGTATTTCAAATTTGATTTTTCACATCCGCATTTTACGGTTGAGCTCCTCTCATAATATGAACGTCAAAACGTAGAGTTAATAAGAAAATAATCTGTATTTATCTCTGATTTATTTATTATGAAAAAGAGATAATAATAATATTATTCACGGAGAGACAAGAGATAAAACACAAATACTAAGGGTGCCTTCACATTCAGTCGCCAGTAGTGCGGCAGCAGCGCGACTTCTATACTACAAGGAGCAGCGCGACAGCCGCGCGACTCTTTTTAGTGGCGTAGTAAGGCGACCTTTTTTGAAGACACCCTTAATCCACGTTGACAAATAACGAACTAATAAAAGCCATTACAAACGTGTAGAGAGGAATATATTATATTCATATTCTATGTTTACCCACGAAACTGCGAATTCGTATCGCATCGCAAAAACCTGCGACAAACTCATACTAAAATGACATTTCGATGCGATGCGATGCGAATTCGCAGTTTTGTGTGGGAGCCTACGTGGGAGCCCTAATACCAGCTTCGCAATCTTGGTTGTCTATCATGGCCCAAAGAATATGCTGTTTTTTCTAAAATTTCAAAAATATCACTTGTCGTTATGGCTTATGAAACTCGTAATTGTCATGAGCTAAGAGCTAGTTATTGTAAGCGATCATTATAAACTAACGATTATGACTATGGGACTATTAGTACGTGCTATTAGTTATTAGTTATTACCATCTACAAAGTTACCCCTTGACCAGGCATACGAAGAAAATCACTTAGTAGCGCCGTTGCATCATAAATACGTAAATTACGTAGATATCTATTAACTTTACGATGGACGTGGTCACGTTTTTCGAGTATAATTTTTGACGTCATATTGTAGTGCAGTTCCCAGAGCGTAAAAATCGTGCAAACCTCCGATTTTTGCAATAGTGGATGAAAATTGAAAAGAAAAAAAGGAATGTGTAGCTGATAACATAAATAATAAAGTTTATCTATTGAAAAGTTGTGCTTTTGATTTTTAAATTATTCTCTTCCACTTCAAGTAAACTGTAAAATTTTGAAGAAAATTTGCATATTTCTTTCTTTTAAATATATAGCAAAATTATAAAATATATTATTATTTTTTTGATTTGTATCGTTGCTTATATTCCAAAGAAAGAAAATAAGTTGAAAAAATATATAATTTAGATTTAAAAATAATATTTTTGTATGTAGATGAGCATACCTCCAAATGTGCTTGTTGTGTGCCTCGCCAGGTCAATGGCGTTCCTATTTTTCTTTGGTTTTAAATAGGAAGTTTAAAATTATTTTTTAGGCTTAAAAAAGCCTTCTTTTTCTTAATGTGTACAACTTTTTAGCTCTTACTTTATTAAATTTTCTGAAAATGTAGCACAATTTTTTTACGGATATTTCGAAGAAAATCTGTATTTTATTTCTTTTGGTTAGGTTTTTACAGAATAGAATTGTTTTTTTTTCTTTTTCATAAATTATATTTGGTAAGACATACTTAAAGGAAAAAAATACAAATTAGGGTAAGAACTGATATTTTTTGTATTCAGGTAAGCATTTTCCAAACATAGGTCGCAGCATGCGTCTTTAGTATGTACGTGAGATTTGTAGCACCCAATTTTTTTTCTGGCTTTAAGTAGGAAGTTAAAATATATTTCAAACACTAGAAAAAGTCTTTTATTTGTCAATGCATTTAATGTTTTAGCTTTCACTTAAATAAATTTTCAACAAATATAGAAAAATATTTTCGGTCTACTTTACACATTTTTGGGGATATTTAAACGTTTTTAAGTACTTAAAAGTTATCATTTCTCTAAAAATTAAATACGCGCAACAAGTAAGTTTAATACACTTTTCGTTACAACCCTTAAATCACCCAAACCCTTTTATCTTGGTTACGACGAGCGTTAATCTCTAAAAACTTTGCAAAAACCTTATAGTTGTATTTAGCTTAGCAAAGCAAACTTTCTTTTTTAAAAATTGTGTATTTGGTTAATTTTCAACGTAAACAATCGGATAAGAGTCATTAAATAACAGGAACAAGAAAAAAATGTTTTTTCTGGACCGGTTTTATATGGTGAAATATTAATTTTTAATTAAGTAACTAAAAAATTAAAAGCACAAAAAAATTTTTGGTAAACTTTGCAAGTTATAGTATAAAAAAGAAAATGACACCTCAAAAACAAAAATCCATTCACTATTACAATTTTCGGAGGTTAAAACCTCTGGCGACTGCACTATTGCAGTAGCAAAGTATTGAATGTGGTCGAGTGAAATTAAAATACATAATATACAACTTTAAGAATTGCTGTAAGTAATTTATGTTTTTTGCCATTCAACATAAATAATTTTACTTGTCTTATGGTACCATCGAGGAAATTGATTCCTATGCAGTTGATAGACCAACGTTATTTGGTCGAATATGTCAATTCAATGTTAATTGTGATCTGTCGGCTGGGTTTGACGTAACGCAACCAAACTACGTAGGTCCCCGATCTGCATAGGAATCAACTTCTCTGATAGTACAAAGCGATAAATTCTGTAGAAGAATAATATAAAATATATTCCATAGCAGCTACAGATGAATTAAATTTATAATATAAATTTAATAATTCATCTGTAGCTATTATATTACTTTATTTCGCAAGCAAATTAATTACTAAACTATCTTTTGAAACATATTTTGATAATGCATCATTATTGATAATAGACGCAACATAAAATAACAACTATTACCTACCCATATTATATTTTCAAAATAATTTCAAAAAAATGTGGAGACATGTACCTTAAATGTGTATTTAATGCATTAGCAAATTATGACTAAAATATCATTAACCCCTAGGTCAATACAAGTAACAAATATATACTAAAATCCGTACTCTACAATTTTTAAAGACATATAGCGACCTCTGTTGGATAAAGCCAGCACCACTGTAGGTGCTCTAGGCGCTCTAGCGAGTACTCTACGTACAGGACGTTACGTTCGTATAGATGTCTCTGTTATTAGTGCAGTCGCCAGAGGTTTTAACCTCCGAAAATTGTAATAGTGAATGGATTTTTGTTTTCGAGGTGTCATTTTCTTTTTTACACTATAACTTGCAAAGTTTACCAAAAATTTTTTTGTGCTTTTAATTTTTTAGTTACTTAATTAAAAATTAATATTTCACCATATAAAACCGGTCCAGAATTTTTTTTTCTTGTTCCTGTTATTTAATGACTCTTATCCGATTGTTTACGTTGAAAATTAACCAAATACACAATTTTTAAAAAAGAAAGTTTGCTTTGCTAAGCTAAATACAACTATAAGGTTTTTGCAAAGTTTTTAGAGATTAACGCTCGTCGTAACCAAGATAAAAGGGTTTGGGTGGATTTAAGGGTTGTAACGGAAAGTGTGTTAAACTTACTTGTTGTGCGTATTTAACTTTTAGAGAAATTATAACTTTTAAGTACTTAAAAATTTTTAAATATCTCCAAAAATGTGTAAAATAGACCGAAAATATTTTTCTATATTTGTTGAGGATGTATTTAAGTGAAAGCTAAAACATTAAATGCATCGACAAATGAAAGACTTTTTCTAGTCTTTGAAATATATTTAAACTTCCTACTTAAAGCCAGAAAAAAAATTGGGTGCTACAAATCTCACGTACATACTAAAGACGCATGCTGCGACCTATGTTTGGAAAATGCTTACCTGAATACAAAAAATATCAGTTCTTACCCTAATTTGTATTTTTTTCCTTTAAGTATGTCTTAGCAAATATAATTTATGAAAAAAAAAATAAAAAATCAATTCTATTCTGTAAAAACCTAACCAAAAGAAATCAAATACAGATTTTCTTCGAAATATCCGTGAAAAAATTGTGCTACATTTTCAGAAAATTTAATAAAGTAAGAGCTAAAAAGTTATACACATTAAGAAAAAGAAGGCTTTTTTAAGCCTAAAAAATAATTTTAAACTTCCTATTTAAAACCAAAGAAAAATTGGAACGCCATTTACCTGGCGAGGCACACAACAAGCACATTTGGAGGTATGCTCATCTACATACAAAAATATTAATTTTAAATCTAAATTATATATTTTTTCAACTTATTTTCTTTCTTTGGAATATAAGCAATGATACAAATCAAAAAAAAAAAAATATATTTTATAATTTTGCTATATATTTAAAAGAAAGAAATATGCAAATTTTCTTCAAAATTTTACAGTTTATGAGTTTACTTGAAGTGGAAGAGAATAATTTAAAAATCAGAAGCACAACTTTTCAATAGGTAAACTTTATTATTTATGTTATCAGCCACACATTCCTTTTTTTCTTTTCAATTTTCATCCACTATTGTAAAAATCGGAGATTTGCACGATTTTTACGCTCTGGGAACTGCACTATATAGAAGATTAGATAAATATAAAATAACTCTAGGTAGAGTTATTTTCACCTGTTTATTGGAAAATTTTAAAGATGGCATTGTAATGTCAGAGTCTACCTGCGTATTAAAATATGAAATATAATTCTTAAATTCTTAAACAGGTATAGTATAATTATTATCATTTATCATAGTTTGTTTACGAATAGAAAATGTCGACGTTATAATTCTATGATGTCGACATGGAAAAATACAATCGTCAATGACCTGTCAGTTTGGAACAACATAATAAGAAAAAAATACGAACGATGTTTTTTTTCGACTAGAAAAAGAAAATCCAAGGTAGTTCGAATCGAAATTAATTATTTTATTAACAAGGTTTTGTTTCAAAACAATTCCATATTAATGTATAAGCTAGCGTACAAGATTGTATATTATATCTGTTACCAACAGTTATTACTATTCTATTTTCTCCACAATAATGGCACCAATAATAATAACAAGTTTAGTATATTTACCGTAAAATGCAAATACGGATAGACAATGAGTTGTATAGTATAGTGTAAAGTGGCTACTATTTTGTCAGTCTCTTTTGTGAAACTTTCGAACAAAACAAGGTTTCATCACAAACGCTATATTATAATAACAATACGAAGATGAATTTCATTTAAATGTATTATTTGGCCTGTTGTGTCCTATGTTAAGACTTTAAACTATAAAATATTATGTCTTACAAAAAGTGACTGTGTCAAAATAGAGTTTAACTCTATATAGTAATTTTTAATTTTAAAACTTTTACAATTAAAAAATTACTATATAGAGTTAAACTCTATATTATCTAAATTAAACTTTTTACAATTTTGTGTATTTTTTACATTTCATGTGTGTACTAAATATAATATACAAAATATATTTTTTCATATAGTTAATACGAGTACATATTCAGCTCTACGTCTCGTCTAACGATCCTTTTTATATATTTATTTCATTTTACGACCACAGGGAAATAAATTTTAATATATCTTTCTTCCAGGCATAAGACAGGTCTCTACATTTAGGAATCGTGAATTATGTATCACCTATTAGAGGGCGCTATAATAAAACAATAAGTCTCTAACATGGAATATAATTTAGTCAGTACTTAGGACGCGCGTAGACTAAAAGTTATTTATTATTAAAATACCTTAAGATGATGAAAGTACTCCATTAGCTATTTGTTAAGAGTATTATACTGTACTCGGCGAAACATGGTGGTAGCGGTCATTGACTGGGATGTCAAAAACTTGTCATTTTCTATACAAAGCCGCGATTGACAACATCTGACACTTCATTATCAATTCCGGTTTCTATAGAAAATGACAAGTTTTGACAGGGAGTCAATGACCGCTACCGCCATGTTTCGCCGAGTACAGTATAGTTTATACTTTACTAAGCGACGCCCGCCACTCGGTTGCGCCAAAATTCGTTTACCGCAAACCGTGCATTTTTCTGGGAAAATAGTATCGTATGTTTTCAGCAAAATCGATTCAGCAAACGCTGGACAGGCAGACAGTCAGAGACGCTTTCGCATTTATAATATTAGTATGGACATGAAACTAATCAAAACTTTTCCCTTTAAATTTTAGTTTGAAAACTACTAATATTATAAAAGATGGTAAGTTAATTTAAATTTTCATATACGCGTCCAATATCCTTCTTTGATTTTAGCGTGACAACGTTTTTATTAACTTAGTCTTCATATAAATAGTTCTCGAAAAAGCCTTTTCGAAAACTGTAATTTAATAAAAAGTTAGAAGAACAATGAATCAAATTAAATAGGAACAGAATTTAAATAGAATACACATTATTTTTAATTTCAAATCAAAATTAAGAAATTACTACTCAAAATGCTTGGTATTTATTTTATTTATTTTGTCATGCAATATTGCTATTTTCACAACCAAATAATTAACTAAAGCATATCTTTTTGAATCAAATTTTTATCTTCTTGGACGACTGGACGTATATTAAAGTAAACTCTATCTTCCGATGGCACTTGAACGTGAAACTACTTTCATAATGTCAATTCTACAATAAACTTACAATAGAAGTGAGTCATATGAACACTGGAGTATATTATTTGAGTTATGACAGTGTTGTTCACAATATTGACAATACCGCAGAGACAAAGTTAGTTCATTGTATTACGACTTACCTTACTCGCTATCGATACGATATAAATCATACTAATATTTTAAATGCGTAAGTCCGTTTGCTTGTTACTTTTTCACGCCCAAACCGCTATACTGTTTTTACTGTAACATGGTATGGCGATACTTCGAGTCCCGGGATTAATGGACATAGGATACTTTTTCTCTCGGAAAATGTACGGTTCCCGCGCGATAAACGAATTTTGACGCAACGGAGTTGCGGGCGTCATCTAGTCTAATTATAAGGTAGCGACATCGTGTAGGAAAATTTTCTACTGCAAAATTAATAAAACGATGATTCTATTTAGGTATCGAGGTATCGATCGCTTGAGAATCGAGTTAATGTTTTGGATATTTAAATAGATAATTCGCTTTTGAATATTTTTCGGCATTCAAAATAATAGGCATGAGGCACAACTGCAATGACAAGTCGTATCAGTATATTTTGCACCTAGAATCTAGAGTCTAGAGTCTAAAAGAGTCTAGGTATTACAAAACTTATACTTTTGTGTGTGCACCATGAAAGTGATCAATCAGTTATTTTGAAATGAAAAATGTTTGTTACGATTTAAAAACAAAATTGTGTCTCCCAAAAAATTGCCTTAAAAATGAAATAGCTACCATTTACCAATAAGCTCGTTTTGTCCAAATTCCACTTATCATCGTCCGTGATTCTTTAACTTGTTTATTAATCTATATCGTTTTGTTTCAGCTTCGATGTGGAAAACGGCGGGCCGGGGGCGGCGGGCGGGGCGCGCTCCCCGCTCGAGGGGGGCTCCCCCTCCACCGCCCTGGTCCTCCAAGCCTTGCCGCAGCGCCGCGAGTCCTTCCTCTATAGATCCGATTCCGACTTCGAAATGTCACCCAAGTCGATGTCCCGAAATAGCTCGATCGCAAGTGAAAGGTAAATAACGATAGCTCGGTGCAAAGGTGATATCGATTTTTGTACTTGATGGTTTAGTTTTAAGTCACTTTTGCACTGAAAGCTTTACTAACTATAATAATATTATTAAGATACGATTAGTACTCTATTGTGATTTTTGTCCCCATATAGCTTCAATAGACGGACGGGCCCGGTCCATACTGAAGTTGGTTTTCGCAAATGTGATACCTGCCTCGTGTTCAGGTTGTACAAATTTGACAGTTTTGATGGTTCATCGTCCACTACACACGAACGAACCCGGACCATCCAAATAAATGTCAAACCGAAATGACATTTGTAAAATTGTTTTCAGAGTTTAAACTTTCTCGTTCTTTTTCTTTAAATGTTACCAATTCTGAAAGAACTATTTTCCCTACACTGTATTTGCAATAATTATTTGAATAGCTCTGGGCTGGATACAAAATGTTTTTGCTGAAATAGAAATTATAATATTATGATTTCGATGTCAATTAATTTGTATTTTTTTAACCGACTTCCAAAAAGGAGGAGGTTAAAACAACGTGCGGTATATTAAACCTTAATCTGTGAGACGTGAGTAGTCTGTGAATCTGTGTTTGAACTTTGAACAATTTGTATTCTGTGACTTTGAACCACGTAATATAATACAATAAATATTTCCTTATATATTAGCAGATATTTGTTTAATTGGCAGCACTAAACCAACGTGTCAAATTTGATGGTCCAAGGTGGACCGTCAAAACTGTCAAAAATGTACAGAGTTAATATAGCATTGAACCATTTTGACAGCTGTCAATGTCATCCACGCTACCAACGCCTATCTTCAGTATGGACCGGGTCCGTCCGTCTGTTGAAGCTATTATGTTGTTTATTTTCGTGTTTAGTTACCCTAATCTATTTGAGAGCTGATTATTCTACCTGAGAGCAAAGAATTAGGTAGTAGTCAATTGGAAAAGCTATAAAGACTGTTGATACTCAAATATCACTTTTAGGTATTTATTTGTTTCATTTGAAAGTTAAATATTAAATAAAGTAAGCAGAGCTCAATGAAATTCGAAGATTAAAAACGTTTGCTTAGATACACTTTTAATTACTTTGACATTGAGTTAATGTCTTCAATTTGAAACTTACTCAATAACTTTGATTATTATAATAATAATAGTGTGGGAATAAAAATCACAGTAGCATAAGAAATATAATTATAATATTGTTTCATAGCGTAGAAAAATTTCTGCTATCTGAAAAACATGTAAATAATTTTATGTAATGATTTTAAAATCAATAACGTGTTCCCATAATTTGTATACAGTTTTATGTCACATCAAAAGACAAATGTTATGCAATCTTCAAAAAAATATGACACAAAATGCTATTTACATGTAGGTATGCATATAAGGTAACTAAAACGTATTTAATATTATTAAAAACGTTTTGGTCTTTTTTATCGTCGATAGTGCATTTTGCTAATCAGGGTACATACTTTAGCACTCGTGACAGACTTTTATGCATTGTGATTTAAGTATTTCTGCCATATACTAACTTTTCCCCGTGATTATTCGACACACGGGAACTTTTTTTTTTGGAATCACCAATTTTGCGATTGAAAATCCAAATATTTAAATCCATTCTACATTTATTGCGTTAAATCTTATCAACATCCTCACAAACTTACATATTACATAAGTACTAATAATATTAGAGTAGGTTCAGAAACACTACATGTTTAAGTACTACAGATGGTAAAGGTCACAGGTGTGTAAGCGGAAAATTGGGAAATTCGACACAGCGAAGATTTAAACTTTCATAATTAACTAATACATTTTGCTTCGATAAACACCAATAGAAATTAGAAACACAAACTCAAAATATTATATTACAGTTAAATGTATTATAAATTATAATACTAGATGTCGCCCGCAACTTGCGCCAAAATTCGTTTGTGGCGCGGGTACCGGGATTTTTCCGGGATTAAAAGTTTTATGTCCTTTCCCGGGTCCCAAAGTATCTCCATACCAAACAGTAAAATCGGTCCAGTAGTTTGGACGCGATGAGGTAACAGACAGACGAAAAGATACACTTTCGCATTCATAATATGAGTGCAGATATGGATAATGTACAGTATTTTAATATTGGATGTATTATAATAAAGTATTACACGCAAGTCGCAACATCGTTGCGCCAAAATTCGTTTATCACGCGAGATCTCTACATTTTACAGAAAACTATTATATTATTATGTCCTTTTACGAGACTCAAAGTACGAACATACTTATTTCTCGTAACAGATAGACAAACAGACTATCGCCTTTATATTAATGTATTAGTATGATAGTACTAGATGACGCCCGCAACTCCGTTGCGCCAAAACTCGTTTATCGCGCGGGAACCGTACATTTTTCCGGGAGAAAAAGTATCCTATATCCTTTCCCGGGACTTCAAGTACCTTCATGCCAAATTTCAGCAAAATCGGTTCAGCGGTTTGAGCGTGAAGAGGTAACAGACAGACAGACAGACACACTTTCGCATTTATAATATTAGTATGGATGGATGGAAGATCCAACTAACAATACTTGTACAAAATAAAAACATTTACAATTTAGATTCACACTCGTGAAATCCCTGCTGCTTTTTCCTATCCAAGAAGCATCTTACTATATAATTTTCCAAATTACATTAAAGTATGACGAAGTCGCACAAAATCATTATTTTCTCTTACACATCTAACTTTATCATTATCCAAATTACATTAAAGTATGACGAAGTCAAGTCATAAAAGTCGTTAAAAACACTCCAAATTCTCAGGTAAACATTTTCGTACAAGTTTCCGGGAACGTCCTTCGGAGCTTTGCGAAAACACGCCCGGTGTCAATAACAATTTAGGAGATTGCCCTTTTATAATACTCTTAACAAACAAATTCTTTATTCCCATTTTCCCCACTTTCATTTGGAAGACAAAGAACTGTTTTATGTGGATTATATTTTGGCATTAACAAAATTTCCGTTTTTAGAACACGCTCAAATCGTTTAAAGTAGCTTAAACGGTGGTAGCGGCATGTAGTTTCTGAATATTTTAATTGTACAATGTACATATTAATTATTTACCCACTTTTTAATTGTACATTATATAGACATACATATTACATAGTTTTGTTACACCTTTCTAATCAACCTTTTACAACCTTTTACAATATTTGGTCCTCGTCATACGTTACAAAAGTGGCTTGATAGAAATCAACCTTATTTACCCGGCAAAAATAAATTTCAACAAGCTTAATCATTATAAAATAATATGCTTTCACCTCATTCGATTTTATACAAAATATTTTACATTTCGTGCTTGCATTCAGTGACGTCACAGCGCTATTAGCACAGTTAATAGCTTGTCTCAATCAGCCCGCTCATTATACGTCAGAAACACTGCATTCCAGTACACCGATTCTACTATATTATTGCAACATCAATGCAGTTTCGTTTTTGTTCAATCCAGTCCGTTTTCTATCAAACTTACAAAATATTAATCAAAATTTTTATAGTATTATCGTGGAATGACGAAGTATACAGGGTGTAAGTAAACAAAGTGATAATACTTCAGGGTGTGTAACTGTGTATGTGTCCCTTATGTGATTCACTGGGAAAGTAGCGCTGAAACCTGAAAGAGATAAATTTCTGTTGTGATTTGTATGGGCAAACACCCCAGCGTCGTGAATTTGCCCATACAAAAGTTTTAAAAAGTTATTTTTCAGCACTGCTACTTTCACAGTGACCTTTTTTTTTTATTTTTTTTTTATTTTATTTAAATCTTTATTGTACACAAGAAACACAATACAAAGATACAATTAACACGGAAAGACGACACAAAGGAACTGCTTATTTCTAAAAGAAATCTCTTACAGCCTTTATACAGGGGACTCCTGATACCTATACACACTAAAGTATTATCACTTTGTTTTGTTACACCCTGTATGCGCTTGATTTTCGTTAACAGAATACAATTTTGCTGTTGGATCGGAAATGGTTTGAAGAAAGATTAGTAGCTGCATTAACGTTGCAATGAAGTTGTAGAATCAGGGCATGCCTTTGCTGCATAGTTATTATTCGATCGTTTACATTTTTTATTATGTTGGCAAGAAAACAAGACCTATACAGTACCTAGGTGTGTATGTCTAATATATTGCCTTAATAATATACTAGATGTGACAGCTCGCGCAGAAATTCTGTAATCTTAAGGCCCCCAGCCCCCCACATACGTGGTGGCCGTTCAAATACGATTGGACTTATCGACTGCCGACCTGGGCGGATTCATTTATTCTATTTGCATTCCCACGAGTTTACAAGAGTCTGGTAGCCCCGCCACACGACATATCGCTGTATAAATATACTGTTTTCCTTATTCTATAATAATAATTAATTATCAAATACCCAATTTCGCCAAAGCGGACACTACATAGGGGGCGAAAAAGCAAGAAAAGGCTATAGGTACCATTGAAGAAATGAATTCATAGGCACTTGACGGATATTTGGTTGCTTTATGCCAATTCAAAGTTGGTCGTAATCTGTCGCCTGGGATTGCCATAACAAGGCCGAATTACGTAGGTCAGCCATCTACCTATGAATCAACTTCCCTGATAGTACTTCCTTAAGCACTGGTTTCCTCCAGTAGCGGTGCCGTCATATGGCGGCTGTATGCAGCGGTGAATGACGTCACTAGAACATTGTCTTGTGGGCAGTATGGTGCGGTTTCCTACAGAACGGTGTCAATTACCGTTCTCTAGGAAACCGCGCCATATTGCTTACATGAACAACTTTCTGGAGACGTCATTACCGCTGTATTGCGGCCGCTGCATGACGGCGCCGCTTTTGGAGGTAACCAGAGCTTTAACCACATAACTGACCGTCATTACGTGGTGAAAACGAAATTGGCCAACTCTAAATAGAGTTACGTAACTTGTTAAGTTATAACGAGGAAAACTAACACATAGAACACGATACTCATACGGCTGACAGCTCGCAGACCCTCGTCATTACAATCGAAATGACTTACCTTACCCGAAATACCGAAATATAACATAAATGGGCTTATTGTGTTACTATCATGAGCAAAAAATCATATCATAATATATTATAATATTTAATAAGTACATAATATAATAATATTATTTTACTGCTAAAACGTATCATTTTTGTTTGTCCTAATTTTTTTAAATGTTTCACTTGAAGCGACACGTCTGAACACGAACTGTATCGTTAGAAAAATGAAACATTGATTCGAATAAATATTCACTCAACTGAATCGTCTAATAACATCACTATGATTTTAATTCATAACATAATATTATGTATATTATACGAGTACTTACTGTACTCGGCGAAACATGGCGGTAGCGGTCATTGACTCCCTGTCAAAAACTTGTCATTTTCTATACAAAGCCGCGATTGACAATGGAGTGTCAGATGTTGTCAATCGCGGCTTTGTATAGAAAATGACAAGTTTTTGACAGGGATTCAATGACCGCTACCACCGCATGTTCCGCCGAGTACAGTATAGACTACATTATACAGCCTACACCTATACAATAGGAATGGTTAGGACTAAAATATAGGTACAGTAATACATTTTATGTGTAAGAAAAATTATTAATTAATAGTAGAATAATTAAGGTTGTATTAATTAAGTGGCCCATAACTATAACCCAGTAAAGATAAGGTGCAAACAAAGAAATGTCAAATTGTATTTAATAATACGAGGTTAAAAAAACATTACTTTTAATAAACTACACACATTATTCTTAAAATTTATGTCAAAGCCTTGACAGAAAACAACCATTACATTTTCACCAACTCTTCACCAACTCAACGAAGTTTGACATTTCTTGGTTTTTCACCAAAAGGTAGACGCTTAACTGGTAATGGTAGCATGCGTGTAAGGTAGACTTAACCCCAATGTGTTGTGTTGTTCACAAAATGGTGCACATGCATAACGGCATCCATGCTACGCCGCACTACGAAGTTGCAATAGAAACCAAAAATCTACCAAAAATCGTATAAACTTTTCTAAGATCCAAATCTACTACACTTTACTACATATTTTTGACAGATGGATAAATTTGTAATAGTTTAATTTATTTTGTTGTATTTTTTAAAAGCTTTTTTACACTCTATGGTTAAGTTTGTACTTGTTAACTTAAATGTCTGGTCAAACTGTACAAACAAGACTTAGGGTCAATTTGCACCAGGTTAAGTTATTGCTAAACGTCATGCCTCCTCTTTTATAAACATCAGAACAAAATTAGAGAGATAATGTGTTAAATGTCAATTAACAACATTTGAAGTTATTTTTGTTAAGATTCAGTCATAGTCAATCCATGCTATATACAAGATGAAAGTGACATAATTTTTCTATGAATTATATCATCTAGAAAACGTAAGTACTCATTTTAAGATTTAATAAAAGCAATTTTCTTTTGGTTTCTATTGTAACACACTGTACACTCCTGCACACTCGGTGTGGCTAACCGTGGCTAACCCGGAACTAACCGTTAACGGATGACGTGGGTTTCTATCTTTCTTTTCCATATTTTTAATTGCTTACAGATTCAAGGAGGTGGAGGCGGCACAGTTCGACCGAGCGTACGTATGCACTTGCCTAGCTTGTATTTAGGTGCATGATTCCTTCTCGGTGTTTGCATGCTTAGTCATTAGTTAACCAGGTGGGTTTTGGTTTTTGGTGCGCCAAGATGGTGAAAATTGACATTATTGGTGTGATGATCAACCACTACACCAATAATTGGTATGGTGAGATCAACCGTAAAATAAAACGGATTTAATATTTTATTACCTTCTTGCCTAACCTAACTCCTAGATATTTAAGGAATATCATTTATTTTCATCTTGGGCTTGGACGTAAACTAGGTTTATTTATTTTCGTGATTATTCATCGGTTAAGTGAACTTGTTGACAGTTTAACCACTGTTTACATTAACGTGCACTACGTTTACGTGTTAGTGGTTTCATTTTATGTCTTTTGAAATTTTGAATTTTAAACTAATCTCATTGTTAGTTCTTAGATGACTAGATTTTTTATACCTTTCGTACTAGTGTTTTTTTTAACTTATTTTTATATTATTAGAAATTATCACTAATGAATCCAAGCTAGCGTAGGTGAAGTGAAGGTAGGAAATAGATATATTTTAATCATTTAAATATATTAATATTTATATTAAGGTCAGTGTGTCTAGGTCCGGCATACTTTTCTAAAATTAAAGTTTAAAATAATTTATTGACTCAAATTCGCTTTTTAAAGTAACCTGTGTCATTGGAAATTGTAGGCTTTATATTAATTAGACCTATAAAGATCTAAAAATAATTTTAGTTGCAGAATTTTTTTATTAACGAGGTATTTTTTTAAAACTCGGCGTGAGACGGACTTCCCTTACAGTTTGAGGTAAGTCCGTCTAGTGGCAATGTATCCCTAACTTGTGAAGTAATATGCATGGCAACGGTTTCTAGCAGAGCCGCAAAACAGCCATTCAAATATGTGTTTAAAAGGAGTCAATAATAAGGTTCGCATTCCAGAGAAAATTAATTTTATTTAATTTTAAGGCAAGTCCGGCATATCGTAAGTTTAAGTGGTTGCAAATATTTTCATTAAAATTGTAGCAATTTATTTGAAAAATTAAACAATAAGTTTAAACGTAAACGTTTATTAAAAATTCAAAATCAGTCCCGGCAAAATCAACAACTTTGCTTCATTATCATTTATAGGATTAAACAATTTTCAACATACTCCCCTACTTAATTTTGATTCGATTATTGTTCATTGATATGTCTACTTAGAACCGATTTTTTTTTATTCCTTAATATTAATATTTAGTCAGTTAAAATAACTTTTTAGTTCACGTGGCAGATTGGGGCCATGCACGCGAAAGTTACGCGTTTTTATTTACCATTATTTTCGCTGCTCAATTAAAATTATGAGGGTTGTTGGTCCGGGAGGCAGGATTTTTTTATCTATATTTAATATTTCAAATAATTTTTGAAATATTAAAAAACCAAACCCTTCTTTTTTACTTTATTGTTTATAACTTTTGCAATTTTTATCAGTCCCTCTTGGAAATTTTAACAATAAATACAATATGTAGGTTTGAAAAGGTTGACAATATCTGGTTCGAGGCAAGACCGGCATATGACGGCCTTTCCTTATGCAAGCAAGAGCTGCTAGACGGACTTCCCAATTATTGCAATTTTAGGTTAAATATATTATGTTACAGGTGATAATAACTAAATTATAGCGATATTAACGAATTGAACACCAGTAATAAGTAAAAGGATCACTAAATTACTTACGTAATCCAAGAAACTCCAAAAACTCCTTTGTTTTTCCACTTTTTTTAATTTTTTGGCAGAGACTTACCACTCCGAATGCGAGTACAAAACGGGAAAAAATTGCCGATCGTTTTTTTTGTAACAGGTTAGTAGTAGCGACATGTCGGTTTCTTAGGTCAAACTAACTCTGCAATACTGTTTTACCCACTGAGCCATATGAAACTAGTCGTTCAAATATGGAAGTTATTGCCGCTAGACGGACTTACCTCCCAGACGGACTTCGACACATTGACCTTATATTTAATAATAATATTTTAGACAGATCAAAATAAAATTAAAAACTCCAATTACGATACATAAACAAATCGAAACGATTTATTTATGCAAACAATTTTAATTTCGACGTTCAGACATGGGTAACGTATTTCCCCATAGGCCCTTCGAAGGGTTTATCTTGAAGGTCAATAAACCTGACATGTTTGCCCTGCGTTGGTTTGGCTGTTATATAAAAATATAGTTTAAGGAAAATATATTTTCGGCAATAAAGAATTTCAGAAAGTAATAGGCTATTCTAAAGCCTATTCAATCGATATCGCGGTATCAGCTTGATAGGTTCTTTCAAAGTCTTTTCTCGGTTCTTGAAGGTTTTCGATAGCACGATATATACCTACATTTACCTTTACTTCTTATCGTAACTACATAAAGATCACTTCCATGCTTTTAAACAAAAAGATTAATGAGTTTACGAGAATCAAAACTGATACTAAAATAATAATTTAAAACAAAACTTCAATGCTATGAGAGTCGAGATGAACTGAAGACGTGAGTGGAAGATCACGATAAGTAACAGTAAAAAAACGTTTTTCTGCAAAAATGTGGCTTTATAGGACCGGAAAAATGATTTCAAATAAAAAATATGCATTTCATGTGTAGCCAAATATATTAGCCAGGCTATGAAGTAGATAAATTACAAGGATTGTTTGAATTACATGGGAAAACGAGCTTTTGCTCGCGGCTTCGCTCGCGTTTAGAAGTATTATTATATACAAACATTCATCCCCTATTTTAACTGCTTGGGGGTAGAATTGGTCAAAATGCTTTCTTAGCGGATGCCTACGTCATAACATCTACCTGCATGCCAAATTTCAGCCCGATCCGTCCAGTGGTTTGGGCTGTGCGTTGATAGGTCACCATGTCAGTCAGTCACCTTTGAGTTTTATATATTTAGAATGAGTCCGTATGTTACAAAATGTTACTTATCGTGTTACGTTACGTTTAACTCACGTCTTCACTTGAGTTGAAGTTGAAGAGTTGTACCAATTTCCTGAAATAAATTATTCTGATTCTGATTCAACTCTGAACGGACGATAGTGATGATGATGGTATTTATTGATCAAGTAATACGTTTATTCAACTAGGAATTAGGAAAACGGTCGGGAAATTGTACGGATAAGGAAAAAGTACCGTTATATTTTCTAAGACAATTATCTCATTTGTAAATATTGAGTTGCGTTCGCCTTTCCTCGAAGCCTTTCTAAGTAGATTCTGTAGAATAATAATAATAATCTTTATTTCTTAAAAACAATTACATTAGTAAGATACAAGATTGAAGTCACCTAGTAGGCCTTGGCCTGTGTCAGGTAACTACGCTCTTCCATACCTAAAAAAACCGTAATATTACCTACCACAGTTTAGATATTATTTCGATGCAATTTCGGTATTGTAAAACTACGTAATGATATTTTGCTAAAGCGTTTTATTTTACGAATCTCGAAAATGAAACGTTTGACGATTATTTACGCATATGCGAAATTACTGCTTATTGCTATTTGTTTGGATCTAGACTAGTTCCAAGGTGTCAATTATGGCTTTATAATAAGAAAATCAACAAAATAGAAATGAAAAATGTACTGAACTGATGCTTAAATATTATCTAAGTATGATACAACGTTTTCTTAAAACGATAAAGCAACACGAAAATTAAAATAAAATTAGATGACGCCCGCAACTCGTTTGCGCCAAAATTAGTTAATCGCGCGGGAACCGTAAATTTTCTGGGATAAAAAGTATCCTATGTCCTTTCCCAGGACTCAAAGTGTCTCTATACCAAATTTCAGCAAAATCGGTTTAGCGGTGAAGAGGTAACAGAGAGACAGACAGACACACTTTCGTGTTTATAGTATGGTTTGGGACACATACAATGAGTATTTAAAAACTACTGTATACGGAAATATTTTAAAGGCATCTAAAGGATACTTATAAATAATTTAACGCCCACTTGGGGGAG
Source organism: Polyommatus iphigenia (assembly GCA_963422495.1). Taxonomy (NCBI): domain Eukaryota; kingdom Metazoa; phylum Arthropoda; class Insecta; order Lepidoptera; family Lycaenidae; genus Polyommatus; species Polyommatus iphigenia. Next base: position 23,227,507 of record OY730187.1, on the reverse strand, counting down.
TCATCCTTAATCTTACATGAATGAAGGCTGTCGCCGGCCGCCGCTGGGTACTTAGTGTGATCTTAGTTTAGGATAATTACCCTTAAAGCCTTTAATCGCCTACATTTTAGGCCTTACAAAACTTTCTCCTAAAACATTCTGATGTAATCTATGGTAGGTATTATATATTTGTCATAGAAAATATTGATATTAGGTTCACATGAAAAATAGAGTTATCAAAGTTTTATTGCAAGTCTTCAACGAAGAATCAAAATTATAAGAGAATTAATATTGTTGAAGTCTAAAAATAAGCAAATAATTAGGTACTACCCTGGGTATGATAGAATGCATTCCTACTGCATGCATTCCTACATATAGCCTAGGATCCCTTCATAGAAGGACCTTCACCGAGCTGTTTACTGGATGAAAAGTATTTTATATTCAATTTCGTATGTCAACAAATTAATTGCAGGTTGGTTGCCTAAAAAATTTCAGTCCAGAATTAAAAAAAATTGAAAAAAAAAACTTTTTTTTAACATTTCGCTGGTTTGGTTAATAGACAAATTCTATACCAATCGAAAGTTTGGAGCCCGTAGAGTATGAAAACGTTAGGTTGTCTATTTTTTTCCTGTCACAATTACTCTTGGGTAGGCAGGTAAATCGATACTACAACTAATCGGTACCGGTCTGGTTAATGCTTAATGCATATTCTATGGGCTTCATACTTTCGATTGGTATGGAATTTGTCTATTAACCAAACCAGAAAAATGTAAAAAAAAAACTTTTTTTTTTGTTTTTATTTTTATTTTTTTATTCTGGACTGAAATTTTTTAGGCAACCCATTTGCAATTAATTTGTTGACATACGTAATTGAATATAAAATACTTTTCATCCAGTAAACAACTGGTGAAGGTCCTTCTATGAAGGGATCCTAGGCTAATATTGCTGTAAAGTTTTGATAGTACAAAAAGTATACCTACACCGTTGAAAGGTGGCTACGTCAAATTCAAATTCTCCTTTTAGAAAAAAATCATAGACATACAGTCAAAAATATTATTTCTATAATTTATCCTACCAGTACCAATCCAGGAATAACTAAGTCAAGTATTTGAATATTATTATATTTCCTGAAACCCAGTAGCTACAGAATATAACGATTAGATATTTTTATCACGAATAAGTATCCTTTATGCCGATGGCGATAAGGCAAAGTGCAACTGCATGTTAGTGTTACATCAATAATTTACCACGTTACGATAAACATTAATCAATAAATCCCTAAAACTGCAAAATCATCAAGAATTAAAAGAATTGTGTCCGTAAAATGTACATGTTTAAAAAAATATAGTCCGTCCGTAAAATGAAAGTGTTTGAAATACTTAATACTGGGTAACTTAATATTATGTTTTACTGAAATAGCTGCATTTGAAATAACGTTCAGTAATAATTATTAATTATATGAAACCCGGTAAATATGATAAGCTTTTATCGGTACTACGAGCGTTTGTCGAAATGAACAGGATATTTTTAGTCCACTTTAAAACCCGTGCAACAATGTTGTCCGAACTCTACTCGAAGATTGGATCGCCCCCCGGGGTCAAATGCCAAAGGTCAAAAGTCGCGGGCCTCCCATATTAGTAATCATACCACGTGAAAAGTTATTTACATTTCAATATACGAAAACAATTTTTGAATACAATGCTGATTGAAAATTATCGGCGACGTATGAAATTGTTTGCGAGGCATAGAGTCGATTAAATGCACGTTAACGTAAACAATAGGTATTTAAGCGCAAACTAATGTTCCCGTTAATTTGAATTAATGGTTTTATACAATTACTGTCCTCTAAAGTCTAAATAGACGTTGTTGAGCTCCTTAGACGTCATTGAGCTCCTTAGACGTCATTGAGCAATGAGCTCCTTTAATTTATAATTAACAAGACGCAGCTACGTAGCGACGTCTTCACCTGGGCTCCTGAAAAATGCCCCTGATTGTCGATTTCCACGTCGAACATTGATTACCGGCGCCCACCGTCGCCAGTTTCTATTAGCGCCAAATTTATCCTCGGGTGACGTCGCGCCGCTTCGGCGGTGGCCGGGCTCGCGAGCGGGACGCCCCGCGCGGCGCTCCGGCCCATTGACAGTCCGCGCGTCGCGCCGGCCGCATGTCTCTCTGGTGACACATAACCCCGCACTGAAACCCCCCCACGATGTGACTGTATGGTGCCGGTGTGAATCAGTTACGCAAAGGCCCGGCGATACCGGTCCGACCGGAATTATGCACTTAGCTCACTCGACGTCAAATTCCACGCATTGTTGACAAGTCGAGATACGAATATTTAATTGTTAAAATTGTTGCAATCGATAGTAGTGTACACAAACAGTAGTGACGTCGGAAGGTCGATGAGTGTAAGGATGTTGCGTGTACCCATTGCGGCGGGTGTACTGTGGATGCGTCGCGACCGTGACATTGGGCACGCAATGTAGAGCGGTTTCCGACATGCATCGCTCGGAATCGCAGTCGGACCGCCTGGGGGCCGGCGGGGCCTTCACCGGCAAGAGCTCGTCCTCCGAGCACAGCATGGCCACCGGCGTCTCCAGTGGCGGGACCCTCCCCCGCACCCTCAGCACCTCAGTCCTGAGGATCAAGAACCGATCGACCTTCTGGGATAAGTTCTGGGATGAACGCACGAGGCGCGACGCGTAAGTATTTACGATACGCTGTCGGTAGCAGTGTTATTGAAACCAAGCCAGCTAGGTAATACCTTAGTATTACCTAGCTGATGTTTGTAACTTTGTATTATGATGACTTATCATAATACAAAGTTACAAACTATGTAGTCGTTTATATGAGGGAGTAGGGACAGATAACGGTACTATAATTGATATAATGCGAATATACTAGGATCTCGGTGTCCTCACGTCACTCAACGCGTAATCAAAATCATAACCCGCATAATGAAATTTATTAATTAATGAACACCATCTAGGAAAAAAAAACTACTGGAAACAGTTGCTCTACGTTCCCTTGCTCAGCTTATTATTCCTATTGTATTAAGTATCATAAAGAATTTTGTACCTACCAAAAATTACATGACCTGTTATAATGTAGAGCTATCGAAAAATCGTCTCCCTACAAAAACAACCCCTCACCGTTCTCGTAAGAATTCACATATTACATTCATTACAGAAAGAATTTCATGCATGAGATTTAATATTCGTTTCATCAAGCTCGTATTGGGAATCTCATCTGCTAAAGACCTTCCGGGAAATCCCGGGAAATCAATAAAAAACCATTATGTGGTAAGGAGCTTTATATGTGATTCAAAGAACACCATACCAAATTAATAAGATAAAAACATTAGACGGGTATCAACGATGTCGACATCGAAGCTTTCAAATCAAACGAGCTTTTATTGTGCTTTCAGCCTCAAAAGCTTAACAATGTCGTACGCACTAAGCTGCGACCCCCGCGGCGTTTCAGTTGCACCTAATTGAAAATATGTGTCGAAGCTCATTGGAAGCTGTATAAATATTACGAATCAAAGTATTTTCTGCGCAAATGCGTGGGTACGTAATCGGCTAGACTCTAACAAAAGCTTTTAGCTAATTAAGAAATCTCTACAATTTTTAATCTCTTCTACAAACAATATTTTAAACTCGTTTCTTTTAATTTACGATGTGTATTTTCTTCGTTCAAGTCGACGTATCAGTTACGAAATTATTAATATTTCATATGAAAATATGTTAAGCGTTCTCTAAGCTTTTATGTCGTAAGATAATAAACGGGAAAGCTTTTTAATGGATGGTTAAAGAAAGGCACTTTATGTCATCGACATAAAAATAATAACTTCTCAATAAACACATAATAATATAATATTATATACCTATATAATATATGATTCAGTTAGACTATAGCACAGAATACATACTATTAGTAACAACTATAGTTAAAAAAAGTTGTGAATTTTGTCTAGAAAGTTTTTATTGTAGAAAGGGGTATTTTGTAAAATAGATTTTATTTTACAAAATATCTCTTTGCTATTCCCACTTAGTAACAAGATATTAATCACCTGCATGTAATTAAATGATAATTAAATCAACTGTACTGTGTAAAGCTTAACGACCGAACCAGATATAACAAAAACAATGTACGTTTATTCCCATTCCATATATTTTTAGGACGGAAAAAAAGGTTGAAAACAACACACAACACATATTCCGCTACTTTATAACTTAAAGTGACGTCATAGCCCTATAACCCGCTGGTATAAATCATATCTCTAACTACATTTTACAAGCAGCTAATCAAATTTTACAACTTAAAACAAAACCGATTTATCTTACCCCCTCCCCCCTCTACTCGCTTTTCATAAGCATAATGGATTAGTTTCCGTAATATTGTTATTTATTTGAAAGGAAAATTGTTATGGAAGTTATTATGGAGCACAAAGGGTTTAGTAAGTTTAATCTGATATTTAGCAATACTTAGGATTAAGTCCGCTCTCTATTCTCTGACATAAAAACTCTACATGCTGTGTTTTGTATATCAAAGGTCAGGAACCTAATGACAAAGACCATTTCAATAGCCTCGTTTCAACTGGAATGATAAATCAGAGTTTGCACTTTTTTTTGTTTTTAAAATATTAATTTCAATAAAACAAAGGAATTTCATTTTGGTGGGTCAAATGGATGAAGTTCTTTCTTTCTTTTTCTTCTTTTTTGGCAACTTGACACAAAGGATGTGTATGTTGTGCCACAGACAAGGTAAAAAGGTAAGGAATATGGCGGGAAAACCATATTCCTCCTATTATAATTTCCATCATCGTTTTCATGTATCGTCAGGTCTAAAGTCTAGTCAAAGTCTAAGTAAAAGTCAATACAGTCAAGGAGTCAAGTCGGTCGATTCAGTAAAGTGGTAGACGCTTTACTGAAACTTTTGATGGCGTTTTGGAGGGAACACAAAATAGCACGTTTCTGGATATTACATCACTTTCCTACACTTGTGCATGAACACGAATATCTAATGGTTAATATTCTACCAATATTACACACTAAAAACCCAGTTAACACAATTTTAGGAAAATAATATAAAAACACAACAGCACTCTTTCACATGCCCGCCAAAACTCCATGGATGAAGTTAGGATTAATATGTCACATGAAGGAACTTCTTCTCCTTCTATTTATAGATGGCACTGCTTTAACAGATGTTATTGTGGACGTAAGTAAATTTTCCCAAAGAAACCTGTACAAAATGCGCATATTGTTTGTATGAAATATTTAAACTAAACGAAACTGTTGCTTCATTTGTAAAAATACTGTAGAGTTTTAACTTATTTCAATCGAATTCAATGAAACTCAATTTCTATAACCCAATTGTAGCTAAGGTCAAACAGAAAATTGAATTTAAGGTTGTAAAATTCTATTTTCTATTTGTATTTAAGGTGCTAAATTTCTAAAATGTATCGAACACTGTAGAAAACGTTTGTGAAAAATTAATTTATGCTGGAGGTGACGACCTTTCTTTACAGATCTGAGAATTTTACTAATATTGAGTGAGAGATATTAGAATGAAGTCAGTATTTCTTTTTAATAATTCCATTGTCAGCTCTTGAATATCAAAGTGATTCAATAAATTCCGATATAGAATTAAACATTGTACCCTCAACGTTTAAAGTGCTTTGAAAATGTTTTTAAATGTCATAGGACAGAATATCATGATCATGATTTACCGAAATTTAACCTTTAATTTTGTGTTTTAAAATTTTATTTTCAAGTTCATATTTTTTTTTAGAAAAGAATGACAATGGAATTAAAAAAATAGTTTTTTTATCTTTTTTATTTATATAAAACGTAATTAACTTAATAAATAAAGCAGTTATAATAAATTATCAAACAATAATTATTGTTTTATCTCCGAAGTCGAATTTTTCCAATCATAATGTCTGCATAGAGATTAAGCTCTTAAGCGATTTGTTAGAGTTGAGAGTGGGATTATAGTTTGTGAACTACAAAATGCAAGGTTAAGAAGTACCTTATGTAAACGAAAAACGTTTACATAAGGTCTGGTTAAATCTATTACAGTGTATTTTGGACATAACATAGTTGAAAGCTTATACGTTTAGTAAAAAAACTGGTGATGCTGCACACTGTCATATAAACTGGGTAGATTTTCTAGGCTCAGCTAGGCACATAGGTTGCTATCACTTGAGAGTATCTTATTTTAAGTGGTATTTGGGAATTTTACTGTCTTTGACCCGCAGTTTCTAAAAGATTGTTGTTATCTAACATAGAGTTCAAATTTTGCCGTCAAATAATTTTTATTCTCAATTAATTAATTTTTCTAACAACAAATTGATAAAACAAAAGACACTTCTACCCACATTTCAGAAATTTATAGTTATTTGTCGCCATTGGATGCCACAGGTGGGAGAGGTGCGACAATGGAAGTCGTTTCTCAATCACATGTATCCGTTCGCCCACGCCGCCCAAAATATCCCCTGCAGCTACATTGCACAGGTCTCGTCGCTCGATAATAGATACATCATTTAATATATCCGGAAATAATTTATCTCTCAATAGTAAACTAGAAAAAATCAAATATTTTATAATGTAAGTCCTATCTACATTTTAATTCTATCTCTATCCCATGGCCCATGGTTAAAAATGACTAAATAAAGGCAACGCGGTACAGGTTTATAATCAGTTATATGCAATCAAATAAAATGTCGTGTGTAAATGAAAAACTGGCATATTAGTTACAGTTTTTTTATTGCTTACAATAAAATGAATCGAACTTGAAAACGGTTTACTTAAGCTCATGATTTGATTCATTGAAACATTGAACAACATTGAGTCGCTAAACCATGTTTGTGAGTAAAGTTCGGGAAACATAGTAAGCGTCAGTATACATTGTAGTTAACTAGACGTTCTCTGAAACTCTAATAAAACTTAGTATACCAGAAAAATGGCGTCCTACGAAGCGCAATGAAATTTTCCAATTAATTAGTGCATCTTTTGAATATTGTACGTAATTGCTTTACCTGGAGTCTGCGTGGGAAGGTTATTGGAAACACGTGCCGGTGCAGGGCCTAGCTATAAATATCTCTGTTATTGAGAGGGAGCAGATATCGTTTATCAGTAACAATAAAATTGTTGATCTATACACATGTATAATCGGCTTACCGGCCACACACAGTCTCTATAATATCTAAGAAGCTTGATAAGACTTAAGCTGGATGTACACGAGCCCTTTTTACCCGACTACGGCAAAGCAAAAGGAGGGTTATGATTTTGACAGGCTATGTATGTATGTATGTATGTTCATCTGTTCCCTCGCAACTTCTAAACTACTTATCAGAATTCGACAAATGACATATCATTAGAAGCGTCTTAATTGTCCGCTGGTTATAGGCTTTATGGGGTTTCACAAAATCTAATGTGGTGCCCTCTAGCGGACAAAACATACAGAGTAAAAAAATAAAGTTAAGATAAATATGCCGTGTTTTTTTGCTTTTAAAAGCGCTTTACTTGTACATTTTGAATATATATATATATATATATATATATATATATATATATATATATATATATATATATATATATATATATATATATATATATATATATATATATATATATATATATATATATATATATATATATATATATATATATATATATATATATATATATATATATATATATATATATATATATATATATATATATATATATATCTAGCATTTGCTTGTGACTTTTCTTTAGTTCATAGCTTCTTTACTACTTATCAGAATAAGACCACTGCAGTACCATTAGAAGGGCCTTGATATTCTGTTGGTTATTAGTTCATCAACTTAACTTTTGTTAATATTATGCGCCACAAATACACTTTAACACCAAAATAGTACAAATAATAAAAAGTCATAAAACTAAAACCCAACTACGACAAAAAACGACGCTGAAAAAGTATAAAACAAGATTTTCAGAATACTGAACTGAACAAAGTTGCTCATGTTAAATGTAGTTGCAAGTAAATGGACACAGTAGACTCTACCAAGATGCCTTCGTTGTAAATTGACAATAATGTCATACAATACTATTCTGAAGTATGCAATATTCACTATGCAGAGATAAATTTTCATGTTTGGAAAACCGCAGTCACACGTTGTAGGTATATGTAACGTGTGACTACGCCTTTCCAAACATTAAAATGTATCTAATAGTGATTATTTTTCCGACCCAAATATCGACCAATAGAATTGCACCATTCGACGTCACGTGGTACAACCTACATGGTATTATACTGATAATTTTTTGAAAATTTTCTCTGGTCGTTGCTATATATAAAAAATAAAACATGATCCAGTCAAATTAACCACACGTCAAACTGACAGGTTGAATTCAATTGTGAAAATTGGAGATTTTGCATGAAAATGAGTCGATTTGGAGTTTGTTCTCTGTCCACCATCGATAAAAAAGTCAAAGGAAATGTTCCCATTAATACGGAGAAGGCAAAAAAAACAGTTTGGAACCAATTTACTACTTTTTGTACTGAGAGGGAATACACATTGAGTGCTGAAACGAGTGAAGCGCAATTGGCAAACATTATGAAAGATTACGCTTACAATATGAAGAAAATGGATGGAGAAGACTATAAGGAAGGTACAAATTCTTATTTGTTAACTGTACATTTCGTCTCATGGTGCAATTCTATTGGCCGACATTTGGGACGGAAAAATAATCCCCCGAATACCACACGAGCTTCAAAATTATCTGGCATTTCCCTCAAGGTTCCCTGCAAACAAATAAAGTCGTCAAGTTTTTCAGGAAAAATCACTCGCGCTTCGCGCTCGTGATTTTTTAACCTGAAAAACTTGAATCCTTCATTTGTTTGCAACGAACCTATCGGGAAATACCCGATAATTTTGAAGCTCTTGTGGTATTATAAGTGAATATTGCATACTTCAGAATAGTATTGTATGACATTATTGTCAATTTACAACGAAGGCATCTTGGTAGAGTCTACTGTGTCCATTTACTTGCAACTACATTTAACATTAGCAACTTTGTTCAGTTCAGTATTCTGAAAATGTTGTTTTATACTTTTTCAGCGTCGTTTTTTGTCGTAGTTGGGTTTTAGTTTTTTTTACTTTTTATTATTTCAGTTCAACGCGTGTTTGCACTAAAAAAATCCGGTGTATGTGTGTCACTCAAACTTATCACTAAAACTTGTGGACTGTATTTAGAAGTTAGATGAATATAAGATGAATAAAATTATTACGTTTTTAGAAGAATGTTGTTGCGTCCTAGGCCTAGGACGAATGTAAAGTGAAGTAAGTTCCGGTGTTGCTAGCAGTCTTGTGTTGCCAGATGACGCGACCGGTAGACGTCTTGATACATGCGTTTTTTTGCCCATTAAAAAAGTAATAACCGTGTATGGTTATTCTAAATCGCGGAATCGCGTACACCGGTGATGGTTTTTATACCGTCCGTTATTATGGAAACTTCTTTTGAATAGATGCACTCCTCGCAGTCATTTTATTTGGATTGCGAGGCGTCCATCTACTCCAAATAGATGACTCGAGGTTTTGTGTTTCTCTCTAATGTTTAATTTAATAGAGTAGAGGTATCTACTAAAATAAAGTAAACAAAACATGTAACCACTTTCATTCAACCGTATTTCAAAGATTATAGTGATATATGAGTATTGGTATTGTTTTATCTGGTATTTACATTCAGTATGTCCTGCGTCACGTCTAGACCTCACCGAGATTATACCTACTGTGTCTAGAGTCTAGACAGGTCTAGTCAAGTAGACTCATCAGAGATTAATTGACAAACTTTTGGAGGTGACAGTATTGTTTGTTTATACTCAAAAGTCAATATTAATTTAATCCATCGCTTTCAATAGCTCCCAGGTAATTCCAATAGTTTAAATATTATTTTATTAAAGTAATCGAAATAATAATAGTCCCTCTCAATATATTTTATGATCGAACACTGAAGAGTTAAATAGCTACAAAAATCTCAATGTTATGGGGGTGTGGATGCAAGCAACTAGTGTCGCCTGTCACTTAAGAGGGGGACTAACCCAAAAAATCAAACATCGTCCTTCTCTCTTTACACTCACGCCCGACTTTCATATGCCAGGTGAAAAAGGACGACGCGGATTCATCGCCAAATTAGTTTTTTTCTCAATAACTCGATAAATATACAACATTTTAAATATCCGCTAGGTCGGTTTCTCAATGATAGAATTTTATACAATGTGTTAAAAATTTAAATATTAACTTAGTTCAATGCACGGTTATGACAATAAATGAAAAATTCGTGAAAATTAGATGCATCTTTGTGATTTTTTTCTATCGATAAAATTTTAAGATATCGTGTTTTTGCTCAGATCGAATTCTTGGCAATATAATGTAGTATCTAATGGAACAATTCGGGGCTTATTTTCAAGTATAAAAATGAATTATAAAATCTAAAATTTTGGGTTAGTCGCCCCCTTAAAATGACCCCAGCGCAAATTTTTCTTTCGGCAACGTACAAAATAAAATTTGCAAAATTATATTTGGAGGATTTCTTCTTCTTCTTTATCCACCTCATGTTCCCAGTTTATCTTGGGCCGGGTCTCCCTATACGTTTGCGCCAGAATTTTCTGTTCTGGGTTGTCTCAGTAGTTAGGCTTTCCTGGTCCATCAGCTTTCCATTAATTGGAGGATTTAAGTGTGATAAAGCTGTCTCTACCATGGCATATTACAATCTGGGGGTATTGGTAGTTGGCCACACGACAAAACATCCTTGGAGAGCTCTACATATTATAACTATAATAATTAATAATATGATCGATGCCATTCAAAATCAGTCAAACTCACTTTTGGCGAAATGACAAGGAAGAACTGACTTCTTTTCAAAAAGAAGAAGGACTATATGCTTGATCTTTTATCGATGAATGATTCATATTATGCAATTTATTTTAAAAAATACAATACTTTGACTATAACGGCAGTTAGTCTTAATTGGTGTTGCGTAAACCTATTGGCTAACCGCAAAATGCAAATTAGTGATATAATTAACTTGCCTTGTGGTTGCTTGTCTGGAGCTATATATGCATTAACCACAAGTTATTGGGGTATCTGGCTTAAGCTCGATTTATAATATATGTAGTTATAATTCACATATGGAAGAAAATTTACCAAATGACTAAAATGATTTTAAGGAAGCTGTGTGATTATTTTAAATTAATTGTATTATTTGATAAACTGAAATGATTTTTATATTATAAAAATAGTAAGTCCTTATTTAATATGTAATAAATTATTTTAGATTATGTCACCAGGGCATAAACTCTTAACATTTCCATACCTCATTGAGGTAGAAATTATAAAAGCATAGACCTATGAACACCATTGTATCAATTTCTTGGAAATAAAGGATATGAAGATGCGTCCGTGCGAAGGAGCGGTATGACCGCTACAGCGCGAGGTCACAAATCACAAGCAATATTTGTACATATTATATATAAAATTCTCGTGTCACAATGTTAGTCCACGAACTCCTCCGAAACGGCTTTACTGATTTTTACCAAATTTTATATGCATAATCAGTAGGTCTGAGAATCGGCTACTGGGTACTTTATATATTGATAAGTGCAATTTGTTGAATAAATAATAGTAAATTATTACAACCTGAGACTGACGGCGACCATTGTTTGTGCGACGAGATAGCGATTGACGTTGCCATGGCGACATACTTATTTAGTCACTTCAATAAAATAATATGGACGAAATACTTTATAATATTAATATGTTATTGCTTGTGATCTCGCGGTGTAGCGGCCAAACCGCTCGTTTGCAAGGAGGCGTATAAAGATCAAAGTTTGACAAACATGTTTGATGTAATTTACGTTTTCATCGAACAGCAGCGCAGACGATCAAACGTGCTTCAAACACGTTTGTCAAACAATTAGCTAGAATCGGTTTGAGATCATGAAATTTTGTTTGACAAACACAGCGGAACACGTTCAAACACGTTTGTCAAACGCTACGTAATCCAAATTTTCTTCAAACACGTCAAACACGTAGTTTGTTTGACAAACGCTTCAAATAAAGCTGTACACGATCAAACTGACAAACACGTAAAATTTGACAAACAATTTGATCGTTTGCGGGCTACTTAAATCCAGCCTTATGTTTTATTGGATATCAGAGCAAAGCAAACCTATCGGTTCTCTGCTTTAGCCTGTAATATTTATGAAATATAGGTAATATTACAAGACTAGATGTTCCACGCGGCTTGGCCCGCGTAATTTAGGAATGTCACGGAAACCATACATTTTTCTGCAATAAATAGCCTATGTCCCTTCACGTGGTCTATTCTTCATGTGTGCCAAATAACATAAAAATTTCTCCAGTAGTTCTTAAGATAACAAGCAATTTTAAATAATTTTCCCCGTTTTTTCCACATTTTCCTCTATTTCTTCGCTCTTATTAGTCTTAGCGTGATAAAATATAGCCTATAGCCTTTCTCGATAAATGGGCTATCACTAAAAGAATTTTTCAAATCGGACCAGTAGTTCCTGAGATTAGCGCGTTCAAACAAACAAACAAACGCTTGTTTGTTTGAACGCGTCAAAATCGGCCCAGTACCATATTAAGAAGCCTATTCGATGCAAACGAACAGCCTTTTCCCTACATACATAAGTATAGAAGTAGATGTTTATGTTTAAAAACTCTTTGAATTAACAGTTCAAAGAGCGAGAAAACGTTATCAATGATTATTGATTTTAAAAAAATCAAAATATGTACAACAAACATCTGATCAGTCCTATCAATTTATTTGAATGCAATTCAAGTACGTGATGCCCTAAATGCATGAATTGAAACACCGAAAGCCATATCTAATCATATCACAGAATATAAACACAGCGTAGTAATTTAGTAATGTTATCTATGATAATATTATTGTGGCTCACGATTTCCCGTGATTGTACATGCGTACTTTGGTATTACGGCTTTTTTATACAAATAGCCAAACGACCTAAGGCTGAATTTATGTGCGTCTGCTGAACCGCGCAGTTTGGCGGCTGCACCGCGAGATGACAAGCACAAACTGTACCTAAGTAAATTACAGCGCGAACGCGCTGCTAATCGCTATTTAATACCTCGATCGCGGTAATCGCATACGCAATTTTAATTGTTATGCGGCAGCCGGGTGCCGCTTGGGGATTCAAGGGTTAAGAAAAATTTAACTCTGGAACGAACTGTCAACTCTGGAACGAATTGTCACCAGCAGTATTTTCGGACCTATGCGACCTGCAAACCTTCAAGAAAAGAGCGTATTCCCTCTTAAAAGGCCGGCAATGCACCTGCAGCTCTTCTGATGTTGTGAGTGTCCATGGGCGACGGTAGCTGCTTACCATCAGGTGACCCGTTTGCTCGTTTGCCCCCTTATTTAATTTAAAAAAAACTCGTCACGTACATTTTATTGTGTAGCGGGCAAGCCGCGCGTTCGTACCGCCGCATATAAATCCAGCCTAAGTGATCCCCTGACCTTTTTTTTTATGCACAGGGGAAACCCATCGTGGGTGCCCCGGGTTGGGGATGTGCCTCAGTTAGCTGAAGCACCCCGGGGGTATGTGGGACTCTTACCCACTAAAACCACCTGCGGTTTGTCTTCAGCCGTATACGGAGGGATGTCCTGGATCTGTCTAACACAGGACTCCCTTCACAAGTGATCCCCTGACCTAGTAAATTACCATAGTAGTATTTTTTGTTTCAACAGATGTGGATAGTAACCTTCCTCGAAATCTCGTGACCACCCTAAAATTTTAGGCTTCAACCGTGCTTGTCTACCCCCACATATTTTAATCTATCAGAAACAAAATACGTTGTTGCCATCTCATTAGATATATCGGGTGCTTTTGATAATGCGTGGTGGCCCATGCTGCTATTAAAATTAAAAAATAGAGGGTGCTACTCAAACATTTACTACTTGATACGTTCTTACTTTTATAACAGTTTAACTAAGCTTCAACTTGGTCACTGCATTCACGCTAAAACCCTGACGTGCAGCTGTCCACAGGGTTCCGTACTCTCGCCTAAATTGTGGAACGTAGGCTTCGACGATCTGCTATGCCTCCCCCTACCACCGCTTTGCATACTAGTTGGCTATGCCGATGATGGTTTTCTCATTATTCAGGCTAACTCACGTTCCGAAATTGAAACTAAAGCAAACCAAAGTTTAAACTTAATTTTGGACTGGGGCCACCGCAATCGCTTAAATTTTGCCGCGCATAAAACCTACCAAATACTTTTGAAGCGATCCCTCTTGTCGACACCCAGCATTAAACTTAACAATGTTAACGTTAAACGCAAGCAGTCGCTCTGTTATCTCGGGTTTTACTTAGAAAATAAATTTTCGTTTTTAGATCATATAATTCAGACCGGTGAAAAAGCTAAACGTAACTTTTATTCATTTACCAAAATTTCCACTTCAACATGGGGTCTCTCATTTAAAACTCTCAAACTAATTTACTCAGCGACATTCCTAGGTACTTTATGCTACGGGGCTCCCGTGTGGGCCGACCGAGCAACTATTGGTGCGGCTCGTTGCAAATTATTACAAAGCCAACGTCTTGCTCTCATATTCCTGTGTAAAGCTTACAGAACCACAAGTACCGAAGCTTTACCTGTACTAGCCGGAGTTTTACCCGTAGACCTTGAAATACAGCGTCGTGCGACTATGTACTACCACAGTAAAAACATTACTAGCCCGGACTTTTTAAACGCTCGCGATAAACCAAAAATAGCTAGATTGTTTGAACCCTTTGATGATTCAGTACGTTACCTAATGTCCGAATGGCAAACTCGTTGGGATAACTCCACAAAAGGTCGCCACCTTTATAACTTTTTTCCAGATATACGTCAACGGCTATCCAAACACTGGATGGATATTGATCATTGCGTATCTCAATTCCTGACCGGTCATGGTAATTTTAAAGCCAAACTCTATGGATTTAAATTAGTAGAATCACCCATGTGCGAGTGCTCGACCGAAGGCAACATGTTCGAACAAACCGCCCATCATGTTCTTTGGGAGTGTAACCTCTGGCAAAACGAAAGATCTATAATGCTTAACAACATACTTTGTAAATCTGGAGTCCCATATTACGATGATCTCGTAGACAGCGCGAGGAACTTCCGTGCCTTTAAGCGTTTTTGTCATAATTATTCCTGGAAACAGTGTAACACAACAAAATTCAACATTAACTCAGATCTAGCTTAGTAGTCATAATTAACATTAATTATTCCCGTGGTGCTTTCCCTTTAGTTCTTTGACTTTCGGTCATTGCAACTTTGTGCTGTCTCCCGCTTTTTATGGGGAGAGAAACTGTACACTTCCTACTCCTCCTATCTTCTTCTGATTAAATTCGTTGCGGGTCCCAAGACAGCTTTAGCATGTCCCTCGGGCTCCCTGAGATCATATCAAAGGGTTTTCGTGGTTGGATACCGCTGTCGATCCTGGCGACACAGGAGATACAGTGGTGGGAATGTGTGGTGGGCCAAAGCCCGTTACCCCCACATAGACAAGAATATCTTACTTCAAGAATCTTATAAATGCAATAGACTAGAAAATAGATTGGTATACCGATGCCAAATACGTGATCAGATGCAAGGTCCCAGTTTGGGGGTGTTTGGGTCTATTTTGACATCGACGCCGACGAGATGGTGTGACTTTTTCTTGCGTGAACATTGTTTTCCCAGTCGATATTCGTCCTATCTTATCCTCGAAATCTTCAGAGCTTGTTATTTTAAATACCATTTGGCTATTAGAATAATCATTTTAGTAATTGAGCTTTTTGTAAACATCTCGGGATTTTGTCAAACTTAATTTTCTTTGTGATGAAAATTTTATGGATGTTATTTTATTCCGAAAGAAAAGCACTTTCACTAGTGGAAAAATCGAGGCTGTAAATTTTATTTAATTTGGAATAATATTATTATAGTATAATATTATTATACTTTATAATACTAGCTAAACATAAGCCCACGTTTATGGTGTAGAAATAAATCACCTTAATGAATATTACAATATGTAGGTGCATAATAATATTATGCACCTATATATTGTAATATATTCAAATAACAGTAAGCTTTGCAGATTACTGTTATTTGAATATATTATATTCAAATAACAGTAATCTGCAAAGCGTTAAACGTCAACTATGCACAATCATCTTGCAGCTCTGCATTTACGATTTGCTTAAAGTCATTCGAATTTTGATCCCCACAACGGATATTGTATAATATGACCCTTATAGAGGTAAGAACGACAACCAATTATTATGGAGTAGTCGCGATAAATCCTAAAGTAAAACTGTGAAAAATACAAAAAAACTTTCAGCTTTTATAAAATGACGAAAGTCTGGCTATGGCTGTATCTTATTCTTGCATTATATTGTAAAGCGTTAAATCCACTGGAATTAAAACCTCTTTCTTTTTGGGGGTCGGTTAAAAAATCCACACCTTGTGAGTTGTGACTATAAAAACGCACTCTATGTCAAAATAATAAAATGTGAACACGTTAAGGCTATGTGCAATGTACAGTGGATTGCCTGTGGTACCCAAGGGAGACAACTATATTGCTTTTACACTGTCGTCTGTGTATAATAATATGTTGCTTCGGTTCTGAATGTCATATTTAAATTT
Source organism: Polyommatus iphigenia (assembly GCA_963422495.1). Taxonomy (NCBI): domain Eukaryota; kingdom Metazoa; phylum Arthropoda; class Insecta; order Lepidoptera; family Lycaenidae; genus Polyommatus; species Polyommatus iphigenia. The sequence goes on along the minus strand of OY730187.1, from coordinate 23,210,814 downwards.
TGCTCTAGTTTTCATCATGTCAAAGCCATGTTGTGAGAAACTTTCAATGCAGTTTAATTATTATAGTTATGCGTATGTTGAGGTAGGTTAGGTAATATTAAAGCTTTAAATAAAGGAACCTATTTCGGTAAATAACATTTAGAACTAAAATATTATGTCGGCCACAAAAGGACCTCTAGTAAAATTTATTTATTATATTACGAGCTGTTGCCCGCGGCTTTGCTCGCGTTAAGAAGTATTATTATTTATTATATACAAACTTTCATCCCCTATTTTAACCCCTTGGGGTTGGAATTTATCAAAATCCTTTCTTAGCGGATGACTACGTCATAACATCTACCTGCATGCCAAATTTCAGCCCGACCCGTCCAGTGGTTTGGGCTGTGTGTTGATAGATCACCATGTCAGTCAGTCACCTTTGAGTTTTATATACCGTCGGTGGCCAAATTATTATACTCACTTGAAAAACAATACGTTTTTGTGCTTCATAAGGAAAAATTTTTTTCTTTAAAAAAGTTAATAATTTTTTTAGCTTTACGGTAAGGTGCAGAGCCCTGCATACATATGCAGGTCCCGTCTGGCTGCTATTCAGCCATCTGGGGATGGAGATGACTTTGTAAGACTAGCAGATATTGGTCTTAAGGGCCTTCTCTCCCTAAATTAGCAGGTCGATTGTCTGTCAGTGCGAATATCGACGTAAATGACATTAAAATAACATTCATAACAGCGCGCCTTGTACGGTGGCGGTTACGACGCTCGCCGCGTCCATGATAGGGCGAAATAGGAGAAAAAACCTTTTTAAGGCTTAATATAATACATATTTCAAAAAAGTAAAAAAACCAAATTATTAACTTATGTATTGCAAAGCAGTAGATATTTTTTATATATTCTTTTGATAAATAATGAAGGAGTAAAGTGGTTTCATTCAACGATTTGGAGGTGATTTGGTTTTTTATTTCTTTATTATGTGATACCGATAGAAAAAATATGGCAAAACCAAATTACGTATCATATCATGTAGATTACTAATTATTTTTTTCAGATATAATTTCTCTGTTAATGCCGATGAAAAGTTGTTTCATCTGCGCGCTTTTTTCGAAAAAGCAGCCTTAACGCATGGTTCCTTCAACCACGTGTAGTCGACCATTCCCGTTTGAGCTAATCTCGCCCCATGTCGTAACCGACGAAGGACGGAACAGACGGAATACTTACAGCTTGGCGCTTGGAAAATAAATTTTCCACGTTATTTGAAAAATATTATCAGAAGTTTAAAGTACGCTAAGGTCAAGGGCGGAAACGGAAGCCTTAAGGGGAAGTTGCAGTAATCTTATTACCCTCCCTCCTCCTCCGTGCATCCGCCATATTGTAGACGCGAGGAAATTATTTTTCTTTAGATTTCTAGATTGAGAAAGATGATATAAAAATATTGATCGACTAAAAAGTGATTAAAGCTCTATTTCAACTAAGTTAAAGTTTTATTTACTTAATTCTTGATAATGATAACGAAATGTTATTAATAAGCAATTTATCAGTATTTTATTTGAAGCGACGTCATAAGCTTTCTACAGGGCTTTCTATCACAGGTTTTAACAAAAAATTTTGTTAATAAAACATGTTTTATCAATCACAGTATGAAATCATATTTACATTATTTTCTATTCATACCTTCTTAGCTATTTACGATTAAAGCTATTTACAAGTAACGAGGCAATAGCGTTTCCCAAGGGAAATCTTTTCCCACCTTCCTCTATTTATCCTTCCGACTTATGAAAGCAATCCATTACTTCTATGGTAAGTTATTATAACGTTTATTAAAATAAATGGCCAATTTACATATTAAACGACTAATAAATTCAAATCATGTTAATTAAAACATTTCAACACAATGAACTTTGATGACAGTAATATTTGACAAAATTATGGTATATTTTGTAATTTAAATGAATCTTGTCAGAGAAATAATAATATAATAATATCTATCAGTATGGACGCTTCACATCACGTCAGTCTGGTCCCGTGCTAAGTACCTGAAGGACTTGTGTTACAGGCACCAGACAACGGAAATAGTACACATAATATGTTAACTAGGGCAATAAAATAGCTTTTTATAGCTAGCTTTTTATCCCTTAAAATATACAGTTCCTGCTAGAAAAATTGTATATTTTTTACTTTTGTTAAATAACGTAAATGCTCAGTAGTTTGTAAGAATAAGACTTGAAAGTAATGATAGTACGCAAAAGCACTGCAAATAAGTATTTCACACCTTAAAAATGTCTACAAAAACTCCGCCAAAAAGTAATCGATGCGACGTTATGTCTTCTGTATTCCGTCTCAAACGTGGATAAAAAATTGTTGTTGTGGTAACCATTTACACCACATACACCACAAACACACACACCACACTCACCACACACACACAAAGACACGTCTTAGTTAACAATTTATAAGTACAATTACTGAATTCTATTTGTCTTTTCTCTATGTTTTTATTCTTTTGTATGTACCATTAAGAATTTTAGTCAACCCCTACAACACAAGTATTCTTAGTGTAGGGGTTGCGCACTTTAATTTGTAAACCTTAGTGCTATGATAATTATATTTGTGTTCCTATCTAAATTTGTATTTAATAAGCGTAAATAAAGTTTTTTTTTTTTTTTTTTTTTTTTTTTTTTTTAATTCTTTACCCGTGCAAAGCCGAGCGTGTCACTAGTAAAGTACGTAGGTAGTATTGTCATGGATATTCTGAAACAGAATACAGACAATTTGCGAAGGCTGGAAATATCCGATACCGGGATCATCCCGCTACGTTTTATATTGTGTCACCTCACACTTGTATTACTATTATGGATTTAGGATCATATTTTTCCCTGGGCAAGTTTCCTCTTATAAATCAAAGGAGCAAGGATTTCAAGAGGTGTAGAATTGTAGATTCTAGAGTATAGGTGAAACTTTTATGTATATCTGAATGATGTAGAGAACCTTTTTTTTTTTAACTTACCCAATCATCTGTAAACTTAAATTACCTACAAATACGTAAGTGTGTATGTCTATTTGTCTCTCTGTGCATCTGTTACTCCCTTTTTGGTGAAAATTAGTAAAGAGATATTAGTATAATATAATATTGTATATCAGGACTATCCTATGTTTATCCTGAAGTTTTATCCCGGAAAATATTGTGCTACCCACGCGGAAGGAAATGACATCCCAACGAATTTGCGGAAAACATACATCGTTACATTATATTAAATACATTATAATATATAATGTAATCTACCTTCTACACGTAATTATTGTAAGGTGGATATAAAATAATAATTTATTAGATCCAGGCTAACATTTCTTCCGGAAATAATAATTAGAAGATGTATCTTTCACCGTTGTTATGTCTTTTGAGGTCTCATTAGTCGTATAAGATGAGACGAGGTATTTTGATCTCATTCTTTAACACTCGAGTCGTTTGCGTCATGGCAATTCAGCCGCTGTCGAAATATCGAGAACCACTCTGAAATTCTTAAAAAATCTAAGTGTAAAGGTCAACCGAAGGTATCGTTATTTAGGTTCTAACCACAAATCACTAAAAGTTTTTTTGACATGAAATATATCGTAAAGTCGGATGGACAGATGAACTTAGTATAAAAGTACCCTCGTCGGTTTATGCGTTTCACTAGATTATGAAACACTACTTTTTGTTTATTTACCTAAATAAACAGAAAGTAGTATTTGTGTATTGCGTATACACCTGGGTAACATAAAAAAGTTCTGCTGGCTTGGTTTCGAAGTAACTATAAATCAAAAAAAAGTATAGAAGCTTGAATCCTACTTGTAATTTTAAATCGAAGTATATCAACTGTCCTACTGTTCTGTCAGTCGTTCCGCAAACGCCTCCGTGGTCTAGTGGTATAGAGCGCGGCTCTTGACTCGGAGGTCGTGAGTTCGAATATTGTTATTTCCAAACAAGTAAGATGATCCATGCGTCGGATGGGCATGTAAAAAGTCGGCCCTGCGCCTGATCTCTCGCCGGTCGTGTCGGTCTTCCGTCCCACTGGGTTATGAGAGGTAAAGGAATAGAGAGTGCTCTTGTGTACTGCGCACCACTTGGGCACTATAGAATTACTCCTGCGTAGCTGACCTAGTTTCAATGAAACCGGCCACCGTCACCGCAACCGATGTGGGAGCTATTATTATGTCAGTCGTTGACCAATTTGATATTTTGAAGTTGCAATCAAATTGTTAATTGGGCAGCATCGATGCTATTGACATAAGCAATGCCGTGTGCTAATAAAGGCGGCCTTTTAGCCGCAGCATCCTTCGTTTATATTTTAAATGAGAATGGCCAGGTTACATCAAACATTTCTCTGTTTACAGAGCCTTGCCACGTGTATCGATTTTCTGGAATATTAAATTGCAGTTTACACAGGACTTTTTCATGGATACGCAGTAATGAACTTGAATTATCCTTTCGAGTAACAAATATACATTTTCCATAGACTTATTCCACTTTATTTTAATATAATATTTTGTTACAATTTTAATGTTTAACATGACCAGTTTCGACAAAATCATCCTCAGTTGTTTTTTCGAATTATCCTGTTCATCATCATAAAAGCCGGCTATTTTTGTTATGTTTTCATCTGAGACTTAGGATTTTAATGAAGCGATCTATTCGGACTGGAAAAAATTCCGGATAGTACACAGACACATCGCTTCATTAAAATATGGCCACGGCTATTTATTTGCGACTAATCGAAACGATTAATCGCCATCCTAACTACTATAATTAGCGGCGTTTGCGGCAAAATCCAATGTTTAAAAAAAGGGTATTGATCCACTTACGAAAAAAATGGCAGAACGGTGGAAGTGGGATTAAGGTATTAATGCGGTGACCAAAAGATTTTGTCTGACCAACTAAAATAATATATTAAGGTCATGTCTTCTCGGTAGAGATTTGTATTCCTCCCCACGCGGTACACCGTTCGTATTATTTCGCCTGTAACATAACCTTTATGCCAACGAAATAAGGATCATTCCGAAGCACTTTCAGTAAATAAGGTCAAAATAGAAACAGGTTATATTCGTCCCTATCATTAACTATCACATGATTGGATCGTATACATCCATATCCGAAGAAATGAACCGCGTGATTTATCTTTCCGATTTGCATTTTGCTACATTCAGAAAGGTGTTGCTTCGTAAAAAATGCGATCTCAATACATTATTGTTTTAATATTGGATTTTATTTCATGAAATATAGATGTAATAGGAGAGTGGAGACTAACTATATTCGTCACTTACCAGAAAGTGGTAAAACAGGCCCTAAATTTTATAAAGTTGCCGGTAGTGATGAGCAAAATTGGTCTTGGTCTTGCAGTCTTGGTCTTGGTCTTGCAAAAAATGCAAGACCAAGACCAAGACTACCCTAAGACTAGCAAGACCAAGACCAAGACTAGGTGTGCAAGAACAAGACCAAGACCGACTATGCAAGAGTCTTGCTCCATGCAAGACTCTTGCTAAAAATTTTTACTTAGTCGCAGTGACTATAATATGATACAAAATATTTATAACAATATATCTACTTGAACACTAATAAAACACTTTCACTTTCAGAGCTGCTACTTTCACAGTGAACTCTCTACAAGGAACTCGTACACACCCTAAAGTATTATAACTTATTTTTGTTACACACTGTATATAATATGTAATTGATTGTACTGTCGGTTCGACCAGTCACGACCGGTTTCGAAATAAATCATCATCAGGTGATGATGATTTATTTCGAAACCGGTCGTGTAATTTGTTAAAAGTTATAATAACATCTTAATATAGTGGAAAAAGTGCAAGAAAAGTGTGTTTTATTAGTGTTCAATATGAATTTCCACCAAGAACCGACAGTACAATCAATTACATATTATATACAGTGTGTAACAAAAATAAGTTATAATACTTTAGGGTGTGTACGAGTTCCTTGTAGAGAGTTCACTGTGAAAGTAGCAGCTCTAAAAGACGATTTTTTTTTTTCACTTTTGTATGGGCAAGGGGCCGAGCGTCACGAGTTTCCCCATACAAAAGTGAAAAAAAATTTTGGTCTTTCAGCGCTGCTACTTTCACAGTGAACTCTACAAGGAACACGTACACACCCTAAAGTATTATCACTTATTTTTGTTACACCCTGTATATCTACTTAACATGAATTTCAAGTTCTTGTGATACAGCCTGGACAGGCAGACGAACAGGTAGCGATGTAATGTGAATATTATGTAACCATGCACTTAAACTAAAAATTTGGGAATATACTGGCGGCCGAAATGGAAGATCTTCCAACCGAGAGACAATCCGAAAATCCGGCCAAGTGCGAGTTGGATTCGCCCATGAAGGGAACCCTTCAGCAGCAGCAAAAAGGTTTATTTTATGAAATTAAAAGGTTTTTGATTTATTTTTATATTTCAGTTGCTTTAATGAAAGTTGAATTAAGGTTTACCATTTATGACGTATAAAAAAACTACTTGCTAGTTCTCGTTAAAACCAATTTTCCTTGGTAGTTTGTATGGCATGTACAGCATATTTTTTTTAGACTTATCATGCCCCTACTTTAGAAGTTCGAGGGGGGGGACACAGATTTTGCCACTTTGGAAGAGTCAAGAGTCTGTCTCGCAAAATCAAAATCTCAATATGATTTCGAAAGACCTATCCATACTCCATAGATAACCTACACGCATAGGTTAGATGAAAAAAAACCTGAGAGGTGTCAAGAGACACCCGGAATCCAGATGGAACGAAGTTATTTCTTATTTACAAAAAACCTGTATTCACTAAAAAAAACAAAAAAAAAAGAAAAAGAACAAAAAAATCATAACGGGCTTGCTTTCTATGTGAGAAAGAGAGAGAGAGAGAGAAAGAGACAGACAGAGAAAGACGCGCACGCCGCACGGCTTACAACTATAGCAAAAAGCACAGATATAGATCAATATAGATACCGCACGTATCTTGATCTATGTCTGTGGCAAAAAGTGTCAGTCATAAAGTGTTTTTACAACTTTTTTCGTCTAGCCCCCTTTCGCAACGCACGTTAAGGAACTTCTTTCCAATTTTTGTATCAAAATCTTAATGCGGTTCACAGACTACACCTACTTTCCAAGTTTCAATTGTAAAGCTCTTATAGTTTCGGAGAAAAGTGGCTGTAACATACGGACGGACAGACAGACAGACATGACTAATCTATAAGGGTTCCGTTTTTGCCATTTGGTTGCGGAACCCTAAAAATACTCTAGAAGAAATCCGAGGGAAAGTTCTTAGTTTTCAAAATTTTTATTTTTGAGGACATTATATCCGCCAAAATTATCAGCCTATGTTGAGTTGGCTCTCGACGTTTCATTAGTATTTTCAATAAAAGATAAGATCATGTAGCTAGTCTAAGTAATTTAGGTTTGAAAATGTTTTTTGAGAAAATTAAAACGTTTACAAAAAGTTTCGAAAAATGTTTGCAAGAGTCTTGCTTTTTGCAAGACCAAGACCAAGACTAGGCGTGCAAGACCAAGACCAAGACCAAGATCAGACAGATTTGAGCAAGACCAAGACCAAGACCAAGACCAAGACTGGTCGAGTCTTGGTCTTGGTCTTGCTTTACTCATCACTAGTTGCCGGTCGTATTTTAATAATTTCATTGAAAACTCATAATAGAAATACTAACAGATGAAACAGGGGTAGTTCCCGAACAAGTGGTAAGCACCATTTTAAAGACTCTACATCCAGAAAGAGTATTGTGCTGAATGTGCAATAACAATTTTGAATACAAATATTTGGAGTTATTTTGTTGTTAGGGATATAATCATAAAAATAACAGATTTCCGTAGTCAATTTATTACTTTGTGTATTCTACTGTATAAACAAAAGACGCTCTTTTTAAGATAGACGTGCTAATCGTGCAATAATTCAGGTGCTTCGAAAAGCAAACCTCCACAAATACATGCAGATATTATCAAAATCAATTACCATTACTATCTCGTTAGATCTGAAGTATAGATCCGAAATCGGACGACTTTAATTACGGGAAATCCGCTTCCAAATTTCAATTCGAATAATTTGACCCGAAATTTTGTTGGGATTTGAGAAAGGAACGACAAACTTTTGTGTAATAAAATCTTTTTTGTATGGCCTCCTTTATCGTACTTTCGTCTCGATGTATAGACAAAAACCCAGAAGGTATCGAGGGACTACCTCGGCTATTCTTAGCGATGCTAGCCGTAATATAAAGTCATTCGAATCGTTCATATAAAGCTAAACACTAAAGGAAAAAGTCATCGTTTTTTGTAACTTGTCATGGCTACAGATTTTACATTTATAAAGCTAATGTTAACTCGCTTAAAAATAAAGAATAATAATATATTCAAAAAAACATATTGTGAAGACGTATGTGAAGTAATAATTTAAATTTTATAACATAACAGCAATTACTCTTTTTTTTTCTTATAATTTGAACAAACTTCGTAACTTACCTACTTAATCATCTAGCTTAAATATATCTAGCTACACAGAAAATTCTCATTTTTTTATTTCAGGTCATTTTCCCCGGTCCTGAAGCCTCCACTGCAAAATACCATCAATTTTCAAACTATAATATATTAGCTACCCATTTCATCCACTTATGTCTTCATTTTGTAGAATTGTAGTTCGACTTTAACTAATATTAACGCTATCGAGTAGAGTTTGCTTCACGAGAATTCTATTCTGTTTGATAGGATCGGAAACGAATCAATACCGCATTAATGCTGGATTAACGCCTTCGTGCTGTAGTTTAGAGCACGTGGCTTGGAGGTTATGGATTGGATTCCCGCGATGGAAACATATTATTTCCAAGTTTGGTTAGGACAATCCAGGCTGATCACCTGATTGTCTGACAAGTAAGACGATCCATGCGTCGGATGGGCATGTAAAAAAATCTCTCGCCAGTCACGTCGGTCGTCCGTCCCACTGGGTTATGAGAGTAAAGGAATATTAGAGAGTGCTCTTGTGTACTGCGCACACACTTGAGCACTATAAAATTACTCCTGCGTTGCCTGGTTTCAATTAAACTAGCCACCGTCACCGAACCGGTGTGGGAGTTATTAATGCTGGATTAAAACTGTGGAATTGGGTGCACATTTCACTAATCTGTGCTACCAGTGAAGATCCTCGTCCTACGAATATCAAAGCGTAGAGCCTATTATATTTGGCGAGCACCCGAACGTTGCCTGCTATTGGCATGTCGTGCGGCGGTAAATAGTTTCACGGAACCGGGGATTGACACCTCATTTTACTGAAAATTGAGCTAAAGATGCGTAAACGAGAAAATTTTGTCTACATGTTTTCTCGATGTTTGATGGTTTATCTCTTCATCTCTTCTTCATTTTTTCTCGTGTAAATCTGTCGTCAAAATCTATCGATATAATGTCAAAAAATGATTTCGATATTATGTCAATATCGACAATATGCGCATGCTAGACGCACTGGCCTTTAGCACGTTTGTGTTGCACTAATGTTAGAATTTTGAACTTAAATTTTTGTATATTAGTTTTATGTAGTTGTATTCGTGATGTTATTCTACACGTTTTTTATAGATAATTATGAGTCTTAAAATCTATTCATTCTATAATATTATTATTAAAAATCCAAAAAGATGTGCATCTGTCTATATAATACCTGAAACCGCTTAACCGATTTAAAATAGTACAAGGAGTCCCGCCAAAAGACAAAGGATAAATTTACCTACGCGGTAAATACATTAACTTCCAGTATAAAATTAATGGCTTAATGTATATTCTACAAAAGTACACAATTTCATTTAATATTAAAAAAAGCAAGATAAAACGAAGCACGTAGATAAAGTTACAACTATGTTAAATATTTTACACCTAGAAAATTCATATTCGTTGAAGTGAAAGCATTTTTATAGTAGTTGCGAACTAAGCGACGATCGAGTTTCACATTAATCTGTTCAATAGTTATCGACTTGTTACAAAGTTACAGTGATACTAACTTACCTATAACTTATACCTAACTTATGTTAGAATTAAGTTTGTTTGCATTAAGGCTCCGAGACTACATCGATTTGTAACTAGATGTTTCCGCGCGGCTTCGCCCGCGTAAATTAGATATTTCACAGACAAATTAGTCCACAAAAAACAGCCTATGATCCTTCACGCGGTCTACTCCTCATCCGACCCAAATAACAGAAAAATTGTTCTAGTAGTTCGTGAGATAAGCCCTTTCCAATAATTTCCCCCGTTTTTCCACATTTTCCTCTATTTCTTCGCTCCTATTAGTCTTAGCGTGATAAAATATAGCCTATAGCCTTCCTCGATAAATGGACTAACACACACTAATAACACTGAAAGAATTTTTCAAATCGGATCAGTACTTCCTGAGATTAGCGCGTTCAAATAAGTCCTTTCAAATAATTTCCCCCCGTTTTTTCCACATTTTCCTGTATTTCTTCGCTCCTATTAGTTTTAGCGTGATAAAATATAACCTATAGCCTTCCTATATATATATATATATAAATAGGCTATCTAACACTGAAAGAATTTTTTAAATCGGACCATTAGTTCCTGAGATTAGCGCGTTCAAACAAACACACTCTTCCATATTATAATATTAGTATAGACTCACGGAGATAGAGATAAGCTTTTTTTATAGAGGAAAAATGTACATGCATACTGTGAGCTGTGGGACGACAAATTTTGTTCTGTTTGTGACTTAATAAAATGTATTAATTCTTTAAACTTTTGATAAAGTTAAATTAACTTGTAATAATAATTTTACAATTATTTAACCTTTAGAAAAGTTTATATTGGTAATAAAATGGTTTCATACAGAGTCATACAATGGATTTCAAACGAAATGTGTATGACGTTCGCCAATATGACAATATAAAGCGAATTATTCTGGAATCGCTTCATTTACACTCCATTAAGCACTTTTACGACTTCATTATCTCTCTTTACGACGACACAATGTCAATGAATTCAAAATATTATGACTTTAAACTACATTTTACACTCGAGTTTTGTAAAGGCATTTTAAAGATGACTTAAAATTACATTTTCTTCTTGAAAGTTCAAGATAATATCAACTCGATGTAACTCGTGTTCTAACTATAAGGGAACACCTAATGATTCTCAAACTTAGTTTTAAGCAGTGTTTTTAACCTGTGGGTCAGAAGTCAGGACATCCTAGGAGTCGCGAAGCTTCTTTAGGGAGGTCGCCGGAAGTCGAGAGCTACATAATATTAACTATGTAGTTCAGTAAAAAACCATAAAGATGAAAAACATTCATATACATAATATTTAGTATGAAAAGATAAAAAAGCAAAGGGTGGGGGTTGCGAAATATTTTAATACCTGGGGGGTCATATCTTAAAAAAGGTTGAAAAGCACTAGTTTTAAGCAATGTCTATTTTGATCCCAAGGAGTTTTATTATCATGACGTAATTTCTCTTGGAAACCGTTTGGTATCTTACAGCCTTTGGCTGTATGATACCGAATACTGGCAAAAGTGTTTTTTGTTGTTCATTCAGTAAACTCCGCCCACGCTGTATTAATTACCTTCAGACGTTTCTGGAGCGAACCCTTTAAGCCTTAAGGTACTCGAATTGGAAATGTAAATTACAGGAGAAACGAGATGAGCAATGTCTTGGTAAAATTTTAAAGTAAAATATTATAATTTTCAATACCAAATGTACCTTCGCAATTTCGTTCGACCGGAATTTGTTTATCGGAAACAGTTTGTTTTTCCGGGACAAGGACTATTCCATTTCTTTCTCCAGAACTCAATCTTTATCCCAATTTCATCAAAATCTTTTAAGCGGTTTTAGCATAAAATGGTAACAGATAGAACGCAGAGTTGCACTTATAATTTCATACAGTTTCATGATTAATGAGGTAGATTTTAAAGATAACCTTTAAGGTTTTAACTTTTAACTCAGACGATTTATCAATTTCATGATTATTTTATCGCTACCGCTTTTCTTTTGGGAAGTACTTTATAGAGTGCCGATGGACAAAAGATTTCGACATTTTTGGTAGCTAACTTCCCTGTCAAAACCAGGGCAACTTGAGAGCCTTGAGCGTCAACCACCCCCTAACCATCACACTGAAAATATTCACAGCTGAACATATAACCTCCTCCTTTTTGGAAGTCGGTTAAAAATAGAATAACGTCGTCCAATTTAATAGTATAGAGTCGAAGCTGTTAAAAACGATAAGGCCACCAGCCGAGCGTTTGATTCCACACGTCCGACATATAAAAACATTATATACACAACATACCTCTAACGTTATACCCCTATAAAATGGATTAAAGCTGCGTTCGCACTTGACGACCAGCAAAGTGATTTTGTATAATATCTGTTACGCTTAAAGATCGAAAACGCTCAGTGACCGGAAAAATAGCTCACAACGCGTTCAGTTCCAATAGCATGTCAGCCACGAATTTCGCTATATGGTCTTTCTGTGATTGCCACTACGCGTCGTGCACGTTTTCATTAGAGAACACGAATTTTGCCATGTGGATGTTTAACCGTGACCACAACGCGTTGTGACTGAGCATTTCCGATCTTTGAGCGTAACAGATATTCGAGAGCGTAAATTTTGCAGAAGATAGCTGATATTATGCAATATCTGCTGGCAAACCCTTGTTGACAACGTAATGCGAAAAAAACATCTATCATCTTCGTCTTACGGGGTACATTAAAAAATCACAAGCAGTGATATAGCTTTGTGTTGATAAATATGTTGGAATATGTGTGGCTACCCCAAATTAAGATATTTCGACCGAGTGAGATTACATGCTCGGTCAGGCCGAAGTCCACGTGATTGATTTCAGGTATCGTATGTATTATACCGAGTACCGACGCACTCAGAAAACTTCGCTATCGCGATGCAGGAATGTGGCGCTAATTGTTGGTCTCAATCAAAGTAACTTAGAATTTCTTCTTGACAAAACTAGCTTCGTTTTAATCAAATGTCAATCGCCTTCCAAAAAAATAAACCTTTTTAGCGCCATAGGCATAGGGAGCCCTATTCTTTTCGATGAAAGACAAAAAATAGCCTGATCGTCATAACAATACTACGTCAGGTCACAGATTACTAGAGGTAAATAGTTACTACGTAAGTCAGGTTTTGCACAATGTGAACGCGGCCTAACACCGCATTCATACTGCCCCGCAAGATTCAATTTAGATTCGAAGTCGGTACGTGATTTGGCACCTGTGCTCGTAATTAACCGCATAATTAAAATTTATTAACAAACACCACATATTAACCCTTATGTAATAACCGTAATCTCACCTACTTAATTAATGTCTAAGATTATAATATTAATTTATAATTGGGTCCTTTAATTGCGGAGTTAATACGCTTTTATTCTAACCTACTGGTTAAGATAAAGGCGTATTATGGAGGTACTGTTTAAGACAGTATTATACGGGGAGACCGATGCATCTGATCAGACTATCGCAGGCCGACTAGACCTGAGGACGAACGCATTTCTTGCATTCTTATAATATGTGTAGTGTGTACGCCAGTCTCGATCAGCAGGCGATCCATGATTCCCGTTCAAAACGGATTAGAAAACTTAACCGTGCGGTCATTGGTCAATGTCTAGCGCGGCGAGCGTTTATTGGATGTCACTCGATGAAATTTCCGAATCCGAGTCGAATTGCGCACTGTGAATCAGAGCCCAGTGGCAATTTGCTATACTAAAAATTGACGTAGTCGGTATCAATTAAAACTATAGCTTAAACTCATGGTAGAGCTATAACAGGTTGATCCGCGATCAATCCGACCGGATCGATCCGCCTCCCCGTAGGAGGTCTTATTCAGAAGAAAAATTACCAAAGTTTTATTGTCCGTAACATACATTTATTAATGCCAAACGTCCAACCTCTATAAAGAATATTTTCCTCTGATGTAGTTTTTTCTATTTTTCAAATGAAATGCGGCCTCACAAATGCCAGGTTTCGACCCGAGTGAAAGGTTCTGAGGGCTCTTGTTGAGATTTTTTTAAATCTTGTTATACTCTTTTGCGGCTTGATGCTGGGCACTTTTTATTTGTTGTAGAAATACGCCTTAAAAGTAAAAATACTTCGAAATCGAAACTATAATGTTTATTGAATGGACCAATGTACCTTACCTTCATGCATAATGCCCAAAGGCTAAATAGTTGAATGGATTTGAATACTTGGCATACAATTTGTTTATATCTGGATAAGATACAATTACGTTATCTTGGCAATCGTGCGGCTTCCGTGGCTTCTTATCTACAACTAGAAGTAGACTTTATAGTCACAGGTAAAGATGGGAGAATTTGGCATTTTAGGTTTTTAATGAATATAGGCATTTTGCTCATCTCTAGTCACAGGTATTTTTCAGGCGTAAACATAGACTCCGTGGGTGTTTTAAAGTTCGGGAACCCATAACAACCCACTGAGTGCCAAGCACTCCTTAGAAAAGACGTCAAGAAACAGATCAATAGTCGCTTTACAGGGATGGGCGTTTCATTTATGTTTATCAAACATTGTAACTAGGTACTTATGCCTTGCCGTGTTGGGTACCTTCATTATACAAGGTGTAACAAAACTAAGTGACAATATTTAGGGTGAGCACTGTGTATGTGTTCCTCGTAGAGAGTTCACTGTGAAAGTAGCAGCACTGAAAGACCATTTTTTTTCTTTTGTATGGGCAAGCGCTGCAGCGTCACGAGTTTCCCCATACAAAAGTGAAAAAAATATTTAATCTTTTAGCGCTGCTACTTTCACAGAGAACTCTCTACGAGGAACACGTACACACCCTAAAGTATTATCATTTAGTTTTGTTACACCCTGTATAAAGATAAAACAATGTCTGTCTCGGAAGGTGATTACTACGCATCTTGCTACAAATAAGCAACAGGTGTTTGACAGCAGACTATGTGCAATATGCCTGTAGCACTGCATACGGTGCGTCCACATTTGTATCATTTGCGCGATCAGATCTCCGATCAGATCTCCGTCGCGATCATCGTGCCGTATCAAGTATGCGTGTCATAGTGTGGACGCCTATTAGATCATTCTGCCGATCATGCTACGCTACGCGGTTAATAGCGATCGGGGCGTATCATGATACGCGTATCATTTTGACACGCTTCGATGATACGCGACGGAGATCTGATCGGGGATCTGATCGCGCAAATGATACAAATGTGGACGCACCCTTAGCTGTCGCAAGATACGTAATCGCTCTACGGGAGATAGACAGCTTATAAAGCCATTACAGGAGCAGACGTTATTATGGCGTCATGCCGCGAATTCGCAATTACAACACAAACGGACATCGGACAAAGGATGCGACATAATAGCGGGAGATAAGAGGCAATCGAGGGACGAGTGGCTCATAAAACACTCACAAATATCACCGGTACACTCCGAGCTAGGGCTCCCACACATGACTGCGAATACGGATTGTATTTGAAAGATCTGCGAAAAAATATTCCAAATTTAAATTTTAAAAAACTATCGATTTCGTCGTTGCAAGTTGAAATGCGGCTAAATATGTTTCACATGTGTTTTTTGTTCCAATAAAGAAAATAAAAATAAGTGCGCGCACATAATGTAAAAGTGTGTGTCTGTTACTTTACGCTTTGAATCATTGGGAAATTATAGTTTTTTTTCATGGAATAAATCACCAGTTATTCGTTACTAAACACTAATTCATCATATTCAACGACGATATACTAATATGCAAATTGTCACACATAGTCTCAACTCTCAAATCAAGAATCAACTTTTAAAATAAAACTAATACTTATTTAAAAAAGATAATATAGTGTAAACTGCTATAAAAATATTATAGCAGTTTACGTAATATACTAAACCATAGTGTTTATATTTTCATAACAGCAGCTAGGTATGACTTATGAGGCAATGCAGAGACAAGTGAGTCATACAATACATAACACCCATACAAATATCGTTTTGGCCTAATTTTACAAGCGTGACTTTCCAGTTTCAAGTTCTTCATTTATAAATTATTGTTAGAAAAGTAATTACGAACAAAATATCCACGTCTATAGACAGAGCAAAGTACTTTTTATTATTCTGGTCTTGTGTTTCTAACTTTGCATTTGCCCTTCGGTAAAACAAAATTAGAAATCTAAAATAAGAACATGTAATTACACACGGGGGAAAAAATAAAATACAGAATAACTTTTTAAACAAACATTACCGTAGTCCTTGAAGTTAATTTTCTCGCGTCTTCCTACGTATACATTATTAGTCTGATTAACAAGTGCCATTTTCGTCAAAACCTGACACCTCATGCACCGAAAATTATGATTTTGGTCTCATTCGATTCGGAATACCATCTAGAACATTCTATCAAAATTCCAAGAGGGGCTGAAAAAAAATGCAATAGTTATAAACAATTAAGTAAACATAAAAAGAAGGGTTTGGATTTTTTTTAATATTTCGAAAACTATTTGAGATAATCAAAATTTGAAAATAGATCCTTAAAGAGCAGGAAATTTCCTAAAAAAATTTTAGATCCTGGAACCTTACCAATAATCCTTATAGCTTTAAATGAGCGGCGAAAGTAACGGTAAAAACGCGTAGTTCGGGTTTCGCCTGAATTGCCGCAATCTGCCACGCGAACTAAAAAATATATTTTAACTGATTAAATATTAATATAAAGAAATAAAAAAATTGGGTACTAAGTAGACATATCAATAAACAATAATCCGTCAACAAAAAGAAATTATCACAATTCGTTTAAATGTAATGCTTTTGTTCATTTGTTAATAGTCACCATTTTAATGTTAACATAAAAACGCTGATTATTTCTAAACAAGAAATCTAGAAATTTTTATTATTCTTTTGAGCTAATCTTAAAAGGACTTAGAAGAGATATCCAGTGGAAAAATTCAATAATTTTGATTTTTCACTTTTTTATCAACAATCAAAGGCATTCATGAAATTTTCATGTAAATAAAGAAATTAGGGTTTTTTCATCAATAAAAATGATTATTTAAATTTTATTAGTTATAAATATAAAAATATATATTGTTATCTGGCTTCTAACAACAACAAAACAAAATAATAACAATAATTGGATATAAAAGTACCGTAATTGCTTTATTTACATGAATAATTTTGGAATGCTTTTGAATGTTAATAAAAAAGTGAAAAATAAAAAAAAATGAATTTTTTCAACGGGAATCTCTTCGAAGCCCTTTAAAAGAATAATAAAAATTTCTAGATATCTTGTTTAGAAATAATCAGCGTTTTTATGTTAACATTAAAATGGTGACTATTACCAAATTAAGAAAAGCATAATAATTAAACAAATTGTGATAATTTATTTTTGTTAACGGATTATTGTTTATTGATATGTCTACTTTGTACCCAATTTTTTTTATTCCTTAATATTAATATTTAATCACTTAAAATATTTTTTTAGTTCACGTAGCAGATTGCGGCAAATCACGCGAAACCCGAACCACGCGGTTTTACCGTTTAACTTTCGCCGCTCAATTAAAGCTATAAGGATTATTGGTAAGGTTCCAGGATCTAGGACTTTTTTTAGGAAATTTCCTGCTCTTTTAAGAATCTATTTTAAATTTTTGATTATCTCAAATAGTTTTTGAAATATTAAAAAAAACAAACCCTTATTTTTATGTTTACTTAATTGTTTATTGCTTTTGCATTTTTTTTCAGCCCGCCTTGGAATTTTGATAGAATTTTCTAGATGGTATTCCGAATCGAATGAGACCAAAATCATAATTTTCGGTGCATGAGATCAGGTTTTGACGAAAATGGCACTTGTTTACCAGAATATATCCTACGTATTATGTAAGGAATCATTTGAAAGAGCTATTTTTTAGGTTTATACAATGTATTTACAAAAAAGTAACAATTTTGTACTATTGTACATGTCTGTTAAGCTTAAGGCTCTTACACATTTACTAGCAGCATGATAAATCCTGCTAAGATTGTTGCTATAACAATTGCTGATTCATATAAGGTAAATTTGACATTTCATATACCTACGGCTACAATTATGCAGAAATAGGTACACAATGTATTGAATGGATACCGCATAACGTATTAACGTTATTCAAACATCCCAAAATACTCATTTGATCAATTGCTGCGGTTGATCTAACTGAAAGACCCACTTAACATGCGTAAATGAGTATCGGTAATAATTTAATTAAAAATAAAATAATGTAATTTATTTATATAATTATACAATTTACAAGCTTTTAATTATATACATTAGAAAGTTTAATTAGAAAATACAAATTATACCTAACTTTTCCTTATTTGTAAACTTGAATATTCTGAAATGAAAAAAGTATTTTATTCGGGCGTTTCTGGTTTTACGCCTTCATGATACTAAAGATAAGAAAATCCGAGCCCATTTTATTAAAACTTGTTATCATAATAACTGAACCTACGTGGAATAAATACTGACTGATGTCCTTGTAGAAACTAGATAATATTTTTCAGAAAAGGAGGTTGTATCATATAATATTATAAAGAAATCTTTATACAATATAAAAAGAAATTTCAGGTAAGACTTACAAAATATTTTATAAGCTCATAATAATTGTAATCCTTTAAGTACTACCTCATAATTCACAGAGAATTATTTAACTAAATACGTTTATATACTAAGAAATCTTTATACAATATAAAAGAAAATTTCAGGTAGGACGTACAAAATATTTTTCAAGCTCATAATAATTGTAATCCTTTAACTTTAAGTACCTCGTTATTCACAGAGGATTATTTTACTATATACGTTTATATTATACCTTTGATGGGGCAGGGAAAACCAACTTTTCATTAGGAATGTTAGTAGAGAAGCCATAACAATATCGTCTGCGGACTCCTTTGTCTATGCCGAAGGTAAAACTTTTACTGTTAGAATATTATAATTTAATTTATTCTTACTGCTATTATTTCTTTTGTATGGGAATATAATATGGGTATCTATACTAATATTATAAATGCGAAAGTATCTCTGTCTGTCTGTCTGTCTCGCTTTCACGCCAAAAGTACTGAACCGATTGTAATGAAATTTTGTACACAGATAGTCTTAAGTCTGAGAAAGGACATAGGCTACTTTTTAACTGGACAAAGGGGTTGTAAGGGGGTGAAAATGCGTAAATTTGTTCAAATTAAGTTAGTTCCAAATTCATAACAGATGGCGCTGTGCGTCTCCTACATCGCGCTATTGCTTACACAAACGACTTTCTATAAGAGGTGGTATCATCCTATATTACCTTTTCGATTTTTTCGATTATAATTAGGTAGTCTTTTACGTTATTAAATAACTCAGTACTTTATCTATGCAATGACGTAACCTTAAACCTATCAATGATAAATAGTTTATGGGTAAAGTTGTGTAATTGGGGGGCTGAATATACTTTAAAATATGGCATAAATAAAGTTTAATTTAAAAAAAATGAAATAAGTTATGTGCACACTGCACAGCTGTTTTGGGTGTTTTGATTTAAGGGGTACCAGGGTTTTTTCATAAAAGCTTTTGACACCAATTTTGTTGACATCGCGCGCTATAAACTGAAGTCCACGCGGACGAAGTCGCGGGCAACAGCTAGTATGGTATAGTCTAGGAATTATTATACATATAATATGTAGAATTTAATAATTTGACGTAGGACAATAATTATATTAGATTATATTAAATTAATTATAGATTTATACAATTAATAAAATACATTTTTCACGTCTATAACTTTCCTAATTATTATTGTAAGACGTTAGACGACTTAAAAACAAAAAATGTTAACTGCCAATTAGTTGTTTAATTATTTCGTCTTCATAATATTACTATAATACTGCTGTCCCGGCAAATGTTGTTTTGCTATATAAAGTATTTAGCTCATATTATTTTATTGAAGTGACTAAATAAGTATGGCACCATGGCAACGTCCATCGCTATCTCGTGACGTCACACAAACAATAGTCGCCGTCAGTCTCGAGTTGTAATAATTTACTATTATATTTTATTCAATAAATGCACTTATCAATATAAAAAAAATAGCTAGTAGCCGATTCTCATACCTACTGAATTGCATATGAAACGATCAGTATAGCCGTTTCGGTGGAGTACCGTTACTAACGTTGTGAATTTATAACAAATAATATATATTTTTATCAATGAATCTCGACGTTTACTTTTAAATAATCTGTCGTTTGTCAAATTACAAGTTAATAATCGCCATCGACATATTGAATGCGTTGTGCTATCTAATTTTATACTGCGAAGTACCGAGTTCGTTCAAAATTATCTAAATAATAAAAATATTATCCACAGTTGAACATAAAACCTCCTCCTTTTTTGAAGTTGGTGAAAACCCCGCAACTTCCTTGCGAGTTGCGTCAAAGTTCGTTTATCGTACAGTAGCCAAATTTTATTGAAATTTAAAAACTATCCCATCTCCCATTACCTTAAAATTGTCTTCAAACTCATCAAAGTCGGTTGAATTATTACGTGGAGATAGCCAAACTGAGTATTTGTATCGGCAGATTCATGACGGTAGGGCGCGCTTGCCCATATAAAACTCAAAAAAAATTGCTCATTCAGAACTGCTACATGCACAGTGAATTCTATATTATAAGAGATAGATACACACCCTAAAGTATGATTACGTAGTTTTGTTACACACTGTAGATATTTTGATTACAGTCAAATCCCAAAAGTTGTATTTTGTCAGAATCCCATTAGTTTTGGTAGAGCGGAGTTTAATCGAACGCGTCGTATCGCAGTGTATAATTGCCGTAAATTGATATTCGGCTCGCGTCCCGCACCAAATAATGCGGTTTCGTACTAAACATTAATTATATTCGATAGATAGAGTATATTCATTAATATGAACATTGAACACTGTTTAGATAATACGATTATGTCAAATAGATAAATCTAGTACTGTTAGTGCCTAGTTTAGCGGGAGTCCGTGGGGACGCTGATTTTTAACCCCCGACCAAAAAGAGGGGTGTTATAAGTTTGACGTGTCTGTCTGTCGGTCTGTCTGTCTGTGGCATCGTAGCATCCAAATGGGTGGACCGATTTTGATCTAGTTTTTTTTGTTTGAAAGCTGACATGACCGAGAGTGTTCTTAGCTATAGCTCATCATCATCAGCCTGTTCATTGCTGAAATATCACGGTTTATCTGGTTCGTGATAGGCTGATTAGCAACTTGCAGTCGTTTGATGGGTTTTATATTTTGCATTCTGATTCGTGACACTTCTGAATATAATATACACATTACACATATACACACAGACCTGGTGGTGCAGTATCAACTGGTAATCAATAGGATACCCAACTCCTCACCAAATTAGAGCAGAGGTTTCGTGTTTGGGCTCATTTTAATTGCGACAACCAGTAAGACGTACATAAACAGTAAATATATGCATGCTGCTGCTGCAGCATCACCTGGATTCTATAGGAGCCCAGCTCCGTATGAACCCAAAGTGGAGTTTTCATGTTTGGGCAGTGGGCTCATATTGACGGTCTCATCCAAGAGGACATATTTTATAGATGGTATTCATTGGGATATGATCCAGTTGATAGGAATTATTCTTCACAAGCTTAAAAAGCATAAAATTAAATTAAATTAAGAAATTTAAAAAAACCCCCGCCAAAAAACTTTAAAAAGTAAAGAAATAATATTTACTGACTTTAAGTTTAAATAATTCCTAAGAGTAAAGTAATATTTTAGTCCATAAATGTTGTCAAGGTGTGTCGGGGGACCGCTAATGTAGATGTTTGATTTCACATAACATTATAGTTTAAGGGTCAGTTCACAACGACCCGAATTGAGAGAATCAGCGACTATTATGGATATGGGAATATACAAAATGCAAAAGTCAATGTTGTGGTAGTTTACTTGGCGGTCCCCCGCCACACCTTGACAACATTTATGGACTAAAATATTACTTTACTCTTAGGAATTATTTAAACTTAAAGTCAGTAAATATTATTTCTTTACTTTTTAAAGTTTTTTGGCGGGGATTTTTTTAAATTTCTTATTGAACAGAAAAATTGTCTTATGTCCTTTTAGGGCTCCAAGTTCCTCCATACAAAATCTTATAAAAACTGATTGATCTGTTTCAGTGTAAAGAAGTTACAGATACGATAAAGTGAATGTGTTCCGATAAAACACAAACGAAATTATATTTTTTATAAGTAATGGCTGGTTTACACGTATTAAGTTGATAAGTAGTTAACTAAATTTTAACTTAATTTTAAGTTGTTAATTGCATGTAAACACAAAATTTAGTAGCAAGTAGCAAGTTAAAATTTAGTAAGTAGTACTAAACTAGATGACAATTAGAATTTAGTTACTACTTATCTACTTAATACGTGTAAACCAGCCATGAGAAACAGAATATTTGTCACATTTTAATCAATTTTAATTAGCGGACTGTCAAAATTCGCGTGACCGGGCACCGATCCAGCACAGTCATCGCATTGTCGGTCATTTGATGTGTCACGTGGTGTGACGTCATAGTAACTGTTACGTAACGATGACGACAAGACCCGCCCACTAGTAAATATTTAGTCATTTAGTTAATAACGTTTAGTCATGCCATGTTACGCGTATCGTATGCAATTAAAGATCAACGTATGCAAAAGCTACAACTTCTATAACAATTTCTATTCCTCTATAACAGGGGTTCCCAAACTTATTTTGTCTACTGCCCACTTTGAGAACTAATACCTTTACACAACGCCAATTTTTTTCTGGGTCCCACACCGGGCGGTGTGGGACCCAGAAAGACCTTCAGCGCCCAAAAGAGGGCGATATCGCCCACTTTGGGGAAGGCTGCTCTATAAATACCTGTATTTTAAAGATTTTATGACAGGAGTTTATTTTTTTAATACCACTTTTGATCAGTCAAAGCATTAACGAATCAAAACGCGGTTAATTAGATAATCTTTTGTCAAAAAACTTCAGAAAACGGACACGGAAAAGTTTTCAATGGACTTTGGAGTAACCACGAACCACGTAATAATGGTGAAATGCGTGATGCCTATTTCATTACCTTCCTTCGTATCGTTACTTTTTCTGCTGCTTGATTAACCTATCAAGCCCCATAAGAGCACCGGTGATGGCGACCGTCCGATGATCCGATCCGTGATAGAAGGATTAATGAATATAAATAATTTATCCATAACTAATATTATCCTCTTCACGCCCAAACCGATTTTGTTGAAAGGATATCAGGCATTCGGGTCTAAAAAAAGCAGCTAGAACTAAGAATATCCCCAATAGCTAGGCCATTTTTTTAAGTTCTTAATATGGCCTAGCTATTTTAAATAATCCTAGGTCTGGCCGCGCACCTTTTATTTTTTAGACCAACATTGTATCTAAATTGCCTGATCTCCTTTGGTATGCAGGTAGTTGTGGGCGTCATCTTGTTACTCTACACGGATCTCAATAAAAAAGAAAATGTAAATTACCAAAAATATTTTCGTCGTGAATACAATTTTTTTATTTAACAACATACTTTGTTAAACTCGCAACATATCCATTAAACTATTTTATACCTAAGGTATGATACACACAATATATGGTACACACACAAGACTTTAAATTCCGGAATTTGTTATATTTCCGATATTACGGTCAGAAGTCGTGTCCCACTTCCACAGCACCATGGCAACCCCAATTTGTGAATTGGAGGGGACTTTTCGTGAAATTTACCCATTTTGAGCCGCGAGAACGAAACAGCTTTTACTTACTGAATATAAATTTTAATATAATTAAAAAACTTAAATTATTTTAATAATTACTAGAAGCTATTAGTAACTAGTGACTTTGTTGTGCTAAAATCCTTTTTTCTCGCCGCTACTGTACATTTTTCCGGGTTATAAACTACCCTATACCCTTCATCAGGTTTTATTCCGCAAAACAGACAGATAGACAGACAAACAGAATACCGAATATTGTTTATTTGTCCTTGTAAAGAACACTATAATATAATTTAATATTTAATGAAAATATGGTACTTCTAATATGAAGATTGGGGCCAGGCATTCTACGCCATATTATTAATATCGTCCTAAAAATTATTTTCTGCTGTTCCAAAAATAAATACAATTCATTATGTTGATTGAAACATCTAAATTCGTTTAGAAATAAGAGCTTTTATTTGAAATCTAAATAATTATGCATAGAATATTTTGAGCCGTTTCAATGCTTAGTCAAAAGGTTTTCTCAACTCAAGTTTGAGAAAATCTCATATTTAGGCGGAAATTATTAATAACTAATGAAAAAATGTTAGTTTGTGAATCGATTGCTTAAGCTGATAAGTCTGTAATTTGTGAATCGATTGCTTAAGCTGATAAGTCTGTACATATACAGGATGTAACAAAACATAGTGATAATACTGTAGTTAGTAGTAGTTAGTTATATATAGACACTGTGAAATTCATAATATAGTATATCGCTTTGTTTTGTTACACTCTGTACATACAAGTAAAGGGGAAAATATGTGCTTCAAGATTAGGCGTGACTACGAGTATGAACATGGCATATTTTCAGAGGTATTCGTTAGTACTGTAGATATGTGCATATGTACATAAATATCGATATGTCACGAGTCACGAGTCATGACATACAAATTCTGAGCGATCCATCCCGTGACCCCTTCCGGTCACGTACTAATTTCGACACAGCCAAGACTTTTAATCACATTCAAGCTTCTATCAGACCAAACAGATCCTGAAACGAGCTATCGAAGTTTCTAAGGGCTCCCGTACACGGGCCACCGGCCACAACCACAAAACGCCGCTACCGGCATATTTCCTGTAGTTTTCATACATTTTATATGGACTCGCCGCACGCGGTTGACGCCGCGCCGGTGACCGCTACTTTTGTGCCTTTTCTTGATTGTGGCGGCGTTTGTGACTGCCACGTGTGGCCCGTGTGCGGCGACACTAAAATCAACAGATTTAGCAAGGCTGTATAATGATACAGCCTTGTTAAATCTGTTGGTTACAGCATATTTGCTGTAATATGTGGAATAGAACAAGCTGTCCTACAGCTTAGAAAGAGAAAAGGTATGCTTAGAAGCCTCAAAGGAAGACATTTCGACCAATCGAGGTGATATGCTTGGTCTTCTACATACTAAAGCATAAAAAACTAGGCCTTTGCATCCGTTGTGGATGATTTATACAGTATTTTCAGAGCGAAGTAACCGCTCCTCAAATACTGTAGTGCCTATCCGATTATAATGTTGCCCAAGCGCATATGGCATTCTCGCAACATAGTCGGCCTAGTCCAGAGGAAAGATCTAGTCAATACGTCTGGGACCAACTATGTGCGTTCCTCACGATATTTTCCTTCACCGTATGAGCCGTATTATGTACTTGAGATCAGAAAATGTCTCATTGGTACACCGCCTCCACCCGGGATCGAACCTGCACCCTCTACGAGTGCGAACCAAAGTCTATCCATTAGGCCACGGACGCTCTTTACTAAAGCATATAAATAATAATATATTTCCTAGTCATAAAACAGTCACTGCTTCCCGCATCTATTTATTCTCATAAACGACTTACACAATACTTATTATCCTCTCATTCATTCTCCTTAAGCGAAAGTTCTCATATATTTAATACAACTAGAACATTAGCATAACGGTATTACTATTTTTATATTCATATTTTTCTCATGAATTATACAACAATACCTAGCACCCGTGTCTCTGAAATTGCTTGCCTAATATTTTAGCACTTTAGGTAAACAAGGCTGGGTCGCCTAATTATACAGGTGGCTCTTAGACTAGGTTAGAATAGTGCTTCTCAAACTTTGCGGTATGTAGGATATATTAATTAACATTAAAATCCGACACCTTTGTAAAAATTTGTAAATTTTGAAAATTTTGTATGATTACTTGTCATACAAATAGCACATGTATTTTTTTTACAAAAAGGATCTCGGCACTAACACAACTTTTTAGATAAGAATTATGAAAGTTAAGCTTGTATTATAAGTGAGTAACTAGAAAACGACACATTGTGTTATAAAAACTTGTTTGTGCTACATGCATGCATAAAGTTGCTAAGTTTTTAACTTGGTACCTACTCGTTTTTTTTTTTCATAATAATTAATGTTATTCCCTTTTTTTGTTTGAGTTTGCGTTTTAGCAGAAACAGAAATCTATTTCTGACCGATGATCGATGGTACATATCTAAAATCTAAATGATACAATGTAATTGTAAACATCTGTTTCATATGAGCATTCTGAGCTTTACATGAGCATTCTAAAAAAGTTTGGGAAGCGCTGTTCAGGAGTGTTATGAAATGTGGCCTCATAAAATCCCCTAGGGCGACGTAAATTTACGTTCTATTGTGTTTTTATTGGGCGGCCGATGCGGGACCTGGCCCTTTAGCCAAGACATTTTCTTTATCGCTTTTTTATAGAATTGCCGAACAAAATGTTCCATACATTGACATATGAGTCGATAAAATAAAGTCGACATTCGACTCATTATCTTTTCATACATTTTGATCGGCGATTCTATAAATAAAGAAGAGACAAAGAAAAGTACTTGGATACGTCTGTACGTACCCATAAAATATACTCCTAGCCTCAAAAGACACTGACGTTCCCACAATACCAATTGACCCTTTTAAAATTTATTGAACAAGCTTAATTCTTGCCCTTTTTGACCTTAATATTAATTTTTGGACTTTCTGGGAAAGGTCTTCAATGATTAAAAGTCAAAGATTCGATGAGCTTTTTTGTAAACGGGCTGAATATTTACTCCGTTTCTAGGCTTTGCTGAATGAATACACAAATGTTGTTTTTATTGAGATACTATAAGAACTTTTTCTATGGCATCTACTTTTCTACTTAAAATAATCGGCCAAGTGCGAGTCGGACTCGCGCACGAAGGGTTCCGTACCGTTATAGAGCAAAAATAGGCCAAAAATTGTGTTTTTTGTATGGTAGCCCCCCTTAATTTTTTATTTTATTTAAGTATTATTATTAATTATTAAATAACAATAATATTTAAAGCCTTCGTGAAAGTTTCAAGTGCCTACCTCTTATCATCATTGATTACGAGCAAAAAAGGCTAAAAAAATGACGTTTGTTGTATGGGAGCCCCCCTTAAATATTAATTTTATTTTTATTTTAGTATTTGTTGTTATAGCGGCACCGGAAATACACAATCTGTGAAAATTTCAGAACTCTAGGTATAGCGGTTCTTGAGATACAGCCTGGAGACAGACAGACGGACAGACAGACGGACAGACAGACATCGAAGTCTCATGAATAGGGTCCCGTTTTTACCCTTTGGGTACGGAACCCTAAAAATGGTTTTCATACAAATATGTTAAGTGCCACTTAAAAGTTAAACAGTTTTTTTTTAGTTAAAAAGTTGTCTTTCATAGTATAACTACGAGTATAGCGATGTATATTGATTTTATTAGTAAGAGCTGGTAAGAGCAAGGAAAGCGCCATATTAAACGAAAAATATACAAGATGTTTGTGTAAACACCGTTGTCCTTGAAACCATCAAATGAGCCCGTCAAAATGAACAACATTTTTTATGAGAACAATGCTGGGAATTAAAAAAAAACTGTCTTCATACCCATACAAATTGCCCATCCGGGCATCCGTATCCGTATCCGTGTATAAACAATAAACAAACAATGTCAATAAAACATCGTTACAGTATAAGCCTATTTGAATATGCGTGATATTACCACACCAGTTATGACACCACAATTATTCACTGATTGAGATTTATATCTCATATTATCACCATCAGTATCAGCTCAGCATGGCGATATGACTTTTTTGTCTGCAGTTTACATAATGCTAATAATAATTAATTTCCAAATAAGATTGTATATTCTCCGTCTATAGAATTTAATGTTGAAAATCATTTTGGGAACAAATATTATTTTCATTCTTTAATATTGAAGTCACAATATTATGCAGAATATTGCTAATACAACACGATAAACAGGTACAAGCATACAGCTACGTCTTCTAGCATGTCAAATGTATGAACGCTGCGCTGTCATCATTTCCATATTCACTTACGGGAAGTAGGAATATTTGACAGCTACGTAAACGAACCGTTTATCGAATTTACACTGCACAGTCATAGAAATGTGAGGGAGCCATGTGGGAGCTGTCATAACTTTTACAGAAACATTTCGAAACGTGGTTATGGGATGATCCTGCTTATCCCACTGAAAAAATTCGATTACGTAGCTGTCATTCCTACCCCATGTTGTTCATTTTAATGCCAATATCTGCACATTACGATATTTATTATACTTAGGGCCTGTTTTACCACTTCCTGATAAGTGTCGGATAGGCTATTCACCATTTAACTTGTCAGATAGAGTATGGAGAATCTATCAGTTGTGGATAGCCTATCCGGCACTTTATCAGGGAGTGGTGAAACAAGCTCCTATAGCCTCTTACTAAAAAATCCACAATTTATATACAGATAGTACAGTTATTTTATGTTTTTGTCTCTAAATCACTTTCCTAACGACCGGTACGTTCGGAAACCAGCTTGTCAAAATGGTTTTAATCCTTCAAGCCCCATAAGAGCACCGGTGATCGCGACAACAATAGAATACAATAGCATTTCCAAGAATCCCCGATCGAAGCATTGAATTGAAGTATTATTTTTACAAGTTCGTATTTTCATTAGATATAGACTTAGTTTATAGTGAGGCCCTAGAATATTTTTTTTTGTGATTACTAACAAGCAAATTTTTTGTGAGTAGCTACATTTTGATAAAACAAACAACTTTTTTATTTTCGAAAAATCTCGAAAGTCTAGCTAACAGAGATAGAAAGGATTTCATACTTCGACTTGATGGTCCTAAAATATGGATTGTTTCATTTGTAGGACAAGGTTACTCTTAAATTAAATTATATATAACTATTAACCTACTAATATACAAAAAATCAGCTTTTTAGGGTACGATAGTCAAGCAAGTTTTGTTGATTACAGAACCCTAAAACGGAACCCTAACCAGCAGATTTTTTGTATATTTGTAGGTTAATAGTTATATATAATTTAAAAGTAACCTTGTCCTGCAAATAAAACAATCCATATTTTAAGACCATCAAGTCAAAGTATCAAATCCTTTCTATCTCTGTTAGCTATCACTTTCGAGATTTTTTGAAAATAAAAAAGTTGTTTGTCTTATCAAAATGTAGCTATGTACTCACAAAAAATTAGCTTGTTAGTAATCACAAAAAAAATTGTTCCAGGGTTCCCGTACTATTACATTTATAGCGTAGTTAATATGTATAGCTTGCTATGTACAAAGTGATTTAATAATATATTTTTGTTTCCAGCCACGGGGAAGACCTAATCGTGACGCCGTTCGCGCAAGTGCTGGCGAGCCTGCGGAGCGTGCGCACCAACTTCCTCTCACTCACCAACGTGCCGGCGTCCAAGTTAGTATACTGTTCTCAATTTATTATGTAGCCTCAAGGGTTAAATCAGACCGCAACCAGGCCTGTCTCACTTCCATACAAACGGCGCAAAATTGCCGAGATATTTACCTACTATTCTGGAAAACAACCTAATTTCAACCTTTTGCATTGCGTTTAGCGTTCATAGTACAATAACTGTCTGCCGTCTCGCTTCAATCTGCCAGGGCTGTCAAGCGAGCGGCGCGGCGGCGCGGGGCCGGGTACTATTACTTTTGTATCGCAGATGCGTGCGTTGCGTCATGCATGTGCGACAAGTCGAGCGAGTGCCAGCCTATCGAGACTAGTCCGGTGACCGGACGCTTGCGTTTATCATACCTAAACTCGGGAGAGAAACTTCTGTACCGTAAGGTACTAATTATGTCTTCTGTGCCGCAACGGCCAACACGACGCGTAGATATGCATTTCTAAAATTGTATGGATTTGACAGAGAAATGCATCTACGGGTCGCATTGCGGTCTGAATTGACCCTAAGTCGGGAGTGCCTTATTACAGTGGTTGTGGTCGCTAGATCATAAGGCAGTTTGATTGCGCGGAAAACGCGGCGGATTTGCGAAGAAATTGCGGATCTCGCTTGTGCCACGTAACTGCTCAGCCCGCAAACCGCTAGTATGATAAGACCCTAAGGCCCAGAATTAGGAA
Source organism: Polyommatus iphigenia (assembly GCA_963422495.1). Taxonomy (NCBI): domain Eukaryota; kingdom Metazoa; phylum Arthropoda; class Insecta; order Lepidoptera; family Lycaenidae; genus Polyommatus; species Polyommatus iphigenia. The sequence continues at coordinate 23,180,651 of OY730187.1, read as the reverse complement.
AATTTGAAACACTGAAAATATAACCTTTAAAGAATACAATAGAATTGAAAATCAAAACAAAAGTTTGTATTTAGTTTGCGTTTCCACCGGAACTGCGTTGCGAGAGATTTGTTTTTAAAATCCTGTTGAATCGCTGCGCCGAGCGAGGTTATGCAAATGTAGCAATGTAGCGCTTCTATTTGATCGATTGGAACGCTTCGGTGAAAACGCATCCTTAATATTTATCACGAGATTATTGTATTACATTATATTGAATGTACTGAAACTTATATAAATATACACTTTTCATACGAGTACACTTCTTGCAAGTTCCACTTTATTAATATATACAAGTTTTGATACAATTGTAATGTTTTACACGATCATTTAGCCCAGATTTGCCTAGATTTGTAGCATGAAACTTAACAGCAGCAAACGACAATCACTGACTTCTATGAACTTTTACGAAATTCCCTTCGTAGTTTACGACATGAAGTTAGCAAGAGAATTTCACAGAATTCCATAGAATCCAGAAGTTTCGCTATGAAACGTAGATTGCTGAAGTTTCATGTCATCCGCTACCAATAGGGAATATAACGCAAAGGTTGGAGCAAAGGGCGCTACTAGCTCATACAGTAAATAATGACCCTGAGCCATGTAAGGCCAATCTAACGGGAAAATGCTTGTTATTCGTTTATTAACTAAATAAATTAAGAAAACAAATTATCAAGTAATGCTCTGTTTCATAAGGTATCATATTGTGAATATCTTTTTAACCTAGCTTCAATAGCCATTCAATAAACTTAAGTTTTGCTAAGCTCTTTCAAATGGCCTTGCAAGGAACACAGCTCCAAACAAGGCCAATGCTATACATCAGTTGTTTAACTTGAAAATAGAGTTACAATTATTTATTTATTTGCTTTTACTAAAACGACATTATAATTTATTTCAATTAAGCAACACATTAAATGCTCAATATATTCATATCATCTAAAAAAACTATAACGAACATTCCTTGAACATCATCTTATAACTAAGAATATATAAATGGAAATTCTTAAAAAATAGTAGCAATGAGTATCACATTGACACCTTATAACTAATTGCCAATGCGTTTTATAATACAATCAAAAAATTTTTAAATCTAAAATGGCCATCTTATGGGCCCGTTCTTTATAAGGCCAAAATGTTCAATATGCGTGTATAAGTTTAATAGTCCTAATAAGTAAATATGTTTAAAAACAACATTATTTTAATTGTTACGGTATGCATTTATAACTAAAAATAACTGTTTATATGTTAATTATGTTTAGATGTTCCTTGTAAAGTTTATGTTCCCTAGCAAGGCCAACTATCAAATCTTTGGTTGGGCCTTATAAGGAACCACCGGCCTTCCTAGGAACATTACCAATATTTTAACGTAAATCGAGGCATAAGTAGATTTTCTTTTATTAGTACCATACATACGAGTATATCCCTATACGATAATGCCCTGCAATGAAATTTGAGATAGATATAGGTTATGTAACTAAAAACTAAAGTTTTTCAGGGTGCGGAAATTACAATTGTAGCCTCGACAACCAAAGTCTACAAACAGTGAGATCTCACTGCCACAATAGCGGCGCGATCGACTCGCCGCCGCGTTTGTGGCCATAAGTTTGATGGATCTAAGTGTGTAGTAGAAGGAAAATGTCTTTACATGACGATAACTGCGACTTTTTGATAGTTGGCCTTCAAAGGAACATGGCCTTACATGGCTCAGGGTCCTTAATCTGACCAAAATCCTACATGTTGCAAAAATATTGACTGAAACGTTTTCAAACGTCGGAAACAAGTTTTTCTTTATTTCTATGCTGGTGCTGCATTTAGCATGATAACATTGCAGTATTATATCCTAGTACCTTTATACGATATGCTGTATCCCAAAACAGTTAAGCTTTACAAGAGACTTTCAAAAGTACAATTATGTACGTAATGACCTTATTTTAATGACTCCCTTAATAAATCCGGGCGTAATTGAGAACTTGTCACGTTCTACGTTGTAATTATTCACTCCTCGAAACCCTGTGATGTTCGCTTTGTGTCGGAGATTATCCCCTCAGATATTCCAGAGATCGTGTATTTCACGCACGACTGTACGTTTTCATTATTTTTCTAAGGAACGACACGAAAAATTTTTGTGCGAGGGAAATATTACATCTCATTTATAGTGAGGCCACACTGCTCTGGTACGTTGCGATGCCGCACGTAGCGTCGACGGAACGTACTAGGGGTCCACCGCGGCTCCACCTGTACAGCTGTGAAACTCCGCCGAATGTGGCTTCGCTCTTATGCGATGAAAAATTCCTACACTGATGGAAGAATTTTTGAAATCGGTACAGTAGTTCCTGAGATTATCGCGTTTCAACAAGCAAACATTCTCTTTAGCTTTATAATATTAGTATGGAATATAGATGATGCCACAGATACGTTGCGAAAACGCACTTCAATAGAATACAAGACGGTGACAGCGCAACTCGTTATTTTTTTGGCAGCTTTTCTGTTGGTCCTTAACACCACCTTCGACGACGGAACGAATCAATATGGTATACAGAATGTAACCAAACAAAGTGATAATACTTTGGAATGTGAATGTGTCCCTTAAGGTGGTTCGTTTCCCATACGAAAAAACAATCGACATTAATTAGCTAATTTCATACTATTACTACATAAATTTATATGCACATCTATTTATTTTGCAATACCATTCCCGCGAAATATATTTAAAATTTTCACACAGAAGTCACGTTTTTATTGATTTTTTTATAAAAAGTGACATTTGTGGCTTATGTCACTTTTTATAAAAAAAAACAATAAAAATGTGACTTCTGTGTGAAATAAAGTATTTCAAGTATATTTCGCGGGAATGGTATTGCAAAATAAATAGATGTGCATATAAATTTATGTAGTAATAGTATGAAATTAGCTAATTATTACTTCGATCGCCAATAGGCATGATGACTATTTTTTTTATTGGTAATTGAAAGCCCCTTAAAAAATAGAAACATCGCTGAAAGAATGACTCTGATAGCTTAAAAATTCACCAAGATATGACAATTCAAACATCTCATAAAATAGACCTACCCGAAACGCTCCATACAAAGTGCTACGAAAGAATGACGTCAATCTTTCGTAGTTTGTACGCATCGAGAGAGAGTTTTGTTCGGTAGGTATATTAAATATTGCGTTTATGAAAGTGGTTTTGTAACAAAAGTTGCTTTTAATTGCATAAGTTATCGAATGGTATACAAATATTAACAAATTTAATTGAAAAAAAATCGACTTGATTTTCCAACTTTGAAGGCGCATAACAAAAAAAAATACAAATGCTGTCGAGCTGAAATTTTGGGAACACTTATTTTTTATCGTGATTTCTTTATTTTATTAACAAAATTCGCTAATTTTTGACCTTGTCATCATCCCTGTTCTTGAAATCTTTTGTTATCGCGGCCCACTTGGGCCTTACGGGGATTGATGGGTTAATGTCGATTGTTTTTTTGTATGGGAAACGAACCACCTTAATTAGAGTTTATTTTAAAAGTAGCAGCGCTGAAAGAGCAAAATTTTTTGTTAATGGTACAGGCAAGCGCGCCGGCGTCATTAATTTGCCCACACAAAAGATTAAAAAAGTTACTCTTTCACCGCTGCTACTTTCACAGCTCTGTACAATTCACAGTCATCTCTACACAGGGGGCTCATACACATCCTAAAGTAATATCACTTAGTTTTGTTACACCCTGTATAATATGATAAAATATGTATCCGAAGGCAGCCGCAACGCACCAAAACGCAACGCCACATAATGTGGCTTCGCTCTTATGCGATGAAAAATTCCTTTGTCACTTCGCTCGCATCAATGAAGATTTCTGTACCATCGTCATAATGACTTGAACTTGTATTGTTCTTTTGTGCTGCCAGAACATTAGTGCTAAACTGACAAAACCTTAAAGTTACATAAAAATACATGTACAAATACAAATTTTAACTGCGTTTAGCGCAAGCGAGTGAAAAATGTTCGTAAGTCGAAACTTTATGAGAGTATCTATTTATTGTAAGATGTTCGATTGCTTCAATATATTCGTAACTTGTTGGCTGTTAATCAATCCAAACTACAACAATGTGTCAGCGGGCCAGGGAGACGATCAATTTTATTGTGCAATATCACGTATGGTGCAATATTATTGACCATCTAGGGTAAATATTAATAGCCTTTCAATGTTATTGTCAAATAAGTTATTCAATAAATATTGTTCAATATTATTGTAGGTTTAGGGGGCCCGCTTATGCAAATTTAGGATCACAAATTGCGTCATTTTCTATCATTATTTTTAAAGGGGTTTGATCACTAGTTGACAACACTCCCTTATTACCTTCATGAAATGTACTTTCCATTTTGTAGAGAAAATGTAGAGTTAATAATGTCAGTCAGGATTTGCGACGCGTTGATTACGGCGCGGTGGCGGATTTAGGTTAACAGGCAACCACTGGTACAATTAATATGGCCACTGAAATGTAGTCTAATTCTGTGACTTTGTCGGGTTAAATGTACCCTTGTGACTATATAATCGGTTACAATTTATATAATGATACCACTTTAAATATCACTTAACCGTGCGATAAAGAAATATTACATTGTACGATGACACATTTATTTAATTGATTTTAATTTATTTTTGTTAACATTACTTGAGGTGAATTGAAACGTAGTATAATATAAACGTAGTACATTTTCGGCAACATAATATTATACAAGATGTCAACGTAAAAATAACTAAAGTGTATTTGTTTGGAACAAAGTTGTTAAATTATAGACAATAATATTCCAAGTCAGCGAACTGCAGTAAAAAAAAGATTTCAATTACTCTTTTGTAAAAAATAACTTGTAAAACCGGTTTTTTTGTATAAATAAATCAATAACCAAATAAACAGTTGTCATTTTCCTCAACAAATCAATAATGGTATTTTAATCATTGAGTTTATTACTTTGATGAATGTTACTGTTATCGTCTCGTTCAGTTTTCCTCAACAAAGTAAGACGTTTACTATTATTATTAAAATGATATATTGTTAATATTAATAGCATAATTGCGGTAAAAAAATATTTATCTATACATTGATTACAAGGCTAAGTTTCTTCAGCTATGAATTATGATCTATCGAAACTCGTTCGAAATTATTATCCTTATCTTCAAATCGTATTTTGTTAGTAAATATAGAAACAAAGCTACTGCTAAAACATAACATACGCCTATTAGGGTTTTTGTTATGTTCAGACTCTATTGACACAAAGTCTAGTGACAGGTGGTAGATAGAAAAAAGTCGGAAGATTGTTACAGTCAGTTTTAGAAAATAGGAGTCCATAAGGGCTGGTTTACACGTATTAAGTAGATAAGTAGTTAACTAAATTTTAACTTAATTTTAAGTTACTAATAAGTAATAGCATGTAAACACAAAATTTAGTAGCAAGTAGCAAGTTAAAATTTAGTTAAGTACCAAACAATGAAATTAGAATTTTGTCACTTGACACATTTTGGGCAGGCACTTCAAATTAAGTTAAAAGAACAATGGCCAAATCGTACCAGATGATAAATGGCGTCCCGATATGCCATTGGTAGCAAAAATTCTCTAATATTTTAAGGCATCGAAAAATATTAGAAATGTGTCTGTAAATAGCCACAAAAAAAAGATCAATATATTTTAGTTTCTTTATGTTCTGACAGCCGGCGATTATTCGCATTCGTTCTATTTTTTGGGTAATACTCTAGGAAAAATTGAAATAATTAGAAACGAGATCGCCGAATATTCACTTGTAGGCTACACCGCAGTCGGGAAAAAGGTAGTTCTTAAGTCTTACCTCAAAAAAAATTGTTAACGTTATTAATAATTGTAAAAAACCGTGGCTATTTAGACATAATTCTCAAACGGAATTATGTTTAGAGCATAAGAACAACCAAATCTAACTATAGTTTATTTTGGGACATCAAAAATAAAAGTCGAGTCCAGCTCCTATACAAATTTGGCCATGATTCTTTAGTTACTACTTATCTACTTAATACGTGTAAACCAGCCATAAGGCGGCGCTTCGTGAGAGTCAGGATGGGTATGTCTTCTAGCGGCAAATTAAATGTAGGAAACGTTTAAATGACACATACTTTCCGAGCAACAAAGTACATTGATTTAATCAAGTTTATTCGTTTACAATTATTCTGTTTACATTTATTCATTATTACACATTCATAATTCAAACGAAGTGTGATGTATGCCAATTCAGTTGTTTACAAGCGACTGAGCTGAGCAAATGAACATTAATCACTCATCTTGATGTCTCTATTGTCACTAAATCACATCCCTTGGCGTTTATTGTCCTTCAATAATTATGTCCTCGCTTCACTAAACGACGCAGATTCCCTATGATTTGAAACTAGTCTATTTATAAATATGATCGTATTTTATTTTAATTAATATCTAGTTTCTAGTATTTTTTTAAATAGTTGATACAGAAGAAATTTAATAAGACATTATGATCGTGATGTTGTACTTAACCAACGCCTAATTACTGCCCCTTAACTTTTTTCAATCAATACAATTTCACAACTTTTTTTATGTTTTGCAAAAAGAATAATAGTAGTTACCTGTAAAATTAGGTCTGTTACGATCTACGCTTTTAAAAGTTGATTAATACTTTTGAGAACATCTTAAATGGCTTTTGGTTTTAGTTTTAGATGTCTAGCAGTGTCCACGTATTCCAATATGTAGTGTCTTCCTTACATCAAAATTCAAAGCATTCACTGGTTGAACCAAATAAAAGATCCCTCGTGTGGCTGTCGACGCGGAATTCGGAACCGATTCCGAAATTCCAAAAAAACGTCGAAAGTTTCGAATTGTTTCGGAACAGAATATAAATGTTCGTTCCATTTTTTGAAAGTATGCCAATTTCGATAACCTTTTTAGTGTTACAAAATAATGTAAAGGTGCGTCCAGATTAAACTTGACATTTCAAAAGCGTATTTAATTACTGTAGACTGTAAAGATTTTATAATTACGGTACATCTTAAGACCGTGTGTCCAGACTCTATCACACTAGCCTAGACGTTCCTTTACTTTTCTAACAGTTAAAAGGTTCCTGAAATTGGCTTTCTACTAAAGATGCCTCTTGTCAATGGTCCATGCTGGCCCACTAAAGGCCATCGCCATTGAATAGACTCACGATACTGATACGACCAACGTCCGCCATCATACAACATTACCCAGTCTACACAATGGCGATGGCTTGTAATATGGGCCAGCAATCCATAGACCATATTGAAGAGGCACCCTAATATAAAAAAATCTCAGAGATCATTTTGACAAATTCCAAAGAGATAAAAGGACGTTTACGTTCATATCGGAATTTCTGTGTTAAAGAAGCAATACGCATAATCAAGATTATTACGCGTCTTCCGGCGCACTTTTGTTACATTACCGTGGGGAGCGATAAGAAATTTCATTATTCCGGTCTCACGGCTCGGCCAGACGTAATTTTGCGTTATTATTACAATCCGCACGTACATTTTATAGCGGTTTGTAGGACGTTTCAATGTTTTAAATGTTGTGACTCTAACGCGGGGTTTAACTGTTTTGGTAAGCTATTTTCAATCGGAATGTACTAAATTGGTAATAAATTATAAACATTTACTAAATTGTATTAAAAAATAATGCTCGTTGAAATGTTTGTCCTCTTTGCGGTCTCATAAAATGTCATAAAACGCATATTTTGAACAACAGAAATTACTAATATAATATTATGTAAAAATAACAAAAATATCGTTGAATATTTATTAAAACTTTTTATCAGATTTTCAAATAATAGTAACAGTGGTGTTCTAACATGAACGCGGAATAAGCTGAGTCTGCAGAACTAGTATAAGGCTATTCTTTGAATTAGCTCTTCGGTTCCGTTGGCAGAGCTGTAATTTCCGGTGCAGATCCTTTCTCACCACTGATTTTATATCAACTACAATAGAGAATTTGTTCTCAAGTTCTCACAGTTCGATCTATTTATTTTATTGTTTTGTATTTGCTTCTCTAAATCAATAATTACTCACAGCAAAAGTTGAAATAACTTTCAGCAAGAGATAACAGACAACTTGTAACTTGTTTCTGCCTAACAGAAGTTCAAGCTTAAGCCGTAAATTTAAGTAGTATATTTTATGTATTCGAATTATGTTTTAAATCAGTTTATCTTTTAAAAACTAAAGATTTTATCATTATATTTCAGATCCAGAAGATCATCTGGTGCTGCCGCCGTTACGCCGCAACCAAAAAACTACAATCCTGGAGGTAAGAAGGAAATGAAATAACTACATTAAAACTTTTGCAAACCCCTGAAATACCCTGAATTATCTATAAGAAAAGGATAAAGATGTTTTAGGAAAAAAGTTACGAAGAAATATATTTCTTGCCTTACAAACTTTTAACAATACATAGGCGTAGCTACCGCTGTATCCTCTAACTTCTAAGTTCTATACCTAATATCATATTATTGACCCGGCAAACTTTGTTTTGCCGTATAAATTATTTTTAGTATCAATATAAAAAGTAGATAAAAACCTATTCACAGGCCTAACGAATGTTAAGGAACGAACGAAAAAGGCCATACAAATTTTCATTAAAATCGATTGAGCCGTTTTAGAGGAGTTCGCGCACAAACACTGTGACGCGAAAATTTTATATATTAGTTAGAAGATATAAAAGGCTCTAGACTTCATGGGTCCCAAACGTGTGAAAAAAGGACCCTGAAAAGTTTAGAATACGAGTCCCACCTAGGGCTCGCTACGCTACTGCTACGATAGTGCTACGGCCTACGACGCCATGGCAAACTCTATTGCTTTTAAAAATAATAACTGACCCGGCAACATTGTTTTGCCATATAAATTATTTCTAGTATCAATATAAAAAGTAGATAAAACCTATTCTCAGGCCTAACGAACGTACATACACTATTACATTAAAATCGGTTGAGCCGTTTTGGAGGAGTTCGCGCACAAACACTGTGGCACGAGAATTTTATACATTAGAAGTATATAAGGCGTGTGTAAAAAATGGCCCTGAAAAATTTTGAATATGAGTTTCACCTGCTCGCTACGCCACTGCTACGAGAGTGCTACGGCCTACGACGCCATGGCAAACTCTACCCTTTGCTTATAAAAATAATATAAATAATAGTAGTAATTTGATACCTTTTCTCTGGAGACAATTTTGTATGTTATGGTCATAAATTGCATTATCTTGTATCATATTAGTCCCCGTAGGGATTTACTGTCTTCGCTCGATTATCGCTTTTCGCTCAATATTAAGCAGTAAATATATTAAGCGTGGCTGATACTTTCAGATACAATGTAGCCAACTTGTTATTGTCGACAAAACTTCAGACCAATATGATCCTTATTGCTTCTATCGATTCCTCGATGAAAAAGTTATCTGTTTTACAACGCAAGGATTGAGTTAGCATACATTGAGGTGGGAACACCTGCGACGGAGTTATCACGTGACTGAAATAAACAATAAAGTACATTTTACTTTGCAATTATTGAGCTGGAATAAAATAACATGTAATAAAGTTATCAGGGAATACAAAGAAATCAAATAAAGCCTATAGACTTGTATGGGTTTACAAGTTTTTTAAGTCGATTTAAATTTTCTATAAAACAAACTTTATGTAATAGTGAAATTTTTGAATTGGCAAATTTCGGACCTATGATTATACCCGACAGCGTTTAGGGGAGAGTTATGTTTTTCTAGTGTATATTGTATGTTTGATTACAGCACACTAACCTTGATTGTCGCATTTGGGATTGACTGCTATTATAAGCTATTCGTCTTGATCGTGGGAGTGACACTAGGTACTATCAAAAAAGTTTATTCCTAGGCAGATGGCGGACCTAAGTAATTTGGTCGCATTGAGTCAAACCCATCCGACCGATCACAGCTAACATTGAATTGACATAAGCCGACCACATGACCTAGGTCTGTCAACTGCCTAGGAATCAATTTCCTCGATGGTACATTTAATTATTTTTTTTTATTAATTGTTCATGATATTCAAAAAAATCTATTAAGGAAGATCGGCTTCAAAATAAACAGAAGCTACTGGAAACTGATTGTGGTTATCTATATCGTAATCCATTTCGTTTGATAAAAATCCGCTGATTTCAAATTTAGTTCAAAGAATTTTCTCAAACTGCGCATTACTTTTTATGGTGCGCAATTTTAACAAAACTTGTAAACTCGGTATCGAACCGCACGCAATGGTTAAGGAAATTCCTGCTTCCAACATAAACATTTTTAGTTGAAAAATTGTGTAAGAGCTTATAATAAAAATAATTTGATAGTCGATTTTGCCCGCAACAGCAACGTTGGTTTACACTTTTCACACAGTACCTGCTAGTATATTTTTATGGGCCTGAGGAGTCGGGGAAAAAATACAAATACTTGTTTAGCGTTTTAAGCGTGAAGACAGTGACGGCCCTAGGGGTTGGCGAACAGGATAATCGCCCCGGGGCCTCGCGCTTGCAGGGGCCTCGCAAGGTAATTTCTTAGAAGACAAAGGGCCTTGCAAAGACCTGCCGCCCAGGGCCTCGCAAAGACCTGCCACCCAAGGCCTCGCAAAGACCTTCCGCCCGGGGCTTCGCAATGGGTGGCCGCCACTGCGTGAAGAAGTAGATATATGATTGACAGGCAGACAGCTCTTAGTGCATTAAATATTAGTATTGTCATATCTGCCAAAGATATGACAATACTAATATTCAATGCGTAATGCAATCTTCAAGCTCAAACCGTTGAACCGATTTTGCTAAACTTTGGTATACAGATACTCTGTGTCCCGGGAAAGGACATAGAATACTTTTTATTCCGGAAAAATGTACGGTTCCCGCGCGAGAAATGAATTTTAGTGCAACGGAGTTGGGGCGTCATCTAGTAAATAGTAATTAATTCCTACACTAGCATACTAGATGGCGTTGCAGTCTTTCTTTATTATTGTCAGTACTCAGCTGTCTTTTGTTTACTTTAATTAAAACTTTGTAAACAAACATGAGTAAGGTCAATGACTTGTTTTTGACATTCGTAATAAATTATAATGTTTTTGAACATAATATTTCTTTTAGGGTTTCACATTATAAATTATAACCTCAGGTTGTCTGAAAGAAACCGTTTTTAGCGGTAAGACCATTGAGATAATATACACTAGGAGAGAGCCTTATATCGGTGTATAAGCGTCAAAAGCGTGTAATGTTATGTCCTACTTACTCGGACATAACAAAGGAGCCGGTCTGCATATTTCATGTAATAAAAGTGTTAATAAAGGTTTTTAGTGAACATTTTATGCTAGATATTGTTGAGTTTTGTGGTTCCACTAAATAATAAACCATAAGAATGGCCAAAGAATGCCTCAAACACGTGGATTTAACATTAAATACGTAAGTTTTGAACAACGTTTTTTGGGCTTTTCAATCGGTATTTTTGTAAGGTAAAAAGATAATTTATAGGTTTAATAATCCCTTATTCGTGCTATATAAGGCATTAGTGCTAAAAATGTCACATCAATTAATAATTTGTCTACAAAAATTGCATAGCTTTTTACGTGTGTTTACGGATTCTCGTTACTTGAACTATAGTTTATCGATATCATGAACTAAATAACTTTCTTTTCTGTATAATAATGTGCTTTGAAATGATCGACAAATAGAAATATTCAAGAAAATAAACGCACACTACTTGTATGAAAATAAGCACAAAATGGCCACGCGATGACGGGCTAAGGTTACATATATATATATATATATATATATATATATATATATATATATATATATATATATATATATATATATATATATATATATATATATATATATATATATATATATATATATATATATATATATATATATATATATATATATATATATATATATATATATATCCTTAATCTGTGGGTAAGACCGCTTATTTGTACGGATTCTTTTATTGTTTTATTTTATATTCTTATTAATTTAGTTTTTGTACAAATAAAGATTTTTTTCTAACCTAATATTTTTTAAATGAGTAGTCATTTTTAAAATAAGTAGAATAACAAATCTTAGTTTAACCTTAGTAAATATAGTTTTTCTTTTTCTTATCGTAGTACTAAAAAACATAAATTTCACTTCATTCTCTTATCTCTATGACTAGGTATATGAATTATGATAGGCAACGATTATAGGTAAGTACACATGGTTCGGCAAGCAAGCTGTCCCAATTCCCAAGTACTTGATTTATTTTAATATCTTCAAAGCCTTAAAAATGTATCACACATATGTTTTATTATTACGTCTTAGAGCGCTTACAGACGAACGGCACGTGTCGGCGGCACGCGTCGGCGGCATTCGACGGCAGACGACGGCACGTGTCGGCGGCAGTTGACGACAGTCGGCAGCACGTGTCGGCGGCAGTTGACGGCAGCCGTCGACAGTTTATAACGCTTGCAGTTGTGACGTAACGCGTAAAGGTAAGCGTCCACAGGTCGGTATAGTACGCAACGGACGTTTCGCATCAGACGGATATTTTTTTACAGTACGTCTCACTGTATCGGCAGCGTACGGATTACCGACTAGCTAGTATGTTTATCTTCAAATTAGTCCAAACAAAGTTCCTAAGTCAAAATTTCTGCTTTCGACTTTTCCATCCATATCCCCCTTTTGAGCATTCTTTTACTAGGCTAAACAGTAATCCGTACACTGCCGATTCAGCGGACGTACTGTGAAAAAAATATCCGTTTGATGCGATATGTCCGTTGCGTACGATACCGACCTGTGGACGCTTACCTTGCGGGGGTACGTCACAACTGGGGGCCTACCACCACTCTACTAACCGACATCGTTTGACAGATAAGAATTTATTACTTTAACGTCAAGCTAGCGATCTTTAAAAAGTTGATATTTCACAGCGGATTTAACATTGTTTTGCATTTTTTACTGTTTTTTAGTAAAATTATATTTAAAAAGTGAGTACGGTAATGTTGTTGTAATCTTACAACAAAGTGTTCTGGAAACATGATAGTTTTAGAAAAGGTCGTGGTAGGCCCCCTGCAAGCGTCATAAACTGTCAAAGGCTGCCGTCGGCTGCCGTCGACTGCGGCCGACTGCCGCCGACACGTGCCGTCGTCTGCCGTCGACTGCCGCCGACACGTGCCGTTCGTCTGTAAGGCTTCTTACAGACGAACGACACGTGTCGGCGGCAGTCGACGGCAGCCTTTGACAATTTATGATGCTTGCAGAGGGCCTACCACGACCTTTTCTAAAACTATCATGTTTCCAGAATGCCGTCGACTGCCGTGGAGTCGGCGGTAGTCGGCGGCAGTCGACGGCAGCCGACCTATTACGATCATGTTTCCAGAACACTTTTTGTAAGATTACAATAACATTACCGTACTCACTTTTTAAATATAATTTTACTAAAAAACAGTAAAAAATGCAAAACAATGCTAAATCCGCTGTGAAATATCAACTTTTTTAAGATCGCTAGCTTGACGTTAAAGTAATAAATTCTTATCTATCAAACGATGTCGGTTAGTAGAGATGGTGGTAGGCCTCCAGTTGTGACGTACCCCCGCAAGGTAAGCTTCCACAGGTCGGTATCGTACGCAACGGACATCTCGCATCAAACGGATATTTTTTTCACAATACGTCCGCTGAATCGGTAGTGTACGGATTACTGTTTAGTCTAGTAAATGAATGCTCAAAAGGGGGGTATGGATGGAAAAGTCGAAAGCAGAAATTTTGACTTAGGAACTTTGTTTGGACTAATTTGAAGATAAACATACTAGCTAGTCGGTAATCCGTACGCTGCCAATACAGTGAGACGTACTGAAAAAAAAATATCCGTCTGATGCGAAACGTCCGTTGCGTACTATTCCGACCTGTGGACGCTTTCCTTTACGCGTTACGTCACAACTGCAAGCGGTATAAACTGTCGACTGCTGCCGACTGCCGCCGACACGTGCCGCCGACTGCCGTCGACTGCCGCCGACACGTGCCGTCGTCTGCCGTCGACTGCCGCCGACGCGTGCCGCCGACACGTGCCGTTCGTCTGTAAGCGCTCTAAGAAGCCACGTAATTTTGTCATAATTTAAAAAATACAACATATTTTGGAACATACCTACACTATGTAACGACCATTCCAATTTACACACAATAATAATAATAGTATGGTGACTAACCTTGCGGCTCATTATTGTCTACAAAAAATGCACACTTTTCCTTGTCGTTTTCATAGCATAGTGACGATGATTTCGGCAATCATATTATGAAGTTGTTGTGTGTGTTTATTTTTAGCGTAGGCAAATTTAGCGAAATACTGTATATTGAGGTCCTCTGGAAATATTTCCTAAGTCGTGACAACATGATTGTCACATTTCATTACCGTTGTTTCATGTTTGACAGTCTGACAGTCTGACAGTCTGACGGGTTCCTTTGGTGCTCTGAGCGCTCTGGTACGAGACGCGTTTGAAGTGTCTTCAAGTCATGTGACTGATTTTTTTGTGATTTATGTGCTTTTTGTGGATCTCGTTTTCGAGTGGTCGTTTAATTTTAGAAGCTTGTGACGGTAATTATTTATATTTTTGCGATGTTTTTGTTATGCACATTTTCATACAATCTTTACGTTATTATGTATAAGTTTTAAGTTATAACTTGAATCTTTTTAATATATTACTTATCTATTGCTCGGCTAAGTTACATATTTTTCGGCTAGGTATTTATTAAAAATTAGATATCCTATTAAAAAATAACATTAAATATTATAACCTTAGATCCATTTAAAAGACAAAAAAGCATACAACCCAGACCTATAAAAACATACAATCTACAGTTAATGCAAAAGTGAACAATATTTAAACTGAATCGTAATCAAGTCTCAATAATTAGGTAATTAAAAATGTACAATTGAAACTCACGTCGTACCTGTAATTACACTGTACAAACTGAGCCCGATCAAAGCTAACACAATCAACACAATCTCGAGCTGTTTGAGACTCGAATTAATTTATCGACTCCGAACCAAACGTGCGTAACCCGTAATTAACAAAAAACGAATCTAAATCTACAAATCGATTTGTCTTTCATTTATTTTTATTTAATCCGTGCTTATATTATAAATGAGTTTTCCTGTTTGTCCGTCAATTCTTTTCACACTGCCCGCTGGAAGTACGGTACCGACTTAGATGTAATTTGGTATGGAAATAGGTATTAGGTACATACTTTGAATACTGGAAACGGATATTGGACAGTTTTATCTTGGAAAAATTTGTGATACCCGTGCGATAAATTAGTTTGGGGGCAACATAGTTGTGGGAAACATCTGGTGTGCCTATAAATGTAGTATTACTACTAGGAATAGATAAAATTATGTTGTTAACTGTAGTTCAAGACACTGTTTAGTAGCGCCATCTTTTATTGAGTTGTAAAACTAATACAATATAGTTTGTCACTTCTCACCATGAAGACCATTCGGGAATGAGGGTTGTGGAAATTCTATTTGCCACTTGTAGCCCTAGCACGGCGATTAGTAGAAATGCGAAAGTATAGACAAACTGGACATAAACTTAAGGTGCCGTTCCGATCTTTACCGCGGCAAATCGCGACCGACAAAAATTCAATTAAAATGCCACTTTATGACAGACTATAGTATTTGTCATAAAATACGATATTATTTGAATTTTTAGGACTATAGTCTGTCATAAAGTGGCATTTTAATTAAATTTTTCGAAAAGAAAAAAGATCGGAACGACACCTTAAGTTTATCTCCACAGTTTGTGACTATAGTCTGTCATAAAGTGTCATTTTAATAGAATTTTTCGGAACGAAAAAAGATCGGAACGGCACCTTAAGTTTATCTCCACAGTTTGTCTATACTTTCTGGCTGTAGGGGGCAACGCCCCTTTGCCTGTCCCGATCGGGACGAATTAAAAAAAATGTCTACACTTTCGCATTTCCACTGGTCGCCGTGCTAGGGCTACCAGGTGTCGCGATATTGCCGTCAGGTCTATAGTGTCAAATAACAGCAGTTTGACACGATAGACCTAACGGCTACATCGCGGCACGGTAGCATAAAGAATTTCAACAACCCTCGTTAAAAAAATGGAATCATTACAGCATCTCTAGTCATAAACAATAGTTACTAAATCGACGCCATTTAAATCTTTATTTAACGTGCTATCGGTCACAAGTGACAAAAACCCCTCAGAAAATTACACGTGTAACGAGACTTTAATAATGAAGGAAATACACACTTAGCGACATGAAGATAAAGAAAAGTGTTATCTTTCACCGCCTGTGAAATTGCACGTTGCAGGTGTTACGTCATTCATGTCGACAGCCGAGTCAGAGAGTGATCCCCACGTGAACGTGATTCATGGTTATCGATTGTCGATGTCGACAGCCACAACACTAATGCATCACGTCGATTGTCGATATAGTGTTGTGACAACAGTAAACAATAATAATAAGTGATTGCTGTTTGAGTTTTATCAATATCCGAAGTTGTTGAATTTGCCTTTCTTTTTTTAAAAAGTTCACATTCGGTTTCGGCATTTACTGTTATACTTTATCTGCGGTTATTTGAAAACAAATCACTCAAGTGATTCTTTATTCGAATATTTTTTCTTCACATACATTTTATTTCGCGTTATTATTCTTTGAATGCATTATAAAATATGCTATGATTTTTTTGAGACATTGAAATTATTAAACATATCAATTGGTTTGGGAAAGACCTGCGTGCAATATTGAAGAAGGATATTTTAATTAGAAAAACCCATGTGTGAAATCCAATATTAAATCACTCTAGATTGCAATCAATTGAGGATCTTCGATTTGGGAAGCCCGGCAAGATTAGCTAACATGAGTGACGTTGATCGTTTTAATCGGTATAATAATTATTTACTTTATGTTTAACGTTGATTAAGTAGTTACGTACTGTATTTTTTTTTCGGGAAAACAACTTAAAGCCTTTTTTCGGGACTCAAAGGATCTGCATACCCGTAACAAAAAATACCCGGCAACTAAAGACAAAAAGGACACTTTTGCATAATGCATTCCACCAAAAGATTCTTAAGTCTTGACGGTGCAAATGTTTTTTTTCTGTTGTTTGAGTTTGGACCCGATGACCTTTCCCTAGGATCTAGGTTACACTGATACAAGGTCGCGGGCTACCAAATAGGAATCCCTAACACGGGGCACGTATAAAGCCCCTGCTTAGTAAAAAAGGCTACCAAATAAAATAACAATTGAGGAGATATCGTTTGAGGATTAGACAAAATTAAGATTAGCGATCATCACACAGTCATATTATAAAGGCAGGCGCTTACTTAAGGTCAAGTAACGCACGCTACACGTGACGTAGAGTATCACGGCTTCCGAGCGTGCGGTAACCGTTATCGACTATTTATTTCACACTTTTGACATTAATACTTTGACTCCTGCCGAATTGCGTGTGGCCGATGATGACGCTGATGCACTTAACTTTTAAGATAATCTTTTTCTTGTCAAGGTTATAATGATTTGAATGTGCCAAACGGCGTACTCCGAATCGCGCTTAGGAGGATGACGATGACTGTAACTGTTCTTGGCTTATTACAGCTTAGTCGGAAGATCTTTGCTTGGGGCTTACACGCACAATATATTATAGCAATATGAAATTCCACCTATCTCCTATATCTACAGAAGAAATTGGCTTTCAAATCTCGGTAGAACGCACACTGCACAGCGTTTTTATCTAGCAACTTTGATTACAAACTTTAAGACTATAAAGACTCAAGTAAACTGTAAAGTTTTTAAATAACGCAAAAAATATTCTTTTGATTATTTTGGTCTACTGGCTGTTCTGTTTAAATGATTTTTTTACTTTGTCCGACTCTTTCTACCTCAGAACATACTTACTCTTATTACTAAGCTTCTGAAAGAAGGCCCAATTTCACCAACGTCTGTTAGTGTTAACAGCTTGTTAAAATGTCATGTCTTCTCTTTCATTCATATGAAAAACCTAAGAGTTACCATGATGCTAATTTGAACATTAATTTTAACAGTCGTTGGTGAAATTGACCCTAAGAATAATAATAATTGAATTTCCTCTTTCTCTTCCAGACGAAGCCTACATGAAGCTCGCGTTGGAGACAGTGGAGGAGCTGGACTGGTGCCTGGACCAGTTGGAGACCATACAGACTCACCGCTCCGTCTCCGACATGGCTTCGCTGAAGGTCAGTGCTTTTACTGAACTCAATTAGTTAGGGAGGCCAATTCTCATACCTCGAGATTCTCAGGCTGCGCCAGACTGATATCGTTAGGGCCTAATCACTCCTGGGCCTTTAGCCAAGACGTTCTCTATATCGCTTCTTTATAGCTTCGCCGTTCAAAATGCATGGAATTGACATAAGCTTTCGACAAAATAAAGTCAACATTCGACTTAGTCTAAGATCCCACTGCAGAATTGTGCAGGTAACGAGTACACGCTTAAAACCACATTTTTACAAATATTTATGATAAGGAGAACATATTTCTACTGGGGTGCCAGTCCAAATGTGGCCGCAACTATTTTTAAAAAATTTAAAAAAAATTGAGTTTGCAGGATAAAATGTTTTCATCGGGTATTGAAAGCAAACATGGTTCACTTCACGGCAATGAGTATAGAGATTTAGAAAAATCCGGTGTGCCATTGGGCACCCGGCCGCAACTCTATTGTAACCAGGCGTGAACAGGTACGATTCCGATATATTTTTGCATCCATAACATATAATATTGATCTTTTATATATAAAAGATCATATGAAAGCTTATTTTCCTCTTATTATTATAATGTAGGTGTACCTTATTAAATCTGGCCGCAAATAAGGGGTGCCGGCTGTCAAAGATGGCAAAGCGAGCAAACTATCGAAGGTTGAGGGAAAGGGAGCTATCGCGTAACATTACGGGTCTAACGAGGATAGTGATTGTACATTATGTTAGTGTACTTAACCATCGGTTCAAACAATACTAATAATCGGCCATGTGCGTGTCGGACTCGTATTTTTATATTAAATTTGTGTTTTTGTATGGGGGCCGCCCTTATTTATTAATTTTACTTTAATTTTATTATTAGTAATTAAATTGCACATTTAATTGAAGATTTCATGAAATTTTAAAGTGCCTTTCCATTACCGACATAAAGCGAAAAAGGCCAAAAAATCACTTAGTATTTTGTTGTTATAGCGGCAACAGATAGGTATACACAATCTGTGAAAATTTCAGAAGTCTAGCTATAGCGGTTTTTGAGATACAGCCTGGAGGCAGACAGACAGACAGACAGAAGATAGACAGATAGACGGACAGACAACGAAGTTTCAAAACTCAAACTCAAACTCAATTTTTTTTTATTCAGAATAAATTTTTGCAAATATATTCTGAACGTCTACATCAGGGGTCGGCAAGTAATTTTAGGTGCGGTCCGGATACTGTGGAAAATTTTTATCGAGATCCAGAAAAAACACTTGTCCTATGTAGCTTGAAAATATTATTTTAATTAAATAAAGGTATAACGAATACCTTATCTATGTATTAATTGATACTTGGTATAAAATGCATTACAATATTTCACGGTCCGAGATTCGACCTTTCGCGGTTTCGAGGCCCGCCTGTTGCCTACCGTTGCAGTTGGTCTACAATCTACATGATGCCTACCACTGGTTCGGGAACTAGCCCGGCGAGAAGAACCGGCTCTCTCAGTAATAGTGTCCCGTTTTTACCCTTTGGGTACGGAACCCTAATAAAAAGATTTTATTGTAAATATATATTCAATTAAAAAACTTGAGAGGTGTCAAGGGACACCCGAATGGAACGAAGTTATTTCTTTTAAATTTAAACCCAAAAAAAAACTGTAAACTCCATCTATTGACGCCCAGGAATGCCAACAACGCGTCGCTGTTTAATTAAAAAAAACGCCATCTAATTGACGCACAGAAATACTAACTAATAACGCCCTCTGCCCCTAACGTGCAGGTACACTAATAAAATGGCCTTTTTCGCTCTATGTCGATACTTTAACAGATAGGCATAATTAACACGTTTTCGAAATCTTCAATTTAAATGTGCAATTTAATTACTAATAATAAAATTAAAATATAAGGGCGGCCCCTATATAAACACAAATTTTGGCCTAATTTTGCTCTATAATAGTACGGAACCCTTCGTGCGCGAGTCCGACTCGCACTTGGCCGATTATTACTATTGTTTGAATAGATGGTTAAGTACACTAACATGAGGTACAATCACTATCCTCGTTAGACCCGTAATGTTACGCGCTATTCCCCTCAACCTTCGATAGTTTGCCATCTTTGACAGCCGGCACCCCTTATTTGCGGCCAGATTTAATTAGGCACACCTATATTGTAATAATAAGAGGAAAATAAGCTTCCATTTGATATATAAAAAATCAATATACGTTATGGATGCAAAAATGTATCGGAATCGTACCTGTTCACACCTGGTTACAATAGAGTTGCGGCCGGGTGCCCAATGGCACACCGGATTTTTCTAAATCTCTATACTCATTAACGTGAAATGAATCATGTTTGATTTCAATACCTGATGAAAACATTTTTTCCCGCAAAATCAATTTAAAAAAAAAAATTAAAAATAGTTGCGGCCACATTTGGACTGGCACCCCAGTAGAAATATGTTCTCCTAATCATAAATATTAGTATAAAGGTGGTTTTAAGCGTGTACTCGATACCTGCACAGTTCTGCAGTCGTATCTCGTACTAACTCATGTTATGTGAATTCTATGCAATATTTTGATCGGTGATTCTATAAAGAACCGATAAATAAAACGTCTTGTCTAAAGGGTCTTGTGAGGTTCAGCCGCAGGTAACTAGCGTCGGATTGGCGACGAATTCGAGCCGCTACTAGGGTTGCCAACCGTACTATAATATATAGTATTGTACTATATTTCGAGCCTGCGTACTATATACTGTTGAACTATTATATAGTACGCAAAAATACTATATTTTCAACACTAAAATTATCTCATTCCTGCTCTCTATTATAGTAGTATTTTCGGTTATGAATTTGAAATGGCGGGAAGAGAGAAAGAGAAGTAGTATCTCATTAATAATAAAAAGAGCTTTTAATTTACATGAATCCCTCAAGCCCCAAGTGGTCGCATGCGACCGCGATTACAATAGATTTCCAACAATCCGCGATCGAGGGATCTAAAAATTGAATGTTATTTAAAAGCATAATATTATGAGTTATGACACTTTTATTTTAGACAAAACATTGTTAAAAAATGCAAGAAGTGCAAAAAATAAAGTTTTTATATAAACAAATAGGTATGTAATACTGAAATATTTCATTGAACATTTTTTAATTTTTCCATAAAATACTATATTTTTTGGAAGTGTACTATATTTTTTATAGTTTATTTTGAAAAATACTATATTTCGCCGGAGAAATGTTGGCAACCCTAGCCGCTACCGTTCGTTCCGCAAACCGATAGTGTGATTAAATAAAGGCCTAAGAGTCAAGAGATATTGAGCTGGCCTGCAGGCTTAGCATGGCCACAGAAGAAAAAGAAAAAGACATATTTCCATCTGCTTTGCTTTCATTTCCACTGACAGATTGTTCCATCATCAATCCATCACTTTGTCTACTTTACCGTAAGAATAAACCTTTCTGTAGTGACTAGTGGTCATGCTGCTGGTGCATAGGCGTAGCCACAGCGCTAGTCGCAACAAACATTAACAACATATCACTCACTTGGTGAGTGACAGATATGACATGATGTTTAACTCAGAGTTAATTTTAACTCTGAGTTAAACATCATGGTGCAAGTGACCCTAAAAGTTTTATTATACTCACTTGGTGAGTGACAGATATGACATGATGTTCAACTCAGAGTTAATTTTAACTCTGAGTTAAACATCATGGTGCAAGTGGCCCTAAAAGTTTTATTAATATTAATAGGTAATTATGATGCTTGATAAAAAGAATTCCAAATTATACCTACGTCATCTATCAGATACATTTATTTTTATACTTACAACTAAATTCTAAAGGATAACGACAAAGGCGGCAATAAATTTCTGTCACTACAAAATAGTACTTCCTACTGCTAAGTATAATAGTCTTAAGCAAGTTAATACCAAGTGAATTGTTCCATGGCTCGCAAATCGTAGCTTTACTGGCACAAATCTGGCAAGCTTATGTACGGATTAGTATTTGAGGTGGTTAAGTAGCTATTAGAGCTAAAGGTTATTCGAATACATAAATAACAGCTAGATTACTAAAAACCTTTTTGATATTTATGAAAATGATTATGAAACATAAATAATTATATTTGTTAAAAATTGTTGTTTGATTCTTTAGTGATACTAAATGCCAAATGGAAATTTGATTTCTGGAATATTTTCAATGGCCTTCAGGCTTCAGCTGTTTCTAATTATCATTATTATTTAATGTTATTACCATAATAATGTAATAATATTCATAAATCCCTTAAACCTTATAATATGGTGTAAATTAATTAATAACAATACACTTTTAAAGACTTTCAAACACTCGACGTATTTTAACATATTTGGTAGATAGGTAATGCAAGTCATATTTTTATGCATTCTTTCATGTTTTGAGCTGCATGTTTCATTGCCTGCGAAATTTTAATATAAAATCGTTTTATAATACGCGTTTAAAATTCCGAATATTAATTTTAATAAAATTTCCAACGTCTACTTTAAAAATGTTTTGAAGAAAATAAGAATTAACAATACCAAGGTACGCCTAGGTAACAAAAAACATCAGAATTCAATCTTAGTATTATTTTAAGAAATATAAGAATTAGTAGTATTTTTAGGTATCATATTGTTTAGTATTTTCATTTACAATGCGTTCTACAATTCAACTAAAAAGATAACCTATCTTTCCGACAACCACGTACTGAGTAACATTTTATCAATATGTGCTTAAAGTTTAAACCAAGCTTAATCCGGTTAGAAGTCTCAAGTCACGTACAATCTATATTTTCCTTACAATGTTATGTAATTAGTAGGTTTACGTATAGCAACATCGTGTCAAGGCCTAAAGGTGAACCTCCGACCGTCGCGACAAGCGACCGCGACCGACAATGCTTGAAATAAATTAATGCCATTTATGAATGTAGAACGCCATTTTAGGCTATAATTTCCTTATGCTCTACGCCACTACAAAGCAGCGGAGGCCTGAGTCGCTAGACCAATGCCGATAGAAAATAAAAATCAACAGCCTGGATCATAAAGTGATTTTTAGGGTTCCGTACCCAAAGGGTGAAAACGGGACCCTATTCATGAGACTTCGTTGTCTGTCCGTCTGAACCGCTATAGATAGAGTTCTAAAATTATCACAGAATGTGTATATTGGTTGCCGCTAAAACAACAAATACTAAAAACAAAATAAAATTAATATTTAAGGGGGGCTCCCATACAACAAACGTGATTTTTTTGGCCTTTTTTGCTCGATATCAATAATAGCAACAGGTAGGCACTTGATATTTTCACAAAGGCTCTAATTATATGTCTACTTCAATATTTAAGAATAATAATAAAAATAAATAAAAATTGAAGGGGTGCTCCCATACAAACAAACACATTTTTTGGCCTATTTTTGCTCTATAACGGTACGGAACCCTTCGTGCGCGAGTCCGACTCGCACTTGGCCGATTTTTATTTTATTTTTGTTAGTCGCGGTCGCTTGCCGCGATGATCAGAAAGTCACCCTAACAGAAATTGTATCCGCAACGCTTATCAGTTATCACATATCACTTGAGCTGATAATAATTACATATTGATTGATTACGAGTGAGTGGAATCGGCTTCCGTTTTCTATCTTTCGTGAATCATTATAGATTAATTTAGAATTTCCGAGTTTAGAAATGCAAATACTTTTTCGGGACGTTGTTAGTATTTTATCATGCATATTTTTTAATGAGTTAATTATTCATAGGCGTAAGCACGGTAAACAAATTCAAAAAGAACGGGCTATTAGTAAAAAAAAATATCCTCAAAGTGTGCAAGCTATTGTTATTTAGTAGTTCGCGTAAAGTTTTTTTTTGAAGTGAAAACTTCTTTAGCGGTGTTGAGCACTTTTGTGGGATGGGTAAAAACTGTGAAACTCGCGTCAGATTCTCGTGCTGATCGAAAAACCTTGGAAAAACCGTAAGACGGTTGGAGAGTAGTGTTGTAACATCGAAATTGATTAATCGAACAATCGATTCTTTTTTTTTAAATGGGTTAAAAATTTAATCGATTGTAAGGGTTTCGATTAATTAAAAAAATCGATTTTTTTAATAATCGATTTTCATAAAAAATGGGTTAAAAAAATGCACAACGTTAATAATCAAGTTTTCACTTCTGCCGGCATTCCCGGAGTGCAACCCGTCTTTTTTTTTATATAAAGTAAGGGGCCAAACGAGCAAACGGGTCACCTGATGGAAAGCAACTACCGTCGCCCATGGACACTTGCAACATCAGAAGAGCTGCAGGTGCGTTACCGGCCGGGAATACGCTCTCTTCTTGAAGGTTTGCAGGTCGTATAGGTCCGGAAAAACTGCTGGTGACAGTTCGTTCCAGAGTTATAGACTTATACACAGGCAGGAACGAGCGCTGCAGTCAGTTCTTTGAGCTCAAACGAGGCTCGTCATTTCTCCCGTCTTTTATCTTTAAGTGAGAATTTGGTAGCTATCAATATTGTAATTCTTGAATAGATTATAAGGTGAATTAATATTATCTAATTTTGTAAGTAAATACTGCACAGTTCTCAATAGCTAATCGTATAAGACAGACTGGCCTGATAAATCTATCTAGATAAGATAGATTTATCAGGCCAGTCTACCTTACACGATCAGCTCCATCACGATCAGATATCAATTCCCATGTAAAATTTTATATCGGTAGTAAACATGTTATTTATAACCTATCTGATAGGTATCTTATTTTATTGATGATTTGTGACAATACAAACTTTCGAAGAAAAAGAATTGTAGCGCTGTGAATTTTTTGGATTGGTAAAAAAATTAAACTCGCGTCAGAGTAGACCTAATTTGTAAGACAGAGGGAGAGTGGACCGCTTTTAATATAAACGCTTGGCGAAAATGTTGTTTTTTTACTTTGTAATGAACACTTACTGTTGTACTAAAGTTAACTAAAGTCTCACTAATCTACTTGCAAACGTTATTCCCTAGTGCTTTACCAAAGGAAACTGTCTTATGTTTAGAGCTTTCAACGTGTTGTATGCATAGGAGTATTTACCGGAGGAGGCACGACCCACTCCAGAATGGCATCTCTAGGGCCAGGGCCCCCTAGAAAATGGATCTGTATACAGTATACGCCAATGGCAGTGTCACAAATTACAATATTGAGAGCCATTTCAAAGTGAGTACGGTCTGAAACCACTCTTGTCTCTTGGGACTGCTATTTCCCATCAGAATCTATACAGATTCTACGACCAATTTGTCATTTGTATGTATTAAGATTCAGATGGGAATTTAAGTACTTTGTCTCCTGTATAATTTGTACAAAGTACAAATTATACAGGAGACAAAGTACATCTGAATCTCAATACATAGATGACAAAGTGGTCTTTATTATGCACTTGACTCATGGTATTTTAAATAGGCTACGTCTTTAACTCCTTAATAGTGACCCAATTAAGACGTCCCGGTCTATTTTTGTCGTGTCCTTAACGAAGGAATGCGCTACGTACTGTAGATGCACAATGTAAATGGTATACAGTAGTTTACATAAGACCACACGAATCGGCTGCACGCACACATTAGCGAGATTATAACTTTAAGTAGCAATCGATACAGCATCATCGTAAAATAAGGGTCTATTTATTTGGCATTTTAAATGCATCACGCAAATTTGGAACTGGCAGCCCCACACCGCAGTCGGCAAGTCTTTAAATTAATTTTGTATCTTCTTGTTTTGTGAAAAAAAAACGTTCAGTTTAGAAATGTATTGCATCGCATCTCGTTACGTTGCAATATCTGGGGGCACGGCAGTGCCCCAGCCAAGCTTTTTAGCAAAGGCACGGCCGTACCATACTTTTCTCGAAGCGGTTCGCGGCTATTTCACACCCCCTTTATCTTCGATGTTAACAAAGCTAGGGATTTAGAATTTCGGTCACTAGGAGCAAGTATTAAAACCAGCTTAACCTCCAAATTACTTGAAATTCCGATAAATAGTTTAATAGCTACGGATGGTCAAAGTTACTACATTTTGTCACTGACTGACAGATCATCAAAATTCTAAGGTACTTCTAGCAGACTTAGAACCTTAAAATTTGGTACCCGGATAGGTCTTTATTCACAATGAAAGGAAAAATTATGAAACCAGCCAAGTGCGAGTCGGACTGACGTACATAGGGTTCCATACCGTAAATTTGTATGGGAATATTAAGTTTATTTAATTTTTATTATTAATTATTAAAGTTAAAGTACAATTGAGTATTTTCTGAAATTTTCAAAAACCTTACTGTTACCATTATGGATGTAGAGCAAGGGGAAAAAATCGTGTTTGTTGTATGAGGCCCCCCATTAATAATTTATTTTATTTTAATTGGACTATTAGCTTTTATAACGACACCAGAAATACATAATTTGTGAAAATTGCAACTATCTAGCTATTGCGGTTCTCGAGATCCTGCCTGGTGACATACGGATGGACGACGGACAGACAGCGAAGATTTATTAATAATAGGGTCCCGTTTTCATCCTTTGGTCAGGAAAACCTAAAAACTAAAAATAATTTTAAGTATATCATACTTTATTAAATAAAAGAAAAGATTTTTATGTTTGTAACATTTGCAAGAACAGTATGAGTTTCGACTGCAGTCTGCATAATATTTGTTTTACATACAAAAGGCTACTAGTTACTAATAAAATGTAATCAGTACTGCGATTTACACTTCTTTCTCGCTCGATATATGGGAGTTTTAAGTTATCACGTCATGAAATAAGGTGTGCTCCTTTCCTGCGTCGAGGAACGTCGAGACGCTTACATCAGTGCTGCTCAACGGTAATGCTAAAAATGACCACCTTCAAGTATTCAATAATATGTGAATATAATAATCAACACAGAACTCAGAAGTATTTACGTTACGTTGTCCACCTATAGAACTAACGAAGCCTCAAAGAAAAAATATAAAGGAGATAAAGAATGGGTGCTAAGCTAAGTACAGAAAAGTTATAAGTGACCAGCACTTGTAGCATGGCTACAGTAGAAGCACGAAAGTATAGACAGACAGCGGAGATAAACTGAAGGTGCCGTTCCAATCTTTACCGCGGCTAGCCGCGATCGACAAAAATTTAATTAAAATGCTACTTCGTGACATAGATTATTGTCTACGTCATAAAGTAGGATTTTATTTGAATGTTTAGGACTAATTACTTAGAGTCTATGTCATAAAGTAGCATTATATTTGATTTCTTACGATCGCGGAAAGCCGCGGTAAAGATCAGAACGGCACCTTCAGTTTATCTCCGCTGTTTGTCTATACTTTCGTATTTCTACTGTAGCCATGCTACAGGTGCTGAAAAGAAAAGAACAAAAACCTTCAAAAAAGAAATGAAATCCTGCCAAAACATGAAATGTAAAAGGAGCCAAGCAAAATAATGCATAGCTATTCAATACTTCTGTCGTAAAAAGTTTTCAGATCACATTCAAGCCAAGCCTTCAACTTATTTTGTAATTTAAATCAACATTCAGTAAATGTTTCAATAGATTTCTTTATTTTATAATTATTATAGTAGCTTGGCAATGAGCACTAGAGAAATAACCAGCGACCAATTGGATTTATTGGGTACCATCGGCCACATGATGCGTCGTTACACACAAAAACACTTTACGCTTGCCGTCTGTATATTAAGTATGAACTCCTCCAAATATGCAGTTTCATATTTGTTTCTCTTGTGCTCATTGCCAAACAACTATAATAATTATAAAATAAAGAAATCTATTGAAACATTTACTGAATGTTGATTTAAATTACAAAATAAGTTGAAGGCTTGGCTTGAATGTGATCTGAAAACTTTTTACGACAGAAGTATTGAATAGCTATGCATTATTTTGCTTGGCTCCTTTTACATTTCATGTTTTGGTGGGATAAACTTAGCTAGGAAGCAATCAATGCAGCGTCGCGGTTATGTCTATGTTGAGCGAGTTTGATTGTTAGGCTGACTCTACTGTATGTATATTAATTTCTAGTATGTTAGAGGCGTAGATCATGCGCAAGTCAGGGCCATAGGCTGCGCTACAACAGTCACGTAGGCCGGGGGAGGCGCCCTTGTCATTGAAACCGGTCAGATGTTTAGAAAACAACACATAATGATGATTAATGATATACTGTATACATTTTACGTTATGTAAATAAACCGTAAATATGTTTTGGAATTTTTTCCGTTTGCAATGGACTGTTTGAAACTGAATGAGTTTAAACTGAAAGACATTAGTGTAATTCAAATAATAGTGTCCGCTAAGAATTCTGAACACCGAATACCAATACATCAATTCTACTAAATGGGCACTGTCCAAAAAAAATCACATGTACTTTTTATATTTTTTTTCGTTAAAATTGGGTATTTTAAGAATATAAATTAAATAATTTTGAAATTCATTGGCTAGTTTTTTCTCAATAAATTTTTAAAGTTTCGCTTTGACGTCATCATCGGCGGCCAATTGAGGCAATCGACCTCTGTGTATGTTTTAAATTTCCTATCAATCTTATTTATAATGGCTGGTTCGTCAAATGCAAGTTCTCATTATGTGAAAGCTGATACAAGAAGCTTACCAAAAGTTCGAAACGCAATGTTGGTCGAATTTATTGCTAATTTAACGCCATTGAAGGTCAAACTAAGGTTAAACATATTTGTTCAAAAATATAAGTAACTAATGAGTATTTTTTTCGTTTATATACAGAAAAACGATCACTGACCTTATTCCTCGAAATGTTTTTGTAATGAGCAAAATTAAAAAAAAATGGACAATCCCCATTGTACAAGTTACAACATTGAGGAAGCTTCATTTCTTGTTCAATTTTATGAAATTGAACAAGAAATGAAGCTATCCGGCTACAATTTTTTCGTGAAATTTTATGCCAACTTTAATGAAATTAATACACTCAACTGAAACTGTAAAAATACCTGATAGTTTACAAATCGCTAACAAAACCTTCACGTAGTTATCGAGTCCATAGACTTGTTCGGTAGTAAGAGTCATCTAATTGACAGCTATTTAATGTATAGAGGCCAATAGCCGGCCGACTATTACCTAATAGACGAAATTGTGTCATTATCTAGTTGAGAGTGATGGACCTCCACGTCCCTATTCGTGCTGGTATATTAATGTATCTGTATTCTGTATACAGAGTCTAACAAAACTAAGTGATAATACTTCAGGGTGCGTATGTGTCCCTTGTATAGAGCTAACAGTAAAGGTGCAGCGCTGAAAGATGATTTTTGTGATTTGTAAAAGTAAAAAAAAAAGTTACTCTTTCGACATACCCTAAAGTAGGTATTATCACTTAGTTTTGTTACACCTTATATTCAGTCTAAGGACTGTAAGTAAGGACCAGATGACGTCTTACAGTCGCATTCAATATTTTATGATTATCAACTTTAATTAGATGGATTTGACAGAAAATGTGTGGAATTTATCTTGAAGTTTATGATTATTATCTCTTTGGGTGTGGTCGTAAGATATATTATTAATTTTGTATATGTTCCTAAACTTCGATACTAGCGTTTTTTATATATTATATGAGACTCTGTTATTACTGGACTGACTTAATTTGGAACAGATATTATAAAATACCTGTACGCCCGCAACTCCGTTGCTCCGAAATAGGCTACTTGACCTACTTTTTTTCTTCATGCTAATCGCTTCTTAATCATTCATTTTCACAAAAAAAAACTAATATTTTAATATTTTGCACAGTAGAAACCCATAAAAATGTTTATTGAAAAATACGCCTCTTAAATGGCGCCGAAAACACTGTCCGCCATAGTGTGACGTCATACGCTTTGTATTTTAAACTCTCTTTATTGAACATTTTTTTATGTGCTAAATGTACGAGTCTAAAAGTGCCCAAAAATTATAAAAGAATTAAATAAGAAATTAGGAATCATTTGTAATGTTGAAAACTTTTGTAGAAAAGTTTTGGCCATTTCATTTCCCGTCTACAATAAGTGGAGATAATAATTATATAAAACTGATGTTTTAAGCGAATTATTCAATAAAATATATTTTACAAATCTTTCTAGGCTTATTCTTATTATTTATGTACAGATAAACTTACATATAACGAGCGCGATAAATAAAAGATATTAAATTACTATGAGGATGACGTCACATCCATATCGGAAGTACCGCAAAAGCGTTTTCGTCAGTACAAATCCTATTTTCATAAAATCATATTTTCAAATCGACTTTATTTATCAATCATAAGCTTTTATTTGATGATAAGGGTGAAATATGGTTTCCTAGGCCAAGTTCTACTAGAAATATGCATTTGTTCAATGAAATTGAATATAGGTCAAGTAGCCTATTCGTTTATCGCGCGTGAACCGTACATCGTTCCGGAATAAAAAGTATCCTATGTCCTTTCCCGGGATTCAAAGTACCAAATTTCTGCAAAATTGGTTCAGCGGTTTGGGCAAGACTCACTTTCGCATTTATAATATTAGTATGGATATACTTTGGTAAAAAGCAAAGGCTTCTTTGCATTTAAGAAAAAATAGCGGTTTCTGTTTTTACAGATACCGTTATTTTTTCGTGATCGTTATCGTGATCGTTATCACCTCAATACGAAACTACTGAAGATCGCAAGTAACAGTAACCTAATTTTATTTTACTTTGTCTACCCAAAGACAAAGAAATTAGTAATTATACATTTCCCAGATATGTGGTGAAACGTTGACATAGTGACTTATCATTGTGGAATTCTTTATGCCTATATGTATTTATTTATATATTTAATATGATATAATATGATATGTCACATTTTTGCGCGATGAAATCATTATATTATAAGTTAGGTATGATATACCTAACTATCTGGGTAGGTAGATACTTTATTGCTCAAACTAAATTATGTAGGTACAATAATGTTACTAAAGCTAGACTTAAGAACTTAAAAAAAACTTAGTTGCAATACATAAAAATACAAAACAATACTGCTTGACCTTAATTATAACTATAATGCCCCAATTTTTATCTCGAATTGTAATGACTCTTTCTTAGTACCTATTATGATAATAATACTTATTATTTTTATGAAAAAAATTACCAAAGTTGTTTTGCTATAAATTATAATACAAAGTAACCGCAGACGCTTTATCTTTGTTGAACTATAAAAATCAAAAACTTAAAAAAAAAGAATAAAATTGAAAATAATGTTCGCTGAGATTAACTTTCAATCACTGGTTTAGAAAATAAAAAAAAACAAACTGATAATTAGGTAATTTCAATTTCACTTTCTGTGATCTACTCATTACTGCTTACAGGAACTACATAATATTTTGTTTTAGTACTTTATTTTTCACGCGCTCTACATTGGGTAGTGTGCGTGCGGGTTTCGAAAACTGAGAGGGGTGAAAGTATTAAAAAAAATTAGCAACGCCTATTAGTAGAGGAGGGGAAGGTGCTATTTTTGTAGTCACTCGAGCGTGATGGAGACCTAGTAGATTTTATGCATTAGGTAAAACTGATAAAAAAATAAAAAGAGCGTTTTTTATTTTAGCGGTGGGTTCAGAAACTGCAGCCATTTTAAAGTTTTGAAAAAGAATATATTCAGAAAATTGCTTATTTAGGTAAATTATAAATATATTTTAGACCCCAAGGACTAACTCATTTAGTTTAGTGCAAAATAAAATATCTGCCAAGCTTATTTAGGAAAATATAAAGCTTTATTTTTTTATATTTTATAATTCCCCTACAGGCTTACCTGACCTTTGAATCGTTAGTGCTTTATATGGAAGCTTCTTTGGGGTTTACTAAACATCCGCTATCTTAATCTGACAGATACGATGACATTTCAATATTTAAAAAAAAATTTTTTACCCATCACGTGAGAAATCTGATTTCTATACCATGATAACTAGACACTCATGTCGGAAGCCTATACAAGCTTAATCTGACACGCTCGTGCTTATCCCGAAATCCCCTCTTCCCCTCCCCAACTATATTAATTGACTTTCAAAAAATGTTTTATCCGTTAACGAGGTTTTTCTATCTATTGGAATAAATATTTTTCCGGATTGCTCGTCGGTTGGGCGCCATGTTGATTTTTTTTTTTTACTTTTGTGACGATTCATATTTGCGAGTCCTCCATTTTTTACGTGTGATGTGTCGTCCATCTTAATTGGAACACAGTGGACGTCAAAAGAGTTCTCTATTTTCAATGGCTTCGTTAATTTTTGCAATTCAAGTATTCAAGTGAATTCGTGCAATATTATTTTCAATAAATTCCCATTTGTTAAATGAAACCTTTTGAACGCAAAGCAATAAATACGAATAAGAAAATTCAACATTAAATTAAGCATACAATGTTCTATCTATATTTATAATACAAAATTTTATTCTTCTGGCAGTCTGTCCATCAGTGGCTGATTTTGATGGGTATGATACTTGGTATTTCCGAGAACTTTGTGCTCTGTATGAAAGTACTATTGCCACGCCATAACTTTATCGCAACGAAATTTTGACCAACATCTGGTTTATAGTATTTCAAATTATCAGGGCGAGCGAAGCGAGCTTTATGGAAAAACTATCACGCCTATTGATTTGTGCTTTAAGATAGTAATTTTTATTTATATGTAGACGTGTTATCATCAGTAAGTCAAGGTTTTTTAAATGTAGATGTGTCAGCCAAGGTGTGACCTCACAAAGCTCGGCTTTTATAGTTAGTAATATTATATAGGAATGCTCTGCATCTACGTAAGAAAACGTGAGTCTTTTATCAAAGAAAGTAATGGTGTCATGCAGTACTGTCCGAAATGATATAGACAACGAATTTTATGAGTTTTCCTCGTGAAAATAGCACGTGAAATCAAACGTTACTATAGCCATTATGATGTGGTTTTGTAAACAAAGTTGCGATAGTATACATTCTTCTCAGAATTTCACCGCGAGATTCTTAACGGGAACTGCCTATGATGTGATTCTATGAATATGATTTTTATCTAAATTCTAAACATGTGAACATTGATTGTTCTCGATAGATAAGGCAGCTAAATACGGCCACTGTTTTGGGATATTTCTTAACGATTCAACGCAATTGAGAGGCCGCCTAACTCTATGGGTATAAAATATGGGCAGCGTAAAATATATTTATTTTAAAAAATAACACTCACATTAAATAAATATTTTTGTAAGAAGCCCAGTTGCATATGTATAGTCTATTAAGTAGCAATCATCTTAATTCACAGTCTTAAAAAATATACAGGGGTATTTTCGATTTACGTGGCGCAAAGGTTATAACGGTGTCAGTGTTTATATTATGTAGTTTATAATATTATTAGACTTTTGTTTGTTTTTCTCTTTGACAGAGATATCTCTCGTTTAATCATCTCAAGGCAAAGTCTTAGTTTATTTTTGAACGAGTCATTGAACTAATTAAGACTACAGTATCAATCATGATAATATAGCGGCCACGAGTTCTGGCGACGCGGACAATAGCCAGCCCTTGACAATTCGTTCATAAAAATAAATTTTCAAAGGTTTTCTATTTATATCACGGATGTTATGTGTTAATTCGAGTATTACGTATTAATTTAGTTACGCAATTGCACAAATTAGTATATTATGTTTAATTCAAATATTAAAATTATAATTATTTGTTTATTAACTTACTTGGAAGTATGAAAAAGATGCATACCTATCTGTCCACCCTGTATTTAAGTTTTCTAATAGTTTTTTTTTCTTTAAAACTTAACACGCTCAAAGTGAAAAAAAAACCTTCATTAAACTTCAATAAAATGTGAAATTTTTCCATTGCACACAACATTATGATTTTCTTTTTTTTTTTGTTATGACACCTACTCTACTACGCAGTTGTTTTGAATAAATTAATTTTATTTTTTAATGTTGTAAACATGTTTTGAAATCCAACTAATTAAATATACACTATTAATAAACATTGTTGCATATTATGTATTTGGTGCTACACATTACAAATTAGCAGAAAAACTTACTACATTTTTGTCTGAGAAACATTTTTCACAGGATACATACTAGGAAATTTAATGCGTAAAGAGAGAACAGACAGGCAGACTTTTGCGTTCATAATAATAATAATATTAGTTACTAAAAAGGTAAATAATTGTATGGCAAGTAATTTTTGCATTATGCTTGAGTCAAGACCCAGATAATAATGTTAGTAATTAACAAATAAAAGTAGTCTAAATCAAGAAGAAACATCTACTTAAGTCTTAATTATATAAATTAATATAATATTCATACAGGTTCAGTTTTAGGTGGCTCATTACTGATTAAAATACATTGCGTTGCCCCGTTACAATGTGAAGTGACCCTAACTCGTCAACTTTGTTATATTTACTTGATAATGTTGCATTACGTATTGTAATTATCGTGCATTAAATTAAATCTTATGTGTGTCCAATATAATAACCTTAATTAAAATATTATGTAAGGTAGGTTCAGGCATAGCCCATAGGTAACGTACACGTTACGAACGAACACACACTTTATTATTTTTGGGAAAAAATGAATATTTGTGAATACTTAACCTAGACCAAATTTTCATTGACATTTAGAACTTTTTTATATCTGATGAAACCATAAGTAAGTATTAAAAATATAATCATTTCTATAAAATATTTACAAAAAAATTCCTATTATATATTGTACTTATTTTATTAAGGACCCTTTCAACCGTAACGGAACTATTAATTGGAACAATAACTTAAGCACTCTCAAATTACAATATCCCTGAAAGACAATACAGGCTGGGGTGTTTCACAAATCCCGTTCAATTCGAATTCAGAATCGTACCGCGTTTTGATCGGTCAACGCTATCCGCGGCGAGCGTTTATTGGCTGTTAACCACGGAAGTTGTCAAAATCGAATCGGATCCGTGGTTTCATAAGGGGTCTTTTCGACCATAGCTTAACAATTAAGCGGAATAACTTAAGCACTTACAGGTTACTGCCTTACATTTAATTTGGAGTTTGTTGGACAATCGGTGAGGGACCGGGAGAGCTATTAAAGCGAACTAACTCAAGATTAAAGTCTGAACTTGGGTCGTTATGCTGAAGGTCACTGAGTTCGGAAGGGTTGGGTCTGTCTTATTTAGTTTAACTATCGATCACACCGACTTGGTAAGTTTATAGAGTTTTTTTAGTTCTTTAGCTGTCAACCTTACCTCTTATTTCTTTAGCCCCAATTTCAGCAACGTATGTTAAAGTTAACGCTCGAATTAGTATCACGTTAGTGACGTTACTTCTTTCGTTCTTCTTATGAATGAAAGAGAAGACATGACATTTTAACAAGCTGTTAAGTGTTAACACTAACAGACGTTGGTGAAATTGGGGCCTAGCGTTTTAGTTCAACTGAGTAGTAAATAGTTCTATCATTTCATCTTAATGCTGCTAATCCAACCCTTTTTTCCTTCTTTATTTGTAGGCCTTCATCGTAGAATTAAGTCGGCCTATCTCCAAAACGCGATCAAACGCTCTTGGATGCTTATTTCTCACAAAAAATAACCTTTATTTCGGTTTCCTCTTTTACAAGAATCGGAAAAGAAAGCTCTGTTTTGTTATGGTTATTATGTGTATTATTATTATGTGTATCATAATAATATTAATATTATTATGATACACATAATAATAATAATATTAATATTCTGCTCACTGCTCAGCATAAGCGATGTCATATATAAAGTAATAAGATCAGGGTGACCTATCCTGTTTAGTACGGTCCTTTTTTTTTTTTTTTTTTTTTTTTTTTTTTTACGCAGTGAAATTCTGTGACGAATTCGACGCAGGGGATGGGGACTCCCGCTGCGGATATGTGGGGCTCGTCGCGACGGGTGAGAGCCGCGGCCCTACCCACTAAAACACTGCGATGTTCCCTCAACACGCTGGACCGAGTGCGACCGGTAACTGCAACATGGCTTCCGGGACTCGGTCGGCGACACCTGCTGTACGGCGCAGACCCTTACATTAAAGGGGTTTTATGGCCCCCCAGGCCCAACAGAGGGCCGTTCCTCTTCGTATGTCGCGATGCGCGGGAACATGTTGCGCATCGCGACCCTCTCGGGGACTCGGTGCAATGGGCAGCGGCATCCCCACACCGCTGCCCCGAGCTCCCAGGCTAAGGCGGGATGTCGTGGCCATTACGAACCACTCGTCTTCGCCTCGGCCTTCTTCTTTGAGGTTCGAGCGCCGCCTCCCTCGCGCGCTCCGCTACCTCCTTCGTCGTGATTACGCTGTGTGCGTACGTCTCGACGGCTGCCCATCCATCTTCGCTCCTCACCATGGCCCTTATGAGCGCTGGGAGCGTTGCGTCTTCTCCGATGGCGGACGATAGTTCCGCTCTTTGTTCCGTCCAAGCGGGACAGGTCGTGAGTGTGTGCTCGGCCGTGTCCCGGTCCGCACCGCAGTGGTGACATTCTGCGGTCGGTTCGCTTCCTGCGATCTCACACAGATACCGACCGAAGCAGCCATGCCCGGTCAGTATCTGTGTTAGGCGGAAACTTAGTGCTCCGTACCTCCGTTCTGTCCACTCCCTGAATAGGGGTCGGATAGCCTCGATTAGGTTAACGCTCACGGTAGGCTCCTCGAGCCGTTGCGCCCACAACTCCATTGCCCTCTCGTTGGCTGAGCTCCTCCACCGACGTACGGCGTCCGGTAAAGGGTTTCTGCCCTCCGCGCGGACCGCTGCGCTACGCCAGTAAACGTCGGCGAGGGCTTGAGCATCAAGGTCCCAGGGTAGGCTTCCCGCGAGCAGGCATGCCGCATCCTTGGATATGGTGCGGTAGCCACGCACTGCCCGGGTAGCCATCACCCTCTGGATTCGTCCGAGTATAAGCCGGTTCTGGGGCGAGAGATGTTCAGCCCAGACCGGCGAGCCGTACATAACCATGGACCGGATGACGCCCATGTACAGACGCCGGCAGCCGATGCTCGGCCCCCCGAGATTCGGGAGGAGCGACGCGAGGGCTCCAGCTGTTCTGGAGACCTTTTCGGACAACCGGCGAAAGTGTTCTGCAAAGGACCACCTTCCGTCCAAGACTATTCCCAGGTATGTCATGGCTGGTGTGACATTGATCCTGGTCCCACTCACAACCACGGCCAGATCAGGCGGTGGTGGTTTCCTCGGCCCGCGGAAGAAGAGGGCCTCGGATTTTTCCAACGCGACAGTAAGGCCCAGTGCGCTTATCCGGCGAACCACTTGAGCGACGGAAGCGGTCGCCAGGATGACAGCGTCGCGGTAGGTCCCGGCACGACAGACAATTTCTGTGTCGTCCGCGTAACAGATGACCTCTGCACCGTGAAGCATTGCGCCGCGGAGTACTGGGTCGAAACCAATGTTCCACAGTGTCGGCCCTGCCGCCGAGCCTTGTGGAACGCCACAGTCCACTTCTTCTATGTGCCATCCGTTCTGTGTAGGGTATTGCACGGAGCGTTCCGAGAGATAGCTGCCGATGGTACGCCGCATGTATCTCGGAACGCCGTGGTGTCTTAGTCCGGCTTTTATGGTTTCCCAGGGCAGGGAGTTGAAGGCGTTGGATATGTCCAGCGACACTGCCAACACTACCCCGCCCCGGGACACCTCCTCTTCTGCTGTGTCCTTAAGGCGCGCTATTGCCCCAATCGTTGAGCGGCCTGAGCGAAATCCGAATTGGTTCGGGCTCAGGTCCGGTCCGACGTCTTCAAGGTGTTTGACTAGACGAGCCACAATCACCCGCTCGAAAATCTTGCAGATCTCATCTAGTAGCACGATTGGGCGATACGCGGATGGACTATCCTCCGGACGCCCGGCCTTACGAAGAAGAACCAGTTTCCCGGTCTTCCATCGCCGCGGTACTCTTCCCTGGACTAAGCAATTAGTCAATATGGTGAGTACCTGCGGCTCCAACTCCTTCAAGGACAGGAGCAAGACACGTCCCGGGACTCCGTCCAGTCCGGGCGCCGTGTTCTTCAGTCCCATCTTCTGGACCGCCGCCGCCAGTTCCGCGGATGTTACGGGCGGAATTTCCTCCTCAGCTTCCCCTGTCTCTTCCGGTTGAGCAGTTACCGATGTGCCCCGCTCGGCCCCAGCTGGAAATAGAGTCGAGACTACTCTGTTGAGCAGTTCCGGTTCGAGACATTGTGTGATTGGCGGGGCGGCCGGACGAAGCTTTTGTCGCACCCATTTATAGGGTTGGCCCCAGGGATCGGCGTCGATAGCTCCTAGCCACTCCTTCCACGATTGGGCCTTGGCGTCCGTGATGCCTTTGCGAAGAGCTTGACGCGCTGCGCGATAGGCGTCATATCTAGCCTCCTCTTCTTCGGGGACCCTGTTGCGTCTTCTCCTGTAGTGCGTGTACTGCCGGCGAGCCGCTATGGCTCCCCGTCTCAGTTGGTCTATTTCAGGACACCACCAATATGTCTGGCGTCGGGGCTTGCGCGGTCCGACACGCGGCATCGAGGCGTCGCAGATGTTACGCAATGCCTTGTTCAGCCACTCCGCACACTCTTCGACATCGTCAGAGGGAAGTTGCGCCCACGACGTGACTATTGCGGCCTCCTCCAGTAGCTCTCGGTTGAGCTTACCCAGGCACCATCTCGGGCCGCCGCCCGGTGACATTGCGCGGCCTAGCTCTGATATTCGAGCGGACACATCGAAACGTATGTACCGATGGTCCGAGATGGTTTCCTCCTCAGCTTCAACCCTCCAGTTGACGATTCGACCTGCGAAGTTCGGACTCGCTAGCGTAACATCTACAATGGACTCGCCCTGCTGTCTAACGCAGGTGCTAACGGCCCCTCGATTGATCACTATTAGTCCCGTGGACCCCAGCCAATCTTCCATCACTCGGCCTCTTGCATTCGTCGCCGGGGAACCCCAGAGCGAAGACTTGGCGTTGAAGTCTCCGGCAACGACTACAGGACCAGATGTTCCGCCTACTATGGGAGTCAGTCGTCCCAGAAATGCCTCAAACTCGGCGAGAGGCCTGTTGGGGGAGAAATAGACCCCCACCGCAGTGAGGCCCCCCATGCTGGTGACGACAAACCCCTGGCCCTTGATTGTCTTCCTTGATGTTGGGGGTACAATTCCAGGGCCAAAAACTAGAGCGACCGTTGAATCCGCGCTTCCCACCCAGTCATTTCTGGAGAGAATGCGGTACGGCTCCGACACGAACGCTAGGTCAATTGACCACTGCGCCATATTTTGAATCATAAGATCCTGCGCCTGGGCGCAGTGATTCAAATTGCCCTGCAGAAATCGATAGGTAGCCGTTATTGTTCCTCCATCTGGGCCACTCCAGGCTCAGAAGCCACCGTAGGTGTTGTGGTGGGCTTCTGAGTTGTCTTGCTCTTTTTAGAGCGTTTCTTCTTCTTGGGCGCTTCCTTGCCGCATACTTTGCTGCCAACGCTGTGGTCTGCCGGCTTTCCGCTCGCTACGCAAAGCGCACAGTTTTGCGCATTTTCGCACTGTGCAGCTGCGTGGCCCGGCTGGCCGCAGCGGAAGCAGAGCCCGCTTCGGTCGACTTCGTTCGGGCATGTCGCTCGTGTGTGCCCGGTCGCATGGCATTTGTAACACCGCATGGGGCGCGAGGTCAGCAGCACTACGCACACCACGGTCCACCCTACGTACACCCTTGTGTTGGGTGCCGTGATCTTCTTCGCGGCTTCGACGGGGCACTTCACCCACGCCATTCCGCGTCCTCTTCGGTCCCGCTTTATCTCACCGACCTTTACGTCAGCAGCAGCACAGCACCCTGGCAGAGCTATAGCTTGTGCTATCTCTGCTGCGTTGGCGGAGTCGTCAAGCCCGTGAACTCTTAGCTCGACGCATTTTTGAGGTCGAGAGATGCGGACCTCTTCGCCTTCCATCACCTCTCTTAGCTTCTCCGCCAGCTTGTCAGCCCTCTCTTTGCAGCCCGCACCCGAGACTTCGTAGAGACGAGCCCCGGTCACGGCCTGCTTGAACCTCATCAGAGGCATGTCCAACGCAGCAAAGTCCATCCGCTGTTTAGCCTTCTCGAGGACGTCCTTGTAAGTGACGCCTCGTTTTTCAGCTTCGGGCTGCAGAGTCAGAACCACTGCTGCCGATTTGGGGACGCGGAGTTTGTCCCCCTTCTTTCCCTTCTCCTTTTTGGACACCTTCTTCTTGCTATCTTTCCCTTCCTTTGGTGCCTTACCCTTCTTTCTAACCACCTCTGTCCACTCCTGTTGTGGTGGTGCTGCCGATGTTGAAGGGGCGTCGCGTCGCTCGGCTGCCACTTCTGCAGCGGCAGCAGACTTCTTTTTACCCTTCTTCTTTTTCAGGGCCGGACCCGGGTTGAGCGGAGGCGACAGGGTTGACACCGCGGGCTCCGACACCGCCACCGTCTTCGGGGTCTTCAACGCAGACGCTGATGTTGTGTCTTGGATCTCTCGCTCTTGCCTCTTGTCCGCGGCAAGGGCCGGCCGAATACGCGGCTGTGGCAACAGTCGCGCCTCTAGGCCCTCGAGTCGCGCGTCCATGCGAGCGCTCGATACAGCGATCGCTTCCCGCACTGCCTTTGCCAGCATCTCTTCCAGTGCCGGTGTCGCGGGGGCAGGCTGGGGCCGCACATTCGTTAGCTCGCGTTT
The DNA here is from genome assembly GCA_963422495.1 of Polyommatus iphigenia. Lineage (NCBI taxonomy): Eukaryota > Metazoa > Arthropoda > Insecta > Lepidoptera > Lycaenidae > Polyommatus > Polyommatus iphigenia. Next base: position 23,139,759 of record OY730187.1, on the reverse strand, counting down.
GAGTGTTGCGAGCTCTGTCCTCATTTCCGCAAGGTCTCTGGAGAGGCGTTTGTTTACCACTTCCAGGGCCCTCGTCTCCTCTGTTTTGGAGTGCCGCAGTAGCTCCGCGGTCGCCTCTTGAATGGCCTTCGTCGCATCCCTTAGGTGCTTCACGAAAAGACCGCTGAGATTCTTCGACTTTGAGGCCACCATATTGATGATCTCTAGACTTTTGGTGATGGTCGAGCCTAATTTAGCCGAAGTCACCACCTCTTCCTCTTCGTCTGACATTGTCACATCAGAGTATCTGGAGGCTTCCGACAGCCGGTGCGACCGTTGCTGCGGAAGCTCCTTAGCCATGTCCGAGATCAACCGCTCTGCTGCCGCCTGCTGAGCCCTGCGCTCTTCCAGTCGCTCGGCGGCAGCCTTATCCAACTTCGCTTGGTGAAGGCCAACGTACTGGCCAGTGGTGGGCGGTCTACCCCTACCGCGTTTGATGCTCCGCGGGGCGGCTGCGCCCTTGCTCTTGTCCAAGTCGTCTACGACGTCACTTCCACGTCTCTTCCGGAAGTGTCGTCTTATCTGTTCCTTTTCGATCTGAGAGTTGGTCGTCTCATGACCGCTTTCGCCATCGTCCGAAGTTCCTTCTGAGCCGAAGAACTTACTGTTCTTGATGGATCCAGGCGTTGCCGCCTGTGAACCACCTTCCGCATCCTCAAACCGTTGCACGATCGGTATCCGTGGGTCAAGCCTTAGGTCGTCATTTGCTTGCCTCGTTCCTACTACCGTCGCCTTCGCGACCTCCTTCTCTCCCTCCATTGCAGCGGTGGCGCCCCCCGTATACATGGGCCAGACCCCCTCCTCTGAGGGGGTGCGGGATTCTCCAACTAAGTTGGTACCCGCCCGGGGAATATTTTTCTCGTTGCAACCTTCCATATTGTTGTCATTTTAGGGGTGATTCTGCCCCAGCGCCCTTGGTACGTAGCCACCTGCTCGTAACGCATCCCACGGCCGGGCGCCAAAAACCCTGGATTAGGGGCCCACGGGCCCATCCATCGCACAAACATTCACAGAAATACACACGCAAACAAGCAATAGTGTAAAGAAGAGTGTAACAAAAAATGAAAGATAGTGAAGAAAAGGTGGTGAAAGATAGCGAAACAAAAATAAAATAATACAAAAGAAGAGTATACTACAAAAAGAGAAGAAAGATAGGAAAGACCGGCGTTCAGCCATCCTGGGTGCCTCATCCCGTGTAAAGGGCAGGACGGCGCACCCAGGCGCCCAGGGACACGAACGTGGACGGACCGGTATCGCCCCCGTTTAGTACGGTCCTAGCCTACTTTCCCCTATCTGTTAATTTAGCTTAGTTGTGGTTTGCAAATAAAATTTTGATTATGGAGTACTTGCCAAATTGATGGAATGTATTATCTATGCCTTGGTAATAAGGCTTATATTGGTAGGAATTTATATATTCAATTTCAATTGAATATAATATAAATTCCTAGTATTTTCTACAATTAAATTCTCAGTTTGCCGACGATTTCTAAAAACTGAAAAGTTTTATTTTGCTCTCACGATTTAATCTCTATCTTAAATACATTCACATTTCATTACAGAAAAACATAGAGCTTGGGAGACCAAAATCGTTTTTTCTCCCTCAAAACATACATACCAAAGATGGAAATACTTGTAACAGTTACCGACAAATCGATATTGTACCTCTATAAATAAAGATAATTACCGCGGTTTAAGTATAATACGTTCAATTCAGGAGGCCTACTACGAAACCGTTTTGAGACCCAAACAATCGAATGAGACTGCCGTGTCCTACACTAACAACGTCATTTCACGTTTGCTAGAGTAGGATGCGGCATTCTCATTCGATTGTTTGGGTCTCAAAACGGTTGCGTAGTAGGCCTCCTCAACCTAATTGTCTACAATTCAAACATATACCGCGTTCGATAGCGATTAGCATAGCTGAGTGAGGTCGGGAGCCCGACGCGGCCGGGGACCGAAGGGGTGGGACGACCTAGAGGCGCGAGTGTGACGCGCGAGTCGGCCTCACCGCAAGGCCAATACATTTACAATTGCACGTTTATCTAGATGTTGTTTCATGATATTGTATGCTACTGGTGTGTTATTTAGATTCTAAATTGATCTGAGTTGGTTCATGGATGCTACCTTTTTGTAGAGACTGATTCTATAAAAGTAGAGATTCATTCTTAACAGAAAAGAGCCTGTTGTATCTGGAATCTAAATTGACTTAAGATTAATAATAGACTAATTGCATAAAAAAGAGATTCTGTCTTAAGTTTAGACGAAACGGAAGAAAGCCCGTGCAACCATACTATTCAAGACATTTAAATACACTCAAAGCTCAAATAGGGACTATAATATTATAAACTGAAGTAATTTAAACGGTTGATATCATAATATTATGTATTTGAAATGATTTTAAAGGGTGCGACAGTCATTAAGTATAATTGACATAACCTGAAGGTACGATCTAGAATTTCAACTTAAAGATAGCCTTTATACTTTTTATGAACACTTTTACGTTCTTTCTGAAGGGCCAGTCTTAGATTTATTCGTCCTACACTAAGGTTAAATCAGTTCCACTGCGTATTTTATCGTAATCTGACCTAGGGCAAGTACGTTACGGTGCAGTCAACAATAGCAAGACTAATAGAAGATAAGAAGTGTAATAAAACTGCATAACTATCATTTCTCGTTTGAACTGGTTCCAACTGTAGGAGCGTAAAGTGTGCTTAAAATTACAAACGATTAAAGTAGTATCCGAAAGATGATTAGTTTTTGGCTGAAGCCGAATTCGATTAGTCAGTAATCACCACAACCTTCGATTGAAGCCAAAAGTCCCAATTAACTATGAAACAAGTTGAAAAAATTAAACAACCTTCGATCGAAGCCAAAAGTATGTATTATTATATTCTATGAAACGAGTTAAAATTTTGAAGTTCATGTGTCGAAAGCTATCAGAGATAGAGTCTGATACAAATGGACGGGCAAACAAACAGCTTATTCAACCGGCACTTCATATGGAACCGTTTAAAGTAATTATGATGATTCTATCATCACAATTACTTTAAACCAGCGGTCGACAACACACGGCCCGCGCACCGCATGCGGCCCGCGAACGTCTTACTTGCGGCCCGTGAATGTTTTGTGAATAAGTTATGTCATAATATGTGTATCAAAAACTACATCAAAAACAATGTTTTCTAATACTGCCAGTAGTTATCGCCACTTAAGTACGTAGCTGTTTGTACCATTTTTAATAATTTAACTTATTTCCTTTCAATATGTGTAGGAACATTGAGCTTCTAGGGTTAATAAGAGTATGAGGTCTGCGGCCAGCCTTTAGTTTGTTTTGCCACCTTGTGGCCCTTGCCTGCCAAAAGGTTGCCGACCGCTGCTTTAAACAGTAAGAGACATAATAAAGAGACATAATATTGAGGTAAGATTAATACGTGACAAGTGGCTAGTGGCTGTTCGGAGATCGTAAAAACGCGAAGTCCTTTCTCGTGCGCGTGTTTTAGCACGTTTAACCACATTCTGCGGTGTATAAAGATGTTATAGCCTCATTAATCACGATAATGACACACCTGTAGTGCTAATGTGGTATAGCAGGTAGCTGTGACGTGCACATACGTCACTCGCTACTTGTTCCTGTATGTTGCGTCATACGTTTTATGTTGTAGACATGTCACGTGGCATTTTCTAGAGGTATTTGACTTTTAAGATAATCTAAGTCGTACTGCCTTTTTACTGTTTCTTTTATTTCACGTGTTTGGCTGTAACTGAGAAACTAGGATAAAATTCGCGATAATTGATATGAAATAGTATCTTGCATTATCTTACTATCACGTGTGTAGCGAATCATATTCTAAAGAATATTTCCTCTCGACTCTATCATAACATTATGTGGATCTAGCTTGGCTTCTAGTTTTTATCTTCAAAAGATAAAGTCTGAAATAAATGTTTAATTGTTACAATTTTGTTAGATAAATCCAGATTACAGCATCTGGGCCTGCAAAATCTTTCCTGGAAATTTTCCTATAAAAGCGTTTTATAGACGCTTTTAAAATGAAAACGTCTCACGCACATATATTTTGTAGTATTTGAACAGTTACAAGAAAGTCGTTTTCACAAATAGACGTTTTTGCACGGTAACATTTTAAATATACATTGTCTGAAGATTAGTTTATCTGATTCTACGATAGTTCAACGACTCTTTGCACTTCAGGAAAAGTTTAAAAATAACATAATCCATATTCCAACTATAGTATTATATGCGAAAGTGTGACTGTCTGTCTATTGCCTCTTTACGTTAAAACCGCTGAACCGATTTTGCTGAAATTTTGTATGGAGATACTTGGAGTCCCGGGAAAGGACGAAGGAAATTTTAATCCCGAAAAACGCAGGTTTTACCATCGAAGAAATTGATTTATAGGCATATACCTACGTCGCGTCGTTTGGTCCGGGTATGTCAAATAAATAATATTATTGTCATCTATCGGTTGGTTTCGATATAACGTGACCAAATTAAGCAGGTCCGCCATATTATGCCTATGAATTTTAACTTTTTTAATCGTAGGTACTTACAAATCTTACAATATAGATTGATACTCAAAGCAAAACGTGGAATGAGTGATTTGATTTAACAAAAAATACTGGGTCACGGTCGACGGATGGTAAATAACTTACGTAAAATTTATTTTTATCTAATCTATACTTTTTATGATCCATGCGCGCTTAAAATTTGATTACGTATGCTGCCATAGCAACAGCCAAAGTCATATGCCCGCCACACACGGTTATGTAGCAATAGAAAATAATTATTTATCACATGACGCCCGCAACTCGCATGGAAACCGTACATTTTCCGGAATAAAAAGTTTCCTACGTCCTTTTTCGGGACTCAAAGTATCTCCATACCCAATTTCAGCAAAATCGGTTCAGTTGTTTGGGCGTAAAGAGGTTACAGACAGACAGACATACTTTCGCATTTATAATGGTATGAATAAAAGTCTTTTTAACTGTACTGTAGAAGTACCTACTGCACAACTGTAGAAAATTACTTTTTACTGCTTACGACAGCTAAACAGCTGTCGTAAGCAGTAAAAAGTAATTTTCTACCACGAAGACAAATTAAAATTATTTTAAGTAAATGAGTTTCTACTATTGCATCGTATTATATATTTAAAAAAAAACATATTTTATAGACTTCCCCAATATCGACTGCTGGACATATAGGCCAATTTATTGCATGACTTATACATAGATATATCATTTGAACTTTTTTTTCAACATTCCAAATTAAATAGCTACAGTACATAATATACATATACAAAATGTATGCCTTTCTGCTTTTCATAACAATATTCATGTCATAGGGTAATAATAATTTCTTGGCACAATTTCCCCATGCTCACTTCACTCCACTTGATAAGGGTTGGTACCAGAAAACGATCAATTACCATAAACGTCTACCGCACATATAATATACCGAATAAGCTATTAGTCCACGCCCGAATAAATAGAGGAGAATTTTATTTGGTCGGGCTATGTGAAGTCAAATCTTATTCTTAGGGACCTATCAGACAGCAGTCATACGGTAAAGCGTTCAAGCGGTCAGTTTTGCGTTCTTTGTGTTGTATTACGTTACATAGATATATTCACTCAGAGGGCGTTCTGACCACGTCAGAATTACTCCTGTGTGACTGACCACTCGAACGCAGAATGCTTGAACGCGTGACCGCTCTCTGTCTGATAGGTCCCATAGTCATAATCGCTTGGTTTGACATAACCCAGCCAAATTATGTAGACCATCTGCAGGTGAATTAATTCCTCTGCTTTAATATTTTTTATTGAGCGTCTGTGGCGGCTTTAAGTCGTTATCTGTAAATGTCTATCTACATCTGCGATTACGATACTCATTCGTCAGGCTATTTGCCATGTCAACGATCCTCAATCAAATCATGAGTCTACGAATTCGCTGCTACGATTTTTTGCTCAAATCCGCTAGGTATGTATATTTTAGTAAGAAAGATTGTTATAAAAAATCTGACTGCAGGATAGTAGGAAGATACCAGTAGGAAGATACCAATACTAGTAGGAAGATACCAATCTAACGGTACAAAATAGTAGTAGAGTATGGAAAAAGTAATGTTATAAAAAGTATAGAAGTTCTACTAAAAGAACAATAAAAAATATATGATTTTCCCATACAATAAGTCGATTTTTCCGTTGTAGACACTGACCTCCATTATACAAGTACGCTGGACTTATGATACCCAACTGTTTTTTGTGCCTATTTGAAGCGGAATCAGCGCCCCCAATGCGGGGGAAGAGAACTAAATCTGACGTAACTTGCAAATGGCCGCTCAATCGCTATTGGTTGTAGAAACTAGTACTAGTTCCAAGTACTCCCACTACTGCTATCAGAGCCAATATGGCGACTTTCATACGTCATTTTTACGTCAGATTTAGTTCTCTTCCCCCGTATTGGGGGCGCTGATTCCATTTCAAATAGGCACAATAAATAGCTGTCATTTCAAAGGGTATCATAAGTCCAGCGTACTTGTATAATGGAGGTCAGTGGTTGTAGACAAAACAATGTCTACAGTAGTCGTGCTACGCGTGCAAGAACAAAAAACATTGATCTTGTCCTATAATAACATTCAGGAGTTATTTATTTATATATTATGTTTGTTTATTTTAGTGTATACTGTCATCTGTGCACTGTGTATTGCCTTAATGTGCGAATAAAGTATTATAATATTTATTTATTAATCAACGCGTATTTTATTCTAATTTCAAATTGATTTACTATGAATTCCTAATTCTCGAATTACTTACTGAAAATTTATTCAATAAGCGTGTTCATGTGAATGTAACGCAATAAACAAATGAACGCTACATATAGAGGAGTTCGACGAAATACGCATTCATATTTTAAACATCCTATTTCTTACCTCCGGAGATCTTCTACAAAATTTCGATTACGCATATCTGCATCCTGGTTAATGGTTATAAAATATAAATATTTTAATCCATACCTACGTGAATACAGCTTCGAAAAATAAATTACAGTGAATCGACGCAACTAAAAATAATAAAAAAACTTCATTAGACGTTTTTTAGTAGATCAAAACTCTAAAATTTAGTAATTTAAAAAAAAAATTGTTGCACGTCTAGAAGATACTTAGTTAAACTTTATTTTCCTCATACATGGTGTAACAAAACTAAATGATAATATAGCCCCTTGTGTTAAATTGACTGTGAAAGTAGCAGCGCTGAAAGCGCAATCTTTTTTTACTTTTGTATGGGAAAATTCATGACGCCGCGCTGCCGCGCCGGGCGCTTGGCCCGTTTGCCCATACAAATCGCAAAAAAATATTTGCTCTTTCAGCGCTGCTACTTTCACAATTATCTCCTAATCTCCTATACAACAAACACAAACATACCCTAAAGTATTATCAAGTTATGTTACACCCTGTATAAAATATAATATTATTTCTTATAACTAGACTGTTTAAAATGTTTCATAGCTATACAGATAAAACATACTCAATTCAAGTATATTTTCCTGTTGCAGTAGTTATTCCCAAAAATAGATAATAAACATTTAAGAGGGCGACTAACCCAAAAAATCAAACATCGTCCTCTCTTCACACTCACGCCCGTCTTTCATGCGCCAGGTGAAAAAGGACGACGCGGATTAATCACCAAATTAGTTTTCTCTCAATAACTCGATAAATATACAACATTTTAAAAATCCGCTAGGTCGGTTTCTCAATGATAGAATTTTATACAATGTGTTAAAATATTAACTTAGTTCAATGCACGGTTATGGCAATATATGAGAAATTCGTCAAAATGAGATGCATCTTTGTGATTTTTTTCTATCGAAATTTTTTTAATATATCGTGTTTTTGCTCAGATCGAATTCTTGGAAATATAATGTCGTATCTAATTATAGAAAATGAAATAACTCGGGGCTTAATTTCAAGTAAGTATAAAAATGAATTATAAAATTGAAAATTTTGCGTTAGTCGCCCCCTTAAGGAAGGCTGCCATTCAACAATGCCGTGAATAGCCTTTTTTACGCCCTGTGCGAGTGCGAATTTTTTTATATAGGTATTATAGGTAGGTACCCAGAGCAATGTTATCTTGGTGTTGGTAGACTAATTACAATTACAATATTAATATACCCAATATTTTGAAAAAAAAACGTTACACACCCTAAAGTATTGTCAAGTTTTGTTACATCCTGTATAAATTATAATAATATTATTATCACAATCAGGGTACCTACCTAGTACCTACAGCTAGTCATGATTGTTTGAAAGAAGGAAGTGATACACAAGATAATGATGCAAAGCTTTCGTTGAAATTGTAACCGGCTTTGTCACGGAGAGATAAACATTCGAATTGAAGTGTTTACCTGTGTTTATTACGTCGTTCGGCTCCCGTCCCCTTCAGTCAACATCTTGGTGGTAAAATGTCATGAATATTAAAATATATTTTATTACACGTTAAGTATAAAGTGTTAGATGTATCGCATTGATTTTCAGAAAAATCGGTTCAGTGGTTCGAGCGTGAAGAGGTAACAGACAGACAGACTCACTTTTGCATTTATAGTATTGGCAAATTAAATTACGGATTTTTGATATTACACGGGTACCTTACGGTGTAACGCACTGATTTTATCAAACTAGATGACCGTCCGTTGCGTCAAAATTTGTATTGCAGCAAAATCGATTCAGCAGTTTGCAGGGCGTGAATAAGTAACAGACAGCCAGACAGAAAGACAGACTTACAAGCAGATATTTCGCACTTATAATATTAGTATGGAAGTATGTATGACGTATTTCCTTCGACTTCATAATAATTGAAATCATGTTTCTATAATACGTTACAACGTTTGAGTGGTTTATATTTAAACGTTGATAAATATGCATATTCACAGAAATACTTACGCAAGCCTATAAATCTTTTATCGAGAGTATTCGTGTAACAAAAATAATATTGTTTACGTATTGATAGTAGATAAAATGGCAACGCGGTGCGAATCACGTACAATACAACTAATATGGCAAAACAAAGGCATTGCCAATTGAAACCAACGTGTTGCGTACTAGCTGTACTCTATAGTCTAGACACAGACCAGCTATAGTCAACCTGCGGCCCGCCGGAGCTTTATGACTCGCTGGCAGTGGCGGATTTGCCCTAAGGCCTAGTAGGCCCGGGCCTAGGGCGGCCAGATATAAAGGGCGGCAAATCGTGCAAAAAAATTTGTAATGTGTGCTTCTACAGTCATGTGAAGCTAGTGGCAATAGGCGCGACTCTGGACAGACGCTATATTTTGATAGTGAATAATAGGTCTCAATATCTGAATCTCCATATTTAATTGTATAAATAAAACGTACTGGAATCAAGTTTCATTATAATTTTTTTGTTTTTTAACAAACGAAATTTTGGGAATTAAAGTTGTGTGCAGTAAAGATGCGTGGTGGCTTCTCGGTTATTAAAATTTTGCGCGGGTTTTTGTACAGCCAGTTTTTGGTGAGATATATTAATTAAAGCTTACAACCCTCATCCTTCATAATATGATTAAGATGGCGAATAAAGCAAAAAATTAAACATAGTCCTTCTCTCTTCACACTCACGCCCGACTTTCATATGCCGGGTGAAAAAGGACGACGCAGAATCATTGCAAAGTTAGTTTTTTAGGGTTCCGTACCGTAAAACGGGACCCTATTACTAAGACTTCGATGTCTGTCCGTCTGTCTGTCTGTATCCAGGCTGTAACTCAAGAACGGTAATAGCTAGAGAGCTGAAATTTTCACAGATTATGTATTTCTGTTGCCACTATAACAACAAATACTGAAAACAAAATACAAAACAACTGCAGGTACCTGAAATGTTCACAAAATACTCAACTGTGTTTTAAATACTTCAATAATTCATAATAAAATTTAAATAAAATAAATAGAATAAAAAATTTAGAAAATTATAATTATTATTCTACGAGAGTTTATATTATGATGTTATAAAAATGCAGAAAAATGTTACTCCGTTTGGTCACGTTGGCTCGTTTTGTTGTATTAAATATGTTAATTTAGATATAGCCAGAATCGATGATTGCGCCATCTATAAATAGCTTGCTTTTCTCGTACACGCAATTTTGTATGGGACTCAACAGTCTATCTGATCTGTTTTTAATGTTTCATTTAAATGTCCATAAATATTCTAAACTAGCTTTATAAGCTAATACTTTTTGTTAAACAATTTTCGGAATCAATTAAAAATGGGATGGGTGCTGAGAAAGGGGCGGCACATGGCCTGGGGCCTACAGCGGCCAGGACTGCAAATCCGCCACTGCTCGCTGGGGTTTTACAGCCCGCGTGAAAGTTAAGCAAAGAATACTTTTAAGATGACTAGGAAATTGAATATTTTGGTGTGCCTAACATAACAGTGCAGCTACATGTTGGATGTGTCGTGAAAGTCGTAAAAACGAATCCACTATTGAATCGTTAAATATGAGCGTCATTTTTCACTTCTAAATAATTTTGGTTGCGCCACGCGACACCAAGAAACGTGTTTGTGGTAAAAAAGGTTGATTACCTCTGTAGTAGACAATCCATCATATGACACGTCTAGTCACCTGAATATGTCATGGCCAACCTGTTTCTCTTTATCTCCGCAACAGTTTTCTGATGTAAGTAGATCAAAACACCATTGCGAGTAGGACTCTGTATTTAATACGCGAAGGATTCTGTATTTAAAGCACTACCGAGGTTTTTGACTGAAGTTTATATTTTCAATAGCGATGTTGATAGGTTAACTTCTTAACGTTTGCCAACCAAAATCCTCCAGTAACCAGGCATTAGACATGACGTATTTTGTTGAATGGCAGCCTTCCTTAAATGTTTATTATCTATTTTTGGAAATAACCACTGCAACAGAAAAATATACTATTGAGTATGTTTTATCTCACATGACTATGAAACATTTTAAACTGTCTATACTCTATAGCTATATGACATAAGAAAAAAATATAGACCGATTACAGCCAGACAGACAGAAAGGAAAGTCTTAGTGAAGTCTTGTTTTTACCTTACGGATACAAACACTTAAAAACTGGTTGCACACACCCACTTTACAAGTAGGCTATCAGATTATAATATGTCTTGTCACGTTATGTAAATACATGCAAAAATTCTAGTCTATAGCCAAGCTGAAGTTGATTGTTACCCGACTACGACAAAATTCAAAAGAGAATAATTATTATCCTTCTGGCCTTGGTAGGCTATATTATATCTGACACAAAATCTGAATAACAAAACTATTTTGTTAAGGATCAAATCCTGTTTAGTCGCATATTACGTATAACATATTTTCTAGAATCTGTTTTATTAGTCTGATTAACAAGTGCCATTTTCCTCAAAACCTGATCTCTCTAGATGGTATTCCGAATCGAATGAGACTAAAATCATAATTTTCGGTATATGCGATCAGGTTTTGATGAAAATGGCACTTGTTAACTAGAGTAGTTATATGGGAGGTGTAGTATGGAAATATACTACACCTCCTTGTCTATAAAGTATCTTGTTTTCAAAAAAGATAAAATACCTACATCTCAAACGCTAGATAATATTATTGACAATAGTGTCAATATAAACCTAGTAATATATCAAATCAAAACCACATTTTCAGGTTTTTCGTGTTCTTGCGTAGGTTACCTAAAGCCGCCGTTATGAATCATCATAAATCACTCACACACTCAAGTCTCAACACTGGAATAAATCAAGTTATACCATAAATTAGGGATATTGTAAAAACTTTTATAAGTTTGAAGTTTTTTAGGGTGTAGTTTTGGAAATGATAATATTGGCAGGTATATAGTCTGTCAAGAAAGGGAAGAAATTAAAAAGTAGCAACATCGTAATGTCATCCCTTTCAAATCAATCTAAGAAAAAAGGGATGACACTACATTGTTGCCACATTTTAATTTCTTCACTTTCTTGACGGACTATTATAGGTAAATTCATTGCGCAGGGTCGATACATATTTTTTGCTATGTGTTTTCCCCGGATTAAAAATATCATAATTAAAATTCATCATAATGTGTTCAACGGCTTAAGTGTGAGGAGTATACAGGAAAACAGTCTTTCTCATTCATAATAATAAGACTGCGGTGTTAGGGCCTTTCCACACGACGTATTTTTTGCGCACTGACGACGCGCGTTTCTGATGCGCTCGCCTTCTGCGTGTTTTCATCGCGTTTTGGCAGATATAAAGTTTAAAACATGTCGGCTTCCTTTCGTTTGCTGAGCGTTAAACTTGCGTTTGTATCGATACAAGCGAGCGTAAAAAAACGTCGTGTGGAAGGGCTCTTAGTCTAAAAACTAATCAGGTCGTTTTCTGTAAAATGATTCATGGAGTACCTACTTATGTAAAGTAGGTGCATGTCACCTGTGCCTGACTCACTGGGTTTTACATATTGCATTAAAACTGCTACAGCAAAAATACAAAAGTTTAAAGGTCAATGTGAAGACCGTGTGCCTTTGAATATTTATGATACAGTTGCTTACTTACTTTCAGTTAAAATAAATTTTGACTTTAAATGGACAGTGTAGACCGCACACGATTTTAACCTATCAACCCCCATAAGGACACCGGCGACCGCGACAACAATAGAATAACAATAGATTTCCAAGAATCCGCGATTGAAGGATTAAGATCGCTCCGCGAAATTTCAGGGACAATAGCGAACTGCCAATAGCGATGCGTCTGATAACTGCCGACTATTGAAATCCATGGAAAAAGATTACCAATCGAATATTGCGCCTTTCCCTTATATTTTCCGAGCCATACCTTATTATTTGAAGATCAGTAATAAAAGCAGGTAATTAGAAGAAACATTGAAAACAATAAATAGATCAAACACAAGATCGTTTTCCTCAATGCGCTCGCCGATCACAACGCTTCCAAGAAAAAGTGACACTCGCGCGCATGTTTTTCCTTTCATTTAACGACTTTTCCCGATGATTGATTCTTGTTCCGAAGCTTGACGTCTTTCTCCGAAAGCCATGAATCACTCTAGATGTAGGTAACCTTGTATTCCGACAGACATTTAAACTGAAATACATTTTAACGGCGTTTTCTCGCAAAACATTGTTGCCAGTAAAAAATATGAAATGTTTTTGTTGTAAATTATTGGAAACTGGATTTTAAGTGCACGATTCACAAAACAATGAGCATTAAATAAAGCTTATTTGTTTCGAATACAGCTGTACTGATCGATTGCGATAAAACTTTGTAAATTGGATTAAGTCAACGCCCTTTTTTGGCTTTAAAACCGGCTTTAAAAAAAAGTACTCGGGCCTTTTCACCATATATGTTTTCTGGGAGAATCTAATATCTATCCAGTCGAGCCAGACAGCCCATCAGTAACTCTCCCATGTCCAAAAAGAGGGACCTTATTAAAAATATATTTACTCCTCACTTAAGCTATTCCATGTGGGCGTACCCAGGATTTTAGCTAGGGGGGGCAGCATACCTATTTGGAGAAGATGGTCGATCTGGTATATTGAAACAAAAAAATCATGAAAATTGACTTTTATTAATCTGACTGAAAAGATATCTTGTTTCCAACACTTCATTTTGCTCAGAGTAGGTAACACGTTTTTAATTCCCACTTTCTAGGAAAATTGACGTTTATTTTATCTTCTAGGGGGGGCAGCAGCACCCCCCCCCCCCCCTGCCCCTACCTGTACACGCCCATGTCCATGTTCCTGTCATTGCATAACATCTAAAGATAATTTTATCTCGGAAAAAACCAATAAATGAATTTCGGCGCAAACAATATTAAGAAATTTAAAAAAGCCCCAGCCAAACAACTTTAAAAAGTAATAAAATAATATTTACTGCCTTTAAGTTCAAATAATTCCTAACTTGTGTTAAGTAATATTTTAGTCCATAATTGTTGTCAAGGTGTGTCGGGGGACCGCCAAGTAAACTACAACCTACAACCGCCAAGTCGCTGATTATCTCGATACATCTATAACATTAGCGGTCCCCCGACACACCTTGACAACAATAATTATGGACTAAAATATTACTTTACACAAGTTAGGAATTATTTGAACTTAAAGGCAGTAAATATTATTTCATTACTTTTTAAAGTTGTTTGGCGGGGTTTGTTTAAATTTCTTGATTTAATTTTATTTAATACTTTTTAAACTTGTGTTGGTTATAGTGCACAATAATTCCTTTCAACAGAATCATATTCTTATGATTACCATCTATCAATGTTCTTTTCGATGAGGCCGTTAATATGAGCCCAAACATGAAACCTCCACTTTGGGTTCATACGAAGCTCGGTTCCTATAGAATCCAGGTGATGCTGCAGTAGCAGCATGTAAATATTTACTGTTTATCTACTTCTTACTGGTTGTTGCAATTAAAATGAGCCCAAACACGAAACCTCTGCTCTAAGTTGGCGAGGAGTTGGGTATCCTATTGATTACCAGGTGATGCTGCAGCACCAGGTCAACTTTCCATTATTATGTGTATACGTATATTGTATATTCACAAATATCACGAACTAGAATGAAATATAAAACCCATCAAACGACTACAAGTTGCTAACGGCCTTTCATAACCCAGTTAAACCCTGATTTTCCAGCACTGAGCAGGCTGATGATGATAAATTATAGCTAAGAACACTCTCGATCATATCAGCTTTCAAACAAAAAAAACTATATCAAAATCGGGCCACCCGTTTGGATGCTACGATGCCACGGACAGATACACACACAAACAGACAGACAGACAGACAGACACGTCAAACTTATAACACCCCTCTTTTTTGTCGGGGGTTATTTATTTATAAATCTTTATTTAAGGGTTTAATCGCAAAGCGATTATGACACCCGAATTCACACACATACAATAAAAATCAGCAAATAAACTTAACAGGAAGTTATTATACAAAGATAAACAAAAAAAAAACAAACAACAAATTTACCACCGCTTGATTAGCAATAATGTAGTAGTGTCGGGGGTTAAAAATCTGCTAATATTATAAATGCGACGGTGTGTCTGTCTGTCTTTTACCTCACGCTCAAACTGCTGAACCGATTTTGCTGGGTATAAAGATACTTTGAGTCCCGGGAAGGATACTTTTCATCCCGGAAAATATACGGCTCAAGCACGAAAAATGAATTTGGGCAACGGAGTCGCGGGAGTCATTTAGTGCTTAGTATCTTTGTTCGAATAGCGTTCAACAATAAAAGTGAATGGTTGAATTAGCGACACTTAAGATTACGTAAATTTTTCCACTCGACTAAGAATAGACTGGAAGATTACTTTCAGCTTTAGTGGTTTGTCGGAGTACTTTTAGTGTATGACATGCAGATCTAAATATACTTTACCATTGTTTGATCACCATAAAATGGGTTCGTGTGTAGAAAGAGTATAATCTCTTTCTTTGGACTTTATGTAGTGTGTTGAAATCCGTGTTGTGTGCTCAAAGTGCATGGCATAGGCATGTTACGAATTACGATACCGCTATAGTATATATCAAGTGAGTTAATATTTTTTATAATATTATATAGTTTTTTTTCTACGGAAGAATAGACAAAGTGTAAGCTAGACAAAGGAAATCCGCCAATTTATCAATAAACGTTTCTAATGTTGTTAATTGTTATGCTAAACCTACAGATGTAGATGCCCTTTATTTAAACGACTGCAATCTGGATTCAAAGAACTGCATAATTTTCGCATTTTCACATTATCTTTATGGTTTACAACAAATTTTTATGGGGCGTTATTATATCATTTAATAGATATTTTTCAGATATCATATTGTGTCTTATTATATTTTGAATACTAAATTCTTTTTAATGTAAGTAACATAAATGACGTGCCTTCTACGATGTTTCGTATTCGCCGACCGACCTTAAAATATTACAAGTATTCAAGAATTCTTAGTGGAAAAAATGTTAAAATATATATTACTACAAGTAAATATCTATGTACTTATAATTTGAAATATTTTGATCATTGATCAACTCCGCTTTGACATTCTGAATGTCTTCCGTGAGACAAGAAACATAATCACCAATATATCTGTAGATATTTTTATTAATTAACGTGTATAATTAATATTTTTTTAGTTAACATTAATTGTTTTCCTTTGTCTTCCTATTAGTACAGTATCCAATATATAAAAGGTATACTTACAACTTAACCTAATCTTTAAAGACCAAAATTATTTAAAATCTAAGTCTAAAGTCTTTAAACTGCAGTAAGACTCACAAAAAAGGTTATCAATATTATATTATGTAGGTAACCGTAAAAGGTGCAAAGACTATCCTTATAATCTAAGCTTTAAAACTACAATTCCGTATAGTCTTATACAGTCTTTGAACTGTACGACCCACAAGAGGTCATCAAAATAGAACCATATAAGGACCACACTTAAACCGAAGCCTTCAGAACCACAATTAAAATAACGATTAGTAGTTTGTACTCCATGTGTTGATGGTTATCGTTATGTAACATTGCGCCCGCATCTCGCGATATCATCAGCGACCCGCAAGATGGTTATCGGACAACCTCGCGACTTCCTACACACGGGGATAAAACAGAAATGTGTCAAGGTAGGATATAGTGGAGTGTAATTAGTGTAACGAGCTTACTGACAATTTAGTAAAAGAGCGGTTTGGCCGCTATACCACGTATATACTGAGTGTAACAAAAATAAGTGATAATACGTTAGGGTGTGTAAGTGTTCCTTGTAAAGAGTTCACTGTGAAAGTAGCAGCGCTGAAAGACCAAACATTTTTTTCACTTTTGTATAGGAAAGCGCTCCAGCGTCACAAGTTTTCCCATACATACAAAAGTGAAAAAAATTTGGTCTTTCAGCGCTGCTACTTTCACAATGAACTCTCTACAAGGAACACATACACAACCTAAAGTATTATCACTTAGTTTCGTTACAGCCTGTATAAAACCAGCCTTACTCACACTATTATTAAAAGGCACTGATTTAAAGGGGCAGTTGTAAATAGCAGTTTTGGTAAGTTAAAAATTATAAATGGCACGTTTAATAACTAGTTTAGCAGTTAAAACTAAGCAGTAAAGTAAACAAAAATGAGTAGTAAAAAATAATGAAATGGATCATTGAAAACATTATTGAACAGTAAAATAATTAAATGAGCAGTAAAAATAAATGAATAAGCGGTTAGGTGTGGGCAGTAACAAATCGGAATTTGTCAGTAAGATATCTCATTCTAAGCAGTTCTTGAATGACGGTCGCCGGCTGCAGCCGCAGCACGCTCGCTGCGCTCGATCGGCTCCCTCTGTGTTGTGGTCTAAGTTCTAACCTCACCTAACCCACTTTTGGACTTTCTGGATTGTGTTTGTTTTTGTTTTGGCGGGGGGCTGCGCCCCCATCCCCATCGGTATCCGTGGTTAAGTAGGCCTTCTGTTAAGTCTTTTCTTTAATGAAATGAAATAAAAATAAAATGTACATAGAAATATTAATTTACATTTAATAATTATACAATTCTACTTAAAAAAAAACACTCACCCTTCCATCGCTCGCTATGATCTGCCGTGGATCTGCCGAACTACTTATATCGAACCGCTCATTCCATCATTTTTACAGCTCATTCATTTATCGAACCGCTCATTCCATAATTTTTACCGCTCATTCAGTAATATTGCACTGCTCAATTTTTTTTTTATTACTGCCCGTGTTTTACTGTCGCAATAATTAATCAACCGCCATAAAATTAAATAACTGCTCAATATTTTTTTCAACTGATCATAATAACATCTCAAATATTTAAATAACTGCTCAAAAAATTAGTTCCCTTATTAAAATATTATATTGCCGAAACTCGTATATTGTGCGGAAACTGCACATTTACTTTGAAGATAGATTGTAGGTATACGCGATCCAAAATATCCCCATACCAAAAATCCGCAAAAGCAAGCACTTTAGCTATTTTTTATATAATATTATGTATTATGAATATTATAGAAAAGACAGTATTAGAATAAACGCCTAGCCAGCCCCACTGTGAAAAACGCTTACCACTCAGACGTTGAATCGGGAAAAAGAGTTTGTAATTTAGGCTGATAGTAGGTAGCTACAAATAAGGAGAAAAGTTAGTCATTTCATTAAAACTTAAGTTATCCAAATGTAATGTGGTTAAACCCATAGAAACAATAGATCGCTTTGAAAACTTTTTCATGACGTCACCGGTTCATTAATTTATTACGTTCGTGTACATTTGACTCTTAAAATGGACTCACAAATCCAATTATTATTGCGTTTTCCTGTACAAATTGTAGACCGGATGCGCTATTCAGGGTAAAGGTAGGACAATAACAACATTATTACCTTAATACCTAGGACTGTTGACATTATCCAATGTTTACATGAACGAGGATACGCGTGATGCTCGTTGTTTTGTTAGCCCATTATCGGTATTAAATGGTGTCCATGATCACTGGGATTTTACTGAGGTCTGAGGCCGTCGCTTACAGGTTTAAAAATATAATAGGTAAAGAATTATCTCGATCACATCAGCACTTTGGGAGGGTGGAAGTTAGTCATTCTTCTCTCCTTCGCGAGAGACTCGCAAGGATGGCAGTCTATTCTCTCTCTCCTACTTATAAACTTTAGATCAGATCGCGTGTAATAAATTTAACATTTTTAGTTTTTAACCATCTCAAAGAAATCACAAGGCCCTTTTTTACTCCAAAAAACTAAAACGAAACCCGTTTTTCACTGAAAATTCATACTTAATTTTAATAATCAATTTTACATAATATACGAATGTTTAAGTAAGGCATCAAGGACAGGATCAGGAGTATTAAGGATACCTATAATAAAGTTAACTATCGTTGTATAATATTTCATATTCTTTTCCTCGCATCGTCTTTGTCCAAATTGATTGTTGCATAACTCAATTGCAATGTCCACTTAAACCAATTAAAAGGACGTCTCACAATGTAGACGAGCTAGTTTTGAACCAGATTAAACCAGCAGCCACAATAGCCTGCTCAGCTGAAATTAAAGCAAGCTGGTTCAAACAAACTTACCCAATGACTTAAAACCAGTACCTATTGCAAAGGAAATTGTATATTTTAAAAAAGATAGGTATAATGAGTTAGGTACAGGTAAAAATAAATGGATCATTAGCAAAGCCTCAATGAAATTCAGGCGGAAATTTGTAGCAACTTTCGTAGAAGCTTTCACAATTTTCAGACATCATAGAAACTTTTCGGTTGAAACCAACTCCGGATTTATGTATAGGCAGTATAGGCCATGGCCTATGGGCGGCAGCGTCCTATGGCATTCTAGGGGGAGCAGCAGCATCCTAGGATGACGGCAGACTTCGAACACAGGGGCGGCAAAATTAAAGTGGACTATACTTATAAAAAATATAAATTAAGCCCTGGTTGAAACACGTCACCCCAATGAATAACGGACATATGCGCAGGTTTCCCTCGAATTACACGTTATAGTCAGGGAGCCCTTGAACATTTTTTTTTATTACTATCAAGCTAATTTTTTGTGAGTAGCTTCATTTTGATAAGACAAACAACTTTTTTATTTGCGAAAAATCTTGAAAGTGGTAGCTAACAGAGATAGAAAGGATTTCATACTTTTATTTGATGGTCCTAAAATATGGATTGTTCTATTAGTAGGACAATGTTACTCTTAAATTATATAATCATCAAAAACTTGGTTGACTACGGTACCCTAAAACGGAACCCTAACCAGCTGATTTTTTGTATATTGGTACGTTAATAGTTATATAATTTAAGAGTAACATTATCCTACAATTAATAGAACAATCCATATTTTAGGACCATCAAATCAAAGTAAGAAATCCTTTCTATCTCTGTTAGCTACCACTTTCAAGATTTTTCGCAGATAAAAAAGTGGTTCGACTTTCAAATTGAAGCAACTCACAAAAGATTAGCTTGATAGTAATAAAAAAAATTGTTCTGGGGCTTCCTGACTATAAACCGCACTTCTTCGCTGCCGAAATACTAAGAGAAGAAGTTTCATAACAGCTGATTCAAACGGCACGCGTCGATGACGTAGGCCTGGCGCCGCGCGCAGGCCGCAATGCTTCAGTATACTGATAGCGCTCACGACTAGCGGACGTTTCTTGTGTTTTTTGTTTGGAATTCTTTTTTTGAAAGTGAAATGCGTGTGTGCGATAAGACGAGCGTGCAGTACCCGCCTAAGTGGCTGAAGCGCCACGCGACGAAGATGGCCAACTCACTCGAGCTTCTGCATTTTCAGTTCAAACGGATGCTGAACAAGGAGCTAAGTCACTTCTCGGAGTCGAGCAAGTCTGGCAACCAGATCTCGGAGTACATCTGTTCTACTTTCTTGGGTATGTACTTTTTTTTTAATTTTGAATGTATAGATTATGGATGTACATTACGTATGGAACTTCGAAGTTCTATTGCAGTTGTTGGATTGGCTAACATGACTATGTAACAATTTGCAAATATTTGTGCAATAATTTAGTTTTCTCACGTCTGCCATACTATAGATATAACTGGGGCTTATTGGTATTTAGTTGAAAATTTATTAGAGATTTTGGATATTTACAAGGAGATACAATACAACACCAAAAAGCCATAGCTAAGTAATGTTTTCAGAAGCTCATCAAACAGTAAAGAATATAATTGGTTCCTTGTTAAATACATACTAGGACTACTATTTATCCATAGGACATAATTGATCAATTTAACGAACTTCCAAAAAGGAGGAGGTTCTATTTTCAGCTGTGGATTTTTTTTTAATAACGGATAAATGTAGACATTACACACTTGTATTTAAGTACTACTAAACATTTTTCTAATTTAATAGGTTGCTGAGGTCAATCAAAAGTGATCGCTATGTTATGGCTATGTTAATGACTTGTTTACGTAATATTGTGTTAAAAAATGATAAATGAGATAATGAATAGAGATGTTTTTAACGCGTGCCTAAGAAAATGTAGTCAGTCGGATTGAAATAAAATATTAGCAGCATGGCCAGCAACGTGATTCTTATTGTATTTTATTGTGTATTTAGTATATAAGTAATGCTTAAAGATATTTTAATCATAATGATATTGGAAAAACTTTGTCAACGTTTAAAATCTCCCGTTATCTAAAAACGTGCATTAGAATTTAAATCATTATCATAACTACGAATATTTTTGGATTCAAATTATATTTAAGAGGCACTCAAGAGTATTTAAGAGTTTTTGCCAAAGTAATTTTATTAATCAATTTAATTGAGTTATTTACAATATACGGCCTTCATTATAAAATATGATCCTAATAAACATGAGCAGAAGAATTTTATGCCGAAAAATAAACAACAAGATGGATACAAATTGCGTTTCAATGCGGGAGAATTTTTGGCAACAACTTACTAGCGTAACTTCGGGACTAGGGATGAGAAAACGTCAACATATTTAACAGTTATTTGTACAGTCTAAACAAACATTTGTTTTATTAAGAAAAAAAGTATTCCAATTTTAAATTCTTTCAGAATCAGCCTTTGTAGACTTGGTGTGTTTAACTTAGTAGTGTAGAAACTTATGAAGGACAGTAACTAGTCAGTAGTCCGTTCCATGGTCAGGCCATGGCTACTTGAATAAGTTAACACGAAGAATACTACAATATTCATGAAATATAAATACTATCTGAGAATACATCACAGAAAATGACTTATAGACTGAATTGGGAGCCTAATTTGGTCGTATTAATATTATCTTATCTTATATATAAGTATACTAGCGACCCGCCCCGGCGTCGCATGGGTATAAAATATAGTATAGCCACTGAAAAAATGATTAAAATCGATAGCCTATGATCCTTCACGTGGTCTACTTCTTATCTGTGCCAAATAACATAAAAATTGCTCCAGTAGTTCGCGAGATAAGCCCATTCAAATAATTTCCTCCGTTTTTTCCACATTCTCCTATTAGTCTTAGCGTGATAAAATATAGCCTGTAAGCCTTCCTCTATAAATGGGCTATCTAATACTGAAATAATTTTTCAAATCGGACCAGTAGTTCTTGAGATTACCCCGTTCAAGTTAGCCCTTTGAAATAATTTTCCCCGTTTTTTCCACATTTTCCTCTATTTCTTCGCTCCTATTAGTCTTAGCGTTATAAAATATAGCCTATAGCCTTCCTAGATAAATGGGCTATCTAACACTGAAAGAATCATCAAAATCCATTGCGTAGTTTTAAAGATTAAAGGGAACAAAGGGACATGAGGGAAATAAAAGCGACTTTGTTTTATAATAAGACGTATAGATTATAAATAAAAATTAATCTTGAATTTTGTTAGTCTCGCTAAAACTCAAGAACGGCTGAACCGATTTGGCTAATTTTAGTCTTGAAATATTCTTGAAAGTCCAGGAAAAAATTAGGAGAAAAGTGTTACGAAGTTCACCGGGTCATCTGTAGAACCATAGACTAAGGAAAAAATGTAGAACTTACGAGTATAACAACTAAAATTGACTTGACATAACCCGGCTAAGCAACGTAGCTTAGTTTCGTCATTTGCCCATGAATCAATTTCGTTGATGGTACCTGTGTAGTGTGTACCTGCCCCTGTGGGCTCATCAATAAATGAGAGCGAATAAATTAAGCTTTTACACAAAAAACTTTATTGAAAAATTCGGTCATCCGATTGCGGCGGAACTTTTGCAATTCGCAGCTTTCGCTTTTTGGGTCAACGAGTTCACAACTTTTGACGATCAAATTAATTGCAATAAAATATATTATAATTAATGAATGTGTTTGCAGAAGAGACGAGATTAAATATTATATTTAGAGCTCTGATTTAGAGTAAATTCTGGGTATTAAAATGTTTGCAGTAGGTATTATGTAACAATAAGACTACGCAAACTCAATAATAACTAATTAAGATTATAATATATTATAATAATAAGATGTTTTAGGCAACGCGCAACGTTCACTGAGGGCTGAGGCCCAATTCCACCAACGTCTGTTAGTGTTAACAGCTTGTTAAAATGCCATGTCTTCTCTTTCATTCATATGAAAAACGAAAGAGGTAACGTGAAATTAGACCTAAAAGTCCCAAATTTTTGCAGGTGCTAGGTAATTAAAATAAAATACTGTTAAAAATGACTATTAAGTATGTTAAAAATACAAAAAAAAAATGTGAACCGTGGCATCATTACTGACTTACAAAATCTGCCAATATCATTACAGGTATCATTATCAGAATTATTACCCTTCCTTTCGGTCGTAGTCGGATAAAAATAGAAAAAAAACTTCGAAGTGTTAGTCAGCTGGTAAATTAATTCATGAAGCCCCAAGCGGCCACATCCGGCCGCGATAACAATGAAAAAGCTATTGTGTCTCGTTTTGCCACGACTGATGGGTTAATTAATGACATGAGTCATTATCACACAAATCTATAGTAGATGTCGTTGTATGGTAGTAGTGACGTCACATCCTCGTCACAGCGATAAGCCAGTATGGATCCGAGTTCCTCACGAAATATTCTTCACGCTAACGGCTAACCCAACTGACGATGTTTCCACGAAAATTTGAAAAAGTTTATTTGGAAAATGGTCCTGAATTTAATGTAATAATTATATTATTATAGTAAATAGCACATTGGTTAATATTTTTAAACAACGTACCTAGTCATCTAACTTATTAAATAACACGCTATTTAAAAGTTGGCTTAGTAGGTACGTACCGCTAAGTTCAGAGGCCGCGTGCGAAGGCGATGTGGGCTACCGGATTTTTTTGTAGGATTTACGGAGTTTCAAAGATTTTTTTATTTATAAAAAAGAGTAAATAAATGTACAAATAACAAAACCTTTTATAAATAAAAATTTGAGTACATTTTTTTTCTCTCAACAAAATCAATGTTCTTGTGTCATCCGTCAGGGGGGCTCGCAAAATATAATACTTATCTTGCCCCAAAATATTTTTTAACACAAAAATAAATTGAGATACAGAAAATAATAAATTCAAATGGGTAATGAGAAAAGTTGTAGCGTGGAAATACCGATTCAGGATACAAAAGCTCAAAGTATTGTCAGATTTCGGTCGAATCATTCTACTGCACGAATCACGATTGAAAGAATGGGGATATTAAATACTTTCTTTTGTCTTCTTTTCTTTTGCTTTCACATTGAAAAGAAAGTATAAAAGTGATAATGCATTGTGGAACGAGAAAGCAGAAATGGATTAAAACATCTAATGTTTCAAGTAAAATTCTTTTTATTTTCGTGTGTATTACATTACAATATAATTCTTTTGTTAATAACATGTTTTTTGCGCAAAACAAATCTAAGTAGTAAGTTAAAAATAGATTAGGAATATTTTAATATGTATGCCATATTAATAAATTTATTTTTAAACTTCAAAGCTAAGGAAACTCTTAAGGAAAATTTTCAAACGCAATTCTTAAATTCTCTAAAAACTGTAGGTAGGTCTTACGCCCACTTAAACACGTGGATTAAGAAAATAAATAAACTCTCGTCTTTTACGAAAATACACAATTATATTTGGGTCTAAAAATTAAAACCATTAAACCAAAAACACAAAAAAAGGATTTTATTTAGAGAAAGAAAAATAGAAAAATCATTTCCTATTGGCATAACTGGCTAGTTTTTGACCGTGATCCCCCAATGCCACTAACATCATCAAAGTCAATCAGTAACACGATACAGAAGAAATCCTGGCCTTGGTTCGACATCAAAGTGGGTTCGAGATTATTTTCTGAAAACACTTCAAACGGACCATGTTTTTCCTCGCCGGTATCAGATAATATTGACAGGCGGTAAGGAAAATATTTTACACTGCGCAGATAAGATGGACTAGCTGTCCAGTTGCTACTTGTATCTTTTAATTTTAAAAGTTAAACATGGTATAGGTCGCGGACAACCTTTGTATTAGCTCCGTGCGTACAACTTTAAGTTTGTCTGGCAAAAATGGAGAAGGCACAGTGTTCGATTTTTAAGTCCTTTTGGTGTGGCAATCGTGATCAGACTGTACTCAGTTATTGGTAGATATTAAATATACACACACACCTATTGCTTTTCAGTTTTCATTTTTGCCAAAGGATCTAAAAGTTGTGCCTAGCCGATATCCATACTAATATTATTTAAATGCGAAAGCGTGTCTGTCTGCTTGTCTGTCTGTTTGTTACCTCTTCACGCTCAATACGCTTAACCGATTTTTATGAAATTTGGTATGGGGATCCTTTGAGTCCCGGGAAAGGACATAGGACACTTTTTACCCGAAAAAATGTACACTTGCCGCGCGATAAACGCGTTTTGGCGCAACGGAGTTGAGGGCGTCATCTAGTTGTTGCATAATTGAATAGAAATTAATTGAAGCTTGTTTGGATCGCTTTCTATGCGATAATGCTATCTACTTCTACGTCACACGTACCTACAGCAGACGACATGATAGCCTCTCCAGTAACCTCTTCACTGCACACTTCCTGTTATCACGGACAAGTACTGGCTATTTATGGGTCTAGCAACTGAATTGCTGAGTATATTGTCTCATAAGTCATATTGCGCTATACCTACAAGAAGAGGAATGAGCAAAGCTTGACTGGAAAATGCTTAGGAAAAGTTACCGTTCCTTTTACTTTTAGTCCCGGGCTGTCTGTTATTACGGATATTGTTGCAAAATATAGGGCTTTACTCATAATATTATATACCCACTATAATGGCTTTATTATAGTATTTCTTTGCAGTTTTATATCGCGTCAATGGATTAAACCTAGATGCCAAATTAATAACAGTACGTGTTAAGCAACTGATATACAAACTACAAACGTGCTAATGTTTTTGTTTACGTCTGACGTACGAGCGTATAACGAAAGTGGAGGAAATTTGTTTAACTTTTCGCATAATAAACGGTTTTGACGAGCTCCAGACTGGCTTGAGGCGGCCATTACTTTTGCCAATTAACTTGTTTACAACTCTATGGCGCCTCGTTTGAATTCAGAACATTTTTTTTTTTATAATTTTCCTCCGACGCGGCTATAGAAAAAGTAATTTGCGTGCCTAATGGTGTACGATTTGCATGGATTTGTATGACACGTTTTTGCAATTTGCTGTGTAATCTTGTTAATGTCCATTGTCCATACTAATTTTAAATGAGTAATTTTAGATAAGACCGTGCACAATCTTCCTCGTGGTATTTTAACTCCTTTAATTAACAGTAGGAAACTGATTTCTGAATTTAAATTAGGAATGCGGTCATAATTTTAAGATAAATTGTATTAAATACATAGTATAATTTTAATTCCTGAAAGTACCTACTTAAGCTTTTTAGATATTAATGTTGTTTCTTTGATTCTAAAAACAACTTAGATTACTTACCTAAGTATTACTTTTGCATTAAAATAATTGGGCTTAAATATATAAATGCCTATAATGTGACAATTTGCTGAAATGGCCATACAAAATGTTTGCTAGGAACTTTTGTCGAACCAGAAA
Source organism: Polyommatus iphigenia (assembly GCA_963422495.1). Taxonomy (NCBI): domain Eukaryota; kingdom Metazoa; phylum Arthropoda; class Insecta; order Lepidoptera; family Lycaenidae; genus Polyommatus; species Polyommatus iphigenia. The sequence continues at coordinate 23,113,205 of OY730187.1, read as the reverse complement.
AAAAGTTTCACTCGCCAAAAATAAAATTATGCCAAAGTTATATTGGATTATCTAGGCTTCATCATTTCGATTACTAGATATAAATCGAAACATTACTGAATTTACGTAGATAACCTCAATATAAAAAGAGGGCGCGCCCTTCATACTCGTACCATAATATATTTGAAATTCGAGAGATGAATATAATACCTCGGATTTATTAGGAAAACTTCGCGCGGAAAATAGGCGCCATCTTACTTTTAAATTAGGACGCGCTAAAGTGGATTTTTATGTGCCGGATGTTTGCCTAAATAAAATTATTACTTTAATTTTTAGGTAATTAAGTATGTAGCTGTAGAATATACAAGTTAAATAACTTAGCTTAAAGGATATTATGTCATATTATGGGTGCTTTAAAATTATAAAAATAATACAAAGAATATTTCTGAAGTGCCTGTATTTATATAATTATTACTTTATTATTCGTAGATTATTACTCACGAGGTAAAAAAAAACTCAAAGTATAATTATATGAAATTCGCAGAACTCAAAGAGACAGAAAAAACGTTGTATTATAAAACGTAATAAGTTTAATTTATACAAGTGCATACTGTATATTAGGTAATATTACAATATTCTTCGTATTATTTACGAATGATTATGATTATGCCAAAGAATTATAGAAATTTATTTCATACTAGATGACACCCGCCAAAATTTGTTACCGTGAGGGAAAGTAAATAATCCTTTATCCTTTCCCGGGACTTGAAGTAGGTGTCTCCATACCTAGAAAAGTCGTTTCAGAGGTTTTTTTCGTGAAGAGGTAACAGACAGACCAACACACTTTCGCATTTATGATTCCGCATTTAAATATCGAAGTATGCATATTAATATGGCCATGCATTCCACTTGTGTAATTATTACGAGACGGCCTCTCTGACCTGTGAGTTGCTCGCTTTAATAGATCTATCTTCAAAGATATCATTATTTCAGTGTTAATTACACTCTAGACGACGGTTAGTCATCTAAATATTCTCGACAAACAGTCGATATTGTTCTAGACTTCTTTTTCTCTAACAACTAGGTACGCATTGTCAGAAAAACTGGTGCATAACAGCTAATATCAATCTCCTGGTTATGAAGAGCAACCCACCTCATATTCTACAGTAGATTGCATTTGCTGGAAATGGATGGCATACAAAACGGTTTGACATCGTAAGGAAAAACTTGCTGGAAACCCTTAATCCGCACGGTTTGGTCGGTTTATAGCGGCTGGTGGGCCTCTTGAAGCCTTTTTACAGATTGTACTCTTAAACATTGCTTTACAGCTAATATACATTCTAACGTTAAACCATGTTAAACGTTAGAATGTATATACTCTTGACCTGCTGAGTACTGAGTAGTAGGGTTTCAGTAGGTAAGGTAGGAAGGCTACTAGAAGGCTACTTGACTAAATGCCAACTGTGTTCTAATTCTAATTATGCAAAAAAATATTAATTACAGTTTTTCATTTATAATTTACGATTATCTTATAGCAAAAGCTGCTTTTGTTATAACATAATCCTAAATACAACGAAAAATCGAAGGTTAAATAAAACCATAATATCTAAAACCATTTTTTCTTGACATTATTTAATACATTACATAACCTATTTAAAACACCTGAGTTCATAAAACAATAATGAAACGAATGATATAATATTAACAAAAACGTTGACCTAAAAACATACAAATTAATCAAACACAGAACACTCTTACACCTACTGCTTAACCCACTTTCTATTTTTAATCAATAATAGCGTATGTGATGATAAAATTTACCTGTAGATAACGAACCAATATTGATTACCAATGTACTTAATTGATTAACAAAATAAAGTCCCAATGGACTAAATTTAATTTTATTTTGCAATTTAAATAAAAAAAAGTTTTTTATAAGGTTGCAAACATGACTTCGTAGTGAGTGTTAAAAACTTATACAGTGCAATTTTAATTACTATGCAGAAAGCAATTTTAACCATGCAGAAATCGCTCTATTTCCCTCATATTGACGTGACAACGTCTTATAATTCGATGGAGCCGGCTGCACGCACGAAAAAACATGACTCATGCGGCGTTACCTCGCTCTGAGGCGTTCCATTTAAGGCTTGAAGTGCAAGCGAGAGCGCGGAACGAGCGTCAAAGAGGCACGTTGTCACGTTCAACTATCGTCAGTAAAGCGCTTATTCCACTTATCCTAGCTAGGTTCCTAGGTAGGATCCTAGCTAGGATCCTAGCTTTCTAAATGTTATTCCACTTGACTAAATCGGAAACGATTTAGGATCTAGGAACCTAGCTAGGATAAGTGGAATAACCGACTTTACAGACAACCGTTTTTTTTAGTAAATAGTTAATATGGCTTGTCACGCAAACTCCGAGTATTTTATTGCATTACCCTGCCTTCCTACGTAGATGTGCAGCTAAAACTTAAGACAAAAATATTGAAATTATGATGAAATGCATTTCATAGGACAGCGAAAAGCAATGGGAGGATAAAATATAACATAGCTGTTTCCCGTATGTTGAAAATTGAAAAACGAATAACGTTATGTCATCTTGAACATCGAGAGTACACTTCCGAGTCATTACGAACACGTAGGAAAGGTTTATGCATATTTTCTAACTTCAGTGATATAACGGAGTTGCGAAAATTTAACGCAACTCTACATCCATAAACTCGAAGTTGGGCAACAAATGTTGTTCAAAATGATGATACTATCACTCCTAAACCCCAAATATGGGTTTATGTTAATGTTTGTTCAATTTATTGACGGGGTAGCATTCGATTGTAACAGACCCGGATTTATATATTATATAGGCCGTTATAATCCTAGGCAGCCTCCATATAGAGTCTACAGATACAGTCTACAGCTTACGTACATGGAGTTGTGGAAATAAAGTGTAAGACGTAAGTTGTAAACTACTCTCATAAAAAATATTAATTCGGCACTGGGTTGTAAATTGTGACATCGATTATAAATAGCGCGATAGGCAGATACGACCCACTATAAACTGATAAAGTTTTTCAGCGTTATCATTTAAAATGTAATGCTAAAATGTTACTTTTTAGTTGTAACTATTGTATGGCAGACTGTGAGACGACATAGCATGTGTCGGTATCATGTTATATTATTGTTGTTTGACCTCGTATGTATTTTTTATCTTGCAAGATAGATTTATTTACATAGTGACTTATGTTTATTTTACGTTCGAGGCATTTCATTATTTGTTATTGCCACTCGAATAATAATGTAATAACTACGCGAATAAATATAAACAAAAACATAAAGGAATGAACTAACCAAAGAGAATATAATCACTACGGAACTAACACTGAATATATGATTCGAATGAAGTGACTATCCAAACAGTTTTATTAACTTTTTTTTCTTTATTCAACAGACAAACAGCAGGAGCTTGACATACCGTCTCTGCAAGTGGACGAGACTACAGAGAGGACAAAGAAAAAGGAAAAGACGCGATATGGCGGACCCGTGGGTACTATGTCACAAGTACGTACCATTTTTATTCTATTGAATACTTGGATAATAAGGTTTTATTGGCACTTCGTTTTTCCTAAATGCATTATTAAAATGTCGTCGAAAAATATGATCACGAAGAAATCATTTCAAAATATTTGCAAGCACATTCCCGTATCTCATGCCGACAAAATGTCTCTTTGAAGTCTTAAAACATAATATTATGTAAACTCTTACATAAATGATACGCTCGTATCGAAGCACACAAATATTACAAGTACGATAAGAGTTAAGACTAACGAATGTTTCCAGATATCTGGCGTGAAGCGGGCCCTGACGCACACGAACAGCTTCACGGGCGAGCGCGTGCCGCGGTACGGCGTGGAGACACCCCACGAGGAGGAGCTGGGCGCACTACTGGGCGAGCTGGACCGCTGGGGCGTCGACATCTTCCGCGTCGGCGACCTGTCCGGCGGCCGCCCGCTCACCGCTGTCGCCTACGCCGCCTTCACCTCCCGCGAGCTGCTCGCCACGCTACAGATCCCGCCGCGGACCTTCCTCGCCTTCGCCGTCACCCTCGAGGAACACTACATCCGCGACAACCCCTTCCACAACTCCCTGCACGCGGCCGACGTGGCGCAGTCCACGCACGTGCTGCTCAACACGGCCGCGCTCGACGCCGTCTTCACGCCGCTCGAGGTGTGCGCCGCACTGTTCGCCGCCTGCGTGCACGACGTCGACCACCCCGGCCTCACCAACCAGTTCCTCGTCAACTCGAGCTCGGAGCTCGCGCTCATGTACAACGACGAGTCCGTGCTCGAGAACCACCACCTCGCGGTCGCCTTCAAGCTGCTGCAGAACGACGGCTGCGACATCTTCGTCAACCTCCACAAGAAGCAGCGCCAGACGCTGCGCAAGATGGTCATCGACATGGTGCTGTCGACGGATATGTCGAAGCACATGAGCCTGCTCGCCGACCTCAAGACGATGGTGGAGACGAAGAAAGTGGCCGGCAGCGGCGTGCTGCTGCTGGACAACTACACGGACAGGATACAGGTGCTGGAGAACCTGGTGCACTGCGCCGACCTCAGCAACCCGACCAAGCCGCTGCCGCTGTACAAGCGGTGGGTGAGCCTGCTGATGGAGGAGTTCTTCCAGCAGGGCGACCGCGAGCGGGAGCAGGGCATGGACATCAGCCCGATGTGCGACCGCCAAAACGCGACCATAGAGAAGTCGCAGGTCGGGTTCATCGACTACATCGTGCACCCGCTGTGGGAGACGTGGGCGGACCTGGTGCACCCCGACGCGCAGGACATCCTCGACACGCTGGAGGAGAACCGCGACTACTACCAGAGCATGATCCCGCCCTCGCCGCCGCCAGCGCCCGCCGCGCACTCCGCCTCGCACTCCGCCGCCGACGACGACAGACCCGAACAAATTAGATTTCAAGTGAGTACTTCGTTATGTTTTCCCCGCGACTAAGTAATGGACATATTTGGTAGTGTTAAAAGCCCACCGAATACGTTTTGTGCAATCACATCTTATTCGACAACGCCGTGCAATTAGTATTTGTTTCGATGAACCTTTAAGCGGGTAACGAACAGCTCACCTCCCAAGTAATCACCTAAGAATATCACAAGAACTGAGTAACGCATTGACGAGACTAATACCGACATCACGATTCACAATAATTATTAAAAGAGAATAGTTGGGACTAATTTCCCCGTTTCCCCGTTTCCAGGTAACGCTCGAGGAGGGCGAAGGCTCGGAGGATTGCGAGGGCGAGGGCGACGGTGGGATGTGACGGAAACTACTGGGAATATGCAAGAAACTCTCAGAGAAGATGCAGGTGTGGTGGAAGCTCTGGCAGTAGCCCGCAGCCGGCAGAGTGGCGAGACTTCCCGACCCCTGGAAACTTAGCGTGACCACAGTAGAACGAGGATGGCAGAATCTAGAGACATGGTTTGATGATGTCTCGCTTCGCCCGAGAGAATCTATCGTGGCCATGCTAAGCCGTTGGATACTTGTTGACGCTTACGTCGGAATGGAACGATCCGTTGCATCGTCATGTTTCGACGACTCCCTGTATTTTGTGATGATCGCAATGTTGTATAGTTACCTAATGATATATGTCCCTCCAACGACCTAACACTCGGTCGCGTAGTTTCGTTTGTCTAACCAAAGATGTTCGACTTATGTTCACTTTCGATATCCGTGAGTAGTCTTCGATTCGTAAAGTTAACGTCGTTTAGATAGATTTAGTCGCCTCCATCGATGTCGGGCCGACTAAGTAAGTATATTGAAAACGCTTATTAATTGGTATGAAAGGGTAATTTATAATGTCATATCATCCACGTTTCTCATATTTAATACGGGTTTGCGATAATGTTATTCACCAAATCGTAGGTATTAACATGATAGGTATCCTATGTATAATATTTTAAGGTAAATTTTTGAAAACGCCTTTCGAGAGTTGTCGTGTCTTTCCGAACGGCGGCCGTCGTTCATTCGTCGCGCCGCCGTCCCATCGGATTGTGCTTTACTCGTTTCGTAGCCTGTAGCGCCTCATCTCGTCGCGAATCGCTGGCGATTCGGTTCACCCTTTAGACTAGCTGTCTAATGTATATTATGAATTTGTTTTTATACAATTTTTCCTAAGCTCGAGAGAATATTAATTATATTTAGATATTTGTGATAACTAACCGCTTGAGATCTTGATTACGGTTGACCTAACACGCATGGTTTATACTAATTTTCGTCTTTTCGGACAATTTTTCGCTCGAATAAGTTGCAAATCGTCCGAGGCCGGGGCCTGCAATACCTGAAAACACGTAGCACAATAATCATTCACTCATATATTTGTAACTCACTTCAAAGTACCTAATAGGACGTACGTATCATACGGCATCCAGACTTGCGACGCAAAGTCTTGGGGAAGTGGCTAATGAGTCTATCGTAGGAAGTATCGCGTAAAAGCGAGCACTCAAGAGTCAAGACGCGTTCTCAAAGCTTCGCGACAAGAGTCTGGACGCTAAAATCTCGTCTTTGCCTAGAATGAGTTGATCTCGAGACCGAGCCTGAGATTTTGTCGTTAGATGCTCTCATCGATCGGTGTATGTTTATGTACATTGTCTATATCGAGGTAGTCTGTGACGTGGCAGTTTTCTTGTGCAGCTAATTTCACTGCGTATACTCCCTGTACCTTTGAATTTGTGTTCGACGCATATTTGTATACTCAGTTTCGAGAGCTGGTCTCTGTTCGTGCTGAATTGTCGATTTTTTTTGCTTTTCGTCGTTGAAATACCTCACTGAAAGTATTATATTTTGTAATCATCCTCTCCATCGTTCATCTGTATAGAATGAAGGTCCAATGTACATTGTTTTTGTAGGTATATTAAGAAATTTCGGCGACCGTTGATGAGTATAAATATGTACGCATGTTGCCAGGTCTATAATGTTTAAAAGCATAGATTAAAATTAATATGTCGGATGAGGACAAAAAATGAAAGCGCTTATAATATCTTAAATAAATTGTGTGTAATAGAAACATTACGCTTAGAGACGTTTGTGTTATATACAGAGTATGTATGTAAATTACCTTGATTAATATTTGTACCTACTATTAGATCTGTGCTATGTACCTACATGTATTATCGTACGTCGTCTCTATAATACTTTCTCAGATATTTTTATATACATTTTACATAGGTTTAAAGAGGGACATTTAATTTTAAATTTAAAATAAAATAGCTTGAATCTTCTCCTGTTACTTTAATATAATAGATCGTAAAAATATATGCATCGGTGTCATTGAAATATAACCGTTAAATGATAGTTCACATCTGAGGAGTAATATAGATGCGAGTGTAAAATTTTAGCCAAATTTATAGGCTTTGTAAACACCGATTATACCTTAACAAACTTATGTGTAACTAGCTTGTATTACGACGGTTTGGAGTATAAATATCGTATTATTGGTGTACACTACATTAGTACGACGTGCTGTATATAGACGTTGAGTTTTATTCTCCTGCGTTGTATTCAGTGACGACACCTAGCTAACAACCAAAGAAAATTAATTTCGTAAATTTTTCTATGGACATCTGGAATGTCGTTTTTTTATTCGAATACTTAAGATTTGTTGTAAGTATCACCGATAATCTTCAGTGTCATATATGTTTGTCAGTATGAACTAACTGCATACCTAGTTTGATATCGAGTTGGATTGTGCAATGCTGGACATTTGCATAACTTATTATTTATGTTTAAAAATAAATAATAGCTTGTAATAGTTTAAAGTAATGTTTGAGTTGAATTAAAGAATATTAATGTATTTAGAATAAAAAAATTGAAACTCATTCACATCTTTTATTTATATCCCTGTAGCTAAGAAACTGCTTGCTGTCTTGACGAGAAATAACTAGGTTATAGGTAACTAACGCATGCTCAGTGCATTATTTACCTACCTACATACAGTGGCGGGGCAAGAACTAAATTTTATGTAGGCGAGATAATATATTGTATGTAGGCGAGATCATAATATATTTTGCGAGGCCCCCTGAACCTGATAGATTTACAAAAATTTGAGTATAAAAATATCGAGGGTAGACGTGAAAATGTTCGTTTGGTACCAGGAGATCAGAACAGACATGAAGTTTGAATAAGCGAGTTGAAGTGACGTTTTACTTAACTCAGTGTTTCCCAAACTTGTCGGGACCGCGACCCACCTACAAGAAAGTTTAAAGTTCGCGGCCCACCTTGTGTCATGAAGACAAATTATTATTTAAAAAAATAAATTAAAACCGACTTCCAAGGTAAAAACAATAGTAATATGAACTAAAAAGTATTAAATAACTCTTACTCTTTAATAGTGCCTTTTTCAGAATTCGTCTAAATCTCAACTATTTCTGTACACACTACAGTCTTCATTATTTTGAAGTCAGTACCAGCTAATTTAATCGTGAGCTCAGTAAAGTCTAAATATCTGAAACTTTTGGGACTGGTACCGACTTCAAAGTAATGAAGACTGTAGTATGTACAGAAATAGTTGAGATTTAGACGAAATAACACGAAAATTTTGAAAATCGGTCCACAAACAGCGAAATCATCATCAAAAACATTTGCTTCGATGCAAAATATCACGAAAAGTACCAATAATTGGGTCATAGTGTGATGACCCATGGTATGATTATGGTTGTGATGATGATAATCAATCAAATTGATGTGTTGGCTTATGCTTTCAGTTGTTTAAACAACGCCGAAATCCCAGAACCTCTACCTATAAGCATTCAAAAGTTCTGTTCGGTACCTTCGGATCCAGGGTATAACCTGGTGCAAAGTCTTACTTTTTGGTAGCATTTACCTCGAGTGCTTCAGAAAAAATCAAAATCACTATATATTTCCATAGAAATTTCAAGGAGTCCCCTCGATTCCTCAAGGATCCCATCATCAGATCACCACTTTTGTGAACATGGTACCAAATTCGAGCTAAGCCCTATACAACACAAAAAGAATTTTGAAAATCGTACCACAAACGGCTGAGTAATCGTGGAACATACAAAAAAAAAGAGACAGCCGAACATATTACCTCCTCCTTTTTGGAAGTCAGTCAAAAAGCAGCGGTATGTGCTGCCGCAGCATTTACCCGGTAATTCTTATCGTAGTTCACCACCATATCATCATCGTCAGCCTACTGACGTTCACTGCTGGACTTGGGCCTTTTCTAAAGCTCATCACCACACCCATTTCAATTAAGAAACGTACGTAAGTACGACAATCGTCCTATACTTTCAGGACCCACCCAAAATCTACCCGCGACCCACCAGTGGGTCGCGACCCACACTTTGGGAAATACTGACTTAACTAATTGTGACATTTTTAAATTTGAGGGCAGACGTGAAAATGTTCTTTTAGTACCAGGAGAGCAGAACAGACGTGGAGTTTAAATATGCGTAGTATGCATTTTACTTTTTTGACATTTTAAATTTGAGGGTAAAGGCGAAAATATTCGTTTGGTACCAGGAGATCAGAACAGACATGAAGTTTAAATAATTATGCGTAGTTGACGTACCGTTTTATTTAGTTATTTTAAATTTGAGGGAAGACGTGAAAAATTTTCGTTTAGTACCAGGAGCGCAGAACAGACGTGTCACGTGAAGTTTAAATATTATCTATGCGTAGTATGAAGAAATTTGAGGGTATTTTAAATTTGAGGGTAGAAGCAAAAAATATTCGTTTGGCACCAGGAGATCAGAACAGACATGAAGTATAAATAAAAATGCATGACATTTTTAAATTTGAGGGTAGACGTGAAAATGTACGTTTAGTTCCAGGATCGCTTATCAGACGTGGAGCTTAAACTTTAAATATTCGTAGTATGTCTTTTGCTTTTTTGACATTTTTGATTTTTAATTTGAGAGTAGAAGCGTAAATATTCGTTTGGTACCAGAAGATCAGAACAGACATGAAGTTTAAATATTATGCGTAGTATGAAATCCTTTAACTTTTTGACATTTTTTGAGGGTAGAAACGAAAATATTTGTTCAATTGGCCTGTACACATTGGGCCAACGAGTAGCTTTTTGGGCCATAAGTTGAGAGCGACATTTTTTTAGATCGTTCTTGAGTTATAAAATACCAACGAAAAGTGGCATTGATTTTTATAGGTTTTGGCGGTAACGTAGGATAAACAAAAAAAAGACGGGTTGCACTCCGGGAGTGCCGGCAGAAGTGAAAACTTGATTATTAACGTTGTGCATTATTTTTTTAACCCGTTTTTTATGAAAATCGATTTTTAAAAAATCGATTCTTTTAATTAATCGAAACCCTTACAATCGATTACATTTTTAACCCATTTTTTATGAAAATCGTTTTTTAAAAAATCGATTTTTTTAATTAATCGAAACCCTTACATTTTTTTATGAAAATCGATTTTTAAAAAATCGATTTTTTTAATTATACGAAACCCTTACTTACAATCGATTAAATTTTTAACCCATTTTTTATGAAAATCGATTTTTAAAAAATCGATTTTTTAAATTAATCGAAACCCTTACAATCGATTAAAAAATATCGACAATCGAAAAAAAACAATCGATTGTTCGATTAATCGATTTCGATGTTACAACACTACTCTCCAACCGTCTTACGGTTTTTCGATCAGCACGAGAATCTGACGCGAGTTTAACAGTTTTTACCCATCCCACAAAAGTGCTCAACGCCGCTAAAGAAGTTTTCACTTCAAAAATTAAATAAAAACAACGAATAAGTATATAATATTATATTTTATTAATCATGACAGGAATAGAGGGAATCTAATGGAATGCTGAAGGCCAATAACAATCAATACAATTTACATAAATAATAACATTTTATCAAGGGAGTAGATAATATTATAACTATTTTCAGTTCGGCTCATTCAGGCATCAATAAAGTAATTATTACTTAAATGCTAATAATTGTTTTACAACATTTGATTTTAGAATAATATAAAGATAATATAATTATGACAAAATTTATAAAAAATTTAATAAAAATCATGTACTTACAGCCTTTTAGATCAGACAATACAAACATTGACACTACCACAAGACAGTGGAAAGTTATTACTTACATAATATTAAGCATTTTAGGCAGATCACTGGTCACTTTACTAATACAATTAAGATCTAAGTATAAAAATACACCACCAGCGTTTTCTTCTACTTCTGTACTTCATAAGCCGGTCCCAGAAGTGCGATGAGGGCCCTCTTGTGGCCACCGGAAGTCTCGCCCTGCGGCCTGCTGCTGTGTCGCCAAAACAAAATGGAAGCTTTCCGGTTCATACAATAAACAGCCCAGAGCCCAAATAACACTTTTACTGCCGCACTCAGATACAAACAATCCTTCGATCGTGGATTCTTGGAAATTTATTGTTATTCTATTGTGTTCACTCACCGTTGAGCTTAAGGGGCTTGATGGGTGAATTACTTACGTAACAGTTAACTGTAACTAAATGAAGTTGACAATATTGTTAACATTTCAATAAATTTAAGTTTAATCATCATTAGAACATGTCTGAGTGCGGCCATTAGTGTCGTAAGGTTTTCCCTCGAACTCATGGGCTAAAATGATAATACGAGTATGGAGTTCCGATAACAGTCGATGTCTTCTTTGCACTGAAATATATTTTGTTAAAATTAAAAAAAAAAAAACTAATGCCCATACTCTAGAGCAGTGGTTCCTAACCTTTTTAGAGCCGTTACCCCTATGGCCTGTTAGAGAAACTGATTTTACACTAATTTAACCTGGGGGTAATTAGCCCCGCGGGGGTAATTACCCCCAGGTTGGGAACCACTGCTCTAGAGTCTAGAGAGATTTCAAGATTAGTTTAATATTTTAACAGAGATTTTATTAAGTCCAATCTCCGTTAAACTCTTGATTAAAGTAAAGTTAAGTAAATATCGAATGTTCCAACACTGAATAATCAGCGATGCCGGCGACAGTTGCGGAATTATTATGGATGCTGATCCATAATAAATTAATAATTGGATTGGATTGGATCAGCACTAAGGCCGTGTTCAAACCAAACTGACTGTAAGCCGCCGAATCTGAGCAGGCTCACTGTGAGCCCCAGACCCCAGGGCGAATATTTGAGAGAGACAAAATTCATGTCTTTGAAGTTGGGTCCAAACAGCCTTCGTAAATTTGATGTAACATTACACATTTCAATGTCTAATTATATGTTGTTATAAAAAAAAGGACCAAATTGTGAAATTTTTGCGTGTCGTTTCGATACTGCCGCTTACAATTTATTATTTATAAAAATAAATGAGCTAGAAAGGAATAAAACCTTAATGTTAATTTGAAGATAAAGAACTAATAAACTATTCGATACCAACAAATAACACATCAACTTACATTAAATAACTAAAAATTATATTTTTAAAATGTTCATAAAATTCGCGTCATTGTCCTACGCATTGTTTGTTTTTAATGCCTTGCCGATATACTCTACGTGACGGGTTGAAACCTATTTTGCGATAAAATCTGCTGGCTCACTTAATTTGATCGCAGTGCTTTGGTGTGGATAGAGGTCTTCGTTTTATGCAGGTGAGTCTTTGAAATACGTTCTACAAAAATTTCCAAATTAGACGTCATTTACCTTTCTCGATGTGTGCCAACATTTGTCTGTTTTTCACTACTTTTTTTATACCAAGTTATAAAGGCCCGCAACATTTCTAAGTTCTTAATAATTTTCTTAGTTTTCTATATATCAATACTTAATTATTAAAAGAATTAAGTGAATCCGTCATTTTCCTGAACGTCATTTTCCTGAATAGCCCTAAAAGCATAACGACGATCATTCAGAATAATGACCAAATCTGTAACTGTATTTCTGGAAAACAGGGATAAATATATCGAATCGATGCAATGTCGATATTACAATTAGGTAATTATTTGACACCTTTTCGAAAAGGAGTAGTAGAATAGTAAGAAAAGTAGTAAAAATGTTATCTAAACTTCAATATTATAAAGCAGGAGAGGTTGTTTGTTTGTTTGAACGCGCTAATCTCAGGAACTACTAGTCTGATTTGAATAATTCTTTCAGTGTTAGATAGCCCATTTATCGAGGAAGGCTATAGGCAATATTTTATTACGCTAAGAATAATAGGAGCGAAGAAATAGAGGAAAATGTGGAAAAAACGGGGGGAAATTATTTGAAAGAGGGCTTATTTGAACACACTAATCTCAGGAACTACTGGTCCGATTTGAAAAATTCTTTCAGTTTTAGATAGCCCATTTATTGAGGAAGACTATAAAGAATAATTTATCACGCCAAGAATAATAGGAGCCAAGAAATAGAGGAAAATGTGGAAAAAACGGGGGGAAATTATTTGAAAGAGGGCTTATTTGAACACACTAATCTCAGGAACTACTGGTCCGATTTGAAAAATTCTTTCAGTTTTAGATAGCCCATTTATTGAGGAAGACTATAGGCTATAATTTTTCACGCTAAGACTAATAGGAGCTAAGAAATAGAGGAAAATATGGAAAAAACGGGGGAAATTATTTGAAAGGGCTCATCTCACGAGCTACTGGAACAATTTTTCTGTTATTTGGTACAGATAACTGATAAGAATTAAGAAATTGACCACGTGAAGGATCATACGCTATTTTTTGTGGACTAATTTGTCTGTGAAATATCTAATTTACGCGAGCGAAGCCGCGCGGAACGTTTGGTAATAAAATATTATTTGAGAAATAATAAATATCAGAATTATTATTTAACAGGTGTACATTTTTTATTGCAGGTGACTCGAAAAGGTAGAATATATTTTTTTAAAGGTAGGTTTTGGTATTAGCTATATTTTAGGGAATACATTTTTATAATAAATCAATACTTTTACTAACATACAAGTTTTATTGAAAATCCTATTTTTTACTTATAATAATAATAATAACCCCCACACCGGTTTCGGTGACGGTGGCTGGTTTCATTGAAACCAGGCAAGTTACGCAGGAGTAATTTTATAGCGCCCAAGTGTGTGCGCAGTACACATGAGCACTCTCTATTCCTTTTAACTCTCATAACGTAGTGGGTCGGACGACTGACACGACTGGCGAGAGATCAGGCGCAGGACCAACTTTTACATGCCCATCCGTGATCCGATGCATGGATCATCTTACTTGTCAGACCATATTTTCCTGTTCTGAGTATTAGACAATCAGGTGATCAGCTTGCAATGTCCTAACCAAACTTGGAAATAACAATTAACAATATGTTTCCAACGCGGGAATCGAACCCACGACCTCTGAGTCAAGAGCCACGCTCTTAACCACTGGTCCACGGAGGCGTTTATAATAATAATAATAATATAATCAGCACGAATATGGATAAGATTTTTTAAATTATCATTATTCTCAACAAATTGTCATTATTCTAAGTAAACACGTCATTATCCACAAATTTCGTCATTGTCATGAACAACAGTTTTTACTTAATATTAAATATCTCTTAAATTATTTAATTTTTTTTCGTGACTCTTACAGAAAGGGAATTCTATTTCGGTGCCTTTTAACACCAGAAACATTCAAAGCAATATTTAAGGGTTTTTTAAAAAACACAATTTTTGGCCTAAAATAACATTTTGAGTAGATTCACCCCCCAGTGCAGTGTGAACGGTATCCAATCCAATATCCGTATTGTCGGTTAGGTGTCAACGAAAAAGTGAATATTATGGAAATACAATAACTCACATTCGGCGGGTAGCACTAATGGTAATAACTACTAAGAGGCCGGGTGCCATCGAAATTCCCATACATACGTAATACCAAAATCATTTTCTCATACGAAAATATTTAACATGTTCGAGTTATTTTTCAGCTTAAAATTGGTCATGATTAATGTGACCATACGTCCCGCTTTGGGCGGGACAGTCCCGCTTTCAGGCAGTCTGTCCCGCTGTCCCCCGCGAGGCCGAAATTGTCCCGCTTTTGCAAACAGATCAAACAACAATAATTTAAAGGTATTTTTATGTTTGAAATGCCTGTGCAATGCCTGGAAGTAAAGAAGAAGAAGAATTCTGCCATATTGTGCCAAATAACATAAAAATTGCTCCAGTAGTTCGTGAGAAAAGCCCTTTCAAATAATTTTTCCCGTTTTTTCCACATTTTTCTTCGTGTTTGTGTTTCTTCGCTCCTAATAATCTTGGCTTGAGAAAAAATAGCCTAAAGCCTTCCTCGATAAATGAGCTATCTAGAACTGACAGAATTTTTCTAATCAGACCTGTAGTTCCTGAGGATTAACGCGTTTATACAAACAAACAAACTCTTCCGCTTTATAATATTAAAGTTAATAATAATAATGTAAAATGCACTTTGAAATACATAATTATTCATACATTTCAGGGGGGGGCAGGGGGAATTCTGTATTTGTCCCGCTCTGACATGAAAAATAAATGGTCACGTTAGTCATGATACAAAGAATTACGAGTTCTAGACTAAGACTAAGACTTAGTAAAGCGCTACCTAGCGATAAGTAGATGAACAAGTTTTACAACAAGAGATGGCGCTCAAAGACAATCGTTCTACCCTCAAAATTATTAATATTATTTATAATAATATTATGGAATATTGCAGAGGGTAGTTAAACTTTTGTATTTAGTAGATATCGATCAAAAGCAACAAAGAAAAAGCGGTTCTTTGATTAAGAAGCTTTTATTACAATGTTTTTAAATGGATTTTATTAAAAGATTTCACAAATACAATTTGAATATTATAAAAACAATAGGAAAAGGAACCTATGGGTACGTCTTTAGTGAAAACCGATATATAGGTAGACTCTGATAACTAACCATTGACTTTGTAACTAACACCTAAGTCCTAACTTTTAAAAATGTTTACAGGAATGTGTACTTGTGTGAAAAGAAGAAAAATGGAGGCTTTACTATAATAAAAGACATAGAATTAAACAATAAAATTCAGAATCATAAAAAGGTATTGGATGAGCATTTCATTACTTGAGTAGTTATTAGAATTCTCAACGAAACAATTTAACTGAGTTGTCCATCCAGTGGCGTAACTATAACATCCGGGGCCCGTGGCAAATTGATTGGGCCCTATCAGTAAAAATCGTCACGACGGGGCCTTATCAGTAATAAAACAATGTATAAAAAAATTCTGACCTCACGGCCTCTTGGGCCGGGAGCCCGGGAGCCCGTGGCGTTTTTCCAGCCCTGCCACCCTATAGTTACGCCACTGCCATAAGTAGATATAAACAATGTAGGTACATAGTTACATAATATATAATATTACATTTTTAATTCCTCTCCTTAGTTTAGTAAAAAGTTTGGAAACTTAATTTGTTATTTTGATTTTTCTTTCTTCCGATACAAGTAACATTATATCAGTAAGACAAGATAACAAATCGTTATGAGAATATTTAACATTTATTTTGCCTACGGACATTGTCTTTTAACGATTATTAACTTTTCCCAGGATATTGCAAATGAAGTAAAGATATTATCAGCGTTAAAACATCCCAACATAATAAAGTTCTACAAATGCTATTACATTGACAAGTATGTTATGATATCTATGGAGTATGCGACAAACGGTAGTCTAGCCGAATACATGTTTGAGCTGTGTCCTAAGTTTATGGAGCAACAGGTACGTATGCTATACATAATGTGACCATGTATTTTTTTTGTCCGAGAGGGACAAATACATAGTCCGTCCCCCCCCCCCCCCCCAAACAATTTGCGAATAAGTATTTGAATTTTGAAAGCGTCTATCTTACAATAATTATTTAAAACATAAAAAATACTTTTAAATTATTGTTGCTTGGTCTGTTTGCAAAAGCGGGACAATTTCGGCCTCGCGGGGGACAGCAGGACAGACTGCCTGAAAGCGGGACGTATGGTCACGTTAGCTATACATAACATACCCTCTTAAGTCTTACTAATAAAGCTTTACCTACATAGTTCTATCCTGGTCTGACACATAAATGTACTGTATGTGTATCTAGTAGTTCTCGCTATGAGGTAGTTAGGTGTCTTATATGGATTATGGTCTTAAGCCATGAGATACAATAGGTATAACATTAAATTTAAAAAAAATGAAATTTCGTTGTGACTCGCTTCCTAGTTTGGACTAAAGATAACTTTTATTATATTATGTCTTAATTCCAGAGTCCAGACAAGTCATCAAAGTTCATAGCTAGCCTTGAACATAACGCGAATAGGTACCATTGATAAGACAGTAGTTTAAACATTTCTAGGTACTTGTTAATAAACTGTTTATTCTAGGAGATACTTTTATATTTCTGCCAAATATTATTGGGGGTAGACTACCTGCATAAATTAAATATAATTCATCGCGACCTGAAAGCTGAAAATATTCTACTGACTGGCAAGAATGGAGTGCTTGTAAAAATTGGAGACTTCGGAATATCGAAAATGTTAGCAAGGTAAATGACATTATAGCGACATATAATAATCAATTAGTAATTAATTAATAAAATAATTATTTATTATCTATTAATTATAAATTAATAATTATCACTTACTGCAGCGACATTTAACATTTACTTAACTTTAATTTAACGAAGAGTTTGACAGTAAATGTATGGAGCTTAGTTAAAATCTCGTATACTTAAAATAATCTTGAAGTCTCTCTGAGTACGGCCAATACGATAAATGGCCATTAGTCGTTTTAATTTTAACAAAACATATTCCAGTGCAAAGAAGACATCGACGGTTATCGGAACTCCATATTATTTAGCCCCTGAGCTGTGCGAGGGAAAACCTTATGATACTAAAAGTGATATTTGGGCTCTGGGCTGTTTACTGTATGAATTGTGCACCCACAAACGAGCATTCGAGTCAGAGGTAATTTTTATTTAATTGACCTATTTGTGTTAAGTTGCAATATATCAGAAATGCAAAAGTTAAAGTTCATCGATGGCCCGAAAGTCGTACGCAGGGTAACCAGCTACGGTTTCTCAGTAACTGTGATTTGATTGGTTTCATATTTTGCATTCTGATGCCTGATGCTTATTAGAATTTCGAAAACCAATTTTCTTAATTTTAAAATTGTTTTTTAGACTCTAGTCGGCTTAGTAAAAGCAATCACCAGTGGAAGTGTACATCCGATTGACTTGAGCGTTTACGACCGAGGCCTCCAGGATTGTATAGACAGCATGCTATCAGTGTTGCCAGAGAAGAGGCCCGCTGTTACCGAAATAATGGCAAACAAAACCCTACTTCCAATGATGTACACTGTGTGTTTAGATGCTGGCAATGACAATTTCTTACATTCAATAAAGACTGGACAACCTATAAATGTGATAAACTGATAAGTGATAACTGATATGAATTAATCTAATGATTGAAATAAAAGAAATAATTTATTGATAAAACTTTATTTGATTTTGACCTAATCGCTTCCAAGAAATAAGAAAACATTTCTTGTGTGTAGTGTAGTATCTGCTTTTTAAGTAGATTCTGTTCTTACCAGCTTAAAAATAATGAAAGTTGTGGTAGTAGTAAACCGTTCTTACAGCTAAATATCTTAAGACTCATCTGACTGTTAGACTCAAGATCAAGGAATATCTGTTCTTCCAGCGAGGTGACAAGTTATTGCCCGTTCGCCTGATCAGTCTCCATTTCTTCGTACTCCTCTTCTGAAAATATAGGATCATAAAAAGTAATTAGTAAGTTATTTTTATGCGCATGTTCTTTCGAAAATATTATAAGTCTTATAGATTAATACCTCGATTGTGGGAATCGCAGACATAATAGATTTTGAATTGTTAAGCGGCAGCTGGGTGCCCATTCATGCTGAAAAATTATGTTGAAATAAACCCTTAAAGTAATGAGTCCTATCTTACGTTGTCCTATTTGCTGGTTGGCTGGTTGTAGAGGTTTCTGTCCAGGAATCTGCCCCGACTGGAGCATTCTCGTTAGACGCTCAACTTCGTGTAGTGATGAAGCATTCTTGATAGCCTCTCGTATCTTATGTATCTCTTGAGGTGTGAGATCTAGAATAGAAAGGAAATGTATGATAATATATAATGTCATTTTATTAATTGAAGTCTTCTATGTAATTCAAAAACCAATTTTACAAAAGAGCCATTTAAAGACATAATAATGTCTTGTTGTCTCTATGAAAGAGTGGAGATGGAAAATATATGCAATAAAATGAAAATTAAATAAAATACAAGAGTACTTTGTATGCTGACTGCTGTGAATCCAAACCTTGAGGTAAGACAGTTCACAACAGCTAGTTACAGAAAGGTAACATAATTTTAAAAGAACTTTATAATATTATGTATTTATTATTTTTAAACAAACCAGTATGAAAGCAATGAGATAACTAGCCAGTATGCACTTAAAACTGTCTTTGATTGTGATGCCCAAAATAATACTTCATGTTAAGGCATGGCTGTCCCACATACAAATCCATATTAATATTATAAATACGAAAGTGTGTCTGTCTGTCTGTTACCTCTTCGCACCCAAACCGCTGAACCGATTTTGCTGAAATTTGGTATGGATATACTTTAAGTCCTGAGAAAGGTCATAGGATAATTTTGCGTGATAAACGAATTTTGACGCGACAGAGTTGCGGGCGTCATCTTGTGCTAAATAAATACATCAATAATACTTACTGGTAACTTTAGGGTCAGGCATGTTCCCTCCAGGTACAAAGGTTTTGGCTTTTTTGCTGATCTCCTTCTGTAGTTCTTTCCCTTTCTTACTCTTGAATAGTGTATTAGCTTCCTCTCTTTCCGTTTGTTTTATTTTTCTGAAGTCCAGTAATCTGAGTTCAGGCAGTTTGAATGCGACATATGCTCTGAAAATTATCATATACACTATACGCTCTGACTTCATACAGTTACAAGTAAAAAGTGTTCTAAAGAGATGTTATAAGCATGAAAAAGCTAGACATTTACAATCATACTGGCTTTAACAAAAAACCCTTTTTTCTCCACAGAAAGACACTTTGTTACAATCAATTTCAATTGATTAGAATTGAAACAGAAACAGGTGCCAATATGGAGAAAAATCTAGCTCTAGAATCCATTGATTCTAGAGTTAATTTGTTTGTAAAGAAATGCGAAAATTTGTTAACTGTCTGTTACCTATTCATGCTCAAACCCCTGAACCGATTTTAATGAATTTGGTATGGGTATACTTTCTGTCCCGGGAAAGGACATAGGATACTTTTTATCCCGATAAATGTATGGTTTCCAAATATAAATCAACTAGTCCAACATAGAGTCAAGAATATGTTGTCATTACCTGTAATGATTTTTGTTGGCCACGGGATTGTGCATTAACGAAAGTGTCCTCAGTTTAGGTAGTGTCGCTAACGGATCAAGATCACCCAGCTCCGTGATATTGTTGTTTGTCAATATGAGTGACTCCAAATTGGGCAAATACTGTTCCAGGTTCTCTCCAATACGGCTGTTAAAAAAACACTGTAGATTAGTTCTGTAATACCTCAATCGTGGGAATTGCAGACACAATAGAAGTGCCGTTTGGGGTTGATGGGCTTGATGGGTTAAGAGAGTAATCCCTTCTTCAAAGTACTAGTTTGTGATAATCAAATAAAATTAAATAATTGTGTGTGTAGATAATATATTGTGACTGGAACAACCAAATTGCTAAAAGTGTTTTGATGAATTTCTATATGATAGTCCTGTAGGATCTGAAGTAGTATGTAGGTTAATTCTTATCCTGAGAAAGCGTCATAAGAAAAAGTTACCCACTGTTCCAAATGTTAATGATGCAATAGTATTTTTGCTGCTGGAAGAGCAAGTAGATAAACAATAAAACTACTTACACGATCCTATTGTTATTTAAAAGTAAACATTTTAGTCTCTTCAGTAATGGAAAGCCATCTAGTTTTCGAATATCGTTATCAGAAAAGTCGATAGTATCAAACTGATCTAAGGTAGCTCCCATATTTTCTATCTGTGGTATCTTGTAACCTACAAATAAATAAAATTAACACAATAAAAACTCTATTTTAATAGCTGAGGATATGTGAATAAGGCGCTTTATATTATTGACGAAATAAGTATTTTATGGAAACAAGCTAACCTCTAAGATCTAATTCGCGATCTCTACAGGGGTTCATGTACTGCATAGAGTTCTGTATAAGTTCAACCGTAAGCTTAACCATTTTGATTTACTATACTTTATCTCCTTATTATTAACAATATTAATAAACAATATTTTCACAATAATCTAGTTTTTAAAATCAACATACGCCGCGTTCACAAGTCACAAATGACAAAATCACAGATTACTTATATATTTGTAGAGACAAAATTCACTAGGCTTGTCGAATAAATATCGATACATCGATATATCGATATTTTCAATTTAATATATCGACATTTTTGCGCGATATATTTTGTTACGATATATCGATATATCGATATCAAATATCCAATATCGAAATTGTATCAAAAACGATATTTTCTGCTTTTTAATTTGGTACCTAAGTTGATTTTTAAGTTGGCAACTCTGTCTTTAAGTCAATGATACATGTGACATGTGACAGTTCGGTAAAGTTCAGTAATTTCATTCATTTGTTTAACTGACTAGGCTGTATGGGCTCAATTTCAAATCAAGAATCAAGTCAGCCATTATAGTTCTGTCTTTAAGTGTTGTGTGTGGTGTAATTTTGGGTAGATACTCGACATTTTCTGCTGGAGCTGGCTGACGGCAGAGCATATCAAAAATAGAGTTTTTTTACTCTCAATTATTCCGGACAAATACTGGTATAATTGACTGATTCCTTATTTCCTTTAATAATATTGAGAATAATGTAATGATTGGAATAAAAGACGGGTTGCACTCCGGGAGTGCCGGCAGAAGTGAAAACTTGATTATTAACGTTGTGCATTAAAAAATCGATTTTTTTAATTAATCGAAACCCTTATACTGCATTTACACATTCGCGTTCGCCATTCACCTCGTCATCGACGAAGCATTCGACGAAGCATTCGTACACGAATGCTGTCGCGAACTACCGTTCACACATTCGTGGGGTGATTCATTTTGACATTCGCACACGAACACGGAGGACGTGTTAATATGATAGCGACGTTGAATGAAAAATATTATGAAATTTATGATAGCGATATTTTGGGGTCCAAATGAACTCTTCCTTATTGTAAAATTCTAGGAATTCTAAAATTCGCCCTTTACTCCACTCCATTTTTATTACATAATAATAATAATACTAAATACTAATAATAATTAATCTGTATTGAAAACCAAAATATATTTCCTTGTAATAATATTAGCCCGCTAAACTGCATAGTAGTTTGTCGGCGGCGATATAATATTTTTGTATAAGTATGTATATGTTATATCTTAAATTATGACTTAAGCTTACACAATGATACACGTATGTGGCATTAGTAAGAAAAAAAGAAACGACTGTAATAACTAATAACATTATTATAACATGATAACATTATAATATACAGTTATACACTGTACTAAATAGACTAATTTTCAGTACAGTGTACTTAAGTCAAATATGTATGTTCAGCTTTGTACACGTCCTGTAGGGTCGGACACTAGCTGTCAACTGAATGCAGGCGAATGTGTAAACAGTAAGTTCGTATTCGCTATTCGTGCCCTTTGATTCGCGTCCGAAAAACCGCTCCCAACGCGAATGCCACGAATCGCGAGGCGAAGTGCGAGGCGAATAGCGAGCGCCTGTTTACACATTCGTGTTCGTTATTCGCCTCGTGATTCGCCTCGCTATTCGTGCGAATGTATAAATGCGGTATTACAATCGATTTAAAAATATCGACAAACAATCGATTGTTCGATTAATCGATTTCGATGTTACAACACTACTCTCCAACCGTCTTACGGTTTTTCGATCAGCACGAGAATCTGACGCGAGTTTCACAGTTTTTACCCATCCCACAAAAGTGCTCAACGCCGCAAAAGAAGTTTTCACTTCAAAAAAAACTCTTTTTACTGCTTATATTAAAAAAAGCAAATTGGTCGAAAAGTTTGACCGATATATCGATATTTTTTTTCGCGATATATCTAGACTGATATTGATATTTTTTCAAATATCGATGTATCGATATATCGATATATTCTGTCATTTTCGACATCCCTAAAATTCACAAACATTTTGACAACAGTGTTGCCAACTATTCAAAACATTTCCCCCCTAACCTAAATTAACTTCAAAACCCACTAAATTTCAACCAAAAGTCCCCAAAAAAATCAAAATATTTAAAATTACTTGGCGTGTGTTCTACTAAGCGCTCAAAACGCTGATAAAGATACACCTTCAACAGGCCAAACAAACAAACAGGCCAGCAGTTTTAATATTGTTCACATTAAATATATATTTTAGTAAAATTATAACTAATACATTGTATTTTAAGTATTTTGTTTTTATAACCTCAAACGCCAGTGTTGCCAGATGTTGCTTACATTAATTACCCTGCTAATGGGGAAATTTAAGTAAATATGTTTTTTTCAACATTTTGTTGTTTTTTAACCTACTTCAAAAAAGGAGGTTATCAATTCGAAGCGTAGGTATGTATGTAATATTTCTAGAACTGCCCAGTTTTTGTATAATATGTTAGTCTAGATCAGTGTCTGAACAAATTAAACATTTGTTGAAATTTTTCAAAAGTGTATATATGTATGTATGTTTTTATGTTTGTGTTTGCATATCTCCGGAACTATAAGTCTGATTTGAGTGATTCTTTTTTTGTTGTACAGTTTGGTATAATTGTTCTACTTAAGGAATACTGCAAGTTTCATCAAAATCGGTCTAGTAGTTTTGAGATAACGTAATTTTAATTCTCAATTAAGTACAATTATTTTGAAGTCGGTTTTATATTTTTAATCCTTCGATCGCGGATTCTTGGAAATGCTATTGTATTCTATAATTGTTGTCGCGATCACCGGTACTCTTATGGGGCTTGATGGATTAAAGTACTATTTCAATACAATTAATATGTATCCAATTTTTTTTCAGATTTCCTAATGACCCTGAAATCCGTAAATTATGGAGAACTGCAACAAATCTTCATTTGTTTGCAACGAACCTATCGGGAAATACCCGATAATTTTGAAGCTCTTGTGGTATTATAAGTGATTATTATACTTCAAATAAATGAAGAGTTTGACAGATATTGTATGGGGCTTAGAGCATATCAATTAATGTACTATGTGAAATAAATATGTTGATGATTGAATTGTGTTTTTTAATACACTAATGGCTAATGCCAGATTTTACCCGCGGGTTCGCCCCTCTGAATAAGGAAACTAATGGAACTGCCATACCTACGAAAAAATCGTGCATACCTACGCGGCTAAATATGGCGGCTGTAAGTGTTGCACTGCGAGTGTTTTCGCCAATCTATCGATAAAATTATCGATGAAAATTATTATCTTTGTACTTATATATTATACTTATATCCACTTTGTAAATAAATAAATAAAAAATTCTTTTTTTGCACAAAAATGAAACTTATTTTCTAATTAATTCCCCTTTTAAATTTGGCTAAAACTTTAACTATTTCTCTACTCAATCTTGTCAATTTTGAAGTCGGTACCAGCTTATGAACGTGAGTTCTATAAAATATTGTAGTATATTGTTTGGGCTGGTAGCGACCTCAAAATTAACCCCTCAAGCGTCGGACTCGCAAAAATTCAATATCGCGCATGTGTCGCGGCATCTAGGAAATTTGCGGAAAGCGTTCGCGCGGTTTTTCCGCCGATTTTTTTTTGCTTATAAATGTGCAAACAAGGGATTATTTATTTATATATTTACAAAGTGGATATAAGTATAAGTACAATACAAAGATAATAATTTTCATCGATAATTTTATCGATAGATTGGCGAAAACACTCGCAGTACAACACTTCAACAGGCGAAGCGACAGTTCAAAGCGTAAGTACACAGCGTCACAATATGGCGGACACGGCACGCTCGTGATGTCACGAAAAAATATTGTCAATGTACTGATTATGATACCGTTGTCTTGCTTTTATTGCATACGTTAGACAAAGAAGACACTATTTTTATCATTTCGTTTTTTATACTATATACTTAATGAAGTATCTATAGGTTGTTGTGGCATTTCCAGCGAACGCGTATAATTCTAATAGATTGCTGGTCTTTAATGCAATAAATCATGATTAATCTTTCAGGCCCCGCGCGAGCACCGGTGATCGCGAGAACAAAAGAATACAATGGGAATTCCTAGAACCTCCGATCGAAGGATTAATATTATAATATACTAGCTGTCCCGGTGAACTTTGTGTCAGTCAAAAACCTTCCCTGGACTTCAAGGATTATTTGAAGGCTAAAATTAGCAGAATCGGTTCAGCCGTTATCGAGTTATAGCGTTACTAACACAATTGGAAATTCATTTTTATATGTTACTAGCTGTCCCGGTGAACTTCGTTCGGTCATTTTAAAACCTTCCCTGGACTTCTACGAATATTTTAAGACTAAAATCAGCCCAATCCGTTCAGCCGTTTTCGAGTTTTAGCGCGACTAACACATTTGAAAATCCATTTTTATGTGTAAGACTAGCTGTCCCGGTGAACTTCGTGTCACTTTAAAACCTTCCCTGGACTTCTACGAATATTTTAAGACTAAAATCAGCCCAATCCGTTCAGCCGTTTTCGAGTTTTAGCGCGACTAACATATTTGAAAATCCATTTTTTGTACCAAAATAGTTTGAACTTTGAAGTAATGTAGTTTACGAGTTACGACCGAAAATATGTCACAATAATATTATAATATTTTTGGTATCGAATAATAATATAAAAATTTCAGTAAGTACATAGTTAATATAAATGTAAAAGAGTATTTACATTAATATTTACTGAAAGTTTTTAACTTGGCATTAATATAATATTAGATCCGTGGGTAATGGGAAGTTTTCTTATTTTTTTAATTTGATTGTCAAACAGTTTCCATTTTAGTAACTAGATGGCGTATGGGTAGACAACTATCGGTAATACCAGGGAATACCATCAATAATTGCTACAAAACTGGGCAAAAGAATGTAAAACTTGATACATTTCGATTTGAAAAAGACGCAATAATATTCCAATGAGTAGGATAATAGAGTTATTATAACGATGTTTTAGTTAAAACTCACGGAAGAAATAGCCCTATTTACCGATATTCATACCAAATGTCACCGGAAATATATATTTTGGTTTTGACAACATCTTACGTTCACTTGTGCAAGATAACGGATATTTAGTGCCTAATATTTTACCAATAATGAACATAAAAAACCCAAATAACACAATTTGGGGAAAAATATTAAAAACCACACCGACAATAAAAAGTAGAAGTAAAAAACTCTTTCAGTTGTCAGTTTTCAGTTTGACAAGTGCAAGCGTGTTCCTACGCTGTTACCAGTATACTGGCGTAATTGCTTAGGCCAATGATCGCTTAGGAGTATGATATTTTGATTGATATTACACTTGACAGTACACTGATATTTTTAGAAACACGACCAACATGTAGTCAGTAATGCCAACCTGCAGATAATTTCAGATCGGTGGGGAACCAATAGAAAATTAATGAGTGTCTACCGTCGCGCCGTCTGGTGGAGATGATAAAAAGAAAACAACCCATTTTTTCATATCTCTTATTACTGGTAACACTAACTACTTTTCTTGTTGTCCCTTTCAGTGGCACGCTGAGGGTGAAATCTATAGAGCGATCTTAGACTTAACTCAGACTTTACTTCAGACTTTACAAAATCTTAGCTAAACTTAAGCTTAGCAAAATCTTAAGTGAATAGGAGGACCCAACAATGGATTTTGGGTCCTCGTATTCACTTAAGATTTTGCTAAGCTTAATCTAAGCTAAGATTTTGAAAAGTAAAGTCTGAAGTAAAGTCTGAGTTAAGTCTAAGATCGCTCTATAGATTTCACCCTGAGAATGATTCTACTGGGTTTCTTTTTCTAAAGTCTGTGGCCTCAAATTGACAGCTGTCATATTTAAAAAAAAAAGATCATTTTTCAGCTGACAGGTGTAAAAAAATCTTGGAAATTGGATTATTTTTACGTAAAATATTCCAATAACGAAATTGGTTAGGGTAGCGGTTGGGTAAAAGCGATAGAGGGAATACTACATAGAAAGTAGATACCCACTATAGCATCCAAAATGGGTAACTTTCTCGCTACCCATTATACCCGTGACATAGGGCTGCAGATGGATGATAAACCAACTTTTGGTGCACAAGATGGATTTTCGTTCAATCGCCAAGAGCGAGGTATTAACCTACACTGTCTAGTTTCCTATGAATACATGCCTATATGGCCATCAAATAAGTTATCAGTAATTGCTTCCAATAAAGAGTTACATAACAATGATGTTATTGTTAAGAATACCATCTTTTTCAGAAATGATTGCCAAGGAGGAGGATCTAATGTCTGCTAGAATACCATCTAAATATAGAGACTACTGCGCCCATCACCTCCTCGATTATCAAGTATGCCGTTACAAGAACATGCCCTTGTTGTATCGGTGTGCACATGAGAGACATACTTATTTGAATTGTGAACACCAAGAGTGAGTAAAAATGATTACAAAAAAATAAAGTTATAAAATGTATATTTGTCTCCAGGCAATATTGACCTGTAATATTGCTTAAACATTCAATCGTGGATTCTTGGAAATCTATTGTTCTCATGGCCACATGTGGCTGCTTGGAAGTTAAAGAGTTAAGGATTTGTTAATATGAAACAAAAAACATTCTTGTATTTTGTAACAATATTAGTTATAGGTACTGAAGATAATATTGATCTTTATTCAATAAGATAGCAAAAATATATAGTTATACATATACATATCTTATACCTATAAACGAGCAATTCTTGTGTATATATATATATATATATATATATATATATATATATATATATATATATATATATATATATATATATATAATTGAAATCTCGGAATCGGCTCCAACGATTTTCATGAAATTTACTATATGTATAAGGGGTTTCGGGGGTGATAAATCGATCTAGCTAGGAATCGTTTTCATAAAATGTCATTTTATGTGTGTTTTTTGAATTTTTTGAATACCGAGCAAAGCTTGGTCACATAGCTAGTTATAGTTTATACAACCTAACATACAAATATTTTTTTATTGCAGCTATGTGCTACGTATGAAAGAATTTGAGAGGGAGCGTCGTCTGAGAGTCCGTGAACAGCGTTTAGTTGGAGTTGCATAAAATATATTGAACATTGTAAAAATTATTAAATAGATTGTTTTAATAGAACCTATTATTAATGAATGTGTTTATCAATTATCATAATTAATTAATGTACATAACTCTTATTATTATCCTGCTGTTGGACCTCTTTAATCTGAACTCTGATAATAATTGATCCCCAATCGGATTCATAAAACATTCAGATTATAGTACAAAGAATCTGTAAATACTGTATTGGCCTGTGTTTTTCAACCTGTGAGAGACGTGACCCCCTAGGGCCGGGGCACAGATATAACTATAGCCACAGGTATGTAGCCTAGGGGTTTCGCGAGGCTTAACAGCGATTGCGGTCGCCTGAGGTCGAGAGAACTATTTCAATATAATATAATATCCACGTTTTGGTCAGTCAGTTAACGTTAATGTCCGAAAGTCAGTCAGTTTACAAAGTTATGAAATCACAGTAGTTTATTAGTGACTTTTTTAAATAATATTATGTTTAACCCACCAGTCGTGGCAAAACGAGACCAATAGCTTTTTCA
The DNA here is from genome assembly GCA_963422495.1 of Polyommatus iphigenia. Classification (NCBI taxonomy): domain Eukaryota; kingdom Metazoa; phylum Arthropoda; class Insecta; order Lepidoptera; family Lycaenidae; genus Polyommatus; species Polyommatus iphigenia. The sequence goes on along the minus strand of OY730187.1, from coordinate 23,084,430 downwards.
TTGTTATCGCGGCCGGATGTGGCCGCTTGGGGCTTCATGAATATAGGAAGAGAAATTAGCCAGCGCGATCGTATATTGTGTACGGTCGGAGAAATAAATGCTACGTAAACCTCGGAGTTCGGACCAAATAAAAAGTAATAGAAGTCATGACAACAAAACAGCCTGTAAATCATTTCGGGGGCCAAGATCCACTTTGGGTCGCTGAGCCAGCGGTGTTAGTTAGTTAGTTAGAGAGAGAAACTCAGGGAGCCCAACGTAAAAAAGTCCTTTTATTACAGCTAAAACCTTTTTGTCTAGTCATAAGTCATAACTCATAATCTTGAATGATGAATCTTGATTCTTGAATCGAGGCGGTAATCGCGCATCGAAGCACAAGTAGTCCATAGACAATCACTATCATCACAATTGACAATCGGCACGATACAAATGTTACCAGCTATAAAATTAATTGCTTAGTTAATTTTTACCTAATTGTTGTCAAACACGAAGAACGTTTTTTGATTGAAAGTAATTGAGAACCTCTATACAAAGCGTAGAGAAAGTTTGTTACCTTGCTATTCAAATCTCGACTTTAATGACTTTATCGTTGTAGGTTGTGAAAAGACATTTTCTCAAAACGTCTAACAATTTTTGTAAACACGCTTGTCGAATACACAAATTATATGTACAATAGACGAATGCTATTTATTGCGGAAGTAATGGCTTCCTAAAATTTTAATTGCATATATTTAATCCGTAATTGTGAATTATTCACTAAAATAAACATTCACGTAAAGGATACAATCGAACACGAGTGATTGCAGTTGATATTTGTGTCATTTCGCTTCCTACTTTTTGTGATTTATACCGCGATCCGAACATCTTTACACAATGAAGAGTCTCTAAAGTTTTATCGGTATTTACCATCATTGGTATTTACACTTTCATTCAACTACTGTTGTTTTTACTCGTAACTCGAACCATTTTAAAAGTTTCCTACGTGAACGGCTGGGAAGATGAACGAAACGATAGCCGCGGATATCGTGCAGTGCAATATATCTCTAGTGTAATTCTTTGGCTGAAGTCGATAGCAGAATGTCAGTGAGAAAGATAATAGCCGAGGGAGTGGAGGACGGGGAGGAGGAGTCGAGCGAGGAGATGATAGACAGCGACGACGACGACGAAACTATCGCGAGGATACAGCGGGCACACTATGCCCAGGCCGCCGCGATGAACCCGCGCCGGCGGTCCACCACCCGGCCCAGGCCCATGAGCCAGAAACGGAAGATGGAGGCCGTCAAGAGCTTCCACGACTTCACCAAGAAACTGAAGAAGGACACGGGCATAAGGATACAGAGTTTAATGGGAAACAATATTTTAGATTTAAGTGATTATTCTAGTGAAGACGATAAAACTGATAGTGATGGTCTGTCGGACGAGGAGTTTACGGTGAATCCTAGTGCGGTCCAGGAGTTGAGTGAGGAGAACGAGAGCTACATAGACCCGGAGACCGGAGACATAGTTGAGGGTAAAAAAGATAAAGCACCCGAAACCGAACCTACAGTGAAATGTGAGGTTCCCGAGGAACCAGAAAACGAGGAAGGTAAAGTGTTAACTATAAATGACCTCATTAACGAGGACGATTTGGACTTAACAAAAAATGTCGAGATATCTGAAGTGGAGAAAAGTGAGTTGTGTACAGAGGAGAACGCGGAGGAACTTTTAGATATAAAACAGGAGGAGAACAGTCAAGAGTTTGATGTGACGGAGAAGCTAAAGGAAATGGGTGAAATTAGTGTTAAGCCTCTTAAAACAGAAGGTGAGGATGAGAATGCACAAAGCACTAAAACAGAAGAGGGGGAAGATGAGGTAAGAACACTGTATAATAATATTCTTGAAACTACTATTTCAGTAAATTATTTGAACTAAAAAGTTACAACAAGCTTGTTATAATTTCTTAGTTGAAAAAAACTTGAATATCATAAATAGTAATCAATGATTGTAAATAAACTTTATAGGACATAATTATTCTGTTTACAAAGTGTAGTCCACCAGATTCTAGTCATATTATTTTAAAGGATTTTTCTATTCAACTATTAAATCACACTTTAACACTTCAACTCCCGTAAGGCCCTAACAATTGAAAGGCTATTGTGTCTCGTTTTGCCTCGATCGAAGGATTAATCATTATTAAGTATTATTACCTTGATTGTGGGAAAATGAGACACAATAGCTATCCTATTATTATTGTGGCCCACCTGGGCCACTTGGGAGTTGAAGTACTAATGTCTGTGTGTTAGGTAACAAGGTTTGATGGGTTTATTGTAAATAATAGAAATTATTATCATTTCGAAATTGCTAATTCCCAGTTAGGTAAATTAATTTTTGTATCATAACATTTATTCTGGTTTCTCATAAATCTTATTTACTGTATTATGGTAAAAAAATGTTTTACTTGTGGTCTGTAATAATAGGAATTACATTATTGTAAAATTTTGAACTACAGCTTTCACTATTATGATTTAACGCTTTCGTTCCCTCCAGAATAAAAGATTTCCAAGAATCAGCAATTGAGGTGTTAATGTAAATGATATTAATTCTAGAAAAAACAATCAAATACCAGTGCCCTGAACGTGAGGCGAAACATTAGGGAAGTTATGGATGAGAAAAATCTGGATGCCTCTACTCTGGCTGCACAAAGACAGGAGTCCGAGCGTCTTGCCAGAGTCCAGGAGCAGCAAAGGATTATCAGAGAGGTAATTTTTGTATTTCTCTGTTTATCTAACCTCAGCAAAGCCAGGAGGACAAAGGATTTATATGTAATTTATTTCCATTGGATGTATAAGACATGTTTTTTTTACATTAAAATTTTTATTTTTGAATAGGTTTATAAAATATTGTTACTTGTGTTTTCAATCAACAGGTGCAAAGACAGATAGCAATAAATAGACAAAACAAAATCCATCAAAAGACTCTCTCCCTACTCCAAGGAGGTTCCTCAATTTTGAAGAAGGCTGGGGCTGGACAAAAATTAAAGTTAGTACTAAGTAGTACCATTAATATTAATATAATATTATGTAGTAGTATATGATATGCTATACTATAGAAGAAATTGATTCATAGTCAGATGGTGGTCCTATATCGTGTGGTTAGGGTTATGTCAATTCAATGTTAGCCATGATTTGCCTAGGTTTGACATAACGTGACCAAATAACATAGGTTTGCCATGTGCCTATGAATAAACTTTACTGATATAATATCACTTACAAATTTTTTACACAATTCAATCTTATAGTAACTATAGTACAACCTTTTTAGTTTCTCATTCTGTTGTCTATTAAAATAATTGAATAGTTAATTGATTCATACTTTATTTCAGTTTACCAAACACAGTATTAGTTAAATTACCATCTGGGGAGGGGAAGAAAACATCTGTGAAACAGGGCCAGTTGGAAGTGACTAAGGTGTCCAAGCCTCAACCATCAGGATCAAGTCCGAAGACTGGTAAAACTGACTCAAAGCGAGAGGTAAATAGAACACAAAGATAAAGGATCGTTTTTATTAGAAACTAGCGACCCGCCCCGGCGTCGCACGGGTATAAAATATATAGCCACTGAAAAAATGATTGAAATCGATAGCGATCGATCCTTCACGTGGTCTACTTCTTATAAGCCCTATCAAATAATTTTCCCCGTTTTTTCCACATTCACGTTAGTCATGGCGTGATAAAATATAGCTTATAGCCTTCATCAATAAATGGGCTATCTAACACTGAAATAATGTTTCAAATCGGACCAGTAGTTCCTGAGATTAGCACGTTCAAGTTAGCCCTTTCAAATAATTTTCCCCGTTTTTTCCACATTTTCCTCTATTTCTTCGCTCCTATTAGTCTTAGCGTGATAAAATATAGCCTATAGCCTTCCTCGATAAATGGGCTATCTAACACTGAAGGAATCATCAAAATCCGTTGCGTAGTTTTAAAGATTTTTTTTTATTCAAAATTTTTGACGAGGCTTAAAAATGCACTTGGCATCTATGCCAGCCTCATAGTATAATTCAAAGTTAATTTAAAAATTAATAAAGTTTTAAAGATTAAAAGGAACAATGGGACATGAGGGAAAAAAAGCGACTTCGTTTTATAATATGACGTATGACGTATTCAGGCCATGTGGCATGGACGTGCGTACCATAAAGGCAAAAAAGCACTGCTTACCTAATGATAAATACTTGCTATACACATATTTTAATTTAACTTTCGTACGTTTTAGATGACTTTAATTATTATTAATAGTAAAAATATGAATACACATTAACGCCTACTTTTATAAAATAGCACCAATTGATTTGCAAAACTACATAAACATAAGTCGGTAAGTGGTAACTAGGCGCGCCGCGCGAAGGTACGCACCAAAATTATACTACATATCTGTGGTTACAGGCACTCGATGTCTCGCAGACCCCGCCTATATGTGTGAGTTAAGATTTTCGTATTCGTACACTGTTCGCAAACGTGTGTGCGTGTGCGATTTACTTGGCCAGGACCTGCCGCATGGTTTCCGAGCTTAGCCGAGCGCCGGCGCGTTCGGAAGTAATCGGATATGTTCGTTGCCTATAATCCGAGTAAAAATAATAGACGGAAATCTAATTAATCACATATGCACATAATGCATTTTTGTTTAGTACGGTTTATATTTGTTTACATTACAGAAGTGTTTTGTATTTTGGGAGGCCATTTTTTCATGTGATGAGCACTGTAACATATTATTTTTGTTTGCGCCAGTATATTTATAGTTTTCTTAGAAGATTTTTATTATTTTAACATTTAAAAGTTTGTACATTTAACAGTTTATTAGATATTAGTTATTACTGAGTTTCTAATTTCTATATTAAGTGCGTTTTTTGATTTCTTAAAAATGTTATTTGACTGTGAGGTTTGTGTTGAAAATGTGTGTTTATTAAAAATTAAAAAAACAAGTTTTCACAATTGTCATTCAGTGAAAAGATTCTAATTGTGATTTGTGTCGAAAGGTAGGTACGTGTACCTGAGTTACAACAATTAAACCAGCAACAAAAATGAAATGTAAGTAACTCGAAAGTTTCATGTAATTCATATTCATGTACTTATTTATTTTATCATTTTATAATATTATATACTTTATATTAAATGCGAAATTATCTCTGTCTGTCTGTCTCGCTTTCACGCCAAAACTAATGAACCGATTGTAATAAAATTTTGTACACAGTTAGTCTAGAGCCTGAGAAAGGACATAGGCTACATTTTTATAAGACAAAAATATACTATGTATCTAATTTCCATGGAAATATCGATGAAAATGAATTCACATTGCATTTCTAATATATAACAATCTATATTACGCCATACGCCATCTATGGCGTTTTTATTTATTTTAGCTTAGCACACATGTGAACGCAAATGAACTATCATTGTAGTTCCAACACGTGACAACAGATGGCGTTTTTTTGTTTCTTCATAACAGAATGTACTCATATATTATAATAGTTTAGAAAACATAGTTTTTAATTTATATCCACACTAATATTACAATTTATGCGAAAATATCTCTTTTTGTCCGTTTGTCTGTCTGTTTTGCTTTACGCCAAAACTACTAAACCGATACCGCTGCTTACCCCATGTCAAAAAGCTCTGCACGCCTCTGCCATGTGGTATCTTACCTAGCCTGTTATACTTGTCATAGCTTACCTGTAGCAAAAAAATACGTGTGGCACTCGGGAACTGCCGCGGTAAAGCTATTGCATAGCATTTTTTACCAACCTATGCAATTATAATTGGAATACGTCTAGTCGCACTCACACAAAACCCGTTAAACGATGCACGGCAACGCCGCACCAACCGGCACAGCGGACACACCCACTGTGCTGGTCGGAGTGGGGGTGTTAGGTGTCTTCGTTACGGAATTCCTTGATAAGGTCGCCGTGCTCAAAGCCCGCGATAAGGCCGCATTTCCACTGACGCGGAGCGGAGAGGAGCTTAGCGGTGCCCGAATTGACCAATCGTGCTATTGAATGACAGCGAATGACAGCGAAGCGGAGCGAAGATTTCGAGCATGGTGATTGGTTAATTCGGCACCGCTAAGCTCCTCTCCGCTCCGCCCCGCGTCAGTGGAAACGCGGCCCAAAAGCTATGCAATAGCTTAAAAAAAACTACACACAAAATACTAATTTTCGTAACACAGCCAGTCTACCATCTATACTTATTATAAAGCAAAGTCGCTTTTTTTTCCCTCATGTCCCTTTGTTCCCTTTAATCTTTAAAACTACGCAACGGGTTTTGATGATTCTTTCAGTGTTAGATAGCCCATTTATCGAGGAAGGTTATAGGTTATATTTTATCACGCTAAGACTAATAGGAGCGAAGAAATAGAGGAAAATGTGGAAAAAACGGGGAAAATTATTTGAAAGGGCTAACTCAAACGCGCTTATCTCAGGAACTACTGGTCCGATTTGAAAAATTCTTTCAGTGTTAGATAGCCCATTTATTGAGGAAGGCTATAGGATTTATTTTATCACGCTAAGACTAATAGGAGGATGTGGAAAAAACGGGGGAAATTTTTTAAAAGGGCTTATCTGGCGAACTACTGGAGCAATTTTTATGTTATTTGGCATAGATAAGAAGTAGACCACGTGAGGGTCATAGGCTATAGATTTTAATCATTTTTTATACCCGTGCGACGCCGGGGCGGGTCGCTAGTTATTTATATTCTGCCTGTTACTCATTGTAAGGTCCACTTTTGCCAGACTGTGTTAAAGTTAAAGATCAACACATATCTCTCTTTTTGTGTTTAAAGAATGTATATTTTAACAAACACAGCCTGGTGTAAGGGTCAAGTATAATTCATACTAAAGTTATACACTGATTTTAGGTAGTGGAAATAGTAGACGTAATAAGCAGTAGCGGGGAGGAGTCTTCGTCGTCGTCATCAGATTCAGATGATTGTATAATGTTGTCTGATTCAGAAGTTCCGCCAAGTCCCGAAGCTGATGATGATCCTAGCAATTCTGGTAAATATAACTCTATGACTTCTCGCATTTTGTGATAAAAAGGAGTATGTATGTACAGACGCCCATATTACACCAAAATGTTTATGTGTCTAGTTTTGTGTGGCTTCTTGCAAGGGCATCGATACTTAGGGGGGGGGGGGGGGGGGAGGGTGCTATTTGTGTAGTCACTCGAGCGTCAAGGAGACCTAGTAGGTAAAACTGATAAAAAAATATAAGAGCGTTATTTATTTTAGCGGTGTGTTCAGAAACTGCATCCATTTTAAAGTTTTGAAAAAGAAAATATATTCAGAAAATTGCTTATTTAAGTCAGTTATAAATATATTTTAGACAACAAGGACTAAATCACCTAGTTTAGTGCAAAATAAAATAGTTGCAAGGCTTAGTTAGGAAAATATGAAGCTTTATTTTCTTATATTTTAAAATGTCCCTACAGGCTTACCTAGCCTTTGAATCGTTAGTGCTTTATATGGAAGCTTCTTTGGGGTATACTAAACATCCCAATATCATAATCTGACAGATCCGACGACATTTCAATATTAAAAAAAAAAAAATTTTAACCCACCACGTGAGAAATCTGATTTCTATACCATGATAACTAGACACATTGGAAGCCTACACAAGCTTAATCTGACACGCTCGAGCTTGTCCCGAAATCCCCTCTTCCCCTCCCCAACTACTAATAAAGGAAAGGGTCACTGAATACACTGTGGTGTAATACAGACTTTACAAGGATGTTTTTGGCATGTAGATGACATTTTCGTAAGGGTATGGATCTTACCATTTAATACAGGGTGGATTTTACCGTATAATAACTAAGCGTTAATACTTTAGGCTGTGTATAATATAGAGTTCGCTGTAAAAGTAGCAGAGCTGAAAGATTAACGTTTTTTCACCTTTGTATGGAAAAAATTACGCGGCGGACTTGCTCATCCAACCATAAAAAAACTTTTGCTCTTTCAGCGCTGCTACTTTCACATTGAACTCTATACAAGGTACACATACACAGTACACACCTTTTTTTTTGTTTTTTTTTTTTGATTCGCAGGGGAAACCCTTTATGGGTGCCCCTTTATATGGGTGGGTTGGGGATGCGCCTCAGTTAAGCTGAAGCACTCCGGGGGTATGTGGGACTCTCGACTTCGGGTTTTCCCACTAAAACGGTTTGCCCTGCCTGCGGTGTGCCTTAAGCCGTATACGGAGGGATATCCTGGATCTGTCTAACACAGGACTCCCTCCATGACCGGCCAGTCTACCTCAAGGGACCGGACTTCCACCAAAGTTAGGGAACGCTTCGGCAAACTGAAGCGTTCCCCTCGGCGCCGGGACTAGCTAAGCCGGGCAGGTTCCCATCCTGACCCGGAGCCCCGTGGGAGCTTATTGGAGGTTCGCATAGCGACGCCTCCGCACTCCCGTCCTACGCCGGCGGAGCGGAACGGAGGATGGATCAACACAGTACACACCCTAAAGTATTATGACTTAGTTTTGTTACACCTTGTATATGTCACCGTAATATTGTAAACACCGCGAGATTGTAATATGACGAAGTGATGGATTGTAAACAAACAGTTTTCCGGTGATTTTAAATTAATTATTTCATATTTAAAATAACTTCAATTGCCTGAATATTTAATGTATAACATTGAATAAAATGTAGCTATATTTAAAGTGCAGTTTGAATAATAAATTAGGTTAATTTTAATAACCGAACATTCAAACAGCACTTTAAGTATATCTAAATTTTATTTTATGTTATACATCTCACACCATTGGGCATTGAAGTTATTTTAAATACGAAATAATTAATTTAAAATCACCGGAAAACTGTTTGTTTACAATCCATCACTTCGTCATATTACAATCTCGCGGTGTTTACAATCTTACGGTGACATATACATATTATTACATAATGATACTCGGATGTTCCTGACAGCAGAAACAGCCGTCTCTCAAATGGCGGTGTTAGTTCTTACTTCTTAGTTTGAACTAACATCCTTCTACCTTCTACTTTGTCTAGCTAGAGGATACAAGGCCATTGTAAGTAATATTTTGTTACTTTGAGACTAATTTGTAAATGATTTCAGGTCTCCATGTAAATGATGCTTATAACATACCCGATGAACAAGGCAGAGTTCTTATAAACATTGGTCATTCGGAAAAGGAAGAGGATATTTTCGTAGCGCCGCAGATTGCTAGAGTTATTAAACCACATCAGGTAAGGTTTAAGATCAATGTGTAACTAAATTATCTTCTCTTTTGACTCTTTTAGTGTTGCCAAATATAATGCTTTTACCACAGACATAGATGAAGATAGATACCGCATGACGCTCCATTTATATGAAAACGAGCGTGTCACTTTTTTCCTATCACTGTGACGTACCGATGATAAGAATCGTGTCCATTATCAAGGCCAACGTTTCTATTTGAATTTCTACAGCTCAATACGGCACTTTTAGGCATTTAGGCATTTTTAAAATTCCGATTGACGTCCGATTCCGATAGCAGACTAAAGAACAGACTTTCGAAAGACGAGCATTGCTCGTCGTTTGGGAACGCGATATGGCACGCGAAGTACATACACATGCGGTATCTATCTTGACCTAGTTCTGTGGTTTTTACTATATGAAGAGTGCTACTTGCGCTCCCGACAATATTGCCCAGAATACTTCTGCGGCAGTAACGACGCGAGTGATCGTTTAGGGCCAACCCACACGTACCACAACCACACGACATCGCAACGACAAAATGTCGTCGAGTAGTGGATACGTGTGAATGGTGTCGCTGCAGCTTTTTGTAGTTGCGTTGTGGTACCGAAAAAATGCCGACGGGGTTGCGTTGTCGCCAGTGGTTGCGATGTGGTAACGTACGAAAGTCAATAAAAGAGGGGAGGAAGAGCGCGGGCGGTGTGCGCGCACTGTCGTTGCATCGACGCAACGTTGTGGTTGCGATGTGGTCGGCCACTAGTTCGCTCGTGGTTGCGATGTGGTCGGTATCACACAAGTGGTCGACAACGACTGCAAAATGGGGTACGTGTGAATGGTCCAGTTCATTTACAATACAAAATATACGCCCGACCACGTGGTGTGGTTGTGGTTGTCGTGTGGTTGTGATGTGTGTGGGTTGGCCCTTACACTCAGCCCTCTACATACTTGCCGCGTCGGGCAGTGGCAGCGGCATGACGAGTGGCAGCGCGAGTGACTATTTATATTCTCGCACTGCCCACTTCCTTGGTCACTTCCCTGCCCAATAGGGCTGAATATAATCGACAAATAAGGGCCAATTTGAAACGCAACCCGGTGAATCCATAGTATATGACCGAAGCCACATTGCTCCATTGCGTTTATCTTCAACGCTTCGTCGTTCTACATACTGTGTATTATAGTTTGATTTGCCACATTAGTGTGTTGCGTTGTCGGACACGATGTTTCTACCGATTAAATACATAGAAAAAGAAACAATTGCATGTTGGTGATGCTGATTAGGCTATGCTGTTCTAGTCGAGCTATTGGTTGGGTAATGTTTGAGCACTGACGCGATTTAATATGCTGCGTTGTGACGACGCGACATAACTCGGCAACGTATCTACTGTCTGTGGTTCTGTTGTTTTTATTTTTTTATTTAAAAGTTAATGTAATGTGCTAACTTCTTTCAGATTGGTGGCGTGAGGTTTCTGTTTGACAACATAATTGAGTCCGTGGACCGATTTTCAACGTCAACTGGATTTGGTTGCATCTTAGCCCATTCAATGGGCCTAGGCAAGACATTACAGATTGTATGCTTCTGTGACATATTCCTACGGCATACAAACTCGAAAACAGTCCTGTGTATAATGCCAATAAACACTCTACAGAACTGGGTAAGTACTTTCCATGACTCGAGAAAGAGAACTCGTTTTACAAGCTTATAAAGACTCGTTTTACAAGTCTCTTTAACAAGCTCACAAAAATATTATATTGTTGTGCATATTCGAGGAGACGGGATACCAATACTTTCCTGTATAAGCGTAAGAGTATGTCAATGAATTTATTTCTTTCTGTTCACAGCTGTTTACTTATTTTAGGTTTTTGGCTTATAAATAAGTTAACTAATGAACATTTATGATAGAGCTACCTTGTAGTTTGTATTTAAGGCTGGAAATGAAAGTGTTTGCACTGTTTAATATAATATTATGTTTTATCAGTTTCGTAGCGAGCCTTTAGGCATGATGACTAAATTTTTTCTTATTGGTAATTACCAATAAGACCCTTAAAAATAGAAACATCGCTGAAAGAATGACTCTGATAGCTTAAAAATTCACCAAGATATGACAATTCAAACATCTCATAAAATAGACCTGCCCGAAACGCTCCATACAAAGTGCTACGAAAGTATGACGTCACTCTTTTGTAGTTTGTACGCATTGGGAGAGAACTATGTTCGATAGGTATATTAAATATTGCGTTTATGAAAGTGGTTTCATAACAAAAGTTGTTTTTAATTGCATAAGTTATCGAATGGTATACAAATATTAAGAAATTCAATTGAAAAAAAAAAATCTACTTGAATATCCAACTTTGAAGGCGCATAGCAAAAAAAAAAAATACAAATGCTATCAAGCTGAAATTTTGGGAGCACTTATTTTTTACCGTGATTTCTTTATTTTATTAACAAAATTCGCTAATCTTTGACCTTGTCATCATCCCTATTTGTTTGGGGGCCCGTAGTAAGGCTTGCCTTTCTTGACTTTTGTAAATTAAAAAATTTAAAATATTTCATACCTTTTTTCTTGCGCACGTCCCAATGGCCCGGGGGCCCTGTATAATTGATACGGCATATACGGCGGTAGCTAAGCCCCTGTTAGTTTTGCACCTATACAATTCAACGGCGACCGTATATTTTGCATTATCTGTTCACAGGTGGCAGAATTTAACATGTGGTTGCCAATTGATGCTACAAACAGTCCTTTGGCGGCGCACGGCGAAGTCAGGCCAAGGAACTTCCCCATCTACGTGTTGAACGATAGCCACAAAACGCTGCAGATGAGGGCTAAAGTTGTTAAGGTATTGTAAAACTTTCAACATACCTATATGTATTCGATCACACAGACATCGTTAAGATTCCGATCTTCACAACAGGCGACCACGACCTGACCTTCACACGTAAGCACGTAGAGGTTCCCTCTTCCTTTGAATTTTTCCAAATCATTTGTAGGTATTTGGCCTCTAATCTGTTCTATGACTCGGATAGGGACGTTGGGATCGATTACTTATTGTTTTTAATTAATAAAATAAGTTTAATTACATACATTATAAAAAAAGTTTGACCTTGAATAACAACTCGGAGACTTGACTTAGAACTTTGGTGTAATAATAAAAATTATTCCTTAGATTATGTTCTATTTAAATAATGGGTTTATTTGCGTTGGCCGGCACTTTTAAAATTAGCCCAAAATTGTATGGACGTTGGATCTTGTCCTTTAAAAAGCAATTTAAAAAAAAAAAAACGTTTTTCAGGAGTGGAGCTCCACAGGCGGTGTCCTTATGATAGGATATGAATTATACAGACTACTCAGTATGAAAAAGGACAAAAAACCTCGTAAGAAAAAGAAAGCCGATGCAAAAGTTGAGGCCGAAAAAGAAGAGAAAAAAGAAAAAGTGGAAGGCGATGAAATAATGGTAACATTTTTTTCAGACATAAAGTTTTTTAAAATTAAGTATTAACAAAAACTTATATAGAAATAATGTTTATAATTGTTTAAATTAACCTATGTTAAGTTTAAAAGACATGGGCGTGCACACCATGAAGGCAAAAATGCAGTGCTTACCTAATGCATGACTTGCCATACACATATATTTTAATTTAACTTTCGTACGTTTTAGATGACTCATGACGTTAATTATTAAATATTAATCCTTCGATCGGAGGTTCTAGGAATTCCCATTGTATTCTTTTGTTCTCGCGATCACCGGTGCTCGCGCGGGGCCTGAAAGATTAATAGTAAAAAATATAATAGAAAAAATGAACGCATTTAAAACGCCTACATTTATAAAATAGCAACAATCAATTTGCGAGAAATTAAACATTAAGTTAGGTACACGCGCGAACGGCATGGCTCAAGCCTCAAGGTCAAGGCAAGCAGATCTCGTGCGGCAGGCTCTGGGGTCATGTGTGCGTAAAGATTTTTGTGTCCGTGAACAGTTCGCACACGCACACAGACATGCTATATTATAGGCGAACTCCTGCCGCAGTAGCTGAGGCGAGCACCGGCGCGTATATAATACGTAACAATAGATGGCGTTTTTATTTATTTTAGCTTAGCGCACAATATTATGTTGTATGGTAATTGGTATATTTCCATGGAAACATCGATGAAATAAACTCTCATTTTAGTTCCAACGCGTGACAACAGATGGCGTTTTTTTTATTTCTTCATAACAACGTAATTATACTAATAGTTTAGAAAACATAGTTTTTAATTTATATCCACACTATTATTATAATTTATGCGAAAATATCTCTTTTTGTCCCTTTTTCTGTCTGTTTTGCTTTCACACCAAAACTACTGAACCGATATCGCTGCATTACCAGTGTCAAAATCTTGTGCACGCCGCTGTTAAAAGAGCAGACTTACAAAATAGCTATTGATTTGGTCAGTTATCACAGATTTGTTTTATTTTTAGCCAACAGACCCAAATCTACCGAAACCTGTGGAAGATAAAAAAGATTTAGGAGACATTTTGTCTAAACCAGAAGATATAGAAAAGAAAGAGGACGCGCCAACAGATGAGGAGAAAAAGCTTTTAGATGGTAATTATTATTTATCTCAGGATAAGTAAATTTTTTTATTAATGTATCTTGTTTTCTTGTCAAAAAATAATTTTTCTGCTATTATATTATATGCCTCGAAATTTTGATAGTTAACTTATCTTTAAAGCATAAAAGTCGCTATGTACGTTCCAACGTTTAAAATTATGTGTGCATCCCTACTCTTTATGCTGGTCCACCTCGAAACCGTAGCATTAAAGATTTTTCTTGATTTACAAATGTTTTTTTTTCAGAAATGTATGAAGCTCTAGTTCGTCCTGGGCCAGATTTAGTAATCTGTGATGAAGGTCACAGAATTAAGAACTCGCACTCAAACATATCATATGCGTTGAAACAAATGAGAACCAAACGACGTATCGTTTTAACTGGTAAGTAGTTTTATATTCCTAATTTGTTGCAGAATAATACTGAATATGAAAGTTGTGTAAAGATATTTGTGTCTACAATGAAACATAACTGTACATAATTTAGCTTAAACGTAAGATATCGTATTGAGGATGTATGGTGGCAAAGTCCAAAAATGATCAAACGAGCGAAGTGCTATTTTCATTTATGCCGAAGCCCACTGTCGCTATTTCCGATGTTGTAAATATTCGCCGATTTTATTTAGGGTGCGTTTCCACTGACGCGGAGCGGGGCGGAGAGGAGCTAGCGGTGCCCGAATTGACCAATCGTGCTATTCCAGCGGAATGACAGCGAAGCGTAGCGAAGATTTCGAGCATGGTGATTGGTCAATTCGGCACCGCTAAGCTCCTCGCCACACCGCTCCGCGTCAGTGGAAATGCGGTCTAAGGGCCCAATAGGCTATTCACCACTCAACTTGACAGATGAAGTATGAAGAATCTGTCAAAAAAGTTGTGAATAGCCTATCCGGCACTTTATCAAGAAGTGGTGATACATGCCCTTAGAATCGTATTATTACCTTAGGTCGCTACCGGTAAAGTCTTTGACAAATGCTAGATCTTACTAATGATCAAGTTTGTTTTCCGCTACGATTTCGTGACGACTATGTTCTGACAGTCTTACAATTTTTTTTAAGGTTATCCGCTACAAAACAATCTCCTGGAATACTGGTGTATGGTGGACTTCGTTCGTCCCAACTACCTGGGTAGTAAGACGGAGTTTTGTAACATGTTCGAGCGGCCGATACAGAACGGACAGTGCATTGACTCGACGCCACAGGATATCCGTCTCATGAGATACCGCGCTCATGTGCTGCACTCGCTGCTTGTGGGGTTCGTGCAAAGGTGAGCCTAGATAGTCAATTGACTTACCCCCTTATTAATAAAAATATTACACAACAAATAAGCTATGCAATGTTTTGTCAACGTCTATCGAACTACTTTTCGACTTCTCAGACAAGGACAAAACGTCGGACAGCGTATCTAAATTGCATACAATTGCCGAAATTGTATATTTTATGAGCTATGAAGTATTCGTTATTTTATAAGCTAGACATCGTTACTATGTTTTCTACAAAAACAAAATCCGCTTAATCCTTCAAGCCCCATGCGAGCACCGGTGATCGCGACAACAATAGAATACAACAGTATTTCCAAGAATCCCCGATCGAAGGATAAGGCCGTGTTTCCACTGACGGGTGCGGAGCGGAGCTTAGCGGTGCCGAATTGACCAATTACCATGCTCGAAATCTTCTCTCCGCTTCGCTGTCATTCCGCTGGAATAGCACGATTGGTCAATTCGGGCACCGCTAAGCTCCGCTCCGCTCCGCTTCAGTGGAAACGCACCCTTAAACGCATGCGCAGCTAGCTGTGCTTTGATTGGCCGTGATTGGTCTTTAACTGTTTATAGTAGGGGAGGTAGTGCTATCGTTTGCTAAGTGATTTCATACCGACCAAATTTTTGTCCAGCGGTAGCTTAATTTATATTTATCAATCAATATAATCAGCGTCAGTCGCCGCACCCGTGGTGGAATGTTAACTGAGAGTATAGTATTTCAAAGTTGTAAAAAAAATAGTTGCGAAAAGTGATTTTATACCGAATGAAACTTTGATGGATGATTATTGAGGTCATGTTTAACCAAAAAATCACCGTCAGCCGTATTGCAGACGGGGGATTCAACGTCAGTCGCGTTACTGAACATGTAAAAAATTTTTGAATATAAAGTCATTTTATACCGTACAAAATTTATACAGGTGAATGTTTCTACTTTGTATATAATAAAGAAAACCGTCAGTCGCTAATACGACGGTGGAAAAACCGTCAGCCAGCGATATAAGTTATAACCAATATAGCCCTACTTCGCGCTCAATGTATCCTAGGGCGTCGCGTAGACGACATTTCCACCTGCAAACATTCAGCTGACGGCGATTTTCGTTTGAATTAACCATAAAATTGCCTCACATAGCAATTTTAAGTAATTAATTCGATAGTCAATATTTGTGAAGAAGAATGATATAAATCTTACTGTAAAAGCGCCATCTGTTGTTATATACTAAAACTAAAACGACACCTACCGAACCTAAACGTGTATAATCTAAATATGAACCTTTATTGGGTGCGAATTGGGATCTTTTTAATGTCAATTCAATACGATTCCCAACAACAACTTTCAGATACTCTCAATTTTTATTCCACCACTTCTGAAGCAGCTGACGATCAAAGCTGTTATGTATTAGTGGAATACTATTATTGTAACGATTTTCGCTCGGTATGAAATGACTTTTTAAACTGAGCGCGACCTCCCCTACTATTAGGACGAGCGTGACTTGTTTTACCAAGTTCTTATGATAACTACCTCTAAGGATGCTTACTTCTTACATACGAGTAATTATAATGCCCACAGACGATCCCACGCAGTGCTACAATCAACACTGCCTCAGAAGGAGGAATATGTGCTGCTAGTTCGTATGACACCACTACAGCGTCAACTGTACAATAGATTCATGAATGAAGTAGTGCGGGCCGCTAATGTACCCAATCCGCTGAAAGCGTTCGCTATTTGTTGCAAGGTACGTGCTAAATATTCACTTGTTATGTGAGTGTTTTATGAAAAAAAGGATACAACCACATAGATACCGCATGCGTATGTACTTCGCGTGCCATATCGCGTCCCCAAACGACGAGAAATACTCGTCTTTCGAAAGTCTGTTCTTTAGTCTGCTATCGGAATCGGACGTCAATCGGAATTTTAAAAATGCCTAAATGCCTAAAAGTGCCGTATTGAGCTGTAGAAATTCAAATAGAAACGTTGGCCTTGATAATGGACACGTTTCTTATCATCGGTACGTCACAATGGTAGGAAAAAAGTGACACGCTCGTTTTCATACAAATGGAGTGACATGCGGTATCTATCTTGATCTATGTCTGTGGATACAACAAACTTGCAAATATACTATCTGACATGTCTTGTTAGTTGAAAATCAGACCAAGAATAAACAGCACAAGACATACATTTTTAAGTTTCATATTTTTTCAGATATGGAATCATCCAGATGTTTTGTACAAGTTTCTCAAAAAGAGGAGTGAAGCTAACGCCGCTATTGAAGAAGACTTGGATCTGGACGAGATAAGGGGCGTAACTAAAGCCGGCAGGCCGAAAAGTACGAGAACACCGGGTAAAAGGGGACCGAAACCTAAGGTATGTGCTATGTTAAAATACTGCACAAAACTTTATCTATGTGTGTCTGCCCGTCTGGAGATACTTTAAGCCCGTATCATTAGTAATTTCGTCAAGATTTCCTCCACTAAACTCGGGTTTAAGTCTCGGTAAAGGACAACATCTAGTTTTCTATAATTATGTTATAGTTATGTGTTGTAGTTTTAAAACGTTTCATGAATCTTTTTTAGGGGAAAAAGCCAGCAGCAACCATATCGCCAACTACGACAGGTCAAGCGCAGCCTCGTGTAGACCCAGCGTTCAATAACATGGGATACAATGGCCCTGCCAATGGTCCCTACGGTTCGACTCCAAACACGTTCAGACCGGACCAAGCCATGGCGCCCTATAGATACCCTCCGTATCAAAACTCCACATCCGATTTCTTCCCGCCCAACCAAGAGTTCAACCAGCAATACGGTAACAACTACTATCAACAGCAACCGAACCAATTTCCTAACAATGCAATGTCCAACTATCCGAACGAATACCCTCAGAATCCAGGGCAAAGCTACAATCAAGGTTACTGGGATAATGGAAATTACTACGGCAATTCGAACTACTATAACAACCCGCAATACGGTAACAATCAAACCCCGCAAGATTTCGGCGCGACCCCACCTACTTATAATAGCAGTCAACAGTTTCCGCCCAATTATAATGCTACAGATGCTCAACAGTTCCCGAGCAACGCGTTGGCTCCTTACACAAATAATCAAGATGGCTACGGCAATCAAAGCGCCCCACCATATAGAGGCCAGTTTCCAAATACTCCTGACTATTCTCAATATCCTAGACCGAATAATACACCCAGCACGGCTTTCCCAAGTAATCAAGGACAAGATTACAGAAATGAGCCGTTCCAGACGCCATTTGCGGGCACAAACGCGTACGAAGCTAATCCTTCCACTTCTTACAATCAATTTGGAAACCAACCGCCCGGTTATACAAATTATACAAATAACATGCCTCCACAACATCCACAGACCGTTTCCAATCAGAATCATATCAAAAATGAGATGACCAACTTTCCATCGACTATCAAACCTGAAACTAACGAAACCAATGTCAACCAGTTTGGTCATCCATACAATTATCAGCAAAATAACCCTTACCCGGCGAATACTGGTGAGAGTACAAACACTTTCGGTCCTCAATACCCATCGTGTTTACCACAATTAGAAACGAAGCAACCTTTGGGAAGTGCAGGCAGTCCATTACCGACTTGGCCGCTGACAGAATCCCTCAAAACTGAACTAGACAAAATAAAGGCTGAAGACAAAATCGAAATGAAATCTGAATCGGACGGTGAAGTGAAAATAGAAGATTTGGACACGAAAAAGATTGTCAAGGACAATCTCGCTAAGGATGCAAGCAAAGACAAAAGTATAACACCGACTCCAGAAATTAAGCAAGATGATCCGCTCAAAGCGGAAAGTGCTTCGGATTTGGACGATGGAAAGAAAGGCCGGCGAAAAGCGAAGCCCAAAGAGGACAAGACAAAGGCTGACAAATCCAAACCTAAACCGAAACCTAAGCCGAAAGGCAGAAAAGATCGGAAAACTTCGAAAGAAAAGAGTAATGAAAACTCGGAATCTGAGGAAAGTGACAAAGAAGAAAAAATGACGAAAGAAGAAGAGTTGGCGTTGACCAAGAAGAATGAAGAAATGACCTACGACTGGGCTATGGAACTATTGAAGGATTATATCCCCGGCATGATAGAGAACTCATCGAAGATGGAATTGTTCTTTTATATCTTAAACGAAAGCATCAAGTTGGGAGATAGGTTACTATTGTTCAGCCAAAGTTTGTTCACATTGAATCTCATAGAAGATTTTCTAGAAAGAAATTATATACCTGGAACAAATTGTCTTTGGGAACGAAATGTCTCTTATTACCGTAAGTAATTCTTTTTGTAATAATATGGAACCTGCTTTCTAAGGCTCAAAACACACCGGAATGGCAGAGAGGAGGCGAGTAGTTTCAGTGTCATATGATTTTAAACTTTATCTTCATAATTGTAATACATAGTATCGCTTGAGAAATCGCCGCCGCCGGCGGCCGTAAGAGGCCGCGAGCGGTCACGAGCGTCCACAGGCGGCCGTAGATTTCTCAAGCGATACTATGTATTACAATAATGAAGATAAAGTTTAAAATCATATGACACTGAAACTGCTCGCCGAGCCTCTGCCATTCCGGTGTAGATCGGCCCTAATTGAATGAAAAAAATCTGACGTTCTGTAGATCTCTTTTTTGTCGGACGTGTTGTTAATATACCCATCTCTTTCAGGCCTAGACGGCTCCACCCATGCGTTAGAGCGAGAGAAACTGATAAACGAGTTCAATGCGAACCCTCATGTGCATTTGTTCCTGGTGTCCACTCGCGCTGGGTCACTCGGTATAAACCTTGTTGGTGCGAACAGGGTAATAGTGTTTGATGCCAGTTGGAACCCTTGTCACGATACGCAGGCGGTGTGCCGTGTTTACAGGTAACTTAACGTCTCATGTATATGTTTTGAAAAACGTTAGAAAAACTTTATGTATAGTGTAATTGAAAAGTAATCTAATTCATTAACAATAAACACCAAAATTTTCTAATTCTACTTTCTGTTCTAAAATTATTGTGGTGTATCAAATTTTCTATCACCCAAAAATATTTTATTATTTTATCTTTGTTTCTGACTAATATTTTTTTTCATATCTACATCGGCTTTTTATAGAACAATATTTTACATTACTTACAACATAAGACGTAACCTATAAATACTAACTTATTTCTCAGATACGGACAGAAGAAACCATGCTTCGTGTATCGATTCGTGATGGACTGTTGTCTCGAGAAGAAAATATACGATCGGCAGATAAACAAACAGGGAATGGCGGACAGAGTGGTGGATGAGTGTAATCCGGACGCCGTATTGTCTATGAAAGAAATCACTAATCTCTGTTTTGATAATGATGAGAAGGTGATTTTACTGTCTTTTTTTGTCCTCGACTGAAAGTTATACCGACTATAGATTTTTCTTTAAAATTCTTCAATTCGATCTACAAAAAATGTAGCTGCATTTTAATGTTGCTTGCATGTCTAGTTTCAAAGAATAGTATTTCTAAATCCAAAATGGCGAACTAAAGCCGTATTTTCACTAGGGGACATGTCGCGGAGACAAGTCCGACATTTACGTAGTTTGTCCCTGCAACACGTAGTTTGTCCCCTGCAACTTTGTCCCTCGACATGATTTGTTCACACTACTCAGTGGTGAACAGTATGTCGCCAGCGACAAGTCCCGCAACCCGTAAATATCGCTGCGACGTCGGGCGACATGTCGCGGGACACGTACATTTCGTGTCGCGCGACTAGGTCGCGAGACAAATGTCCCCCCTAGTGAAAATGCGGCTTAAGTTTTAACACTTGCTTAGCGTGTATTCTATTGTTTTTTAGGATTTGGACCCAAAAGATCTGACTGAACACAAAGACAAATATTTAGACATGCTAATGCAGGGTATAATAACGTTACACAGCAGGCTATTGAGCAAAGAGCCATTCCAACACGAGTCATTGCTAGTTGATAGAAAGGAGAAGAAATTATCTAGCGCTGAAAAGAGGCTAGCTCAGAGAGGGTAAGTTTTCTTACTAATATTATACAGGCTTCGATACAAAAAGGTTACGCAACAAATAATTATTCAAGGTCTGCTGTCTTTGCCATGTAAATCGGGGAATTCACTACCGGGCTGACCGCGGGCCGCCCGGTCTGGCACAAGTCTGCCTTTTGCCGCTACTGAACACACACAGAACAGGCAAGTCAGTCGAATAGATAAGAGGGCTGCAGCTCGGTCGTGGACTCATGGACTCGATCTCCTTTGTAACAAATGATAGATCAGCATCGGCATTGATTTCTTTGGATTTTTCAATAAGTTCGCTGTAAGCGATTTACGTAGCTCGGTGTTCAATTTAATTTTCCACAAACAAGGATGCGACCGGTAAATGGAAATAAACGAAATATGTCAAAATTGTTTTTGTTGGTTTTTCTTAAGTTTAGTGTTTGTGTTGTTTACAATAATATATTTTAAAATAATATTTTAAGTGCACTCCAGTCGCTCTCCAAAGCGCAAATGACGACGGGCCGCCCGTTGCGACCATTCATGTACAGACTTGCCCGTGCCCGCGCGGAAAAAATGCGATCTCGCGGGCAGGCTGTGGGCACGGGTCGGCGGGCATGTCTGTGCCCGTACCTATTAGTAGGGAAGGTAGTGCTATCGTATGCTAAGTGATTTCATACCGACCAAATTTTTGTCCAGCCGTAGCTTAATATTTATCAATATTATCAATATCAATATAATCAGCGTCAGTCGCCGCACCCGTGGTGGAATGTTAACTGAGAGTATTTCAAAGTTGTAAAAAAATTGTTGCGAAAAGTGATTTTATACCGAATGAAACTTTGATGGATGATTATTGAGGTCATGTTTAACCAAAAAATCACCGTCAGCCGTATTGCAGACGGGGGATTCAACGTCAGTCGCGTTACTGAACATGTAAATTTTTTTTTAATATGAAGTCATTTTATACCGTACAAAATTTATACAGGGGAATGTTTCTACTTTGTAAATAATAAAGAAAACCGTCAGTCGCTAATACGATGGTGGAAAAACCGTCAGCCAGCGATATAAGTTATGACCAATATAGCCCTACTTCGCGCTCAATGTATCCTAGGGCGTCGCGTAGACGACATTTCCACCTACAAACATTCAGCTGACGGCGATTTTCGTTTGAATTAACCATAAAATTATCTCACATATCAATTTTAAGTAATTAATTCGATAGTCAATATTTGTGAAGAAGAATTATATACATTTTACTTTAAAAGCGCCATCTGTCGTTACATACTAAAACTAAAACGACACCTACCGAACCTAAACGTGTATTATCTAGATATGAACCTTTATTGGGTGCGAATTGGGATCTTTTTAATGTCAATTCAATACGATTCTCAACAACAACTTTGAGATGCTCTCAATTTTTATTCCACCCATTATGAAGTGGCTGACGATCAAAGCTGTTATGTATTAGTGGAATACTATTATTGTAATTTTCGCTCGGTATGAAATGACTTTTTAAACTGAGCGCAACCTCCCCTACTATATGAATTGACGAGCAGACATGCGACAGACCTGCCCGTGACGGGCGGCCCGATCTGGCACAAGTCTGCCGCTTGCCCGTATTGAACACACACAGAACAGGCAAGTCAGTCGAATAGATAGAGAGCTGCAGCTCGGTCATGGACTCATGGACTCGATATTCTTTTTAACAGATGATAGATCAGCATCGGCATTTATTTCTTTGGATTTTTCAATAAGTTCGCTGTAAGCGGCTTTACGTAGATCGGTGTTCATGTAATCTTTGCTTTTATAACTTTCCACAAACAAGGATGCGACCGGTAAATGGAAATAAACGAATGTCAAAATTGTTTTTGTTGGTTTTTCTTAAGTTTAATGTTTGTATTGTTTACAATAATATGTTTTAACATAATATTTTAAGTGCACTTCAGTCGCTCTCCAAGGCGCAAATGACGACGGGCCGCCCGTCGCGACCATTCATGTACAGACTTGCCCGTGCCCGCGCGGGAAAAATGCGATCTCGCGGGCATGCTGCGGGCACGGGCCAGCGGGCATGTCTGTGCCCGTACCTAGGAATTGACGAGCAGACACGCGACAGACCTGCCCGTGACGGGCGGCCCGGTAGTCAATTCCCCGCTCAAAGCGGGGAATTCACTACCGGGCTGCCCGCGGGCCGCCCGGTCTGGCACAAGTCTGCCGCTTGCCCCTATTGAACACACACAGAACGGGCAAGTCAGTCGAATAGATAGAGAGCTGAAGCTCGGTCGTGGACTCATGGACTCGATCTTCTTTGTAAAAAATGATAGATCAGCATCGGCATTGATTTCTTTGGATTTTTCAATAAGTTCGCTGTAAGCGGCTTTACGTAGATCGGTGTTCATGTAATCCTTGCTTTTAACTTTCCACAAACAAGGATGCGACCGGTAAATGGAAATAAACAGAATATGTCAAAATTGTTTTTGTTGGTTTTTCTAAGTTTAGTGTTTGTATTGTTTACAATAATTTGTTTTAAAATAATATTTTAAGTGCACTCCAGTCGCTCTCCAAGGCGCAAATGATGACGGGCCGCCCGTTGCGACCATTCATGTACAGACTTGCCCGTGCCCGCGCGGGAAAAATGCGATCTCGCGGGCAGGCTTTGGCCCACCACACATTCCCACCACTGTATCTCCTGTGTCGCCAGGATCGACAGCGGCATCCAACCACGAAAACCCTTTGATATGATCTCAGGGAGCCCGAGGGACATGCTAATACTGTCTTGGGACCCGCAACGAAATTAATCAGAAGAAAATAGGAGGAGTAGGAAGAATCCAATTTCCCTCCCCATAAAAGCGGGAGACAGCACAAAGTTGCAATGACCGAAAGTCAAAGAACTTAAGGGGGAGCACCACGGAAATAAGGTTAATAATTGTGACTCCTAAGCTAAAGCTAAGTTAATATTGGAGTTTATTGTGTTTGACTGTTGCCAATAATAATTGTGGCAAAAACGCTTGAAGGCACGGAAGTTCCTAGCGCTGTCCACGAGATCACCGTAGTATGCTACTCCAGATGTACAGAATAGGTTGTTTAGCATAGTAGTTCTTTCGTCCTGCCAGAGACTGCACTCCCAGAGAACATGATGCGCGGTTTGTTCAAACATGTTGCCTTCGGTCGAGCACTCGCACATGGGTGATGCTACTAGTTTAAATCCGTAAAGTTTGGCCTTAAAATTTCCATGACCGGTCAGGAATTGAGAAACGCAGTGATCAATATCCATCCAATGTTTGGATAGCCGTTCACGAATATTAGGGAAAAAATTATAAAGGTGTCGCCCTTTGGTGGAACAGTCCCATCGTGACTGCCATTCGGAGATTAGGCTTTGCACAGAGTTTTCTAAAGGTTCAAACAGTCTTGCTATTTTAATTTTATCGCGAGCGCTTAAAAAGAACGGGTTGTCAATGTTTTTTTTATGATAGTAAATTGTCGCACGACGCTGAATCTCAAGGTCAACGGGTAAAACTCCGGCTAACACAGGTAAGGCTTCGGTGCTTGTGGTCCTGTAAGCTTTGCATAAGAATATAAGAGCAAGACGTTGGCTTTGTAGCAACTTGCGACGAGCCGCGCCGATTGTTGCTCTGTCAGCCCACACGGGGGCCCCGTAGCAAATGCTGCCTAGGTAAGTAGCAGTGTAAATTAATTTTAGGGTTTTGAAGGAGAGGCCCCATGTCGACGTAGATATTTTGGTTAAGGAGTAAAAATTGCGCTTCGCTGTCTCACCGGTTTGAATTATATGTTCTAAAAATGAAAATTTATTTTCCAAGTAAAAACCAAGATAACAGAGTGACTGTTTGCGTTTAACGTTAATATTGTCAAGTTTAATGCTAGGGGAAGATATAAGGGACCCTTTTAAAAGAATTTGGTAAGTTTTATGCGCGGCGAATTTCAGGCGATTACGTTTACCCCAGCTCGATATTAAATTAAGACTATCATTGGCTTTAGATTCAATTTCGGAACGTGAATTTGCATGAACGATGAGAAAACCGTCATCGGCGTAGCCAACTAGTACGCACAGCGGTGGTAGGGGAAGACTTAATAAATCATCAAATCCGAAATTCCATAGTTTTGGCGAGATAACAGAGCCCTGAGGGCAGCCGCATGTTAAATCTTTGGCGTGTGTACAATGGCCAAGTCGAAGCTTAGTTTGACCGTTAAAAAAATAAGAACGTATTATGGCATAAATATTAGAGTAGCAACCTCGATTTTTTAGTTTTAATAATAACATCGGCCACCAAGCATGATCGAACGCGCCGGAGATATCTAATGAAATGGCGACCACGTATTTAGATTCCGAATGATTTACTATTTTTCTAACTTCCATAGCCGCGTCAACAGTCGATTTCCCGGCGGTGAAACCGAACTGATGACTATGAAATTTAGGGCCACCGGGTAGCAGGCGAGGTACGATGAGACGTTCTAGTAATTTACCTAAGCAAGGCAGTAACGTTATCGGACGGTAAGATTTTGGGTCGTCAGGAGGTTTGTTTCCCGCTTTAGGTATTAATTTTAAGCAACCGGTGCGCCAAATTTTTGGAAATATACCTTCTGCGATACATCTGTTGTAAACATGTAGAATCGATGAACTGGCCGCTAAGCACGCTTGTTTTATCATAATATTCGATATTTTATCCTCGCCCGCAGATTTTTTTATAGGCAAAAGGTTTACTATTTTACTAAACTCCTCCGAAGTTGGTAAATCTGAGGCCGGTGTATGTATGGGGTCTAGCATTCTACTCCTAATGTCGCGGTGGTGTTCATCATCCAAGGAGGGCTCGTCGTCTGGGATGAGAACGTTTAGATATGCCTTCGCCGTTTCGTCTAAGCTACAAGTGTAAGAGTTGTTAATTTTAATATTTGAGAAAAAGCTTGGCTCATTACTACTACCGGGTTTAAGCTCGTGGTATAAAGAGGACCAGGGGCCCTCTTTATCCAGTCTATTCGCGGCATTCTTCAACATATTATTTTTCGCTAACGTAACGGCGGCGCGATAGCGTGACCTTGAAATGCGTAGGTTATTCAAACTAATTATGTAATTATAATTCGAACGATCGTGGCCAGATTTACGAAGATTATTGATTTTGCGCCTGGCCCTTCTAAATTCCCGACGAAGATTAAGAAGGTTACTGTTCCACCATTTACAGTTGTGATCTTTTTTAAGAGGTCTACGACCCAAGGCTACATCGGCACAGTAAACAAATGTGTTTGTCATAATTTCCGCGCACTCATCGACGTTTAAATCCGGCCGAGTGAAGTCTCCGGCATGAGCGGTAATGAGGGAGCGGAATAAATTCCAATCGCCGTTCTTTACGTTGTATTTATAGTCATTAGAATTGACTACGGTATCACTCGGGACCGCACGAGAATACTCGTACACCAATAAGCGGTGATCACTACATGACGCATCAGGTAGGACACGCCAATGCCTAATCTGGACGTACGCGCTGGATAGCGTGACGTCAATCGACGATTCGCCCGTTGGGCTACTATAGGTAGGTGGTGCATCGGGGGTGTTGTGAATTTGGAGGTTAAACTCCGCAATAAAGTCTTCTACAGCGGTACGACGGTCGCGGTCAGTGTACCTAAGCTGGCCGTGCCATAAGGGCGAGGATGCATTGACGTCGGCGCCAATAATAATTTTATCACCCGCGAGAGATTGTAATACGCGGCGGAGTTGATGTAAATGTGGGCCTACGGTATCCGCGTACTGAAAGTAGCAGCTTACAACGTATAGTCTAAACTGAGGACACGATACCTCGGCTACCGCACAATGCGACGTCGAAAGGTTAGTTAAGGCCGTGACTGAAAATCTAGACTGAGGTGTGTATATACCCGCGCGAGCTAAGTTATTAATTTGTATCATTTTCGACCGAAACGACGCGAGTTGATATTGTTCTTGAACAAGTACTAAGTCTAAATTGTGATCAGAAACTAACTTTTCTAATTCTAAAGTCGCGTGCTTGTTATTATGGAGGTTTAACTGTCCTATATTTAAACTATCCATACCTAGTAGTTAAAATAAGTTGCTCCATTTTGCTTTTATATGTTGGACAGTCTGGGGAGCCCGTGGGGTGGTCGGAAGATTTTTTATAACGTTGGCAACTACCACAAACTGGCTTAAAATTTTCTTTATCTTTGTTGGGGCACGACAACGAGCTGTGTTTTTCGGCACAGTGATAGCAGCAAGGATTAGGATCGCGACAGAATTTAGCGACGTGCCCAAACTGTTGGCAGTTGCCGCAGCGGACCAGCTCAACGTCGTCCACGAAGCGACACATCGCCCAATCGATAAACAGTTTTTCTTTTGAATTGATCAGGTGATTACGCACAGCGGGGTCTAATTCGATACCTATCCATTTCCTGTTGTTGTAATCTTTATTTAAATTACGACGTCTTACTATTTTTGTTGAACGCAAAAATTGTTCTTGAGACATATTCATTTCGCCATTAATATTTTGATTAAAAAGTGCGAGAAGGAAATTATCATCCATCATATGTTGCGGTACATCTTTTATGAGAATACGTGGGTTACGTCCTTTAGGCGACTCGAGTCGCAGACCGGCCGATTTAAGCGCTTCCACGGATTTAAGTTTATTAACTTGCGACTCGCTAGTTAGTCGCAAGATCACACCCGAATTAGCTGTTTTTTTGACGCCGTGAAATTGAAAACCGTCGGCCGGGTTGATGACTTTCATCAGAGCTTGTTTTGTCTCCGACGATGATTTTAATTCCCCCGATTTTTCTTGTGTCGGATAGGCAATAACGCAGGGAAGCGGTTTTCGGGTCTCGACTGGCGGCACTGACTTCGCAAGTCTTAGTTTAAGCGCGTCCGAGTAGGAGGTAGAAGGCGCGGCGGCAACTGTTTGTACGACGGGATTAGTTTTGGCAGCTAACAATTCGCGTTCCATATTAGCGACCTTGGTTTCCAAGGAGGAGTTCTTTATGGCGAGAAGTGAGACGATCGTAGTTATTTTTTGAGTCATACTCATAATATCGGACTTGTTGGCAAAATTATTACGGCGAGACACGGTGTCGTTTGCGAACTCGTTTATTTTGGCTAAGTACGAGCTAGCTTCGCGGACGAGCTCGTAATAATTGCAAGCATCGTCGGATGCGCGGCTTGTGTCTAATAATGACGTAACGGGGGACAGCAGAGGCTCGTCCCTAGTGGGTTGGTGACGCTTCTCCACAGGTGACAAGGAGGAAGGAGATAATTCCGACAACAAACGTTTACCGGACGATAATGTCGGAGAACGAGGAGTTTTATCGCTTCTATTAAACGGGTTTGTATCTTTATCTGGCGGCATATTATTTTGGCTCGACATTGTGAGTTAATATAAAATTTGAATGTACCAATTACACTTATTTAATTTAAATTAGAATGAAACAAAAGTTTAGCTTAATAATCACAGTCAGCTGATCGCAAGGCCGGCCGGCGCCGCGCGAGCGGTACCGACACACACAATATTTTACCTACCTACAATTCCCTACTGATAAAAGTGAACAAAGAAATTTACTTACCGAGTTAAATCCAATAAAATACGAGCAAATGTGTTAAAAAACCTACAGTACACGTAGATTACACCGTTACCTAGCTAATTACACACACTCAGCACGAATTTACCGATTTAAAACCACCGAAAATAATTTTTAATCCCGGAGCGCACGTCAGACGATGTTAACCGTACGGAGGCCGCGGGCAGGCTGCGGGCACGGGCCGGCGGGCATGTCTGTGTCCGTACCTAGGAATTGACGAGCAGACATGCGACAGACCTGCCCGTGACGGGCGGCCCGGTAGTCAATTCCCCGCTTTACGTTTCCAAAATGCCTAACAAAGACAAGTAGACCTTGTATTTGTATATTCTCTGTGTAAGTATGACTATTACTAACAGTAACAGCGTATAATACGATGATATTCTATTATAGACTGCACATATTATACTAACGTATAATATGTGCAGTCGCCGGCACAGTCTATTTTTGCGAAAATTAACAATGTTCTTATGTAGAAGTGATTTAACGTAAGTGAAGTCAACTACAAATAGTATCGTTTACATCCATATATTACAATATGTGTTGTGATGTTGAGCATATCATGTGACGATTGTGCTAAATATTTCTGCGTGTTGATTGTTCATTAATTTCAAAAACGTTTATCAGATATGAGCTAGAAAAGAAGGCGGCTGCAACTCCAAAGACGACACCAGCTTACCGCACCGTGCGCGCCGCCGACGGAAGCCTCGTGCAGCGGCCCGTCGCCAGCGTGCGGCCCATGCAGCACGGCGCACGCTGGATACCCGCCGACGTGTGGCGGCGGCAGGGCATGACGGCGCAGGAGATGACGCTGCCGCTAGGTATGTTATACGAGTTAGAGCAATAGGCTGGCCTCGTGCAGCGGCCCGTCGCCAGCGTGCGGCCCATGCAGCACGGCGCACGCTGGATACCCGCCGACGTGTGGCGGCGGCAGGGCATGACGGCGCAGGAGATGACGCTGCCGCTAGGTATGTTATACGAGTTAGAGCAATAGGCTGGCCTCGTGCAGCGGCCCGTCGCCAGCGTGCGGCCCATGCAGCACGGCGCACGCTGGATACCCGCCGACGTGTGGCGGCGGCAGGGCATGACGGCGCAGGAGATGACGCTGCCGCTAGGTATGTTATACGAGTTAGAGCAATAGGCTGGCCTCGTTCAGCGGCCCGTCGCCAGCGTGCGGCCCATGCAGCACGGCGCACGCTGGATACCCGCCGACGTGTGGCGGCGGCAGGGCATGACGGCGCAGGAGATGACGCTGCCGCTAGGTATGTTATACGAGTTAGAGCAATAGGCTGGCCTCGTGCAGCGGCCCGTCGCCAGCGTGCGGCCCATGCAGCACGGCGCACGCTGGATACCCGCCGACGTGTGGCGGCGGCAGGGCATGACGGCGCAGGAGATGACGCTGCCGCTAGGTATGTTATACGAGTTAGAGCAATAGGCTGGCCTCGTGCAGCGGCCCGTCGCCAGCGTGCGGCCCATGCAGCACGGCGCACGCTGGATACCCGCCGACGTGTGGCGGCGGCAGGGCATGACGGCGCAGGAGATGACGCTGCCGCTAGGTATGTTATACGAGTTAGAGCAATAGGCTGGCCTCGTGCAGCGGCCCGTCGCCAGCGTGCGGCCCATGCAGCACGGCGCACGCTGGATACCCGCCGACGTGTGGCGGCGGCAGGGCATGACGGCGCAGGAGATGACGCTGCCGCTAGGTATGTTATACGAGTTAGAGCAATAGGCTGGCCTCGTTCAGCGGCCCGTCGCCAGCGTGCGGCCCATGCAGCACGGCGCACGCTGGATACCCGCCGACGTGTGGCGGCGGCAGGGCATGACGGCGCAGGAGATGACGCTGCCGCTAGGTATGTTATACGAGTTAGAGCAATAGGCTGGCCTCGTGCAGCGGCCCGTCGCCAGCGTGCGGCCCATGCAGCACGGCGCACGCTGGATACCCGCCGACGTGTGGCGGCGGCAGGGCATGACGGCGCAGGAGATGACGCTGCCGCTAGGTATGTTATACGAGTTAGAGCAATAGGCTGGCCTCGTGCAGCGGCCCGTCGCCAGCGTGCGGCCCATGCAGCACGGCGCACGCTGGATACCCGCCGACGTGTGGCGGCGGCAGGGCATGACGGCGCAGGAGATGACGCTGCCGCTAGGTATGTTATACGAGTTAGAGCAATAGGCTGGCCTCGTTCAGCGGCCCGTCGCCAGCGTGCGGCCCATGCAGCACGGCGCACGCTGGATACCCGCCGACGTGTGGCGGCGGCAGGGCATGACGGCGCAGGAGATGACGCTGCCGCTAGGTATGTTATACGAGTTAGAGCAATAGGCTGGCCTCGTTCAGCGGCCCGTCGCCAGCGTGCGGCCCATGCAGCACGGCGCACGCTGGATACCCGCCGACGTGTGGCGGCGGCAGGGCATGACGGCGCAGGAGATGACGCTGCCGCTAGGTATGTTATACGAGTTAGAGCAATAGGCTGGCCTCGTTCAGCGGCCCGTCGCCAGCGTGCGGCCCATGCAGCACGGCGCACGCTGGATACCCGCCGACGTGTGGCGGCGGCAGGGCATGACGGCGCAGGAGATGACGCTGCCGCTAGGTATGTTATACGAGTTAGAGCAATAGGCTGGCCTCGTTCAGCGGCCCGTCGCCAGCGTGCGGCCCATGCAGCACGGCGCACGCTGGATACCCGCCGACGTGTGGCGGCGGCAGGGCATGACGGCGCAGGAGATGACGCTGCCGCTAGGTATGTTATACGAGTTAGAGCAATAGGCTGGCCTCGTTCAGCGGCCCGTCGCCAGCGTGCGGCCCATGCAGCACGGCGCACGCTGGATACCCGCCGACGTGTGGCGGCGGCAGGGCATGACGGCGCAGGAGATGACGCTGCCGCTAGGTATGTTATACGAGTTAGAGCAATAGGCTGGCCTCGTTCAGCGGCCCGTCGCCAGCGTGCGGCCCATGCAGCACGGCGCACGCTGGATACCCGCCGACGTGTGGCGGCGGCAGGGCATGACGGCGCAGGAGATGACGCTGCCGCTAGGTATGTTATACGAGTTAGAGCAATAGGCTGGCCTCGTTCAGCGGCCCGTCGCCAGCGTGCGGCCCATGCAGCACGGCGCGCGCTGGATACCCGCCGACGTGTGGCGGCGGCAGGGCATGACGGCGCAGGAGATGACGCTGCCGCTAGGTATGTTATACGAGTTAGAGCAATAGGCTGGCCTCGTTCAGCGGCCCGTCGCCAGCGTGCGGCCCATGCAGCACGGCGCACGCTGGATACCCGCCGACGTGTGGCGGCGGCAGGGCATGACGGCGCAGGAGATGACGCTGCCGCTAGGTATGTTATACGAGTTAGAGCAATAGGCTGGCCTCGTTCAGCGGCCCGTCGCCAGCGTGCGGCCCATGCAGCACGGCGCACGCTGGATACCCGCCGACGTGTGGCGGCGGCAGGGCATGACGGCGCAGGAGATGACGCTGCCGCTAGGTATGTTATACGAGTTAGAGCAATAGGCTGGCCTCGTTCAGCGGCCCGTCGCCAGCGTGCGGCCCATGCAGCACGGCGCACGCTGGATACCCGCCGACGTGTGGCGGCGGCAGGGCATGACGGCGCAGGAGATGACGCTGCCGCTAGGTATGTTATACGAGTTAGAGCAATAGGCTGGCCTCGTTCAGCGGCCCGTCGCCAGCGTGCGGCCCATGCAGCACGGCGCACGCTGGATACCCGCCGACGTGTGGCGGCGGCAGGGCATGACGGCGCAGGAGATGACGCTGCCGCTAGGTATGTTATACGAGTTAGAGCAATAGGCTGGCCTCGTTCAGCGGCCCGTCGCCAGCGTGCGGCCCATGCAGCACGGCGCACGCTGGATACCCGCCGACGTGTGGCGGCGGCAGGGCATGACGGCGCAGGAGATGACGCTGCCGCTAGGTATGTTATACGAGTTAGAGCAATAGGCTGGCCTCGTTCAGCGGCCCGTCGCCAGCGTGCGGCCCATGCAGCACGGCGCACGCTGGATACCCGCCGACGTGTGGCGGCGGCAGGGCATGACGGCGCAGGAGATGACGCTGCCGCTAGGTATGTTATACGAGTTAGAGCAATAGGCTGGCCTCGTTCAGCGGCCCGTCGCCAGCGTGCGGCCCATGCAGCACGGCGCACGCTGGATACCCGCCGACGTGTGGCGGCGGCAGGGCATGACGGCGCAGGAGATGACGCTGCCGCTAGGTATGTTATACGAGTTAGAGCAATAGGCTGGCCTCGTGCAGCGGCCCGTCGCCAGCGTGCGGCCCATGCAGCACGGCGCACGCTGGATACCCGCCGACGTGTGGCGGCGGCAGGGCATGACGGCGCAGGAGATGACGCTGCCGCTAGGTATGTTATAATTTTTAACCGCCGACAATAAGCGGGTGTTATTTATATATTAAACTACAAGAAAAAATCTATGTAAGCGTACACAGAAGTAACATGATTTTTCTATAAATGTTGCAGATGTCGTGATACCAACTAACTCGGCTGAAAAAACGAATATCGTCCTCAAAGCCGGCCAGCGGGTCATGGTGTTGAAGTCACCCAAAGGAATCTACATGCAGTTGGAGTCTGGGAAGATCATCGCTATCAAAACTTCTTTGAAAAATTTAGGACAAAAAGCTTTAGACGCTAAGGACAGTCCTATTGGAAAGAAAGGTATAAATTTTCTCTTTAATTAATTAGTCTCTAAAAACTTATCACATCATCAATTAAATTTAAAATATTGTTTCAGTTTTAGGCAATCGACCGTCGACTGCAAACATTCCTGGATCACTGAAGAATAACTCTGCTATCACAATTACATCGAAGAGTACTCCTAGGCCAGGTTTCCACAGAATTATAGGCAGATCTCCGATGGGACAGAAAATATCCCGACCCATGATCCCGGGACAGAAGATCGCCGAAATAAGAAATAGGTTGGGCGAGATGAGAGCGTACTCGATGCGCGGCAAAATGAACCCGGGTAATCGAATAATGCGACCCAATTTACCTGGTTCACTAAGCATCACTAGAGTACCAAAAGACGGCAGAAAACTCGACCCGAGCAGAGCTATTAAAATTGAACCGGAGGAAGAAGCCCAGGTTTTGGACAGTGACGATGAATCTGAAGAACCTAAAGAAGATGATAAGAAAGATGAAGAAAAGAAAAAAGATGAAGAAAATAAACCAGACGATGAAAACAAATCTGATGATGAAAAGAAGTCCGACCAAAAGAAAGACCCAGCTAAAGTGAACGACGCTGGTAGCAGTCGAGCAGATAGTATTAGAAGTTCCACGGAAAATCAAAGCGATTCGTCCGAAGGTAGAAACGATGATACTGAGCCTATAGTTTTGACAACGGAAGAAAAGTTACCGTCAGAAGAAACTCTAGAGAGCAAGTTAACACCAGATAGAGTTACAGAAAACAAGGAAATTCCTTCAAACCTCAACCCAACTAGGCTAGGTGACGATTTGCCAATGAACCTTGTTAATCGGGCTGATAGTAAGATCAATCTGCTGAAAAATTACAGACATCAGAGGCCCGGGGGAAGAGTGCCTACCGAGTCGAGTTTGAGCCAGCTAGAGAAAACGGCTAGCGCGCTAAACAAGGAAGGAATACCTGATTTCAGAAAGAACTTGGACGACATAACGCAGTCCTACTCTCCGAGTGCAGAGGAGAAGACCAGTAGCTCTTCCCGAAAGAAAAGATCGCCCAAGAAGATAGAAAACGTCGAATCTCAAGATAAGAAAGTCAACCCTAATATGTCTCACAGCGTGTCTAGTATGCTCAACTCTAAACCGGCAATGGCTGATCCGGTCGCGAACAACCTCTTATCTCCGAGTCCGCAGCCACTTAATCACGGGAGTATGCCGGGGCTTCCTATGGACAATCACTCGCTGGACTTCAGCCTGGGATCCAGTAACCGCCAGACTATAGCGCCGAGCATACACAGCGGTTTGATGACGGGTGGTACCGTGAGCAACAAAGTGCCGCCTGTGATGCAGCCACAGAGTCCTCTGCCGCCCGCTCAAGCGTACCCCGCTAATCCTACACCAGAGGCCGCGTATGGACAGTACCCTGGTAAGTTTTATATTTAACTAGCTGTCCCGGCAAACGTTTCTTTGCCATATTATATAAAGTATATCGCCCGTATTATTTTATTGAATTAGTGACTAAATAAGTATGTCACCATGGCAACGTCCATCACTATCCCGTGACCCGCGTCGCATAAACAATGGTCGCTCTTTATAGACAAATAATTTGCAATAAAATAAAATTGCGACTATAATTAAAGATCTAAGCTATCCTATCTCTCAAGTTGGAAAAAATCACACATTTAAAAAAAACATTAAAATCGGTTAAGTAGTTTAGGAATCCATCGCGGACAAACATCGTGACAGGAGATTTATATATGTATATTAGATTTTTATTTTAAAACTTAGAGCGGCCGCAGACTTACAATTTCAAGTTGGCCAACTAAATAGCATACTACACAAATAGCTATAGCGACTTATGAGATCTCGCACATTGCTCCAACAAAATTGTACATACAACTAAATAACTGGACACCAATCGTATCTGAACTGCGATTCCCTTCCCATTACCCACAATTAAAAAGTTGTCCAATTAAATTGTGACACTATGCAATTAAGTTGTACGATAGTCGGCTAACTTGAAGTTGTATATCTGCGGTGACCCTTATTGTATCGATTGTGCCTAGTTTCGGAGGTCTTTTTGACGGGACACAATCAAAAATCATCAATATTAATTTCAGGTTACGGCATGAGCTACCCGTACCCAAGCGCGCCGTACTACGGCGGGTACGGAGCTCCGCCCTACTACGGGCCGGGGTATGCGCCGGGCCCCGCCCCGCCGCCCGCGCCGTTCGCGCCCGCCCCGCCCTCCGATCGGTACCTCCCACCGGAACAGCACTGGTAGAGTCCCAGAAAAGACTCAGAAATTGTACTCGGCCTTTGTGTATCAGTCTTTAGTTCGTTTGAAAGGCTAAAGTTTTTTGAAAGTATGAATTGCGATTTATTTGAAAAATACAGTTCTCGTTAACAAATACTCGGTATACATATTAAGCAAGTTTCAAATGAGCTAAATACGGATGCTTAGGAGAGCTAAGTTTTAGTTATATTAGAAAACATTAAATGACAAGGTGGACTGAATAAGAAACCAGTTCCAAATATTACAAAGCTCCAAGAAAAGTGTGAGATTATTGTGAGGGTCAGGAAGGCAGTGGAATGACGTTCCAAATTTTTTTAGTTCCTATTTTTGCTATCGGGCGGCGACACTACAAACTTACGGTGACGTCATTTTTAATATTGGAATGTCGTTTCACATAGAATTTGACCGACTCTCGTATGCCCGGTTTTTAGAATTTTTTGACGGAAGTATATCTATTCGGTAGCTTAGTATTCTTTTGATTGGCTGATGACGTCAAACATTAACCAATCAAAAACGCTGCTGAATATATAAACTACAATAAAAAAATAAAAAACTGAGCATTAATCTGTCTCCCGGCCTGATACTTAAACGCTACTTAAAATTAGGGGGCTCTTAACTTACAGTATGCTGATTACTGATACTGATTGGTAAAATAACAATGCAGAAAGTTACTGAGTGCTAGTTAATTTTAATAGCTTTTCTGTATTCGGCCGTTGGAGTTTAAATATGCCATCTATGACGCGGTTCGCGTTAGCATTTTGTAACTGGGTACACAATTACAATTTTTATTTAGTTATATTTTTTTACAAAATGAAAGTTTTTTTTTTAATAATAGAAAATATTTCCATCAAATGCTCATAGTCTTATTCTGAACTTTTGAATCTTTTTCTTTATTTCTCGAATACTTGTGCTATACAGTATGTGGCGACTGGCGGTGCCCACAGGACAGGCGAATGCCTAACATTCCTGCATCGCGCTATCGAAGTTTTCTGAGCGCGTCGGTATATATACGACAGCTGAAATGTATCACGCGGGCTTCGGCCTGACCCTGCATACCACCTCGCACGGTCGGAAGATCTTCCTTTGTGGCGGCCACTTTATCCCACATTGGTGACCCCGACGTGATACATTTCAGCTGTCGTATATATACCGACGCCCTCAGAAAACTTCGATAGCGCGATGCCATGAATGGTAGGCGAAATGTGGGTACCGCCACATCAATTATCATTTATCCACACATCATTTATCCCACAAGTATATGATTTTTTGTCAGAAATCTGTAATTTGAAGTATTAAGAAGTTCTTAAAGAACATCAAAATGTTTTAGATATTTAAAAACTATAATATGAACTCATTGATAAGCTAATTTGCAAAATTTCAATAAATCATTAACAATACAACAGTTTCAGTCACAAAACTATTACACTTTAAACTAACTTAATAATAATAAAATATATATACCTAATATTAAAATATCTTTATTTTTACATTTATAGTATAATTTTACTTGATAGATTTAATTTGTAAGTTGTCTTTTTACTTTTTTTAATGAATTTGATCAATGATTAACGTTGTGATGAAAATGCGCGGCTAGTCAAAAACTAATAGGAACTAAACAAATGAAATGCCAACTAATTAATACGTTCAATGTTTGTACTGAACGCCGAACCGAAACGGGATAAAAATTATAAACTACAAGATCCCCTAACTTTGTCACAGCTAGAATACCTATATAATATAACTTTGTTCTAATTATTATTCATGATTTTAGTTAAATAATTACAAATATGAATGTAACTCGAAAATGTAAATATTTCATTATTTTCTACTATAAATTTGCCATGTATCGTAAGTTCCGTATTTGAGATTGTAATGTTTGGACGTCGCCGTCTTTTTGTAATTCGCTTCCCAGTAATTTAGGTACTCGTATTATTTACGTTAAGTTTCGTTCGAATAAGACTTAAGACCGTCTTCATCTCATATTGTAGTACTTATTTAAAATATGAACAAATGTGCAACCGACTTTAAAAAGGAGGTTTTATCGACTGCATTTCGGCGTGTGCCTGTGTATGAAATGCGAGTGAGAACTTTGGAGGTTTCCAATACTTTGGCTATGTTTATTCTGTTGGATGTGATAAATGCTATGTAGAATAAGTGTAGTTTAAGGAGTATTTATCGTTTAGACTTGCTTAGATAGATATATAATAGAGTAACATTGATTTTTTCGGTTGTCATTTAATCATACAAAACTGCGTTAAATGAGTAGACTTATCGTAATACATTAATCGTATTGAACCTATTTATCTTATAGATATGTTGTGTCATCGCCAACTTTGCGATATGTGATCAGAGTGCAAAACGAATAATTTTTTTTCTTCTACCCTCTTCGTACGATATTAGCTATTTTCGTAGCGGCCAAACTAAGTCCTTTACTCGTACTTTTGTCAGCTTGATGTAAATTTGAGTTGGAGGATTCCATCGAATTTAGAAGGTGTTAAAATTTTAAGAATTTCTTTGTTTTTCAGAATGATTTTCTACAATTGTTTACATGTATTTTAAAAACTTTGTAACATTTATTCATTTTAGACTATTATTATTTGTGATACGATTCGATTAGACTTTAATTTTTGATTGAATATACATGTTTAGATGGTAAATTCTATAAGAATTTCGTCGACGAATTCTCTAACTGAATGTTGTCCTGTGTACAGAATATGTCATTGAAGTCATAATATGTGCATCATACATATTGCATTTTAAATAGTATTGTACCGGCAATATCTAATAAAGAACATAACAAAATGTATACTGTTTTTGTCTACCACCTGTAAAAAGTAATAATTGACCTGTTATGCCAGTATGCCAAAAGCAAAAAAAAAAAACAAACCTTCTGCAAAAAGTACCTTGGGATTTGCATCGTGACTAATTTTTCTTGTGAAGGTTTTTATAGAAATTAATAAAACAGGAAAAATCATACGTAAGTTATTAAGTACATACGTGAGATTATTATTTGATCTTGTAATTTATAATAACAATAAAAATCTAAGGGCCGGGACACAAAAACACGACACGCCGTCGTACGTATCGTGTTTTTGTGTCCCGACCCTTATAACTATAAAACAATAAAATATTGAACTTTAAAAAAAACTTACTGATTGTGTCGCGTAGCACTTTTCTTTTTCCCGATGTTCGACCGAGGGTACAGTTGACTATTTTTTTTAATAATAGACATACCCGCAGATTTGTCAATATTATTTACGTTCCAATCTACGCAGAACGCAGAACGCGTTCTCAAAGCAGCATGTTTGAGAAGTAATTAAATATAAAGAAGACTTTATACCTAATAATAGACTGTAGCACAAAACGCTAACAGTGATACTGAAAGAATATGCAATTATTAATAATTGAAAACATATATTTTTTTTATAAAATAAGGGGGCAAACGAGCAAACGGGTCACCTGATGGTAAGCAACTACCGTCGCCCATGGACACTCGCAACATCAGAAGAGCTGCAGGTGCGTTGCCGGCCTTTTAAGAGGGAATACGCTCTTTTCTTGAAGGTTTGCAGGTCGTATAGGTCCGGAAATACTGCTGGTGACAGTTCGTTCCAGAGTTTTACAGTGCGCGGCAGAAAGTTACGCGAAAAACGCACTGTGGAAGACTGCCACTCATCAAGGTGATGATGATGGTATGTTTTTCGCGTGGGACGATGGCGAAAAGTTGCCGGTGGTATGATTCCGAACAATTCCTCAGAGCACTCCCCGTGATACAACCGATAGAGGATGCAGAGTGAAGCTACATCTCGGCGTAATTCCAAGGGGTCCAAGCTGTTTGAAACACTATGGCAGTCAACAGTTCGAGCGGCCCTTCGTTGGATACGATCCAGAGGGAGCAGTTGGTATTTAGGCGCCCCTGCCCAGAGATGAACAATATTCCATATGAGGCCGGACCTGCGCCTTGTAGAGTTGTAAGCGTTGGTCCGGACTGAAGTACTGTCTCGCTCTGTTAGGAACACCAAGTTTCTTCGAGGCTAATTTGGCCTTACCCTCTAGATGATATCGGAACTGGAACTTCGCTCGATATGTTGACGCCAAGTATCTCAATGCTAGGGGAGATGGTTAAAGATGTGCCCTCGAAACGAGGATATACGACCATTGGTGACTTTTTAGTGGTGAACGCGCAGACTTGTGTCTTGGCGGGGTTGAATTGGACCAAATTACGTCTACCCCATTCAGAGACCGTCTCCAATGAATTCTCCACCTTAGACACAAGTTCGTTTCGACTCTCAGTGACATTTTGCCGAGACATATTGGGGGAGCCGGTATATACAGCATCACCTGTACTATCATCCGCATAGCAATGAATGCCGTTGGTCTGTTGTCATTGATTCTGCATTGCAGCTTGTCATTGATATGCAGTATGAATAGAGTAGGCGATAGCACACAGCCCTGAGGGACACCAGCATCAACAGACTGAGTTTCCGAGCATTCGCCGTCAACTACGACCTTAATGCTTCTGTCTGCTAAGAAACTAGTGACCCACTTACATAATTTCTCGGGCAGCCCGTATGATGGAAGCTTTGATAGCAGCGCTTTATGCCAAACCCGATCAAAGGCCTTCGCAATGTCCAAACTAACAGCCAATGCCTCTCCCTTCGACTCAATTGCCTGAGCCCAACGATGAGTCAGGTACGCCAAGAGATCACCAGCCGAGCGACCCTTACGGAACCCGTATTGTTTGTCGCTTAGTAATCCCTGGCCGTCCAAGTATCGAAGAAGCTGGCTATTGATAATGGATTCCATTATCTTCGAGAAGAGAGAGGTTATAGCGATTGGTCTGTAGTTGGAAGGATTTGAGCGATCACCTTTTTTGGGGATCGGGTGCACCAATGCTGTCTTCCAGGAAGCCGGGACGATGCCAGTGGAATAGGAGAGCCGAAAAAGACGCGTCAAGACTGGAGCCAACTCTGGAGCACACTTTTTCAACAGAATAGGCGGGATTCCGTCAGGCCCACTCGACTTTTGGATATCAAGGGAACGGAGGGCTTTTCGCACTGAGCGCTGATGAAACCGAATATCCGACATGATGCTTGTGCATCGCGGTATGGTCGGCGGTTTCTGCCCCCCCGTCATCCAGGGTCGAGTTTGACGCAAAGAGCTTGCCCAGAAGATCGGCTTTGTCTTTTGCGCCCTGGGCCAATGATCCATTTCCTACGTGTAGGGATGGTAGGGTTGGCTTGCAGAAATTTCCTTCAATAGCTTTGGCCAGAGACCAGAATGCACGGGTTCCCGAGGGGAGGCGCTCAAGTCTCTTGCCAATTCTATTGACGTGCTGTTGCTTTGCCCGAGTAATCTCTTTCTTGAGGGACCTAGAGGCAAGGTTGTACTCCTTTTTATACGTGCTGGTATTTAAATCCCGAGCAGACACTGCGTTGGCCCAGGATTGGTAAGCCTCCTGCTTCCGGCGAGAAGCTTTTCTGGGGGATGAACCAAACCAGGGACGAAATCTGCCGCCAGTTGGCACTACAGAGGACGGAATGAAAAGTTCCATCCCCTGCATCACCACATCGGCAACAGAGTTGGCAGTGTTGTCGGGATCATCCGGCGAGAAGCACACGTGCCCCCAAGGATAGGATGCAAAAAACGACCGCATCCCATCCCAGTCCGCTGACTTGTAGTGCCACACACGACGGTATTTAACAGCACGCTGTCTTAACACCGTCGTAAGTGGCACAGAACTCCTAACAAGGCAATGATCCGATGAACCAAGTGGTGCGGTTACGGATATTTGGTAGCCGTCAGGATTTGAAGTCAGTAGGAGCCTAGGAGGTCCAACAAGGAAGGATTTTGACCATCCACATCTGGGATTCGCGTAGGCGTAGTAACCAGTTGTGTCAAGTCGTTCGCAAGGGCAAAGTTGCAGACAGATCTCCCCGCATGATCAGTTTTACTGGAATTGAGCCAGTCGGCGTGGTGGGCATTAAAGTCGCCAAGTATTATGATCTCTGCGGATGGGATCTGCTGCTGCACAAAATCTGAAGCAGCTTGCAGGTGCTCCAAGAGTCGGTCCGTCTCGGGGTCACCACCATGGGACCTATATAGGCACGCATAGACGCGAGGGTGGTCGTCGCAATCTATACGGAGCCATAAGGTGGACAGGTCCATGACCTCAAGATTGCTGAGGCGGCGAGAGCTGATATCATCTCTGAGATACACACACACTCCAGCTTTGGGTAAAAAGGAGTGCTCGAGATTATTATCTCGAGATTACCCAGGGTGGGAAAGGTATGATGTGTCACTCGGAGATGATATCTGCGTCTCGGTTAAAAAGAGCAAAGCCGGCTTTGCCGTCTCTAGGTGGTAATGGACGGCATTAAATTTGGAGTGTAATCCCCTGATATTACAAAAGTCCATGTTTAATATCGAGGGGGGTGCCTTTGTGTGTTTGCTCTTGCCCCGAGCAGATTGGAGCGCAGTTTTGCCCTCCCCAGAATACGAGGGGCAGCCTGGACGTCCACGTTCAGTTCCAGGGGTTCCTGAGCATGGACGTCCAGAGAGGGATTCTCCAACGCAGTTGGTACCCTCCTAGGGTAACAAATTGCTTTTCAACTGCGGCATTTCTAGGGGGGTAGGGGATTGGGCCTCCGGTAAACTCACTCACTCGGCGAAACACAGCGCAAGCGCTGTTTCACGCCGGTTTTCTGTGAGGCCGTGGTATTTCTCCGGTCGAGCCGGCCCATTCGTGCCGAAGCATGGCTCTCCCACTGACAATTATTTTTAATACAATATCAACCGTGCGCTTTTAGCTCATAAATGGTAAGAGAAGTAAATTATTGTTAGAAAATTGGTAAATTAGGCATGGTTTACCATTAATTTGTGAAATAGTCTAACAAAATTGAAAATTACGAAAATATCTGATTGGCATTACAGAACTAGTATTAATAGGTAACTCAAATTAATTTTTTCAGCAATGGGGATTGTCCATTTTTTTTTAATTTTGCTCACTACAAAAACATTTCGAGGAATAAGGTCAGTGATCGTTTTTCTGTATATAAACGAAAAAAATACCCATTAGTTACTTATATTTTTGAACAAATATGTTTAACCTTAGTATGACCTTCAATGGCGTTAAATTAGCAATAAATTCGACCAACATTACGTTTTGAACTTTTGGTAAGCTTCTCGTATCAGCTTTCACATAATGAGAACTTGCATTTGACGAACCAGCCATTATAAATAAGATTGAAAGGAAATAAAACATACTGCAGAG
This sequence comes from Polyommatus iphigenia, assembly GCA_963422495.1. Lineage (NCBI taxonomy): Eukaryota > Metazoa > Arthropoda > Insecta > Lepidoptera > Lycaenidae > Polyommatus > Polyommatus iphigenia. The sequence goes on along the minus strand of OY730187.1, from coordinate 23,041,606 downwards.
GTCAATTGGCCGCCGATGATGACGTCAGAGCGAAACTTTAAAAATTTATTGAGAAAAAACTAGCCAATGAATTTCAAAATTATTTAATTTATGTTCTTAAAATACCCTATTTTAACGAAAAAAAATATTAAAAGTACATGTGATTTTTTTTGGACAATGCCCATTAATGGCACCTTGTAACGCGCCAATCGCTCTGATAATTATGTGCACCACAAACATTATCTAACGTACAAAACAATGAGATCCAGAAGCCATTTCCTCAGGTGGACTGACCGAGTATAAAATACAAGCGTGACCGCACTGCGCGCTCATTGCTAAGACCGCCGTCAATCGAGCGGCAAAAAGTGGTGAAAAAAGTTCCGTTGAGAGTGAAAACTTGTGAACCAAGATGCATCTTCGCATCGCATCGAATTTATTAATTGTAAGTGATTTTTTTATAGGTGCGTGTGAGAAAATCTGATAGGGTGGCAGATTCGCAATTGTGTAGTAGGGCAATTCCATATGTGACTGACTCTACATTTGATACGACTTGCGTTTTATTTTGTCACATATTTTGGTTACTATCGTGTTGTTAATATCAATTTTAAGGTGGCTTTGTAGCAGATTAAACAAGTTAACTTATGTAGAAAAAATGGTATACACTGTTGTTTTCAAATAGCATTTATTTAGTCAAACATAAACGTGACTGACACTACATGCAAAAGGAAGTCGTTTCCGAGAGTGTTTGTAAACATCAATAATCTTTCTCTCTGTGTGCTAAATAACTCTACTTTGTATTTTTATCGAAAGTGCATGAAACAAACTATTACAAAATGGTTACCTATAACCTGTAAGTTATTCAAAAAAATATTTATTAGCAAAAGAATTTGTGACCGACACTACAGCCCAAAACGTGACCGACACTACACTCACTTTGTGCAGGTAAAAGTCGGTAGTTTTACATGAAACCTTAAAATTTATGTATCTCAGCACGTACAATACGAACTCTAAAATGATATAAAAGCAAAACAGTAATTTGTTAATTCAATAAAATGCTTTTTTTTAACTTAAACATCACAAAAACGAAATCAGTAATAATTTGTCAAAAAATAACTCAACACGAAATCTTCTCAAAAACTATTAACATGAGCCAGCGATAGGCAGACTTTCGTCATTTTTTTAAGCTAAAAATTTTCCTTTCTAAGAGCCCTATAGAGGTAAGAACTACCTACCAGACACTATGGATTTTCGGTCGCTTTACTTTAGAAGGTTTCCAGTTCTGCAGGTCTACCTTACGTTGAATAAAGTTTGATGATCAATAATTTTAACTTACTTTCTTGCGATATCTGTAAGAATCTCATATTCTACTGCCAGATTTTTGTGACAATTGCTTCCCATTTCCAGACATCGCAAACTTTTGGATTTTATTTGACTTTGAGGTGGTCCGGCAGGTATCTAAAATAATAATTTAGCTTACTGCTTCTCTCTCTCTGCTTTCTATAGCTATTTTCGCCATCTATAAGCAAAAATAACAAACAAAACGCTACTTTTGGGCGTGATCGACTCTACAATGTGACTGACACTACAAAAATATTTTTTATAGTTTAGGTGTTATAAAAAAAGCTGACAAATTTTTAATGCCGGTATCATTTGAGTAACACCGTCACGTAGGAAAGTTTCTAATTTTATTGATGTAAAAGTAATTTTACTGTAGTTAAAGACAAAAGTATTGTGTTTTATGTGACCGACACTACAACTCGACACTGTGATCTTACAAGCCTGTTATATCTTATAAAGATATAACAAAATAATTTTCTCGAATCTTAAAAGCTATATCGGTATTTAATTGTTTGAACAGTCAGTGTGTAACAAAATATGACAATAATTTAAAATACATAACGTGAAAACTAAGTCAGAACTTCAGCACACAAAACCACACTCAGCCGAGCTCACGACATCATCTCATAAATGGCAGCTTTGCTAAAAAAGTAATGCTTAGAAATTGTTGCTTGTATAAAATCTTAATAGTACCATAATATTGTGACTATAATTAAGTATTTTTAACACCAAAATCAGGTATTTATTTTCTTAGTTTATGGTAGACTTTTACATGGAACTGCCCAGTAGGTACCGTGAATATAAATTAAGTGCTAATAGAGCACTACTTACTACACTTACCAACTTAGGAAAATCTACCTACTTAGAAAATCTTGACTAAATAAACAGGCAATTTTTTTAAATAAAATATTGATTTTAAATAAATTCATGTTTTAATTTCATTTTAATGTTCATCTCCTCATTAGTAAAATATATCATGATTCACGAGCTATCACGAGCATAAAGTTCTATAGATTTTCAGCAAATTTTCAATGCAAAAGTAAACAAATGAGGTGGTACTTAAATGTTATAAAACGCGTTTCAATTATATTTTCAATTATTTCAATGATTATGTTGGTTTATATAACTACATACTATTATTTTTTAATTTAGTACTTGCATTAATAGGTAAAATATTTTCTTTGTACGCTTTGCAGCGGTTCTTAAATAAAAATCCGTATCTATCTACTAATAACTAGCTACCTAATATCTACCTACACCTACTCTTTGTTTACGCTCTTTATAATGTTGATAATAAACGTATCTATGGATTTACTAGCTCAGCTAAAATAGAAAAGACAAAATATAATAATAGATCTAAAACAATTTACTAGACTGTTTCGATATAATTTATGCAAAGAACAGCAGAAAGTTTGTAGAAACTAGAAAGCTTATTATTATTTATAACAAAATATCTGTATCAACTATGGTCAAAACCACGAGGCATTCAAACAAACATAAAGTTTTGGGACCTGCCTATTTTTTGGGCTATACCTAATGTGACCATACGTCCCGCTTTCAGGCAGTCTGTCCCGCTGTCCCCAGTGCGGCGTGGAAATTGTCCCGCTTTAGCAAACAGACGTACCAAACGACAATAATTACAAGTATTTTTATGTTTCAAATGCCTGTGATGCCTGAGAGTAATCTGTAATGGACTCCCATTCAACAAATGTGATTATTCTGCCATATTTTGCTTATAAGTACAGATAGGTACTAGACATTCACAAAATACTAAATTGTATTTACCTCTATATTTTCATAATTATTAATTACTAATAAAATGAAAATAAAATTTACTTAGAGAGGGGGGGGGGGGGGGGGGGGGGTCCGTAGATGTCCCGCTTTGACAAATAAAATAAATGGTCACGCTAGCTATACCCTGTATAGACAGGATGTAGCAAAACTAAGTAATAATACTTTAGGGTGTGTATGGGTACACAGTGTACACAGTGCACAGTGGTACACTTCATAGAGTTTGATGTGAAAGTAGTAGTGCAACACCCTAGGGCCTAGACTCTAGATTCTAGAATATTATTACTTTGTTATGTATAGGGCCTCGCTAATCCGGAGAGGCAAAAACAAGACCGTTTACGAATTATTATCGAGGCATCCGGATTATAGTATGCAATATTTAATTCCCATATTTAATGTTAATAAAACACATGTTTAACCTTAGTTTCTTTAATAAAAAGTCTGTAATACTCTTCTGTTTATGATTTTCGCACATCATTTCGAAAGCCCGGTCTCTGTCGACGGAGAGACATAACTTCGTGGCTATCAAATTCGTTATCTTCAGCCCATTTTAAAGTAGTACTTAAAGCTCCGGCCGGCCAGATTACAGCGATCACCAAACAGGCGCGAGTCCGGATTACCGAGGCCCTACTGTACTTTAGCAATCTGTGGTACCATAAACAATAAAACCACTGGCTTTCTTTATCTATCGTAAACCATAATAAGGCCTTGATAAAGCAATCAATCAATTTCCTTACTAGCTGAATATTATGTAAAAGAGTCCGAGGAAAGTTAATTATAAAGTTATTACGTGCGGTGCCGTAAGCCCGCACCCTGGTGTTACAACATGGGAAGTACATTCACGGTTCTGCATTTGATACACTTACTTACACTTTTCCTAGGAATGATAACTCGGGATTGAATAACAGAATTCATTTTATATTATGCATGGTGTAACAATAACAGCTCACACAAACACAATAATAGCTCACACCGGTGACGGTTTCACTGAAACCAGGCCGGTTTTTAAAGTGCCCAAGTGTGTGCGCAGTGCACAAGAGCACTCTCTATTCCTTTTACTCTCATAACCCAGTGGAATGAACGATCGACACGACTGGCGAGAGATCAAGCGTAGAACCGATTTTTTTAAATACCCATCCGACGCATGGATCATCTTACTTGTCAGACAATCAGGTGATCAGCCTGCTTGTCCTAACCAAACTTGGAAATAACATGTTTCCAACGCGGGAATCGAACCCACGACCTTCGGAGTCGAGAGCCACGCTCTAACCACTAGATCACGGAGGCAGTGTGCAGTTATAATATAGCTCTACTCGCGTAGTGTAGTTTAACGGACCACGTGTTTTGAATAGTTCAAAATATAAAATATGTCGTTTTGAATGATAAAAATAACGCTGTAAACCATTAACAAATTATTGGTTTTATTGCAGCTCTTGCAAACGTCCAACAGTTTTGGAATGCAAAGTGTTATTATTTCTAGTACACAATATATGCCCTAACTTGATCGCTAAGAATTAAAGTCAGGAATTAAGATTTTTGACCCCAAACATAACACAAAATGTAACTAACCTACTGGCTACTACCTATGTATATAAGTACTTTTTTCAAGTTCAAGTATTTTTTAAAGGCAAGGTGAATGACACTATGAACTGTAATTGGACAAGTTCGAGCGGTTATCGGCGTTATCTCGGAAGAAATTTGTGGGCATGTCGTAGTCCATTAGTTGCACTTTCATTTAGATAACTCTCTCTCATTTTGAACAGGGAAGGTTCAACATTTTCTAGTAAAGTCATATTTTTTATACAAGGTGTAACAAAACCAAGGGCCTGTTTCACCACTTTCTGATAAGTGCCGAATAGACTATTCACAACTTTTTTGACAGATTCTCCATACTTGATCTGTCAAGTTAATTGGTGGATAGCCTATTCGTCACTTATCAGGAAGTGGGGAAACAGGCCCTAAGTGATAATACTTTAGGGTGTAATGTGTTCCTTATTATAGACTTTACTGTGAAAGTAGCAGCGCTGAAAGAGCCCGCGCATCATGTTTCTATACAACACTCTGTTCGTATTACGTATTACACCCTGTATATCTGAAATGAAATTATCGACAATGCCAGTTCCAAAGACTCTTTGTAAGACAAAAGAACTCGGGCAGCATGTTTGTAAGGCATGGCAGTGTTTGTAAGGGTGTTTCACCTGCTTGTTTTCAACGAAAAGTCGCAATCAAAGATCGACTTGAATCAAACTGTAGTCTTTGTTGTAGAGTTTGATTCCCATTCTATAAAACTACCTTCTTATGCTTGTTGGCACGTTATGAACATGTATGAGATAGCTGGTTCAATAACCCCAAACAAGTAACAACCAAATTCATATTTTCGATTTCAGTTATATTTATGTCGGTTGTGAAGAAAGATAGGTGCAACATCTTTTGAAACATTTCATAAACTTGCCAACCCAAGGGTTAATTCCCAAGTCGCCTCTAGCAATCTACTCTATTGGCAAAGACTATGTTGCGATAGGAGTGCATAACATTTTAACGCACCAGCCTCGCCTAATAAGGGCATAGAGGCTATGTAGACTGCATCATAAAAATATCGCATCTATCTATAACAGAGGTACTCAACCTTTTTTTATACAACCTTTTTTCGATCTCAGTTTCTCAGAAAAATTTCACAAGACCTTTACAACTAGTTTGCACTATTTTGCCGGTGGACGTGAATTTCAAAATGGTTTAACATCACGCGGGCTAAAGTCCTGGCTGGCCGCATGCGGTCGCAGGTTGAGTATAGCTGACCTATAATTACTACTTTCATTTTCATCTCGCGTCTGACTTACTATGGCATCAAACACATTAGACCTAGGTCTATACGCAGGTGATATAAGGTAAAAACTGAAAGTGGCACAACCAGTATTCTAGGATGCATGTAGAAAGTGTTATCCGTTTTTATGTCGCTACGGTCGGTTAAACTTTTTTGACCGACTTCCAAAAAGGAGGAGGTATGTATCTTTTTTTTTTTGTATGTTCCACGATTACTCAACCGTTTGTGAACCGATTTTCAAAATTTTTATTTTGTTGTATTTGGTTTAACTCGAATTTGGTACCATGTTCACAAAAGTGGTGATCTGATGATGGGATCCTTGAGGAATCGAGGGGACTCCTTAAAATTTGTATGGAAACATATAGTGATTTCGATTTTTCTGGAGCATTCGAGGTAAATGCTACCAAAAAGTAAGACTTCGCGCCAGGTTATACCCTGGATCCGAAGGTACCGAACAGAACTTTTGAATGCTTATAGGTATAGGTTTGGGGATTTCGGCGTTGTTTAAACAACTGAAAGCATAAGCCAACACATCACTTTGATTGATCATCATCATCACAACCATAATTATACCATGGGTCATCACACTATGACCCAATTATTGGTACTTTTCGTGATATTTTGCATCGAAGCAGATGTTTTTGATGATGATTTCGCTGTTTGTGGACCGATTTTCAAATGTGAATAGTTAACATTCCTATTGGTTATTTAAGCATAATGCCTTATTTTGTAGATAACTAAAAAGAATGAAATTATTATTTTTAACAAAAAATTAAAACCGACTTCCAAGGTAAAAACAATAGTAATATCATAATATTATGAACTAAAAAGTATTAAATAACCATACTCTTTAATAGTACCTTTTGCAGAATTCGTCTAAATCTCAACTATTTCTGTACATACTACAGTCTTCATTACTTTGAAGTCGGTACCAGCCCAAAAGTTTCAGATATTCTGACATTACTGAACTCACGAGTACCGACTTCAAATAGTAATGAAGACTGTAGTATGTACAGAAATAGTTGAGATTTAGACGAATTTTGCAAAAGGTACTATTAAAGAGTATGGTTATTTAATACTTTTTAGTTCATAATATGATATTAGTATTGTTTTTACCTTGGAAGTCGGTTTTAAGTTTTTGTTAATTGCTGTTACGACTCGGGATGAACGGTTCAAATCCCTCGAAGTATTTTTTTCCTCTACAATTTTTATGGGTTAGGCCCCGTAACTTTTCACAATAACACACTGGAAAAGTAACACAACCAGTAACACACACAGTATGGTAACACAACGGAACTGTGTAAGGCTAAGTTTACAATAATATGTAAAATGCCATTCTATTAGAATAACTATTTTCAAAGTGTCTACTTTGTAACCTGAAAAATATAATGGTAAGGCATGATAAGATATTATACGCTTTGACTTTTTTGAAGTGAAGTGAGTGAAGAGCAGCGGATGACGACGCAGCGGAGACAGTAGAGGGGAGCGAGTGAAGAGCAGCGGATGACGACGCAGCGGAGACAGTAGAGGGGAGCGAGTGAAGAGCAGCGGATGACGACGCAGCGGAGACAGTGGAGTAGAGCGAGTAAAGAGTAGCGGATGACGACGCAGCGGAGACCGTGGAGTGCAGCGAATGAAGAGCAGCAGATGACGACACAGCGGAGACAGTGGAGTGGAGATTCCCGAGCGGCACAATGGAATTTAGTCGTAGCCTACTAAATAATTTTGAAAAAGGCCGTCGTGTTAATTATGTATGTGATATTAAAGCTATTAGGTATTTAACAAATAAAACACATGAATCAAAAAAATATCTGTCTATCATTTATTTTATAAATTTAATCATAAACATGAATAGCTAATCTATGCTATCGATTTCAGGCACAGAAAAATACCCCCGTTTAGATATTTGTTTTGGCGTATTAATCTTTCTAACAATATCTTCCCAAGGATATAGTAGTTCGTCCGGTTTTTCAGGCCACTTCCACGATTTTAAAGCTCTTTTCATAGCAGAAATAAGGGCTCCTTCCGCATTCATAGAAAGTACACGTCCAGGATATAGATTTTCTTCATACTTAAAAATCACAAAATCACCCTCTTGTACGTCATTTTTTATATTGTTACAATCTTTATTATCAACACTGTCTTCTGTATCTGCAGACAGAATATCATCCTTCTTATTGTCATCCATCTTCACAATTTCTTCTCGCCATTCTTCGAATTCTTTTTCATCTGAAGAGTCGTGAATAGAAAACGTTTCATTAGAGTCATAATCGCTTTCTTCTTTTTGTTTTTTTGTTGCTATCAGGGGAGTTATTTCCCTTTTTCCTTTCAGTCCGGATGTTGCCTTAAGATTGTACTGCTTTATGCCAAGACACTCACAATAACCTTTCAGGTTTGAACAAAAGCAACTAAGTTCTCTGTAGGCAATCACATTCTTCATGGGTGTATTTCTTATTTGATGTATCGCCATTGTTCCCGGGATCGGTCTCAAGTCATAGGACTTTTCTGTTATATCAGATTCAGGAACAAAAAATAACATTATCTTCGAGTCTGTCTGACTCAAGACATTAAAAGCTGTTTGAGCGTCGGGTATGTCTACTCCATAGGCTACCTTTGCATCGAGCGATCTTTTTATTGCACCTCCGACACCATCAGCCGGGCCTTTCCCATGGGAGGCTTCGGAGTAATTCCAGGTTGAGTTGGGAAATCCTAATTTCTTTGTATTTTCCAGAAATAAATAAAAGTTTTTTTTATTTCGGTACTGAGACGTAGGACCGTCTGAAAAAAAATGAACACCATTTACTTTGGGATATTTTCTTCTACACAACGTTAATATCGGGTCCAAATGGGCCCATACTGCTTCCGGTCCATGGTATGTATTAGGAGATATTGTAGCAAATGTCAAGGGATCTTCATCTTTAGTATATAAAATTCCAGTGTGCAATGTAAATTGAACTTTGGAAGCTCCAAAATGCATGGCCTGGACTTCAGTGGCCAATTTACACGAGTAATTTTCAGAAAAATCAACGTGAATTGCAACAGCTTCTTCATCTAAAATATTAAGACATATTTGGTGCATTTTGAATTGATGTCTAATATTATACCAATGTTTCTTGAAATTGATTGATTCTTTAGTAAAATCGGAGATCAAGTCTTTTACGGTACCCGTTTTCGTCTGTTTTACCATCATTTTAGCCCTTTTAACTGTATTTGTTTTCTTATCATGATACTCTTTATTTGTTAAAGCCCATTCACTCCAAGTAACAACATCTTTTAGATTCACATTTTCCATTTTAAATTCAATAGTTTTATCTTGACAAAGTGAGCATTTGTTATATGCACAATCTTTTGAATTTACATCACACATCATTTCAGAAGGTAGCTCTTTTGAATATTTATGAGTTAGCAAATTCATTTGATAAAGTTTTTTTAGCTTCATTTCCAGATTATCATGTTTCGAGCATGCACAAGTGTCGCGGTTCATTATTTTTGGAGGCAATACAAAAAATGGCCTATGTTTTTTAAATGTAGTGTACGACAGTTTTCCATTTTCAGATTTGTATTTTTCATAAAGTGATTTCAAAGGCTGCAAAAGATAACGCCGTTGTTCCTGTCGCTTTTTAAAAGTTTTATATTCTTTTTTCCCGCAGTGATCCTACTGACGTCGTCTCTTATGTAAAAATCATGCAGTGATTTTTAATAAATTCATTCTACGTTTTTTTATAATGTGACTAGCCTGCCTTATACTTGCCTTTAAGCCCAAATATCTAGAAAATTTACTTTTCAGTTTATACTTTTTGGCGGTTTCGCTTTCAATCACATCTTTCAGTACATTTTTTTCGACAGTTTTAGATTCACGATATTTGTTTTTAAGAGCTGATACCAAAACGTTATGTTCGAAAAGTTGTCTTTTAACAATTTCCTTTTGTGGTTCTGGAATATCTGGTAGATTATTCTCAACGTAACTATTAGTTTTAGACAGCGGTGTCATTTCTTCTTTATTTTCTTTTGTTGTTATTCCTCTCTCTGAATTGCTTTTGTCTTCTAACTTTTTGATAGTTTCTTCCAAAGATAGATTTTTTTTTACAAGCACTATAATATTCAAAAAAGTAAGGGTTTAAATATTGCAAGAACTTTTTACACAAGTAGATAACAAAAAATACGATTTTAACGATTAAGAGTTTAAACAATGGCGTGGGGTCAGTAAAATTTTCATTGACTAGAAAAAAAAGAGGAATTATAAAATCTAATGGTGAGCCTTAGATTAATCTGAGACATCATTACTACTGTAAATAGGCTCGTAAAAACACTGCACACGTAGTTTTTAACATAAAAATGCATAAAAATATTTTTGGTAAGCAAGGAGTGAAGGATGAACTAAGGAGTCACACGCTTTTTTCGAAAAGTGCATAGTTACGGGGCCTAACCCTTATAATCGTTTTGTCTTTACAGAGTATTGATTGCTTATAAATTATATTATATTGCGTTGGTTTATTTGCTGTGCGTGTAATTTTTTATCAAATAGTAAATTACTTCCTGTTGTCGAGTGATCAAATAATAAACTAGATAGCTCCAATTACAATTGGAGCCTACTCTGAACTACGCTTTAGCAGTAGTGAAGTTTTATGCGTCACGTGTTTTGCTACGGACTTTGGTGTTCATAAATCATAGACCCTATATACCTAGGTACTATCTAATGACAGTAGGTATTTTATTTTTGTATCATGTATGGCACCATAATATTGGACAACAATACTCATACCAAATAACTGAATTTTACACTTAGGTACATTAGCTACCAATTCATTTCTGATCGATCTATTTCAAAAACTAATCACAATGCCTACGATTGCCTCACTGTGAACTCTCAGTTTCGTTTCGGAAATGAATCGTGTAGTTTTTTCATCGAGTTTTCGGACGACTTTTTGCGGTGGCCCACTTTCCGGCATTACGTGATAAGACGCAACGAAATAGGTAGTGTTTGTCTGCAAGATATCGTTTATTTTCCGTACCAGTAACCATTCGTATTGACACAATTTTGGCGACGCGTCGGTGAAATAGTGCCTAACGAACTGTCTGATGCTTTATTGATTCGATTGTTTTTTATCATAGAAATTATTAATTTCTGCAAACATTTTGGGTATGGATTTCTAAAACCTGTTTTAAAAATAATACTTATCAATACTTTAAACAATTTACATTATTTAAATTTTAAAGTAACAAGTAACAACAACGATCACTAATTCACTATGATATCAAAGATTCTGCGTTCACACTGTCATGATAATGTCATCATGATCTTTATATTTTTTTTTGTTTCAGATTTCATCGATTGCCATATCAGTATTATCAATTAAAGTGCCAGTGGACAACCCTCCAGAACAGGCTGAAGCCACAGACATATTACCCATCAGGGTAGACGACGAGGGTCCAAAGACGCCAGTGTATTACTTACCGAACGATGGAACCAGTGACTCCTTCCTTATACCGCCTCATCAGCTCGAAGAAATCGAGGTGGCAGCTCCCTTGGAGACCCCCGCTACTTATCTACTACCACCAGCACCCGGGAAGCACATAGACTACTATTATAGAGGAGAGGAACCCGAACAGACCGACTGGTATCCTATACCTGTCAACAAAAACCCAGAGGCGCAGGCGCCGATAGATAAAAGTGAAAACAAGAGTAGAAACGGAAAGATCCTAAAAGGAGAACTACCTTCGAGAAGTCTCCTTCCTCCTACAGCTAATGCGCAAAACGATTACATAATCCTAGCGCCATCTGCCGAGCTGGAACTGCCTAATGAGAACATCGACAAACCGACGATTCTACAGGAGATACCGAAGAAATTCTTCCATAAAAAGGTGCCACATGTTCATCCCAAGATTGTCCCTGCGCCGTATTACATGCCGAAGCAAAAGTATTACCCGACGAAGTTGTATCCGAAGAAGGTGGTGAAGGAGTTCAGGCCAATACCGATACCCATAAGCCAGTACGCGGAAGGAGTAGACACGGTGCCAATGGCGCGGCCGGTGAAGCCGTTCCGTCCAGCTGTGGCTGTGGAAGGCCAGTACGAGGGTCTCCAGCCTCCTCAGGACCAGCAGGTGTACTCGTACGAGGCTCCCCAGCCTCCTCAAGACAAGCAGGTGTACACGTACGAGAAGGCTGAGAATCAAAGGAAACTGCAGAGCGAAATCGACGGCTCCGAGGAGCAAAAGGTACTAACTTACAATTACATTTTTTATGAAGAGGAGTCAGTTACATATTATATAATATGCGAGAGTGTGTCTGGCTGTCACGCTTAAACGGCTGAGCCGATTAAGGTGAAACTAGTAATAATTTGAGTCCCAGGAAAGGAAATAGAATAGATTTTATTGCGGAAACTTGTACCTACGGTTTAAGCGTCGTAAACGAATTTTTGCGCAACGGAGGGCGACATCTAGTATGTTAAACAGAGTTCTACTGTCTACAGAGTTTTATGGTGTAAAGTGGCTCGAGTTGTAGATTTTTTTTTAATAAATAAGGAGATAAGTTAATTACAATTAGTAACTTTGTATTAAGTTACCAAAAATTCGTCTAAATTGTGGCTTGTGGTCATAAGTATTCTAAACTGTTCAGTGTAGTTTAAATAAGCCTTATTGTAATATACTAAAAACCATAAAATTAACAGGCTATAGAGGTCATGGTAAACAATATAAAATATAATCCGTAAAGTAGTTAACAATAAATAAAATTGTTGTAAACATTTGGAAACCTTAGGGCCTTATCATAATATATTAGCGGTTCGAAAGCGGCTGCGGAGCGGAGCGGGCGCGCAGCGAATGCGTTGCGGACGCGTAACGAATTCGCCGCGTATGAAGTTAAGTTTTTTTTTAGTCGGGGGTTTTTTAAACTTTTAATTTAATTATTCGTTTGCAAAACAACACATAGTCGTCGCTTTCTTGCATTCGATTAATCGATAATGAATCCTACCAAGTCCATCAATGTTTTCGTTTTATTCTCCGGCGTCTTCGAAGTAACAAAGCTAATAGCAGAGTTTCCTCGTCAGAATCAATTTTGTTACTGACTGTATTGAACCCGCTACAAATAAGCGATGAAAACGTTGCGAATCCGCCACGCGTCCGCGACGCATTCGCTGCGCAGCCGCGGAGTGTTCGCAACACATGTTTTTCTGCAACTGCTCCCTAACAGCTAGTATGAAAAGGCCCTTAGAGTAAATCAAGTAATCTGTAACTAAATAGACCGATACGGGTATCTACAGTGTTAATAGCATGACAAAATGTACCATCGGCATTTCGTTTTGCCCAATGAATAGACTTGAAAATGAATAAACATTTCCCAAGGGCAGCAATTTGGTTTGCTTAAGAATAAATATGTTTTAACTGAAATAATTAATCATAATATCACGATATCACCAGGTCGATTTTGCTTGAACTTACTCGTAACATTAATAGAGGTTCGATGCAGTCTCGATATAATAGAACTACAATACGGTGTTTTCATGAAATCAAAGGCGTTTTGACTAGTCCAGTGTTTGCCAACCTATGGTCCGCGGTCCCCTGGGGGTCCGCGACCATAATATGTTTGGGGGTCCGCGGTGTCAACTCTGGACCATACATAATAAGTTTTTTTGTTTTTATTTTATTAAGAGCGTGCTTGAGTTCCTATCTTCTAGGGGTCCATGGCGCAAAAAGGTTGGGAAACACTGGACTAGTCGAAACATTTCGTTGATGCAACATTAGTGATTTTGCCGTCTACATTAGAATTTGTTGATTTGTGCAAACGCATTGTAAACCGTATCTTGAAGTTAATAATCGTGTTTCTTCAGATTATGGCCGACGAAGACTATGAGGACCCTCCGAGAGAGCAGGAGGCTTCGGAAACTAACTTCGGACATCCTGGACGTAGGTATTTTATTACTTAAGAATCATTATATTATCATCCAAGTTTCGGTTGCGAATAATATGGTGTGACTGAATTCGTTTTTCCCGATGTTTCGTTTAAATATAGCTACTAGATGTTGCCTAACTTCGTCGCGTAGAAATTTGTTTATTGCGTGGGAACCGTACATATTTTCGGGATGAAAACTGTCCTCTTCAATAGTGTGAAAAGGTCTGTACTTGTATCGAATCATATTCATGCGCGCTCAAATTCTCTGCGTGGCAAATGCCTACTTCTTACGTACAGCACAAGAAGCTTACCTATAACATCATCTTTTAATTATTTATTAATAATATCTCTCATTCCAGGTAACGCGTACCCCGCCCCGCTGAAACAGGCACCCCCCGTGGCCCCCGCGAAGTACGCCTCTGCAAGCGGCGAGCGCACCGAGTTCCGTATGCACGGCATGAAGGGCCCCCACAGCTACCAGTTTGGCTACGACACTGGCAAGGGGTAAGCCCATTAACACCTTCGATTTGGATGCATATAAATTTTTCCTCGTCCAAACTTAACTACAAACCTTCAAATCCACGGTCGCTGTCAAGAAACAACGGTTGCTTTGGCCAGCAATCGTTTATCTAAAAAAACCGACTCAGCCGAAACTTACGTCTATCTCTAACACCTAGCAAAAACCATAAAATCCGGTAACTATATTTTATCTCTTTCTTACACCCAAAAAAAGCCATAAAGTCCGGTAACTATATCCATCTCTTTCTAACCCACAGTAAGAACCGTCAATTTCGGTACGAAGAGCGGGACAACGACGGCAACGTGAAGGGGCACTACGGCTACGTGGACAAGTTCGGCAAACTGCGGGTAGTTAACTACGACGCGGACCAAAATGGCTTCCGGGCTGAGGCGCCGGTTGAGAAGGAATCTCGTTAGTCGTTAGAAGCCTTGAGATGAATGGGCAAAAATGATAGAGGCCATCTTTGCATGAGGATAATATGTAACAATAATGTACTTACAATATGTACGAAAAACGTACATTTATAATATTTGCAAATAGCTTGTGAGGCTTCAGTCTCAATATCAGCGGACAGCGGGGCGGGAGCGGCGTCTGCGCATGACAATGAATATTATATTTATATGGATAAGCCTTCTAGTACGCCGCGCGCCGTTCGCCGCTCCCGCCTCGCTGCCCGTTTATTTCGTGTCTAAACACACTAGGCCGAAAAAACGCGGCCGAAGTTCGGCATGATTACGCCTGCAATGTATTTTAAATGGCTGACACACCATGCCAAAATAACGTCGCGTTATATTGTATGCATAGCGTATTGCAAGAGTAATCATGCCGAACTTCGGCCGCGTATTTTCGGTCTAGTGTTTAGACACTTACATTCTCATCGCGATCTACCAATAACTCTCTGTTTCATCACTGATCTGCCAATAGCGTGTCCCCGTTCAACGATTTTTTTTGTTTTGGTAGTATTCGGTTGCTATATTTACCTTCAAATGACAATAATATTGCATGTCAATAAGTAAAACAAAATTACAATCTGTGAAAAATCGGTAGCCACTTTTTGATGTTTTTTGAGATTGAGATTTGCAAAACTTACCATAAAGCTTTGTTAACTTATAATTTGTAACGCATAATTTGTGTTATTTGCATTTTCCGATTTTTAGACATGACCAGCCATCTTATAGTTTACATTTAAAGGGAATATACCCATACTCTGTGACCACTTTTTGCCATACTTCAGCCTTTGTTTCGGAAATATCTATAATAATTAATATCAATGTTATATTATGTCAAGACTCCACCATGATATACATAAATATGTATTCGAAGCAGGTATATTTCTAAATAGGACACATAGCATGGGTATGTTTCCTAAATATGCAGTGAGATAGAGTAGTACAAAATATGTAATACTAGCGACCCGCCCCGGTGTCGCACGGGTATAAAATATATAGCCACTGAAAAAATGACGAATAGGAGTATGTGGATAAATCAATAAAATCAATAGCCTATGATCTACTTCTTATCTGTGCCAAATAACATAAAAATTGCTCCAGTAGTTCGCGAGATAATTTTCCCCCGTTTCAAATAATTTCCAACGTTTTATCCACATACTCCTATTAGTCTTAGCGTAATAAAATATAGCCTATAGCCTTCCTAAATAAATGGGCTATCTAACACTGAAATAATTTTTCAAATCGAACCAGTCGTTCCTGAGATTAGCGCGTTCAAGTTAGCCCTTTCAAATAATTTTCCCCGTTTTTCCACATTTTCCTCTATTTCTTCGCTCCTATTAGTCTTACTGTAATAAAATATAGCCTATAGCCTTCCTCGATAAATGGGATGTTTAACACTGAAAGAATTTTTCAAATCGGTCCAGTAGTTCCTGAGATTAGCACGTTCAAATAAGCCCTTTCATATAATTTCCCCCGTTTTTCCACATTTTCCTCTATTTTCACGCTCCCATTAGTCTTAGCGTGATAAAATATAGCCTATAACCTTCCTCGATAAATGGGCTATCTAACACTGAAAGAATCATCAAAATCCGTTGCGTAGTTTTAAAGATTAAAGGGAACAAAGGGACATGAGGGAAAAAAGCGACTTTGTTTTATAATAAGTATAGATATAGAATAAAAAAGAGTATTGTAATTATTTTTTGTTGTAAAGATATGTATGTACTTATTGTTGCCTGATTTAGTATTGTCTTACCATATTTTATAAGCTAATTTAAGTTAAATTATCTATAGAAATAAAAGCGATTTCAAATTGTATTTTTTATTTAATATAAATGCGTATCATATCAAATATTGTGTAATATGGCAAACGGAACAAACTGAGATTTTTAATATAATTTTGTTACCAAAGGGTAACAAAAAACTTATCCTTATAAAAGTATAAAAATATATAACGGCTTAAATTATAATTTTTAATATAAAAAATTGGGAATATTACTTATTATATATTATGTATATATATGCGACATGAAAATTGTATTTATGAATATCTTTTAGACAACATCCATTTTATGGGGATAAAAGCCTACCTATTTACTTAGGTACTTACCTATTTAACGTCTTACGTTAGAAAATGAATATGAAAATTTAGAAAAACACAAAAATTATTATCAGAGAAATCAATTCATCGTTTGTACGAACCTACACTATTTGATCGTGCTATACCAACTCAATGTCAGTAATGACTAATGAGTTAATGACCTGTGTATTGGGCTTTAATAGTCCTACCAAATCATATAGGTCCGCAACCTGCTTATAAATCAATCTCTAATAGCATAAAAGGTACTAACATATATTGCACAATTCCTTTTCAATTTCTCCAAGTAAACTCGACGCTCCAATGCGAAACAGTTTCGGACTTAGCCACTCTACACCCAACTCTGTGTGGACCAGAACTAGCCAGTTCACAGCATCCCTAGCCGTTTTGATGCCGCCGGCTGGTTTCAGTCCAATCTGAAAATTTACAATGAAAATATTACTACATGGTAGAGTCAGGCAGAGTTAAAAGAACACGAAAACAAACGTAAATGTCATAATTTGTATGGAATAGATATGTGGCTCTTTATTTTGACTACTGTATAGAATGGTTTTGTACTGTATGGAATTGGTTTAATGTGTATAAAATATAATATTAAGCTCTGTTAGTTGTTACATTTTGTTTTTAACTGGAATCATGCAGAAATTTGAACATTGCTATATAACTGCTTGTCTCACTCGCGCATACAGGGTGCAATTAAACATTCCTGCCAAATTTTTATATATGTATATTGATCCTTGTTAAAAATAAAAATACACGTATTTTTTCTTTTATAGTCACTCAGTACTAAAAGGTTGAGAAATAGCACAGAAATAAGATCTAGATAGAAGCGCCATGTCGCTCCATTTGTATGAACACGAGCGTGTCACTTTTTTCATACCCACTGTGACGTCACAAGAGCGCTTTAGTGATGGGAACACCCGTACGCGCGGAATCGATTCAAAGGAATCGCCGCGACCCGCCTCCTTTGCCATTTTAATAGGTATATCGATTTTTTAATCGATTATTATTCGAGTTCATAGACAGAGGATTAACATTAAATAATTGATTTTAAAAATATAAAGGACACATGATTTAATAATAAAATTACTTACCGATGATAAGAAACGTATCCACTATTTAGTCCAACGTTTCTATGAATTTCCACAGCCCAATACGGCACAACTAGGCATTTTTAGAATTCCGAATGACGTCCGATTCTGATAACGGTGGAGCGCAGACTAAAGAACAGACTTTCGAAAGATTGAAGTTTGTCATCGTTTGGGAACGCGATGGCACGCGAAGTACATACACATGCGTTATCTAACTTGATAAATGTGAGAAATAGCTTCCGAAAGTTATCCTAAAAAACACTACAATTAATGGACACGACGCGTCGCCCGCGCGTGACTTGCCCCCGCGCGCGCGCCTTCCCCCGCGTCACCCCCTCTCATTCCCCCGCGCCGCGAGTGACCGTTCTGCAACGATTTTAAATGGGATAAAATATGTCATTGAAAAAAAAAATAACACCCAATTTTTTTTGTTAAATGGACTCTCTTAATGATACCTAAGCCCTGGAAAAAAGGTTTAATTGCATCCTGTATACTTCTATTTTGATTCGACAAATACGCGACAAGAGCGCATTGTTATATTTTCGGTTACGAATAAAAGAGACAGCTGTTATCGCTAGGTTATACAAATTTTCAAGTGTTTCCTAACCAGACTGTTACACCAAAAGAATTAGTAACTTTTTGCGATAAAATGTAACAAACATACACACCTACAATCTTTCGCGTTTATACCAGTATTATAATAATAAATAAATAAATAAAAAAAACTACTAATAATACCTTTTTGCCAGTCAACTCGTAATATTGTCTTATGGCTCGACACATGACCAATCCAATTGGTAGAGTTGCATTGACTGCCTCCTTCCCTGTTGATGTCTTTATGAAATCTGCACCAGCGTACATGGCTACCATTGAAGCATTGTATACCTGAAAAATATTTGAGTTTTTTTTGTTTACTTCATTTTAACTACTGTACTACAATATTAAAAAATTAAAAAGTTTAATTGACAATATTCTGGCAGGTGAAAGTAAGAATTATTTTCAAACAGGGGTAGGACATTTCCATACAATGGCAAATTTAGGTAGCATAATCTGTAAATTTAGGTTTTAATCTGTAGTTTTTAATCGACATCTGTGATCTTATGCCGAAATTAGTTGCCAACTAGTCAGTTACTTTGTGGTATCACAGATGGCATCTAGCGTAAAAACGCAGACGAATCCCCTACTCGATACTAGATGGCGTGAGGTGTACGATTGCATGCTCGAACGTTCCACACATGTTTACGTAAGCAAGTGATTCAAGTAAACAAGTGTTGTTTACGTGTTTATGCGAATCGTGGAATGTTCTAGTACAGTCTAGGGCTCAACTCGCCCATATAAATAGGCGCAGGTAGACGGCCCGTAAGTTCAGTTTCGTCTGAGCGATCTTCGAGGCGACTTCGAAGTGAAAACAAGTGATCAATAGTGAGTGATTGTGATAGTGAACCTACGACTCGGCTACGACCTAGGACAGTGATAGTGCTCTGTGATTTGGATCTAGTGCTTAGTGTTTGGAACGTAAGCAGTATTGTCTCAACCGACCCATTGTACAACTGAGCAAGAGGAGCCTATGATCAAACCGAAAGAGACGAGCGACTACATCTACAACGCATCTGTAACGCTGTATCTGCACGTATACGCGCAGTAGAGGCGCGTTTCACGATCGCCCCGTGTGCTTAAGTTACAAAGCTGCGATCGAATCTCGTTTAAATTGCGATTCGCGTATACGCGTCTAATCTGCGCGTCTTCTGCGCGTTTAAAATACGCCGTGTATGTACTATGGGTCTTAAAGGGTTTGTTTATTACATCCTCTTTGGTCATGTCCAAAGAGTATTTATTCAGATTATTTAAATCAATGTTTTGTCATAATATTGTCAGAAATATGTGACAAATATGGCAAATGTCCTTTACGTTTGTGCTTGTTATTTGTAGTTTTGTTTCAAAAAACGGATTTTGTAATGGTATTTGTGAAATTAATCCGCTGATCCACGTTGAGTTGAGTGCAGTGTAAGAATTTTTCGAAGATAAGGTAAAAGACCTAATGCTAGACACTGAACTAATAGATGACACTTATGACAAAAATACCATAAAAATAAGAATTATTCTAATTATTTCTCACCACTATAAATTTTATAAGCTTCTTAAGCTATCTGTTGATGTGAAAAAATATATTAGGGACGCCTTCGGGAACAAAATTTTAAAATGGGATCAGTTTTCGTAAATAATATGACCGCGTCAACACGCGCTCGGCAATTTCTTAGCAAATAGGTTAAGGAAGGCGAAATTTTGCACGTAAGTTTTGAATACATTTATTTGATTTTTTTTAATTTCTATTGATTTCATTGGATTAATGGTCATGTTGTATACACTAATTAATGTTTATTTAAGATTTTTTATCCATTTTCACTAACAATATAAAGGGTGTCTACTATTAGTTCTTGAAAATGTAAAAAACCTAATAGATGACATGGATCTCATCTTTGAGTTTTGCAATACATACTAAAGTTATTTTGTACTTTATTCTACTGCAAAAATCATCACTATTCTCTGAAAATATAATTCTATTAACAATCTAAGAACTTAGAACTACTGCACCTAAAAATGGACATGGTGTCTAATATTAGACCTTGTTGTTGGCGACTGGCTGGACAGACCAGAGCCAATACTTCTGTTTTTGAATATTTGTTTACTTTTCTATGTCACATTTTTTCGTATTGACAATTTATATTTTCGATGTATTTTTGACTTAGTCTATCTCTGAACCTTGAACATTATAGTTGTCGCTTCACATTGTGTATCATTTGCTAGTTATTAGTTATCGTCGTTTTCATCTTAATATTACAGTCCACCTCACCATCGCTATCATTTGGTCCTTCTCCGCCGTAAATTCGTTAGAACCATTATAGTTTTTCGTTGTAGTTGTATGTAGTATCATTGTTGCGTTGTAGTATCGCCTCATTTAATTTCATTTGTAATCCCTCCCTCACCGTAGCTTATTTTCGTCATTTACTACACATTACATTTCACTCTTTCGTTTGCGTATTTTCACATATTATTAGAACTTCATCATGTTGACGCGTTCAAAGAGTAGAAAATCCATCGCAGAAGCGGCAACTGCCGAAGCCGAGCAAACCCACTTCACTTCACGACGTTCGCCTGGTTTCGAACATTGGTTCCGAAAGTGACCCGGCATCGATAGCTGGGATAGTCGTACAGCCCGCAGACACAGCGCCTATCGGCGCGTCGCAAGGGCCTGAGGCAGACGACCACCCCAGCCGACGCCAAGCAGAGGAGGCTTTCTTTCCACATACTAACGCCAGTTCTTGCAGTGGTCGAACGGGGAATGAGCAGCCGTACGGGCAGAAAGGTTGGCCCTGGAGGCGGAGTGCACGCGGCAGCACCTGAAGCGGGAGCGCGAGCTCGCTCAACGCGACGCCGAGCGGGCTCGCCTGGAAGCCGAACGCGAGCGCGAGCTCGCGCGCCTGGAAGCCGAACGCGAGCGCGAACTTGCTCGCCTGGAGGCCCCTAGGTCGAGCAAGCGGAGCTTCGTGCGAAGCTCGCTGCATCGGAGTTAAGAGATAAGTCTCGTTGTAGTTCCTACACTAGTTTACGACGTACCGCGTCATGGGTACGCGGGCAAAACGTGGCAATCGCAGGTGACAGGCCAGGTAGAACCCCAGCTGTGACTTTGGGAAACACCCAAGGTCCACCCGTACAGCCGGTGGATCTAACCTACGAGGCCTTGCCACCACGGGCTACTGCCAACCCTTGCCCACCCACACAAACGACGGGTACTAACCGAGGACTACCGAAAACTGATCCATCGGTCGAACCGATCACTCGACTCGCCCACGCCATCAACGCTCTCGCCGACCGCCCCAAAAGACCTGAACTGGTTCCCTTCTCTGGTGATATAAGCCAATGGCTTGCTTTTAAATCTAGTTACGATAGAAGTAACGCCAATTTTTCTGCAGCAGAAAACATTTCGCGATTGCAAATCGCGATTCGTGGTCACGCCTACCACTCCGTGGCGTCCTTGCTGTGGACGGCTCTTGACCCTCAAGAAATCATCGACGCCCTGCAACAGACTTACGCCCGGCCGGAAATTCTGGTGTCCCGAGAAATCTCGGACATACGAGGCAGTCCTAAGATAAGTACGAGTACCCCTGAACATTTAAACGCACTTTCGAACAAACTGCGAAACTTAATTAGTACAATTAAAATTCTAAATCAAAATGATTACTTGTACTCGCCCGAGCTCTTCCGCTCTATTCTATTGAAGCTAAACGAGCATACCAGATCTCGATTTACTGACTTCGCCGCCATTTGCATGCCCTCGTCTCAGAATATAACAAAATTAGAGACGTTGTCAAAATTCCTTCTAACGGAGGCGGACAAACAACTTAAATACAACTTTGTATCCGATGTCTTTAATGTGACGCCCAGGCCGCCTGTTCATATTGTGCACAAAACCTTCACGAAACGGGTTGAGTCGGTACATGCAACAACGTCCGGTAACTCCGTACCTACTTGTGGGTTTTGTAAGAAAGGACAACACCTCATAAGAGCGTGTCAACCATTCCTTTCTCTATCGGTAAGCGACCGGTGGCAGTGGGTTAAAGACTCAAAAGCGTGTTATCGTTGTCTTAAAGCATACCCGCACTCGTGGAATAACTGCCGTGGAGCTAAACGCTGCGGAGTCGATGGATGTCTTAGACGGCACCACGCACTACTTCATGGCCAAACTGACATTACATTACGCGCACCGGCCGACGTGCAGGTAACCAATACCCGTACCAACGTTCAAAGTGCCGACACTAGCCCCACCTTACATAATAGTAGCGAAACAGAAGTACCGCTACAGATATCTAATACTGACCTCCCACAATTTTCAGAAACTCCACAGCCTGTCACCTTCCCGCGCGGCTTTCTTAAAATCACTGCGGTCACTATCGAGGGCCCCGACGGCGAGTATGAGACAGCGGCACTACTGGATGAGGGCAGTACCGCGACGCTCATCGACAGCGAAGTAGCGACTCGTATCGGTGCTGTTCCCATCCGACAGGAGCGGGTCAGGTTAGAGGGGGTTGGCGATATGTCGAAGGTCGTGGACGTAAGTTATGTCAACTTCTACATCCGTGGTCGCAACCAAACCGATCGACATCGAAAACACAAGGGCTATTAAGCCTCTTAATTTACGTGTGCGAAACGATAAGGTGAACGTGCTGGATTACGACCACTTGGCAACTTTGTCCACCGACCTGTCTACAAACAACAACCCTCCCTCCATACTTATCGGTGCCCCTGACTGGCATTTGACAGTCAGCCGTGAGGTGCGTTGTGGACGGAAAAATGAACCTGTCGCCTCGAGAACCCTCTTAGGGTGGGTACTCCACGGTGCCTACTGCCTTATCTAATTCTTCCAGGCCAATGCAATTCGTGAACCAGCTCAACGTTCACCAGCATTGTGAAGATTTGGACGCCTTGATTAAAAGTCAATACGACATTGACTCTTTAGGCATTACAAAAAGCCTACCTCGCCAGAGCGTCGACGATGCACGCGCCGTCAGTATAATTGACACGTCAGCTCAACGACTGGCAGACGGCAGGTTTGAAGTCTCTTTACCCTGGAAGGAGCACTTACCAAACGTCATACCCGATAGTTACCCACAAGCGTTGTCCCGCCTTAAGGCTCTTGAAAGGCAAATGTCAAAAGACCCAAAGTTTGAAGTAGCCTTTAGAAAGTTTATTACGGATATTCTGTCTAAAGGATACGCCGAAGAATGCGAACCTAGTACCTACCACGGAAGCGACCAGCATCATAGTCGCGTCCGCTGGTACCTACCCATATTTGGTGTCTTTCATCCGCAGAAAAAAAAGTTAGAGCCGTTCACGATGCTGCCGCTACGACACGAGGTATCAGTTTGAACGGCATGTTGTTACAGGGCCCGGACCTCCTGCGATCTTTGATAGATATATTATTTAGATTTAGAGAAGGGCCCGTGGCCTTAAATGCGGATATAAAGGAGATGTTTCCCCAAGTTAAAATAAGTCCTAAAGACAGGGACGCTCAGCGCTGTCTTTGGCGGTCAAACGGAGTGGTACGCGAGTATCGCATGTCGTCGATGATTTTTGGCGCCGTTTGTAGCCCCTTTATAGCGCTCCACCTTAAAGATAAAAACGCTAAGGAATTTCAATCGACCCACCCGGAAGCCTGCAGCGCCATCTTAAACGACCACTACATGGATGACTACTTAGCTAGCCATTTCAACATCGCTGACGCAGCACGAATAGCTTCGGAGATAGTTATGGTCCACAAAAAGTGCCAATTTGAAATGCGATCCTGGATCTCCAACGTGCCAGATGCATTATCTCAAATTCCGAAAGAACTTCGAAGCGATTGTGATGACGTCTACTTACCCTCTAACAAGGAAGTAGGCGTTCTTGGCGTCAAATGGAATCCCGCCCGCGACACTCTCACCTTTCGGGCGACCGCTGAAACGACTGACGAAGCCGTTACCAAACGAATCGTTCTCTCAAACGTGATGAAGCTGTATGACCCTTTAGGTCTTCAAAAATTATGGCGCGAAGGCGTCGGTTGGGATACGCCACTACCAAGTAAGTACGTGGATGAATATAAAGCATGGTGTAAACTCCTAAGAGAAGCCTCCTCGGTAGAGGTGCCACGATGCTACCTTCTCAACTCGGAGCAGAGTGACATTCAGCTTCACGTCATTGCCGACGGTGGAGGACAAGCATACGCCCGCGTCGCCTAATGGCGCGTGATGTACACAGATAGCACCGTGTCTGTAGCCCTAATCGGTAGTAAAGCGCGAGTGGCGCCACTGAAGCCGTTATCGATACCCCGATTAGAGCTACAAGCGGCGCTAATCGCTTCACATTTCTCGCAAGCAATTAAAAGTGCCCACCGGCTAAAACCGTCGCGGACAATATTTTGGACGGATTCCACTACAGTTTTGAAGTGGATTAGGAATGACGCGTGTAATTTTAAGCCCTTCGTAGCTCATAGGTTGGGAGAGATAGCGGAACTCTCCAACCCATCCGATTGGAGATGGCTCCCTACCTCTCTCAACGTGGCTGATGATGCCACGAAGCCTAAAGCTTTGAAACTTGAGGCAACTACAGATGGTTTTCTGGCCCGCCTTTCCTTTTACAAACCGAGGACTTATGGCCAAAGGAAACGCAAGCCGATACCGCGAACCTTCCAGATTCCGAATCAAAGCCAGAAACTGTTGGTCTTCTTTCCGAAGAACCTTTTTCAAAATTCCCAGTTCCCGACCCGAGACGTTTCAGTAGTTGGCTGCGCCTTCTGCGGTCCACTGCCCGCGTTTATCAATTTGCTAGATTATTTATGTCCAAAATAACTCGTTCGGCCGATCTCAATTCTTCAACTTTCATGTCCGTAGGTCCAGGGAGCACCACGTCCCCTCTTCAACATCAAGAGTCCGACCTCGCCTGGGCAGAGAAGATATTATTGAGACACTCGCAACGGGATTGCTTCGCCGAAGAAATCGCACACCTGCGAGCCTCGCAGCCCCTTCCCAAAGCCAGCCGAATCGTGTCCCTCTGCGCGTTCCTGGACAAAGATAACCTCCTGCAGGCGGATACCCGTGTCAAATTGGCATTAACAGCTACTGAAGACGTAAAAGCCCCAATAATATTGGACGGTCGGAGCCACATCGTGCGATTATTAATAACGGATCTCCACGTAAAGATGGGACACGGGTTTGACGAAACTGTCCTCAACGAGCTTCGACAAAGGTACCGCATTATTAACGCTAGAAAAACCATTAAAAGCGTCTCGAGCTCTTGCGCTGGGTGTCGCAGATTTAAGGGTCGCCCGGTCCTACCACCCACTGGACACCTGCCCCCGGAAAGGCTGAACCACCACTCAAGACCATTCACGTACACTGGCCTAGACTGTTTCGGTCCGTTCGCCGTAGCTGCGGGCCATCGTCAAGAAAAGAGATACGTCGCCCTTTTCACATGCCTAGTCACGAGGGCTATACACCTGGAAGTGGTCACATCGTTATCTGCCGACGCCGCGATAACAAGCCTAAGGCGGTTCATCGCTCGAAGAGGATCGCCCAAGCAAATCCTCTCTGACAACGGAACGAATTTTGTCGGTGCAAGCAAAGAACTGAGGAAACTCCACGGCGGCCCCGTTATTGACTTCGCTACGAATGGAAGAATACAATGGCGTTTCATTCCCCCGGCCGCACCTTTTATGGGGGGGGGGGCTGGGAACGGTTAGTGCGCACCGTGAAGAACGCGTTTAAGACAACCCTTAAAGACAGATCCCTTACCAAAGAGGACACATTCAGAACGCTGCTCTTAGAGGCTGAGGCAATCGTCAACTCCCGGCCACTGACGTACGTCCCCACGGCGACCGACGCTCCAGAAGCGATAACACCGTTCCACTTTCTAATAGGCACGTCATCGGTGGTTCCTTGGACTAACGACCTGACGGACGGGGAGTTTTCACAACGCCAGGAGTGGCGAAAGGCACTTCGGCTGGCGGACCACTTCTGGGCTCGGTGGCTGCGGGAGTATCTGCCAACGCTGAGGGAGAAACAGAAGGAGTCCCAGCCATATCAAGACATAAAGGAGGGGGACGTGGTGCTGATCGTGGACCCTACCCTTCCGCGTGGCTTGTGGCCGCTAGCCAGGGTCGCGACGACGTACCCCGGTCAGGACGGTCGAGTCCGCGTAGTGGACCTCCTCACGAAGGGAGGTACACTGCGCCGACCGGCTAGAAAATTAATTGTAATGGAGGCCCAGCCAGTCGCCACCAAGTTTTAGTGTCCCACTGGGGGCGGGTATGTTGGCGACTGGCTGGACAGACCAGAGCCAATACTTCTGTTTTTGAATATTTGTTTACTTTTCTATGTCACATTTTTTCGTATTGACAATTTATATTTTCGATGTATTTTTGACTTCGTCTATCTCTGAACCTTGAACATTATAGTTGTCGCTTCACATTGTGTATCATTTGCTAGTTATTAGTTATCGTCGTTTTCATCTTAATATTACAGTCCATCTCACCATCGCTATCACTTGTACTAATCTAAAAATCGATTGCTTTAGTTTTTTAGCAGTAAAAAGAAGAAAAAGGAGAGCTGAGAAAAAAAAGAAGAAAAAAGAAGAGGCAAAAGAAGCATGGAGACTAAAGACTGAAAATAAATTTGCTAGGAAAAAAATATGAAAAATAAAAATAAAAAAAAGATAGTTTCAGCATGGAAGAAGAATGAATAGAATCTGGAGACAACGTGGATAATATTTCTGATGCATGTAGTTACTATGATGAAATAAATGAAATCTTTTGAAAAATGGCAAATAAAGACCTAATAATAGGAAAAATGTAAAATGTAATGTAATGTTCTATATCAACTATTAGTTCATATTGGTGTCTACTATTAGTGATGTTCGTTTTTTGTGATGTCATCTATTAGTACTTATGACTAAGTTTACAAAAAGACCAATAATATATTTTTTAATTGATTTGTCAGAGAATAATTATAATAGTTTTATTTTGTAAGAGTTACTGAATACATGGAAGAAGTTATCAATCCTTTTTTTTCATAAATATATATTTTATAACATTCAAATGTTTCATGTTTCCTTAAAGTGTCTGCCATTAGGTATTTTCCCTTAATATATTCTAATAAACCTATCATTAGGATTTCGGTGTTTCATATAATTCCATACAATAATTGTCAACATTCTGTGTTCATGTAATAAGTAAGTAAGCATAATATTATGAACCGTTTAATTACCTTTGAATAAATAAACTGTAAACTAAAATTTGTTTTAATTTATGTATGTTTCAAAAACTTTCTTACTTCATGCTCCCTTACTTTTATTATTATTAATTTACAATTGTGTTCAAGTTGATAAAGTTATTAGACTTATTAAGTTTCAACTTGTTACTATTTTACTTGTATTCAAATTGATAAGTCTACGATTTGTTAATATATATATATATATATATATATATACATATATATATATATATATATATATATATATATATATATATATATATATATATATATATATATATATATATATATATATATATATATATATATATATATATATATATATATATATATATATATAAATGCCAAAAGTTTGCGGAAGTTAATATCAGATGGCGCAATGTAGCCATCAATTCTCATTATAGTTTTGACAAAATTCTGCGAGGGGGCTCTCTATGCCCCGTGTATTATTTTCCTCTATGTTTTCAAATATTTTTTCGGGATAAAAAGTATCCTGTGTCCTTTCCCGGGACTCAAAGTATCTCCATACCAAATTTCAGGAAAATCGGTTCAGCGGTTTGGCCGTGAAGAAGTAGCAGACACACAGACAGACAGATAGACACACTTTCGCATTTATAATATTAGTATGGATGGTAATGCTAAATAGTGATGTTATTTGGAGTGTACTGATTTTACTCTTAAAATTAACACCATTTTTATTTTTGGATCCATGGATGGAGTAAACCTCCTCAAAAAATCGGTCCACAAACGGCGGAGTTATCGTTGAACATACACAAAAATATCCACAGCCAAACATAGAACCTCCTCCTTTTTGGAAGTCGGTTAAAAATAATAGTAATATTGAAAAATGCTTAACACCTGGCAGACAAGGATAAAACAGTGTGCTTAAAACGACATCATAGGTCTAAAGGTCATAATTATCATCATTGTTGATAAATAATATTATTTTGTTCTCAATATAGAAAACAGAGATAAAATTACAAAGATAAAGCTACAAGCTTATTATCATTTAGTGTAGGGACATTATCATTATTGATTCTAATATAATTATTGTTGCATTTTAAAAAAGCCACTGAACAGATTTAGACGAAATGAGATATTAGAAGTCCAGGAAAAGGTCCTAAATGAGATACAAATTAGACCTAAAAGAATATTTCATACTTCTCAGTTATATGATTTTTATGTTTGAACAAGACATAATATTTTTTTTATTATAATTAATAATTATAGTCTACTAGCTGTCCCGGCAAACGTTTCTTTGCCATATTATTATATAAAGTATATCGCCCGTATTATTTTATTGAATTAGTGACTAATTAAGTATGTCACCATGGCAACGTCCATCGCTATCCCGTGACCCGCGTCGCATAAACCAAGAGCGACCATTGTTTAATGGTCGCTCTTTATAGACAAATAATTTGCAATAAAATAAAATTGCGACTATAATTAAAGAACTAAGCTATCCTATCTCTCAAGTTGGAAAAAAGCACACATTTAAAAAAAATAAACATTAAAATCGGTTAAGTAGTTTAGGAATCCATCGCGGACAAACATCGTGACAGGAGATTTATATATATTAGATGAAAGTTTATTAGATATTAGAAGAGAAAGCTTAACTCACATTTTCATAAGTCCCCAGCTCTCCGACTCCCAAAATAACCTTTAAATGTGCTGTCCCGCATGCTTTCTTCATCTCTACTACTTCCTCATACAGCTTGTCCCACTGTCCAGTTAGAATCAAACTGCGATCCAGAACAACATCAATTTCAGTAGCCCCTTTTGATACGGCAAATATAACCTCTTGCACTCTTGTTTCTAGCGGATACAGACCAGAAGGGAAACCCGTAGCAACTGGAAATGTTATTGCAGGGTTAAGCCTACAAATTCTTAAACTTACTTTTGTTTGTCGGAGTCTTGTTTCTGAATTTAGGATTGTAATATTATAATATCTATTTGGATGGAGTTTAACCCATCAATCCCCAAGCGGCAGCCAGCTGCCATATAACAATTGACAATCTATTGTGTCTGCGATACCCATGATGGAGGTGTTAAAAAGTGGACTTTTTCCAACTAAAATTAGAGACAATTTATTCTATTACCTTACACTAGGGCATCATAAGTATACTGGTCTCAAAAAGTTTGACTAAACTAGCATAGGCTATAGCCTGTATTTAAGCATATTGACCACAGCCTATCCAGAAACTAATACATATCTGAATTCATTAAGTTACCTGAGGCAATATGAATTTCATCTAATAAGTCCATTCTCTTTATAGCATGAAAAGCATCCTCCACTCTATTTGGATATACACATACTGCAGCAGTCTTGATCCTAACATTGTTGATTGGATGTGCTGCCTAAAAAGAAAGATGCCTAAAGCGGGGAATTGACTACCGGGCCGCCCGCTACGGGCCGCCCCTCACAGGCAGGTCTGTCGCATGTCTGCTCGTCAATTCCTAGGTACGGGCACAGACATGCCCGCCGGCCCGTGCCCGCTGCCTGCCCGCGAGATCGCATTTTTCCCACGCGGGCACGGGCAAGTCTGTACATGAATGGTCGCAACGGGCGGCCCGTCGTCATTTGCGCCTTAGAGAGCGACTGGAGTGCACTTAAAATATTATTTTAAAACATATTATTGCAAACAATACAAACATTATACTTAAGAAAAACCAACAAAAACAATTTTGACATTCGTTTATTTCCATTTACCGGTCCCATCCTTGTTTGTGGAAAGTTAAAAGCAATTATTACATGATCATATACACTGATCTACTTAACACTACGGTGCACGCGCATCAAAAAGTTTCAAGAGTGCTCGCGTGGGCTACCCTCGTAGCCCATTTAAAATTGAAATATAATCCTCTTCCTGTTCACTTTCCAAATCATCCTGATCTAACTCCTCTTCTAGCCATCTCGACACGGTTTCTTCCAATCTGCGTTCCATATTTCCGATCTGTTTATAAAATATTAACAAGAAGTAAGTTCACATTTCACAAATATAAAATACGACAGCAAAATTATTAAGAAAACATAATATTGATGTCAATTTTAAAAAAATATTTCGTCCCTCAAAAGTTCCGCCAGTGCACGCAAGGGCTACATGCGTAGCCCAACAACTTGAAATCGTTATTACTAGCACGTGTGCCAGCGTCAAGTGCTCACGCCACACTAAAAGCGTCCAGCAACAATCAATCGGAGCTTAGCTA
Organism: Polyommatus iphigenia; assembly: GCA_963422495.1. Classification (NCBI taxonomy): domain Eukaryota; kingdom Metazoa; phylum Arthropoda; class Insecta; order Lepidoptera; family Lycaenidae; genus Polyommatus; species Polyommatus iphigenia. Next base: position 23,010,627 of record OY730187.1, on the reverse strand, counting down.
GTGGCTCAAAGTTAAATCACACCATTTCGTGAAGTAATGAACAAAAATAATACCCTGGGCTACATATGTAGCCCGCGCGTGTACTCACGTGTTAAAGCCGCTTACAGCGAACTTATTGAAAAATCCAAAGAAATCAATGCCGATGCTGATCTATCATTTATTACAAAGAATAAATTGAGTCCATGAGTCCACAACCAAGCTGCAGCTCTCTATCTATTCGACTGACTTGCCTGTTCTGTGTGTGTTTAATAGGGGCAAGCGGCAGACTTGTGCCAGACCGGGCGGCCCACGGGCAGCGCGGTAGTCAATTCCCCGCTTAACATTAAATAAAATTAAAGTCATCAGAATTAAGTTCATTTTAATATTAGTACTGCACCTGAAGTGTTAATTTGAGTGTATACTGTATAGAGTTCTAAGGCCTAGTCGGATTTGAGCTTGGCTGCATCAATTAGGTTTAATTCATGAAGCCCCAAGCGGCCACATCCGGCCGCGATAACAATACGAAAGCTATTGTGTCTCGTTTTGCCACTTCTGATGGGTTAAAAGAATACTTTGCATATTTTATGATTTAATTACGCAACAGGTTATTTTTCATTTTAACAAGCATTCAGACTCAATAATCTGCCTACAGCCTACCACAGAATTGCTGCAAATAGTTTTTGAACTTTGAAGATAGTGTTTTGTATTAGTCCAGATGTTTACCTTTAAGCACAGTCTTGTTACATTTGACTTGGTATCGTCACCAGAGAGTGTAGTCAGATCAATAACGGATACAGCTTTGATTAGCCACTGATCATAACGTTGGGTAACTGTGTTCTTCTTTAGTATTCTCTGAATTTGCATCTCAATGCTATTTCTGTCTAGGTGCGTGTCAATAAAGGGAACTTGACCTGAAAGGAAAATGAAAAATAATTATTGTTTCTTTAGCGCTAAGGCCGCGTTTCTACTGAAGCGGAGCGGAGCGGAGAGGAGCTTAGCGGTGCCCGAATTGACCAATCGTGCTATTCCAGCGGAATGACAACGAAGATTTCGAGCATGGTGATTGATCAATTCGGCACCGCTAAGCTCCTCTTCGCTCCGCCCCGCTTCAGTGGAACGCAGCCTAATAGTAGGAAGCTGCCTAAACAGAACAAGACAGACGTTAGAAAAACCTATACCCCTAGCCCTAATTAATAGTAATGCGACGCAAAGTACTGTTATCAAAATAATTATATATTAACTTACCTATACCGCTAGCTTTAACCATTTTATTTTTTGCTTTACAAACAATTAAAAACAAAAAATAAAAACAAGTTTCTTGAACTACCACGCAAACTGCAAGGAATTTAGGGAAACCACAGATCAAAGAGAATATAATCACTACGTTTTACCCAAGATAAGCTTCTTGGTTTTACCACAGATTGCTTATATATTTGTAGATAGGAAACTTTTTCAAAAAGATGAAGCGTCTAAAGAGAATATAATCATTACGTGAAGCGTCAGTGACGCTGCGTCACTAGTGTTGCCAGATGGTATCGGCGCCGTACCCCTGAACTAATTTGATTTCCCCCTAGAAATCCCCTAGATTACTTTTTCTTTTAATATTCAATAAAAATATATATTACCAAACTTTATTACAGCTCGACAAGGCTTTATATTATAAACGTGGCGAGAAAAGGAACTAGGTAACGATTCTATCATACAAAAACATCATTTTTGACAGTTCTCCTTTATCAGCAGCGTCCATTGACATCATTGACATGTTCATTTAAAGCCTTGTCGAACTGTATTCGAGCGTTTCTCCAAAAATTTGTACCATTTTTTTAGAAAATACGATAAAATAAAAATTTGTTTAAATATTACTGTTTTTTTTTATTTTAAGATATGGGTAAATGTCTATAAAATTTGAAATAGGGGTTGTTTTCAGATAAAAAATGTTTATAAATAGCAAAATCTATTAATAACTATTATACTATTTCCTATTTTGTTACCTTTACTAGATTACGTAAATTCAATGTTAAATTATTGTGTTATTAGAAATTTTATTTGATTAAAATATGTAATAATAAAACAAAATTTACTTTGTTTTTGAAATATACGTTACCACTCAAAAGTAACAAAAAAGGAAGTAACAAAAAAAGTTAAATAAACTTTTCAACTTGTGTCGCATACAACTAAAACTAATCCTCGTTTATGATTTGACTTACGAAATCAAAATTAGGAGCTTTAATAGATCTAAAGGCGAAATAATAATAATTTAGAGCTTACCTGCGTTTCTTGGGCAACAAAGACTGGAAATTTTTTGGACCACTACGCTAATAGACAACCTTCTGTTCGCGCACGTGGAACGTAAAAGAAATATCAAAACGAAAATAAGATGGATACCGAGCTTAACAATTTTGCAACTATACTAAAACATATTTATACCAAAATAGACTCCAAAATTTTAAAAAATATGTTCACAAAAAAGGAATTTCAAAGAGGAACTTTTTCCACGATACAATAAAACATTATTTATTAAATAAATTTGTTCTAATACGACCAAATATTCTTTTTAAATGATTTATGGTTTTGCAGCCCTAAATAAATACATAAGTTGTTTCAAAAATTTCCGCAAGGCCTTACAAATACAATCAATTGTTTGGGAAGGTATAAAATTGGGACACTTCACTTTTCATACAACTAGATTAGACCGATTTTCAAAATATTTTTTATAGTGAATAATTTATTAATATAATTCTAATTTGTAGATGTTTTTTACTGAATTTATTTAACTTATTACGTATACAATTTAATAGAAATGGGTAATGGTCTATGTAATTTATAGAAAAAAATATTTTAAAATGTGGGACAAAGATTTAGATAGAAAGTACAATTTTTTTGAGAAACGCTCATTCATCTTTTCAACATCTCGAATCTCGACCTCGATTAGTTGTTGTGGCGCTCAAGTAATTTATGATGGTAAAAAAATATAAGGAACGTGATATTTGGCAAAAAAAAATGTATTTTGGATTTCCCCTAAAAAATCCCCCAAATATTTTTTCCCCCTGTTTTGTCGGGTCGGTCCTGCGCCTGATCTCTCGCCGGTCGTGTCAGTCTTCCGTCCCACCGGGTTATGCGAGCAAAGGAATATAGAGATTGCTCTTGTGTACTGCGCACACACTTGGGCACTACAAAATTACTCTTGGCCTGGTTTCAATGAAACCGGCCACCGTCACCAAAACCAGAGTGGGAGTTATTATTATTATCACACGTGTAATGCAACTATAGCAGATCTGAGGGGGCATCACCATATCTCTGAATCATACAGTTGAAACCAGCTGAGGGTTCTTCATCAGATACTTCAGACCTTTGATTTTTGACGTCAAATGAAGCGACCGACCAAGTTGAATATTTTTTGTAAAGGTGGCATGTCGATCTCTAGTTTGGTTAGGCTCAGGTACAGGCACAGGTACTACAGGTACTCCAGCTCTTCGATGATCCTAGTTTTTACGATTCTGTACCCAAAGGGTTAGTTTGTCTGTCTGTCTCCAGGCTAGACGAGCCGCGCCAGCTCGAGCGACGCATTTGTTTCACTCCCACTAGTGCCCGTGTCACGTGTGGGAACTAGAGCGAGCGAGAGAAATTAGTGTCTCGATTTTTATTCGGCGGTATCCGCGTTTCTGACATTTCACTAGATTAAGTTTAGTGAAATAACATATCACTAGATATTTTTAGTAAGAAGACGTAACAAACAAGAATATTCGGCATCTACTGGGAGTTCGTGATATCCCTAGGGATATCGTGAAATCCCTGATATCCTCTTTTCCCTGCGACATATATATTAGACTAGCTGTCCCGGCAAACGTTGTTTTGCCACTCAAAGTATTTCTACTTTATCAGTTGATACAAAATATTAGAGGGGTGGGGGGGGGGTTTATTTTTATACACCAGATTTTGAGTTGGAAGAAGACAAATATATCTGCGAAAACCGTATGCAAATCGGTTCAGTAGTTTTCGTTTTAAAGCAAAAGTCTGATACAAAATCTGACCCCCTCTTTCATCCCTTTAGAGGGGTGGGAGGAAATTTTTTTATAGACCAGATGTTAAGTTGGAAGAATTCAAATATATCTGCGAAAACCGCATTCAAATCGGATCAGTAGTTTTCGTGTGATAGTGGAACAAACATACAGACAGACAGACAGACAGACAGACAGACAGACAGACAAAAAAACTAACCACATTTTTGGCTTCTATAGCGATGTAGTAACACCCCCCGCTTATTATTTTTTGAATATCTTTAATGTACAGAATTTTCATTTCTACAGTTTTATTATTATGTATAGATGTAGGTAGCAGTCGAGACATAGGAGTCGTGTTCGTTTCGTTTTTCAACTGCGCATGCGCGGCTTTTTTGTGTGTCACTTTTCAGTGGGAATGTCATATTCTAAAATACCGATCAATTTCTGTCAGATTTTAGTAAATCTGACAGGTATTTTAGAACATGACACTCACACCGACATGCGCAAAGTTATAAATTGATGTCAGTGTGAGTGTCATGTCATTGAGTTAATATACACTAGGAGAGAGCCTTCTAACGGTGTATAAGCGTCAAAAGCGTGTAATGTTATGTCCTACTTACTCGAACATAACAAAGGAGTCGGTCTGCATATTTCATGTAATAAAAGTGTTAATAAAGGTTTTTAGTGAACATTTTATGTTAGATATTGTTGAGTTTTGTGATTCCGCTAAATAATAAACCATAAGAATGGCCAAAGAATGCCTCAAACACGTGGATTTAACATTAAATACGTAAGTTTTGAACAACGTTTTTTGGGCTTTTCAATCGGTATTTTTGTAAGATAAAAAGATAATTTATAAATTTAATAATCTCTTATTCGTGCTATATCCTTCCATTTTTAGCACTAATGCCTTCATTAGTGCTAAAAATGTCACATCAATTAATAATTTGTCTACAAAAATTGCATAGCTTTTTACGTGTTTTTACGTTTACGTTTTTACGGATTCTCATTACTTGAACTATAGTTTATCGATATCATGAACTAAATGACTTACTTTTCTGTATAATAATGTGATTCGAAATGATCGACAAATAGAAATATTCAAGAAAATACACGCACACTACTTGTATGAAAATAAGCACAAAATGGCCACGCGATGACGGGCTAAGGCTACATCTATATATATATATATCCTTAATCTGTGTGTCATGTTCTAAAATACCTGTCAGATTTTCTAAAATCTGACAGGAGTTTTGGCGGGCATGTGACAGAGTGCTGTTGTGTTTTTGTATTATTTTCCTAAAATTGTGTTAGCTGGGTTTTTAATGTGTAATATTGGTAGAATATTATTCATTAGATATTCGTGTTCATTCACAAGTGTAGGAAAGTGATGTAATATCCAGAAACGTGCTATTTTGTGTTCCCTCCAAAACTCCATCGAAAGTTTCAGTAAAGCGTCTACCACTTTACTGAATCGACCGACTTGACTCCTGTGACTGTATTGACTTTTACTTAGACTTTGACTAGACTTTAGACCTGACGATACATGAAAACGATGATGAAAATTATAATAGGAGGAATATGGTTTTCCCGCCATATTCCTTACCTTTTTACCTTGTCTGTGGCACAACATACACATCCTTTGTGTCAAGTTGCCAAAAAAGAAGAAAAAAAAAACTGACAGATATTGATCGGTATTTGAATATGACATTCCCACTGGGCACTGACAAGTGACACACAAAAAAGCCGCGCATGCGCAGTTGAAAAACCAAATGAACACGACTAAAAATGTAAGTTCGTAGAAATAACTGGTGTTGTATTATCTCGATTCTCGACGGTATACACAGCAATATAATGTAAAAGCTGTATGAAGGAACCGTTAATAAACACCTACATTACAGTGCCTATATTAAGGTTTAAGTACTACTGCCATCTGTACTATCTTAAAGTCACGCCAAGGGAGTCCCTTGAATTCGTACAGTTCGTACTTTATGAATGGTCCCTTGAAGGGACCATTCATAAAGTACGTCACACGATTTTTATGATTTCAAGATTTTAAAATGTTATGTCATAAAACCAATTTAGAGATCTTTGCATAAAACTCAGGACCCCTCCCCCCTCCTTGTCACACCGTGACACCATGTCACACCGTGACACCATGTCACACCGTGACACCATGTCACACCGAGCCAGTCTACACGGCACGTTGCGTCAGCGTTGCGTCGACGCAGCGCTGCCGTTGCGTTGTTCATAATATTACACACAAGTATATAGTAAATAACCAAGGCGTAACCATCGCACACACGACGGACACAGAGGCGGCGTAAGGCGTGGGCGGTGTGGGCGACCGCCCACGGCCTCGCGGTCTAAGGGGCCTCGCGCCCCTTGGACCACGAGGTTTTCTTAGGATTTGCGAGTTAAGATACTCAAATATTCATAAATAAAAAGTTTTATAAATAAAAACTTGAGTAGGTATCAATAAATTCTTTCTCTCAACAAATCCGTCCTCTTGCGTCATCCATCAGGGGGCCTCGCAAAATTAATTTAAGGGGGCCTCGCAAGCAGTGACGGATTAATCCTTAATCAAATTAAGCAATTGCCTAGGGCATCACGTCTGAGGGGGCATTGGAGATTCTAGTTGACATACGGATAGGGGGGGGGGGGGACACAGGCATGGATTGCTTAGGGCATCAAGTAGTCTTAATCCGTCACTGCTCGCAAGATACATCTTGCCCACATAAAATTTAGGTCTTACCCCGCCACTGGACGGACAGCAGCCCCCGAGACGAAGACTGCTTCGTAATAACCAATATATACTGTATTATCTGGACGCAAATAAGCAATAATGTGTTAACCCACAAAAATCGACAAATGAGGTTTTTGATGCAGGCACATAGCTTATGGTTTAAACTACATTTTTCAACAGTATTTTAAGTGTCACAACCCTTATTTCTTTTAAAATTAATATATTTTAAAATATACTAACGATCTATGAAACATAAAACATTTTACAATAATCTACTAAGCTCTTTAACACATTTTCAAAATAAGTAAGGCGCCATCTGTAATTTTGCTAAAGAATGTCAAGCGGCATGACACATTGTTTAAAATGGCGTATTAGCTATCAAGCATTTTTTTAGGCAAGCCACGGAGCCGGCGTTTAGCGACAATTTTATATATATAAAAGGTGCAAATACATAAGATAAAGGCTCAGTATTGTTCAGTTACCAATCAGGACGTTAATAAGATACAAATATACACAAGGTAAGCGTATTTTCGTTCAATATTTTGTATAAGTCGAGTTTTGATGTTGTAGGTTATAATTATTTTTATGTATAAATCTGATTTAATAATACATACAGATTTCAAAGCATATAAATAATGGGCATGTAGCAATAGAGATTACAATTTTAATTAAATTAAATGTGTGTTCTCACTTAAAACTCATTAAAATTAGGTAATGAAGTAGAAATATCATTTGACACGTTATTGAAAAATGTTGTAAGCATGTAACATGCTGTTAATTTATAGTGTCAAGTTCCTTAACTTCTTATTGTTAAATGATGTTCTGCTTGTTATGATTATCGAGTTTGTTTTAAATGACATAAAACGATATTGCAAATAAATTAAACAAAGATACTAAGTTTTTTGTATGGTTTTAAGTTCTTATAAGCAATATATTTATTTTTTTCAAAAATAAAATGCACGATTATATTTACAAAAAAATCAAAATATTTTTATTAAAAAAAATAAGTACCTACTTCTTAGTTAATGTTGTTATGTCTTAATAAATAAATTTTATTAAAATATTATAATGTATGTTAAAAAAATATCAATATAATCTTGAGCAAAATATCTTTAGAAATGAATGGATAAACTCCCTAATTTAATTTCAATTATTTATAGAAACTCTTGTACAACAAAATTAAGACTTTTTCAGATGTCAGCGCAAAGAAAAAGAACCAAGAGACTTGCACATTTCTTTTCACATTCTTTATTTAATTTTTTTTAATTCCTTGTCCCCCTAACTGTGTCAGGGCTTGTTGCTATCTTATTAAATTATTTTAACATAAAAAATATGTTCTTTTTACCCCATAAAAATCCAATTATTATACACTACATTATTAAAAGTTCTTATACATAAAAATTCTAATTAATTACTAAATACTAAACGGTTCAATAAATATTAAATTTCGTTCCAATTAAATTTATTTAATAATTTCAATTTACATCATTTTATACTGTCATAATTTAAGTAGCTGATTCAAAAGTGTTGTCTTTTTCTCAGGTTTCGCTTACGAGGGATAAAGTAAAAAATATTATTGTATGCCCTGAAGAAAAACTACAGAATTTTCTCAAACTGATGTTCCTCTAATAATGGTGCCACATATTAATGATGAAGGGCTTAATGTGGTCATTCGATCTAGTTCAAATCAAAATTTTGATGCACATAACATAGTACTAGTATGGGAGCCCTAGAACAAATTATTTTTTAGTCAACCAAGTTTTGTTGATTACAAAACCCTTTAACGGAACCCTAACGAGCTGATTTTTTGTATATCGATAGGTTATCCAATATATAAAAATAAGTCGGGTTTTCCTTCCTGACGCTATAATTCCAGAACGCACTAACCGATTTCCACGGTTTTGCATTCGTTGGAAAGGTCTTGGGCTCCGTGAGGTTTATAGAAAAAAATCAGAAAAAACTTCAAGAGAAAAACAGGAAAACAGGCAAAACAACGTTTGCCGGGACAGATAGTTATATAATTTAAGAGTAACATTGTCCTACAAATAAAACAGTCCATATTTTAAGACCATCAATTCAAAATATAAAATCCATTCTATCTCTGTTAGCTACCACTTTCGAGATTTAAATAAAAATGTTGTTCGTCTTATCAAAATGAAGCTACGAACTCACAAAAAATCAGCTTGATAGTAATAAAAAAAATATTGTTCTAGGGCTCCCGTACTATATGAAATACCAGATTATATACTTTTGCAATGATAAGGACTGTTAAAGTTTTAAATTAGTATTAAGTATCTAATATTATGTTGCTCAAGTAATGTCAAGACTGCTTATTCATTCAAGTAAACAAGTGGACAATAATAATAAACATTTTCTTAATAATATACAAGATGTTAGTGTAAGCACCGTTATCCTTGAAACCATCAAATGAGCCTGTCAAAATGAACAACTTTTTCTATGAGAACAATGCTGGAAACTCAAAAAAAAAAACCGTAAACCGCCCGGGTATGAAGATGGCATTTTTTTGAGTTCCCAGCATTGTTCTCATAGAAAAAGTTGTTCATTTTGACGGGCTCATATTTGATGGTTTCAAGGATAACGGTGTTTACACTAAAACACTGTATATTTTTTATTTTCAGAAAAATGTTAAGTTATCTTGTCTTGAATTTTATATTTATCAGTATTACTCGTAAGTCATATAATTGTCAAAATTAAAAAGGTGTACAATATTTTACACCATTTTTCAATAATAGTTTAAGGTACTTACATTGATTACAAATAAATTGGTATGCATTATCATTATTTTAACAATAATGACTTAAGTTACATAAATCATTTTGGTCATTGGTATCTGTTGTAGTTCATTTTACAATAATCTATTTTGTCGATTTTCTGAGATAATTTGTAAGAAATAAAGAAAGTTTTAAGTTATACGTATCCGTGAATTATGACAAAACATATATAACCCTAAACTTGTAAGAAAAAATCGAATCTCCAAAACAAAACGTTTAGAAATAGTTCATAATCTTTAAACGCCATTTGCCTAAAATGTCAGTCAGGTGGGTTAACACATTATTGCTTATTTGCGTCCATCTATGGTAATAACGCTGCGCTGCCATGACGCAGCGCCCGTGTGGCCGGCTATGCGTCAAACGGCAGCGCGGCGTCGACGCAACGCTAACGCAACGCGCCGTGTGGACTGGCTCTTAGGTGTGGCATACTTTAAAGTTTAAAGTATGGTCTCTAATCATGATGCAAATGGCAGACAAACAGACATGGACAACAATACCTAAATAGGGACTCGATCAGGATACCCCCGAGAGGAATCTCATAAAAATCTATTATTTGACTTTACGTAAAAATTTTACCTCGTTCACGTGGAAATATCAGCTAATAAAGGTAATTACACTTGAAAACAATAAGGAAAGGTTGACTGGTGGCGAAATTATTACCGAGTCGGCCCGACTTAAACTCCACTTAAGTTAATGGAATTTATACAATTCAAGTGTCCAGTGCCGTTATAAAATGCTTTGAATGTTGCGGTTGCAAAGTTTGCTATTAAGGTCAAATTATTTTGTAACTTGAAACGTTTTCATTAGAACTCTAGATAAGCGATAAGCGACCCACGGTAAAATGACACTATTTTTACTCTACCCCTACCCCTCTACATCTACTCCTGGGCTGACCGATTATTATTATTATTATGTTTGTGTAAGGCATTCCTTGCTCATGGAGACGGAACCAACACGCAGAGGCTTCGTACACAGTTTTAATCTAAATGTATTGTGACACTCGCCTGCGACTCTCCCTGTCCGCACTATGAGAGTACGACCAAGGAGAGCCAGGACTATTGCAGATAATGTATACTAGAAATGATACCGGGCTATGGGGGTGAGGTGCTAGTGAATTGGGTAACTGGGACTATGGAAGGACTATGGCGTCTGCCGATGTAACGTGGAAACATGGACCACGCTATCACGGACCATGCAACACGCGATTGAACTTGGCTCGGAGTCAGGGCCGGATTTGAAATTTTATGAGTATAGGCCACTTTAATTTTGCCGCCACTATGAGCAAACTTTTCAGCCATCATAAGAAGCGTCCTAGGGTGGACGCTATAGGACGCTGCCGCCCATAGGCCATGGTCTATACTCAGTGACGAATTAAGACTACTTGATGCCCTAAGGCCTAAGCAATTCATGCCAGTGGGCCCCCCTATCCGTATGTCAACTAGAATCGGTCTTTAACTCTTTACGCTTCTGGTGCCCCGTCAGACGTGGTGCCCTAGGCAATTGCTTAATTTGATTAAAAGTTAATCCCTCACTGCCTATACTGCCTATAAATAAATACAGAGCTGGTCGGAGTGCTCGGTGCACCATGTCTGGGTCCGGTCCGAATCAAGTTCGATCGTCTGTTTGCTAATTCACGTGACATGCATGCATAATATACGAAAAACTTTGAGGCGACGCGATGTAATTAAAAGTTTCACTTAAAAAAATATAATATGTGCCCCTCTACACGGTCGTAATCGCGTAATTGGCCCATCATGAGTCAGTACGTGGAGATACTACTTTCTATTTAATTGAAGTTTAACTTCGGAGTGGAATGTGTTGGAAATTTGTATTGCACACGGAACTTGCAAAACTACTCAGTACTCAGTGCTCGAATTTAACAATATTGAAATACATTCATCATCATCAATTAGGTACCTACATCACGCCATTAGTGCAATTAAAATTAATGTAAAGATTAAATGATATTATGATTACTAAAAATATACCCAAAAATTCTACATACCTAACATTCTCATCTAACATAATATCTTCTCATGTATCTTTAAGGCGACGCCTTGATAATTTGGCTGTAGCGATGCCGATTTTTCTCAGCAAGGACTAAAGCTAAGAAATTGAAGTTCATTGTCAGTATTCATCATGTCTTTGTCTTTGAATTGCCCATAGCATAACACGATTGGACAACTTTTATAGCACAGAATAATCAATCGAAAAGACCTCTGTAAAAAAAGGGATTCCTATTTTTCCAACAGAGGAGAGTGATTTAAGGTTCCAAAATTTGTACATAAATTGGTTCAAGCATGCACTTTAATTTGTGCATAGCTTATATGAAATGTATTTATGGTTTTTAAATTATGCGACAAAAACCATTTTGTCGCTTACGCCCTTTCCATTTTTTGCTGTTCCATTGCTTGTTTTCTATGAGAGGCCGGGCCGGCCTCTCATAGAAAACAAGCAATCTAAAACATATCCAACACGGTTTCTTACTTTAACGCTGCGTCACCTTAAATTGTACTGTTAGTCGCGCTGCGTGAGTCGCGTCGCATAACGTCGTGTCTGGGTGTGAACTTATCTGTTATGATTTTTCAGTAGCACAAGCTGGGTTGAATTCTTGCTGCTAATTGGTTAGTTTTCTGAACTACATTATACTCTCTATCCATACTAATATTATAAATGCGAAAGTGTGTCTGTCTGTCTGCATATCTCACTGTTACCTCTTCATGCCCAAACCACGGAACCGATTTTGCTGTAATTCGGTATGGATATACTTTGAACTTCGGGAAAGGACATATGATATTTTTTGAAAAATGTGCGGTACCCGCGCGATAAACGAATTTTAGTACAACGGAGTTGCGGGCGTCATCTATAGTTTTTATAAAAGGAATGAAGTGCAAACATTATTTTCATGGACGTACTTAAGGTCGGATGGAAAGAGCGCTAAGTAAGTTTATTTGCTCCGAGATCGTTAGGGCGATGGTGACATTAGGTGTATAGTTCACAGTTATGTTGCCTCTATAGAATCCTTATATCAACGGCATAAGAACTCTTAAGAAAACTGATGTGAAATAATACAATCTAAGTTTAATATAGCGTTAAGAAATGTACAGTAGAATCGTGTTGGCGATGGACAAAGAAACCTTAACCTTAATAATATTATATATATATATATATATATATATATATATATATATATATATATATATATATATATATATATATATATATATATATATATATATATATATATATATATATATATATATATATATATATATATATATATATATATATATATATATATATATATATATATATATATATATATATATATATATATATATCTATATATATAGCTTAATAATATTATTAAGCTATATTTTGCATGCATTATTAGAATCACCGATAATAATGTATGGAATAGACATGACATGATTCTCTTGACTTCATATTTTTATCGAATCCATACATTTTTGATCGTAAACGCTCAGGCTCTAAAAACAGTAACACCAATAGACATAATATTATATGTCTATCGGTGTTAAAGTACTGTTTTTAGGGCCTGAGCGTTTTTTTATCGCTTCTTTATACATAATTATATGTAGAATCGACGATCAAAAATGTAAGGATTGACATAAGCGTTCGATAAAAATATGAAGTCGTGAGAATCATGTCATGTCAATTCCATACATTTTGATCAGTGATTCACTAAAGAAACGTTAAATAGAACGTGTTGGCTAGGGGCTCTGATATGATCCATGATAAACTTGGCCGAGAGCACTGTCTGGCCACTATACTCGGTAGGTGTGCTAAGTACGCACGAAGACACTGTCACTCGACAGAAATGTCGATACTAGTGTCGATTGCGTCCAAACTACATCTGCAACTAACTGTCGCGGCAGTGTACACACACAGACATTCCATGTATATGTTACCGTTAGAATGCAGAATACGTTAACGTGCACATTACCTAGGTAATCTGCAGATTCCCTGATACCATACTGAGTGTTTAGTGTCTGGTGTCGTCATGAATCCTTACCATACCTAAGGCCCTAAAAAACAGTAACACCGAAAGACATTAAGCTCGCTAGTTTTTGTGCGAAACGGTGTCAAAATCCAGCGCATTCAAAGAACGCGTGGCCCCAAACTGCAAACTACGGCGGAACCGGCGCATGTAATATATCAGAGAAATGGGTCAAAGTAAATTTTGTTCCAGTTCCGTTATTTATTTCCAAGTCGAACGTGAAATTTGTGACGTGTTTACAAACAAGTGGCCGGGAAAATTTTCAAATTGCGGGATATTTTTCACATTCCAATTTAACATCTGGTTGCGTGGGTTAATTAACGATTCATATTCCATTTTATGTGCTTTTAAAATTCATAGTGTGCATTCGGAAATAATTACTGCCCGCAATCCTGAAGTTTCTTATAGAGAATCGTACATTTTTGTAGCACAAGAACTGTCCTTTTCAGTATCTAAAAGTATTTTAGATAAGCGTAAACATTCAAATTGCTTCAGCGATTAATATGTGTGAAGAGACAACAGACAGACAGACGGACAGACAGAATTTCGCATTTATAATATACTAGCGACCCGCCCCGGCGTCGCACGGGTATAAAATATATAGCCACTGAAAAAATGATTAAAATCGATAGCCTATGATCCTTCACGTGGTCTACTTCTTATCTGTGCCAACCCAACTAACGAAAATTACTCTTGTTGTGGCTTAAAGCCAAAAATAATATTCTTATAGGAGTCGTATTATCGCTAATAAGGGTGCATTTGGGCACAATTTATAAAGATAATAACCTTATACCCTCCTTATAGTTGCTTTATTGTTCGCTTTTTTCCTTATACGTGTTATATAATAACAAAGAACAAGGTACTTCAACTTATAAGAAACATATGGAAAGCGTTAATACGGGCGATCACCCTTATACGTGTTATATTATTGTCAGATACAAGGGAGTTATACTCAATGCGGCAAATCAAAGGCTCTTAAAATCCTTTAACCCTTTTTGCCGTCACAAGTGATTAACATTTTCGCAACAGCTTGGAGAAGAAATAGAAACGTCAGCCATTTTACTGCCAAGTAAACGATAAGTCATTACTTCAGTCAAACAACGACTCGAAGATGCCACACAGTCACTCAAAGCTTGTCATGAGCGTCTCGAGTCGCTCGAGTGTAAGGTAACATCTAACGAAAACCACATTAAGCAGTTGGAGAGTAAAACTCGAGAAATTGACATCCTCAAGGCAAGCATACATAACCTTCAACTCGACCAAAATGACCAGTGTCAACAACAGCTGAGGAACGAAATTGAACTGGCTGGCATCCCTGAAAATCCTGGAGAAAACCTACATCACATAGCAATGTTATCAGCCCAAAAAGTCGGGGTTAAAATCACCGATTTGGAAATTGACTGGGTCAAAAGAGCAGGCCCTCGCATTGCTAAAAGTGTGAACTCAAAACCTGAAATCTTACCTAGGCCTGTGGTGATCCGCTTCCATCGTCGAAAAATAAGAGACGAAATAATGAAGGCTGCAAAATCAAGAAGGAATATAAATAGCACAGACTTAAACTTTCCCGGAGAAGCTCACAAGATTTATTTCAATGAGAGACTTACAAAACAAAACAGAACAATATTTCGTGAGGCGCGTAGTATGTACAAGAAATTCGGATTTGCTTTCTGCTGGTGCAGCAATGGTAACATATATGTCAGACAAAGAGAAGGTAAAAACGCAATACAGATTCGTAATCAAAATGACCTTTCTAATACTTTTAAATCAGATGAGGTTGTATGCACAGGCGAGTAACAAGAACATAATTGTAAATGTGTCTTGTGCAGGTATCTTAGTTAGTAAGCATTTTAATAGGGAAACTCTCATAAAAGTATATTATTTGTGTCAATATATTGTACTTCATGTTATCTGTAAACAAAACCCTTATCGAGTCTTAACGTTTAAATGTAAGCATTGTGCCATAATATTATATATAAGGATTTTCTGTAAAACAACAATATTAAATCAATCGCTAAAAAGTGTACACAAAAACTTACTTTATTGGGTAATGTTTAATATTGTGATTTCTCAATGTCACCATATTGTAATAAACCCATAAACCATATTATTTTTCACTATAACATAACATTAAATTACATCATTATGTATATAGTGTTAGCTAAGGCATATCATGCTGTTAACACTATAGACATAATATTATTTTTAACAGCAAAATTGAAGATGTTTAAGTTGAAACATGATTATTGTGTCAAAATATGTATTATAATTAATGGCAGATGCACAACAAAATTAGTTTTAAATTATCAATTTCTAAAATATTCATACAAGAATCTTTGCAGCTTAGTTAATTATTGTAATCAATCCTTAATACTATCCTGTATACATGTCACAAACCTTACCTACTTTGTAACAACAGTATTGAATCAATCGTTAAAAAGTGTAATTGAAACAATTTTAATGCAATTGCTAAAAAGGGTACATAAAAACTTACTTCATTGTTTAATTACTGTTCTGTATTGCGATTTCTCAATGTCACCATGTAATAAAGCCAAAAATCATATTAATTTCCACTATAACATAATATTGTATTACATTATGATT
This sequence comes from Polyommatus iphigenia, assembly GCA_963422495.1. Lineage (NCBI taxonomy): Eukaryota > Metazoa > Arthropoda > Insecta > Lepidoptera > Lycaenidae > Polyommatus > Polyommatus iphigenia. The sequence goes on along the minus strand of OY730187.1, from coordinate 22,994,487 downwards.
AAGGTGACGCAGCGTTAAAGTAAGAAACCGTGTTGGATATGTTTTAGATTGCTTGTTTACTATGAGAGGCCGGCCCGGCCTCTCATAGAAAACAAGCAATGGAACAGCAAAAATGGAAAGGGCGTGAGCGACAAAATGGTTTTTGTCGCTTAATTTAAAAACCATAAATACATTTCATATAAGCTATGCACAAATTAAAGTGCATGCTTGAACCAATTCATGTATAAATTTTGGAACCTTAAATCACTCTCCTCCGTTGGAAAAATAGGAATCCCTTTTTTTACAGAGGTCTTTTCGATTGATTATTCTGTGCTATAAAAATTGTCCAATCGTGTTATGCTATGGGCAATTCAAAGACAAAGATATGATGAATACTGACAATGAACTTCAATTTCTTAGCTTTAATCATTGCTGAAAAAAATCGGCATCGCTACAGCCAAATTATCAAGGCGTCGTCTTAAAGTGTTAGCTAAGGCATATTGCCCAATATGCAGCTGTTATGCTGTTTACACTATAAACATAATAATATTATTATTTTTAACTGCGAAATTGAAGATGTTAAGATTAAAACATGCTTATTGTGTCAAATGTATAATAATTTATGCCAGATGTACAACAATATTAGTTTTAAATAATTATCAATTTCTAAAATATTTATACAGTAACCGTTGCTACATATATTTACCTAAATATTGTGATCAATCCTTAATACTATCTTGTAAACAAGCCACAAACCTTACTTACTTTTGTATATCCTACATCATAGTGAAGGCATATTGTTTGAAGTGGACTTGCTATCCTGTTAATCACAAAATAGAAAATATGTGTTCAACGGTTAATTTAAAAGTCTATCACTTGTTACATAATAGCTGTTTAAAATTGCTAACATGTATTGGCTTGTTTAATAACTCACACCTTAAGATTGACTGGATTCACACTATAACAAAAGCATACAACCAGGTAATCTATTATGTAATTACAATATTATGTCTGACTATTATTTCACTACTAACCCTACTAATTCCCAATCATCTTAAAACAATAATATTTTACTATCATCCTCAACTTATTTTAAAATACTGCTTTGTAACTAATAGAAGTACTAATTCTAAAGGATTTAAATTATTACACACACACATTAACAACTACATATTAATAAAATTGCAATTCCTGACACTTTTTTCGGAAATATTCTGCTACAGCCTCTTGCTGCTACAATTACACCAGGTACGTGTGAAAAATAAATTAGCTTTATACTATAATACTCAGACTAGTTTCTCAAAAAACGAGTTCAAACCTACACTTCTAGTTATTATATTAAGTAGTCCTTTCCAAACATCGCATGGCTGCAATTAGTATCGCAGATGACTTAGATTCATATAATATTAACTGCCATGCCGTTAGCAGCCTCAACAGCTGTAAATCATTTTTTACAAATAAACACAATCTTAAAATAATTTCATTTAACATACGTAGTATAAACAAAAATTTTGATAATTTCATTGTTACTTTGCAGTGCCTTGACATAGTTTTTGACATTATAATCCTCACAGAATGTTGGCTTAATGAGACCTCTCAACTACCCCTTTTACATAACTATACATCCTACAAAACTAGCAATATCATTAATCAGAATAGTGGAGTTGTGATATATGTGAAAAACAATCTTAAGACTTCGGTAAGTGAACCAACTGTGTTAGATGCAAACTGTCTGCAAGTCGTCATTGAAAACAAAATTAACATTTTGGGTATTTACCGGCCCCCCTCTTTCACCAACCCTACAAACTTCATTGAATCCCTGGACATTCTTTTGTCAGCTTCGCGTTCCCAATGCCAAGTGTTAGCAGGAGATATAAATTTAAACATCATAGATCCAGTGGACAATGTCTGGTCACAAGATTATCTATCGTTGCTCTCGACTTATGGCCTTGTTGCAGCAATATCGCTGCCTACTAGATTCAATGCGTGTCTGGATCATATATTTGTTAGCAGTGGTAAAGATGTGGTTGGCCTAGTATGTTCGGCTGACATTACTGAACATGATTTAACAATGGTTGGTATAAACACTAACACGAACACAAAAGACAACACAAAATCATTCACTTTGAAACGAGACATTGATAATATAATAAATGATTTAAAGAAAATGAATTGGGTGGATGTATTTGATGAAAAAACCAAGAACATACATGATCAAACACGATCTTTCACAAATACTCTTACGGATATAATTAATAAACACACTAAAAAAATACCACATAAATCTTCAAACGCTATTTTAAAACCATGGATTACTCCAGGATTACTACGATGCATTAGACACAGAGATCGTCTACATTCCCGTTGCAAACTAAACCCGCACGACGAAACAGCAAAACTTGTATATAATCGTTACCGTAATTATACTAATGATCTACTCAAAAAAATAAAACAAGATCACGAGTCGATGAAGTTAAAAAACAACTCTAAGAACCCTAAAGTACTATGGAAGACAGTGAAGGAAATCTGTAATTTAGAGAACAAGAAAAAAATTTCTACCGATTTACTACAAATCAAAGGTGTAAAGATTGACGAGTCACTTGATATATGTAACAAACATTTTACTTCGATTGGTCAAACTCTTGCTACCCGTATCCTCAAACGCAACAGCATAACCGAAGACGAACTTGCTTCTAAGATAAAATCAAACGGTACTCCTTCTGGCTCCTTTTTCCTGGAACCAACTGACACAAACGAAGTTAAGACACTAATAATGCAACTTGACAATGATAAATCAGCAGGGCTCGATGGACTACAAAACAGACTTATAAAACATATTTGTAGTGAAATAATATCACCATTAACATTCCTTTATAATAAAAGTCTCTCATCTGGAATTTTCCCTGATGATTGGAAGGTAGCTGCTGTCTGTCCCATTCACAAGGCTGGGCCACGCGATGATCCCAATAATTATAGACCCATATCATTGCTAGGAATCTTCTCCAAAATCCTGGAAAAAATTGTTAATGTACGTCTTATTAAATTTCTGGAGTCAAAAAATATTTTATCAAACAACCAATTTGGTTTTAGACGACAAAGGAGTACGGCAGATGCCGTAGAGCTTCTTACATCCACAGTCGTCTCACAGTTGGATGGTAATAGGGCCTGTCTTGGGGTTTTTCTCGACCTCGCCAAGGCGTTTGATACCGTATCAATCCCAATTCTGCTTAAAAAACTTGCAAACAATGGTATCAATGGACACACACTTTCCTTGTTTGAGAGCTATCTAAACAACAGATCTCAAAAAGTAAAGATAGGTGAACATACGAGCTCTGTCAGGAATGTAAAATTCGGTGTTCCACAAGGCAGCATTCTGGGACCAACCCTATTCATTTTATATATGGATGATATCCATAACCTTCCTCTTAAGAACGCTGTCCTTCTTTGTTACGCAGATGACACTGCTATTGTGTTTCATGGCAGTGACTGGAAAGAGACGGTGTCGATTGCTAGACATGGCCTATCCATGATAAGTGAATGGCTAGAGAATAACTTACTAACACTAAACACAGACAAGTCTAATTTTGTATGTTTTCATAAAACAGCAGTGACGGACCCTGTATCTATAACAACCATAAATTTTAAAAATTGTAACGGACATAGTACAGAAATAAAAAGATTAAAAGAAACGAAATACCTAGGAGTAATAATTGACCAAAAATTTAGCTTCCATAAACACATTGCTCATGTATCTGCCCGCGTAAGGAAAATTATATACATCATGAGACAGTTAAATAAATCTGCTGAAATGAATCTGCTTAAAACTATATACTACTCACTGTGTCAGTCGCTCATTACTTATTGTATATGCACATGGGGAGGGGCGGGGAAAACAACCATGATTTGTCTAGAGCGCGCTCAACGAGCAGTTCTAAAGGTTATGCTTGACAAACCATTCCGGTTTCCCACTACTGATTTATACAAGGAGTGTGGTGTTTTAACTGTCCGTCAACTTTTTATACTCAATAACACTATCTTGACTCATAAGGTTTCTTTGCGTTCTAGTATACATAATATGCTTCTTATTAGACGCATCTATCGAATTCCGAATGTGACCACCTATCTTTACTTTTTGAGATCTGTTGTTTAGATAGCTCTCAAACAAGGAAAGTGTGTGTCCATTGATACCATTGTTTGCAAGTTTTTTAAGCAGAATTGGGATTGATACGGTATCAAACGCCTTGGCGAGGTCGAGAAAAACCCCAAGACAGGCCCTATTACCATCCAACTGTGAGACGACTGTGGATGTAAGAAGCTCTACGGCATCTGCCGTACTCCTTTGTCGTCTAAAACCAAATTGGTTGTTTGATAAAATATTTTTTGACTCCAGAAATTTAATAAGACGTACATTAACAATTTTTTCCAGGATTTTGGAGAAGATTCCTAGCAATGATATGGGTCTATAATTATTGGGATCATCGCGTGGCCCAGCCTTGTGAATGGGACAGACAGCAGCTACCTTCCAATCATCAGGGAAAATTCCAGATGAGAGACTTTTATTATAAAGGAATGTTAATGGTGATATTATTTCACTACAAATATGTTTTATAAGTCTGTTTTGTAGTCCATCGAGCCCTGCTGATTTATCATTGTCAAGTTGCATTATTAGTGTCTTAACTTCGTTTGTGTCAGTTGGTTCCAGGAAAAAGGAGCCAGAAGGAGTGCCGTTTGATTTTATCTTAGAAGCAAGTTCATCTTCTGTTATGCTGTTGCGTTTGAGGATACGGGTAGCAAGAGTTTGACCAATCGAAGTAAAATGTTTGTTACATATATCAAGTGACTCGTCAATCTTTACACCTTTGATTTGTAGTAAATCGGTAGAAATTTTTTTCTTGTTCTCTAAATTACAGATTTCCTTCACTGTCTTCCATAGTACTTTAGGGTTCTTAGAGTTGTTTTTTAACTTCATCGACTCGTGATCTTGTTTTATTTTTTTGAGTAGATCATTAGTATAATTACGGTAACGATTATATACAAGTTTTGCTGTTTCGTCGTGCGGGTTTAGTTTGCAACGGGAATGTAGACGATCTCTGTGTCTAATGCATCGTAGTAATCCTGGAGTAATCCATGGTTTTAAAATAGCGTTTGAAGATTTATGTGGTATTTTTTTAGTGTGTTTATTAATTATATCCGTAAGAGTATTTGTGAAAGATCGTGTTTGATCATGTATGTTCTTGGTTTTTTTCATCAAATACATCCACCCAATTCATTTTCTTTAAATCATTTATTATATTATCAATGTCTCGTTTCAAAGTGAATGATTTTGTGTTGTCTTTTGTGTTCGTGTTAGTGTTTATACCAACCATTGTTAAATCATGGTCAGTAATGTCAGCCGAACATACTAGGCCAACCACATCTTTACCACTGCTAACAAATATATGATCCAGACACGCATTGAATCTAGTAGGCAGCGATATTGCTGCAACAAGGCCATAAGTCGAGAGCAACGATAGATAATCTTGTGACCAGACATTGTCCACTGGATCTATGATGTTTAAATTTATATCTCCTGCTAACACTTGGCATTGGGAACGCGAAGCTGACAAAAGAATGTCCAGGGATTCAATGAAGTTTGTAGGGTTGGTGAAAGAGGGGGGCCGGTAAATACCCAAAATGTTAATTTTGTTTTCAATGACGACTTGCAGACAGTTTGCATCTAACACAGTAAGATATATATATATATATATATATATATATATATATATATATATATATATATATATATATATATATATATATATATATATATATATATATATATATATATATATATATATATATATATATATATATATATATATATATATATACAAAAAGTAAAGATAGGTGAACATACGAGCTCTGTCAGGAATGTAAAATTCGGTGTTCCACAAGGCAGCATTCTGGGACCAACCCTATTCATTTTATATATGGATGATATCCATAACCTTCCTCTTAAGAACGCTGTCCTTCTTTGTTACGCAGATGACACTGCTATTGTGTTTCATGGCAGTGACTGGAAAGAGACTGTGTCGATTGCTAGACATGGCCTATCCATGATAAGTGAATGGCTAGAGAATAACTTACTAACACTAAACACAGACAAGTCTAATTTTGTATGTTTTCATAAAACAGCAGTGACGGACCCTGTATCTATAACAACCATAAATTTTAAAAATTGTAACGGACATAGTACAGAAATAAAAAGATTAAAAGAAACGAAATACCTAGGAGTAATAATTGACCAAAAATTTAGCTTCCATAAACACATTGCTCATGTATCTGCCCGCGTAAGGAAAATTATATACATCATGAGACAGTTAAATAAATCTGCTGAAATGAATCTGCTTAAAACTATATACTACTCACTGTGTCAGTCGCTCATTACTTATTGTATATGCACATGGGGAGGGGCGGGGAAAACAACCATGATTTGTCTAGAGCGCGCTCAACGAGCAGTTCTAAAGGTTATGCTTGACAAACCATTCCGGTTTCCCACTACTGATTTATACAAGGAGTGTGGTGTTTTAACTGTCCGTCAACTTTTTATACTCAATAACACTATCTTGACTCATTTATGTTTCTTTGCGTTCTAGTATACATAATATGCTTCTTATTAGACGCATCTATCGAATTCCGAATGTGACCGTAAAAAGCACTTTTGCAAAACGTTTTAACCCTTTTATAGGCATTTACATGTATAACAAAATATGTTTGAAATGCAACATTAAAAATTGTACATCTATGAAGGCTAAATGTTTGATTTCAAAGTACTTAAAATCTCTGGATTACGATGATACAGAAAAAATTCTAAACTTCTAACACATTAATTATGTTATTAATACCTAGACACTAAAGTTGAACTCTTCCCATTGTATACTTATTTCTAATAATATATATATATATATATATATATATATATATATATATATATATATATATATATATATATATATATATATATATATATATATATATATATATATATATATAATTTATTTATCTATTTAATGTTTTAATGGTTCTGGTGCCGAGTTTAATCTTCCTGTTCATAATATAATCAGCTCTCACGACACAGGTTATCCTAGTGTGAGAGCTACAGCTAATCATGTTGGTAATTATTTAAACAGCAAAAAAATAAACAAAAAATAAAACACTGTACCTAATAGTGAAAAGTGTATGGGAATTCAAATGCATGATAAAATGTGATACGCTGTGTGTTTTGGTATCAACTCGCCCTTGAATTTAAGCTGTTTTTGTGCTAAAAACGTCATTAATTATTTAGTCAAGTTAAATACAGTGCTTTTAAAAGAGCAACAGGATTCACACATCGTCTATAAGGAGTCTATGAGAGTAAAGACTTTATAACGGGATTATTTGTTTATTATGCTATCGCCATTTTACACATAGTTAGGGTTTTTTTTATTTATGAAATTGGAGCCGTCTATGTGCTGTTCGCCCATATCCTTTTTTTGTTATTTTATTATTTGTATTTTTCGCACCAAGGATATTTGATATAATATTATTAATTTTAATTAATTGCAGTCCATCACGCCATGGACTTTTTTTTTAAATATATATAATAGAATAAATTATATATAATATAATATATACATATAATAAATAAATGTAATAAATTACATAATTATAATATTAATGTTTTGAACGGTGTGGCGGCCAGTAGATCCTACATTTTTCGATTTCCTTAGATTTTATGCTGCTCCACTTTTTGGCTTTAGATGTTGTGACATTGGCTTGGTGGAGAGGGGTCACTCAAGCTGGGTGGAGTTTCTAGGGTGTTAAAGGGATATCGTTCTGTGTCGAATCTACCAGATGCCAGCCAGTGGAATCGCCAGGTTGGGTTTTAACAATCTATATCTATCTATCATATAGTTAGGGTTCCTTTCACACTTAGAAAATCCCACCTAGCTAGTGTTATTCCCGTAGATTTTATATAAAAATGATTTTTTTCCACTGTAGTTGGGTTGGCTGAAAGAGTCCTCTTTATAAGGATACTTTAGCTCACTTTTGTGCACTAATTTTAAGTTTGAAATATTATTAAAAATACGTGATTATCAAATGAATTGTTTTATTTTTTACTTTTCTTCTGTAACCATAGCTCCTTTTCAACTTCTTCCACCGTTTTGAATCCCTCTATGAAAGTATGGAATCCATCGTGCGCAGGTCCAACTCGCACTCGACCGATTATTCCGCTCCGCAAGATATTCACACAATCTGTTGTACGTTTAAAATGGCGAATTTAGTTATGTAAAGCATTTTATTGTAACCTTAAAGAGAATAACATCTTTATAATCACTGTATAAGAGAATATGGATTGCTTTCATCCTTGTTAAGGTCATATAAAATGTTAGCATTCGTTTGTTGGATAGATGTCTTATTAAATGCCCCTATAAGTTAAAAACATTATAGTTACCTTTTGCATTACTTTTATAAGAAAAATTGACCATATTAAAAGCCTTTATATGTCTTTGGATATTATAAGGCTAAAAGGCAATGTAACTAGCCACTATAAGATGAACATATTTCGAAGCCTTATAGTTGCCGTATAAATTAGAGTTATTAACGTTTACCCAACCAAATTATAAGAATAATGGTAATATTAGCCAAATCTCCTAATAATGTGCCATTATAAGTAACATTGACATAATGAATGCTCTTTTATAACAAGTATAAGAGTTTAGACCTTATTGACTTAATTTTAAAAGGTTAGTTTGTTTGTTGGGAAATAACATAAAAATTGCTCCAGTAGTTCGTGAGATAAGCCCTTTCAAATAATTTCCCCCGTTTTTTCCACATTCTCCTATTAGTATTAGCGTGATAAAATATAGCCTAATGCCTTCCTCAATAAATGGGCTATCTAACACTGAAATAATTTTTCAAATCGGAGCAGTAGTTCCTGAGATTAGCGCGTTCAAGTTAGCCCTTGCCCCTTTCAAATAATTTTCCCCGTTTTTTCCACATTTTCCTCTATTTCTTCGCTCCCATTAGACTTAGCGTGATAAATTATAGCCTATAGCCTTCCTCGATAAATGGGTTAGCTAACACTGAAAGAATAATCAAAATCCGTTGCGTAGTTTTAAAGATTAAAGGGAACAAAGGGACATGAGGGGAAAAAAGCGACTTTTACTAGGGAGTAGTAAAAGTCTTGAATAATTATACACTGAGCGGTATTTATTCGAGCAGAGTTTCACCTTACACGTTTCAAAGTTATTTACAGAATGCCCCCATCAATGCAATATGGCTGGCTTTTATACCATTTTACACAAAAGAAACGAACTTCCGTTGACAATTCCAGTCACATAGACGCCAGTCACATAGACGCCAGTCACATAGACACCAGTCACACAGACTTATATTGTTAATAAGTAGGTAACATAGACTTTTTGGTCACACAGACGACTATATAGATAATATTATTATTGTTGATTTTTAGGATTTGATCACACAGCCATCCTATATAGATAATAATATTACTATGGATTTGATCACACAGCCATCCAATAGATAATATTATTATTGTGTTGATTTTAGGATTTGATCACCCAGCCATCCTATATAGATAATAATATTACTATGGATTTGATCACACAGCCATCCTATAGATAATATTATTATTGTGTTGATTTTAGGATTTGATCACACAGCCATCCTATATAGATAATAATATTACTATGGATTTGATCACACAGCCATCCTATAGATAATATTATTATTGTGTTGATTTTAGGATTTGATCACACAGCCATCCTATAGATAATATTATTGCGTTGGTTTTAGGATTGGATCGCACAGCCATCCTATAGATAATATTTATTAGAGAGCAGTAAAAGTCTTGAATTATACATTGAGTGGTTATATTGTTAATGAGTAGGTCACAGAGACTTAAATTATGTCATATATTTTTTTTTCTTTTAGGTGCAGCTTCGGGACCAGTTTCTTATTAATATTATCAATTGTGAAGAATATAGTGTTCGCGCCTTAGCTGCGAATACCTACACAATCGTCGAGCGCGGCCGTCGCACGTCGGCACTTTTCCGTACCACTCACACGTACGGGAACATTCGCGGCGCGGTACGAGGTCCGCCGCGAGCCCCACTCCTATACCTACAACCGCCGTGGACGCTCATAGTTCCATATTATTAATATTGTAAAAGTATCTAGGATATAGCATTTTTGTATAAAAAGTACAGTTTTTAATTTTTCTCTTATGTTCGACCGAACACAAAGAAGTAGAAAAGCTAAAGTGTGATAATAATAAAATAGTTATTAAATTTGTATGTACCTATTCGATCAATAAAATTTGTTTCTGTACACATGATACTGTATAAATTATTATCCCTAATCTTATTAGTTATATTATACAAAAATTCTATTAAAAATAACTTTCTAATCAATCAATTAGATCACCGTGTCTACCTCAGCATCGCTAGATGAACTGTCAGTATCAGAAGTTGCTGATTTATAAGGCCTTAATACCTCACCCCTTACTACAGCTGAAAACTTTTTATTTTCCAATTTTTGGGTCACTTTGGCATTGGGGTTTACCATTTCCACAATACTAGATCACCCACTGAATTTTTCCTACATTTCTTGTGAGTTTTGTCTAATCTATTTTTCATAACAGTTATATAATTTCTATCAATTAGTAGTTTTGCTGTTGCCCTTCTTTCAGTTAATGCCTGTCGTTGCGAAGTACGGTCACTAGGACCACTGGATGGAATAGCTGGTAATTTAGAGATAACATGGCTAAACATAAGTTTAAATAAAAGGAAGGAAGTAGTAGAATTAGGTGTATTATTTATACCCCATACTATATCCATTAACTTATCATCCAAAACAGTTTCATTTTCAGGCAGTGTTCATTCCATCAATAATGGTACCATTTACTTTTTTCCACTGGGCCATTTGATCTGGGACTAGCTTTAGCATTAAGGACATATTTTAATTGCATGTCGTCTGTAAATTAGTTAAGGTATAGGCTAGGAAATGCTTTGCCTCTATGCTATTATGCGGACTGGGTTTGTAAACTGGAAAATAATATATTTTAAGTACTTTATGGTTTTTATGGAACTAGAGTTTTTGTCGGGCTTAGCAAAAACAAATTGTGCCATTCCTAGTCTTAACAAATGATCCTAAGTTATCGGCATGAAGGGTGTGCATAGGTACAGGTACTTTTCTATAAGATGTAAATTTTTCTCCTTCAGATTTTCCATAATTATTACCCTTACCGTAAACACATTGAAGGCAAGAATTGATGAATTTCCTTATTATATCGGGTGATTTTAGGAAACCAAAACTGTTGTCAAAGCCAGGGTGTCATTCATGTCAGCTGGCGGTCATGATATCATTTCTGCATTAAGTTATATTTTGCCAATTTGGAAACAGCAAATCGTTTTCCATTTAGAGTTTTTTGGAACAGTTTATCCTCTTTAACGACATAATTATTAACTATATCAGAGTTGTTCGTATGCCCCTTTAACTGAGAAATAATATTTTGTAAATTATTATCCAAATGTTAGTAACCGATCAGTTTCCTCAATGACGTATACTGTTTCATAACCGGGATTCCTACTAAGAGTGTCTACATGTCTCATTCTATTCCCTGAACGATACTCAATTTGCAGGTCATAATCTTGTATGCTAAGCCACCATCGAGCAATACGAGGAACAAGATTTTTTTTTGCTAAGGGTTGTGCATAACGCTGCACAATCCGTTACAACTTTTACAGGGATACGTATTATAAAAATACGGAAACGCTTTAAAGATTCCACAACGGCTAATGTTTTAACTCGTAACTGTAGTAAAACCGTTCTTTGGATGTGACTACCAAATTAGGCTATAAGTTTAAATGTGCCGTCCTGCTGTTTTTGTATTAATATACCCCTTAAACCTAGTTTACTAGCATCCGTATTAACCTGGCGATCACAGCCACACAATTTTGATACTTGGTCTTTGATCTTTGAGTGTCTGTGAATTTAAATTTCGGTAATCAATGCACAGCCTGTAATCTCCACTCTTCCTTTTATCTAAAATCACTGGACTAGCATATTCAGACATAGAGTGACAAATGATACCAGTTTCCAAAAGATCGTTAACCTTTTCATCAACTATTGCATTTTCTTTTTAAGATATATCCTATAAGGCTCACAAAGTACGACGACTTTATCAGTTGTTTTTATTTTCATTTGTAATAAATCTGTGTACCCTAAATCTTTTATATCCCTAGTGAATAAATGTTTATATCTATCTAATATCATCATTTTTTTTATCTAAACATTCACCAATATCTACCTTACCTAAACCCTCTAATTCCCGATTCAATGCCATTTGTGATTCAATCGATAAGTCATATTTTCAGTAGAGGTATTCGAGTCGATAATATTAACAATTTCAGCCCGGGCAATTAACGTATGTGCAGGCCAAGTTATTTCAATTTCACCAATATTTAGCCTTTAAATGCCCCTAAACACTGACAGCTCCTCCAGGAATTATATAAAAAAATCAGGAATTATATAGCACATAAACTGGATTCGTTCCATTAAATTTTTCCCATTGGAATCGATATCTACAAATACACCAATATTACAACAACTATTTTTAGGTAAAATTGTATCACGCTTCAGCAAAACATTATACTTACACCTTTCACTTATATTTGTCAGGTGTTTGTAACTGTCAAACAAATTAAAGTCGCAGTAAAAGTGGCAGAATTAGCTGTAGTAACTAATACCAGGCTGGTTGATCATTGATTGTCCAATAATTAAGTCTATGTCACTTGGTAGTTGTTTTACAGTCTCTATAATTATGGCTTGATCTATTTTATCTCCAAAACCCTTCAATATAGTATTAGAAGGTAAAAACTTTAGATTTCATTTTCATTATTCTTGTTCATTGGCTCCTACCCACACATTTTTTTTTGTAAATATTATTTACTAAGATATTACTTGGAGTATAAAAAGTGTTACTTGTGTTAAATTCTGCGGTTGCCGAGTTGTTCCTGCTGTATTCGCGAACCAGCAGTTAACCGTCGTATGACCGAGGCGTTGAAAAGCTTCGAGGCAGTTTTTTCGTAGCGGACCCACGTAACCGCAGTTGCTCGATGAATTGTCAATCGGTTATACTGTTTCATCCGTAAACCTCCTAGCTGGTCGATTTTATGCAGCCATGTAGCTTACATTACAAGCGTCGTTTTCTGGTTCAAACTTTGGTATCACTTCTGCATCAGCTCGAGTAATTCTGCGTCGTTTTATCACTGGTTCACTATCACAATCACTGTTGTTTATGTTCGAAAAGAAACAAAAAATCACTTTCTTCGCTGTCAATCGTCGAGAGTCAGGGCAAGTCTGGGCGTTCTTCTCATTTTGCCAAGTCCCGTAGCATAAGGACCGGACATTTTGAAATAATCCCACTTCTGAAATATTAGGGAGTAGTAAAAGTCTTGAATAATTATACATTGAGCGGTATTTATTCGAGCAGAGTTTCACCTTACACGTTTCAAAGTTATTTACAGAATGCCCCCATCAATGCAATATGGCTGGCTTTTATACCATTTTTCACAAAAGAAACGAACTTCCGTTGACAATTCAAATATAGTAAAATCATTATAGAATACATTAAAAATTAAGAATGGCTAAGAATAAGTAGGTATATAATTCTAAATATTAATTAACGTACTTCTCATATTTAAGATAATTATTTACTTAAATATGAGAAGAGGAAGTTATAACGGAAGTAAATAATCATCCTGTCCATTTATAACTATTTGTCAAAATCAATTACCTTACTTATTACTATTCAAAATATAATTATCACTAATTAAACTTAAATAATATAGTGACTAACTTAATATACAGATTAAAATAAAATAAATATAATATTATGTAGCTTGTCCATTGACATTCGCTAACACTTTGTTTTATAATATGTATAGAAGTAAGGATTTTATGAAGGGGCTTTAAAATTTATACAGTGTAGTTGTAATAGGAATGTATTCCGAATGCTAATTTTATCCACTCGACGTGCGCGTAGGACGCGTGGCGTAGCGCGTAGGTGTGCTACGCGTGAAACATTCGCGTAGACAGCTACGAAAGGTCAATCTACGACGTAGCAGTTTTACAACCATAATGGCACAAATGATAAATTTATGGCCCCACTCAGACACATTTAATTATGATTAAACTTTAATTTTATGAAGAGTTTGACAGATGTATGGGCGTATGTCAAAATCTTCATTTAGTAAGCGTGTTTACACACGCACCGCAGCGGCAGCGGCACCGCCACCGCTGCGGCGCCGCTGCATACTCATCCTTGTATTTCTATGGGCTCTTTTCACACAACGCCGCGTCGGCGGCGATTCTTTGCCGCGGCGGTGGCGGAGAGCAGTGCCGCAGTTTTCAACAAACATACGAGACAACTTGGACCCATGATCGCGCCGCAGTGCGCGCGGCGGCACCGCAGAACCTGCCTCGCCACGGCGGCGAAAAACGCTCCCGCTGCGGCGCCGTGTGTAAACAGCCTTACAGTGTAATTAATATTTTTCTCTGAGTGCTCTGTGCAGCAGTAGTTGTTTTAAACTTAGCCCCATGTTTACATACCGTCCTCAATCCTCATGCTCCTACTATTTAATAATTTTAAGGTAATTTTAAAAATCTAAGCACACCTAAGGACTTTGGTGCAGACAACGAGAAGTGCTTATCTTTACTCTTAGATATAGAGAATATATAGTAGTAAAATATCACGAAAACAGTAGCTCAGTAAATTAAAAGCGGTAATAGCATTAAGAAATAAAACCGCCTCGACCCAGTTTAAACTAGTTATAACCAATTAATAACTAGCAGTTTCAATCAAATTGTGTACAATCTTCATTCGTTAGTTCCTCAAATTGAATATTAAGTTGTTGGGTCGAGCAAACTCCGAGTAATAAGATTCTGAGTAGTGAGCTATAAACCCTGGAACATCCCGGGAGGTTTCATCAGGCATTCCTTGTGGAGTGCAATAGGGTTCTAAGCTCTGTCCGTCAGTTTTATCATGTCGCTTTTGTGTTAGTAATTTGTAATTCTGATATGATGTCGAAAATCCTCTTAGTATTACTCACATGTTTACAGTACGAGGGTTTTTATTATTTACAAACGAATAACTGACGTCTGCTTGTCTCTGTCTGGCACTTCCAAACATTAAACAAACAAACTTATGCAGAGATAGCAGACTTCGAAGAGTTGTGCTGTATAGATAACTATTATTATATTATGTATATGCGGGTTAATAATAACTTGAAGGGTTAATCAGGACGTAAGCAAGACTGTTCACGCTTAAGTTGCTGAACCGATTAAGATGGAACTTGGTACGTAGATAGATACTTGGAGTCCTGGGAAAGAATAGCTTTAATATGTACGGTTGAGCTATAATTGCTAGGCGCGTTGAATACCTAGATTCCAGATGAACGAAAAAGAGAAACTATTTCTCTAATAGTAAGGAATCAGTTTCTCTGATGTACCATCGAGGAAATTGATTCCTAGGCAGTTGACAGACCAACACGACGTTCTGTCTACTCTGCCAACGTCATTTGGTCTGATCTGACCAAGACATGATCTTGTCATTTGTCAATTCAATGTTATTTGTGATCTGTCGGCTGGGTTTGTAGTTAGTAGGTCCCCCCTACCTAGGAACAAACTTCTCTGATAGTACATCAATTACATTTTTGCATGTATCTTACATAAGTATTAAATATATTGTGGATTCTTTTGGCATGTCGGGTATATTTGTAGCTTCTATTTTTCCCAAGAAATCGGTAACCGTGACGCAGGCGGGTCGCCTGGACTGTATGGAATATTTTATTTTTATCGAGAATAAATCCATTCAGCATTACAGATTCCAGGAATAGACAATTGAAGAGAGGAGTGCAAAAAACCTAAGTGTTATTTATTTTTACCAGCTCATTTTAAGAGTATAATTACATCTTTTTAACCAGTGATTAAGTTTGTCAGAATACAGATTCGTAGAAACAACATGGTAATTAAGAAATACAACAGAAAAATTAACTTTTTAGTTATTTCTTATACACCATATTGTATTGTGACAGGTTACCAAATCTTTCATCTTTTTTTTAAACAGGGAAAATCAAATAGATTGACACAGTATAAATTAATATAAGCTAAAAAAATGGTGTACTAAAAATGTCACAATACCTAATTATAAGGTTATTTAAAATTGTTCTTACTTTGCATCTTCATTTTAAATAATGTGAATATAGAATATTTGTAAATATACGTCTGTTATATCTACTTAGTTTTGAGATGTATAATCTAGAACGTTCGTTGAAGATCTTTATAATATTTCTGTAACAAAAGACCAACATGCACCGGTGGCCTCCTATTTATGCGTTGTTGACACGCTTCATCAAGTGTAGTCTTTTCATACCTAAGCCACTAGCTCTCTGAATAGTTATGATACGTATATAATTACGCTAGAATATTTTATGTCTCATTTCAGATTAATAAAATGAGAGTTGGAAAAAATAAAATTGCTTGTTAGTAAGTTCTGCACGCCGTAACTAACTTTTATTGAGGTTACCAATTATCACCTCACACAAGAATAAATTAATCAAAATATTACGAGTAAGAAATTAACTTGCAGATATTTTGGTTATATTGATCTACTGCGTTGAAATAAAGACGTTTAGGCAGAAAATAAATCTATATAAATCTCATGTATGTTTGACTCTTCTAATAGCACGAACTCATCCATTAAAAGAAAGTTTATTTTTCTGTCTAAACATTAACATAAAAATTAATATCCGTAGTTACGCTTTAATACTTCGTATATCAAAGTATCAAATATAATTTTCAAGTAATACCTCCGATACTATCTTCATATACCTTTGAAAGTCCAACTCTAAAGTAATTCAAGTTACAAGTGCCCGAGAGATTTACAATACACCCAAATGGGTAAACACAAAACCTATAAACACGTTAATATTTCACCCAAGTTATCGAAACCACAGTTACGGTAGATTTAAGATCGGAAGTTGGGGAGTTAAAATCTTAGTGGTGTTTGAACAAAAGTTAGAGTATTTTGCACTAACTCACAGCTGGATAATTAAGTTTCCTAAACTGTTGCCTGAAAAGAGTTTGGTTGTCGCAGACTGGCTACTTTTAAGTGGTCGCCCCGGCTACTTTATTATCGATGTAAACGTAGAAAGCGGTCCCTACTGCTATGATTTATTTTATTTATTTTGTAATATCGCTATTCGCTATTTAAATATATGTCTTGAGAGTAGCGTTGGCTAATCGCTCGTCTGCACATATTACAGGTATCACAGGCTCAAAGAACTATTCGAGATTTTGATGTCTTTAGGGATAATTTTGATTACTAGACTTTTTATAAGGTAATCACGGTTTAAAGGTACTTCCATACAATTTTTTCGATCGATGGTGAATCTAATATTTTGTGTTTCAATACCTATGTAATAATATGTTTGTACCCACTTTACTGATTAGTTAATTCCAATAAATAATTCAACACGTGTCACGCTGAAACACGTTAAATGGAGATACGAAATAATGAGTCTTTTATTCAAGTGCACCAGCAAATGTACGCTTTAAAAGATTACGCAATTAGCTAAATCTTTTAAGCTCCGTTTTAAAGAACAAAGCTGAGTGCTGAAAGTCTCCGGCTTCTTCCTTCCTTCCTTCGCTGACAACTGACAAGTTTTATTTATCTTTAAAATCATAGTTTTATATTATGTAAGCCACAAAATGTCATGTTACCTCGTTATTTTAATTATTTAAGTATAGTTTTTGTTATATATTTTTGTAGTTCAATAAAATTATTACTTTTGCGTACTACATTAACCCATCAGTCGTGGCAAAACGAGACACAATAGCTTTTTCATTGTTATCGCGGCCGGATGTGGCCGCTTGGGGCTTCATGAATTAAAATATGTGCCTGATATCCTCCGGGCTCTGTATATGTTTTAGCCAAGAGCGTTTTGTTATAGGCCTAACATGGAAACTTATTAATTCAAATTGCGTGGATTTTCATTTTCGTGTAAGCCAGTGTTTCCCAACCTTTTTCAGCCACGGACCCCTAAAAAATCATTCAGTTTGATGGACCCCCCTTAATAAAATAGCGTAGCGATTACGAGATATTAGCATTCATGTATGGTCCAGAGATGACACCGCGGACCCCCATGCATATACTCGCGGACCCCCAGGGGTCCGCGGACCACAGGTTGGGAAACACTGGTGTAAGCTATAGTATAAGCTCTAATTATAAGCTATAACTCTGTTATAAAACTCTACCACGCATACACAGATTATTTGCACAACTTTATACAATACAATTGCTGTTGGATATGTAAGAAACTTACAGCTAAACAAAAGGTCTTTTCGATAAATCCACCAACGCCAAGCCACGTCTCTGGAGTGCAAATACACGAAGTTACAACAAGTTTCGTCACAAGACGTTCATTACCTCAGTTTTACGTCGCAAATGTACAATACTTACCAACACAAACCAAGAACAAACAATTGTATAGAACGGATTTAGGGTAACATAGAAGGGGAGAATTGCTGGGTTTATTTTAAAAAATATAGTCTTAGAATCAAGAAAATTTATAGTAGAGAATCCGAATTAAGTCATCTTAGATGATCAATTTTATTGTGCAATATCACGCTTAAATTTTATTGAACAATTTATTTGACAATTCGATTGAAGGCGCGCGATATTCAATATCAACCATAAAGTTAATATAACTGATATCACCCAACACGGTCCACAATAAAATCGATCGTCTAGGGACCTGCTAACATCGATTTCATGTGAATGTAAGGCAACCCCAATAAAAATAGTCAAGATGATAAGTAAGTATTTAAAACTTTTCAATTTAAAAGTCTAACCGCCGTACTTAGAGACATTTTATTACGATTAACCTTCAACATGAAGAGTTTGACAGATAATATATGGGGCTTATGTCAACATTTTGAATTAATTACAATTGAGTAATTAATGTTCCACTCTGAGTGCGGCAGTTACAGATAGCAGTTTATGGTTAATTTTTAACGTCACTTTATACTTTACTATATTATTTTCTAATTCAATTATACTAACGCGCACAACATGCAGGCTGCAGCTGCATCTCTGTAAATTTTTTTGTTCTCTACTAGCGGTAGTAGCTTATCGCGCACAGAGTAGCCATAAAACATCTACGGAAAATGCACCGCCATAGATTCTGATTTGTTAGTGTATTAACTCGTGGGCACATTCGTCTGATCCCTCTGCAGGATAATCTCTGAAGCTGCGAGTGGAATCGGGAACTCATTAGCAAGTTGAACAACAATGTTGCAAGTCACCGCTGGAACTAAGAGCAGAACCCGCCTGTAATTTATCCATTATAGTTCTGCTCTCACCACCGCCTTAATGCACGGTAATGAGCGCCTAATTGTTCTTTTGATCATCACACATCAGTCTACTGTATATTTCGTATATAATGTTCTGTAATGTTATGCTGATGTGTATGCTAATGTTTAGATTGATGTGGTGTCGATAGCATCGTTTTGTTAGCCAAAAGCAATTGTCTACTGTATACAGGGTGTAACAAAACAAAGTAATAATACTTTAGGGTGTGTATGTGTCCCATGTAATGTATATAATTTACTGTGAAAATAGCAGCACTAAAAGAGCAAATTTTTTTGTGATTTGTATTGGCAGGCGCCCCAGCATCATGACTTGGCCCATACGAAAGTTTTAAAGAAGTCACTCTTTCAGAGCTACTACTTTCACAGTCAACTCTAAACTCATGCAAATCCTAAAGCGTTATCTTTTATAACCCTAAAGCATTAATACCATTAGTTTTGTTACACCTGTATATTAGTGAATGTATTCGATAGTAAAATCTCTCTACTGAAAAGTTATTTGTTCGATTCATGTTTCAGAGTTTTCTGGCTTCATTTATCTATTCACTAACGCTTAATGACGCTGTTGAATCGATAAACTCATGTCAACGAACCTCAAAATTGGCTAGCCTCAGAAACTATAGCCAGAACTACCCTTAATACTAAAGATTAAGTTCAAAAATATATGACGATTCCCAGAAGCCGTTAAGATCGTGGTATAATAATTTACCCATTGGTAACACATTGAAAAGAAGACCCCACATAATTAAATTGTCATATTGTGGTGTTCTTATCCGATCGATCAAAATTTTGGTTTATTGTGTATTGTCACGCGATTCCGCGTTTAATTCAAAAACAAAACGATAGTATTATTTGCTACCTAGGAAAACTATCACGTTTAGAATAATGAAAGTAATTATTTTCTAGGTACAAAAGTGCCACTCACTGATTTATCATGAAATCTTAGAAAACATAACCGAACTAACAAAAATTGATCTTGTAGTGGCTTATATAACCAAAAATAATATTCTTATAGAAGTCGTATTATCGCTAATAAAGGTGCATTTGAGCACAATTTATAAGGATAATAACCTTATACCCTCCTTATAGATGCTTTATTGTCCGCTTTTTTCCTTATACGTGTTATATAATGACTAAGAACAAGGTACTTCAACTTATAAGAAACATATAGAAAGCGTTAATACGGGCGATCACCCTTATACGTGTTATATTATTGCCCGATACAAGGGAGTTAAACTCCGTTTGCCCTTTTTGCCGTCATAAGTGATTACTATCGATAAAATGTGATACGCTGTGTGTTTTGGTATCAACTCGCCCTTGAATTTAAGCTGTTTTTGTGCTAAAAACGTCATTAATTATTTAGTCAAGTTAAATACAGTGCTTTTAAAAGAACAACAGGATTCACACATCGTCTATAAGGAGTCTATGAGAGTAAAGACTTTATAACGGCATCAATTGTTTCTTATGATATCGCCATTTTACATATCGTTAGGGTTCCTTTCACACTAACAAAATCGCACCTAGCTAGTGTTATTCCCGTTTATTATTTATAAAAATTATTTTTTTTCCACTGTAGTTGGGTTGGCCGAAAGAGACCTCTTTAAATGGATACTTTAGCTCACTTTTGCGCACTAATTTTAAGTTTGAAATATTATTAAAAATACGTGATTATCAAATTAATTGTTTTATTTTTTACTTTTCTTCTGTAACCATCGCTCCTTTTCAACTTCTTCCACAGTTTTGAATCCCTTTTTAGGGTTCCGTACCCAAAGGGTAAAACGGGACCCTATTACTAAGACTTCGTTATCTCATATCTGTCCGCCTGTCTGTCTGTCTGTCTGTCTCCAGGCTGTATTTCAAGAACCGCAATAGCTACAATTTTGAAATTTGTCGGGATTGTATGCATTTATTGCCCATATAACAACAAATATATTAAACAAAATAAAAAACATATGATATCTAAGGGGGCTCCTATACAGCAAACATGTTTTTTTCGCTTTTATTGCTTGTCAATAATGGTAACAGGTAGGCACCTGAAATTTACATAAAGGCCTAAAAACTTAAAAAAAAATTGGCCTTTGTTGATTATATATCAAAATACGTATAAGTAGTGACACCTAGTGTTAAGATTATTATATTTAGTATGTGTACCTGTCACTTGTCATATTATTATGTTCTAATCTGTGCCTGTCAAATGTCATCGGTTGTCAGTTGTCACTGAATAAACTTTCTTTTTGAACGCAACACGGTTGTTTTATTAAAAGCCTTTTTTGTTCTATGAAAGTACGGAACCCTTCGTGCACAGGTCCGACTCGCACTTGGCCGATCATTCCGCTCCGCAAGAAATTGACACAATCTGTTGTACGTTTAAAATGGCGAATTTAGTTATGTAAAGCATTTTAATGTAACCTTAAAGAGAATAATATCTTTATAATCACTGTTTAAGGGAATGTGGATTGCTTTCATCCTTGTTAAGGTCATATAAAATGTTAGCATTCGTTTGTTGGATAGGTGTCTTATTAAATGCCCCTATAAGTTAAAAGCATTATTAGTTACCTTGTGCATTACTTTTATAAGAATAATTGACCATATTAAAAGCTTTTATATGTCTTTGAATATTATAAGGCTAAAAAGCAATGTAAATAGCCACTATAAGATGAACATATTTCGAAGCCTTATAGTTGCCGTATAAGGGTTTGAGCCAAAATAAATGTACCTTTCTCACATGACTCTTGTGAGAAACATTTCTCACGTTTCTCACAAAAATCAAAAACGTTTCTCACATTTCTCACAAAGATGCGTTCACATAGGTAACTTTTTACTGATGAACAAATAGGTACCTATGACATATTATGAATTATGATTTAGATGTACAGGAATAAACAGGATTCAAATATGTACATGATATTTTGTGTTTAGTTTAATGAAGATATTTAGGCCAATATAATGTGTATACGTATACTCATATAGATATTATGTTGTTGTTGTACCCTAACTCCTAACTTCTTAGGAATTGGACCTTCCATCATCAGCTGAGCTCCATGACATGATAGCTATCAGACTTAAATACCAGAACAACTTAATTAAATACTTGAAAACACGGGGTGCGTGCCTATAAAATTTGAGGGTCGCCCTCGATATCTCTAGGTTTCCATCATCAGAGACTTGATGACAACGGGACCATCTGTAAAGTATATACGAGGGCTGCTATTTATGTATCCGGAACTGGCCACTTACAAGAACAATATTTAAAAAGTAATTGCAACATTTGAAAATAGAACTCTTTGGTTGAAGAATACATTTTGTTTCATGTGACTGTCAATTATTTTTCCATTGTGGCGTAATTTTGAAAATTGCGTGTCTTCATTTGCCATGGATTTAACGCGTGAACATTTTCGTGCAATGATTTACTACGATTTTTGGCGTGGGCTAAATCAACAACAGTGCTTTATTCAACTCACCGCAACTTTTGGAGATGAAGCACCATCAAAAACCACTGTTTATCACTGGTACAGTGAGTTTAATCGTGGGCGGTCTATGCTCACGGATGAAAATAAAGAAGGTCGCCCAAAAACAGCTGTTGTCCCACAAAATATAGATGCTGTGCGGGAACTAATAATGCGTGATCGTCATGTTACATATCGCAAGATAGAGGCGTCCTTAGGCATAAGTATGACGAGCATACATAAGATATTACACGAACATTTGGCTGTAAAAAAAATATGTTCGCGTTGGATTCCGCACAACTTGACAATCGATCAAAAACGGGCTCGTGTCGATTGGTGCAAAAAAATGATAAAAAAATACAACCGTGGTACGTCAAAAGCCGTTTATAATATCTACACAGGTGATGAATCTTGGATCTATGCATATGACCCCGAAACTAAACAACAGTCAACGGTGTGGGTGTTCCAAGATGAGCCGAAACCAACAAAAGTTACTCGTGCAAAAAGTACTTTGAAGCAAATGGTCGCCTGTTTTTTTGGAATTAATGGACATGTGGCTACAGTGCCATTAGAGAATCGTAAAACGGTTAATTCTGAATGGTATACGACCATTTGTTTACCAGAAGTCTTTGAAGAAATAAGAAAGGAACTTTAAAAAATGTAGAGAAGTGGTAGTTTCTTTAATTCTACAGGGGTGTAAATAGCGTTTCTCACAAATTGTTTCTCACAGGGTGAAATCTAGGATGCTCTCATAAACAATTTTTATTTTCATTATTTGATAAGCTAGGCGGTAAAATATCAACAAAAGAGAAGGCCAGGTACTACACGAACCTTTTATAAAATTCTAATTCTAAGCTTCCTAAGAAATTTTGGAAATTTTGAGCTATTATCGTAACGAGGTAGTGAAATGGACATGTTTCATTTGTATGGACAAAAAAAATTATTTATTTATTATATATATTATATAACTATATATTTATTTTATTTTAATTTTATTATAAACTATTAAAGTACAAATACAATTAAATACTTTATGCTTATTTTAATTGTCTTAGTGCTGCTATTTTTGATAAAGAGCAAAAAAGGCCACTAAAATCCTGTTTGTTATATGGGAGCCCAATCAAATATTAAATATACTTAATATGTTTTTAGTATTTGTTGTTATAGAGGGAAACAAAATACATAATATCTGAAAATGTCAAGTCTCTACCTATCACCGTTCTTGAAGTCTGGAGACAAACAGACGGACAGACCGCGAAGTCTTAATTTTAATTATGGTTAATTTAATGCGCTACAAGTTTATTTCTGTATTTTTTTCTGTATTTGACAATAATCGCTATACAGGTCGAACAGGTCGAAATTATACTTTGACTTGTTTTTTGCACTTATTTCCGTAAATATTGATTTTACAATAAATTTTATAAGGACTAAAGTTGTAGAGAATTAAATTTGCGACCAATTTGATCCATATCATTTTCTTAAAAAAATGAAATAAAGGCGATATAGCTAAAAAAAGATTGGACCTTCAAACCAATATGGCAGCTAACGCACTCGTCGGATTTGGTCGACTTTTTGAATTTAAGCTACTTGTGACCCCCTCTAAACACTCGTGCAAAAAAATTTCTGACTTTAATTAATTAAAAAAAAAATCTAACCCTACTGGGCTATAACGTCAATTCTAAGCAAAGCTAAACTTCTGCTCAGAATGGATTTTTACTAAACTCCATCCCTTACATTTACGTCTAGGGAGCTACTTAGCATACAAAATATATCGGCCATAGCAAAATGTATGTAAAATCCATACTAACATTGTAAATCTGAAAGTGTGTTTGTTTGTCTGTCTGTCTGTTACCTCTTCGCGCACAAAACGCTGAGTCGATTTACTGAAATTTGGTTTGGAGATACTTTGAGAACTGGAAAAGCACACACTTTTTATATCCCGGAAAAATGTACGATTCCCGCACGATATTAACGAAATTTGGACCAACGGAGTTGCGGGTGTCATATTCTTCTATACATAATAAAAAAACTGGTTGCACTCCGGGAGGGCCGGCAGAAGTGAAAACTTGATTATTAACGTTGTGCATCTTTTTAACCCATTTTTTATGAAAATCGATTTTTAAAAAATCGTCAATCAAGTTGTTTCGATCAAGTTTCAATCAAGGTTTCGATCAAGGTTTCGATCAAGTTTCGATCAAGTTTCGATCAAGTTTCGATCAAGTTTTGAACAAGTTTTGATCAAGTTTCAATCAAGTTTCGATCAAGGTTTCGATCAAGGTTTAGATCAAGTTTCGATCAAGTTTCGATCAAGTTTCGATCAAATTTCGATCAAGTTTCGATTAAGTTTCGATCAAGTTTCGATCAAGGTATCGATCAAGTTTCGATCAAGTTTCGATCAAATTTAGATTAAGATTTGATCAAGTTTCGATCAAGGTTTCGATCAAGTTTTGATCGAGTTTCGATCAAGGTTTCGATCAAGTTTCGATCAAGTTTCGATCAAGTTTCGATCAAGTTTCGATCAAGTTTCGATCAAGTTTCGATCAAGTTTCGATCAAGTTTCGATCAAGTTTCGATCAAGTTTCGATCAAGTTTCGATCAAGTTTCGATCAAGTTTCGATCAAGTTTCGATCAAGTTTCGATCAAGTTTCGATCAAGTTTCGATCAAGTTTCGATCAAGTTTCGATCAAGTTTCGATCAAGTTTCGATCAAGTTTCGATCAAGTTTCGATCAAGTTTCGATCAAGTTTCGATCAAGTTTCGATCAAGTTTCGATCAAGTTTCGATCAAGTTTCGATCAAGTTTCGATCAAGTTTCGATCAAGTTTCGATCAAGTTTCGATCAAGTTTCGATCAAGTTTCGATCAAGTTTCGATCAAGTTTCGATCAAGTTTCGATCAAGTTTCGATCAAGTTTCGATCAAGTTTCGATCAAGTTTCGATCAAGTTTCGATCAAGTTTCGATCAAGTTTCGATCAAGTTTCGATCAAGTTTCGATCAAGTTTCGATCAAGTTTCGATCAAGTTTCGATCAAGTTTCGATCAAGTTTCGATCAAGTTTCGATCAAGGTTTCGATCAAGTTTCGATCATGTTTCGATAAAGTTTCGATCAAGTTTCGATCAAGTTTCGATCAAGTTTCGATTAAGTTTCGATCAAGTTTCGATCAAGTTTCTATCAAGTTTCAAATTGAGTTCGAGCTCGAGTTCGACACAAAACACTACTCTCCAACCGTCTTACGTGTTTTGTATGATTTTTCGATCAACACGAAAATCTATCGCGAGTTTCACAGTTTTTACCCATCCCACAAGTGCTCAACGCCGCTAAAGAAGTTTTCACTTCAATAATTAATGTAAGATTACTTGTTTATATAATACTTTTTTACTGTTTCGTTTAAGGTTGACTATCTGTGTTCGGTTCAAAGTTATTATATAAAGGATAATGGCACGACACATGTGTCTCAAACCGTTTTCCGACGCAGCCGTCCAACTTTTACGAACACAATACCTTTGTTTGTTCAACTTTTAAGAGTCCGTATACGAAATTTTGCCGATGAATATGAAATTACAAAGGTTCGCTACAGAAATATTATTTGGTTTTTCCCCTTATTAGACTTCAAAAAATATATAGTTACTAATTATTAGATTTAAAAATATATTTAAGCGCGGACTGCCGACTCGAGCCTTGCGGCGAATAATATAATGTGAGATTTAGGTTGTTTTGAATCGTGTTTTTTGGCACAATTTGTTTTTTTTTTCTTTTTTCTCGAATTGGATAGAATTTTATCTATAGATTATTTCTGTCGTTTTCTTTTTATGAATTACAGCTCCAAGTTGCCGAAATTAACAGCAATTCTTTGCCTATTTTCTCTAAAATTTTGCCGAGTTACATATTTTTATACTCAACTATTTCATATTAAAGTGGTAAAAAGTAATTCCAACATTGAACATTGTATAGACGACTTTCTCAACAGTACATTGTATTTTTTTCATACCGTTAAGACGTCAATACAATCCATAAAAAGGTGATATTCTAAACCTTTTACAGCAAAAATCACAAAACTGTCGCGGGTTTGAGTTGGATTATTTAAAAATACTTAAAAAAATTTAGCTCCAACATTAGATTATAATTGAAATGATCTTACATGTTGTGCATTAAAACTTATAGAAATACTGTATTTTAACTGTTAAATCACGTCTGTTAAATCAGCGAAATCGGCAAATTTCGTATACGGACTCTTAACCTTGTTCGGAGTTTACGCAACAAAAATCGTTATTTGCTATAAATGGGATCAAAAGTTAAAATGAAAACTCGAACACGGTGTGAATTATTGTTTTGCAACACTCAAAACAATTTTCAATTATATGTTGCACGAAACAGTTGTATTATTGTGTTTTTATTTGGAGGACGATACAGTGTTTTAGTGTAAACACCGTTTTCCTTGAAACCATCAATTAATGAGCCCATCAAAATGTTAACAACTTTTTCTATGAGAACAATGCTGGGAACTCAAAAAAATCCGTCTTCATACCCATACAAATTGCCGATCCGGGCTATTGTAACAAAAATAACTATTTGCACTTGGGTTGTAAGGTAGATAAATAGAAAGACAATAAGCGATATCCATAGTTCCAGATAAACACGGTTTTGTGCGAAATGTTTTGGGAAAACAAAAAGTGTGGGCAACATAATTGATAGTTTAACACCCTTATTAATTTGATGGACAATGGATACGCTATCTATAGCTATTATAGGCATGATGTTTGTCATTCTCTAGGGACTAGGACGTTGGGAAAGACGCTTGAAAGACAAAGACAAAAACATAAGTTATAACACAAGCTTATTAATTCTTGTGTTACAAAATAATTGGGGGTTAAAATTTTAACGTAAAACTTCAGTTGTCTAAATCCTTTATGATTGGAAAAATTGAGAACTTAAAGCAAAAACCTCTCCAAACACTATCCGACTTTACCCAAGATCCGGTGCGCGATATTTATTCAATGAACGAATCTCTTTCATAATAAGGAGCTTATCTAAAAAAGCCAATATCATAAAAGGGAAATTTGCGAGGTTTTGCATGACGTACCTCGCGCCGTGTTGAAAAATATATTCCCAAAGTTTGGTTAATAAGATGGATATGATTGGGATTTGGGATAGGCGGCGATATTTCAGGTAAAAGGTGGATAACGTGTACGCGTAATTTTCCTAATACTTTGTTTTTTTTCGCGTAATCGTCAAAGGTTATTTTTGAGCCGGAAAGCTTTAGTAAAACCGCAAATATACAGAGTGTAACAAAACTAAGTGATAATACTTTAGGGTGTAGGGTGAATCCATGGATTCCTTTTGGAATGGATTAGATAGAGTTTGTTGTGAAAATAGCAGCACTGAAAGAGTAACTTTTTTTTACTTTCGTATGGGAACATTCTTGTCGTTGGGTTGCTTGCCCTTACAAATAAAGAAAATACTTTTTCAGCGCTGCTACTTTCATAATAAACTCTACAATATAAAGGACACATACGTCATACATATCTTAAAGTATTATCACTTAGTTTTGTTACTCACTTGTAGAAAAAGTTCAATATGAAAGTAGTATAGCGCATGAGATATGCCTTAAGTCTTAACGTCATGAATTTGCCCATACAATAATTAAAAAAAAAATTTGCGTTGCTACTTTCACATTAGACTCAATACAACATACACATTACACACCCTTAAATATTATTACTTTGTTTTGTTACATGTACGCACTCTAAATGTTAAATGCTGTTATTTCCTTCCATATTGTATGGCTGGTTTCAGTGTCACGCGGACAGTCGGTACCATACGGATCGCTCCGCGCAGACAGATCTATGCAAGCTTCAGGGAGCGTTTTAGAGTCATACGGAGGGGTCCGCACGGACAACCGTCCGTACGGACAGCTCCGCAGCCGTCCGCATAGCGCGTCCGTGCCGCGGAGCTAACCGCGCGGACCGCCGCTTGCGCGCCTCTCGCTTCAGTGACCGTTTTAGTATCGCACGGAGCGCACGCGTCTCAGTACAGTCATGGTACAGTCAAGCTGCAACGAACCAGTTTATTTCTTGTCTTTGACAGTAGTTCGTCAAAACTTCTGGTCGACATACGAAAGTAGTTGAAAAACTTTGTTTCGTCAGCCCTCAAACTGCCGTATAATGTCACGAATTCCCCGCGACGGCTCTCTGCTCTATTAAAGGGTGAACATGTAGACTCCTCCTTCGTTGTTTTTTCCTTATGTATAGGGCAAAAATTAAAATAACCCGCTGCATAGGAAGCATTGCACCCGTCTGTACACCGCGGCGGTCAGGACGATACTAAAACGACATATTAAGGTGACGCAGCGTTAAAGTAAGAAACCGTGTTGGATACGTTTTAGATTGCTTGTTTTCTATGAGAGGCCGGCCCGGCCTCTCATAGAAAACAAGCAATGGAACAGCAAAAAATGGAAAGGGCGTAAGCGACAAAATGGTTTTTGTCGCATAATTTAAAAACCATAAATACATTTCATATAAGCTATGCACAAATTAAAGTGCATGCTTGAAACAATTTATGTACAAATTTTGGAACCTTAAATCACTCTCCTCTGTTGGAAAAATAGGAATCCCTTTTTTTACAGAGGTCTTTTCGATTGATTATTCTGTGCTATAAAAGTTGTCCAATCGTGTTATGCTATGGGCAATTCAAAGACAAAGACACGATGAATACTGACAATGAACTTCAATTTCTTAGCTTTAGTCATTGCTGAGAAAAATCGGCATCGCTACAGCCAAATTATCAAGGCGTCGCCTTAAGCGGACGATCGGCGCGATCGGTCCGTACGGAGCGATCCGTACTGACGACCCGCGTGACAGTCCGCGTGACACAAAAACTAGCCTATTTCTGTATTTTAAATAACATCTAAATCATCGAATCCAGTATTGGACAGAATCTAGTATTAAATGCGACATTATAATATACGTGTGCAGTATCAATCTGTTCCGAGCGCCTAGTGGGGCGACCGCAAATGAATTTCGGTTGAGGCTGCACGTTTATGGGATCAGCCTGCTATATCTAGTGCCTGGAAATGTCACCTTTATAGGGAACGTGCAGTAACTATGCACATGCATAGTTACATACATACATACTTATACATACATACATAAAACGCCTCTGTGGTCCAGTGGTCCAGAGCGTCGCTCTTGACGGGAGGTCGTGGGTACGATTCCCGCGTTGGTTTCATGTTATTTCCAAGTTTGGTTAGGACAATGCAGGCTAGTCACCTAATTGTCTGAAAAGTAAGATTATCCACTGCGCACACACCTGGGCACTATAAAATTACTCCTGCGTACCTGGCCTGATTTCAATGAAACCGGCCACCGTCACCGAAACCAGTTGGGGAGTATTATGCACATGCTATGAAATATTATAATACACGTTTCTTTGTATAACAGAACATACAAAACTTTATGGCAGGGAATCAGTAGGGAATTAAGAAAATTATTGGTTACTAGTTAACACCCGCAACTCCGTTGCGCCAAAATTAATTTATCGCGTGGGAGCCGTACCTTTTTTTGGGATAAAAATATCCTATGTCCTTTCCCGGGTCTTAAATTATTTACATACGAAATAGCAAAATCGGTTCAACGGTTCGGGCGTGAAGAGGTAACAGACAGACAGAAACATGGACTGACAGTCAGAGAGACACGCTTTCGCATTTATATTTTATATCTAATATATATAAGTATGGATGGATATTAGTATGGAATTATGGATTTTGGCAAGATGGAAATTAAATCTTTCACTGACTGCCATTTTAGTTTGGCTATATGGCTTTGGTTTTCTTCCCAGAAGCTATGGTAAACACAATATTTACCAAAGTGAAGTATCTTTCTAGTGCAAACGCGGTTAGATGTGGAATATATTAGAAAGAACTCGTCCTTAAAATTATACCTGTTGACATTGTATAATTTTAAGTTACAGCATTGTAAACTTTATTTTAAAAGATTATTTTTTTTCTCACTTTTTTTGGTAAGTAAAGTGGTTTCCCTGCGAGTTTCTTACGCCGGTTCTTCTCGCCGGGTTAGTTCCCGAACCGGTGGTAGGCATCATGTAGACTTTCAGAAAAAAATTTTCAAAAATTTATTCTGAATAAAAAATTTTGAGTTTGAGTTTGAGTCCGCCCTACTTTACAGACCGCGTTGACCGCAAAGCTCGAAATATCTTCGTTCGTCACTACCGTATTCGCATCCGATACTAAAACCAACATACTTTTTACGTACAACACTAATTGGAACTTGTGTTTATTTTTTAGCATCTATATTCTATGGTTGTATGTATGTATGTATGTATGTATGTACTATGTTACAAGTAAAATAATAAAGGAAACAACAAAAAATTCAGATGTATCAATTTCTTAAATCATTATTATACAGGGCGTAATAAAACAAAAAAAATATTTTTTTTTGTGATTGTATGGCAAGCGCCCCAGCGTCATGAATTTTGCCCGTACAAAAGAAAAAAATAGTTACTCTTTCAAGTTTCAGTACTGCTACCTTCACAGTGAACTTATAAGAGACTCATACACACCCTTGTGACAAGTATTATCATTGTTTTGTTACAGTCTGTATTGTATTATATATTTTTCAAAGTAATATTACCAAAAAAATATGTATTTTTAAAAGGCAAAGTATTCTGTCATCCATTAAAAATCTTCGTAACAAACAAGTTACTTTGCTAATTTTATTAGAGGGCTGTAAAAAATATTGCTTAACTTTTTCTTTGTTTTTAGACTTTTTAGGTTAATTTCATTTTCTTTTAAAAGTTGAAAGTTAATGAACTGTGAACTGTGAATAATATAATTATCGGTACGTACTTCAATTATTATTATTATCAAGTTAATAGTCTTAAATAAAAAAATAAATCACATCTGGAACCTGTCTAAAATAATAAGATTTCAGTATCGATATTAAGTAGAAATTTTTACTTTAAAACCCTTGTTTTAAAGTAAATCTAGTATCCGTACTAATATTATAAATGCAAAAGTGTGTCTGTCTGTCTGTTACCTCTTCACACCCAAACCCACAAACTGTATAATATTTTGTGGTACTACACTTTACGGAAAAACTATCACGCCTATTGATTTGTGCTTTAACGCAAGCCCTCAAAAGTGCAACAACACAAACGGCTTTTAGCTAGTTTATAAAGTTCTGATGTCGCGGTGTTTGTTGTCATATCCTCTAGTCTTCCGAAACGGTTGAACCGATTTAGATAGATAGATAGATAGACTCTTTATTGCTCACATTAAATTAAGTATAATCAGTTAGATGATAATTTCAAGTATATTTATCCCGCGATAAATCTACCCAGATCTGAGTAGACTATCTTTTTTCTTACCCGCTATAATTTTTATGATAACCGTAATTGTTTTAACAAAGTTTGCCGGGCCTATCATATCCATACAAATATTTTAAATGCATACAAAAATTTTATCCCGGAAAAATGTACGGTACCCGCGCGATGACTGCATTTTGGCACAAGGGTGTTACGGGCGTCATCTAGTATCCGTACTAATATTATAAATGCAAAAGTGTGTCTGTCTGTCTGTTACCTCTTCACACCCAAACCGCTGAACCGGTTTTGCTGGGCATGGAGACGAACTGTCACCAGCAGTTTTTCCGGACCTATACGACCTGCAAACCTTCAAGAAGAGAGCGTATTCCCTCTTAAAAGGCCGGCAACGCACCTGCAGCTCTTCTGATGTTGCGAGTGTCCATGGGAGACGGTAGTTGCTTTCCATTAGGTGACCCGTTTGCTCGTTTGCCCCCTTATTTTATATAAAAATAAAAATAAAAAGACGGGTTGCACTCCGGGAGTGCCGGCAGAAGTGAAAACTTGATTATTAACGTTGTGCATTATTTTTTTAACCCATTTTTTATGAAAATCGATTAAAAAAAATAATTATAATAATAAAAAAATAATAATAATAAAAAATAATAATAATAAAAAAATAATAAAAAATAAAAAATAATAAAAATAATAAAAAAATAATAAACGGTCGTTTTAATTAATTAATCGAAACCCTTACAATCGATTAAATTTTTAACCCATTTTTTATGAAAATCGGTTTTTTAAAAATCGATTTTTTTAATTATGTAATCGAAACCCTTACAATCGATTAAAAAATATCGACAATCGAAAAAAAACAATCGATTGTTCGATTAATCGATTTCGATGTTACAACACTACTCTCCAACCGTACTACGTTTTTTCCTTGGTTTTTCGATCAGCATGAGAATCTGACGCGAGTTTAACAGTTTTTACTTATCCCACAAAAGTGCTCAACGCCGCTAAATAAGTTTTCACTTCAAAAAAAAAAAAAACATCGGAGTTGCGGACGGCATCTAGTATTCAATATAATACCAAAATCTGGACGTTGCCCTTAACAAAGTATAGATCAAAGCGCACGGCCGTGCGCGGCCAAGTTCCAGCAGGCCGCGCGCTTGCCGTGCACTATTTACACGAACCGTTTCGACGCACTTTTGACCCCCCTGTAGCTCAATGCCTATTGCGAGTACAAAGATAAAATTATACCTACGTAATTATATACTAGTATTTAAGCAGTATACCAAATTTCATAGATATAGCTTCGGTAGATCCTGAGATATCTCCCTGTAAAAATAGCTAATTTTGGCACTGACTCACTCACTCACTCACTCACTCACTCACTCACTCACTCACTCACTCACTGACCGGTAATCAAAACCTCTAGGCCACTTCCAATTGTCCTAGCGCTATGAAATTTGGCACACAGGTCGGGTGTTATATGTAGATTATCAAAAAATTCAGAAATTTTAGAAATTTAAGAAATTGTTCAAGCGTGAGTCGGTTCATCTACGAAATTAAGAAGCCACTTCCAATTGCCCTAGCGTTATGAAATTTGGCACACAGGTCGTGTGTTATGAGTAGATTAACAAAAATTAAGAAATGTAAGGAATCGGTCAAGCGTGAGTCGGCTCATCTACGAACTATAGAGGCCACTTCCAATTGTCCTAGCGTTATGAAATTTGGCACGCAGGTCGAGTGTTATGTGTGGATTAACAAAAAATTCAGAAATTTTAGAAATTTAAGAAATTGGTCAAGCATGAGTCGGTTCATCTACGAAATTAAGAGGCCACTTCCAATTGCCCTAGCGTTATGAAATTTGGCACACAGGTCGTGTGTTATAAGTAGATTAATAAAAATTAAGAAATGTAAGAAATCGGTCAAGCGTGAGTTGGCTCATCTTCGAACTTAAGATGCCACTTCCAATTGTCCTAGCGTTATGAAATTCGGCACACAGGTCGTGTGGTATAAAATATGTAGATTAAAAAACAATAAAGAAATTTAAGAAATCGGCCAAGCGTGAGTCGGCTCATCTACGAACCATAGATAAAAATTCTTATGTACCAGTGATACAATGAGAATACGATGAGGAGGGTGGGAGGAGAGGGGGGGGGGGGTATAACATAATATTGTCATGTATAATACTCTGCACTGTATAGCTTATTAAATAAATACTGTTAACTTAATAATTTAACTTTTATTGATAGTTTAACAAATACCACAAGTGCAATCATTCGAAAGTATTGCTTATTTCGGGTGTGACACAAAAAACATAAGATTTATTGAAAAAAAGTATTGAAATCCCATCAAAAACATACCTGTAAAAATATACGTAACACTTGATTAATTTTATAATTGAATAATATAATTATATAATTGAATTATCCTGTATAATTTTCACGCTTGTATAATTTTAAGTCATTATCGATGGTTAGCCCGAATCGATTTGGCAGCTTAATTTAATTAAGTATATAAATTTTATATAGGTACTTAATTAAATTAACAAGTGTTACGTATAGCACGAAAACCTGCCAAGTTCAAATTTAGAAGTATTATGGATCAGGCTGTTGATGAAGATGATTACGATCGAACTTGGTATTGGATTGGATTTTTTAGGCCAAAAATTAGCCGATAGGAACTTGGCCCCATTTTTACAGGTATGTTTTTGATGGGATTGAATCCATTCCACTAAGAAGGTATCATACTTTAGCCACGAAAGACTTTCAATTTTTCATTATTATCTCAAGTTCCGTTCTGAGGGCGTTCTCGTTGGCGAATGGACCCCTTGAGCATTCTAGGGTTAAGATTTATCTGTTCCTTTGTAACCAAAAATATATTTGATATTTTAAAATGAACCTGAACATTAGAGGACAATGCAACTTACACAAAGAAAACGCGGTGTTTTAAATGTTTTTTGTTTTATTTGAAAAGCACTTTCATATCATTATTTTGTTTCAACTTTCAATTGAATATAACAATAACTGTTATTGTAATGTTTAAAATCTCTAAAATTGTTACATAATATATTGTGTTTCATAGTGATTAACATAGGTGATTTTAAGTAAAATATTACCTTTAATTATTTTACTACAACTAGGGTTACCAGGCCTCAAAATGCAAAATCCTGTCTGACATGTCTAAAAATCCTGATTTTGAAAAAAAAGTCCGGTCACGCACCTGTATTACTTATATAAAAATCATAGTATTAAAAGTACGTTTTTATTTACTCAAAGTACTAGATGACGCCCGCAACTCCTTTGCGCCAAAATTCGTTTATCGCGCGGGAACCGTACATTCTTCCGGGATAAAAAGTATCCTATGTCCTTTGCCGGGACTTAAATGTATCTCCATACTAAATTTCAGCAAAATCGGCTCAGCGGTTCGGACGTGAAAAGGCAACAGGCAGGCAGGCAGGCAGACAGGCAGACAGACATACTTTTGGTTGCTAGCAACTGCCTGCAAAGTGTTTATTAGCTGTTATAGTTTGTGCGTTTTATGATGATATGCGTGACACATTAAAATTGACAATAGTAGGGAAGTTACCCAAAAAAAATTAATCGAATAATTTAAAAATATCGAATCACCTCGTAAAGGAATTGCAATCGAAATTATCGATTTCGTACTGATGTTTCAGAGTGACGCCGGTGATTTAAGATGGCCGCCCTTTTTTATCGATTTGATTTCGATTCATCCGTGTCAATCTCTATTGACATAAGTTCCGTTTCATGCATCTGTAATTTTTCAAATATTTTCGTAATAATAATTTTATACTCCTATTTCAGAGTTAATATTTATAATTTTACATCAATAAGTTACCATTTAGCAACTTTTCATTTTTATTAATTTACAATTATAGGAAACATTTGTTTTTGTAGATGGAATATAATTTAATACATTTTGTTTTATTTTTGTTTTCTTGTAAAAAAATCCGTAGCATGGAATATGAGAGCTGTCACCCATATCATCTTAAAACGCACAAACTATAATTGTTATATTGCGTAAGCAATGTGTCTCTCACTGACTCCACTGAAAGTCTGTTTCTCTCTTTGATCCACTGAGAAGCACTTGCGTTCCGGGACTTACGGGCTTCAGTGCGTGCGGCACTCATCGCTTGGGGCGGGAGGACAATAAATGGACATGCAAGTATGACAAAAATCCGGTCTGACGTAAAATCCGGGCGGAGTCCGGTCTATCACGTAAAAATCCGGTCTAGACCGGCTTTATCCGGTAAGATGGTAACCCTAACTACAACTTACCTATTTTTATTGCGTCAAAGGCTAGGTAATAGCAATAAACTCATGCTGTAGAAACTATTTAAGTATCTAAATCGCATTTATGACGTATCAACTCTACTACGTAAAAACTATTTTGATATCGCAAAGAAACAATAAAAAATTATGTGCAAGATTGCATTCCTCAATTTAGTACCCATGATATTCAAGTCTTCGGTAGTATAGTGGTCAGTATCCCCGCCTGTCACGCGGGAGACCGGGGTTCGATTCCCCGCCGGAGAGAACTTTTTACCCGACTACGACGAATAAAGGTAATGATTTTATTAGTCAGTGTCACAGTCATGTACTGTGTCCAGTATGTTTTATTTTTTCATCGCAGCGTCTAAACTACTGATCCAATTTTAATTAATGGACTGTCAAAATCATTAAACGTTCGAACAATGGCTGTCATCGTTTTATGAACATTAATAGGTCGGTTTTATTCAAACGGAAAAATATAAGTAATAATTTAACACGTTATCCTTTGGATACGGAACCCTCAAAATGTCAGCGTTTTTGCCAGTAACAATTTAGTGTAAAAACATACACTGAGATACTGACTACTGACCCATTAATTTGGTAGAGTTTTAATTTTTTAGACTCAAATCAAAATTAATTAAAGTAGTACTACTTTTAATACTGATACTCTCTATTCTTACATAATTATTATTTTTATTAATCCTTCGCGGATTCTTGGAAATATAATATTGTTTACGCGGTCGAATTCGACCGCTTGGGAGTTGATAGGTTAATAAATAATAATAATATGTAACATTATGGTATAATATAATTATTATATTTTTTGGTATTTGCAAATATTAATATGTCTTCTCATAATATTTATATCTTATGCACGTAAAACACGTACGTATAACTCTTTTGAAAGTTTATTTATGCGAAAGCCCCAAAGCATCGGATTAAAAATTTGACCCAGTTAATATTCAGTAATTAGGGATCAGTGCAACGGCACGTAATCCCTCTACCGTTCTCAATTTATTGCGACCCCGAAACTTTGCTCGAATATTTTTGGAGATTTTTAGTTTTTTAGTTTGCACGCGAATAGTTTAGCACTCCTTCCTAAATAATTATTTTCCAAGTTGGTTTCGGTATGCCTAACGTGACCATACGTCCCGCTTTGGGCGGGACAGCCCGCTTTCAGGCAGTCTGTCCCGCTGTCCCCCGCGAGGCCGAAATTGTCTCGCTTTTTGCAAACAGACCAAACGACAATAATTTAAAAGTATTTTTATGTTTGAAATGCCTGTGCAATGCCTGGAAATAACGCATACATACAACAAACGTGATTATTCTGCCATATTGTGCCAAATAACATAAAAATTGCTCCAGTGGTTCGTGAGAAAAGCCCTTTCAAACTATTTTCCCCGTTTTTTCCACATTTTCCTCTGTTTCTTCGCTCCTATTAGTCTGGGCTTGATAAAATATAGCCTAAAGCCTTACTTAATAAATGAGCTATCTAGAACTGACAGAATTTTTCAAATCAGACCATTAGTTCCTGAGGATTAACGCGTTTATACAAAGAAACAAACTCTGCCGCTTCTTTCTTTTTTTAATATTATAGTAAAGTTAATAATAATAATGTAAGATAGGCACTTTGAAATAAGTACATAATTATTCATCTATTTTAAAATGGGGGGGGGGGGGGGGTTTCTGTATTTGTCCCGCTCTGACAAGAAAAATAAATGGTCACGCTAGGTATGCCTAACGTCGTCGCTTGCCTCTCTAACTGACGTAACTGACATTGAGCAAAATGTTCAGGGCAAGCTTTATTCGGCTTATGGTTACCTAAAATCGGAGGCAGCTCAACGTTTATCAGCGTGAACAAAATAAAAATCTGCCTGTACATTGATCTTATAGAGTACTTCGCGTGGGTATAAATTTTATTTAAATATTATTATTATTATTTAAATAATACATTTTCAAAGCAGATACATCTCTTTGAGAGAACTTTGTTTTCGATTTGGACGGTATTTGTTGTAACTTACATCGGGCAATTTGTACTATAAATCATGTAATAAAATTCAGGGTATAGAAATAATCAGTTATAATCAAATTACAAGTTACAAATTACAAGTTACAAATTACAAACACGTAACCATTAGGTATGCTGATAGTTTAAAAAAATATCAAATTGTAACTAAATTTTTAAATTTTTGTGTTTTTTTTAACAAGAGTTTGTAGCTTAAGCTTAAATAACATTTTTTTTTCTATAACGTCATTGTTTAAAATTCAAACATAATCAACATCTGTTTAATTAGATAACTAACAGTTTCATAAAACACTATCTTTGAGATCACATCTTAGTATTACCGGTACGCCGTACGATACGCCATGCATAAACTGCATTGATCCTTTTTGGGATGATGAAAACTCAGATTTTTAGCCTTAAACACTCTGCGGTAGGTTGCAAAACAGGGTTTTATTGCGTCGTTCTCTAAGTTAGCCAGAAACATATCATACATCTTACGTATAGTCCATTGAAATGTTACATTTGCTTTGCATTTATTAGAGGACGCAATTTTATTTTTGGAATATGTTGGGGGGGTCAATAGAAGCTTAACCTCAAGTTTGTGGGGTCGCCACCCTTGTCTCCCGGCCCGGCCGCCATCTTGAAAAAAGGGGTAACAACACAATTTTCGTGATATCTTGGAAACTATACGTCTTACAAAAAATTTGTGAGGACATAATTTGTTGCAAATTATTTTGCCTGCAAATATGTTCATATAACTTTTTACCCTAAATTAAAAATTTAAAAAGTTATGAGCAAAACAGAGTAATTTTTTGAAAAGATTTATTATCACTCTTTAACCCTTAATCGGGCACAGGGAACTATTTTCCCATCCTCTCAATCTAGCTAAAATTCCGAATATTTTAGAAATGGCAACCTTTTACGTTTTTTTCTTTACACAAATAGAATCTAAGATAATTACAACATTATCTTACTCGCAACCCAGCCCTTTCAAGTGTCAAGTGTCAATGTTAGAAGCAAATAAATGTCAGTTTTGAAAAAAATGCGCGGTTTTCACATAGTGGAGACATAAATTTGCAAAGTTTCTTCAAAAAAGATTCTTATAAGTAGATATTTCATTTGTTATGTACTATATTTATTATATTCTGTGTAGCTTTGTTATGATTTTCAGTGCAAAAACGTAGTATTTATGTGGTTTTGATTCATTTGAAATACATACTTGCAAGTGGGAAAACAGTTCCCATTGTCCATTAGCAACTCCATTTTGCATCACTATATATAAAAAAATGGGGATTTATTTTTGTCAGCATTTAAGATTTGTCAATTATCTTAGTTTATTTTAAATTTTTATTTTCAATTATTTTGGATAATGCCTTAAAAAAATTCAAAGTGGCAATATGTCCGCAGGAGTATTTAAAACAGTTTCATTTGTCTGATTAATGTTTTTTTAATAAATACCTCTTAAAGATTAGGTATTTTATTGTTTATTGGATCCTTTATTCGCATACTCATACAAAAGCTCGTTTTAATTTTAACAATTTTGAGCACATTTATTGAGAAAATAAATTCAAAAGTAGAGTCAGAGCAACTAACTAGTCTATTTATTTATAAATTTGTTTCGTAATCGGGCAAAGGGAAATACTTTCCCATCTTGGTTGGTCGTGAACAGGCAAAGGGAAATAATTTCCCAACCGTAAAAACATAATTATTTTCAGTTTAAGTAATTTATAATTGATTTTATGTACACAAATATCCTAATTTCATTTGTTATGTACTATATTTATTATATTCTGTGTAGCTTTGTTATGATTTTCAGTGCAAAAACGTAGTATTTATGTGGTTTTGATTCATTTGAAATACATACTTGCAAGTGGGAAAACAGTTCCCATTGTCCATTAGCAACTCCATTTTGCATCACTATATATAAAAAAATGGGGATTTATTTTTGTCAGCATTTAAGATTTGTCAATTATCTTAGTTTATTTTAAATTTTTATTTTCAATTATTTTGGATAATGCCTTAAAAAAATTCAAAGTGGCAATATGTCCGCAGGAGTATTTAAAACAGTTTCATTTGTCTGGTTAATGTTTTTTTAATAAATACCTCTTAAAGATTAGGTATTTTATTGTTTATTGGATCCTTTATTCGCATACTCATACAAAAGCTCGTTTTAATTTTAACAATTTTGAGCACATTTATTGAGAAAATAAATTCAAAAGTAGAGTCAGAGCAACTAACTAGTCTATTTATTTATAAATTTGTTTCGTAATCGGGCAAAGGGAAATACTTTCCCATCTTGGTTGGTCGTGAACAGGCAAAGGGAAATAATTTCCCAACCGTAAAAACATAATTATTTTCAGTTTAAGTAATTTATAATTGATTTTATGTACACAAATATCCTAATTGACCTAAAAACATCTACTTAATCCATGCGAAACTATTTTTTCGTTAGGCCCGATTAAGGGTTAACTTTGTTTAATACATTTTATAAAAAAAAAAATACCTTAGACCAACCTTGTAGATGATCTTTTGAGAAAGAGATACCCCGATCCCATGAAATTAATTTTCTGCAGATACATAGGAAACTGTGGAACCGTGTGTGGCTGCAGAAAAGCAGGCCTGAAATGATTTAGATAATATAGTAGGTATGTGTA
Organism: Polyommatus iphigenia; assembly: GCA_963422495.1. Lineage (NCBI taxonomy): Eukaryota > Metazoa > Arthropoda > Insecta > Lepidoptera > Lycaenidae > Polyommatus > Polyommatus iphigenia. The sequence continues at coordinate 22,953,317 of OY730187.1, read as the reverse complement.
AACTAATATAGTAGGCATACTATAATATAGTTGCATATATTTATGAAGTGTAGTAGGCATACTGTAGACTGTGGCTGCAGAAAAGTAGGCCTGAAATGCTTTACAGAATAGTAGGCATACTGTAGAGCATCTCATGCCTGCTTTTCTGCAGCCAGACATGCTTTCACAGTTTGCTTTGCATCTGCAGAAAATTAATTTCATGTGATCGGGGGGGATTGGGGATCTTTTTCTCAAAAGATCATCTATAAAACAAAGATATAGAGCAATAATAAACCTTTAAAAAAATATATAACTTTTTGCTTATAACTTTTAAATTCTTTAATTTAGGGTAAAAAAGTATATGAACATATTTGTAGGCAAAATAGTTTGCAACAAATTGTTTTTAAAATTTTTTTGTAAGACTTATAGTTTCCGAGATATCACGAAAATAGTGTTGTCATCCCTTTTTTCAAGATGGCGGCCGGGGGACAAGAGTGGCGACCCCACAAACTTGAGGTTAAGCTTCTATTGACCCCCCCCCAACATAATTTTCCAAAAATAAAATTGCGTCCTCTAATAAATGCAATATTCGGTCCTAAAATTGTAACATTTCAATGGACTAGTATGTCACTTACGCCGCCAATAGATCTTGCAAGTATTGGAAACAAAATCTTACTAAACGTCGTAAGTGACATAAGTCTTTTAGTGAGCTCTATAATTCAAGAAAGTGTAGATACGCCTGCCCCAACCTTTGTGATATCTCAGAACTGGTAAAACATACAGATACGTAGATTGGACAGATCGATTCGTCTTGCAAAATTGATTAAGATGGTGTAGATAACTCAGTTTCGAAAAAAATGTCAGATACGTCAGTTAGAGAGGCAAGTGACGATGTGACCATACGTCCCGCTTTGGGCGTCTGTCCCGCTGTCCCCCGCGAGGCCGAAATTGTCCCGCTTTTGCAAACAGACCAAACGAGAATTTAAAAGTATTTTTATGTTTGAAATGCCTGTGCAATGCCTGGAAATAACGCATACATACAACAAACGTGATTATTCTGCCATATTGTGCCAAATAACATAAAAATTGCTCCAGTAGGTCGTGAGAAAAGCCATTCAAATAATTTTTCCCGTTTTTTCCACATTTTCCTCTGTTTCTTCGCTCCTATTAGTCTTGGCTTGATAAAATATAGCCTAAAGCCTTCCTTGATAAATGAGCTATCTAGAACTGACAGAATTTTTCAAATCAGACCATTCGTCATCGTCATCAAACGCGTCATCATCAAACGCGTTCATACAAAGAAACAAACTCTTCCGCTTTCCGCTTATTTCTTTTTTAATAATAAAGTAAAGTGAAGAATAATAATGATGTATTTCATGTATTTCAAAATGGGGGGATTCTGTATTTGTCCCGCTCTGACAAAAAAAATAAATGGTCACGTTAGGTATGCCCCAATTCTAATTTTAAAATAAAGAACAAAATACTCTTTAACATACAGTGTGTTACGAAACTAAGCAGCGCTGAAAAAGTAACATTTTTTTATTTTGTATGAAACTCCCCAGAGATATGCAAGAGTCAGAGCGCCCCAGCTCTTGCCCATACAAATCACAAAAAATTGCTCTTTCAGCGCTGCTACTTTCTCAGTGAACTCTATATTTTTAAGGGACCTTAAAGTTTTTATCACTTTCTTTTGTTACACCCTGTGTCACAGCTTTTAACCTTTAACAGAATATTATGTCTCTTTCTCAAATATACAAAACGAGAGAGATAACATTCAATCTTTAACCCAAGTGGGCTCGAGCAACCGATTCCCAATTTTAATAGCAAAATGTAATAATTTATTCCAGCTAAAAACGCAACTATATCTTATTACAAAAGCGCTGACGAGTCTCGTAGCCACTTAATTAACGATTCATTTCAATTCGCTTTTAAAGTGTTGTACAAAGAATTCGCGCGTACGACGTGTGTACCTTATTCGTATAATGGTAAAGTTCAAAATATCCAGCGCTAATTAAGGTTAGTTTGGTTAATCTGTTTTACATAAAGGCGCAATGTGCGGGTCGCTAATGAGCCCCCAGAGTGCGGACCGCGGCCCCCGTTCCCGCAAGTTTGGCGGAAGTGACGTCAATAATTTAAAATTAATAAATTGCTATCGGGAAACTCGTAGTCGTTCAGGCTAATAACGTTTGTAGCAAAAGTTATTAATGACTGACAATAATTTAATAATATAACTTTAACTATACTGTACTTGGCGAAACATGGCGGTAGCGGTCATTGACTCGCTGTCCAAAACTTGTCATTTTATATACAAAGCCGTGATTGGCAACATCTGAAACCTCATTGTCAATCGCGGTTTATAAAGAAAATGACAAGTTTTTGACAGGGAGTCAGGG